>CM075689.1:28507464-29834211 GCA_037954015.1 Psophocarpus tetragonolobus
GTTTTTGCTTTGAAAGTAGTTTACATTGGCATATTAGTTAATTCGATGAAAAAATTTTGTTTTATATGTACTATTTGTTATTTATGTATGTTGACTTTATTGTTTCTTAATTATGTTCAATATTTTATGATTTATTTTTTTAGTTTTTTAGGTGTCTATTTACAATTTTTGTTTTGTCCACCATGATGTCCACCATTTCCCACAACGTTGTCACCATATGGTAGTTTTTTGGTAAACCATCATTGTTTGCTATCAATAACACCCTAACAACCATGGAATGGCGGTTTTTAGCCAACTGCCACAGGCAATTTGTGAAGGGATGCTTGCCATGGTGGTTGCATAAGACGAAATGGCATGTTTTTATGGCAAAATTTTGGTCTTACTCCATTGGTAACAATGAAAGGGGTATATGAAAAATCATTAAAGAAAGATCTTTCTCTAAATGGCTTTAATGAAAACTTTATTGTAGGTAGATCTCAATTCTCAACGATAAAGACTAATCCATGTAGTTCATACCCAACACTACCAATAATAACAATACAATTTAGACAATTGATATATGAACTAGTTGCACCTTTTGTTACAAATTAACATGAAAACTCAAATTCGCTAGAATAAGAGGTAGACGAGTCAATATAGGAAGGACCGCGACGCAAACAACACATGCTCACAACTGAACAAAATCCTGAAAGGCTCATGTTATAATTAATTTCATCACACATTATTGTCTCCGTCATGTGGTGTTGTGTTCTTTTTTGTTTTGGATTGGTAATATTTTGCTTGTTGTTGTGCTTTCTTTTTCTGGTGATTGCACGATTATGTGTGTTTGTTGTGGTTTTGTGATTTTGTTTTATTTCGAAGGTTTGATCAATTCGTTTGTTTTTCTGTTTGGTTTTGATTTGAGGAGGAGAATGAATTGGTAAGAATTGGTAATAGTGGGAATTTTAAATACATGACATGATATTAGTTAAAAAATAATATAAATTCAAAATATATGATATGTAGGATTGTTATACATTGCGCATTATATTTTTTAAAATGGTTTAATTTGTGTTCAATCATGGATTTTCAGTTACTACAAATGAAAATAGTTAATCGACATGTATTAATAATTTAATGACATAACTATCCTAATTCTATGATTTTAAATTACAAAACTAGAGTCTGTCACAACCTTAAATTATTGTCAAATTATCGTTAGGTATGTCGATAAATATTTGCAACTTAAAAGTCAACCATAATTCATGAATGATGTTGGTTACAAATTCAACAATTTTAAAAATTAGAAGCACAATCTCATAATTTAAAAATAAAAACATAATATAAAAATTAAAGAAAAAATGAGGAGCACAAAGCATAATTAATTAAACTTAATAAAAAATAAAATTTAAATGTAATTTTTTCAATAATAGTGATATATGTATCTTTAAATACTTCATATCATAAATAAAAAAGTTGTTTGAATAATAAAACCTTCCATCTATTTAATTTATTATGTGTTTAATATCTAGAATTTTAACCAATCAAATGAAAAATACATATAAAGTATAAAATAAATAATGACAACATTATATTTTTTAGCAAAAGAAGTAAGAAATCAAACTTTGACTAAAAAAATAATTGGCAGTTTAGTGTCAGAATTCTTGCAAGCTTCACTCTATTTCCTGCATTTTTATTTGTAGTGTTTCTATTATACACATTTCTTCTATGTTGCAAAAGATTAGGTTTGGCAAGATTAGACAATCTTTTGCTCTTATCCGAAATTAGAGTCAACAATTTTCCAAGTTCCCACCTTCAAAACCAATCCAAATACGTAAATAAATAAGCATAAGACTCGTTAAGTAAAATAGATAAAAATGTGTAATATACATTAAAATACAAGCATCAATCTTCTCACTTAACCTCAACATATTAAATGTTAAATTAAATCAGTAATTTTTTAAATTATTAAAAAAATTAATTTGATCTTCAAGCTAAAAAAGTTATGATTGAATCCTTCATTTTGTAAAGTTCCTATAACTGAGTCTACGTTAGCTTATACGACCTAACATTGCCAAAACTTGTGATTTTAAAAATCTTATAGGGTCAATGACAAAAATTCTACCAAATCAACAGCTCGAATACATTTTTTTAGTTTGAGATTTTAATTAAAACATTTAAATAGTTCAGAAACATTCCGATAATCTAATCTTATATGAAAATTAGAATAATTATCATCTTAAATGATTTTTTAGGAATTTTCTTTTTTAAAAAAATTAGAAAATTTTCCTTAACTTTTTTTCAAACAATCTTTTTCCTCTTCCTTCTTAAAAAATTATCAATAGTTAAAAATAACTATTTATGTACTATGTCCAATAATCCTTCGAATTGCTAAAAAAATTCTACTTCAAATTAGACTTGCCCCTCCATCTTACTCCCCTCTACAGTATATAGCTCCCTTACCAGGGTCCATCAAACCACTAACAACCACGTCTTTGTCGCTTCCTCGTCTTCTGCTTCCTGTACCGTCAAACACTCCAAACACCCCCACCCTTCCACTGCCGACTCCACTGTAACCCTTTTCTGGATTGTGATACCCTTAACAACCATAAAAGGCAAGCTTGGTTCAAATGTAGCAGAGTTCTCAATAAGTGCAATGCCCTCAATGATAAAAAATAGTTATTGTTTGTAATGTTCACTATGCTTTCGTTGACCACGTCTCCTCTTCAAGATTCTTCCAGAAATAAGTTTACTTCCTCTGGTTGGGTTTGAAGATCTAAGGTATATTTTATTGCAAATATAATTTTTTTTGGATAATTGAAATTCAAGACATCTACATACAAAAAGTGAGTTAGGTTCTAACTTTTTAAGATTCTCTAATTTGTTTTGATCGCACCTTGTTTGCCATGTGTAGCTCATATGGACAAAATCTTCGGACAAACACTTACAGTAAGTAATGAAACATTATTTTCAAGTTTCCTATGCATCACTGGTCTAATCCTGTTTGAACATTTCATTGGTAATATTCAGGTAAAATATTAGACATCCTACTCTTGCCATTATCTTATAGAAGCAAATACCTCAAACTACAGTTATTTATTAAAAAATGATAACAACATATTTGTTTTAGCAGCATGCTAGTTTAAAATGTATTAGAAACTAAAATCTTATTTGTAGGTGATCATCAAAATCTAATTTCCCTCTATGTTGCAGGGCCCTATTGTTAGGCCAATTAGTACTATTAGTTCAAATGTTGTGCAAGATCAGCTTCTAGTTGAGATTCCTTTATGGATAAAGACATATGATTTTGAACGAGTTAGTGTTGTGATACAATTAATAGACTTTTTTTTTTGTTTTCATGTTTTGATTTTTAAAGATTATGATAATGGTTGGTGATGTTACTGTGTTATTAATTTAGCATGTTCTTTAGGTTGACTGGTTGAACAAGTTTTATTGGATATGTGGCCTTTGTTAGACATTTAGTGCTTCCACATGGGTATGATTGTGTTCTGCTAGATGATTATTCACTGGTGTTTTGTTTTTATGTACATGCAATTTGTAAGAAAGAGAGAAATAAGAGGAAATAAGAAAAGAAAAAGAAAGAGAGAAAAAATGGAAAGAGAGGAAAAGAGAGAGAGAGAAAATTAGAGAGAAGAAGGAGAGGAAAAGAGGAAGAAATAAGAGAAAAAAAGAAAGAAAAAGAGGAAGAAAAAAGAGAGATAAGAGAAGAAAAAAAAGAAAAGAGAAAAAGGGAGGAGCAAGAGAGAAAAGAAGGAGGAGCATGGGATAGAAAAATGAAAGGTGATGCCAATGAAGAAGACCCTTAGGATTTGAGGTCAAATCCTTCCCAAGAGGGAGGCGATGATGTGATCCTCCCTAGCAAGGGACCTATCACTAGGGTCATGGCTAGGAGGATGACTTTCGAAGATGACTTTCTTCCTCCCCTTGTTGCAAGATGAAGCACACCCCTTAGATTGGTTTTCAATATTGGTGTTGACCCTCTCATGTAATTTTTTGGCAAAATCAACCCTAACTTCCCCTTCTTTATGAAAAAGTTGACTGTTAGGGAGTGACAATTAGTCCAAAGGGGTGAGAGGATTAAAACCATATACGACCTCCAAAGGGGAGTGCTTAGTGGTTCGATGAACCACCCTATATGCAAATTCAATGTAGGAGAGATATTCATTCCAAGACTTGTGGTTGCCTTTCAAGAGTGCCCTTAACATAGTGGATAAGGATCTATTTACTACCTCAGTTTGTCCATTTGTTTGAGGATGACAAGTGATAGAAAATGGCCAAGGAACTTAGCATTCCTATACTATGGTTGAGGGTATTCCGTGCAAGCGAACAACCTCACAAAAGAAAAGTCTTGCGATGTGACTTACATCATTCACTTTGTGGCAGAGAATGAAATAATCCATTTTACTAAAGTGGTCCACTACCACAAAGAAGGAGTTTACACCTCTTTGGGTTTTATGGGACCAAAAGAATTTTTCTTTTAAAAGCATTAAGGTTCATGAGTCCACCTTCATGACTCTCTTTTGTCACCAATTTCCTAATGGATCCTTCAGGTACACATAGTTTTCCCCTTTTTAACAAGTACCCCCTCACACAAGTAGAAGCCATCTTTGGCTTTGGAAGTTGAGGCAACATAAATGATTCCAAAGTCTTGGTCAGAAGGATACATTTACTTTATGTCATCAAATCCCAAAATTTGAGCACTAAGGGTGGCAAGGAGAGAATGCCTCCTTGAAAGAGCATCAGCCACCACATTTGTTTTTTCCTTTTTATATTTGATGTCATAAGGGAAAGTTTCAAAAAATTAAACCCATTTAGCATGCTTCTTGTTCAACTTTCCTTGCCCCCTCAAATACTTAAGTGACTCATGGTCACTATAAATGACAAACTCCTTGGAAACAAGATAATGTTCCCAAGTTTGGAGGGCACGGATCAAGGCATAAAACTCCTTATCGTAGGTGGGGTAGTTGAGGTAGGCACCATTGAGTTTTTCACTATAATAAGCAACAGGGTGTCCCCCTTGCAACAACACATCTCCTACACCTACTCCTGATGCATCACATTCTAGCTTAAAAGTTTTTGAAAAGTCAGGAAGAGCTAGAACGGGTGCATTAGTGAGTTTATCTTTGAGCAGATAAAAAGCTTCTTCTTGCTTTTTACCCCACAAGAAAGGAACTTCCTTCTTCACTAAGTCATTAAATGTATTGAGAAAGTGTTAGAGGGCACAATACAAATTTATTTCCTAAGTGTTGGAAACTTATTTTATTGGTAAGGCCATCATGCATGGTTTTCTTATCAAATTGCCAAGGCCTTCCAAGCAACACATGACTAGCTTTCAAAGGCACAACATCACATAAAACTTCATCTTTGTATTTGCCAATGGAAATTGGTACAAGTGCTTGTTGGTTAGCCACAATACCTCTACCCTCATGAATCCATTGCAATTGATAAGGTCTAAGATGTGGTTTTGTGGATTTGGCTAGCTTTTCAACCAATCTTGTACTACAACAATTACAACTAGACCCACTATCCATAATGAGAGAACAAGTGCTTTCTAAAATTTTGCATCTTGTATGAAACAAGTTCTCTCTTTGTGATTAGTCAATCTCACTAGTTTGGTTATTAAGAAGCCTCCTTACCATAACTAAGTCTCCATCACAAGGTAAGGTCTCTTCCATGGAATCCATGGCTTCATCTTCACTAATTGAAGTAGAAGAATAAGAAGTAGCTTCATCAAGGCTACTATAGTGATCTTGTCCTCTTTCAAGACACTTGTGGCTTCATCATGGCTTCATCTTCTTTGTGGGGCATTGAAAAGTAATGTGACCCCTTCCAAGACACTTAAAGCACTTGATGTCACTTGACTTAGACTCCTTAGAAGGTACTTTAGAAGAATATGCTTTTTATTTTTCTTTATCTTTTTCTTTTTCATCTTCTTTGGAGAAAGGTTTGGAAGAGGGACCCTCCTTCTTAAAATTCTTAGAATAAGATGGAATGAAGTCTTTTTTGAAACTTTTTCTTTTAAGTTGGTGCTCCATTCTTGAACAAAGTTGAACAAGTTAATTAAAATCTCTATATGGCAAAAGTTTAACTTTATCTCTTATCTCAAGATTAAGGCCACTTTGGAACCTTGAGATGGTGGTCCTTTCTTCTTCCCTTATACTCGCCCTCATCATGAGTAACTCCATTTGTTGCCTATATTCTTCCATACTTAATGACCCTTGTTTCAACTGTTGAAGCTTATCCATAAGCTCACGGTCATAGTATGGAGGAATATGCATCCTTCTCAAGGCACTACAAAGTTCATTCCAATATTGAATTAGGGGCTCATGATTCACTCTTTTTTCTCTAATTTCCTCATTTTGTTTATCATGTTCTCTCTCCTTTTTTCCTAAAGAAGGCGCCTAACCATTAAAAGGTCTCCATCACAAGGGTTTTCAACAATGTCATACTCATGATGCTCATGACCCCCTTCTTCCTCACCCTCACTAAAGGAGGAAGATGAGCTACTCTCACTATAAATCTCTTGGCCCCTCATGATTACAATTTTCTTATTGGGGCACTGAGAGACAATGTGGCCTCTCCCAAGACATTTAAAGCATTTAATACTACTAGTCCTAATGCTAGAACTAGCAGGGGAGTTGTCTCTATGATGCATGAGTTTATGTTCTTTATGCACATGTTTGGATGGTTCCTATTTGGGAGAGCTCTTGGAAGAGCTTCCCTTGCCTAGGTCCCTCTTTGCATAATTACAGGATGAAAATTCTCTTTTTGCTCCACCTTTTCTTTTTAATTGATTTTCCACCTTTTTGCAAAGTTGGATTAGGTCATCTAGATTATTATATGGTAAGAGCTCAAATTTGTCTCTTATGTCAGAGCTCACACCACTTAAAAATCTAGTTTTGGTGGCCCTTGGTTCTTCGATGATGCCTGCTCTCATCATGAAAAGCTCCATAGTTTGTCTGTACTCCTCAACACTTTAATTGTACTGTTTTAATCTTTGAAGTTTATCCAAGAGCTCTCTTTCATAATAAGAAGGGATGTGTCTCCGCCTCATAGCCACCTTGAGATCATTCCAATAATCCACAGTAGCGTTACGAAGGCGACGCCTCTCATTGACCAAGGAGGTCCACCAATACATGGCATGCCCCTTGGAAGCTAAAGGTTGCCAGCAGAACTTTTCTTTCTTCACTTATATTAAAACAAACAAAGAGTTGCTCTACCTTCATTTCCCAATCAAGGTAGGCTTCCACATCCTCTTTGCCATGAAAATGAGGAGGCTACTTTTTGTTCCCTAGGTTGGGCTTGGGGTTGGTTATGATGTTGTTACACTCTCATCACCCTAGGTCTTTCATATCCTTCACTTCCACTTACTTCACTAGAGGTAGACCTATACCTATGTCTGTCTCTAACTTTTCTTCTTTCTTCTCTTTCACGATCTTCTCTTCTCTTTCCCTTCTTTCTTCTCTTTCTTTCTCTTCTCTCCGCCTTTCTTCTCTCTCTTCTCTTTCTTATCTTTCTCTTTTCTCATGTTCTTTCTCCTTTCTTCGTTGTTATTCTCTTAACTCTCTTTCTCTCTTTTCTTTTTTTTTCTCTTTATGCCTCATTTCTTCTTTCTCCTCTTTCTCTTTTCTTTTTTTTCTCTCTTCTAACCTCCACTCCCTAAATTCACTCACAAACTTATCCATGTTAGTTGTTTTTTGAGAACCTTGTTGATTTACACTACTTTTACTAGATGTGTGTGAGCTCATTTTGAAAGTGATTGGGAAGAACCTAAAGGCAACACTCCTCACTCTTTTGTTTGGCTTTCTCCCTAAGTGAATTATTTAAGAGTCTTTGGAACTCAAAAGCCTTTCACACTAAGATTCAAAGCAAATAAAAGAAATTAAAGCAAAGGTAAAGGTCTAAAAGCGTGCACCTAAGGTGGAGAGATGAGGTACCAATTCCTTCTCCTACCTAAACGAGAAACCAAAAGTTGTTACAATCAAAGAGGTGACCCTTATGGGCATCCAACACATCAATAAAAATGGCCTTAAAAATTACACCCAAAAAAAGGAAAAAAGTAAAAGATTTGAAGTTTTGATGTTACTTCTCCACTCTAAGTGTTTGACTCTCTTAAATTGATATTGCTCCCTTTAATGAACCTCTTCCTTAGCTTGCTTCAACACACCTCAAGATGCTTCCCTTATGAAAAGCTTGGATTGACCTCTCTTTTCCTTTCTCAAAAGTGGTGCACTAAGAGTAAGAGAGTGCAAGTAAAGAAAAACAAAAAAAGCTCAAAATCAAAGGAGGACACATATCCAAGTGGATAGATTAAATGTAGACAAACACAATGAATAAAAACAAGACAAGCAAACAATTAAAGGTATTAAAAGAAAATTAGCACGTCAAAATGAACTTAGAATGAATGGTACTAGATTAGAATGGATTTAAAAGCCACAAGAAACTTACAAAATTTTCTAAGATTTGCACATTCACTTTGTGTTGACCGAAAAAGTAAATTCAAGCTAGATGTAACAAAGTTTGCACACTCCTTCTAATAATATCAAAACAAATTGAGGTGTACTAAATATAATTTGTTCTCTTTTCACTTGTTTTCTTTTGCCTTTAATTACTTTTACTAACTTTTTCTTTTGCTTGATTTGTCTTCTACTTTATATATATATATATATATATATATATATATATATATATATATATATATTTCCTCTTCTCTTTTTTTTTTTTTGTTTTGCTGCACCTCTTTAACAATTTTAGAAAAATTAAAATGAAAATGAGGAGTGTAAGAGAGAGATTCTCTTGAAATAAAATAAAGAATTCAGCCAACAAAATTAATAATAAAGGTGCAAATCAAGGAAAATAATGCAACCTAACATGCACTAGATTTTAGGGTGTATTAAACAAGCTTTAATGAGACTTTTTAGGGGGTCTAGGCAAGCTTGACTTCTCAAGTGTTTAAGCCGAAAACTCACAGCTATTTTGGTCTCAACAACAGCCAAAACAATTCACCGAAAAGAATTAATGCAATGCTAAGCTACTAAAATGAACAAGAATTATAGGAAGAAATTGAGCACAATTTTGAATTATTTTTTTTAGATCATGCTAGAACTGATAGCATGTAGACTTCTTAGAAGACTTACTCAAGAGAATGGACCTCTTTGATACTCCATTTCAAGAAGTAACACACACTCTTTTTATGTAGAAAATAAAAAGTAGCACAAGTGGAAATTTAATGTGACAATTAAGGACTACACAAGATAATGTAAATGACAAGACAAGGAAGATTAAAAGCTGAAAAATAAAGTGCAGAAAAATAAAACTCACACTCACAACAAGAAAGAAAAAAAACCGCCTAAAGCAAAAAAAAATGGAAAGGAAAGGAAAACAAAAGAAGTGATTCCAAAAGCTTAGACCACACTTGGATGACTTCTTTCACAAAGGTTGTGAAATTATTAACATAAGCTTTCTTAGGAAAATCACAAGAGGAAGAAGAAGGAATTAAAATGGCAAGAAAAGGAATCCTAAACATGACAAAGTGATTCAATAAAAGAACAAGAAATTGAACCAAAGAAATAAAAGTGCAAGGAATTAAAAGACAAGAAATAAATCTACTACTAACAACACATGAAAGGAGAATAAAATGACAATAAAGAAACAAGAGTTAAAGCATAAAAAAACTGCAGAAAAATGGCTAAGAAAGACGCATGAAACTTAAAGAAAAAGAGGAGGAAATGAACCTTCACGAAGATGGCTCTTGATACCAAATGATGCACTCCCTTGATCTCTTCAACCAAGGTTCCTTCCTCTAAAAAAATGGAGGATGGAGAGGTTAGAAATGGGAGAGGTCTCTTGATAAAAGCTTTAAGGGAAAGATTCCTCAAGAGAGAGGATTCTCAATGACACTCAATAATAAATTGCTCAAAAAGAGTCTTACTTCATTCAATCAAGTTAATTTGTATAAGATAGACTAGGTGTATTTATAACCCAAAAAAAGGAGCAAGACACTCAAAAGTAGGCAATGTGAGACTTGGGTCTGATTAGGATTAAGAGCACTAATCCCTCTTAGGACCACTAAAAGGGGCACCTAGCCTTAAGCTAAAGAGTGTCATGGCCTAATCAAGGGGGCATGGAAAGAGATTCATACTTCTTTGAGTTATTAGGCCCTCTACTCCCCTCACCTCCTTTCCTAAGCTATTTACACCATAAACTTTAGAAACTAGCATAAATGGCCAAAATACATAGCCTAAAAGGGAATTAAAAACTAATTAATATTTACAAGAGGAAAACTAAGGACTATGGCCTAAAAATGTCTATCTCCATCTTGAGCTGAGGTCTTGATGAGTCTTTCCGGGCCAAGTCCTCTTCAATCCTCCTAGCCATTGCCCTAGTGAGAGGACCCTTGATTGGTAAGATTGCATCATAAAAGCAATACCTACTAGGTAAAAGAAGTACAACCACGGTAAAAAGTATTGACCACCAGGTAATAACTGCATTTTTTACTGTAAATACAAGACAAGAGGTACGTGTCCATTACTCATTAAGGAAAAAACAAATCTAACTTTGGCTTCTCTCTCTAACTCTTCCTCTCTCTTCCCTTTTTTGCTCATCTATTAACTTGAGCATCAGAGTCCTCTTTTAAAGGCTCTCTCCCCCTTTGTGGTCCATTCTAGAAGATATTCAGATACTTCTTCAGCCAGTCTAGTACATCTCGAAAGGTTCGAAGTGATTTGTATGCAGGTACATCTCGATAAAAATAGTTCTCAACTAAAAGTGACTTAATCACTGATAAAAAACATGAAAGCAATTAAAGGAAAATTAAAGCCAAGATTAAGGAATTTAAGCGAGCTCCTAATGGGTACCAAGTCCTTATCCACACTAAACGAAAGACTAAACTATTACAAACAAAAAAGAGAACCTTATGGGCATCCAACACCTTAATTAAAATGGTCTTATTAAAATTACAACCAATTAAAGTAAAAAGTAAAAGAAAATTTGGATGATGATCCTTTTTCAAGTGTGTCTCACAAGTGTCTCAGTCAAGCCTTGACCTCCTTGTCAAGTCTCCTCTTCCTTGGCTTAGATTAACACTCCCTAAGATGCTACCCTTGTAGAAATGTTCAACAATGGCCACCTAACAAAGCAAAGAAGTGCCGAAGCAAAAGGACCAATGGAAGCAAAAATTGAAGGAAAAAAGGCAAGAAAAGCACTTAAGTAAGTGAGCCTTAGGGCCTAAACTTGGGCTACTAATCTAATCCATGAGGGGTGGAAATAGCTCATCCAAAATGTAAGGGAAGTGAGTCTAAAACGCTATACATAAGGGACGTGACACTAAGCCTACTCCTCCAAAACTAAAGGTAAATGACCAAAATACAAAACCTTAATTCAAGATAGCCTCACACCCTATATTACTAAAAAAATTAAAAATATTTACAAGTTAAATACAATGAAGACAATAACCTAAATTCTTCAATCAGCTCTCATCCAAGTCATGTCTTTCTCCAATCCTTTTAGTCAAGATCATGCTAGGTGGGATTGCATTATAAAGAGTTGTTCTACCGTTATTTACCAATCAAGATATGCTTCCACGTGTTCCTTTCCATGAAAAGGAAGAAGGTTAACCTTTTGTTCACTAGGAGGATGTTGATGTTTATGATCTCTCATCCTCCTAGGTCTCTCATATGCATCACTATCACTCATGTCACTCATTCTTAATGAACTAGACCTATACCTTTTTATCCTCTCTCTTTCTTCTTTTTCTTTTCTCTTTATCTTCTCTCTCTTTGTTTTTCATCTCTTCTCCCTTCTCTTTCCCTTTTCCCTCTTTCCTCTCTTTTTTTTTCTTTCCCTCTTTTTTTTGTTCCTTTCTTTATTCCTCTATTTCTTTCTTTTTTTTCCCTTTCTTCATGCTTTCTCTATTCTCCTGCTTGGCTCTCTATTCTTTCCTTTTTGTCTTCTAGTATCTACTCCCTAAACTCACTCACAAATTTTTCAGTGATGCCTAACTCAAGAGAACCCTCTTGATTTACACTTCTATTGCTAGATGTGTGTAAGATCATTTTGAATGTGATTAGGAGCAGGGAAAAACTAAGGCTTACACTCCTACTCTTTTTGTTATTTTATCTCTAAACGAAATGTTAAGAGTCTTTGCAACTCAAAACACTTCAATCCAACATAAAAGCAAGTAAAAGAAAAATGAAAGGTGAGTTTAAGGGACTAATGGTCGTGCACCTAAGGTGGAAGGATGATGTACCTATTCTTTCCTGCACCTAATTGAGAAACTAAAAGGCATCCAACACCTTTACTTAAAAAATGGACTTTAATACAAAAAATTACACCCAATTAATTGCAAGAAAAAAATAAAAGAAGGTTGTTGATGAAACATGCTCCAATTCCAAGTATTTGCCTCTCAAAAGTGTTTGCTCTCAAAACTCCTTTCCACTCCCTTTGAATGAACGCTTCCTTTGCTTTTCAACCAACCCTCCTCAAGTTGCTACCCTTCTGGAAAGCTAACTCAAGTTCCTTTTCCTACAAAGAAGCGGTGCAACCCAGGAGACCAAATGCAAGTGCAAGAGCAAAGCAAAAAGTAAAACAAGCTTAAAGAACAAAAAGGCACACATCCAAATGGATATATTTAATTAAAGAAAACTCAAAGAAATTATAAGCAAGACAATCATCAATTAAAGGCAACAAAACAATTAAAGGCTAATTAAGCTAGTCTTATATAGCCATAATCCACTCACCTAGCTTAAGCAAAAATAGGGTGCCAAACCAAACCTAGAGGGTGAGGAGAAGAGCCCAACGCCTAAGCTTAAAGGACCACTACTAACTATACCCCTAAACAAAGGTAACAATGTATCTAATACATGTATCTAATACTTGATAACAGATTTTGTTAAATAGATAAAGGTTATTTATCTACTTCTAAAATTTTGTTAATTACTTTGTACTTTCTAACAATATTGTAATGTAAAACAGATGTAACATTTTTTTATCATAGTCTACTAAACCTAAACCAAAATGTATTGCGAAATTAACTATCATAACTAAAAAATATGTATGTTTTTAGATATTGGGTCTGGCTAACCCAATATCTGATATGTTGTATAGATTTATAATGACTAACAAGTAATGCTTTGGCAAGAGATATTCTAATAAGCTTACATGTTTTACTTCCAAAATTGAGTTTTATATATTTATGTTATGTTTTGATTAAATTTGAATTTTTTATGTATTATTATATATGAATTATCAATATGTAACTCTCAATGTGGTCATGTTTGTATTTAAGATATTTATCTTTATCTTCTAATTTCATTATATTTGTGTACATACAATTTTTTCAGCCTTTATGCCAATGTTGGTAGAAAATGTAATATTTTGTTATTAGGCAAGCAAGGTAAATGTACATGTCCATTTTTACTCCTTTCCTAGCATTGTTCATCATAACATTACAAACTCGAGTACTTTGTTTATTGAATGTCTTTTTTATAGGTATCATTCCTATTGGAACATGATCAAATGGTATCTTCGGTAACATCAATAAAAAATAGAATTTGATCATTTCGATAGAAACAATTTAATTGGTACATATTTGTTTTGTGTGAATATGATCATATTGACTTATAGATGTATATTTCGTATAAGAATAATAATATTTGCAATTTAGATATTTATGTTATCCTATGATTTGAATATATGTGAATTATGTATATGTATTATATTATGATATACTGATATTATAATTCAATATCATCATCTTCACATAAGATAAATATATAATAATCAAATTGTTCCTACCAAAAGACTCAAACAATATTTTTGTTGTTACTACCAGAGATACTATCGTAACTTCAGGTTCCAATAGTAGGGGAGCCTGCAAAAATGATTCTGAAGCTCAAGTCAAAAAGTACTCAGGTCTATAATATGATAAAGAACAATGGTTAGAAAGATAAATAAAAATGGATATGTACCTTTACCAGCATTGGCATGAAGGCCCAAGTGGTTGTATGTACACAAATATAATGAAATTAGAAGATAAATATCTAACATCCAAACATGACCATGTCGATAATTAGATATAGATAATTCATACATAATCACACATAAAAAATTCAAAGTTAATCAAGACATAACATAAATATATAAAACTGAATTTGGGAACTAAGACATTTAAGCTTATTAGAATATTTCTTCCAAAACCAATACTAATCAATACAACATATCAGATATTGGGTTAATCAAATCCAATATCTAAAAGTGTACAGATAGAAAAATTGGAACACCTGTCTTGACATTACAATGTTCTTAAAAAATATAAATAAATACTTCACACACTCCACATAAATAACTATTACACCCCTAGCCTAAAACAAAGAGGAAATAGGTCGAAATACAAGGTCCCAAAAGATGCTGACTACAACTATCAAAATACAAAACTAAATACAACAAAATAAAATAAACTATGGCCTAGATGTCTTCACTTTAAATAGGAGTTGAGGTCTAGCATACTCCTTCCTAGACAAGTCTTTCTCTATCCTCCTTGTCATGACCCTTGTGATAGGCATCAAGGTGCATGAAAGTGCTTAGAGCATTAGTAAGCCTAAAAGGCATCTCCAACCATTCATAAAGGCCAAATTTGGTCTTAAAAGCGATTTTCCATTCATCACCTTCTTTGATCCTTTTGATGGTAACCACTTTTAAGATCAATTTTTCAAAATACTTATGCTCCATGCAATTCATCAAACATTCAAACGTAGATATTGGGTGCCTATATTTAATGGTGGTGTTGTTGATGACACGAAAATCCATACACATCCGCCATTTGTCATCCTTCTTAGGCACCATCAAGACTGACACAACACAAGGGCTAAGGCTTTTTTGAACCGAACCCTTCTCCAACAGGTCTTGAACTTGAGACTCAATCTGTTTGACTCAATGTTGTTTGTCCTATATGTAGACCTATTGGGTAGGCTAGCATTAAACGCAAGATCAATTTGGTGTTCAATCACTGTTAGAGGAGTCAATCCCTTAGAAACCTCTTTAGGGAAAAGATCATTAAATTCTATTAAAAGATTTTGATCCCCTTTTGGAAGAGACTTAATTTCAAGACTAGTGGTTGTGCTAAACAGTGTCTTTTTACAAAGAAGGAGATATAAAGGTTTATCAAGCAATAAAGCTTTCTTGATGTCCATTTTTGTAGCAAAATGTCTCTATTTCTTGATAACCTCCTTGGAAGAGGCATTACCTTCTAACTTTCTTTCCTTACTCCTTTCAAGCTTCACGGGTGGAAGCTTTTTTTTTTGTTTTTTTTTTTTGCTTTTGATTTGTTTCCTCATCCTTTTTATGCTTCATATTAAATTGACCATCTACCACTTACGAAAGTGTTAAAAGATGCAACTTTATTTTCCTATCCTTATGGGTGAGGATTATCTCATTAGTATGACCATGGTGAATGACTTTTTTATCAAATTTCCATTGCCTATCAAACAAGAAATGGCCAACCTCCATTGAACTATGTCACAAATTATCTCATCTCTATAGTTCCCAATGTAGAAAGACACTTTGACTTGTTGGTTGACCACCATTTCCCCCTCTTCATTTAGCTATTGAAGTTTGTAAGGTTTGGGATGGGGAATTGGTGTTAAGACAAACTTTTCCACTAACCATGAGCTACAAAAGCTGCAACATGACCCACTATCCACAATGAGAGAACATGTTTGATAAAAAACTTGACATCTTGTGTGAAAGATGTTCTCTTTGTCTTTGGTCAAGCTCAAAAGCTTGGCTTCCAAGAATCCTTTGAACCATCAAGAGGTTACCATCACCAAGATAAAATTCTTCCATGTCATGCTCATGTCTTCTTTCTTTCCCACTTTCACTAGAAGAGGAAGGTGAGTTATTCTTACTACTATAAATGTCTTATCCCCTCGTAATCATGGTTTTGTTATTGGGGCATTGACATTGAGTGACAATATGGCATTTCCCAAGACACTTAAAATATTTGATGCTACTAGTCCTAGTAGTAAAACTAGTAGGGAGTTTTCTTTAACATATGGAGTTTTATGTTCTTTATGCATGCTTTTGGATGGTGACTCCTCTTTAGGGAAAATCTTGAAGAGTTTCCCTTGACTTGATCCCTCTTTGCATAAGGGTAAGAATTGTAGTTTTTTTTGCAAATTATTTCTTCTTTTTAATTGATTTTTAACCTTCATGCAAAGTTGTTCCAAGTCATCTAGGTCCCTATATGGCAAGAGATCAACATTGTCTCTTATTTCCATGCTCAAGCCACTGAGGAACCTAGCTATGGTGACCTTTGACTCCTCATTAATGTCTGTTCTCATCATGAATAGATCCATTGTTTGCCTATACTCCTCAACACTTGAATTGTATTGCTTTAATCTTTGAAGTTTATGTAGGATCTCTCTTTCATAATAGGAGGGGATGAGCCTCTGCCTTATAGCGCCCTTAAGATCATTCCAATATGCAATAGGAAGGTTATGATGGCGACGCCTCTCATTAACAAGGGAGATCCACTAATACATGACATGACCTTGGAAGCTAAGGGTTGTCAAATAGACTTTTCTTTCTTCATTCACATGGAAGCAAGTGAAATGATGCAAACCCAAGTTTTCCTCTCTTAATCTTCCTCCAAAACGCTCCAAGTTCCCAAGAAATGGATGGATGAAGAAGGAAAGAAATGACTATAGGGCGCCACTAAGTCAACTGAAAACATTAGTTTTCCACTAAGTCAACTGAAAACATTTGTCAATCATAAGGTGCTCATCAAACTGGAAACATAAAAATGGGAAATTTATTAACTTTGGTAGCCACCTCCTCCATTGAAATCACCAAAACATATAAATATTGATTATCTTAATTAGTTAACCTTAAATGATATTTTTTCCTTCAATTTCCATTTCATAATAATCTCAAAAACAGCAGGATAAAACTATAGAAGAGATGCAACAATAATAAGAAAATAACCACACCTCCATAATCTCTTCTTCCAACTTTTTTCTTTCACTTTCATATGTGCCTCATGTTTTTCCAAATCAATTCTCCGCAACTCAAACTCTCTTTTTTAAGATTCTACAAATTAGTAATAATTGACTGGGGCCTATTACAACTGAAAAATAAAAAAAGAAACATTATGCAACCAACAGTGTAATCACTAACATGATACAACCAGCTTGCAGTTTCTGGAATTTGATTCTACAATAAAAAAATTGTTAAAATCCTCCTCCATTGAAAGTTGTACCAATGTAAACAAATCAGTAATAATTGATTAGGGCCTATTACAACTGAAAAATAAGAAAAAAGAACAAAAAACAATAACAACAACAACAAACAAATCATGAACCAAGTTAGAGAAGAAAGGAATTTACACTCAACCACAATGGATACCTTGATTGTGATCTTGAGTGAGCTTCTCTATTTCCCCCATTACAATGTCCATGCAATGTGAAGTCTCGTTGTATTTTATTTCCATGTCCTTTAATCGCTTCCTCTTGTTTTGAAGAGTATTATTCAAGTTGGACAAGAGTTTATCCTACATCTGGGATTCTACTTCCATCAGTTGAGATATTGTTATGACATCCATCTTCTGCAGTTGTTCCCCAATGATATTGTTCATCTTGTAGTCTTCAGCTCGAGCAATTCATGCATAAATACCATACTTCAACTCAGTATTAGCAAACTACTCTTTTTCCCATGAAGATCCAATTCATATGCTCTTTCAAATGCCAAACCATTTCTTGAGTGACCCCACAAATTCTAAACTATACGTGGATTAAAACCCCTCCTTTGGTATTCATCCTTCAGCTTGGCTTGGAACCACTTTCCCCAACACAACGTCCATCTTCTGTAGTAGGAATATAACCACAATCCCAGTCCGTGGCCACACGAATTGCATCTCAGAATTGAAAGGAGGACTGCCTTCATCAATAGTTTTTGGTGGATTATCCACATTCATAAGATCCTTTTGCAAATATTTCATTAAAGCCAGATGATTAGCTTTTTCAATAGCACTTCTCTTTTGTTAGTTACTCTGACCCACCCAGACAGAGGTGTGTTCAAGAATTTCTCTGTACAGATAATCCCATTTTCTCTTTTTACTAGACAGTAGGGACATGAGAAAAGTTTTTTCTAAGGTTTTCACATCGAGACTTCCTTGTTTGAGTGCTTCATAGGACTTATGTTCATACTAACCATTTATTTGAGAAGCTCGTATATTATTATCTGTATGAGTCATGACTCATTACAGCTTTGCCTAGGTTTATTATTTTGGTGCCTGAAAAACAAAATATAGTGTTAGCAAGACATATTGTCATGTTCAATAACAGGGAAAAAGAAACAGAAACATGTTATAATTGTTTCATTAATTAGGGATCACGTTGATCCATGGGTTTTGATGGACATGGAGCACCCACATCCATCAGAGCCTTTTCAATGAAACTTCTTTACTGTGAAGTACTCTGACCAACCCCAAAGGCATGTTCAAGGATTTCCCTGTACACATAACCCCGGTTTATCTTCCTATTAGGGCAGTACAGGCATGTGAAAGCCTCATATTAAGTTTCCACATTATGCCTTCCCTTTTTGAGCTCTTGATAAATTTTTTGTACATACTACCAAATTTGAGATGAACTTATATTGCTATCTTTGCCAGAGCAACAACCAATTACAGTTTCTCCTGGACTTACTATTTTGGTTCCTGAAAGACAAAAATCAGTGTTAATACTAATTGGCATCATGTTATTTTGCAAATTTTCAATTGACAAAAACGTCATTTCACAGAATATTTCCATTATACATCATAGTGAATTTAATCAACCAATTTAAGCATAATCAATAACTAGAAGAACTAACAAAAATTCTGTAATGATCACTTCATTAACAACACGAGAGATCACCTTCATTTACATGTTTTGATGATGGACCACTCAAATTTTTAAGATCCTTTTCCAGGTATTTTGATAAAGCCAGATGAGTAGCATCTTCTCTAACACTTTTCTCGTGTGAACTACTCTAGTCCACCCTGTTAACTTGGGGGTTACCCTCATTTACAGATTTTGATGGAGCATTCATATATAGGAGATCATTTTTCAAATATTTCATTAAAGCCAAATGAGTCACCCTCTCTCTGACACTTCTCTTTTGTGAACTACTCTGACCCATCCTTAAAGCATGCTTAAGAAGTTCCCTATACACATAATCCTATTTTTTCCTTTTAGGGCAGTATGGACAAGAGAGTCTCTTATGAGTTTTTCACTATGTGATTTCTCTTTTTGGGTTCTTTGTAAAATTTATCTACACACCACCAATTTATAGAAGATGCATTCATGCTGGTCTCCTTGTCAGGGCTTTTAGCCATTCCAATTTGTCCTAGGCTTAATTTGGTACCTGAGACAAAATTAGCATTGGTACTGACTGTTGCTATGTGGCCATACATATATCCTCATTATTCCATTAAATATTTTTATGAATTGGATAGCTTCTGTATATTCAGTAACTTGGGAATAAAAAACAATCATGAACTTAAATTTTGTTATAGCCACTTCAGTAAATGTTGAATTACCTTTATCTACAGGTTTTGAAAGGCCATCCATAATAAGATCATTTTCCAAATAATTCACTAAAGCAAGATGATTGTCCTTCTCTGCTACTATAAGCATGTTCTAGGAGTTCCCTTTACAAAGAATCCTGTTTTCTCGTAGGACAATATGGCCAGATGAAAGTCAAGTATGAGGTTTTCACATTCTTTTTTCTCACAATTGTTGACTTTGCAAAAGGTTAAAATCTACAAAAAACTCTCACAATTGACTCAATTGTGCTTACAATAGAATCTAAAAGTATCAGTCCTTTGTTTGCACCTATAATTAGGTGTTTATGGATATTTTTTCATGTCAACAATTAGATGGAAAAATCCAATTGATAAAAACTACAAATTCAAGGTCCAATCAAAAGTAAAAAAAAGTTTAGGAACCTAATAACAAATTTGATAAAAATTCAAGGACCTACAAATTAACTAAACCAAATAAATATGATTAGTGAAAAATAAAAGAATAAAGAAATTACTAAGTAGCTCAGCTACAAAAATAAGAACAAATATAGCAATTAATAGTCTTTGATCAGCATCTTACAGAACATAAATCAAGAATGATACAACAGTATGATCATTCACCATGTATATTGTATACAAGAAACTAGGACTCTACCTCCCAATTTCCACTCCAGAAGCGAAACTGATCTCTATAACTTTTCTTCGCATTGGAAAGTCACTTCATGTGGCCTCTCTTAGGAGGTACCTTATTGCAGCCTCAAGGGTGGTGGGTTTAGTCCCACATTGATCACTTATATTCAATAATCTATCTTCCTCTTTAATCAACAGTCAACTCAGACTAACTAGTACACACCTCTTTTATTGGGGATTTGCCAACAGTTTTATTTTGTAAAATGTCTTGAAGTGAAAATGAAACAGTTATAGGTAAGTATAATACACATGAAGTTCCATTGAAATGATGTGTGTGGCACAAAGCACAAAGTATAGTTTGAACGCATAGTTTAGGAGAGGGCAAAGTAGTGATAATATCAGAAAAGAATGAATTACCTTGTCACCCCAACAAACATAAATGGTACAACTACATTTCCATGCAGGGCCAAAATCCAACAAATAAGGCTTCTAAACATCACCTATATATTAAAAGTATCAAAACATGTTAATTATATGTGACCAGATATTTTCCCTTACTCCAATAAAAGACCACATGATAGCATATTTGATTTTTTAATTATTTATAACTTTTGCAGCAGAGGACAATTTTTTTACAATATTTCCTCCAGGAGTTAAAAAGTTGGATTTATGAAGGATTCTTTCAAATAAAGTTTAAAAGATTAAAGGATTAAAAGATTCAGTTCATTTTCCTACTTCTAGGATATCTATTCCATGTCAACTGGCATATCAGCAAAACTTGTGGTACCATACTGTGAAACGAGTTCGGATTGCTCCACTTCATGCAAACAAACTTCCCCTCCCCACCACACCACCCTCACTCACTCCATTCAAATTGATAAACTCACTGATACAACACCACAAAACACCTACACCCCCTCTCATATGACCACTAATAGACAAACGATATACCTGCAAACCCATAAAAGCTTCTAGAAGTTTTCTTAATTCAAGACAAACTTGATATACTTCTCTTTCTTGTCCTTATCATTCATGGCCAGTTCATGAAGTTGACCATTTTTGGTACCAAGAATGACTTCCTACATCATCAAAATCTCAAGCACAAATGAATATGTTAAAAGTCTTTCTTGAAAATAAATCAAACAACAAGCATCAGTCTTTCTTAAAAGTAAATTTTAACACCACTTCTATAGATCGTTAAAATTCCACATAATCAAGACAGTTGACCATGTATGAAAGAAAATAGGGACAACATTCAATCCACATTAAATACTTGTGCAATGCATGGGATACCAGCTAGTAAAATGCAGCAGCTAAATTTCTTACTCACACAGAACATGAGGTTATCATGATACAACTGATTGATAAAATATCCTGGACACATATGTAGAGTGATATAAGTGGTGCTTTAAAAACTGAATTGTTTATTTGACCTCATCAAGATAGCAGATAACTAGATCAATGATATAAAACTGGTGAATCACACAAATCAATGTATATATAAAATAAAAAGAAAATATATATATATATATGATATAATATACATATTTATATATATACACAAATAATACACATATTTTGTAATATACAATTTATATATAAATATTTATAATATAATATATATATATATATATATATATATATATAATTGTAATATACATATTTATATATATATATATATATATATATATATATATATATACACATAATATACATATTTTTGTAATATACATATTTTTAATATACAATATAATATATATATATATATAATATACATATTGTTGTAATATACATATTTTTATATATACACGCATATGATATACATATTTTTGTAATATACCATTTATATATACATATCTTTATTATACAATATATATAATATATATTTTTAATATACATATTTATATTTATAATATACATATTTGTAATAAAGATGAAAAAGATAAAAGAAACCTAATTTTGCCTTTAAAATATTTTGTAACAGAAACTATTTTGTCGTCCTCTACTCCAGAGTTTTAGTAATAATTTTTAGATTTGCCTTGTCCCACTCCTTTTATTTATCATTATCCTTGTGTTTTAGGTGGAAATATAAAAGAATAGGAAGAACTAAGAACCTCGCAGCATCTTCTGAACACACTGGATGTCATGACAGCCTAAATTGCAAGCAAACTTGATCATATTGGTGGCTATTTGAAGCACCTCTTGTTGGATCTTTCTAAGTTTGTACTCCATGTGAATGGGATGATGCTAGCAAGAACCAGCATACACACGAGTCTAGTTCCATAATGGAGAAGCTATTAGCAAGCGAGATATGTTATTTTAGGTAGAAGAATGATATATAAATTTAGTAAAAGTAACAATAATATTGTATAGCCAACATTGCTATCATTGCATGAAATAAGTATACACCAAATTTTTATATCATCTATCTTGCCCCGCCCCCAACAAGAAAGCATGCGAAAAGACTTGATATTACATAAAGAATGGTTTAAAAGTAGAGCAAAATAGATGATCTTAGTTTTCATTTCAGTTGTTGAATCTCCAATTCTAGTTTTTGTTTCACTTTCAGTTGATTTTCAAGCTGAATGATTTTAGCATGGAGTTGATTTTTTTCCCGTTGGAAAAATAGATTGCCAAACAGCATAAACAACCAGCTATTTTGATATGGACAATGTCACTTTCAGTTACTAAAAAAGCACAAAAATAGGCTAGACAAACCTTTTGTTCTGCAGCTAGTTTCAAAACATTTTCACCAGCTTTCTGTTGCTTCAGAACAGCCATTTCAAGAGAGCTGTTTCTCAACACATTCTAAAAAAAATAGGCATCAGCATCCCAAAACAACATTCTAAATAAAAAAATCTTAGCATTAGTATCATTGTTAAAGGTATAAAAGACAAAAAAATGCCATTTTTTTCATAGATTTCATAATCTTAGGTATCCCGACTAACATAAACAAACATATATACAAAGTAAATAATCATAGAACTTAAAGACGAGCCTTCACACAAATGACTAACCTTTTCTGTATGTTATCTGAAGATGTAACAGAGTCTTGCCGGACACACATATTGATGATTTCATCCACTTCCTGCCTTGACAGTTCATTTATGTCTCGAATCTGCAAGACAACGTATAAGATGTTGCAATTACATCCATATTAAACAAGCAAAGAGTAAAACAATCAAGATGGAGAAGGTAAAGGTATTTTCACCTTATTCAGTAATAGGGATTTCTCCTCAGCTGCCCTTTCAAGAGCAGTTGTAACAGAAGAACAAAGAGAATTAAGTAAGCTCAATGTAGGTTATTGAAGTTCAACAGAAGATGTGTAACTGGAAGAGGAATCTGAAGTCTGAAACAACATATTAGAAGAAAAAGCAAATTACTACTAATCACCAAGATAGAAAAAGCAGACACAGAAGGTCAATTGCAGCCTGCAAAATATATATATATATACCTGTAATCTCAGGGATTTCTTTGTGACTAGGAAATACAAGTAAGAGCTCAGGCTGTAGCACAAATTAAACATCCGTAGTTCTGAATTCCTCTGATTCTGATAATTCATCAGGCAACATCACCAGAAGTTTAAGATCAATATTGTATAAGCACAATGTCATCCCATAACCTAAAAGTCCTAAGCATGTGATCAAGAAAACTGCATACTCACCTCAGGTGATCTTGATTGTGAGAAAAGAGCATGCATCATGCCAAAAAGCCCTTGGACAAAATCATACTCATCAGTCTCTTCATATGGCCAGACCTACAAAATTAAAAGCAAAGTGTAAAAAAAAAATAGCTCAATAAGTAGCATTAATATCAGTAGTTTTTTTAGGCTTGAACTTGGATGTATCTCACGATTGTGGATGGAATACAAGATTATATAAAACCTAACACATAAAAGGTAAGTTTCCAAAGCATTCAACTACATAGTAAAATTTATCTTAAGATAATATCGTAAGACTTCATCTGCACCTATAAGGCAGAAGCTACATCACACATCCACACATCCAGTAAAAAGATTTTAGAACATGTAAAATCAGTACCTTGCTAAGAATACCAACATCTAAATTGATCTGCTCCATTCTTAGTTTTAAAATATCATTGCCCTGCCCCAACAAGAATCGCAGGGAAAAGACTTGATAATAATACCAGGTAAAGAATAGTTTGAAAATAGAGTAAAATAGATAATCTTAAAAAGTAACAAAAGTACTGTGTGCTCAAATCCAATTTGTTATTTGTTATACAACACTGATCCCAACAAAAACTCCTATTACTATTAAATCAATGAGAGCCAAGGCAGGAAATTCCAATAAATGAGTGTGGAGAGCAATCAAAAGGTCACAATAACCCAAGAATCATGAAAGAAACCGAATATTTTAAAACGAATGAATCTTGCAAGTAATTGAATAGAGAAAAGGCGAAGAAAGTTAGAAAAGGGAAAAACAATCGGAGAGAGAGAGGATTACCAAATTGATTAAAAACGTGGGATGCCTTCATTCTTGAGTTTAGACATAAACCCTAGGAGAAGAGTGTTGGGGAAGGAGTTTGAAATCTGAAAAAATCGATACAACAACAAGAACACCCCTCTCACGCTCTTATACAACCCTAAGGCAGGATAATATCAAATGTCCGCAACTAATAACAACTTACCAAAGAAGTGCGGTGGGGTGGACATAAGTGCATTGCGGTGGCGGTCCAGCGGTGATAAGTGCGGAGCGGGGGCGGTCCGATGGAGATAAATGCGGGGCGGGGGCGGTCCGGTGGACACAAGTGCGGTGCGGCGTGGGTGAATGCGCGGAAGAAGTGTGAAGAAAGTGGGTGCAGAAACGCACGCCACACCGTTAATGAGTTTAATCGAAAAAAAAAAATACGGTACAATTTATAATGAAACTAAAAGAAAACGATTTTATTATTATGAAATCATTATTATAATTAAGACTAGATATTTATTATATTTGAATCAGGATTTTAATTTGTTAGATTTCAACTGTGATTCTTAATAAAATTAAAATGTTAAACTATTATAATTTTTAAATGATAAAAATAAATTAAGTTAAGATAATATTTTTAAAAATAATAGTAAGGTAATATGAAGAAATATTTTATCATTAAAGAAAACTATAAAAAAGATATGATAGAATTTATATTTAAACTAAAAGATTATAAATTTTACATGTATATTATATTTATAGACAATATATTTGATATATAGATATAATATAGAATTTATATGAGATGATAATATTTAAGATAATAAAATAAAAATAAAGATAAAATAATATATTAATTTTTTTAGATAAAATTAAAATATTAAACTGTTAGAATTTTTAAATGATAAAAATAAGTCAAGCTAAGATAATTTAATTTTGAAATAATAATAAGATAAGACAAGGAAAGATTTTATCCCATTTTAAATTTGAATAAGAAAACTTTAAAAAAGATATGATAGAATTTATACTTAAACTAAAACATTAAGAATTTATTATTATGAAATTATTATTATATCCGTTATATTTGAATTATGATTCTTAATAATGATATGATAAAATATTTGTTATATTTAAATTGTGATTCATATAAATGTTTATTATATTTCACATGTATATTATATTTATAAACAATATGTTTGAGATATAGATGTAATGTAGAATTTAGATGAGATGATCATATTTAAGATAATGAACGAAAGATAAAAATAAAATAATATATTAAATTTCTTGAGATAAAATTAAATTTATTAAACTGTTAGAATTTTTAAATGATAAAAATAAGTTAAACTAAGATAATATTACTTTAAAAATAATGGTAACATAAGATACGGGTCAAGTAGGTCTAGCTCATAAAGGGTCAAGGGAGTAAATTATCTTAGAAAATACTTAAGTGAGATATTAAACGAAGATATTTTGCAATTTTTTGTGATGATGCAAAATCTTTGTTACATACATAATAGTGATATCTTGGTGAATTGATGCTTTTAACCTTGATCTAATTATACCATAACAATTGAAACCACAAAGGGTCCGTGTATGTTCAAAATATATATATATATATATATATATATATATATATATATATATATATATTAGTTTGTCTATTAACCTTTTAATAAATTGTTGCTTGTTTAATTAATTGATATTTATTTTTTAATTGTTTGAGATATCACACTACAAAAAAAAACATATACCTACCGTCAATAATACTACTATATATATGTAGAATGAACTTTGACATACAAATGATTTTTCCATCAACTTTAAGGAATCATATACTAACAGATAATTACATGTGACGGTAAGTTTTACCTACAAATATAGTCTACCTACAATTATATTTGACTGTCATTATAAGATATACTTACAATTTGAAATTATATAAGAAAAAGTCATAAACTTATATTTTATAGTCATCTGTTGTGGGTAAAAAAGTCTATATCATTTACCTACATCATCCAACTATAGGTAAAAGTCATATAATATATAAAAAAATGTTCTAATAACATTTTTTACTTGTATAACTCTTTAATAAAATTTGTTTTCTTTTCTTTATTATTAAATTTTATGAAAAATTTTGAAGAAAATATTATTAAAAAAAATCATACGTAAAAACAATTCTCATCCTTGGTCATAAAGTAGAAAAAACCACCAAACAATTTACAACTTCAAATTCATAAGTTAGTGAATATAAGTTTAACAAAATACAAATATATAAGAGAGCCAAGAAAAGCTATGAAATTTTAAAAGTGCTATTTGTTCATTGAATAATCATGTGCTCATGTTCAGAGCCATATAACACAATAATGGTCATCCATGGAAATCATACAATTAGCTTTGATATTCAATAATTAATTTGTCATCGTAAGACTTAAATTAACATCACAACATCAATACACTACACAAATAATGCACTCTGTAATCTTAAGTCTCATTTTGTGGTTAACAATGCATTATAACATATTTTGCATATGAAGTTTAAACATACTAAATCCCCCATTTTTGTTTTTCCCTTCACATATAAAACTCACCTATGGTTTAGATACATACATTGTGCTGACAAATTTTTCTACAAAGATGAGAAAAATACTGGCAGAAACCACTTAATTAAACTCGCAACATTAACTATAGATATTATGCCTGAATCACACCATCCAACCAAAACATCTTTTCCAGAGCACTACAATGTAACATATAATAATATTAGAATCATTATCTCACATAAGAATCTCAAAATAAAAAATATTTCACATAAGTAAAAGCCAAAAAGGGTTTAAAAATAAAATAGAGAGAAAATTCCACAAGAAGAAAAGAGAATCTAGCCCACATTATTCAAGTGTTAGGTAGAACCACAAAGATGAAACTCAACAAAAAGAAATTTGACATGGTCCAATTAGTTTGGGAGCTTAACTCGGGCTTTTCATTGAAAACATGAAAAATAACTTGATTGGTGTCCTTGTTTGACACTTGAAGTTGCTTGACAAAAAGCAAAGATGGCCTTAATAAAATGGGACAAGGCTAGGCCAAGCAGCATGCAAGAATCCCTGTAATATCCATAACATAGTGTGACTGAAACTGTTCACATAAATTGTTAGAACTAAATAGGAAGATTCAAATATTTCCTAATTAAAAAAAATAATGTATGACACACTAAATGTCATAAAACACTAAAACAAATAAATGGATTAAACTCATTTTTTCTATATATTTTAAAAATTTAGAAGATAATGAGTAGACAAAATCGATTGACCATTATATAAAACATTAAACATTTTGCAGTCTACAGAAATAGGATAAAAGATGTTGTTAGGCCAGTTGCATTGGTACTCCTGTTGCAATAGATTTCGGCTCACATGTATCTCTAAGTTTTTAATCCTAGTTCAATATTTTTGTATCACTGCTAATCTTCAATAAATACATGTAGAGACGAAAATTCCTCTTTTCCAATTTGCTATTATATTAAATTCTATTACAAAAAGTTGGGTTTTAACAAAATTTAAATATGTAAATTAGTAGAAGTTTAAGACTCTCAATTATATACACAAGAAACTTCTCTAAGGAAAGGATTTATGAAATCTATTCATCAAACATTGAATAACAAATGTAGAGTATAGTTGGCATTTATCCCAATTTTAAAAATAAAAATTATATCAATTTGATCAATCATATATAAAGTAAGTAGAATATAAAATTAGATAAAGCAAAATAATTTGATAAAGCATCAACACCACAAATAGATCACAAAATATATTGTTCTGCAATAACAGAACCATATGAACTAAATATTTTTACCTCAGGGAGGAGCAAATGAGTTTGTGGTTTTAATGGTCCCTATATAATGAAAAAATCGCCCCAATAGTACACCTACTTTATGCCTAGTAATTAGTGGATATTGCGGGGAATTTCATGCTAATTGGGATGTACTACATATGTTTTTTAAAACTGCATCAGCCTTATTCTTCCTCTTTAATTTTAAAGCTTTAGCTCTTGTGGTAGAAAAAGTAGATATTATTCTGGCCATTGTTAATATTACAAATTGGATAAACCTTAAAATATTGGGATTCTTACGTGATTTGGCTAGTTGTTTTTCTTCTCCATAACAACTATCTATTTGAATTTCAACCATATAATTTTATTTGGTTCTAATTACACATTATCATCAACTCGAACCACTGAATAACTAAAGAGAGGACACATTAAGGAACGAAATAAACACTTCTTTCATGTGTTAGCTGCCAAATTAATATATATCTACCTTTTCCCCCTAAACACTTAATGGGAAAATATATGAAAATAAAATGATAAAGGAAATTAAATTAGATTTCATTACCCTCTAAATGAAAGAAGAAATAGCTTTCTAATCAACTTGAAATTCCAATGCTTGGGCCACCTACTTCTACAATACATGCAACTGGTATTATTATCAATTTGTATTAGAATATGTGGCAACCAACTTTGAAAGAAGGAAGGGGAAATTCCATTTAGGTCTCTTTCAATAGAAAGATCTATGTCTTGATTACTTGAAGAAGTTATCTTCTACTATAATAGAATCTGCCCATTTGAGAACTAGTTAATACTCAACCACTCATTTAAAAAAATAAGAAAGAAATGCATAAATTTCTTTTTGAAATAACAAAAATCAAAAGACTTTGGGAAGAAGTGATAGTCAGTGTCCAACAGTAGCTGATGCAAATTGAGACTGGAGAAATGCATGTAAACATTCTTCTGATTGGGAACCATACTTGAAAGTTTGATGAAGTCTATCACTATAAATGTCATTCGAAAGTGTAGGCAAACTAGGAATTTGTTTACATATGCAAGAAACATCAGAACAGGAACATAAATTCAAAACCAGTGCCATGAGACACAATAAAATTCCTTCACGAAACTCCTCTGAATCCTTTGAGGGTGATAACATGGCCCTGTATGTTGACTTTTTTAGCAGCACAACCATTTGTTAAAGAATATAACAGTTTAGTATCATTTGTTTTAATCTTATATACCAAACAACATTCAGTTTAGATAGCAACCCATGGCCAATAAGGGGTATGCACTCTATAGCAATCATAATTTAGTACAGCACAATACACAACTATATATATACAAGTCAAAATGGCACTAGTAATTTAGCCTAAAAAAACAGCATATGTAATAATAGCAAAATATCAATAAAAAATAAAGCTAAACAAAACACTGTTTAATGCACTAATAATAACAGTGCTCCTACAGTTGACAAGACCAAAATGAAATCAATTACAGAGCCAATACCATCCTATGTATGGGTAAAGCAAACTGCAAATAAAATAAATTAAACAAATACCAGAACTTACCACCATTACAGCCCAATAAGAAAAAAAAATAGTAACAATAATAGACTAATACTTGATATAAGCATTTTAATGAGTAGTGCTCAAGTTCATAGTATATACCACATATATAGTAAAAGCTCAGCTTACTACCAAAACCCCAAACATTTTGATGAGTGGATATTTTGAGAAAACAGGAGCAGGGTAAATGACAAATTGGGAGTAGCAGTACATGGGTTTTGGTGAGGGAGACGTAGTTTTGTGACTTTGTTTGTGGGAAGAAATAGTGGAAATTTGAATCTTAACCATTGATATATGAAAAGAAAAAAAGAAATACGTGTGACAGATTTTAAATTGATAGAATGAGTGAGTGTGCATTTTTTTACCAATTTGGTATTCTTGATCTTGACGTGGAACTTTAGCAATTGGATTTATTTCTGGACATTCAATTTCAAAGCATATTGTTTTGTACAGTGGTGGACTGGATTTTGACAGAATCAATTCGCTTCGTCGTTTAAATATTAAATAGTAAAACAATTCTTATTATTTTTCTTCACCCCGTCTTTGGTTGTAACTTGAAAGAAAAGAAACCAATGTAATTAACACTGCACATGACTCTAGCAATTAGATTTATTTTTGGACATTCAATTTCAAAGCATTCTGTTCCATATATATAGTAAAAATAAATTATTTGCTTGCTTTTTTTGAGAAAATTTATAATCCTCCCCCAAGCAGTACACTAACTTTCTTTCTGAGTTAGTAATCTTTTGGAGGTGAAAATCAGTTGCATAATTTAAGTATGTTGGAACTTCTTACAATGAGACAGCAAGATTAAAAAGAATGTCACACCAACAATTTCAGTAGACCTATGAAACAAAGGAATGATTCAAGCATAATTTCATGATCTAAATGTGCCCATGGTCCCCATAGTGGTCCCAAGCTCAGATAAAGGATGAGGGTTGCATTAGGCCTTTGGCAGAACCATAAAACTCGCCGCTATTCAAAACATGGACCATTCTAAACCTGGAATATGTCTATGAAACTCATTAAAATTATATCAAATAGGAACATCTATGTGTTGGATTTAGATGGGGAGAATTTAGACAGAGAAATTAAAGAATAAAAATGCTTTATTATTCTAGAGAATATAGTTTGCACTGGTTTGGCATATATCATCCATAAATGTCGTCGTCTCATAATAGACTTAGTGGAGACTACTACTACTACCTCCAGTCTTTATTTAAGCAACAAACATAAAATAATCAAGACCAAGAAAAGTGGTTAAATTAGTTGGCTTCAATTAATTCTATCATAAATTCAAACTTTATTCTAAAAAGTACATTTACTTTATGTGGTTGTTCTATTTAATGTTAGTGTTCATATCCAACGCGTGAATGCATAGTGTTAACAAAAAATTATTAAGGGTATAAAAAAATTTAACCTTAAGTGGCATTAAAAATTGTTGATTGTTGCTTATAAAATAGAACCAAAGAAAATTTTCATTTGTTGCTTATAATTAGGACGACAATTATTAAGTGCAACTTCCTAGACACTAATGAACACTGAATGCATGTTATCATGTGAATGTGATGCTTTATACATACTATTTTTAAGTGCATTAACTATTATTATTTCCAACACAATAAATCCAATTTCAAGGATAGTGAGTGATGAAAAATAGTGTTAAAAAAATAAAACAAGAAATAATAATTTGAGGTGTACAAGAGGGCATACAAAAAAGAAAAAAAAGTTAATGTCAAAAACAAGTTTTGTAATACCAATTGAAGAAAGGATGACACACTTGGCTAAGGTTATTTTGACATGTATGTTAAGAAGATTCATATGGAATCCAATGATAAAAGTGAATCATACAGATGATAGTCCAATTAAAAGGGGTCAGTGTTACTAAATAACAGCTCAGTGTTATCAAATTGCAGCAACGGTGGAATGCATCATGTTTTTTTCAGAAATCACCATGAAATGGCAGTGGTGTTGCAAGTTCAAGATGAAAGCCCATGGCAGCTACAATGGCCATGGTGCTCATGGCACTCTAGGCAGAAATAGAGCATTTTTTGAGGGAAAAAGGTTTGGGCCTTTAGCCAAACCTTCACCGAGTGATGTTTTAAAAGTTTTAACATAAGACAAAACTCAAGAGCCTTTTTGTGACTCTTGTCCCTTCCCTCTCTTATCGGTAAATGTGCAACCTCTTCAAATCGCAACCCACTTGGCGTCTGGAACACTTGCCACCAGCAACCATCTCCAATGATGCAAAGCTTCCAGGGAGCTACCTTCTGGTGACCAGCTGCCTATCTTTTCTTCTGTTTTTTTTACTTTGTTTCCCTCTTGCTTCTCTGCACATGACTCCCTCCCTCACTGCACAAAAGCAACTTGCAAGATTGTTTGGCACAGTCAATGAGGACTGTTTGACACATGTGTATGACACATGTAATTAATGTTCATATTTAATAGTAAACTCTTTCAAATTTTAATGGTCAATGTTTTAAGAAATTATTGATCACTAATCACATAACATGTGATTATCAACATTAATTTTTAATGATTAAGGCTATCAATTTAATAAATTTTAGGAATTATTATAGGAAAAAATAAAAATTAAGTATTTTTATTATTGTTGTTATTGTTGTTGTTCTGATATATATATATATATATATATATATATATATATAATTTTTTGTTTTTAATAACTATCTTTGAAATTATTTTTAGCATGATATTTTATTGATTAATAATATAAAATTTGTTTAAATATTCAATATATAAAATTTAAATTCTTAAAATAAAGATACCTTTGAAATTATAACAAATACATGGAAGTACTAAATTTACAAACTTATAAAAATTGAGGGGCTAAAATAAAAAAAATATAATCAAAATTATAAAATCATGAATTTTTAAATAGATGAACTAAAATCAAAAAAAGAAAAAAATGGACTAAAATCATAAATATTTAAAATAATAAATCAAAATTTATATATTTTTAACATTAAAGCACATGTATGTTTGATGCTTAAATAAGATCTTAAAATCAATTTGGCTTAAAAAATCCTTCTTATCTTTTTTATTTGGTTTTAAAGTATTTTTTTTATTTTTAAAGATTTTTACTTTTTAATTTTTTTTAAAAAAAACCACAATTTAGTTACTTGTTATATTATTGAATAATTCGATGTAATTTTTTGGTAAATTTTGTTTTAATTGCTTTTAGAGTTTTCAATTATATAAACTATTTTGAGCAAATGAAAGAATAAAAAACCCATTTTGTACTACATTTATTATGATACCTTAAAGGATCATTTGCTTCTAACACCTAGCCACATCTATGCTCAAAGAGGAAGAAAATAATGTCTTTATTTTTTTACGAAAAGAATCGGACTACAATAAAAGTTATCAAAGTTTAATAGTATCTATTTAAGTTTGAATAAGGACAATTGACTACAAAAGAAATATGACTTCACAATCATCAAATAGAAAATAATACAAATAGTTAAATATTATTTGCTATTAACATATTAGTATCCGACTATTTGCTGATAGTAATATCATTTGATAAAAGATAAATATTTTATTATTAATTAATCTTACATTAAGTAACATTAATTTTTTTTGTCAGGCTAACTTAAATAAAAATACCATTTCAACAAATACTAACCAATAAGATTGAGTAATTAAAGAATGGCTTAAATAGGTTTTTTTCCTAAAATTTTACCAAAAATTATTTTTTATCTTTAAAATTCAAAAATATTTTTTAGTGTTGAAATTAATTTATTTTTTTATTAATGTTGTCTGTTTATAAGTTTCAGTGTATTTGACTATGTTGGATGTGAAATTGAATATTAAGGAGGTTAAGGTTGAGGAAAAAACTAATTTACAAGTAGAAAAACATGCTATCTGTTAGTGATTTTTTAACAAAAAAAGTGATTCAGAAACTAAAAAAATAATTTTAAATTTTAAGAATTAAAAATTAAAAATTATTTTTTTGAAAATTTTGAGACAAAAAATTTATTTAAGAAAAAAAAAACATATGTTACATGACAAACATAATAGAGTTGTAAAGCTTTTTATCAGTCTTAGCATCCTGCGTCAACTAACATCCATGACTCTCGAGTGAATTTCATACAACCTCACACATTGAAAGTCATGCTTTTGTTCCAACCTTCATGACATTTGTAATAAAAATCACAAGCGGCAAAAATAAGATTTTTATAAGAGCAGAGTCTTTTACTTTTATATATTCACATTTTCTTCTCCTCTTTATGTTCAATATTTATTATGTACAATTTCATGCATTTATTTTCTTAAAATTGTGAATAATTTTTTGTTATAAGACAGGATAAATTATATTTTTTATTCAGAAAAATAAAATTTGATTAATTAATAATAAATTAATCACTGATTTTGTGATTGTTTTATTTTATATATTTTATTTTTATTACATAATGTTTTATTTAATATTTATAAAATTACAAAATATTTTTCTATTTATAAAATAAGATAATGATTATCAACTTAATGTTTCTTCAACTAAGGGTGTACCTGAGTTAGGTAAATAATATAATTTTAATAAATTTTGTTTTCTTTTAGTATATATAAAAAGCCCTCTCATTTGTCACCTTTAATGGAAAAATTCCCTTTCTAAATGAGAGTGTGAGATATTCGGCGTATTTTCTTTCTACTACTATTGAAAAATTTCATAAGTTGCAAGCTTGATGTGTGCAAACTTTAATTACCATACCTTAAACCATCATATCCATACATGTCCTTCATACTTATCTCTTGTCTAAAGCAACGTGTAATATCCTTTATTATGTACTAATTAATAGAGTTGGCTATAAATAAATAAAAATTATCAAAGTTTTTAGTTCTATTTAAAGTTTAGTGTACTATCAATGAGGAGGACTACTTATTATAAAAAGAAATATGGCTTCATAATAATAATCATCAAATAAAAAATAACACATGTAGTTAAATATTTTTTACTGTTAAAATATTAGTATCTATTTATTTACTAATAATAATATCATTAATAAAAGATAAATATTTTATTATTAATTAATCTTATATTAAGTAAATTTAATTTTTTTGTTATGTTAAATTAAATAAAAATAACATTCTAACAATATATAAAATTAATAAATTTATTGATTTTACCAATAAATATCTTATAACTTATATAACGTGATAAGGATATTTGATACTCTGTCAAACCTAAGCCACCCTACAACTTATAAGGTGAAGAATTTGCACTTAAAGAATGAGAATAACAAGTAATTAATAAGAGCGCAAACACATAGTTGGTAATGTGGAAACCAAACAGAGGCTTGCATGTTATGGTGTACAGTTAGACAATGAGTTGGCTGATCGAATTTTGGGCAATTTGACTTAACATGAATCAATCTATCATTTTAATTTGTTCGTCCATATTTTACCATTTGATTGTGTGGGTTTACGGATTATGGATTGAGTCGATTGGGTTCACATAGTTTGCACTTTGATTTATCACTCTCTTTTTTTGCAAAAGTTATACATTTTTAAACCAAAATTAGAATCCAAAAATTAAAAAAGAATGATGTCATAATCTTAAAAAATATTTTAGAGTAAGAAAGTACATTTATAATATATATATATACTCTTCTCTCTACTTTCTCACTCCCTCATTGACTTGGGCATCGGAGTCCCTTTTGCAGCTATACACCTATCTCCTAGAGCCCTAAAGTCTGTAGGGTTGAGAGGACACTGGTTCTGCCAAACTCCGGTAACAACAATTACAATTTAGAAAACATTTTTACTGAAAACATTTTCAGAAAGTAACTAAAAATAGAAAATAGAAAAAAGTTATTTTAAGTGTTTTTAAAAGTTATCAGTATGTAAAAACTTAATAACAACATTGTAATTATATAAAAAATAATATATAATGTATTTAAACTATATATGTAAATAATTTATAATATTTTTGCTAAAATGACTAAATTTAATAATATTATTTTTTAAAATAGAAATATCAAGTGAAAATAAATATATTTTCTGAATGTTGAAAGTTTAAAAATGAAAACAGTTTTTAGAGAATAAAAATAAAAGTAAAAATGAAAAACATTTTATCAAATGAAAGGACAACTAGCTGTGGAAATAGGATACATATTAACTTGAAATTAAATCCCTTTTACTTCTTTTATTTGGAGGATATAATAAGTAGGAATACCTATTACTATCTCAAATTAAATAATGGATTGTTAATATTGACTAGAAATCTCAATTGTACTGTTTTAAAATAAATTTTCTCCCACTTCTTTTTAACTGAATTTATTCAAGAAGAAAGAGAATGAGAGTGTGATATTTGTACGCTCCCTTGAATAATGACACCTAAAGACATTACATGTTTTAAAAAATAAGTCTTAAAATACACAGTTTAAAATATTTTGAATAAATCATATTACATGTTTTTAAAAATAAGTTAGAAAAATAATTCTCACATGGTCTACTTATGACAACAACTTTACATACTTATTCATAGTTTCAATAATTATTAAAAAAGTGCTCTTACTATTAGCACTTGTTTCCGATAAAAAAAAATTATTCTAATAAAAATTACAAATTTATTATTAGGTTTAATCTCACTTTTTATTCTTTATTTTATTACATTAGTAAATTTTCTTTTTTATCTTAAAATCAAGACGTTTTTTTATTCTAAAATGATTATTGGTTAATGTCATAATTAATATTAATATTTGTATAACACATGTAATTAATGTTGATTTTTAATAGTCAACTCTTTGACTATCAACATTAATTTTTAACGATTAAAACTTTAGACTTAATAAATTTTGGAGATTATTAAAATAAGGAAAAATGAAATTAAGTATATTTAGTATTATTATGAATAACTGTCATACATAGAATTTTTTTTAATAACTACATTTAATCTTATTTTTAGTATGATATTTTATTAATTAATAATATAAAATTTCTTTAAATTTTCAATATATAAAATTTAAATTCTTAAAATAAAGATACCGTTGAAATTATAACCAAATAAAAAATGCCTATTGTAATTTTTCTTTAAAAATATATATTTTTAAAATTGAAAATTTTATTCGCTGTATTTTTTAAATTTTGTAATTTTAGTCACTATTTTTTTAAATATCATTTTAGTAACAAATTTATAAAATTTGAGAGACTAAAATAAAAAACTATAATCAAAATGATAAAATTACCAATTTTTAAATAGATGAACTAAAATCACAAAAAGAAAATAAATTGACTATAATCATAAATATGTAAAATAATAAATCAAAATTTATATATTTTTAACATTTAAATACATGTATGTTTGATGTTTAAATAAGATCTTAAAATTAATAGACTTAAAAAATCTTTCATATCTAGAAAGTATATAGTTTCTTTTTATTTGATTTTAAAGTAACTTTATTTTAATATTTAAAGATTTACCTTTTAATTCTATTTTAAGAAACAAAATTAACTAAGATAGTGAGATGTAACAACAAAAACCACGATTCAGCTATTTGTTATATCATGGAATAATTCGATGTAATTTTTTTGTAAATTTTGCTTTAATTGCTTATAGAGTTTTCAATGATATCAACTATTTTGAGCAAATGAAAGAATAAAAACTCATTTTATACTAAAACTTTTATTATGATACCCTAAACCATCATTTCCTTCTCACACCTATTCACGTCAATGCTCATAGAAGAAGAAAGTAACATCTTTATTTTTTTCAAAAGAATCAGATAAAAGTTATCAAAGTTTATATCTATTTAAGTTTTTATTAAGATAACTATGCCTTTAGAATCACTATCATCAAATAAAAAACAATACAAATAGTTAAATATTTTTTACTATTAACATATTAGTATCTTATGACTATTTGCTAATGGTAATATCATTTGATAAATCTATGAACTTGGGGACCCCTTTTTGCATAAAGTGTTATTAATTAATTACATCAACTGAAAAATTTCATAAATCTAACACAGAACCTATAAAAGAAAATATATTGCAGATACAAAAACATACAAAATTCAAACTAAAGCTGCATATATAATATAAAAACTACGTGAAAGAAGAAGAGAAAATTGAGAGATACTAGTTTAGTATTTTGAGAATAAATAGTATTTGAAAATTTTTTCACTTATCATTATTAATTGAGTTAGTTTGTTTTCAGTAATTAGTGATTTCTATTATATTATAATTCATTATAAAGAAAGAGATTTAGAAAGAGTTTGAGAGATTTTCAAGAATAATTACAAAATAATTGGGAAATAAAAATATTTTTTTAAAATAAGCACACTCTTAATACATAGATAGAAAATAAACAAAAAATACACAAAATTATTTATTAATTAAGCAAAAGCAGCATATTAAAAAACTAGAAAGTTAATTTTATTAAAACAAATACTTATTTAACCAATAGTATAAGTTTAGACAAATTAAAGTGACTTAATATTTATCAATAAATTAAAAATCATTACTTAATGTTAAACCTCACCGATGCACCTTCCTCCAATTGAATCTGTGTTATGACAACCGTGAAAAAATTATTTGCTTAATTAAATTTCTCAGCTACTTTTCGAGCTCTGAGTGGTCTGGGAATATTCAAGTATGTAATTCTTTGAATACCCTTTATTACAACCATAATCTAAATCTCTATTTAAATTTTGCGAACTGCTATTTTTTCTTCCCTCATTCTTACATCTACCAAATCGAGTTTTCTTTTTTGGTTAAGAAGAGTCCATAAAAACTTTTGTTTAGCCTTTTGTTTCCTACGCCTTTCTTGCACCATCTCAACATCTTTATCATCATTCTCATCAAGTGTGTCATTTTCCTAATTAGAGCCAAAAGAAGGATAGTTTATTTCCATTGCATTATTATCGAGTATGAGTACATCAATCTTGGAAGTTTCGTTATACTTAAACAATACAAAATCGTAACGACTCAATGAATAATTTTTGACAAACTTTTTCCAAGCCTTTTCAAACCAAACCTCACCATTCTCTCATTTGTTCCAACGCACTTCCCATTGCTTGTAATCCGGTGGTATGAGACTCATTGGATTGGGCAAACCATCACCATATCTCTTTGTAAACATATTAGGTATTTTCCGTAAAGAACACAAAATCTCTATTATTATAGATAAATATTTTACAAGTAACAAAAACAATATAATATGAGATCATGGAAATACAACTATCATATGAAAATATTGACTAATACTATTGGCAAATTTTAAAAAATCTAGCATAAAGGAAGCAATAATTAATTAGCCGTAAAATACTAAGTGACAGTACTTTCTATCCTCTCAACATTAGTTTCATGAATAACCTTGAAGAAATGGATAGGAAGGGTTGCATTGCGGTGAGTAGCCATGAGTTAAAAACTGAACTATTCAACTTGGTATATTAGATTTCATATATAGCCTACAAGACTGCAATGACTTGGTCTCAGAAACTCCTTGGATTCTGGTTTCACAAATGCATGCAAAGGAACCAGTGGTGCATGCCCTTTTTGCTGTACTTTGTAACTTGAAATCACCGTGTACTACCCAACATATACTTCGACTTATTTGATCTTCTCAAAACACTTTGCATGTATAAAGCGGTTATACAAAGACATAGAAAAGATAAATTTTTGGATTATGTTCTTGAATGCTTGTTGATCGAATCTAATATTCACGGATAATATTTCTTGAGAGCTGTAATAATAATAAGTTAATTAAGATGCAGTCACTGGTACAACATTAATGAATATATATATATATTTATAATATTAACAAATGAAATATTTTTTTATGTTCATTTTTTAAACTTCCTATTTTATCTTTTTAACTATTTGAAAATTAAAAAATAAACTATTTTGTTGGAGAAGAAACTTGAACTCACAACCTCTCATTTTCCAAATTAAACTTTGTTACTAAATCAACTTTATAACTTCAAAAAAAATAATTTTAGAACATTTATATCCAATATAGATAATTATTCTACTATTTATAATATATATATATATATATATATATATTATCTATACTATTAATAAAGAGAATATCTCCTTTTGATGTTCACTTTTCAAAATATCTATTCTACCCTTATATCTATTTAGAAATTAAAAAATAAACTACTTTGCCATAGGAGAGACTTGAACTCAAACTCTTCCTTCACAAATGTAAACTTTACCACTAGATGAACCTTATAACTTTAAGTAAAAAACTACATTAAAATATTGATATACATTATACTATTAATAAAGGGAATATCCTCATTTTATGTCCACTTTTAAAAATCTCTATTCTAGCCTTATAGTTATTTGAAAAATAAAAAATAAACTACTTTGTCATAGGAAGGAGTCAAACTCACAACCCCTTTCTCCCCAAATGTAAACTTTACCACTAAATCAATCTTATAACTTTAAGCAAAAAACTACTTTAAAATATTGATATCCAACACATATAATTGTCTTACTATATTTATACTCTATAATATATGATATTATATTATATATTAAATGTATTTATACTATTAAAGGAAATAACTGCTTTTGATGTCTATTTTTCAAAATACCTATTCTACCCTTATACCTATTTGAAAATTAAAAAATAAGCTACTTTGTCATAGAAGGGACTCAGAATCACAACCTTTCCTTCCCCAAATGTAAATTTGGCAACTAGATTAACTTTATAACTTTAAGAAAAAAATTACTTTAAAGTCTTTATATCCAATATAGATAATTGTGCTACTATTTATAATCTATAATATATATATATATATATATATATATATATATATATATTATAGTATATAATGGGAATAAAATGTGTTGGTGTCCACATTTTATGACTTCTCTCACATTAATAAATACATATCTTCACAAGTTCTACCTTAGCACAAATCAACATTCCTTAAACATCATCAATGTTTGTATACGTTCGATCATAAATATTTTTAACAGATATGCGAATACACATGAGCAACAAGATGTTTAATTTTATTTAAACTCTCTTCTCTCTCCATTTTCTCAAATTCATTACAAATATTAAATATACGTTGACAAGTTGACGTATTCCTATCATGTTAACATAAACAAAAAAACATGCTAAACTACAATTATTATACACACAAAATGTGAATACACATGCACGAAAAAATGTTTAATTTTATTCAAACTCTTTTCTCTCTCTATTTTCTCAAATTCTTTACGAATCTTACATATACATTGATGATTTGACATATTTCTAAGTGGCTTGAATTTTGAAATCCATGATAAATTTGAACTCTTGCCACATTATGATCTAGGTCACTTGGCCCAAATTTGTATAAAAGTGGAACAACAATTGAAGAGGAGGACTTCTTCCAAGAAGGACTACCCTACCACTTCACGCTACTCTTATTCAAATAAAGACCAACAAAAGGGGAGCTCTTCCAAGAGCCACCCCAAGGAAGATCCCACCATCATGTATGACAAACATAAACCTCTACATCCTAGAGAAGATCTCCCTTTCTAGTTCTTCTTCCAAGACTAGTAGTATTAAGTGTTTCAAATGTCTTGGGTGAGGCTACATTGCTTCCCAATGCCCCACAAAAAAAAAAAACCATGATCACAAGGGACCAAGATATTGTAAGTGAGTTCTCCTCTTCTAGGGAGAGTGAGGAAGAAAGGTACATGCGTATTTCGACAAAAAGGAAGGTCCTTCTGATGGTGACTTGTTAATGGTGACTTGTTAATGGTGAGAAGGCTTCTTGGAAGCCAACCTTATGAATTAAGCCTTACTTAGAGAGAAAACATATTTCACACAAGATGCAAAGTTTTTGACAAAACATGTTATCTCATTGTAAATAGTGGCTCATATTGCAATTGTTATAACATGAAATTGGTAGACAAATTGTCTTTGACTACAATTACTCACCCCGTCCTTATTTGTAATATTAGTTTTTATTAGATGTGAGAATCATAACCAGAACATCTTCTTACCTCTTCTTTCTTGCTTACCAGTAACTTTGTATCTCTTATAAAAATTATATCATAAAATTCATCCATCTGATAGAAAAGAATAGTGTTGTGTATTATAATCTCATCATCGCATGAAAAGTATGAAACTTATTATAAATGGCTATACATATTTTAAGAAATTATTATTTTGGAATAATTAAAACATCCGTTAAATATTTTTTCTATTCTTAATTATATTATACACATGTGAATGCTAATCAGATAAAATTGATTTTAGTACTAAATACTAATAAGCATTTCTGAAAAAAGAAAAGAAATTTTATACAATGAAATTTTGAAAAAATTTTATATTATTTTTTAATCATAATCCTTTTGAGTCTCGTAATTAAATTTAATAACTTTATCAATCAATATAATATTTTAAAAATTATATAAATTGTGAGTTTTGATTGAACGACATGTATAAACATTAAACTCAGAAAAATGTTACTAATTTTTTACAAATTTTATATATTATTATGAAACGCCAATTAACACATCAAAATTATCCATTCAATATTCACGGGTTATTGTATCCTTTTTCAAGGTTTACTTTATTTTATATTTTTTCTTATTTATTTATCTACGAGCATAATTTTAAATATATATATATATATATATATATATATATATATATATAAATATAAAGAGAGTCGTGCATTTTGGATAGGAAAAATATGGATTCTAGCTATAGTCTATTTAATTTCGTATGTTTTGGGGTGGAATTATTGTGAGTGTTTAACTATTAAAGGATCATTTGAAAAGGAAAGGGGTAGTGTTATGTATTACAAACTCATCATAACATGATAATACCGAAACTTATAGATGATTATGAATTTTTTAAGCAATTATTATTTGGTAATAATTAAAACATAGATAATTTTTTTTTAAAAAATTTGATACACACGTACATACATACACATATATATATATATATATATATATATATATATATATATATATATATATATATATTTATATTTATGTTGATTAGATGAAATTGATTTTATTACTAAATACTAATAAGCATTTCTGAATAAAAAAAAGAAAAAGTTTATACAATTACATTGTAAAAAAATATTACACTATTTTTTAATTATAATCCTCCTACATGGTAATTAAGTTTTGATAACTTTACCAATTAATACAATACTTTAAAAACTATATAAATTGTGATTTTTGATTTAAGGATCTGCATAAACATTAAATTCATAAAAAATTGTTATTAACTTTCTAAAAATTTTATATATTATAATGAAGTACCAATTAACTCGTCAAAATAATCTATTCAGTGTTCACGGATTATTGTATAATTTTTTTTGTTTACTTTACTTTTTCTTGCTTTAATGTTTTTTATTATTTTCATTATTTATTTATCTACTAGCATAATTTTACATTAATTATATATATATATATATATATATATATATATATATATATATATATATAAAAGAGGGTTGTGCATTTGGGATAAGGAAACTATGGATTCTAGCTGTAGTGTATTCAATTTAGTGTGTTTTAGGGGTGGAATTATTGTAAGTGTTTGATTATTCAAGGTTCATGTCACTCGAGAAGGAAAAGAGTAGGGTTACAATATTACAAACTCATCATCACATGAAAAGTATGAAACTTACAGATGGTTACGAATTTTTTAAGAAATTATTATTTTTTAATAATTAAAACATACATAAAATATTTTTCTACTCCCAAGACATATATATATATATATATATATATATATATATATATATATGCACACACGTTGATGCTAATTAGATGAAATTGATTTTATTACAAAATACTAATAAGCATTTCCAAATAAGAAAACACAAACAAAAATTTTATATAATGACATTGTAAAAAATATATTACTCTATTTTTTAATCACAATCATTTCGTTTAAGGTAATTTTGATAACTTTACCAATCAATACAATACTTTAAAAGTCATATAAATTTATATTTAAAAGCCAGCGCCCATGTTGGTGACCTCCTAGCGCTCGACACAAAAGTAGGACACACATGTCCAAAGCGATGCCCAACACCCATCTCTCTATCGCTCCCTACACACGAACAAATCTAAAGTTTTTAAAAGCACATCTTTTGCTATGAGAAAGGGGTTGCATACCTTGTTGGCAGCATGCTCCGAACCTTCTTTGTCCATTCTCTGCATTCATCTATCCTAATGGTTAATTAGATTGTTATTTAGTTGGGATTTGATGTAACTTTACTTAAACTTTTGGGTAATTTTGTGCTTTCAATGTAAGTTTATTATCCAATGTTTGTGCTCTTCTTTATCTTATACTTTATTTCGATATATTTTGTGGGTTTTACTTGTTGAATGAACTCGAAAGAGGATTTTGACTTATAAAACGAGAAGAGCTCCCAATAGGTTTTATTTCTCAAGAGAGTGTAAAACTCATTGAATATCTTAAGCTTATTTTCTTCATGCAAGTTATTTGACTTTAGATTATGCGAGACATCAATAGTTTACTACTCAAATAACTTAGTTCCTTGCTTCTGAAGGATCGAGGTTAAGGATATCTTATGGGTAATGGGAACATTGGGTAGTCAAACAGGGTTTTGAGTCCATTATGCACTTGAGAGGTAGTAGTTTAGTGAAATCAAACCCAACTGAATTTCATATTTGTAACCACTTCTTTTATTTTCTTTATCTACACTTTATTTACTTTATGTTTGTTAGTGTTTGTTAAATTTCCACCTTTCATTTGTACAAGTAGAAAGTCTTAAGATTTTTTAGATATCATCCAAGTCGTGTACACAAATATATTGCACGTAGGTAAATGTTTAAAAGACTTTGACCTACAGATGCTTTTTCCGTCAACTTTAAAGGGTCATATAGCAACAAATAATTGTTTGTCATTATAAGTTTTACCTATGAATATATTTATACCTATACTTACATTTTACTATCACTATAAATAATAACTATAGTTTGAAATGTGTGTAGGTAAAAGGTGTTAACTTGCACCTATAGTCTGTGGCCGTAGGTAAATGTTATTAACTTGTATCTATAGCCTCTAACTGTAGGTAAAAGTCACTAACTTGTATCTACAGCCTTTAACTGTAGGTAAAAGTCATTAACTTGTATCTATAACCTCCAACTGTAGGTAAAAGTCATATAATAATAAAACTATACATCTCTTGTGTGGGCTCTTTGTACATTAAAAATTATAAATAAAATATTTTTTATTGTTATTTAGTTTTATGAAAAAATAATATAATTAAAAGAAGAATTATTGAGCAATTCATAAAATGGAAAATTAAAATATAATGAATAAAAAGAATTTCCAACAACCTATATACTTGAAATTCAAAATATTACTTCTCATTCTCAAGTTTCTACTTTCTTTATAACTTGAATGTCAGAAATGAGGCATCATGCAAGCAATCAGATTCAACAAAGACACAATTTGACCTCAGCTAATAACATCATTCATACAAATATCAGTTACATATATGTCACTTTTCTTTTCTCCTTCGATAGTAATCTAAGCAGAATATAAACATTCATGCTGAAAAAGTGATATAGAGAAGGGATTCTCTCTTAGACAAATTATTGAAATGCTGCAATCATAAAAATCAATATGGAAGCTTCAATGATTGATCATTTGAAACTAATAGCACAAATAAAAATCAACATGGAAGCTTTAATAATCAAATTGCAATCAAATGATCCAAATGGTATCGAATTATTAGTATTCAATGAAAATACAAATAACAAGTTTCTCAACTTCACATGATTTACAGTAGCAGGATGAAATTCCAATAAAAATATGAGAACAAAAAGTCCATTATTTGCCAATACTGATTCTTAACAGCCAAAGAATTCTTCCATGTATTCATGGACAATAACTTTTATCATTTCACTAAAGTACACAAGTTATTCTATTATGTTGGACATATTGGAACAAATCTTGAAAATTAAATGATAAATAAGCTCACCAGGATATAATCCTATCGTATTTGTATGTCTTGGGTAGTTCGTGTTAGTAACACAGAAGAAACTTGATGCTGTCTTGGAATCATGACATAAAACAACATGAATTCATTTGAGATTTTGAAGTTCATATATACATTGGATGCAATAAATCTCTCCTGCAGATGAAAAGTACTGGGATATTGCAAGAACACTGGTTTAATTTCTAACACAAATATATTGCACGTAGACATTGCTCCAGTTCCCTCTAAGGAAAACATTGTTCCTCCATCTTCTAATAATTTGTACTCAAGGTAAAGGTACCACTAACTAAAATAATTTTAACATATCTAATACAAAGAAGATTATTAAGAAGACAATATATGTGTGATGTTGTTATTGTCACTAATTGAAACAAAAAAAAAAGTTTAAATACCTAAGAAGTAAAACCAAAACAAATGTTTAAATAACAAATTGAGATCTAAGAAGTAAGACGTTTTATATTTTGGTCTTCAAAAGATATTTTCTTATTTTGATCGTTAATTTTTTTTTAATTTTTTTAGTCCTTGCTTTTAACATAAAATAATTTATTTAGTACAATGTAATAGTTCATTAATGAATGACAGGACCACTCTTTGTAGTTTTTCTAGGTAAAATATATTTTAATAGTTTATAATATTATTTGACATCCTCATCAATTGTTTTGAACAAATCTATGGGTAATTATCCCTATAAAACTCTATGTGAGAAGGTAAATAAGTCACTAGATTGTCATTGTTCTAGTAAGGACTAGGATAAAAAGAAAAATCTTCGAAGGACCAAAATATAAAATCTCCTATTTTTCAAGAACCAAAGTTTTTTGTTGAGCTAAATATGTAAAGATAGTGAAGATCAAGATATCAAAGTAGACAATTATTATTGTTTCAATTCAGAAATTGTAATTCCAATAGATTCTATTATTTTTTTAATCACCCTATTTCCATTTTTGGTCATAAGAACACAAGTGAAATATAAGCTTTGGACGTTCAAGTAAAGATCTAGTGTCCAAATGCCTTATAATCATTCCCATCTTTTCTTTTTAATTCCAACTCTACATGCATACTTATTGCAATATCATATTTTGAAAAGGTAACTGAAGCTTGTATGATTCAAAAGCTCTTAGGTAAGTTCACTAATAAACATATATTATTTGATAAACCTTATGATATTAATTCAGATAGTATTTTCGGGAGAATTGATATTGGAAATGTAACACACTATCAGAAATCAACTCACATTAAACAGCTTGTAATGATATAGCAACTCAAGAATCTAGTCACAAAATGTGTGCTGGCAGTTCCTTTCAAGAAGGTACCATGCGTTTTGGATTGGTCTTGAGGACACAGCTTCTTCCAACAATGCCATGAGCTACTAGCATACCAGCCTGAAATTCAATCTTACAGTAAGTGTTTTGTTTCATTTCAATAGGTTGGTGAAAATTTCTAGAAAATTAATTGCCTAAATATATTTCCACTGAAGGAAACTCTTTAAAGAAATATTTTTCAGTTGAAACTATATTTCTTCTTTAATTATAAACTTAGCTTTTACTACCTTAAATCCATCTTCATGAAAATCCATAACCAAAAAAGCACATATGTTTAGTTCACTTGTATATTTGAAGTACATGTAATTTCCTCAACCTCACTAAGGTTGTTTCTAAATAATGGAATTAGGTGTTGTTAGAATATAGTATGAAGTTAATGTAAAGTTGTAAGAATCAATTAAGAAGTTAGACATTTAGTAGTTAGTCTGTTATTTTCCTGTTACTTTCCTCAACTCTATAACCTATATAGATAGAGCTATCTAGATCAGATCAATAATGCAATACATTTAGATCTTCTTATTACTCTGTTTTTTCACCATTATAACATGGTACAAGAGCTATCATAGCCTAATTCCCTTGGGTGACAAATTAGTAGGCAAAAGCTGGTTCATGATAGGCAATAGTGACATAATTATTAATAGTTGTGTTGTTTGTCAATACAATAAGCACGAATATACCTTGGTAAGTCCTTGAAAACCAAATTTTTATTTTTCATTAAGCTTTGAATGCAGCAACTGATGGAACTGGATGCCAGTAGACCACTTAAGCAAGGTATTTTCTAGTATATGATCTAGATTGAGAGTTACAAGAAAGGGTAGACTTGATTCTTTAATATTTTGCAAATTAGAATAAAGATGGTTCATTAACAAATTTAATAGAGTTCACTTATGATCAGTGCATTTATATGAAAATTTACTAACTAAAGAATATTTTTTAATGTTTTGCATTAGAAATATTTTTTTAGAAAAAAAAAAAAAATCTGCTGAACTTTATAAGAAATTTGTATTGTCCTATGCAAACAAATGAATTTGGATGAAATTAAGGATATGATGAGGAAGGAAGGAATTGTGAGATAAATTTATCGTTTGGTTCAAAAGTTTAAATGAGAGGAATGAAAAGTCCAAATTGTTGTACCTAATAATGGAAGGATTTATTTTTCCTTTACCTCTTCCTAATGAGGCAAATACTAATGAGGTACATGATAAAACGCTGTCTTTATTTTTTCACTTAATCTCTTTAATCAAATTATACCTTTTCAGTTCAATCTCATTCACATACCCCATCTTTTGCTGGTTTAACCCTCCATCAAGGAAAACCTGGATATAACCTATGACTTTTCAGGCAGTGCTACAAGAAATTATAACTATAAGGAAACATGTGAAATACCAAACACTAGAGAGTAGTGAAAGACAACATAGCCCTCATTTTTCAATAAATTTATAAATATAGAATTTGAACTAACATGGTGGTTTTGGACGCTCAGCACAAGGTTTCCATCCTTGGAAGGCCAAGGGAGACTAGAGACTAGTTTGTAGTTCAACAAACTGAAAACAAATAAAGAATTGGAAATCTTGAATAGAAAGTTAGCAACTTGGATAATTGTAAAGATGACTCCATCTAAGTACAATAGTAAAAAAATAAAGTCAAATCAAAGAAAACTATGAGATATTTTTTCATATATCTCCTTTATAACTCATTTTTTTAATCCATTAATCGTTTCTCATTACATCTCTCACTTGTTTCACAAAGTATATGCACTTCAAAAAGTTTTCGAACACACTCTGATACTTGTATGTTATTAAGCAAGGTTGAAAATATGGATATAAGAATATGCACTTAAAAATTTATCTAAACACTTTCATAGATATATGTTATTAAGCAAGGTTGTAAATATATACATAAGAAGTGGCATAAAATAAAGCAACAACAGGACCATTATTTGGACATGCAATTAATGCAACCGTGTCTTTTTATATCTCATTTCCTTTTCAATCTCTTATTAAATCTGTCACTTCTTCAACAAGGTATATACACTCAAAAAGTTGTTGAATACTCTATTCTGCTCATATAATTAAGCTAGGATGTAAAAATAAAAATAGAAAGTGCATGGCATAAATGAAACTACTGACCCATTTTTTGGCATGCAATGCAACCAGCAAAGTGTATGTGGCAGAGAATATAGAAAAAGAATATGGACTTAAATGTAATATGTTTTTTATGTGTTAAGTTTGTTTTTGAATATACCCAAATTCATGACTTAATCTCACAAAATTTCTAACTACAGAATAGTTATGTGTTATAAATAGTTATTTTGGTCATAAAAGTATGAGACACAAGTACTTCGACAATAGTTCGTGAAAATATTTTGAAATTCAAAAATTTATGTGACTTAAATGAGAATATATAATTAATAACATACTTTTAGAGATGAAATTATAAATATAAATAAACAATTTAAAAAGTGAAAATTAATATATGAATTTATATAAAAAATTTTTCATTTAATTCTTTTTAAGAACTAAATTAACAGTATCATATCTGAGTAATCACTTGAGAGACAAGATTGAGTATTTACCTTATTTTTTTCCTCTGCAATGGATTATCGTTATAACACTCCATTTTTGTGGTTATCACCTTCCTATGTCACATGATCACATCCAACCCATGTAGACCATTTCTTTCTTCTACTCAACTTTCAGCCACCACCTTTTTATTGATCCAAGGAATGAACAAAACAAAACTATTATAAAGTGGTAAAAACATTGAAGGTAGCCCTCAAATAGTGCTTCTATTCAATGTGAATAGAAAATGACCCCTTTACACCCTTTACACGAGCCAAAATGTGAATAGAAAAAACAAATTACATAGGGAATGATGCGAAAGCTCAGTTACAGAATCACATTGCACGACAAATGCAATTTTATTATTAGAGTTGCAGAGAACAAGAGATGAAGAAACAAAATAGTAGCTTTTGAAACTTTAACCTTCAGAAACTCATGATCACAACTCCTCCAATATTATTTATCTCTCTGACTTTCTCATATACATTTTCTCAAACACCTGCTGTCCATTACTTTATGATAACTACAAAACATATGCTATACGCAACAATTCAACTCCATCAAATAAGATAAATCAAAATCTTCTTCTGTTTCTACAAAAAATTACATAACAGGAAATCAAACACAACATTAAGTAATGAAGATACTTGAAGTAGATGAACTTGAGTATCAAAAAGTTAAATGAGTTTACTACCTAATGTCAACACAAAAATTAATTTTTATGTTCAACAAACAAAATCAGGTAATGAAATTAAAATTAGAAGTAGGCAATGAGTAAATCGGAAACAATTAAAGTAGGTAAAAAACCAAAACCTGATGTAAAAGTACTGTACTTAAGAGTCTAAAAAAGAAAAATGAAAAGATTCCAATCTAAAAAGAAAAATGGAAATGCGAAAAGCTGAATTTCTACCTTCATTAATGCTTTGAAATATAACCTAAGTGAAGCTTGTTGATGTGGGAAGGGAAAATTATCAATGTTCAGAGAGACAAAGGATGAAAACACTGAGAAATAAGAGATGAAGGTTGAAGGAGGTTGGGAAGGAGAAGAGTCTCGCTGTAATTTCTTTCACAATAAAAAATTCTGTGAGAAACAAGAGATGAGCAATGATAACCTGCCTGCAATTTCTTTCAAAAAAACCTACGTCTAATTTAATTTAAATTTTTTTAAATATTTTAAGATTTTATTAATTAGTTCTTTGTGCATAGATAATTTTTTAAATAATTATATTTAATTTAATTCATAAAATTATTGTTAATCTAAATTAAAATTAATTATTAAATGTTAATTAATATATTTCATCTTATTATTTCAAATAATTAATATTAATTATTATATGCTTAAAAACATTATTTACTATATTTCATCTTTAAAAGTATATTTTTAAGAATGATTGCATCACGAATTATGATTAAATATTTTATAATTTTAATTATTTATTTTGTGTTGATATTGAATTTTCTTTAAATTTAACATGGTTTTACATGTAATTATTATTTAAAAGAAAAATAAGATTTTTACCTACAAAAAACGGTAGGTAGAGATCTTTTGCAATTTTACCAACACCAATCATTATAGGTACATGTAGGTACAAATTATTTGGATTTTTACCTACATTTAAGTGTTTGTAGTTATAAGTCTCTTCAAAATTTTATCTACCTATTTATGTATGGGTAAAAATATTTATAGCTTTTACCTACAGTTACATTATTTATCATAATATTACTACAGTTTTACTTATACTAATATGTGTAAGTGAAAGTTTTTATTTTTTTTTTGTTTTACCTACATTAGATCATATCCGTAGGTAAAAGTATTTGTAGGTATAAGAAGTCATCTTCTTTGTAGTGTGTGAAATTAACCTGATATTGATAGGTTATTCCGTACAACTAATGTACTTGCTAGGAATAGTATAAAAAATTTACAATCATTCCTTTATTTTATTTGTTATTTTCATTATTTATTTATCTACAAGCATAATTTTAAATATTATATATATAGTCGTGCATTCGGGATAGGAAAACTAAGGATTCTAGCTATAGTCTATTCAATTTCGTGTGTTTTGAGGTGGAATTATTGTGAGTATTTGACTATTCAAGGTTCATTATGGCATTGAGAAGGAAACGAGTAGTGTTACGTATTACAAACTCATCATCACAATTATAAATGGTTATGAATTTTTTAACCAATTATTATGTTGCAATGGTTAAAACATACATAAAATACTTTTTCTGCTCCTAATATATATATAGAGATACACAGAGGTTGATGTTAATCAGATGAAATTGATTTTAGTACTAAATACTAATAAGCATTTCCGAATAAGAAACGAAAAAAAGTTTATACAATGACATTGTAAAAACTTATTACATTATTTTTTAATCACAATATTTTTGTGTTTTGTAATTAATTTTTACAACTTTACCGATTAATAAAATACTTTAAAACTAACATAAATTGAGAGCTTTGATTAAACAATCTGCATAAACATTAAACTTGTAGAAAAATGTTATTAACTTTCTACAAATTTTATATATTATTATGAAACACCAATTGACTTGTCAAAAGTTATCCATTCAGTGATCACTGATTATTGTATATTTTTTTTTTGCTTTATTTTATTTTGTATTTTTCATTATTTATTTATTTATGAGTATAATTTTAAATTTATATATATATATAGATAGAGAGTCGTGCATTTGAAATAGGAAAACTATGGATTCTAGCTTTAGTCTAAACAAGTAGGTGTGTGTTGGGATTTTAAATTATTTTGAGTGTTTGACTATTCAAGGTTCATTATTTAAAAGAGTAGTGTTATGTATTAAAAACTCATCATCACATGAAAAGTAGCAAACTTATAAATGGTTATGAGTTTTTTAAGAAATTATTATTTTGTAATAATCAAAACATACATAAAATATTTTTGTGCTCCTAATCAATAAATGTATATATATACACACACGTTGATGGTAATTAGATAAAATTGATTTTAGTATTAAATACTAATAAGCATTTTTGAATAAAAAACGAAAAAAAAGTTTTTGCAATAACATTGTAAAAAAATATGATTCTATTTTTTAATCACAATCATTTCGTAGTAATTGAGTTTGATAACTTTATTAATTAATTAATATAATATTTTAAAAGTCATATAAATTGTTAATTTTAATTTAGTTAATTTGTTAAAAGAAAGAACATATGTTGTTATTCGTAATTGTTTTATTTAATTTAAAACAGATTTTATACGTAAATGATATATCTAGTTGTTATTTGTACAACTTAAAAATGATATATGAATATCCGTAAAAATAATTTATAACCTTAAATTTTAACTATCTTAATCTAAAAAAATATTATCAAAGCAATAATTTTTTTATTTTTTCCATATACTTTACAAATTTAATGATCATTCGTATAAAAAACTTTTATACTATTACTTAACTACAAATAATCTTATTAAGATTTTTAAGATGATTATTTAAACAATTATATATGGTGGTTTATAATTATAAAGTAATATTATTGAACACTGTTCATGTATATATTTTATTATTTTTTTAGTCATCTAATATATTTTATTTAAAAGTTAAAATGAAGTAAAACTTACTTAGCAATATTAAAATTATTAAATAAAACCACTATTAGAATTTTTGACATTATTTTGCCGAATTTCCTGTGGATTGTGTCCAACAAATTACAAGAAATTAGTTTCTTGTGGTTTTACATTAAAAAAAAAACTTAGCTAAAAATTTTATGGATAATTTTCTTGCAGCTTTTAAAATTCACAGGACATTACCTTCAAAAAACTTATTATGAAAGAATCTACAGGAATTTCTTACGGATTTTAAAATCTACAAAAATATTTTCTATAAACTATAATTCGCATGAAAATCCACAAGAAATACCTACGAATTATTTTCGCAGAAAAAAAATGACAGGTAATCACCATTATTCTAGTAGTAAACGAGTCATTAATAACATGATAAAAAATTATCCATCTAACAGAAAAAGCAATTTTATATATCACCAACTAATCACCATATGAAAATAAATTCTTTTATGATAATTAATAAATAAATAAATTATATTTTTACCTGTAATATATGTTCATGCTAATTAGACGAAATTGAATTTTGTACTTGTAACCACAAGATGTAAAGTTTATGACTAAATATGTTCTCTCATTGTGGATAGTGACTCTTGATATAATTGTTGCAGCACTAGGTTGGTACAGAAGTTATCCTTAACTTGCACTCCTCACCTTAAGCCTTACAAACTTTAATGGTTGAATGAAAGCAAGGAAGTGGAAGTCAATCAACAAGTAGAGGTGCCTTTTTCCATTGGAGTTACAAGGATGCTATCCTCTATGATGTAGTACCAATGGAAGCTAACCATATATTGTTAGGGAGGTCATGACAATATGATCAAAAAACTCTTCATGATGGCCATTTTAATGAGATTACCCTCTCCCACTTGGACACAAAGTTCAAGTTGTGTTCAATGGAAGCTATAAGGATGCTATCCTCTGTGATGTAGTACCAATGGAAGCAAACCATATCTTGTTAGGGAGGCCATGACAATATGATAGAAAAGCTTTTCATGATGGCCACTCTAATGAGATTACCCTCTCCCACTTGGACACAAAGTTCAAGTTGTGTTCTCTTAAACCTTCTCAAGTGTTAGATGGCTAATTTATTATGAAAAGAAAAAAGGAAGAGGAAGAGGAAAATAAAAACACAAAAAACAAGCAAGCATTGCTAGTTGATGGCATGGAAGGAAGTTCCACTTCTAAGAAGGTTGTGATAAAGGTGAACCATTTTTCTACAAATGTGGACTTTAAACACAGTCTCCTTATAAAACAACCTTTCTACCTTTAACTTGAGAAGGCACCATTGCATACACTCCCAAGTGTTGAGCTTGAATCTTCATCCTTTAAGCTTGATCATGCATATCAAGTTCAAGATTTGGGAGAAACAGAAGGAAGGATGACCTTCAAGAAGATTACCCCTTGGATTCCAAGGAGGATCTTATTGAAAATAATTATTTCCTTGAGGAAGTAGAAGTTGAGGTTGTGCTTATTATCATTGAGCACAAAGCATCACAACTTCATATTCTTTTGTAGATGAGGCCATTATAGTTGAGAATGAGATTGAGCCCATGACATTGGAGACTCAAAGCCAATCTCAAGTTCAACCTAAAGAGACCATGCAAGAAGGGTCCACCCCTAGGCCTATCATAATCTCTTGGGGTTAAAAAAAGGATAAGGTTAACTTAGCCTTCCTTGATGAGTGCTCTGATGCACCTAGTATAGTTTCCTCTCTTCCTAATCAAGTGAGACTCATACTTAGTGCAGTAGCCCTAGGTTAGGGAACTGCTATGTTGAAGTCTCTGTACTACCTCCACTACCCTAACCTTGAGGGGCTATTTCATAGACCTCTCACGCTTCCAACCCTCTCGGGTTTACACCTATTGATTACATTGCTTATCTTATTGCAGGATTAGAATAAAAGGAAGAAAGACCTCCAGATTTGAGGGCAAATCCTTTCCAAGGGAGAGGAGATGATGCAATCCCACCTAGTAAGGTCCCTTGGTTAAGATGATTGTAGAGAAGACATGGCTAGGAAGGAGCTTCATGAAGACTTTAGGGCCATAGTCTTAAAATTGTGTAAATAAATTGTGTAGTTTGTATAGTATTTTTACTTAGTGTATTTTAGTAATTTTAGGCCTTGTATAGCATATAGGCTTTATTTTCTTTAGGAGGTGTGTTTAGTCCCTTTAGTGGAGTGTATTAATTAGTTGGGCCTTGTCTAGATGGATTTGGATGTGTGGTATTTCTTTTTTACACCTCTATTTGCTTCTAACACCATTTTAACCAACACATGAAGCATGTAGGACACATGTTGGTTCCCTTGCTCCTGCATGAGTGACGCCACATTATTCTCTCTCTCCTACATGGCTTCTCTTTATGCTTCTTATTTGAATTTGAATTTTAAAAGTGCCATATCACTTTCCTCCAAAATCCAAATTCAAATTTAGAAGGAACATAGATGATGCATCATTCCTAGATGCCTAGTACCCAAAATCTACTCCTTGTAGAGGTCTTCCAAGCAGTGGCGGATGAAAGGGATTGTAGTAGAGGTGGAGGCACCATAAGTGAATGATAAGCCTTGAAGTGGAGATGCTTACCACAAGGGAATGAACCATTGATAAAAGCACTAAGGATATTCTCACTCTAGAGGAAGAAATGGGTACTCAAGAAGTCGCAATAAGCTCTCAATTTTATAAAACTCAAGTGTAAACATTACAAAAGGTAGAGGGTCTTATTTATAGCTATGGGAAAGAGCTTAGGTCATGCAACTCAAGGAAAAGAAGGAGGGAGGTTCAAATTTGAATTAATGAGCACATGCTCCTAAAATCATGGATCTTAGATCTAATTAAGTACCATGTAAGATGTCATGTGGCATTAATTCAAATTTGGCACCTCTTGGAGGGAAAAAGTGATGCATCAATCCCCAAGCCATGCTTTAACAATTTGTTGGAGAAAGAATGTCGCCTAGGATCTAATCTTAGAGGTTCTTGAGGTTGAAGAAATGAAGGTGGAAGACTAGGAGATGGAGGTGAAGATTGACGCCACTTCTTCAATGAAGGAGATAAGCCATGGTGAAGCTAGCCACAAAGGAAGGAACCCTTGATAAATAACATGAAGGACTCTCACAAGAGTGGAGAGAACATGAACACTCTCTAAGAACAAAGAACTCTCAAATTTAGAAAAAAGGTTATTTTCATTTAAATGAGTGTCAAAATCTACATAAAGGAGGGAATGCTCTATTTATAGAGCAAAGCATGAACCATGGGCCTAGGATCCTCAAGTTGAACGTCCACTTGGCTTAATTAAGAGTTAGTTGACTTAATTTAGTGTTAATTTGGCATGTTATCAATTAATACTAATTTAATCCAAATAAGGATCCAAACATGGCCCTAAAAATATGGATCTATGTTCCGTCTAGTTTGAATTTGAATTTTGGAGGGAAATGACATGACACCTCCAAAATTCAAATTAAAATAAGAAGGAATAAGAATCAGCCATGTAGAAGTGAGAAAACACATGTTGAGTGAAACAAGGGGACAAGGGGACCCATATGTCTCCTACATGCTTCTTGTGTTGGTTAGAAGGGTGTGAAGAGAAATTCGAGGTGTAGAAATAAGATCCTACACGTCCAAACTCTCTTGGACCAGCCCAAACTAATTAACACACTCCACAAGGAGACTAATTACACCTCATAAAGAAAATAAAACCTATAGGCCAAAATACAAGGTCGAAAATTAAACTAGTTACACCCCTAAAATCCTAATGACTTAAGTTGCTTATATATATGCCTAAAACTAGCCAAATGAATACAATTAATGGAACATGTCGTAAACTAAGCTCCTTGAAGCTTCATCTAAGTCATGCTCCTTTCTTATTGGTCCTAGCTGAAGCCCATGCTAGGGGTGCATGCATAAAAAAGGGCCCCACCTTGTCTCCTCCTTGCTTCATGTGGTAACTAATTGGGTTTTAATTAGTAAAGAGGGTGTGCGGTTAATTAAACAACCTACCAACTCCCTTAAATGACCCAATTAGCTAATACAATCCACAAAAAGGACTAGGCACACCTCCTAAGCCCTAACTTATGAAAAATAAAGGCCAAAGAAAGGGAAAAATAGACCACTCCACTTAGGAAAATTACAAAGTAAAATACAAGGTAAAAATAAGAAAAATGAGGACTAAGGCATCATTTCTATGCTCATGAGAATATGAGGTCTTCCTCTATTAACTTTGGCCATATCCTTCGTTATCCTCTTAGTCATGGCCTTAGTGATAAGGTCCTTGCTAGGGAATGCATCAATAGATCCATATTTTTAGGGACTTATTTGAATCTTTTCTCTTTCTTTTCCTTAGCATCTTGGACATCCAAGTCCACCTCATGTGCTCTATAAATAGCACCTCACTCACTCTTGTAAAGAACCTTTGATCATTTAATGCAATTGACTTCTTTTGAGAATTCTCTTTGTGAGTGTATCTTCTCTTTACTTGTGAGAGTTCCTATTTGCTTTTATCAAGGGTTCATTCCCTTGTGGCAGATTTCTACAGCCAAGGCTTATCTCCTAGAGAGTGGCGCCTCCTTAACCATTTCTCTTCTCTTCATCACCATCTTCTTCAACCTAAGGAGCCTCTTGAAGCAAGATCCTAGGGAGATTATTCCAAGAACGCATCCCTTTTATCAAGGGTTCCTTTCCTTGTGGCAAACCTAAACACTTGGCTTATCTCTCCAAGAAGAGTGGTGTTCCATAGTCATTTCTTTCCCCCTCAATTGATCCATTTCTTTAAGCTTTGGGAGTCTCTTGGAGGAAGACCAAGGGAGGAAAACTTAGGTTTGCGTCACATTTTTAATATAAAAAATAAAAATTTTAAATAAAATGTGATAAGTCAAATTTGAATGAGTATTTTATTTAAATAAAACCAAAGCATGAAGAAGAATAATAAATTATCTAAACTATAGTTTTATTCCATAAGCTTTTCCAATTTTTATTTTTTTCATAAAGTTTTTATTGATTGGTTAAAATATTTGAACCTTTTGTATAACTTTTCCAATGATATTTTCTATTGTCACTTGTACAAGTTCGTTACAAACAATAACATGAAAAAATTAAAGAGTTTATTAGGTCAACAAAAAGTTGAAATACTTTATTGGGCCAACAAAACTTTAAAAGAGATAGATATGAATCACTAAAAATTAGTCAAAAAATTTAAAAGTCTTTATTGAGTAAATAAAAATTTATTGACCAATTAAAACAAAAATGGAAAAAAATTTAATGGAATAAAAATATAGTTTATAATTAAAAAAAACAAATAAGTTATTGATAAGGAAACTTTGACTTTCAAAATTGATATGCAACAAAATTGATATGGAAGAAAACAAAAATTTCCAAGTCATATTCAACTATACTAATTCTTCTAATTATTTTGTCTACAAACACTTATAAAAGGCCACAAAAAATTCACTCTAAGTCGCATATTCAACTAGTTCAAGAGATATAGTCTCAATGATTACTATGTTGACACATTATTCATTTCTTGCTCTTGTTTTACTGTATGTTCACAACATCTCTATTTTAGAGGCTTTCAAAGGTGGCTTTAGTGTTGAGATCTTCCACCGTGATTCACCAAAATCACCATTCTATAATTTGACAGAAACTCGATTTCAGCGAATTGCCAATTCCATGCATCGTTCCATCAACCGTGCCAATCATTTTAACCAAAATTTTGTCACCAAAGACACAATTGAGGCCACTATAAAACCAATCCATGGTGAATACCTCGTGAGTTATTCAATTGGAACCCCACCGTTACAACAATTTGGTATTGTAGATACAGGTAGTGAACTTATTTGGCTACAATGCCGACCTTGTAAAAATTGTTATCGTCAAACCATTCCTATATTTGACCCTTTAATATCTAACACATACAAAAACCTACCCTGCTCTTCTTCTAAGGAATGTCAATTGAGAGGCTCCACTTGCTCTTCAAATAAAAAGTGTGAATATAATATTAAATATGGGGATGGATCACATTCCCATGGACATATTAGTTTTGAGACACTCACTTTAGCCTCAACTAATGGTGTTCCTATCAAATTTCCTAAAATTATGATAGGGTGTGGACATGACAGTGCTGGGAAATTTAAGGCAGAAGGCTCCGGTATAGTTGGCCTCGGAGGTGGAATTGCATCCCTTACAACTCAATTGGATTCTTTTATACATGGAAAATTTTCATATTGTTTAACAATATTGTTTTCCTCAAGACCTAGTTCACCTAGCAAACTCAATTTTGGAGATGCTGCATTGGTTTCTGGACAGGGAACTGTCTCAACCCCTTTATTCCTAGTTAATAAAATATTTTACTACCTGAAGTTGGAAGCATTTAGTGTGGGAAACAAGAGAATAAAGTTTGGAAGATCCTTCTTTAAATTTTTTGGTGGAGGGGGAAACATCTTGATTGACTCAGGTACAATACTCACCCTTTTGCCAGATAATGTTTACTCTGAATTGGAATCAACGGTAGCAGCGACAATTAATTTACAACGTGTTAAGGATCCAGCAAAGTTGTTGAGCCTATGCTACAAAACTACATTTGGTTTACTAAATGCACCAGAAATTACAGCACATTTCAAAGGTGCAAATGTGAAGTTGAGTGCTACACACACTTTTGTTGAGGTGACTAAAAATGTAGTTTGTTTTGCTTTCCGTTCAAGTAATTCTGCCATTTTTGGTAACTTAGCACAACAAAACCTCTTGATTGGCTATGATCTAAAAAACAAAATAGTCTCCTTTAAGCCCACAAATTGTGCCGAGAAGTGATACTGTTAGATCCTGATTTTTAATAATATTGAATGTGTGGAAAATAAATGAAAGAGAGAACTTAATTTAATTAAAGTGTAATTAATAAATTAATTACTGAATATTTGGTTGAAGTGTTTATAGATATATATTTTTTATGTTGAGTGATGCAATCCCACCTAGCATCATGGCTAGGAGGGTTCAAGAGAAGAAGACTACGCTTGGATGGGAGCTTACATGAAGACATGAAGCCTTAGTCTTAGGAAAATCATCTTGTAAATATTTTATTTTGACTCAGGAATTTAGGGCGCATATTACTCTCATTTAAGGCCTTGTAGTTTGACCATTCTCCATGTAATTAGGCAAGTGGGTAACTAAGTAATTATGTACAGTGTGCATAGAAAGAGGTACAACCAATATATAGGAGTATGGATCATTTCCACAGCTCCTAGCTTATTTTTTGCACCCCTCTTTCTCTCGCACAACATATAACGAACATGGGGCCCTATCCCCCTTGATTCTAGGCGCTAGAAATGAGGTTTGTTCCCTAGTTAGTTAGCTTAATCATACTTAGGGGATGGGACTTGTTAGGAGTCCATAATTAGGCCACTAATCTTAACCTCCCACTCCATATAAATAGGACCCCTCACTCATTGTAAATCTTACCTTGAATTTGAATGAAAATTGTCTCTCTTTTGGAGCACATTCTTTATTAAAGGTCTTGACGATCCTCGCTCTAGAGGAACCTTTTCCTAATTGACTTTTATCAAGTGTTCTTTCCCTTATGGTAGCCTAAACACTTGGCTTATCTCTCCAAGGAGAGTGGTGCCCTACCTAAAAAATTTCTTTCCTCCTCCATTAATTCATTTCTTGAGAGTTTTGGATCCTTTTGGAGGAAGATGAAGGGAAGCAAACTTGGGTTTGCATTAAGTGGTATCAAGAGCCACCTCCTTGAAGGTTCCTTTCTAATCTTAATTTCTTCATTTTATGCATTTTCTTTCCTTGTTGTTTTTCCTTTATTTTCCAGCTTTAATTTCTTGTCAATTTAATTTCATTTATGTCTAATAGTTTATGTTTTAATAGTTTAATTTCTTGCAATTCTATTTCCTAGTCTTCATTGCTTTCTAGATTCAATTTTCTTTGCTCCTTTCTATTGAATCTTTATGTCTTTCCTTTAGGTTTAATTCTTTAATTTCTTCCTAGCTTTTATTTTATTTTTATATTCTTGTGCAATCCTAAGAAGACCATGGTAATGACTTTACAAATTTTGTGAAGGAAGTCATACTTGGTGGTTTGATCTTTGGATGGAACTTTGCCTCTTTCATTTTGTGTTTCTTGCACTTTAATTCTGTTTTTCCAGCCCCCTCCCATGCTCTTGGGCACGACTTTACTACACTCTAAGAAAGGTATGAGAGTGAGAAAAAAGAAAGAAGAGAAAGAGAATGGAGAGAAGAGAAAGAAAGAGAAAAGAGAGAAAGAGAAGAAATAAGAGAAAGATAAAAGAGAGATAGAGAAGAGGGGAGAGCAAGAGAAGAAAGAGAAAGAGAAGAAAGAAGAGAAAGAAGAGAAAGAGAAGAGATGGAGAGAAGAAAGACAGGTCATAGGTCTAGTTCTAGAGAAGAAGATCATAATGACCATCATAGGCCTAGAGGGAGAAGAAATTAAATCCCTAAAGAAAAAATGATAGATCTCTCACCCTTCTTAGGCAAAGATGATGTGCAAGCCTACCTTGATTGGAAAAGGAAGGTAGAGCAATTCCTCACCTGCTTCCAAGTGAGTGAAGGGAAGAAAGTGTCTTTGGCTACCCTAAGCTTCCAAGGGTATGCCATGTATTGATGGTTTGTTCTAGTTAATGATAGGCTTCGCAATCGTATGCCCCCAATTAACTTTTGGTTTGATCTTAAAATGGCTATGAGGCAAAGACATGTCTCCTCATAAACTTGAAATACTCAAACAAAGGAATTTGAGTGTTGAAGAGTATCACCAAACAATGGAGTTTTTCATGATGAGGGTGGGCATAACTGAGGAGCCAAGGACTACCTTGTCTAGATTCTTAAATGGCTTGAATCTTGAAATCCGTGATAAAGTTGAACTCTTGCCACATCATGATCTAGGTGACTTGTCCCAAATTTGTATAAAATTGGAACAATAATTGAAGAAGAGGACTTCTTCCAAGAAGGACTACTCTACCACATCACGCTACTCTTATTCAAATAAAGACCAACAAAAGGGGAGCTGTTCCAAGAGGCACCCTAAGGAAGATTCCACCATCATGTAGGACAAGCATAAACCTCTATATCCTAGAAAAGATCTCCCTACTAGTTCTTCTTCCAAGGCTAGCAGTATTAAGTGCTTCAAATGTCTTGGGTGAGGTTACATTGCCCCTCAATGCCCACAAAGAAAAAAAAAACCATGATCACAAGGGGCCAAGATATTGTAAGTGAGTCCTCCTCTTTTAGTGAGAGTGACGAAGAAGGCTACATGCGTATTTTGACATAAAAGAAGGTCCTTGTGATGGTAACTTGTTAATGGTGAGAAGGCTTCTTGGAAGCCAACCTTATTAATTAAGCCCTACTTAAAAAGAAAACATATTTCACACAAGATGCAAAGTTTTTGACAAAACATGTTCTCTCATTTGTAAATAATGGCTCATATTGCAATTGTTGTAGCATGAAATTGGTAGACAAATTGTCTTTGACTACAATTCCTCACCCTGGTCCTTACAAGCTTCAATAGCTAAATGAGAGTAAGGAAATTGTAGTCAACCAACAAGTAAACATGCCATTTTCCATTATTGGATATGTTGATAAAATCCTTTGCGATGTAGTTCCCATGGAAGTGATACATATCTTGTTGGGGCTGCCCTAGCAATTTGATAGAAAAGTTATTCATCATGGCTACTCCAATGAGATAACCCTTACCCACAATGATAAGAAAATAAAGTTGACTCCTCTTTCACCTTCACAAGTAGCGGATGATTAACTTCTTTTGAAAAAGAAAAGGGATGAGGAAGAGAAAAATAAAAAAAATATAAAATAAGCATGTTTTGAAAGTTGATGGGTTGGAAGAAAATGCCTTTTCCAAGTTAGTTATTAAAAAAGAGAACCATTTTGCAACAAGAATATACTTTAAACATAGCCTGTTTCTTGAAAAACCTCTCTACCATTAACCCATAGAGGCACCAATTGTCACTTCCTCATGTATTAAGCTTGAACCTATACTAGTGAGCTTGCCATTATACCTCAACTTCAAGATTTGGGAGGAAAATCTTCAGGAAGATTGTCCTTTGGATCCCAAGGATGATCTTATTGAATCTACTTCGATGCACAATGCTTCACAACCTCAAGATTGAGGTTATGCCCATACGTTTGAGAACAATGCATCACAACCTCAAGATCTACTTGAAGATGAGGTCCTCTTTGAGCATGAGATTAAGCAAAAACTCTTGACAAATCATAGTCCATCTCAGGTTCAAAGACAAGAGACCATGAAAGAATGATCCACCCCTAAGCCTATCATCCTGTCTTGGGGTGAACAACAAGACAAGGCTTATTGAGCTTTCTTGGATGAGTGCTCAGATGCACCAAAGATAGTCTCGCACAAGATTTTAAACCCTATGAGACTTATCCTTATTACATTAGGAGTGGAATAGGAAACTATTGTGTATAGACACAACAACACTTTTTCAAACTCAAGTACCCACCTCCACTACCCCATTCCTAAGAGGTCTTTTCAAAGGCCTCTCATTCCCCTTCAATGTCACACTTATCTACATGCTATTTCTACTTTCCTTATTTTTTTGCAGAAATTGAAAAGGAAGAAGAAAGGCCTTGGGATTTTAGGTCAAATCCTCTCCACGGGGGAAGAGATGATGCTATCCCATCTAGCATCATGGCTAGAAGGGTTCAAGAGAAGAAGATTAGGCTTGGATGGGAGCTTATATAAAGACATGAAGCCTTGGTCTTAATAAAATCATCTTGTAAATATTTTATATTAGGGCGCATATTACTCTCATTTAAAGCCTTTAGTTTGGCCATTTTCCATGTAATTAGACAAGTGGGTACCTAAGTAATTATGTATGTAGAATGTGCATAGAAAGAAGTAGTATGGGTTATTTCCACACATCCTAGCTCATTTTTTTGCACCCTTCTTTCTCTTACACAACACATAACAAACATGGAGCCCCACTAACCTTTATTTTAGGCACTAGAAATAGGGTTTGTTTCTTAGTTAGTTAGCTTAATCTTACTTAGGGGATGAGCCTTATTAGGAGGTCCATAATTAGGTAACTAATCCTAACCTTTCACTCCCTATAAATAGGACCCCTCAGTCATTGTAAATCTTACCTTGAATTTGAATGAAAATTGTCTCTCTTTTGGAGCACATTCTTTAGTAAAGGTCTTGAGGATCCTCACTCTAGAGAAACCCCTTCTTAGTTGGCTTTTATCAAAGGTTCCTTTCTTTGTGGTAGCCTAAACACTTGCTTATCTCTCCAATGAGAGTGGTGCCCCACCTAAAACATTTCTTTCACCATCCATTGATCCATTTCTTGAGAGCTTTGGAGCCTCTTGGAGGAAGATCAAGAGAGGCAAACTTAGATTTGCATCATTGAGGAAATGTACTTATTTACTTATGAATGTAATATAATTTAAGTGATTTATAAATTGTAGTTTAAGTGAATTTTTTTTAGTGAGAGGTGACATATATATATATATATATATATATATATATATATATATATATATATATATATATATATATGAGATATATCTAGTAAGACAGTCAAATTTATATGAGAGTAAGAGGAGCAAATATCGGTCATTAAGAGAAGAGAGAATAATATTTGAAAACTCTTAGCCATTAAGAGAGGAGAGAGAAAAAAGAGTGATAGATAATAAATGTTGGAAGAGAGAGAATGAGTTGTTGATCTTGACCATTAATTTTTATTTCAATGAATGAGATTTTCTCCTTTCACTCTTAGCTTTCTCACTAGATATGTCTCCTATATATACATACATGTATATAATTGTGAAGGGGGGGTTACAATTAGAAAATCAAAATTTCTAAACACAGTCTCGATTCCTTATCTTTTCTTCCTTTTTCCCTCTTTTTTCTTTTCTTCTTCTTCTTTCTCCTTGAAGCTCTCTTATCTTTGCCTATGCCCAAAACATCTCTCCTTTGCATGGTGTCCCTTTTTTATTCAATCCCAACTAGCAAGGTCGCTTGGCTAGGACGATTGGGGTGAAGATATGGCTAGGAAGGAGCTTCATGAAGACTTTAGGGTCATAGTCTTAAAATTATGTAAATATTTTGTATAGTTTGTGTAATATATTTAGTGGGTGTTTTTTAGTAAGTTTAGGCCTTGTATTTTGACATATAGGATTTATTTTCTTTAGGAGGTGTGTATAGTCCCTTTAGTGGAGTGTGCTAATTAGTTGAGCCTTGGTTAGATGAGGTGGGACGTGTAGGATTTCATATCCATACCCTTATTTCCTTCTAACACCCTCCTAACCAACACATGAAGCATGTAGGAGACATGTGAGCCCTCTTGTCCCCTCTTGAGTGGCACCACATCATGTTTCTCTTTCCTACATGGCTTTTCTTGTTGCTTCTTATTTGAATTTGAATTTTGAAGTGTCATGTCACTTCCCTCCAAAATTCAAATTCAAATTTAGGGGATCCATATTTTCAGGGACTTGTTTGGATTTTTTTCTTTCTTTTCTATAGCCCCTTGGACGTCCAAATCCATTACATGTGCCTATAAATAACACTTACCTACTACATGTAAAGAACCTTTGATCATTTTATGAAATTCACTTTGTGTGAAGCTCTTTTGTGAAGGTCTTCTTCTTTCTACTTTGAGAGTGCATCTTAGCTTTTCTCAAGGGTTCCTTCCCATGTGGCAAGGCTTATCTCCTCTTGAGTGGCGCCTCCATACACCATTTCTCTCCTCATGATCTCCATCTTGTTCAACCATTGATCTTAGGTAGACAATCCAAGTACATCACTTTCGTTATCGAAATTCGATGAATTTCGTCCATTGCTCCTAATTTTGAGTGTCGATCTACATAGGTAAGTATAATCTTAAATTTTTGGGTCTTTCTCCATTCATTTTCTTTTCAATCATTACCATTTAGGGAGATTCCTTTTGAAAGCCCAATTTCTTAGGTTCCTTTTTATTTTGGCGCTTTTACTTGGTTCTAAGTGACTTCTATAGTCAATTTTTTCTTATTCTTTAAATTCAACTCTTGTAGAGATAAATATGTAAAGGGAGCTCAATTATTATCTTTAATTTATGCAAAACCTTCATTTGATGAAATAATTGAACTTGTAAGCAAATGAATCAGATTTTGACTAATGATTTGAGCTTGGAATGTGTTTTAAGATTAATTGCATATGCATTTAGTGAATTATGCTTGTGTTGTGATTTGGCTATTTTGAGATAGGAAAATGACTTGATGAATGGATGCATGTTCTATAATTGGAGAATTATGGAAATAATGGTTTGATTGTGATATGGGCTGTTACAGGGAGATAATAAAGCCCTTGATGTGGTATATTAAATTAGGAATGTTGATAGGCCAGAGTGATCTTGGTATTAGTGCACTGTTAGGTGGATGATACACTGGTGTTAAGGCCTTGTTAGGGCGATCATACACTAATAGGATATATTAGATACTAACTAGGTGTTACAATTGGGTCAGGTAAACACCAAACATCAGTTGGGTATCAGATGAGTATGCCTAGACTTCAAATGGTTATTAGATGTGTCAAATAGACACCAGATACTAGTATGGGGGAAGTTAGATAGGCCACCTTGGCATTTGAATTCAATGTAATTATTATTTCCGGAAAACTTCTTGTTATATGATTATGTGATTCTGAGTACTTACGTTTTGAGAGAATATAAGTCTGATTGTTTGAGTATGATTACTTGCTTGGTAGTTTTACGTAATGAATATGAATGAGAATTTATAGTGTTTTTCATATGTATGTGATGCAATCCCACCTGACATGCATCATGGCTAGGAGGATTAGAGGAAAAAATGGCATGTATGAGAACTCATTGAAGATCTAGGGCATTGTCTTAGTTCTATTTTGTTTGTAAATACTTTTAAAATTTTTCGTAGTGAGGGGTGTGAGCTTAGAATATTTTTAGGCCTTGTATTTTGTCCATTTTCCTTATAGCAAGCATGAGGTACCTTAAAAAATTATGTGGAGTGTGTGTAGAAAGAGGTGTAGTCGATACTTGGGAGTGAGTTATTTCCACACCTCCTAGCTCATTTTTGCTGATATAATCCTACCTTCCAAGGGTCCATCACTAGGGTCATGGCTAAGAGAGTAGAGCAAGACATGGTCTGGAAAGGGTTCTTAAGACCTCAACTCTTAATAGAGTGAAGATCATAGCTCATTTTTAGTAAATATTAGTATGTTTTGTATTTTCATTTGGGTCATGTATTTCAGCCAGTTGTCTTCTAAATTAGGTTTTTAGGTGTAATTAGTGGAAAAAAAGGAGTGATGCAATCCCATCTAAGATGAAATTAAGCTAGGAAGAATAAAGAGAAGACATGACAAGGATGGAGCATAGTGAAGATACTTCTAGGCCATAATCTTTTAAATCACGTGTAAATATTTTGTTTAGTAATTTTGGTGGGTGAATTTAGTATTTTGTAGGCCATGTATTTTCAACCATTTCCCTTTATTTTAGTGGGTGGGGTGCCATTAATTATTTATGTAAAGTGTATGTTAGAAGGTGAGTCTTTTTTTAGAACAAGATGATGTATGGTTTATTTTCCATATCCCCTTGTTTAATTTTCACATCTCTCTAGCATCCACATGTGCATGAGTAGCATGTGGGGCCCTTATGGCCCCTACATATGGCACCTAGATGATGCAATCTTGCCCACCAAGGGTCTCATCACAAGGGTCATGGCTAAGAGAATTGAAAAGGGCATGGCTAGGAAGGAAAGTAAAGGACCTCATCTCCTATTTGTAGTTAAGGTTAGGTCATAGTCTTCTTATTTTTCCTTGTATTAGACACACCCTTATTTGAGGATTTTGGAGGTGTACTTAGCTTGATTTTTGGCCTTGTATTTTGACCTTTATTTCTATTTTGAGTTAGGAGGTGTAGTTAATCTTTTATGTGGAATATGTGTAGTAATTTGGGCCTTTTTGGATTACTTGGTCGTGTCATTTTCGTCAACCACCCCCAAGTTGGTTCCACACCCCTCTAACACACACAAAGCATGAGAGACATGTAGGTTCCCTTATTAGGTGCCTAGTTTCTATTTTCATCCCATGTGGCGCCTACTTGTTACTTAAATTCAAATTTGAATTTCAAGGGGACCATGATCCACTTTCTTAGGGTCTTGTTTGGATCTTTGATGATTAATTAAGTGCTAATTGGCTATAGCTCTATTAGACACTTAATTAAATCAAAATTAGGCCCCTAAGAGTGGATATCCACTCTCTCACTCCCCTAACCCATTCTTCTCCTATAAATAACCTCTTCCTCTCATTTATACACTTTACACTTGAATAATAAAAAATTCCCTTGAGAGAATTCTCTTTGAGTGTCCTTTTTTTCCTACTTGCTAAGGCATCTTTTTATGGCTTTATCAAGGGTTCTTTCCTTTGTGGCAAACTTCCGTCTACTTGTGGCTTAGCTCCTTGAGTGGCGCCACCTTCTACCACCATTCCTACCTCTTTCAACCTCCATTTCACATATTGGATTGGCTATAAGAGGATCTTGGGAGAGGCATCCATGGAGGATTGCATCAAGTGGTATCTAGAGCCGCTCTTCTTGAGGTCCATTTCCAAATTTGTCTTCTTTAATTTGTCCTTGTTAGTTTTCGCCTTTCAATTTTCTTCTCCATCTGAATTCTACTTTTATTTTGTGCTTCCGTGTTCTCATATCATTTTCCATAATGTCTTGAAGTTGTTTTGTTTAGTAGTTTTCAATTCTAAATTTCTATGCACTTGTGTTTGTGTTGTTTAAATTTTTGGTTCAATATCATTGTTCTAGCATTGAATCATATGTTCTCATTTTAGGCTCTTGTTGATTTCTGCTTATTTGCCTTGATTTTATGTTGTTCTATGCTTGGTGAATTTATCTTAATAAGCTCTTTATCATGAATCCAGTACTGTAACACCCTTTTACTAACCCAATTTATTTATGAAAATACAGAAAATTTGTCAATTTTTATAACCATTATGAGAAAATTTCAACATTAATTCTTACGTAAAGAACCATAATCTTCTTAACATAAGTTTGACTAGAAATATTCATTTCAAAAGGTTTGTTAGTACATCATTGCCACTACCCCAACCTGGTCTAATGTAGAGTAGTGTACCTAATGCACTCCCTTGATCTTTCTCCAACCAAGGTTCTTCCTCTTAGAAATGGAAGATGTGGCTAGAAAACGAGGGTGAGAGACGCCACTTTCTCAAAGAGAAAGATGAGTCCAAAATTCTATTTAATACTTGATTAAAATGTTAATAAAGACTAAATCATACAATAACTTTTGGAACAACTAAAATCAACATAAGGACTATAGGAATTTTATCAAGCAAGTAGTGAGTATAAGATAAAACAACGTTATATATAATGTATTTTTTTGTTGCTTTTTTTAGTTGGCTAAATTCATGTTCGAAAATTGAAAGCTCATAGAGGCAAAATCAGTATGCAAATAAAAATTCATAGAAACAAAGAAACAAAATGGACAGTACCCAATACACACGAACAGTAACGTGAACAAATGCACGTGAATAGTAATCGCAATGAACAATATCACTAGAACATAGCAAATGATATGAACATCTTTTCGGATCGATAAATTCAACATCAAGAAGAAAATTAAAAGGAAAAATTTTTAGAAGAAAAGATAAAGTTGAGGAAAATTCACCACAAAGAATAGGAATTCTTTGATAAGAATTTGAAAAGTTCTACTCAAGAACCGAGAGAGAAAAACATTCTCACTTCAACAAAAACTATATTTGATTTTGCGTAAGTCCCTTTACAAAAGATTCCTTAGACCTATTAGTCTAGGATTTCTAAAAGAAACTCATTACTAATTAATAAGAATTAAATTCCCACTTACATAAAAAACCCACTAACCACTTGATGACTTTAAAACAAAGAAAAAACTGACCTAAAACATGCCAATAATCATGTGAACTTATTATATAAAATTATTACAGAAATCCAAATTAAAATATAGAAAATGAGTTTTAATTTAACTTCAATCGAATATTCATAATCTTCAAGAAAAACTTGACGTCTCTTTCATAGTCCTCTATCACAATTTTTTACATCCCTTTCATTCCTTTACCGGTTACAAGTTTAACAATATTGTATGGTCTTTACCGCTTGGGAACCTCAAAGCTGCTCTATGGCTCGCTGGAGTTAAATCAAGCTATTGATCATATTCAGCCTTCTTCGACTGATGAAAGTACTAACTTCCCTTGAGACTGAGCTTTTGGTTTTCAGTTCAATTGTCATATATTCTTCCCTTGAATGGAAAGACATTCTGTATCTTTATGAAGTTAACTAAATCGATTAGATCATACTATTGGTCGGGTACTTAAACTTAAGAATTGGCTCTGTCGCTTCTAGCTTGCAGTGCACACCAGCATAAAGAGATGAGAGATGCATTCTTTAACCAAATCAGCAAGCCACATTATCCACCAATATGGTATATAAGCAAATCAAATAAAGATTAAAAAGAAAGAATTGGCTTACCTTATTTAGATAGCAAAGCTGAACAACACTAAGTAGGACTATAGCAAAAACAGTAGTCTACAAGCAAAAGTAATAATTTCATTATTGAAAATTCTTAAATATATCCAAAATAGAGAGTCAATTAGAGTGAGCTGAGTTGGCTCCCTTTGACACTTTTAACTGCTTCAATCTTTTGTTGCTGTTATATATCTGTCGGGCATTTGGTGGTATTTAGTATCTTTTGTTACTATAATTGATGGAAGACCTCTGTGTTTTTTCGGGACTATAGTCTTTGGCTTCCCCTTCTTTATTGTACAATTCTGGGTATGTTTGGTACTCTAATTAATTTAATATGTTTATTGCTTGCTGTTTGCTTGAGTAGTTTGTAACAAAAAATAAGAAAAGATATTCGATCATTCTGTAATAAACTCGTAGATAATAGATTTAGCAGTTGCTTAAGTTGTCAATGAGTTATATTTTAAGTTAGATAACCTCAATCAGTAAATAGTTTAGAAATAGAATTAAGCTTTATAATTGAGAGAGAGCATTGAGGAGTGTAAAACAATTAATAGCTAATGGCAAAAAGAAAAATATCATTTGGCCGCGTTTGTTTCAGGATATAAAATTTTACACCCTGGAAACGTATCTAAGGTTAAGGTATAAAAATTTTTAGAAAAAATAATTTTTTAACTAAAAATAAAATAAACATGAGTATGTGAAGTGGGTATAGGTAGTTATTATAAAATTCATTTCTATTCATATGAAAATTCAATATATCCACTACTTTTATAAGAATTATTAGCAATATATACAATTGTGTATATTTCATATTTATGGGAATATTTTTATAAAACTTGTACCAAATCTCACACTATGATATTAATAAGTCCACATTTTCGGAAAATTGGATACCTTGAAACAAATTCTTATGTGTATGTGTATGACGTATCATAATAGGAAGTACTTTTAGTTTTATAAAAATAAGATTAATTAAATTTAAATTAATCCCTTATTTTTTACATTTGTCATTTGCATTCTTATATTTCTTTATTTTGTGATTTTAGTCTATTATTTAAAAAATTTTTAAGGTAGATTTTGATCCTTCAAAAATATACATTATTTGATATTAGTCTTTTAATTTTTCTTTTTTATTTTAATCTTGATTTTTTTTTGGTTGAAAATGGTCTGCAAACTAGGAAATTATTTTCTAAAAGATAATCACTATTTTTCCAAAATAAAGTAAACCAAAACAGAGTCAAGCATAGTTTGATTGCACTATAGTTGCATGTAATGAATAAAAATAATGAGTTTGAGTCATGTAGATGCTCAATAATTTCATATTGAGTCTATTATCATATTAACCACACCACAAATTTCCAAACATACTATTAAAATTAAACTGTCTATATCTTTAATATTAGTAATGTAAGATAAGTCTAATTTTGGTCACAAATAGAAAGTTCACTCTTCAAGGTTGTAGTTAGCAACAAAAGTTGTGAAAAAATGAAGTTGTTAATTTACTCTGATTCTAGCAGAAAACTGCGATTGTCATCCATCAGCAAACTAAAAATCAAACCAAGAAGTGGGTAAGGAATAAGAATGATAGGAAGGTTTATTAGATACTTAGATATTGACATCATACTTCAAAGTTGAAAGATACTTCATGATGATAAAAAGTACAAAAATCCTCACCTCAAAAGTAGGGATGACAAATAAACCCGTACCGTGATAATCTCCGAACCCGTCTCAAAGTTGACAAGGAATTTCTGAGTTGACCAAGCACAAGTACAGGTATAGGGATTATCTGATTTGTTAAGTCAAGAATGAGGACAGAGATGAGGATATATATACCCACCCCATACCTGTACCCGTCCTCGCCTTACCCCGCTCTTATTTTAATGACTAAAGTATTTATTTGTCTTGAAAAAGAGAAAGGTTTGACATTTAATTAACAAATTACAAACTTTGCTTTTATTAGATAACTTTTCAATTAATATAATTTTATTCAAACAAATTATTTTCTACTAAAATATTATTATAATGTTTTTTGCGAGTATGGAATGAGTACGGGTATACTCGATACTCGATGGAGATGAGGATGGAGACATAAATTTTATATTTGTTGGGTATGGAAACGGGGATGAAGATGAGTTTCAAAAGCGGGAATAGAGATGAGAATGTCATAACCGTTCCTGCCCCGTTATCATGCCTACTCAAAAGACAAGCCAAAACCTACAAGTTGATTATCTACCCATATCCATTATGCTTTCCGGTAATAGCTACCTATCCAACAATATTGTAAAGAAAAATCTTAGGACAAAAGTTAAAAAAAAATCAAATTGTAAACTAATAAAAAGAGAAAAATTTCCATAGAGAAAGAGAAAAAATGTTAACTAATAGAAATAACAATTAAGAGAAATATTATAATCGATAAGAATAAAAACTAATGATTCAATCAAATCTAAAGTAACTTATTTCTTGGCTTTGTGATTGATTAGCATTCAAAATAGAAATAGATATAAATTTTCACAATTCTTCCTGTTCAACTAGTATGCATCTGTGCCTAACTTTAGATTTAAGCAAATAGATCATTTAATGTTGTATAAAATATTAATTAGTTCCTAAACTTGATTGGTAAAGAAGTTAGCCATGCACAAGAAATATATGTTGGGTACCATGGGCAAGACTTCTATCTAGATATGCTAGATTGCGTGTTGCACTTAGTTATTAACTCATGTCGGACTAACATTAAAGGCACTAAAACAAATCTTCTATACTACTGGTGCATACATTATTTACTTATATGCTAATCAATTCCAAAAATGATCAAATGACAGAGAAAAAGAGGAAGAACTAAAAGGAACTTAAACAAAGTCAGAGATTAGTAGAATGATTGGCGTCAAGATAATTCAAAAGAATAATAAATCACCTATTACGTAAAAAAGGTATTAGGAAAAATATGTAACAGTTATAATTTTTTCACATATTGAAATAGACATGAATCATTATAATGCTTTTTATTTTATTTATTTTGGAACATAGAATTGACCATTGTGCGATAAAGAAAACCATTTTATAAGACTTCATTTATATTTTAATTTTTAATCCAGCATCAATCATCAGGTTAACCATGCTTTGTTGAGTAATGGGTATAAAGTCACCTTGTAATTCATGGGGAACTATGATTCTATTATAAGCCTTAAAACTAAGATTGCATGTTTTATTTGGCTTCAATTTGAAAAGCTAGGTACAATTATTTTGGAATATATTTAGGACCCAATTCAGCCTCAAATGCTATTTATTAAATTAAAGAATTGAATAGATTAGTGAAATTTTTTAAATGTTACATTTGAGTTTTTCACATCAAATTATGCATTGCATCAGGTTCTAAAATTCTTACTTTTAAGCCATTTGTAATAGTCTAATGATGCATTGCATCAGGTCCATGATTGTGACAACGTTAATGGCAGGAGAGAAGATTTGTAACCATACTCGTTGCTAATAATTTAGGTTCGGTTACTGTTTTCTATTTATAACAAAATTTTCAAAGTTTATGATTAATTGGATATTTAAAAAAAGAAAAGAGAAACAGGGAGGTCTTATGTGGCAGAAAAAACAGTAAATCAAATTGTCATAGAAATAGTTACATCTACATATAATTCAGAAACAAGATTATAGGAATTTTTTTCCTACATCTACAAGTCTACAACTATTACTAAATGTGGAATAACAATGCACCTATAAGCGTAAGAAAAGACATCAAAGAAGTTTTTTTTTATTGAAGTTTTTATCTGTTCAAAATATTTGTTACAGAGCAGTTTTTTTATAGGCTAAAATATGTAAATTAATACTATATAGTAGGTACCGGGCATTTAAAAAAAATCCAATCCACTAGTTACCATATTTAAATGGCAAGTAACCAATGCATGAAGTGTCAAAACTAAGAAACACCTCATTATTCAGACGGTGCCCCCCTTTAGAAAGCCTCGCATTAACTATCCAAATTTTGCAGTGACCTCAGCTTTTGATAATTAGTTCACATAATACTTCATAAGCACTTATCAAATTTAAGTTTTCTAACTATTAGTCCAATTTTAAAAAGATGACAAATAAGTTATGTAACACCTAAAGGTATATATTAGGAATTGACTTTGTATGTATTTATTTTTAGATTTGTAAATATGTAAAAATTAACCTTATAAGTAACCAATTGTTGAAATTGAATTATAGCAAGTTAGAAAGTATTTTTAATTCAAAAATTCAAAGTTCCTTGGCCCAGAGAATTAGCTCATCGAAATTAAATTTTCTCAGCAAATTTTAGGACGGTTTATATGTCCTAGAATGACGATGCAAGGCGGTGGAAGAAGATTCTGATATGGCAGTGCAAGAAATTTTGCCTAGCGGAATTCAAACCACCCAGCAAATTGGCAGCTTCAAAAACTACATAAAGGGGTCTGTGGTTCAGTTCATTCCACACATTCCAACTGAAAACTAGAGAGAGAAAAGAATCTCAAGGAGGAAATGAGATAGTTGTGGTAGTGCTGTCAAAGTTTTCCGCCACTTATAATCCAAGAGCCTCTTATCAAGATAAGAGGGGAGTGGGAGATTATAAGCTGTGGGAGGTGTTAATCTTAATAAGCTATTGTGTGTTTATCACTTTCTATTAAAGTATTTACTTTGCTTATGTTGTTACTGTTTGTGCTTAAATCATGTTTTGTACTATTTCATTGTGTTGTGTATGTTTAATTTTAGTTACCTTCTGGATAACTGTCTGGTCATTCTCGCCAAACAACCTTCTAGTTGCAATTGCATGTGTACTCCAGGCAACCTTAAGGTCAATCAATCAAGATAACCTTCTGGTCATTATATTACCCTTTAGATAACTTTTTAGTTGTGGTTGTTTTCATTTCTTATCCTCCGGATAACCTTCTAGTCATTTGTTCCAGATAGGTTGTGGTTGTTGTTATTCTCCAGACAATATTTTGGTCCTTTGTTTTGATTATTAACTATTGTTCATGATTTCTATTTGTGTTGACATGATGAACTATTTAAATGCTAAGTATAATGAACTAATAGGAAAGACAACTGAGTATGCTCTATGGTTGTGGTTTGATCCGATCTTCCACATCAGAAAAGATGTCTTATAGAAATATTATGCTGTTATTGATGTTCATTGATCTTTGAAACAAGTTGCTTTCTATTCATTCTTGTCTAAATGAAGGTAATAATGTTGTAAACTATGATGTTTATTAGTAATGCTTGCATGATTAAATGATTCCTTATAAATTATTGCATAACTTGTCAAAACTATCTCTTGTGAATGAGAAATGTTGAGGAGAACTTAGAGGTCTAGGTTCCTGATAAATATGCTGTGTAGTATGCACAAATTTGGTGTTAGGGAAGTCACAACTTGCTATACTGAGAGATGAAAGGCAAGATGAGGAATCGTTGGATTGTTGTAAGTAAATGAATATTCCAATTGTTGGTGTGGGGACTTGGGATGTTTCATCAGGTGGATGAACATAGACTTATGATGTTATTGAATGGAATATTCGTTTATTTAAAACATCTACAAATGTTCAGCATCTCATGATTAGTAGGATATGTTTTGCTTAGACCAAAAGGGTCAGTTAAAGTGATTGGACAGGTGGTCCAAATTGGCAGTTGGCCAATCTTATTAGGGCAAATGGCACCTGACAATTAAGCCCAATCTCTTGAGATAGCTATTGTACCAATTAGAGTAAAACATACACTATCAATCACTTCACAAATGAGATCCTTGATGATTAGGTGAATAATCTTGGATGGTCATGGATCCATAACTTAGAGTCAAGTGAAGATGAGTATAATGTTGAGAGATGTGAGATTAATTTATATGTTGAGATTATGAGAAACTGAGTCCTAGGAAGGATTAAGTCCCCATTGTTTGTATAGTTTATTAACATTCACACTTACGGTTATAATTACCTCACTCCTTTGTGTGTTTGTTTTTCTTTCTATATGCTTGTGGTATGATTTAGAAGAGGAGCATGATCAGGCACTGGAGAAAGACTCTATTGAAGATTTAAAGACTCTATTGAAGATTTTCTTTATGTTTAAAGATGATTGATGTTTTGTACTACTTGTTTTTATCTAAGTTGTTTTATCAAAGGTTCATTGCTCTAATTTAGGTATAACTGGGGTAGTGAGAATGATTACTATATGATGTACTATGGATATTATGTATAAGTAAATTCTATAATGAATGTTAATTATAGATCTTTATGTAGCTTTAAAAGTTTTTTTAAAATTTCATATTTATGTTAATTATCTTTGGCAAAATTTTCATAAATTTAATAATTAAATTGAATAAAAGTTCAGTCATTACAAGTTAAAGTGACATGCCTAATATAGTCAAAAAAATAATTTTTAAGTTTAATTCAATACAACATTTCATCAAACAGTTTGTGTACTAAAATGAAAACAGAATAAGCAATGACATTATGCCCCTTGTTTTAAGGAAGCAACAAAGATTGATAGGTTTTATTTTTATCTGAAGAGTGACAAAGAAGGAAATAGTTAAAGAGAATGACTTACAATGCGAATGTCAAAGAGAAAGAAATCTTGAGGCCTGTGTAGACAAGAGTGATGTAATGGTGAACAATGGTGGCGTAGTTATGGAACGGTGGCCCCATATAGTCCGGAAGAGTGAGAGAGAAGTTACAAGGGAGAGAGCGAGGAGGAAACCGCGAAGATAACAACCGTAAAGATAAATGGCTGCAAAGAGTTCCTTGGCAATAGAAGTGATGGAGAAGGTGACACAGTGAAGAGCAAGAAAGTGACCTCGGATGAGCTTCTTTACTAACAATTTTGAAAAAGAAAAGGGTTAGGATAATGTAAGGAATGAAATCAAAATAAATTCTTTTTTGTTGAAACGCTTACTAATTAATATTCCTTTTATAATATTAAAAGTAAAAAAAAAAAATTGTAAAGCTATCAACCCAATTTTTTTAAAAGAATAATCTAATAATGGTTACAAATCTACATTTTAAAAAACGAACTTTGTACTAGTGTTAAGAAATATATTTATTTTATTTAATTTATTAAACTACATATATTTGTTACACATAAGACATTTTTCTTACATTTTCTCATTTAGCTCATGTGGCAAAATATAACTTTATAATTTAATAAAGTATCAATCATAATGTGCATTTATAACATCATAAGTTATAATTAAGAACAAAAGCTAATATGAGTCATGGTGGTTGTATTTTTGTTTTACATAGTTCATTCCATGTACTACGACTTCTTCCTAATATGACACTTAATAGAAAGTACATAATTTGTCTAACAATGCTATCAATTTCAAAGACAAACTATTTTCAAATTTAACATTCATATATGTGTACATAAGTTTTAAAACAGAAAATATTCATAGACTTATTCAATAGTTAGCTGAGAGTTTCAATCACAAAGAGTTTAAAATAATCTTCAACTTTCACTAGCTAACATAATATCCATATTTACAACATGACAGTAAATGTCTTGGGCAGTAACCTTTTGTTAAAGAGTCTACAATTATAAAATTAGTGCTAATATATTCTATTGACACTCTAGGTTTCTGAACCTCTTCTTTAGCGGAGGTATTTCAATTCCATATTTTTAGTATCTTTAGAATACTTGTCATTTCTAGAAAAGAAAACTATTTTGAAATTATCACAATAAATTTTTAATGGCTTAGCAATACTGTCGACTACTCTAAGTCCTAAAATAAAATTCTATAAGCCACTTAGCCTGAACCATGGCCTCAAACCATGTCACAAATTCAACTTCCATAGTGGATGCAACACTGACTGACTACTTTGCACTTTTCTATGATATAACCCCTCTTGCTAACATAAACAAATAACCAAATGTAAACTTTCTTGTATCTATACATCCGACAAAGTATGAATCTGAATATCCAATCACCCCAAGAGGATGAGATCTCCTATAAGTAAGCATGTGATCTCTTGTACCTTGCACATATCTTAGAACTTTCTTTGCAGCTTTCCAATGGTCTATACTAGGATTACTCTGGTAGCTTCCCAATATTCCAACTACAAAGCTAATATTTGGTCTTGTACAAGTCTGAGCATACATTAAGCTCCCAACTATAGATACATAAGGAATTTATTCCATTTGGTTTCGTTCCAAATCATTTTGTGGACATTATATGAGACTAAATTTATCTATTTTCTGAATTAGAATGAGAGATGTTAAACATTTATCCAGTCTAGATCTCTGTAGAATTTTATTAATATATGCTTTCTGAGACAAGCATAACAATCCTTGTGACCTATCTCAAAATATTTCTATTCCTATCACATAACTTGGCCTCACCCATATCTTTCATTTAAAAATTTCTCAAGAGGAAATTCTTAGTCTCTTTTAAAAGACCAAAATCATTAGTTGCAAGCTAGATGCATCAACCTACAACAATTAATAATGTTTTTCTTAAATCCAAAGGATACAATGGTATCATTGAATTTAAGATACCATTGTCGAGAAGCTTTCTTAAGTCTATATATTGATTTCTGAAGTTTACACACCATGTGTTCATTTTCTTTCTCTACGAATCCCATTGGTCGATCCATCATCTTCCTCTAAATCCCCATTTAGAAAGATAATTTTCACATCCATTTGGTGCAACTCCAAATCGTAATGAGTCACCAATGTCATGATAATTTTTAGGGAATCTTTCTTAGAGACTAGTGAAAATGTCTCCTTATAATAAATGTCATTCTTTTGAGTAAATCCTTTAGAAACTAGTCTGACCTTATAATGTTCTAAGTTACCATGAAAGTCACGTTTGGTCTTGAAGAACCACTTGCAATCAACTCTCTTAACACTTTTTGGCAACTCAACTAGGTCCCAGACCCCATTTTGTTCCTTAGATTTTAACTCATCCTTTATGGCATCTAATAATTTCTCAACTTTATCGCTATTCATGGCCTGTGAAAATGTAAATGGTCGTTTTCAATCCCTAAGTCATTTTCATACTCTTGTAGATAAACCATATAATCATTTGAAATAGCAAATTGTCTTTCTCTTTGGGATCTTCTTAATGCTATTTGTTGAGGTTCTTCTACTATAGGTTCATTTACTTTAACCTTATTATGTGTAATGGGATCATTTATTTGTTGTTCTCCATGGTTATTAATTGGCTAAATAATTTGAGGAACAACAACTTTATTAGAGATACAAGTTAATGGGACTCACTTCTTGAATTTCCACTTTGTGTGGTGTTTCACTCCCACTAACTTCACCATTTTCAATGAACCTAACATCCCAATTTCAACAATCCTTGTAGTATGGTTTGAACTGTAAAATCATACCCTTTTAACTTTTCTGGATACCCAATGAAATATCCATTGATTGTCCTAGCATCTAATTTCTTTTCTTGTAGATTATAAAATCTAATTTCTGTCAGACATCCCCAAACATGTAGGTGCCTTAAACTAGGTTTCCTTTCGGTCCACAGTTTAAAGGGAGTCCTTGGAACTGGCTTATTAGGAACCCTGTTCAATAAATACATAGCAGATTTTAGAGCATAATCTCCAATAAAATAGGTAAAGAAAAGTTACTTAACATAGTCCTAATCATATCCAACAAGGTTCTATTATGCCTTTCAGGTACATCGTTTTGTTGTGATGTACTAGACATTGTGTATTGCATACATATGCCACACTTTTAAAAGAATTTAGCAAAGCGACCAAGTTGTTGTGCTCTTTCATCATACCTTCCATAACACTCACTACCTCGATCAGATATGATAATTTTTACCTTTCTGTCTAATTGTCTTTCTACTTCCTCAATGTACTCTAAGGCTTTTACAGCTTGAGATTTATGATGTAGCAAATAGACATGACCACAATGTAAATAATCATCAATGAAGGTGATAAATTATTTCTTTTTATTTAAAGAGTTTACATCAAAAGGTCCACAAATATCAGTGTGTATAATTTCAAGAAGTTGAGTGCTACTTATGGCTTTCTTTGTGTGTTTTGTTTATTTACCTTTGATACAATCTACACATATATTCAGATTAAAAAGATCTAAATTTGGAAGAATTTCATTCTTCACTAATATTTGTAATCTTTCTTTAGAAACATGTCCCAGACATTTATGCAACAAGTAAGCAGAATGTTCTTCTACTAAACCACATTTAGCGTCAATATTACGATGTAAGGTCATAAATGTTTCATCGAAAAGATTATCAAGATTTAAATTATATAATCCATCACATAATATACTATTTCCAATTAAATGAGTATGTTTATGAAAATTAAAACATTTATTACCAAATTTAGTGGTGGAGAACACACAATGATAGGCAGAGATAGAGATTCTTCATGACCTTCATTTTATATATATATATATATATATATATATATATATATATATATATATATATGTTGCTTCCATAAAACAATATACCCTTTCATTTAAACATATAACTATCTTGCTAAAAGTCACATCATTTCATTCAAATATATTAAATAATTATTTTATAATTTTTTCAAAAGTCATATCCTTTCATTTAAATATATTAAATAATATATTTTACAACTTCTTTTGCAAAAGTCACACCCTTTTTCATTTAAATATTATATTTATTTTATTTATTAAACTTCATACATTTGTCACATACATAAGACATTTTTCTTACTAGCAATTCTTATACGTTTTCTGTTTCCTCTCTAGTCTTGAAAAAGTGTTAAAATAATTTGTTTCGAAAACTAGCTGAATCCTTGTCAATGAAATAATAGGTCCTTTGCAAGTTGCATGCTCCATCTGTATGCTAAAGTCTCTTTCATCTTCGAGAGTGTGACAATAAGGGACGAAACTTGTTGATGGTGCTAAAACTTACCTGCCTAAGCTCTCATCTCTTAAAATTACTCCGAGTCTCATGCTCATATCTTCTTCATTGAGCCACCAAAATTCCCTTTGACATATATTGTTACAAAAGCTCCAATTGTTGTTATTGTGGTTAATAATTTTTAATTCAGCATTGAGCATATGCTTTGTTACCCTTTTGGCTAATGTTCATTTTATAACTATTAAAAAGTCACTCTTGTCTCTACTATGCCAATTATTTATGAGGATATATTAAAATAATTAAGGTAAAGGGGTACCTAACTAGCTAGCTAAACGTATATACAGTAAGTACATTATGGTAAAGTGAAGAAGAATTACTCATAACATAGTTTCAAGATGAAGAAAAAAAGACAATAGAGAACGTAATATAGTGGGTGGGAATTTCTTCAACTTTGCTGAAGAAAAGCGATTTACTGGCTTGTTAACGAACACAATTTTTCTCCTTGCCATCAGATCTAATTTCTTTAGTTTGTATCCTTCTTAATTAGTACCGAGATCAATGCAGAAGCTTAATTGTAAACCATAATACTTCAAAAGAATCAGAAAAGGATTAATTTGACTGCATGTGATATTGTTGATGCATTAGTGTGTATGCAACTTTTTACAGAATGTGTTAGTTAAATGGCAAATTTCTTGGGTAACGTCAAGAGGAGTGTGATAAACACTACCATACTGTATGTCTGACCTATATTATTTAAAAAATTTAGTGGTTTACTTTTGTAATACGGACTATTCCTATTAAGATTTTAACATTTAAGATAAGATACATCTCTTACAAAAATGACCATATTAATTAACCTCTTTCAATATATCTCTCCCACATAGACATGATAATGGGACGAGGCGGAGACGGGTATGACATTCTCATCCCATCCTCACTTCTCAAACTTATCCCCATTCGGTCCCCATACCCGACGGGTATAAAATTTATGTCTTCATTCCCATCCTGTCAAGTATCGGATATATTTGTACCCGTTCAATACCCGAAAAAAATTATAATAATATTTAATAAAAATAATTTGTTTGAATAAAATAATATTAATTCGAAAGTTATCTAATAAATACAAAATTTGTAATTTGTTAATTAAATGTCAAATCTTCTTTTTTTAAAGACAAATAAATATGTTAGTAATTAAAATAAAAGCAGGTAAGGGGTGAGTATGTATATCTCCATCCCTGACTTAACAAATCGGGTATTCCCCATACCCGTACCTGTACTTGGTCAAACTGAGGATTCCCGTCAGGACATGTTCAGAGATTACCTACGGTATGAATTTATTTGTCATGCTTACTCACACATAGGTATAATTTCATTACATATTAGATGGAAATACTAATTAAAAACATTATTTAAACAAGAAGGACAAATCGGTACCATTTATAGCATTAATATAATACAAACGATAACACTGAACTTTATTTATAGAGTAAACATTAATTTCGTACTTTCTATTGCAGCACACACACATGTAGCTATATTTATAAAGGCATCAGAAATTAATATTGGGATGGCTACCATTATATTTTGGGATGTGTCATCTTATGGGGTTGGAATAATTGGCTTGTGATTTGGTAACCTGAATTTGGGATAGAGAGGTAGTTTAGGAATAGATTTTTTGAAGAAACCCTTAGGTTTTAGAAATTCTTCTGACTCAACACTAGGTATGGGTTTTTTCGCTATAAATGGTTTTGGTTTAGGTTTAATAATGGGAATTGGCTTGTTAATTGGAAACTCAAATTTTGGTTCAAACGGTTTAGGAATAGGTTTTTCGAAGAATGGCTTTGGTTTTAGGAATTCCTCTGACCCAACACCAGTTATGGGTTTTTTCATTACAAATGGCTTTGGTTTAGGCATTATAATGGGATTTGGCTTGTTAACTGGGAACTCAAATTTGGGGTCAAGTGGTAGTTTAGGAATAGGTTTTTTGAACAAAAACTTTGGTTTTAGAAATTCTTCTGACTCAATACCAGGTATGGGTTTTTTCAGTACAAATGGTTTTGGTTTAGGCATAATAATTGGCTTGTTAATTGGAAACTCAAATTTGGGGCCAAGTGGTAGTTTAGGAATAGGTTTTTTGATGAATGGCTTTGGTTTTAGGAATTCTTCCGACTCAATACCAGGCTTAATTGTTGGAGTTAAACCTTTAAACTTTTCTTCTTCTTCATGTCCATCTAGACTAGGTTTAGCTAACTCTTCGTTCACAACCTTGCCATTAGTGTTCACCTCATTCCCTACGTAATAAATGTTAAAAAAAATGTTAAACACACTGAATGTTTTTTATTAAGTAACAAATTTGGTTTCCTACAAGTATATAGACAAAGAAAAAATATATAAATACAAAAATAAAAAGATCATCCTCAATCATAATAACAATATTATAATATGAAAATTTAATATTTATGCACCAACAATATAATTTAGTTTTTATTTAATTTATTAATTAATAAAAAAATTGTACGTATAAATTTAAAATAATCATCGTAAAAATCAGCTAATTTATCATATTTTTTTAACAGAAGTAAATTTGAAATATATAATTAGTGACAATATATAATATATAACTGTCTTATATATATCATTAATTAGTATATAGATTATTTTCTTACAATATACCTCAGGCAAAATGACCATAATAACTATACCGGATATTCTCATTCTTTTTTAAATATTTTCGTGAGGACAATGGAGCCACTAAATTAGGATAAAGGGGCCTGGTAATAATATACACCACAAAGTTAATTTGAAGAATTAAATTCTGAAGGCAATAATATATAACATGAGTCAAAGAGTAATTAAAAGTACCATTCATTTGCTGAATACTGTGTCTTAAAGGTCTATATATACTTGTTATAAAAAAAAAGAAAAGAAGGTCTATATATGTTTTTACTTGAAACATAGGCTACAACATACGTACAGTACTTCATGTGAAGTGTGGATCTAATCTACCCAACTTGATTATATATAGGTACTATTACATTTGCACATGTACCTGTATGTATGTCATACAATCAAATAACAAAATGACTTATATACCATTTTAGTACTTAAGAAACTTTTGTAATTAAACGAACCAAAATTTAAATTTAATCATTTTTAGTCCTTAAAAGATCACATACTTTTAGCATCTTAAGAAACTAGATATACTATTCTGTCAAGTGTAAATATTAAAATAAAAGGGACTTTTTTCTTTGTTAAGAACTAACAAAAAGAAGCCTAGAAAAATTATAAGGTATATATGTGTGAGTATTAGCAGTACAAACCTGAAATTTCAGTTGTTGTTGCTGCCAACACAAAAGGAGCATAACTGAAGCTGATAGCAAGGATGAAGAAGGGAACACAGAAGCGCAAAAGTGAGCATTGCATAATGGAATCCTTTCTCATTGAGAAAGCAATTAGGGCACCCTAATCAAACCTCTAAAGGGAAATGTTTTATGTGTGAAGGTTTGAGTCACTCTTGTTTACTTGCATATTATTTATAGTACCTAGCTTGGGACCAACACAGTGCATTAGTCATTAACATGTTTTGAAATATAGTCCGAAATTTTAGATTTGGTTTAGGGTTTATTATGTGGGTGGTTGCAATTTGACGTATGTTGAATTAGAGAGGTCAATAGAGTTTAACACCGTCTTAGTTGCTGTGGTCTTTGTTAAATGAGCCTCCCAAATTATTAGGTTTTTTTTTTTTCTTTTTGGGTGTTACTGTTTGGAGAAGAGAAATGCTGGATGACACCACTTTTTGTTTTTGTTAGATTGGATGACACGAAATATGATAGAACAAAAGAGATGAAAGTAAAATAATCTGAGTTATTCTTTACCATGTCATATTAGTTGATTTGGAGAAGAATAATTGAACTTGGGAAGGTTCAAACACAAATGTGGCTAGCTGAATGCAGAGCTCAAAGATTCTAAAATGAGCTTTGCTATTAATATTCGTTCAATTAATTTGTGATGATTTAATTTCGCACCATGTATTTTTTCCTTCTAAAAGACTAAAATTATAGTTGAAGTGAGTTAATTAGAGAAATGTATTGGATATGGAGTGTAACGTACTCAAACGCAATACAAGATGAGAGAAAGATATAACTCTTGCCATCAGCATTTTACATATCAGACTCGTATTGACCCATCACCATCACATTAAAATAACTACTTCTACTGTTATTTTTGGTTGGAAATTGATTTAAATTATTTTGATTTCAAATGCATAAGATATTATTTGAAAAATATATTTTTTATTTTTAGAATTAATTTATTTAAATTTTAAATATATTATCTATAAAATAGATATTTGTTTGTTCATTATATTTTAAATATTAAGATTCTGATACTAGAATAATCACTCAATAACTTAAAGAAAGGATCACCACCTCATGTGAGAGAGAGGATTATGATGTGGAATGAGAGTTTGCATATTTTTTCAATTGTCCCAAAAAATATCGATGTAGTTATGTATTTATGATGTGAATTAAATTGAGAAAAAAAAATTTAACCCTATATTCTAAAATCAAACAATTTTTTTATTTAGGAAACTTTAGAATTGTAAAAGTGTGTCTTTTTATTTAAACTAGTAGTTGTTTACTTTCAACTACAGATCATGAAAGTCGTGTTTGATTATTATTTGCAAGGTCTCATTCGATTTTGTTAATAAAAGTGTAGTTGGGTGTTTTGTGTTCTGTTTTAAAATAAAAGAAATAAAGAATCCTTTAAAAGTAACTACTCAAATTTGTACTAGAAGATGCGGTAAAGTGGACATGTAAAAAGTGAAAGAAAATTAAGAGAAGTGGCACTAAAACTACATAAAAGTAAAGAATTAAACCATGAATCTAGAAGTACGGAAAATTTAAATTGCATTAAAGTGCAATCCCCCCAGCAAGGGTCCCATCATAATGGCTAGAAAGATTAAGGAAAACTTGGTTAGAAGAGAGGAAAGAAGACGTCACCTTCTTTTGGACATCAAGATTAGATCATAGTCTTCACTTTTTAGCCTTGTACTTGACACCTTTTTAGTTTATGTATTTGGAGGTGTATTTAGTTTTTTCTTGGCCTTGTATTTTGGCCTCTTTTCGTTTCTTTTATTTGAAGGGAGATGTAACTAGTCTATTATGTGAAGTGTGTGCTTTAGTGGGCTTTTTGGGATCATATGGTTTTGATAACCACACCCCCCTAGCTTATCCCAACACCCTCCTAAGTCACACATGAAACATGAGAGACAAGTAGGCCTCCCCTTGTTCCCTAATGTTTCGTCCATCTCCACTCTCTTTCCTACATGGCCCTTCTTGTTGCTTCATGTTTGGATTTGAATTTTGGAGGGAGATGACATGGCACTCTCCAAATTCAAATTCAAATTTGGAGGGAACAAATATCCTTGATCTTAGGGCCTTGTTTAGATCTTGTTGAGTTAATTAAGTGTTAATAAGCCTTGAGCTCAATTAACACCTAATTAATTCAACTAACCTTTCCCTAATCACCCTTGAGTTGGACGTCCAACTCAAGATCATAGCCTTAAGCTCCCTCTCCTATAAATAAGCAATTCCTCCTCTTTATCATTTTTACACTTGAGTTTTGAATAGACTTGAGAGTTCTACATTTTTTAGTGTCTTCTTCTTTCTCCTAATTGAGAGAACCTTCAATGACTTTCATCAAGGGCTCATTCCCTTGTGGCAAGTCTTCCTTAGGCTTATCCTTCTAAGGTGGCGCCTCCAACCCTTCATCTCCTTGACTTCCATCCTTCATCTTCTTCTTTGGAGCAACCTCTTGAAGAGATCCTTGGCTTAGCATCATGAGGAGTGCACCAGTATGTGTTGAGGTGAAAGAAAATAAAAATCAATTAAAACATGGGAAGTTTTGTCCACGTTATAGGCTTCTTTTGGGCCTCAAAGTGCCACAAGTATTGGGTTTGAAAAGAAAAAATTTAAATAGGGTTTTGATAGGCTACAATCGAGGAAGGTTGCATTTTAGGGAAGAGGCCTCGAGATCAAGATTTGAGAGTTAACCTGGTTTCGAAGAAACACGAAGGTCGGGGAGATATAAAGGAAAGTTACTCACAAGAACTAGGTCATTTCTCGAGATTATACACTACAGCTCTCGAAGAAGAAATACTAAGAAGCCAAGTACTCAAGTTTAGACTCGAGTATCCTTTCACCAATACAGTATTTAAGACATGGGCATCAAAACCACTAGGCTCGAGTGATAGTCTAAAAAAAAGGAGGGAGCAAGATCGAGAGATCAATGCCTTTCATTTGAAGACAAGAATGTAAGGGATGATGACAATAAAAGGAGTTCGAGACTCAAGCAAGTCAAGAATAAAGGACAAAAGTCAAACATAGAAGTTACTATCCGTTAAGGATAGTTATTCGAGGTTTGAGGCATATGGGTAGTTTTTGAACGTTAAGGATGAAATAATATTTCTAGGGACAAATGTCTATTGAAAATTCTTCTATAAATACTCTTCACCTTTGCCAAAGTCAATGTCGGAACATTTACACATTATCTTACTAAACTCAGTATGCCTAGGCATGGCAAGAAGTAAAGAGATAGATATATGTGTTCTTACCACTTTGAAGGCAATTCATTCTGCAAATTTCTTTATTGTTTTTTCTTTACATTTCATGCACTTATCGCTTTCATTAGAATAGAAACTTTGAAGTTTTCTCTTTCATGTTTACATCGCATTTCATTTACTTTTATTGCACATTTAATTGCTTTTGAAAACAATCTTTTGTGAACAATATTGAGCTACCTCCTATTTCAAAGTGCTTTTCTTAAATCTGAACTTAAAAGAACAAAATCATGTTTTCATCAAAATTCATGCTTTCTAAGTCAACATTTCATGATTTGAGATTTCATTAATTACAACCAATTTGATCAAAAGAATTCACACATGTGTACACTCTTGTATTCTAAAAGTTCCTCAAATAAATATAAATTTATTTGACTTTTAGAGTCAGAAGCGATAATTTATAAATTTTAAATATTTATTTTTCATCAAAAAATGAATTTCACAAGAAACAAATTGACACGCTTAGTGGGACTTTGAAAATATAAAGGGTCTTTCTATTTCAATTTGGTTTTCAAAATTTATTATGAATGAGAATAAAGGAGTGGTAGGATCATGATGAGTCAAAATCAAAATTCCCATAATGACCAGAGGCAATCTCGACAAGAGAATGTTGAAAACGTCTAGGGTAACGACACTAATCACACCCCAGAAATTAATGTACATGGAGAGATTAGGGCAGAAATTCATTAAATTTCGCCCAGTCTCGATCTGCAGGGGATGGCACCTCCTAAATTGGTGTCAATACAACCCCCGCATTTAATGATGTTGATATCAATGAAATTAAACCCCTTGGAGCCATATACGTTGGGGCTCGAAAGGTGAGTACGAGATTCGAGAATATCCTTCCATTTTCAATGGCACCAATACAAAGGCAGGGCCTTCCAAGTGAGTGGTTATGACCACAATGGGAGTGACGCCTAATGGTCGATACCCATAGGGAATGCCAAACTGGAGATCCTAGTCTCATTTGCCTCCCTCCGGCCAAAATTCCTTCAACTAGCAGAATTGGGCCATGAGGAGTAGAAATTATCAGCCCTTCCAGTATGGAGTTGGTCAAGATCAAGGGAATTCTAGTAGGATCCTTGATAATGAAAGTTCCTATACAGGAATTTCATCCAATGCACTAATGGCCTTTAGGCAACAAATGGACCATATCAACCATGAAATGGTTAATATGATGTCCCAACAAATAAACAGTACTTTGAACCCTTTGGTACAAACCATGAATGAGGCATTACGCATCATGACTGAACAAATGGGAAGAGTAAGGGATGCTTTAGCCATACCCCGAGTTCCAACAAGACCAATTTCTATGTCATCTACAAGTGATCTCAGGCAACCTCTTAGTAATCAGATCTATATACACCGAAATATTGTTCAAAATATGGGTCACACTAAGGGGCATGGGAATAAGAGATTCTGGAGGGATATAAGGCCACAATTATGACCAACCTAGGATGAACCTTGAAAACCAACCCCAAGTGAGGGTGGATAATGATGGATATGTAAGGAGAGTGGTAAGGAACCAAAAATTGCACTTGATAGACCAAGCTGTCAACTTAGTCGTTAATCATTTTGAGATAGATGGAATAGTTAATAATCACCCTCAATTTATATCTACATTCCTGGATGTAATTCTTCAATCTGAGATCCCTTAAGGATATAAGATTCTCAAATTTAGTAAGTTCTCAGGAGAAATGGGGGAATCCACAGTGGGACACATCGCTCAATATCTGATCGAGTGTGGGGATATAGGGGCCAATGAAAACTTAAAAATGAAATATTTTCCAGGTTCTCTAACAAAGAATGCTTTTACATGATTCACAACTCTTTCCCCATATTCGATATACACTTGGGGATAATTGGAAAGGGCTTTCCATAAGGAATTCTTTAGAGGAGAAACTAGGGTCTCCCTAATTGACCTAGTGAATATGAGAAGGTACTATTTTGAGAGTATAAATGACTATCTAAAACAATTTAGGCAAACTAAGGCTAGATGCCACACATAGGTGCCTAAGTAAGAATTAGCTAAGATGGCCACAACAGGCCTCAAATTCTATATTAGGAAGAAACTAGTCAATCCACCAATTAGGACATGGCCCAATTGGCTAAAAAGGTAAGAACTATCTTTGAGGAACATAGAAGTTACTATTCATTAAAGACAATTATTAGAGGTTTTGAGGAGTTGTGGGTAGTTTCTTACCGTTAAGGATAAAATAATATTTCTAGGAACAACTTACTGTTGGAAATTCTTTTATAAATACTCTTCATCTTTGCCAAAGTCAATGTCAAAACATTTATATAACATCTTACTAAACTCAGTATGTTTAGGCATGGCAAAGAGTAAAGAGATAGACATATGTGTTCTTACTACTTTGAGGATAGTTCATTCTATAAATTTCTTTATTGTTTTTCCTTTACATTTCATGCACTTATCGCTTTGATTAGAATAGAAACTTTGAGGTATTCGCTTTAAGATTTACATCACATTTCATTTACTTTTATTGCACATTTAATTGTTTTTAAAAACAATCTTTCATGAACAATATTGAGTTACCTGTTTGGGAATACTTAACTTAAAAGAACAAAATCATGTTTCATCAAAATTCATGCCTCCTAAGTCAACATTTCATGACTTGGGACTTCATTAATTGCAACCAATATGATAAAAAAGAATTTACACACACACACGTAGACTCTTGTATTCTAAAAGTTCCTCAAATTAATATAAATTTGTTTGGATTTAGAGTCAAAAATGATAATTTATTACATTTAAATATTTATTTTTCATCAAAAAACAAATTTCAAAGAAACAGTATGAATATGAACATACTTGTAAATCTAATCGGCATTAGCCATTATCTTGTAAGGCGTCTCAGGTATTCGAAAATTTGATGCATGGATGTTATGGCAATGAGAAATGGCACGGATAATGAATATTTATAGACTAATTTACTAAGAGTAATTGCCTATAAAGGTTTATAGGTTTATCATTTAATTTCTAACAGAAAGAAACTCCTAAAACTGAAAAGTTCTAAATAACTCCTTTACGTGCTTCGATTTCTTTCTAGCTTTGATTCTCTTAGCGTCTTCAATCTTATTCCAAGCAATTTATTAAGGTAAACATTTGCTCGGATCATATGTCTCTCTTTACCACGTTTCTTTCTATATCAAATATATGCTTCGGGAACGCACCTTGTTCTCAATTCCAGTTTTCATACTTCGATCATTTCATTTTCTTTTTATTTAAAATGTTTATTTTTATTTTACTTTTGTATTTTTCTTACAAATATTAATAAAGACTAGTTAGATGGATACATGTTTTTGTTTCCAACATGTTTAACATGCGGCCAGGTCCTTGTCTTAAATATTATGTTTATTTGATTCAAACATTACACTACTACAAAAATAAGATACAACATCGGTTTTAGAAATGAAACAACATCGGTTTTGAACTAATGTTGTATCAGCAGATATAGAATTGAAACAATTCAACATCTCTTCACCAGAATCGATGTAGTAAAATTTATGTACATTGGTTTGATTCAAATTGATATTGATTAGCAACACATAATTACATTCTAACTTACATCGTTTGGGATAGGGGCTGATGCAGTAACAAGAAAGGTCATCGCACATTTACCTACATTGGTCATCAAGCAGAACCAATATAAATGAAGCAATGTTGAATATACTTTTTGTACTAGTGATAGGTAGGTTACTGTTCCTTGATTTGGATAATATTGAGACAAATCATTTGAGATTGAATTAACTTGGATATCCAATTACGATCACCTTTTATCATAAAGTTTCTAATAGCTACATTATTAAGTAATAGATGCTGGCTATATATATATATATAAATAAGAGAAATTCAACTACTTAAAAAATAAGTTTAATAAATTTATTATTCATTCTAACTCTTCATTTTTCTAAAATTTGATGGTAAACATTAATTATTCATTATAATTAGTATATTTTTAATAAAATAAATAATAAAGATGGAAAGTAACTCCCTTAAACTTACTCTTGGAGTAAGTGAATCTATCTTTTATATATATATATATATATATATATATATATATATATATATATATATATATATATATATATATCGTATGTGTGTGTAAGAGAAAGAGAGAGAAAATAACTCACGTGAGAAAAAAGATTACGATAAGAAATGAGAAAAATTGTTAATAACCATAGGATGATAATAAACCATTCTAATTGAGTTGTTAATTAAACAAGCTCATGTGGTCCTCTCACAAAGAGAACTTTCCCACAAACTCTTAATGCTTCTTCTCTGGTTATCGTTGCGAAATCCTCAACAAGGTATTCACTATCCTCACTCTACTACCATCATTGCCATAACCATTGTCACAATCGCCGTTGTCATCACCACCGTCTATACCGCTGCTGCCATCGACAACGGTAATAGTCACGGCAATACCAACAGTGGTGATGGTGGAGTAAAACATAGATAAATCGTCACATAAACCCTCTCTAATTAAACAAAACAAAAACATGAAATTGAGAAGAGAAAAAATGAAACAAATATAGAACGGTGCAAAGAGATAGAAGATAAAAATAAAATGACATGAAAGTCGATAGTGTTTTAAATTCGGGAAAGGACAAAACAAATAGCGTTTTTTAAGCCCTTTGTTCTTGCACTGTAATTATAGAGTGCAACAATCTGAGTTCACATTACACATGTTCGTACTTTTGTCTCTTCTTTTATTGGAAACAAAACAACCGTCATCGTTGCTACCACCACCAATGTCATCGTCGACAATAATGATGGGAGCGATCTTGCAGAGAATTACGTAAGAACAATGAAAACAATATTAACTTATTTAATTAATAACTTAATATAAATCATTTATAAAAATCCCGTTGTTATTATGTTTTCTTATTTATGAGCATACTCCTTTTTACACATCCATAACTAGGCCGTACGTAAAAATTATGTAATTGACCTTGTCTAGTTGTATAAAGTTTTTGTCGTCGGTTTTTTTTTTTTTACGATGCAAAATAAAATTTTATCAAGGCAAATTTGGTGTTAACACAAGATTTTGTGTGTTGTTGCTTGTGTTCGGGATAGATTGTTGAATTTGACTACTATTCATTTTTGGTACATGATGGTACAGGTTTCTTGTGACTGTTGTCATAGGACTCAGATTTTTCCATACAAAGTAGACATATATAGCCGTTTTGTCTTGTATATATGTATGCCACAGTACAAAATGCAAATGCATTTTCATTTCATACTATGTCACAGAAGAAAAATGTGTTTTCATTTTCTATTACGATTTGAGTTCCAAATACAAAACAAAAATCCACTTTTCTTTAGGCTTCGAAATTTATGCTCCAATACAAAATAAAAAATATGTTTCTAAACCAACAAAATTGCATTAATATAAGAGAGAAATTCTCGTTAAAATAAAGAAAAACTAAAGCAAGAGTTGTCTATGACAAAATAATTATGTGCGTTCAATGGCCATATCTCTAGGGCTGAAAGGGGAGCTGGAGTTACATAGCATGAGTCCAAATTTCTATAGTTAAACACAGTGCCAAACTATTCAGATATTGCAAAAGTAAAACATTATCAAACGTCACGATTTTCACCGATGCGTACAGTTTAGCTATGTTGTGTAAGAAGTTAATATGGATAACTTCCAGGGGTCGTTTACTTAAACATGAAAATTTATGTTATTTTGTTTATAAGGAATGAAATATTTAATTACTGTGTCATAATTGTGTAGGCTAGGGTTAGTGTTTTTTTAGAATTGAAGATCCTATCATTACAATGAAGATGGAAAAAACTGTAGAATAATTTAGATAACTCCTTTATAACAATGTTATCACGTCTCAAGAAATATCCTTTTTAGGGTTTAGGGTTTTTCATCAATAATTTAACATTTATGAGATCGATCTATTTCTTCATTTTTAGTATAAGAAACAACAATAAGAATTTATATATGTCGTTGGTGTTACTCATTTGGTTATTAAAATAATAAATAAATAAAAATAATTTTTCGAAAGTAGCCTCTGTAATTTGGGATTTTAACTATTTTATAATGTTCAACCAACATCCCTTCCATACGTAGGGTTAGTTTAGAACGAATAGCATTGCATGCACGCTGAAAATGAAAACGTATACACATGTAATATTAAAATGAAATACAAATATATTAATCATTACAACCAAAAATAGAGAATTAGTTCTATTCTTGGAATAATACACATAGAATCGAATTACAACGGCAATGCAGAAACATTATTAGGGCAAATGCATTAGCTGCATATATACTCATAATACAAGACACAAGATCATGAGTACAATGGAATTTCTATAGAAACGCCCTTGATGGTTTGTAACTGGCGTAGCTATATTAAATGGAAATAGAATGGATATGACTTAATTCTCAAACATGATAATTTTATATATAGAATAAGGAGCTAGAAAGATATTTTGATCATCTTATGGAGAAGGAATTGGCAAATGTGGTATATGTGGTTTTCCAAACTTGTGGTGAATAGGCTTTGGCTTAAAAAATGACTCTGGCTCAACAGCAGGAATGGGTTTTTTCACTGGAATAGGAATTACTTTTGGAACAGGTTTATAAAAGGGAACCAGAACTGGTTTTGGTTTATAAAAGGGAACTGGAACCGGCTTTGGTTCTGGCTTATAAAAGGGAAATGATTTTGGTTTTGGCTTGTAAAAGTGAACCGGCTTTGGTTCTGGCTTATATAAAGGAAATGACTTTGGTTTTGGCTTGTAAAAGTAAACCGGCTTTGGTTGTGGCTTGTATTCGGGAACCGGTTTTGGTTCTGGCTTGTATTCGGGAACCGGTTTTGGCTTGTACACTGGTTTGTAGACGGGAACCGGGGTTGGTTCTGGCTTGTACTCTGGAACCGGCTTTGGTTTTGGCTTATAAAGCTTTGGTTTTGGCTTAAAGAATATTGGTTTCGGCTTATAGAATAATGGTTTGTGATGATGAAAAAAGAATTTTTGGTCTTCATCATGTCCATTTAGATTTGTCTTTGTTAACTCTTCATTCTTGCTCACTTCATTCTCTAAATAAGAATTGCAAACGAATATTAGATAATTAAATAAACACATATAATTAATATGAGTTTAATTGGTATAAACGGTCACGGTCAATGTGAAAAATTTTTACACTAACATTCAATTATGATTTTTCATTTAATAATTTTTAAAGTAATAATAAATAAAGTCAACAAATTTAGCATAAACGAATAATTGTAATTCAATGTCAGTGTAAAAATCATTACATTAACAGTGTATACCAATTAAACTCGATTAATATTTGTAAAACAATAAATTTAAACTCCACATGGATAGATGAAAACTAAGTATATAAATGTAGCCATTTGTTCTCTTGTTTATGTGCACTTTATGTTTTCTTGTGTTTCATGCAAAAAAAATTTCGTATTAAGCAATTTGTATTTAGAAAAGAAATATAACTTCAACTGGTATAGTCACCAACTTGAAATTAAAATTAAAACTAAGTAACACGATTTTATATAAAAAAAATGGAATACTCTATAAAGAAAAGTCACATGATATAATAAAAAAGAATATTAAGCTTAATTAAATTTTTAATCCCTTAAATTTGACTATTCTTAAAAATTGAAAATAATGTTTTTGTCTATGAAATTTTAAGTTTATAATATTTTTAGGACTAAATTTGACTAACTTTGACTAAATTAAGAATAAAATAAATATTTTTAATTTTCAAGAACTAAAACTAAAATTTAATCAAATTTCAAGACTAAAAACTAAATTATAACTATTTATTGTATTGAGTGAATAACAATTTTAAAGTAATGTTATGCTATCCTATAAATAATCCTATTATTGAAAAGGACTGAATAAAAAGAATAATATAAAGTTTCAAGTCTATTCTATATTTTCCATATATAAAAGAAAAAGTAGAAGGAATATTAGTCAATGATATAACAAAAAGAATTTAAAAATTCATGCATTAGTATTGCATAGCAAATGATGAATTTGTTAAAACATGATCATCTATTATTCTTCTAATCATTACTAATAAGCTTCAGAGGAATCAAAATTCTAAAACTACTAACCTGATACTTCAGTTGCTACAGTAGAAGTAGCAAAACAGAAGGTGAGAACAAGCAACAACGGAACCCCAAAGCGCAAAAATGCGCTTTGCAAAGAAGGGTTTCCCATAAGGCCACACAAAGGTTTTGCCAATGAAAACTGAAAAAGAAAGTGTCTGAAGGCTTGTGTTACTCTTGCCCCATGCTTGCACTATTTATACATAATACTTTAACTGTGCATTAAATGATTATTTTTTTATTTTTTGTATTTTATAAATAAGTGCATTAAGTGATAGTCTTTCACTAAAATTTCTGAATATACTATACTACAAAATTTTAGATTTCTTATGGTAGCATTATGAGTGGTTGAGAGTGTGTTCAAAGATAAGTAGAGTTGTTTAACACCGTTTTTGTAGCTGAGAATGTATGAGTAGTGTACTCACTCTAATAAATGAGCCTCACAAGTTGGGTGCTTTTCTTTCATTTTGGGGTGTTAGAAGAATATTGCATGAAACTAGGAAGGTTCACACTCAAATTGACATGCCAAATTACGTGTCATTAATTAATTCAATTTATTAAGCACAGCTATGTAGAGATTATAAAATGAAAGGTGAACTGCAACTATATATGAAATGTCTTGGCAATGAAATGAAGGACAAAGAACTAATATGTTTCTTTTCTTTGCAATACTCAATTAATGGAGTGGACATAGAAGTACCTGCGATAATAATTACATGGGCGCATATACTCAATGTAAATTCTCTTTTCTAAATTGGTGTCTCATTTTTTTGTCTAAAACAATCAATAAATGTTACGTTAATTAATAATTTTTTTATAATTTTTTTTATATCTTATATAGCTAAATATGAATTTAAAACATAGGATTTTCATCTACATACATCTATACTAGTATGTGGTAAAAACATATTTCATTCACTTAATAATTTGCTTTAGAAAATAATTAATAGAAACAAAATGATAATAATTATATATCATTAATCGAAAATATACTGCACAAATTGGTATGCATTAGAACTGGAAAATAATTTTTCACGTCTCTCTCATCCTGAATGTTAGCTATCCTTTTTTTCTTTTAAAATTGACTTTGTTTTCTTTTTTTAGAAAGGCAATAAAATTGATTTTGTTTATTTTCGTGTTAATTTTGTCCATGCTGTATAGTTTAATTGCTAATAAAATTAACTGTCAAATTTATTAGGTGATATTATATCATTATGATTATGTATATCAATTTAAAAATAAATTTAAACATTCACAACTATATTACATTTAATTAATATTTATATTCACATTTTAAAAAGTACATATAAAATCCATTAATTAGATGGACCTGATGGATGGAGTATCAACAAATTTGTACGTAGTGGAATAAAAAATTGCATAAGAATGACACGGTTAATTAAGAAACTAATTTCTTTTTACAGAAATTAAGAAGTTAATCTTAATCAATAAATTATACACAAATTATATCTAAGATTGTTTTAAGAATGAGACAGTTAATTAAGAAGTTCATTAATTTTTTCTACAGAAATTAAGTTAATCTTAATCACTAAACTATATACAAATAACATAAGATTGTTTCAATTAAATTTAATCTAATTGCTCTTTCTTTTTAATTGTAGGATTAAATGCATGTTTGGATCTGAATGTTCAAAATACGCCTAGGCAAAACCATGTGCAAGTTTTTTTTTTTCTTGTGAGTGTATATCAATTTGAGGTGAATAAACAAAAGAACGTGAGTTGGCAAAAATGTATCTCTAAATGCCAGTATAAACTACAAACTTTACTCCTTTCATGCATTGCCCTTCAGGTGATACCAAATTTATTATATACATATTCTGGTTAAACCAATCACACCCTTTTTGCAGCCACTTCGAATTCATGCACATCTAGAAATAACAAAAGCTCTAAAGTTAGCAATTATCCATTCACCTAGAAATAAAAATAATGGGGTTGTGTTCTTTATTTACAATGTGTGATTGGTAGGAAACCTAGCTATATATGTTTGGGTACATGCAAAAGTTGTTAGAGAAAATTGTCAAAAAATGGTAACCATAAATAAATGAAGTCAAAAAGAGAAGAAGCTAGCTAGGTACGTATTTGAAGGAGTGGTATATGATAAAAGTAAGTACCTAAAAAGTAAGTAGAGGTATAGGAACATGTTGAGAAGCATGTGCCATTGTGAGAATGCCAGGCTGTGGAAAAGCTGGGAAGAAAATGACTCACATGGATGTGTCTTACTACAATCACTTCTGATTCAACGAAGAAACCGTTTTGGAGGTGCTGTTCTAATGTCCAATAATAGCAACTCATACATATTACATTTTATAGTATTAGAAAAGCTAGCAATACATTATGTTATTTTTATTGTTAACTATATTATTATTTTTATGAAATATGTACCGAGTTTTTTTCTAGCTAATCTCTATTAACATGGTTGATAATGTTTATTGGGATCTCTCATTCTAATTACATTATCTAACATAATTTTTGTAATTAGTTGAAATTTATAGATAAACACCCATTTATGTAGGTTTTATTTGTTATTAAATACAGTGACCAAATTTACGATCTGAGTGAGCTGGGGCAAAACACCGATAAAAATTGAAAAGTTAAAAGATATGCAAGAAGCAAACTAAAAGAGAGAAAAAATGGACTTTTAACGTTAAATATTTAAATAAAAATTATAAATGCGTCAATTAAGTAATAAATTAAAGATAATCAATTTAATTATATAAAATTGAGAGAGTAAAATATAAACAAATTTAGAATAATTGGTTCAAGTATATAAAATTAAAGAGTGCAATAGATTTTAGTTAATAATAAAGTGTGTGTAAGTAGGAAAATATACTGTTAGCACTCTTTTTTCTTGTATAACTAGAAACAATATTTAATTCTAAATAGTTAATTTTATTTTTTAAAAGAAACAAATTTTATTCAATAAGTATAACCATGGTTATCAAAATCGCGACTTAACTCGTAAAATCGTACAAGTTTACGAGTTTACAAGTCCCAGACGAGTTAAATCGCAGTAAAATCGGAAAAGTAGTAAACTCGGAGTAAACTCGTAAAATCGGAGTAAACTCGGTAAAATCGAAGTAAACTCGTGAACAAACTTCTTAGGTGATATTTTTCTATGTTGACTCTAATTTTAAGTGTTTTGAATATAATTTGTTCTTATGTCTAAAAAAGTTTTGAAATTTTAAGTATTTCTACTTTAATTTCTACTTATTTGGAGTAATTTAAATTTATTATGTGGATTTGAACTTATTATGTATTGAAAACTTTCAATTATTATATGATTTATAGTCATATTTTTAATGAAGTAAACTCTTACGATTTTACGAGTCGAGTTTACGAGTCAAGTTTACTACACTCTCACGAGTTTACGTAAACTCTCGATTTTAATAACCTTGAGTATAACTCTCACCAGTCACAAGAGGTGACAAGGAAGAGAGCAGATTATAAGTACATAGTAGACTAAGGTTCCAGACTTGGGTTTGCATCACTTGATCTTACTAGAGAACCACTCATTCACCCTCTCTCCAAAAGTTACCTTTAGGATATCATTCCACCATTGTAAACCACATCTCATCTTGCTCAAAGGTATATATCTTCTAATCTCAACCTTGTATCTAGCTTCTGATACTTGGATCCAAAGTAAATTGCCCCCTTGAAGAATCCGCCAACACCATTTACCAAGGAGTGCTTTGTTGAAAGCTATCATGTCTTTTATTCCTAGGCCACCACAACTTTTTTCTTTGCACAACTGCTCTCACTTTATCCAAGCTACTTTGTTATACTCTTCTAAGCCATGCCACAAAAATTACCTTTGCATAGATTGGATGATCTGAGACACATTCTTTGGGACCTTGTAAAAAGACCAAAAATAAAGAGGAATGAAAAAGAGAGTGAACTTGATCAGATAAATCCTCTCTCCCAGTGATAAATATTTTTGTTTTCACGGAGTTAATTTACCTCTCATTTTATCAATTACTGGCATCCAAACTCACTCTCACCTTACATTAGCCCCCACAAGAACTCCCAAGTAGGTAATGGCAAATGCATAACCTCATAGTTGAGGATCATTGCAAAGGACTCCAACTCTTGCATATTCACCCCAACAGCTCCCAAACTACTCTTTTTGAAGTTAATCTTTAGACTTGATGCTAATTCATAACACCTTAGAGCACTTTTCAACATATATGCATTTTGGTGATCCGGAGAAATCATAAAGATAGTCTTGTTCACATTCTATTGGATCACTACCCGAATATCATAATTTCCCAGCTTGATACTAGATAGAAGATTTACTGAATGAGCTTTCTTGATCAGCCCTCCAAGTCATTTCACTACAATTAAGAATAAGAAGGGAGTCATTGGATCCCTTTTCCTAAAGCCTCTTTGCATACAAAACTCCTGTGTGACACTTCCATTAACTAAAATGGAAACAAATGAAGAATGAAAACACCCTTGAATCCAACAACCCACCTTTCCCCAAACCCAGAGTGTCTAAGCATATAAAACCGAAAAGACCAACTAATAGAGTCATAAGCCTTCTCAAAGTCTGCTTTAAACACCAAAAGGGGCCTCTTATGCTACTTTGCCTCCTAAATGACTTCATTTACAATCACAATACTACCAAGTAATTGCCTTCCTTTAATGAATGCAATTTATGTTTTCTCAATGATACTAGGCAACATCTTTTGGAGTCGGAAGGCTAACACCTTTGCAATAATTTTATAAATTATGCCATTAAAGAGATGGACCTGTAGTCCTCAAGACTATTTGGGCAATCCTTCTTAGGAATCAGAAAGATAAAAAAAGAATTAGAGCCTCTTGGGAGCTTCCCATTTTGATGAAAATCTAATAGTACCATGTAGATGTCCTCCTTTAAGCACTTCCATTTCAAGAACTTTCGAAGATTTTGAGCTATCACACTCCCAAATAACACTCTTGATTTCTTCCTCGAAAACTCTTTTTCAAGAGCAATTCTTTGGGCATCCGAAAGTCTACTGAACATCACTCCATCTAATCTGACCTTAGCATCCCCTTGAGATTGGAATCTAGAAAAAAATGTTTGACCTCTTGCTTTATGATAGAGCATTGTTTATACACATTTTATATCATTTTTAGTCTTTCTAATTCTGTATTTGTTTCTTAATTTTTTGTTTTTAATTCATTTTCATAATTGGATCACATTTGGGCTTTTTTCATATTATTTCCTTTATTTTGCAGGTTAGTGGATTTTATTGGATTGGACTTTGCATTGGCCTAGTTGTTTTGTATTTTCATACTTTTTCTTATTTTCGTATTTTCTATTTTGTATTTTTGTAATTGTAATTTTTAGTTTTATTTTCTATATCTCTTTTAGAATAACTTCATTTGGGCCTTACCCAATTTAGTTTGGACTTTTGGTTTAGATTTTTAGTTAGCTTCCTTTAGAAGTTTTAGATAGTTTCCTTTAGAAGTTTTAGGTTGACATTATAAAAGCCTCTAATAACTTGTAACAACTTTTGCCATCTTTTTAGAATTTCAGATTTGGGTTTTTCTTCTCTTGTAGGTTTTCTCTCCTCTCTTCCTTCTCATGCAAGCTTCCATTGAGATTTTTATGGAAGACTAATTTCTGAATCGATTTGAGGTCTCTAATGCGATTGTCTGGTAAGAGTATGAACTCCAATCTTTTGCGCTTTCTTTTTCTTGCAAATCTTGTACTATATTTCTCTCTTTTCCTCTCAATTCATGTGAAATTCTAATTGGATTTTATACAAATTAGTTAAAAATCGATTCAGATCGATTGATTTAAATTGCAAGAGGCTAAAACTCAATTGAGAACCCAATTCAACTGGTTAGATTTTTGAAAATTCATGAAAACCTTGAGATTGTGATCATGATCTAGTTCGATTGAATTATTATTGTGTGCTGATGCAATTTTGCATGAATATATTAGAATTATGATTACTCAAGCGCATTGCTAGAACCTAGGATTGGTGTTTTCGTTCTTGTATTCCTTTTAAATTGGATTTCTTGTTCTATAAGTTTCTTTTCAATTCCGCATAAAACTCCCCAATTCTTTTCCTTCTGTTCTTGATAGAATTTAAACCATATATAAATTGTATCCTTGAGAGATGACCTCGGTTAATCGCTATATTGCAAAATTTGGGAAAAACTAGTTGTTTAATATTGACCATCATACCAAGTAGCCCACTAATTCTCCTCCTTCGATTCATTGAAGCATGGAAAAATGGGAATTCATATCATACCAAGTAGTCCACATTGACCATCATACCAAGTAGCCCACTTAATGTTTGCCCTTTGAGCCAGTAGAATTTCTTGAAAGGAACTCCAGCTTTTCAGCTCCCGATAACCTCCATTCTTAATCTAATTCCCTCATCCCAAGATCTCCTGCCTCTACTCTTCTATCAAAATTAGCAATTTTATTCTTCAAGTAACTAATTGTCTTTTTCACCTTACCAATATTCTTTTTGCTCCAACTTTTGATCTCAACTTTGAATACTTTTAATTTTTCTTTAAGCACAAAGGCCTCTCACCCATCAACTTGAATTGCCCTATACTTTTGATTTATAAATTCTGCAAAGTCATCACATTCTAGCCAGCTACTAATGAATTTGAAAGGTTTCACCCCCGTTGAGATTGGATTGTTTCAGTATTATGGGATAATGATATGAGAATTCTTTGCTTAGGTTTAGCTAAAAGCTATTGGGAGTAGAATCTATCCATTCTTGAGACACTAAGAACCTATGTAGGACACTACACCCTTTACTCCTAGAACTGAACCAAGTATAACAATGATCAACCGCAGGAACCTCCAATAACTCCACATTGCAAATAAAATCCGATAACTCATTAACCCCACTCAAAGATGTTCCATTCAGCCATTTTCCCCGATCCTTTCGTCTGGGGACCTGATCACATTAAAATCTCTAACTACACACCAAAGACACCCGAAAGACCATTGTCTATATTCAAAAAAGGGTCCTCCACATTTTCTTTTTCCTGACCATTTGACAAGGGGCATATAAATTGACAAAAATCCTATAGACCGACTCTAAGATGAACTTGTCTTTAACACAAAGAAATCCCACACCTTGAAAAAATTCATTAGCAAAAAATCCATATTATTCCACAAACATAGGTGCCCCCTTGACAGATTATTTGCCAAACAACATGTCACCCCACATTAGAATCACCCCAAATTGCGCAACATAAACGACTATCTATATCTTTTACCTTTGTTTCTTGAATACATACAAAATTAATACCATGTTTTGAAACCATATGCCTTACTGACCTCCATTTCTCCCATCACCTCATTCCCTTTATATTGTAAGATAGTACATTTATCATTTTAATTTGAATTCCCATAACCATAAACCAGATATTAGATGCCTTCCTACTATCTATGGACTTCATCTCAACCAGTCTCTACACAGTTAGCTCATTAGGAACTATATAAGAGGCACTTATACTATTCCCAATAGCCCACAAGAATTGCCCTATACTTGCTATTCCATGTACAAACAGAAGTCTCCCATTAGCCTCCTCACCTGTGTTGCCATGATCTCCCTTGAGGGCTTCTCACATTCAAACTCACTCCCTCAAGTGCTTGAGCAATAAGTACATCATGTCATTCAACACCTAAATTGATATTATTTTGACTTATTATATTGTTAAAATGTTTAATTGTATGTTATTTATAAATATTTTTTTATTATTTTTATACCAATTAAATTCTTACGAATCTTACATACAAGTTGAATTTATCAAACTTTCACAAGTTTAAATACTCTCTCGAGTTTTGATAATATTGAAGAAATGTTTCATGCATGAATGATGTATATATCTCCCTTTGTTCCCTATTTCAAAATGCAAAAAATCACTTCTGGATTTGTATCGTTTGAATTAAAAATCACTTGACGCTCATATATTTAAAACCAAGACGGATTGCTCAACAAATCACAGCTCAACAAAGTCAACAAACTATGTTTTTCTAGAACCTTCGCACCATCCGTTATTAGTTACTAGGGACAAACGAGTATGTATATTAGTAATTATTAGCTTTTAGAGTAGTTGGTTTGTTTTTATTTTTTAATTTTTAAATATGTAGTTATTAAAAACATAAATAAAAGTAAAATTGAAAATAAAATGTGAAAAAAAGAGAGTAAATAATTCCATTTATATATGTTATAGATAATATATAAACTGAGAAATGTCTGGCCATTCTTAGTTTAGTTTTCCAGTTAGTGAGGTTTATTTGTTACCATATAGAGGGAGTGTTAAAGTTCTATATACTTATGTTTATGTATAAGGGTACTATACACTTTGTAATGTTGGCTTTTCTCAGATAAAGGTTTTAAAGTTTTACCATTTAAAAATAAATTCGTTATGCAGTGTGACGGAGCAGACGTTATGATGTTTTAGGTCATTTGGTGAACAAGTTTGGCAAAAACATGTCTTATGGTCATGTCTGTAGTGGAGCGTGTGATAACTAGTGTTTATAGACTTCAAATGGTTATGTGTATGTATATATTATGCATGTGGGTCGTTGTAACTTTGATATTTTCATGCTAGTTCTTTCATGATGATTAATATAATTTTTCTCTTCTTTTTAACTTTTATTTCCTTTCTCCTCTTTTTGTAATTATTTAAAAATTTAAGTTTTAACAAATAATATCTTCTGAAATTGGTTATTGGTTTTAAATATATGAGCGTGAAGTGATTTTTAATTCAAACGATACAAATCCAGAAGTGATTTTTTGCATTTTGAAATAGGAAACAAAGGGAGATATATATATCATGCATCCATGAAACATTTCTTCAATATTATCAAAATTCGAGAGAGTACTTAAACTTGTGAGAGTTTGATAAATTCAACTTATAAGTAAGATTCGTAAGAATTTAATGGATATAAAAATAATAAAAAGATATTTATAAATAACATACAATTAAATATTTCAATAACAAGTAAGTTAAAATAATAAATTATACATTTCACAATACTTAAATTATTAAATCTAATAATGCATCACTATCAAATAATAAATTGCAAATGTGATAATATATAATGGTAAAACAGTAAATGTTTGGTATTATTAAAAAATGAAGATTTAATTTGATAGTTTTAGAGACAAATGTTCTTTGATTTGAGAATAACATACTAAATAAAAGTATGTTAAACTTTAAATATGTACAAAATAAGTCAATTTGTTGACTTGTGCATAGAATCTACCGAGTTTACCTAGAGTTTTTCAAAAATGAAAGTTTGCAACGAGTTAACTAGTAGAGGATAAATAGACTTATAAACTCGTATGAGTTAGAATTAACTTGAGAATTTGATAATCATGCATTTCTTCAATTTTTCATGGTAACTCCTTGCAAAAATGAGGAGCTAGTTTCACCTTAGTTGAAGATTTGGCAGAGACTGAACAATTTTCATGTAATTATTTTAACCTTTTATTAAAGTATTATTCATACATGTATGTCTTATTTTCCATGCTTAATTGCTTCTTCTTTTTTTATTGATCATCTTTAAACTTGTTTTACCTTAGTTGAATATCATTGAAAAATATGTTTGAGTAAGAGTTTGGAAAAAGCATCTCAGAAATATCCTATCTAAGAATATAATGATGTTTATGTTTCATAGAACTAAAGTACCAAGAATGTAATGACGTTATTCATGTCATTTATTTCACTATAGAAGATATAATTAAAATAATAATAGATTAGTAATAATGGAAATTAAGATAAATATTTATATTTTTGGAATACTTCTTTATATAACATACTTTTTTAATTGATTGTGGGTTTATTTTTCTCATCACAAATACATATATTTATATATTTATATATTTATATATTTTTTTAAAGGCTAAGCATATATTCATTAAAAGAAACAAAAAGTTTCTTAGAATACAAACAGATTATTTACTCCTCCGTATCCTATTGGAGCATGTCATGACTATCCACCTATCTCATATTTAACAAGCATAATCTAGGATTAGCATACCCACACCTCCTATTGAAACCAAAAGAATATGATAGTCATTTCCACGAGATTACCTTTATAGACATCAGAATGTCGACTGATCTACCGGTATGTTATCAAAAGCAATCTGATTTCTAGTAATCCAGATACTCTAAACCCCAGCAAACCAGAAGACATACCTACACTGCTTCTTTCGCTTTCCAACCACCCATGCTGACGATGAAAGAAAAAATTGAGATAAATCTCCCGGAATAGGTCCTTGAATTCCCAGCCAGCTAATGATATTGTTCCACACAGATTGGGTCTTGGCACACCTTAAGAACAGATGATTTCTATCTTCAATAGCATTGTTACAAAAGACACATAGGGTCTCCTCACCTGGGATCTCAACGCCTCTCTTCCATAAATTATCAGTGGTTGGTAATCTGTCTAACAGTAATCTCCATGAGAAAGCAATTACCTTGGAGGGTAGTCTATCTTTCCACATTCATCTCAAATCTTTGGGTTTCACCGCAATCAGTCTCAATGATGTCTGTTGCGTGCGCAGTACCAAATAAGCCTCAGCAACTGAGAAAAGTCCATCCCTACTAGGCCTCCAACTCCATCTATCCGATCTGAAATTCACAATCACCACTTGCTGCAGCATGCTTTGCAAAAGACGGAACTGATCTTCTTCCCATACAAATAGCTCCCTTCTCCATACCCATTTCCACCCCCTGATACTTCCTTTTTGTCATTAATAGTGATACATTTATCTACCGCTAACCCATATAACCTGGGGAACTTTAAGCTAAGGGGTCCATCTCCTATCCAATTCTGTTCCCAAAAGAAAGTATCCTTTCCGTCCCTTACCTTTTTAATGACATTGTTCCCAAACTAGTCTGATATGGCCGCTTTCGGTTATATATATATATATATATATATATATATATATATATATATATATATATATATATATATATTGTTTCTTACTTTTGAAACCGCAACATATAATTGTGTTTGAGAACATACTGACTAAGAATTACATCAACTCGAGTGAAACTTTGGCTTTTCTTTTATTGATAGTCATGAAATGAAAAAAATCGTATAAGTATTAATAAAAGACCAGTTTATAAAATTAGTTTAATCAAATTCCGAAACCTATATATGATTAATCATCACAATTTTTCAATTAGAAATAGTTATGAACTGTAAGATACCACTCAATATATATTGTCAGCAGTACAAATATTTGAAATAATTAAAAGGCTTCTGGTGCTAAGTTTATTACAAGTATAAAATTTTTATTACTTTTTGTTGAGGCAAGGAACAAAGGAAACAATGTATATTAGATATGTTTGGTTTTACTCGTGAATTCAAAAAAAATTTGATATGTGTAATTTCGATTTAAAAAAATTAGAATTGATTTATCGCAATAAATTAAGTAACTTTTAAATAAAAAATATATTTTATTATTAACTAATTTTACAAAAATTAATTTTTTTTTAAAATCAATTTTTTTGCTAAATCTCATCCAAACAAATACTAAAATGGTGCAGAAACTATGTGTAGGTTTGCTAGATTAATTAAGTAAATTAATTATAGGTACTCACTAGTGCTTGCAAAAATTTAGAGCTCTGAAGGAGAAGATATCATGAAACTAATGAGTGCTTGAATTCATATTTGCAAAGGTTTTGAAATATATACACCTTGTCTGATTGATGTGGGGTTTTATTTACAAAATTTAATCTCTTAATTAATAAAAGTATTTATATGTATATAAACTCATATTCATCATCTTGTTTGATTGATGTGAAACTTTATTTGCATCCCAAAATGTATGTTTTGTATTTTTTTTATTTACAAAATTTAATCTCTTAATTAATAAAAGTGTTTGATGTATATAAACTCATGTTCATCATCTTGTTTAATTGATGTGGAACTTTATTTGCATTCCAACATGTATGTTTTTTATTTTTTTAGTTTAATATTTATTTAATCACAATTCACTGTTTATATCACTTTATAGTATTCATTATCAAAGTTAACAAACGTATTATACCCAAAGGATTATGATAAAATAATAGTTATTTACATTCTCAGTGTAGGAAATTCGTTTTTTTCTTTATTATTTATGCTTATTGCTTGTTTGACTTGATAAACTTTAAACTTGTTTTAGCTTAATTAAATATTATTGAAAAGAACATTTCAAACATATCATGTATAGGAATATAATAGTGTTTATACGATCTTGAATATCCTCTTAGTGTTTTTGCAAGTTATTTTATCATATTTTACTAAGCGATTGGTGTGTGATGATAAAATAAATTAGGCCTTTCTACCTATGGGACAAGTCGTGTCTATATCAAAGTCAATTACTCATTATCTTAGATCTCATGTTATATAAAAGGTTAATTATAAGATATATAAATTGATTTAAAAATTTATATCATTAGAAGATAAAATTAATAACCTAGAGCCTTATTACTAAAGCATTTTTTAGCATGCATTTAACTTACAAGACTACGGGCATCTTTGATTCTCTTGTAACCTTTTGGTTTTAAAAGTTATTTACTAAAATAATTTCACATTACTCTGTAATCAACTTCTCATCTAAAATCTTTTATGGTTAGGTTTTTTTTTTTTTCTATATAAAACAAGTGTATTGAAAACAAAAAAAAAAAAAGAAGAAGAAAACTTAGGAGATATTTTATCCTTGCCTTTTCTTTTCAAGCTTTCTGTTTAAGAGCTGAAACTTTTATAAATTAGAACTGTTGTTAGGAGTCAAATGATGCATTTAAAAGTGCTTGAAGAAAAACAGAAAACTCTTCTCCAAATAGGTAACAAGCAAGGGTTAGTTTTTTTTTTTGGTATGTGTGTTCTTTTTATAAAAGTATTCTGCTTTCTTTTTAAAAAAAAATTGAAAATAACTATTAAACATGAACATTTTTATGCTCAAGACTTGAAGTACTTATATCTGCAGTAAAAGAAATGTTTGAAAAACTTTTTTCTGAAACCCTCCTTATTATGATGGGTTGAATTTATTGAAAATCACTAATTTTGAGGGTTCTACTTGTCATTAAATTACTCTTTCAAAAAATGAGTAATTTTCAATAAATTTTAACTATGAAAATTTTCAGAAAGAGAATTTTCCTAGCATGCATAAAAAATACTTATGTCTAATAATGGTTGACAAATGTTAGCAGTACCAATTCCAACAGAAAAAATGCAAGTTATTATGTTTGAACTTAAATATAAAAAAAAATCTTACAAATTAAAAAAGAAAAAGTTACATCATTTTAATTTTGATTCTCGCAACAAAAGAAAAGTATGTATCCCTCATTGAAAATTAATATTATGAATAAAAAATTATTATTGAAAATAGAATATCAAAGAAAGTTTTGTTTTTAAAGTAGCAGACAAAAATATGTAAAGTTTGTTTATATATTTGGAGGGAATAAATTTTAAAGGCAAGTCATTGACTAATGTTTCATTGAAATAAAAATTTAAAAAAAAAAAGTAAAAGAAATATAATATTTTTAAAGAAGAAAAAAGAACTATAGATGTCAATAACGTATTATCAGAATATCATGCATGAGTAAATTAATATTATAAATTTATAATTGCAACCAAAATAACAACTGCTATGTTTAACATCATAGATCCCTTGTTATTTACTATACACCAAGTACTTTCCGTTTTCATGAAGTCTCCAATGAAGATATCAAGCTACAATCAACAAATAAATGGTTTTGGTTTCAATCTTGAATTCAGATTCTTTTGAAATAGAAAGAGCAACATATATTACAGAGTCTAGACCATCAAATGCAGATTCCAAGCAATCCTAAAATACCATGAGAGGTGTTTGTTGAATGTTGATTATCATATATCACTCTCCCTCTGGACCTTTCCCTAACAAAGTCATCAAAAAATCTCTGTAGTACCCTGATGTATCCCCAACAACATCATCATCAAGACTGGACTTGTACATGTTAGCATATTCGAATCTGACTTTCAACAGGTCGATTTCGGCTCGAGTTACAATAGCTCTGTTGAGGGAATCTTCATCAGTTCCAAAACCAACAATAGAATCTCTTACAACCTGTTAGATGCATAAAAGCCAAGAGAAATGAGATTAGAATCAATTGCTGCATTTGAGTATTTTCAAAATGAATAAATCATACAGTTATAGTATATAGTCTTGATGCAGCTTGAAAGAAATTAGAATGAATAACTATTTTGATTTTCCACGGATTGTGTCTGCATAAAATTTCGATTTGATGTCAAAAAGGATTGTTGGAGAACTATTTTGATACATTGAAGGACTAAAACAGTGATAAATTGTACATATTTAAAGTAACAAAAATAGGTGTTTGCTTGAGTATACTAGAAATCTTATTTGTCCATTTTTCCACAGAGAAAAATAAATTGTTACATGTGCTATGCATAACCTATAAAATGCATAAAGGACTCAAACTGATAGCATTCCATTTTGTCAGCACTACAAATTTTAAATAAAATATCTAAGAAGTTTAGAAATCACTAATTGTCTATGCAGCAAGGATTGCTCAGATTACTGATAAAGTTGAATTTGGCTTTGAAAAATTAGTCACTGACAATGGTAAGGGGTAGAACAGAGAGATAGGCAGTTTTTGTTAGTTGACATAGTTATGGAGAAACAGATTTAATATAAACTTGAGAATGTACTTGTCAGTAGATTCTAATGAATTGGTGATACCTTGGTATGATAAGGGGCATTAGCATTTAAGTTTTTTACATAATAATGTGTTATTAATTTAATAAGTCAAAGATTCAGTAGAAGAGAATTAGTAATTACCTTGGCAAAATGTTTCTCAGGGAAATCTATACACCATATTACCAAATGTAAGAGAGATTCCAAATCACCCTTACCACAACTTTTTATGTCCTGTCAAGAAAATCATCCAATTTTTAACGCATACATAAAATAATCATATGCGTGTGTGGAAATCTTATCCACTAACAATGTAAAAATTTTAACAATTAATGAACAAACATATTGTCACATCATTTTAGTAACTAAAGTTTCTGAATCCAAGTGAAAAATCTTGCTATTTTAAACAAGTAACAAGATATAAATCAATAGTAGTGTGAAGTTTTACAATGTTTAGTGGATCAACATTAAAATCTTACGTAAGAACCCCAGATTTTAAAGCAAAACCTGTTCCAATGTATTCGCATAGAGGTTCTTGTAGCATGCAAAAGTTTCCCGGAGCTGGAAAAGATTTCTAGTGCTAAGAATCCAAACAATATGATCATTATCTAAATGTCTGTTGGCGATAGCTTCATGAAGTTTTGATGCCTCTTCCTTGGCAACCTCCAAATTTACAGCCACTTTATCATACCTGAATGAGCTTACTAGGCTCACTAAAAGCTGCAAAAACGTTATGCATGTCATGTTTCCAGAGGAAATCATACAACAAATTGGAAATTAAATGTTACAGTGAATCATGAATTCAACAGAACATGGTAACTTTAATAACTTCTATAAAGAGTCCATGGATCTTCAGTTACTGTGATTCTGAATATGACATTGACAATTGAAGCCTTAATTTTCAGGTTTGAGCCATGGTCAAACAGCCACGGATTCCAAAAAATTTACCTGTGCTTGAGTTTACTGAATGAATGAATGAATGCATGGTGTCAACTGTTTAGAAATTCAGTTTGAAACTTCATAATTTGCTTCTTCCTCATCCCCATCATCAATTTTATTTTTTATTTGTATCCTCTCATTATAGCTTAATTTCTCAAGAACATTAGATTGCTAAAGAAAAATGCATGATTTAAACATCTATTAATAATAAATTGACCAAGTTCTTCTGTAATATCTTTTCATTCTTGTTTTATTTCATGTTTCTACAACACATTGACCATTTTTCATAATCATCTACTGGAATGAGGTTAAACAAAAGAAAATTTGAGCTCTAAATCATAATGCTAAGAATTTTTTAACATTTCAAAATTTCATGCACATTTACCTATCAAATATCTACTTATCTGATGGACAGTTAAGCTTTAGACAAACTTAGCTAAATGTTTCTGTTCTGTGTGTCTAAGAGACTTCCATGTTCTTACCTTTCTGAGTGTTGGAGCCACAGAGGCTATGATGTCCTCCTCAAGTGAGCAATCAAAGAGAGAGCAATAAGCCTGCCTCACAGCCACCAAGTGGTTAGGAGTTGATGCACATGCTATTTCAACTAGAACCTGAAGGTTTTTAATCGCCTTCTTGGCCTTCAATGCACTCTTTGCTAGTCTTGCATGCCTTTCTGGAGGGTCATAAGTCCAGAGAATTACAGCATTCTGTCATGTATCACAAGCAGTGCTATCAATGGCGGATGACACAAAATTCTGTCATAAAAACACGACATTGTGCCTTATGGCACCATCATGGCAGACATCCCTTCACAAATTGTCTATGGTGATTGGCAAATAATCTGCCATGTTACAAAATTTATAGTAGATCAAATAATTACTACAAAAAGATGGCATGCTTTGGAAATCATTTTAAAATTCAACAATCCAACGAACTTTATACAGGGAGGGACACAAGGAATAATGTGCCAAAAAAGCCTATACAATTGTTAGTACAAAAATCAATATCTTGTCTAAATAGTTGAAAGATTGAAGGATATATTTTGTTCAGCTGTGTAACGGCCATCTTAATGAGATAAAAAAGAAGCATCTAAATCACAGGTTTATCACAATAATCTGCACTGATGTGCAAGCATGTATCCCTGTCAATAAATTAGAACCTCTACAATGACACAATTAAGCAAAGCCTTATTAGACAGTAGAATTAACAAGTAAAGAAACGGTTTAACTATGTTTCAGGTCCTTGCTAGCGAATTTTACATCGGTCCCCAATAGGCTTTTCTTTTTTTTTTTTTGCATTGGTCTCTAATAATTTTTTAATGACCTAGACCACTTTTTAATGCTATCTAAAGTGATTTAGGGACTCAAAATAAAGTAAAAAATTTATTAAGAACCCAACACGAAGCAAAAATTTATTGGGAACTCAACATAAAATTCAGTGATATATTAGAGACCGGAAATATATTAACGTCACAAGAAAATATAAAATATAGATAGATGAGATTGAAATATACAACCCATTTATCTTTAATTTTCTCTGTTCTTCAGACCTTTTCTCTTTGAAAAATTAATTATCAACCTATGGCAGCAAGACAAATAGATTATGTGACCTTAAGCTCCCCTACTAAATTTGAAACACTGAAAAAGCATTCAGGTAAACTCATTTTGTAAGTTTACCCTCTTAATGTTTAAAATATCCAGCAAAAAACTCATTTTGTAAGTTTACCCTCTTAATGTTTTTGTTTAATTCCCTTCATAAGAAAATTTAGAATACACACAAACAACAACGATCTTCGAAATAAACACAAACAGACTATTAACATGAAAATATACACAAACATGCATTACAAAAATAGGCTATAACTATTGGATGACATTTGAAATAGTCATGAATCTAATGAACATAAAATGAAATCCAGAGTATGAACACATGATTGGTCAACACTGACAGGAATAAGCATAATTGACCAATTTGTCCCAAAGAAAAACTACAATTCCAAAATACCATAACCACTGAAAGTGACATGACATTATTTCAGCTGAATTCCATCAAATAGGCCAACAAAACAGAATGATGAAGAACTATTTTCTTAAAATCAAAAGAAAATAGAAATCCAACCAAGTGCAGCAACCATGACATACTCTAAAATCACCAGAAAGTTCAGAATGGAGACGATCAATGAGTGATTCATTGTAAAGCTGCTGATAAGTTTCTCCAATTTCCTTCCTTTGTTGGGCATTTCTGTGTCCCAATACCAATATTACCTCTTTCTCATCTGTCCCATATCCTACATCATGTTTTCCATAACCATCATCAACCATCTAAAGCCAGAAAATAACTCATACACAAATTGCCATAAACCAAGAAAAAAAAAAGGACTAAAAAAAGTAAAAGCATTTATAATACCTCCAATGTCCCATTAACGAAACTCCCACCAATACTAAGAAAGCACAAAATTTTGTTATAAAACCAAACATTACATTCCATTGGAATGATAAACTCATAAAAGTCACAAAACCAAAGAACCATTATAAGAATTGCAAACATAACAATGTTTGTGAAAACCCATTTGCCCAAATAAGAAAATCTACAAAATTTCATTTTTTTTAAGACAATTCTGCTGCTTAAATTATAGAACTGCAGACATAACAATGTTTACAAAAACCCATTTGCCCAAATAAGAAAATCTAAAAAATTTCAATTTTTTTGACACAATTCTGCTGCTTAAATTCATTCATCAACTAAATCATAACAGAATTAAGTTTTGTTTTTTTCTTTTTTCAAATTTCCTCAGCATTAACATATGTCCCTATGTTTTGAAACAGAGAAAGAGAGAGAAACAGAAACCTTGGACAGCCTTTCTGAGTCGTTCACTGTCATGTTTAGGAGAAGGAACAACCTCTGGCAGTTTCAATGAAGCCATTTCCCTGAGACAGTGAAGGTGAGTTTTTTTTTTCAGTGACAACAAATCCAAGTTAAAGTAACAGTTTACACGTGTTTTGAAAGTTTCAGTTGTTGTTCCCTCCTCAAAGCATCATCCAACAAAGCTCGCTAAAATTAAGATTGTTCTTTGGTGATTTACCATTTTGCCCCTCCCCTTGCCATGTTTTAAATTAGGAAAATTTCAATTAAAGTCCTTTGTGTTTATGAAATTTTAGTTTTGCACCTTCATTCTCTTGAATTGCAGGGTAGCGCACCAAAATTTCACATATTTACTTTTTGGATCGGAAGAAGTTTTCCAAACGTTTATTTCGTGAAATGTTTTAATTATGACATAGGTTACTTTTAGAATATTAAATGAATTAGTTTCTGTGTTTAAAATTATTTTTTTAAATATTGAGATAATTTTTATAGAACATTAAAAAGCTATCAAATATCAATAAATACATTGTAGTCTAAGTCTATGTTATATAATATATTATTTCGATAACAATTGACTTTATCCTAAACTAATTTAAGAATTCTGTAAAATACTTAACGCAATAAAAATTAAAAAAAAAATTGATGCTTAATTTCTTCCATTACTTTTAATATTATCATGTGTTTTAACCTCTAGCTATAATAGCAGTTTACTGTAGTGTGAAATGAAGTGCTTTTTAATTTCACATTCATACGTACCAAACTTGTGGAACACATTGCTCTGCCTTCACAAAAATCTAAAGCAAACACTATGATGATTAATGATATAATAACAACAACAAGAAAGTCTTAAAAAAATAATGCATCATTAGTTCAATACCTAATATTCATTATTAGAAAAAATGAATAGTGTTTTCATCTTAATGTACCTCGATTTTCATTTAGTAATATATAATTTTAAACTATATGAACATTTAGTTTTAAAAATATTAAATTTGATAGAAAATATAATTTCATATTAATCGATTGGTTGCTTGAAGGAATTAAATAAAATTAATTTTAGTTTTCTTTTAAAATCAAATCATACATATAAATAGTCCTAGTCGCTGATAAAAAAATAAAAAATAAAAAATTAATATACAAGAATTTTTACACGTCTCAAAAAAATTTTAATTCTTTAATCAGTATTATTCTGCTTAAGATATTTGTTAGCATTTTTTAAGTAAATTATATTGAATTTTATTTATAAAAAGTGGAAGGAACTTAATTTGCGGCTGCAGTTGACGAACTTTATAGCAACTAAAAACCTTATCTTATCTTATAACTCTTACAATAATTCGTACTTGTTTGTGAACTAAGATAAAAGATTCAATTTTAATTCATATATAGAGTGCTCAAAATGTTCCACGTTCAAATATTTTATAAGTCAAAGAAAAGTTATTAATATAAATATTCCACGTCCAATTGCTTGTGCAATAAAATATGAGATTCAGTTTTATCGTGACAGTGTGGCATGAATAATTTATAATGTAAAATGTAGAATTTCTGACAAAGTTTTGCTCCTAAATAATTCTAAGGGACACACGAGTATCATGATGAACACAACAATAATAAAGATGTTACATTATTATTATATGTGTCTAACTATCTGTCGTTTTCTTATGTTTTGACCAAAATATAAGGTTTTTCTTGTGAAAGAGAGGGATCATTAATTTAAACTCTAGAGTCTTGAATTTCAGCCAAAAACATTTAGATTGTTTTTTGGAACGGGAAAAATTAGATTATTTTAACAATGTATAATGATTATAATTAGAATTAAAATTTGTTTGAATAAATCTGCTAAAAAGTGGTTTAAAAATAATTAATATTATTTACATAAAAAAATCAGTTTTTACATGGCGAAAGAATGTAAAAACAGTTTAAAGAAGAAATAAGACTCTTGAAATATAATAATTACTTATAATTTCTAACTTTTTACAAACAATTTATTTTTAAAAAGATTTTTCTAAACTTAAGTTGAGTTTCCAAACAACTATCTTATTTAATTTTTTTGAAACAATTTATAATCTAAAATATTGAGAAAAGACTATCCATTGCTAGTAAAAAGTTTGATTTAAATAAGTTTTTTTTCTTTAAGATTTTATAAAAAAAATCATTTTTGGTCTTCAAATTCAAAAACATTTGTTTTAGTCTTAAAATTAATTTATTTTTTATAGTAACATTATCTGTTTATAAGTTTCCGTATATTTGAATGAGTTAGATGTTAAATTAAAAACTGAGGAAGTTAAAGTTGAGGAGAAAATTGATTCACGAGTAAAAAAAGTACTCCATGTCAATAATTTTTAAATGGTATTAATTAGAGAATAAAGACTAAAAATGAATTGGAACTAAAAAATATTTTTAAATTTTAAAGACTAAAAGTGATTTTTTGTGAAATCTTAGAGACAAAAAATTTATGGAAGCCAAAAAGTTTTACAGTACTAACGTTTAATTATAATTTTTCATACATGTAAAGTTGTTAATTTTATTAATTAATATCTTAAAAGTAATATAAATAAAATATTGTAATTGAAAGAAATACTGTGATATTAAACTCTAAATAATATTACAATCTTTTCTACCGTGAAAGAAAGATAGGATACCCTGTGAAAGTTAAAAAATTAATTATTGTTAATTTGTTTTAATTAATATTTTCTTATATTTAAAATTGAAAAGTGCAATGGTTTGATGATTGTCTATTATATACCCCTAACTACATACACATTATGCTTCAAAATAAAAATTTAAATTCAGTATTAAATATTTTAAAAGATGGTTTACGTGTGTGTTATGACCTTGAGAAAACTAATTCCGAATGGAATTAATTATTTTAAAATTATGTGATTTATATTTTAATATATTTTATTGTAAAACCAAGTTAAATGAAAAATTCAATATAAATATTTTATTCAACACAAATGTTATTTTTAGTAATTTTAATTCAAAATTAATATTATATTTTCTCATATAAAATCAAACAAATAAAAATTTATTTAAAATTAATTCTAGATACATAATTAATTTTGTAACATGATATCAAATATCCCAAAAAATTTTTGTGATTTTCATTATCAAATTTACTTAATTTTTTTTTTCATTAATGCACGAATTATTTTTTGCTAAAGAATGGTTTACAGTTAGATGTTGTTGTCATATGTCCCATCGAGGTACTCATAATTGACAATGTTACAGAAACAAACAACAAATATATATATCCATTCTAGTCCACTCATGTAGTCATGTTTGGAAATGATAGCAATGTTTAGGAAAAATTTTACACAACTACCAAGTCTATCACCCTTTCCTCTTATGTGTACCCTCAAATCTCAATCCAATTTACCTACGAAATTTTGATCTTTGAATTCAGCTCCTAACAGTCTAATTTTTTTTGGTATCCCATAAAAAATTCAGATGATGAATTCTTTTATAAAAGGTATACTTTTTTCATACCTGGGGCATGATAAGTAAGATTAATAATAAGATAAAATTTTTTTAATTAGATATAAATATTTTAAAAATTATTTATCACATTAAATAATTTAATAAGATTAATTGTTAAGTTTAAGGTGATGGAAATTCTAAGTTAGGTAGGAATTTATGATACTTAATGCTTTAAGGTTTTAAGTTAAGAAGTGATGTTAAAACTTACTTATGAGGTGACTCATGTCTAGATCGACATCTCTTGTTAATGCTTCATGAATCCTAACATATACTCTCTAGATTGGCACCATGTTAAAGACATTCACACTTATTGTTAAGTTAAAGTGTGGCGAAAAGTTTCACTTTAAGTAATAATTAATGATTATTTGTGTGGAAACCCCAACATTAATAATATATTATTTTTATTGGAAAATTAATTATTTATCATATTAAATTATGAGTTTAACACCTATACATTATCAGTGTAAAAGAGTTTTAAACTCATCATTAATCACAATCATTCGTTTATATGACTTTTAATATATTGATTGGTAAAGTCAACCAACTTATCATATATAAAGAGTTGTAATTAACTATCAGTGTAAAATTCTTTTCACTGACAAGTATTTTTCTCTTAAATTATCTTCATAAATTATAAATTCTAGGAATCAGTTTCTTTCAACTTGTTTCGAATGGTTTTTGGTTTTGAAATTTATATAAAAAAAAATTGGTTTTAAGTTTTTAAATTTTAAAAATAACATTATTTTGGTTTCAAAATTTTAAAACATTGTTTTAAATCTTAACTGCAGTATAATTTTTTCTCTTTAGATATTAAAGATCAGTAGTTGATTCCGAAGGTGGAGGTTAGAGGTGTCGATCAATGGCAAACAGTCGAAAGTGGTAGCATCAGACCACTAGACGGGGGTGGCAACCAGTGACACCACTGGTCTGAGTAGAAGTTTGTGATCATCAATCATAGGTGGTTAACGAGCAAATTTTCTACTATAATCCCAACAAGTGCACCAGTAGTATGTAGTATTCGATAAATATATCGAGTTGATACCACAGAGAGTAGATTGATACTTCGAGAATCTTAATACTAATTGCTTGCAAAATAATAATGAAATTGATTTTTAAACTATTCTAAGTGACAGAAAGTAAAGTGCATAAAAATAAGCTAACAGTAATATAATGAGAAGCTTGGTAGGGTTTTTATTTCACTTTGTCATCCCTTTAATGCATAAATACTCTATCAATCATTGTTCATCACTCATGTTCCTATAACTCATAAAAATACCCTTACCCTGATTTCTCAAGAGTAAGAGACTATGCTATTTGGGCTTTAAACCATGGATCCCTCACACAATTTAAAGTCAAATAACCCACATTAAGAAAAGGAGCTCAAGATAACCAATGAGTTTTACTCTCTCCCGAGAAAAAAATCCTATTAGGAGCTCTTCTCACTTCACAAGCAAAATCTCTCTCCCAAGTTCATTCAACAAGCAAAATTCAACAAAACATGTATAAATAAAGCGCAAGGTAAAGAGGAACTCTAACAGTGAGTAATAAACTTAGATTGATTAAGCAAAATATACAAAAGAGTTTAGGAGAAAGTTACATAAAAACCCTAACCAAAAGAACCTAGTCTTCCATGGAGGTGGAAAGCATGATTGATGGCATGGGTTTACAAAATGAGATGTAAATAAGGTGAAATGAAGGTGGGAGATGACTTGGAATAAAGCCTTAGGGTTAGCAAGTGTATTTCCTCATATCCTCAAGGCACAATTTTTCTTTTAAAACATGTTCTGTTTGAGCATGGGTGTTGGGCGGCCACTTCGTGAGCACTCGGTGCCGAAGAGTGAAAAATACACCCTCTCATGTTGGCAGGTGATGAGCTTAAAAAATTCTTCTGCAATACTCGTGACAAGTGCACCGGTCGTATGTAGTAACCAATAAATATATTTGGTCGATCCAGAGGCATTTGTTGATACTAAAAAACATCACTACTTTCTACTTGTACAAACGAAGGATAGAAATTTACTAAAACTAAACATAAAGTATATAAAGAAAAATAAATAAAAACACAATGGTTACACTATGTAGTTTAGTTGGGTTTGATTCACTAAACCATCCCTCAACTGCATAAATGGATTCAAAACCTTTGTTCACTCCCCATGTTTCCATCACCCATAAAAGTATTCTTAACCCCGATCCCTCGCAAATAAGGAAATAAGTTATTTGGACTTTAGACTATCACTCTCACACATATTCTAAAGTCAACAATTTGCATTAAGTAAAGGAGCTCAAGATGGCCAATGGTTATTACTCTTTCTTGAGCAATAATCCCCACTAGGAACTCTTCTCACTTTACAGGTCAAAATTTCCTATCAGACTCATTCAACAAGTAAAACCCACGAAACAAAACATTTCTCGCTTTACAAGTCAAAATCCCCTCTTAGGCTTATTCAACAAGTAAAACCTAAGAATTATTTTAGAAATAAATAGCAGAGTAAAGAAGAACACCAACAATGAAAACTAAAATTATATTAAAAGTATAAACATACACAAGAGTTCAGGTAAAGCTACATCAAAACCCAAATAAATAGAAAACCTAGTTAACCATAAAGGTGGATGAGCTTGTGGAAGGATGAAAATGGTTTGGATCATACCTTAAGCTAGCAGGTATGCAACCTCGGGTCAAGAGAGAGTGTGGAAACCCTGTACAGAACACTAAACTGATTAAAAACACTATTTCATTTTTATGTTTTGAACCACAGGTGCCCAACAGTAAAAAAGTAGTCGTTGAGCGTCATAAGACTCCTTAAGGGCTAAGTAGTCTGAATGTTGGGCAGCGGTGAAGATGGACGTTAGGCGCTCAACGTGTAGATACATACAATTCGAATAGTGGGCATTGGGTGGTGAAAATCCTAATCGTTGGGCACCTACCATCAGACACAGGTGCTCCAAAGGATGAGCATTGGGCGATCACTACTTCGCCCGCTAAGCGTTCATGACAAACGCATACTAACTTTTCTGATTTTTCTTCTCTTCTTCAATCCTTTCTAAAACCGAACTTAAAACAACTAAAAACAACCAAATAAACATAAAATGAACATAAACTAAATTGTAAACCTAATTTTGTAACTAAATCTAAATTTCAGCAAAATAAGAGGAAAACAATACCTTAAATAAGAAATAATTATGATAACTGCACTATTTTACCTATGTAAAAATAGGTAATTTAGGCAGTTATCAATTCCTCCAAACTTTAAAGTTTTGCTTGTCCTAAAGCAAAAGTTTACTTTAGTGGATGACACAAAACAAAAATTTAGACAACATGCATATGTAAAACATCACAAGGACACAGTCAAGACTCACAAAGAAAAGAAAAATCGCCGTGCAAAAGTCAACTCAAAATGGAAAGCCATGCAGATAACAAAATTCAAGCAACCTCATCAGTAAGGTGTTTCTCTCTACACAACTGTTTAAGGATAAAAATACACTCATGTCACATAATGCAATCACACGAATCAACTTTGTTTTTCATCTCAACCAATCACCACTAATGCATACACAAAGATATCACAAGGGCTTGATTTGGCTTGTAACTTGGCTGGGCTAGAAGAAATATGATTTTTATGGGAATCAAATCAAGAAAGTTTGAAGAATGCATATTCAATGAGATCAGTTCACCCCTTACATAATCAAATCCCAAACCCCACAACTCAACTAACACCATTGAGTTTACTGAAACATTTTCAATAAACACAAATCAATTTCCAAGCTTTTTATTCATTATTTCTTTTTCTTTTGTTTTCTTTTTCTTTTTCATTTTCTTTTTTTTTTGTGTAACACACAAAGCCTCTAATGTACTTGATTCTCTTAAATGCTCTCCCCCAAACTTAGTGTAGAACCAATCTCATTCACATGCTCTCTCAAAGGGAACACATGCCTAATTCTAATTTGGCTCAAGGGTTCATACAACAAGAATATAACAATCAGGCTCAAGAAGGGACAACAAAGGTCAAGTAATGTATAAGGGTTAGAAGATTGGGTTGCCTCCCAATGAGTGCTTGTTTAACATCACAAACCTGACAGTCTAGGACCTCACGGGTTTACTGGATGATTTGCTCAGATGGAGCCTTGGTTCCTTAGAGATATTTTAGGCTCTACCCGGATCTTTCAACTCCAAGCTAGGAGTTGTTATGGTTGCTCATCCTCTTCACGAATTCTTTGAAGAGAAACAGGTATTTATGCCTCCTAGGCCTAGTCTTTGAAGTGAAGCAAAGGATCACTAATTTGGCTCTTTAACTTCATTTTACCCTTAAGAAGCTCCACTTTCTTCTCTTCATTCTCCTCCTCCAAATGATCTTCAGTGTGCTCCATGTCTGCTGATGGATGGATTTCTTGAATCACATGAGACACAAACACTTAGTTTGGGTCCTCAACATGGAATATCTTCCCATTTTCTTCTTCTTTCTCTTCAACCACATCTTCCTTTGCACACAAGCTCTCGCCTAGGCTGACTAATTCCTCTCCACTCTCTTCTTTTCTCACTTCTTCTTCCTCTTCTTCTCTAAGTGGATCATCAGAATCTTCATAAGTGCCTCGGGTGGTGGTGTTACCCTGGACTTCAGTATGTGATTGATAACTAGTCAAACACTCTCTATTCATCTCTTTTAGCGTCTCTAGCATCTGACTAAGCTCCTATTTCTTGTGAAATTCTTTTCTTCACCCCAATAGCTGCATGCTTATCCTATCCACAATGGCTTGTGTCTCTATTTCAAACCTCCTGATATCTTCAATTTTCTCCTCTATCTCAGACATCATCTTTTGACGCGTGGCTTGATCATCCATGCTTAGGTAGCCTTGTTGATTGTATTCTGGATTGGAGAACATACTTCAAGGCCATGATCGCAGAGGTGGTTCCTATGGGATTCTGAATGAAGCTTCCGTTTCCCGATGAGTTTGCCAATAAATAGATTCTTAAAAATGTCCTTGGGGCTCTGGAGTGTTATTCTAGTACCATGGTGATACATGCTCCTGGTACAATAGTGATTGGGAATGGTACCAGGGTACTTGAGTAGGTTGATTATACCATGTTCCCGAAGACTGATTTTGATAATATGATTGAAGCGGTTGTGTTGGGGGAAGAGTTCTCCTCTTTTCTAACTCTAAGAGGACTTGATTAGCACAAAACTCCAACCTTTGTGTTGCCTCCTCTCTCTCCCTTAGCATTTCAGCACATTTTTGCTCCCATTGTTGAATATCAAAGCTTGTGCTCTCAACCATGTTGAAACAGTTTGGATTGGTGGGATTTTCTTGGAACAGATGCTAGCTAGCTTGCCCCTCTATCTAGGTGGTTGCTTTTTACTTCACCTAAAAACTCATGACACACCGAAAACTAGAAAAACAGTTAGAAGCAACTGTTTATAACAAGATAAATAAACACTAAATCTACTAAAAATGAAAGAATGGGTTAGTGAACTATCTACAAAAAGTTCCAAGTAAAAAGAATGAAATCTTTGAGTTTCAATGAAGTCCTCGGCAACGACAACAAATACTTGATTACAATACTCGCGGTAAGTGCACTAGTAGTATGTAGTAATCGATAAATATATTGGGTCGATCCATAAGGACTTGTTGATACTAAAAAACGTTATTACTTTCTACTCGTACAAGCGAAGGTAGAAATTTACTAAAACTACCAAACATAAAGTAAATAAAACAAAATAAGTAAAAAAACAACGGTTACACTATGTAGTTCAGTTGGGTTTGACTCACTAAACCATCCCTCAAGTGCATAAAATGGATTCAAAACCTTCGTCTACTCCCATGTTTCCATCACCTATAAAATTATCCTTAACTTTGATCCCTCGCAAGTAAGGAACTAAGTTATTTGAACTTTACACTATCACTCCCGCACATATTCTAAAGTCAAACAACTTGCATTAAGTAAAGGAGCTCAAGATGGCCAATGGTTATTACTCTCTCTCGAGCAATAATCCCATTGGGAGCTCTTCTCGCTTTAGAGGTGAAAATCCCCTCCTAGGCTCATTCAACAATAAAACCCACAAAACAAAACATTTCTCACTTTACAAGTCAAAATCCCTTTTTGGGCTCATTCGACAAGTAAACCAAGAAAATATTTTAGAAATAAAGAGCAGGGTAAAGAAGAACACCAACAATGGAAAATAAACTTAGATTAAAAGTACAATTATACATAAGAGTTTAGGTAAAGCTATATCAAAATCCAACTAAATACAAAACCTAGCTAACCATAATGTGGGTGAGCTTGTGGAAGAATGAAGATGGTCTGGATCGTGTCCTAAGCTAGCAAGTGTGAAACCCCAGGTCAAGAAAGAGTGTGGAACCCCTAGATGAAACACCTAACTGACTGAAAACTCGCCTTTTATTTTTGCATTTTGAACCATGGGCGCCCCAACAGTAAAAAAGTGGTCGTTGGGCACCATAAGACTCCTCAAGGGCTAAGTAGTCTAAGCTTTGAGCGGTATCAAAGATGCGCATTGGGCGCTTGGCATGCAGACGTAAGCACTTCAAATAGCGAGCGTTAGGCGGTGGAAAACTGGCCACTGGGCGCCCGACTTTAGAAGCAGGTGCTCCAAAGGATGAGCATTGGGCGGTCACTGCTTCTGTCATTGGGCATTCATGACAAACGTATACCAAAGTTTATTATTTTTCTTCACTTCCTCAGTCCTTTCCAAAACCTGACTAAAAACAACTAAAAACAAGCAAATAAACATAAAATACACATAAAATAAATTCTAAGCCTAATTTTATAAATAAATCTAAATTTAAGCAAAATAAGAGGAAAACAAACCCTTAAATAAGAAAGATTATGATAACTGTGATATTTTACTTATGTGAAAATAGATAATTTAGGCAGTTATTAGTGGCGTAAGGCGCCGATTAATGCTGGGCAGCCACTCCTTGGCCGTTGGGCATTGGCTTAGATCTCCTAAATCTCCCTGATTTGGCGTCTGAACACTACTACAACATCAATTAGGCTTCAATTTTTTCAACGCTTCTTCTAGCCTTCTGCAAAAACATGACTCAAATAATAGAAAACAGGAAAATAAAAGTAAAAATATGCATAAATATACATCTATAACTATTTATCCTAAGTATATAAATTTTGTATAAAAAATATTGAAAACAAGGTCTTATGTGATTTAGAATTAGAATAATTGTTCTATTTTACCTTTATAAAAATAGATAATTTAGGCAGTTATCCGTGGTGGTCGATGACCATTGGTTGGAGGTGGTGGTCGAGGGTGATGGATAGTGATCAATGATTGAAGGTGATAATCAGTGATAGCCAAATTAAGGTGGTGATCAGTTACCGTCAGTCGGAGGTGGAAGCTGTGATCTTCAGTTAAAGGTGGTCGTCAGTGGTGAATGATGTCAAGTGATAAACTGAAATGAAAAAAGAAATTTAAAAACCAAATTTTATTGTTTTTGAAATGGGTGAAAACTATTTAAAAATAACTAAAAAACCAAATCAGAACTGTTTTTGCCAAAAATATTTCCATTCTTAAAATATATTTTAAAAACAAAAAAAATATAAACTTAAAATCACCCCAAATGGGACCTTAGATTCTTGTTTTACTTCTTGAAAATCATTTTGAGAAACTTGACTAAAAGCACTTCCAAAAATAGTATTTTGAAAATGTTGTTTTTTAGACCTAATACTAAACATGAGAATCTAAATTTTCCAATAAAGATTATCATAAAAGTGAAAAGTTCCTTCTTACCAAATGACTCCTAAATTTAAATTAAATGCATATTTCATATAAAAATTAATGTTTTAAAAATACAAAATAAAAATTTGTAAGAAATAATAATTATTTATTTATTCATTTTAAAAATAAAATAAAAACACTTAGACTTTGGATTGAAAAATTGAATTCCCAATGAGTCATAAAAAATATTAAGGCGTGAATAATTGGTTATTTTTAAGGGCCAGTACTTAAAAGAGATAAAAAAGGAAATAGTGAAGAATGATTCTTGTGTAAAATTTTCCTATTTTTTCCACATGGATGCTTTTAGAATAAAACTTTATTGTTGGATCTTGACTTGTTGAGCTGGGTTCTTGAACTCAAGATCTAGCATAATGAAGATCTTGTCAGTACAGATCTTATTTAGATCTCCACATAAAGAACAAGCTCTTCTATAAGAACACATAAGATCTGTACAGATCTCAAATAAAAAAAATGAAAAACTCACTCTTTCTTAACAGATTTTGGAGGAAGCAACATATGAAGAAATGAAAAGAAAAACACATCTTAACAAAGCCAACAATAACAACAAGGTGGAAGGGGAAGGGTGGTAAGAAACAGGAAGGGAAGGGCGGATGATGTGCGAAGAAGGTGGAAAGGGGAAGGAAGGGCAACGGGAAAGGTGGTGTGGCAAGGGGGATGAGAGGGTTTAGGGGTACGAGAGGCTTGTACAACATAAAATGCTTTTACATCTGATCAAGCAAACTTTTTGTGCTACAGAGTCTTTTATGTCTTAAGGATAGGATGGTTTGGTTCAAGGTTGGAATCTTTTGATACGTTGAATGTAGACCTTCTTAGGTGGATCTCCTTATGCATCTTCATCTTCTAATTGTTCAATGATTATGATGAGTTACTTATATCGAGCTTCTACTTCCTTGGCTTTGACTTGACTTTACCTTTTGATGCTTCAATCTTATACTTGATTACTTTGGTCTTCTAGTCATTAGTCGGTCTAATGCTTACATCAATAGCTTCAATCTTATAGTTTGTAACAGTTGGTCTTTTTATCAGAAACTTCTATCTTCTTGTCTAACATAACTTTTTATCTTTATTAAAGCTTTTGGTACATTATTGTAAGAAGATTTATTGACATCTTATGTTCTTCGAATGGTTTTTTATGTGTTTGTTTTTATCTTATTTATCTCACAAAATAAATATTAGATAATCAAGCTTAATATTATTTATTATAATCAAAACCTCAAGGTCATGAGGGCTTTTGATCTTTCAAACCTTCTGAACCTAATACTTTTAACCCTCTCGTGTCTCTCAGCCTTCTCATCCCTTCCTTTGATAGTTTTAATTTTTTTAAAATTTTACTTATTAATATTTTCAATTTTATTTATTATTATTTTTTTTATTTTAAAATTATATTTTATATTTTGTAAAAAATTATAAATAAAATTTAAATAGTGAGGTTCATTGTGAGACCCACAAAAAGTGTTTCAAGATTCCAAAATGAGAACTTACAGTAAAGTAAAATCTGATAGAGATCTTATTAGAATTATATAGATCACTCAAGATCAATACGTAGGCCTATAAAAAAAATTTAAAATCACAAAGTTTGATTTTTTTTTAGAGTAAAAATGTGATAAACATTGAAAATGACATACATTTCGGAGTCCAATAAAAAAGTTGGTTAAGATCCCCAAGTATGATCTTTTTTATGGGACAAACAACATTGGCAATAACAAAGTGTAAACAAAGCAGTAGAAATAAATCCTCTGACTTGTAAGAATCTATAAGGAACAACAACAAATGCACATCAATAGCAAATCACCAAAATCACAAAATAAGACACCAATATTTTAACATGAAAACCTCTCATAGTAAGGGTAAAAACCACAGGTCGTCCAAAAAAATATCTCCACTATTATCAATAAAGAGTACAAAAAGTCTCAATCAAGTGCATAAATTAGTGCTAACACCAACATCAAACAATAAAACTTACAAATAGAGAACAAGGAAGATGAAAAATCCTAAAAACACTACTTTCGTGAAAACTGAATATCTCCCAACTTAGATTTCATTTCAACGATCCGAACGATCAGAATAAAGAATCATATGTTCTAAACCTATTACCCAAAAATCATTTTGATCCAACGGTGAACAAATCGAAAATAATGAATTTACGATTGCAATTCTATGTAAAAACGAAAATAACGTTCTCTTTTCTCTTCTTTCAAACTAGTGATGTATTTTTATGACTAATGAGTTTCTCCCTGCCTACCCCCTAGAGAAACACCTTCTCTATTTAAGTTAAGTAAGACATCAAGTGAACTTCTTAATTTTGGGTTTTTTCTCCACATTGAAAGAGAGTCCAATACCCAACACTTTTATTGAAGTTGCTTTAATAATAACATGACATCACAAGGGCAATTTCTTTTAGCACCCCCTCATTTGCTATTTGCAGCTCCTCAATATTTACAATTTTTTGCAAAACCCAAAACATCCTCAATGTCTTTTTGAACATACATGGTAGAGGAAGTTCTTAAAATAAAGTTGAAAAAATATATGTTCAAAGAGGATGGTGAGGATGCGAAATGAAGAAGTTAATGTAATTTTTCAAAGAAGTTGATAGAAGTACATGTACAACCGTAAAACTAAGTGATACTCTATAAAAAAATTTAGCGTAAGAGAGGGTGATAATATTTTAAGATTTTACATAAAATTATAAACATTAATGAGATATAAATAGAAAATGAATGAGTACTAATCAGTCGATCGCAATACTTAAAAAAAAAAATTAGGTTCACATATTGACAATTTATTTTCATGGAAAAATGCCAGCTAACAAACGATTGTCGTTATCTAAATCTTTTTCAGAATTATAAAAAAGCAGATAACATCTTGATTGTACATAGGATAAGGTACCACTTCGTTTGTGTTTGGACTTAGATCTATATTGTTGAGTAATAACATATAACTGGCTAGTAGTGTATTTGCAATGGGTAAAAAAAATAGGTGCATTATAATAAAAAAATAAAATAAGAATGAGAGGAATATTAAAAAAAAAATGTAATTAATGTCCACTTACATGAAAATGAAACATGATTTAATTAACACGTAACAACAGCGGATATTTTATAATACTACACATACATTAGACAAAAAAATTACTTTTATGAAATTAGCATAATAATACTAATTAAATATTCAATTATCTCTTTAATAAGAGAATTATTTATCCGTTCTATTAAATAAAATGATTATATCTTTTTAGTCAACAAAACATTAACGTTTACCCAAATCATATATATATATTCTAATATATTTCAGTTGGTGTGATCTGTAATCTTTAAATTAAGGTTGCGAAGTATCAGCTTCTAGATTGAACTTCTCCAAGGTCAAAATATAATTAAATAGTCGATTATGAAACTTATCTGCGTATGTTAAAAATTATATATTATACACTATGTATACCATATCATATATAGCATGTCTTTACTAAATTCATAAAACTTTTTATGAAAAGAAAATTACTATAACTTATAAACAATTCTTTTTTTTTTCGTGGTTTTTTTTTTCACCTTTCCCCCCTCAAGATAACTCATGGTACAACGAAGTTACAGTACAAAAGTTCATAATATCCAAAACAGCACTATTATTAGTCCTTGAGGAATCATCACTGCAAAACAGTGAAATAATGTTGGTGTGATGAAGTGAATGTTTGATATTTACCACACAAAAAAGTAAAAGATTATAATTTTATTATTTTTAACAAAAAAAAAACTCAAAATGAATAAAAGTTAACAATAAATTGCAAACTAAGATTTTTATTTTATTTTTTATATTCTCAATATTTAATTATCCTTAACACATGATAAATTATATAAAATTATATTAATTTTAGTTTAACGATAATATAAAATGTTATTCTTTATTCTGTTTGTACCTAGAAATTTCTCTCTGCGTTAACTTTATTGTTTTCATTAATAAAATCTTGACTTATACAAAAAATAAAATAGATTATCTCAAAATTAGTTTTCATCAAACACATCCAATATAAATCTCATTTTTATAATGAATTAAACAAATAAATATTATTCATAAATATAATCAAGACTTAAAATAATATTTTTCCAATTAATTATAATTATAAATGCCTTTTTTAGTATAAGATAGAGACAACGATAAAAGAAAGGGCCATGATAAAGGAAAAAAGCTTTAAAAGTAAGTTTGTTCAGAGGCTCCCTCATATAATGATTTCATTAACATAAATTATTGCATTCCATAAAAAGGAAGATAAATGATTGATTATATATAAATACTACCATTTTAGGGGTCATATTAGAAATTGAAACATCTCAGTGCCTTAGTTGTATATAGCTCAAAATGAAGGGCATGACTGCAACTGCAATCCACATTAATTAATAATAAACTAATACAAAAAAAACAATTAATCAATGAACTCTCTCTTTCTCTCTCTCATAGTTTTATATCATTTGTTAAGCTGTATTCGAAAAAAGAAAATATCATTTCTTGAGCTGGCTTTATAACTGAAACCTTAATTTATATTAATTTTGAGTTATAAATCTTGCCATAATAGTTTACAGTTATCACAATTTAAGTTTTTTTTTAAAGGTTATCCCAATTTAAGTTAGCATTTCAATTTCATTAAAATCAATACAGTTTTAGAAATAAACACGATATTAATTGTTATAATGATTTAACCAGCCAAAAATAAATCATCATTTAGATAATTTTTTAAAAATAATTAAAATAAAAGTCGACAAACCTATATTTATGATTAAATAGTAATATTATAAAGATGTTTTATAGCATGAGTTTAAGAAACTTTTTATCTTATTATAATTTCTATTAAAATTTGTTATTTTCTCATTTCAGTACTATCATATAATTAACTGATTCAGAAACATTTTCAAGTTCAGACAGCTAAGATGTCAAGGACAAATGAGTCATTAAACCTTGTTTAATATACCACACATGTAACTTTCTTATTTTATATCTCACGTGTTCATATTCTATTGGGCAAAAGTTGTAAGAACACAAGAAGTTTCACTTGATTTTTCTTAATTACAATTAAATGACAAAAATAACCTTGCAGGGTCCTATAAAGTGACCATACCCTTTATTGTCCCTCACTTGTCTCAACCCTATCCAACTTCAAAGTTCACACTCAGAAGAATCAGAATGGCTTTCAATCAAGAGTTAGAAGCTTTAACCCAAGCTTTCTCAGGTTCCCTCTTTAGTTTTTCTCTCTCTCTATAATATTAAATATTCATGCATGTCCTCATCAATGAGGTTGATCTAGCCACTATGGTAAAACATGATTCAAATTTTTTAAGAAAAATTTACGTTTGATGTCTGATCATGCATTTAAGTATTTGTTAGAAAGCAACCATTTTTTTTTTTTCATGAGCAAAATTTTGATCTTTTAAAGAATTTTTAATGAATTTTTTTGCTTATCCTAAACAAGAATCCAATAATATGATGGTTAATGAATGATTTAAGAAAAATAGTTAGTCTCTTATAATGTGGTGAAACAAGATTCAATATTTTTGTTAGAATAGGTATTTATATATGATTTTTTTATAGGCAAATGTTAGTCGTTAGTATGTTTGTTTTGCTAGTGGAGAGATTTAAATTCATAACCTCTTCTTCCTTATTCTTTCCACATGTAAACTTTATCACTACACTAACCTTATAACTCTTACGTTTAATATCAAATAATTGAAGATATATGGTTGTATGTAGTAAAGATACGTATATATGTTTAATGATTATGATGGTTAGTGATTTGTGATTTCAGGGCATGGAATTGATGAAAAATCATTGGTGACAATACTGGGAAAATGGAACCCTGTGGATAGAGAATCTTTCAGGAAGAAGACACCACATTTGTTTTGTGAGGATCATGAACGCAATTTTCAGAGGTGGGATGATCATTATGTTCGTCTTCTCAAGCATGAGTTCGTGCGTTTTAAGGTACATTTTCCTTTTTGGTTTGTTCTGTATTTAGGATTTTGGTAGCTCTGTTTTCCAATGTTAAAACTCAGTTTCCTTTGTTGTATGTTCAGTTGAATATCCATGGCAATTGTGAAAAATTTTCTTTCAGGGCCAGATATTGATTTTTTTAAAATAATTGTTTGATAAAGTCAAAGTCAAGTCGTTGTCATATAGAATGTTAATATGTTGTTATTAATTGTTGAAATAATTATCCTTCAATTTTCTGTCTTTGTTTAAACTTCTAGAAACACAATTTTAAAAATATATAAAAGTAAATTATTTTTTGATAGTTTTTTTAGGCAAGTTTATGTTTTTTTCCACATTTTTATTTATTTTTTCAATATTGTAAACGCACACTTTTAATTTTTTTTTAAATATTTATTTTTATTTTCATGAAGAAACCTAAAACAAATTCAATCTATATAATTTTTTATTGAAATATTCAATAAAAATATGAATGTAACAAACGCTACTCTCATTTTTCTTATAATATTATTGTCATAAAAATATTTATTCACATTTTTCATAGAACAAATGTGCCCCTCTTTTTTAGGAAAAGTTCTTTCAATTATTCTCATTAATTAATTTTGTTATAGTTACATTAAGGAACTCATGGAGATAATGCTCTTCATTATTTTTATTATTATTCACTTGTTCAATGTAATGGCATGTTCTAGCATTTATCATAAGGCTGTATTAATTGTTAATTGTTAATACTATCAAAAGCAAGACTCAACAAACAAATTATAAAGAACCAAACTTGGAATAATTAACCTGATATGTGGTCCCTTATGTGACTGATATAATCAGAATGCTGTGGTGTTGTGGTCCATGCACCCTTGGGAAAGAGATGCACGTTTAGTAAAAGAGGCCCTAAAGAAGGGTCCAAATACATATGGAGTGCTGATTGAAGTTGCATGCACTAGATCCTCTGAAGAGTTGTTGGGAGCTAGGAAGGCCTACCATTCTCTCTTTGACCACTCCATAGAAGAAGATGTTGCCTCTCACATCCATGGCATTGAAAGAAAGGTGAGGTACACTTGCACATGTTATTGGAGAAACTATTATATCACATGGTCTTGTTTTGAGTCCATTTCTATGTCACATATAGCCAAATTTTATTAATTTATTTTTCTTCATTAAAAAGTTTAATTCGACAAATATTATATGTTGTCAATGGGAAGGATTCAAACCAGCGATCTTTGTCTCCTTCTCTTCAATTTTACTACTTGGTTACCTTACCACATTGTCTTAAACAATTCAATAATTTCTCTACATATGAGTTTTTGTCATTGAGTAGCAGCAGCACATTCAATAATACAATTTTCTAACACACACATTCCATAGTTGATTATAAGGAGATGATCATTTAAAGATAAGTGTGACCTGTATAATTACATAGAGCATATTCTGAAGAGTGTGTTGGGCAATAGTATTAATATTTTTCTTATCATTAAGACAATTCATATTGAAAGTTTGAAAATAAGTATGGGTACTGATGGTTGAAATATAAAGCACAGTGTGACAGTATCCAAGCTAAGAAATGTGATGCAAGATTGTATTTGATAAAATAACCAAATGTTAGATTACAAAGAAAGTTTAGGTGAATTTGTACATGTCATTTGAAATATAGCACAATAATCTAAGTCTATCACCCATGTGAACAGCTATTGGTTGCCCTACTGAGTGCCTATAGATACGAAGGCTTAAAGGTTAAAGATGACACTGCAAAATCAGAAGCCAAAATCCTTTCCAATGCCATAAAGAATGCTCATAAGAAGCCTATTAATGAGGATGATGAAGTGATAAGGATTTTGGCAACAAGAAGCAAGCTACATCTTCAGGCAGTTTACAAGCACTATAAAGAGATATCTGGCAAGAACCTTGATGAGGTATTAAACACTACTAATGCACCAAAATATGCCTTTTGAATTCTATCATAATATCCTCATATTATATTAAGTTTTGAGGTTCTGTTGTACTTCAAATATGGTGAGATTCTATTCCTGATTAAACCTTCATTGCTTGTGGGTAGGATCTTGATGATATAAGATTTAAAGAGACTGTGCTATGCCTTTGTACCCCACAAGTGTATTTCAGTAAGGTAAGATGAACTTACAATTTTAGAATCCAACCCTTTTTTTTTCTTCATATAGAAATTGAATAAGAGTGTCAAGAAATTTATAACAAACTCATGTACTATGTTCAACTAATTGAATCAGAATCCGTGACAAAATTTAACCCTTTAGTTCTAGCTTTTATTTTTATTTGTTTTTCTATTTTATGATAATAATTATCAAATTTAGTATATAAACTTCATTTTTTCTTGTCACCAGGTTCTGCATGTAGCATTGAGAACTGATGTGGAAAAGAATACTAAGAAATCCCTTACTCGAATCATTGTTACTCGAGCTGATATTGATATGAAGGAGATAAAGGCAGAGTATCATAACCTATATGGGGTTTCTCTACCACAGAAAGTTGAAGAGGTTGCAAGAGGAAACTACAAGGATTTCTTGCTAAACTTGATTGTTAGAGGAGTCTAATTAATTGGAGAAACTAGAAAGAGAACAAAAACTTGGAAGATGAAATTGCTTTTAATTTATGTCCCATGTATTGCTTTTCCTCCCAATTTTCCTTGGATTGTTGCTGATCTTTTCACTGCATGATTTTTCTTCATCTTGTATTATTATTTTCACAAAAACAAAAATGAAGAGTGTAATCAAATAAAACTTTTGGTATTCTTCTGAGACAAATATCCATTGCTATCATGTTACCATTTTGTGTATGCTTTTTACATAGGGTTAAATGGAGAAGTTTATTTTCTATGATTTTAATAGATAAAGAGATCAATTGTTTCAAATGAAAAGATTATAATACACAAAAAAAAAAGGTTAAATGAAATGATTATATTAGATGAATATATAAAATGAAAAATACAAATTATTGAAGATACTAAAAATATGTTGTAACTAAGCATATTCTTTCACATTTTCTTTTCGTCTACTTTTTCCTAATACGTCTAATTTTTGTGAGTTTTCTATGATTTAAAAAGGAGAAAAAGAGAATCGATATATTTAATATGATATAATGTATATAAAAAATACTAAAAATATATTAGGAATAACTTAGTAATAGAAAAATTGAAGTAGTTTGTATGAGATCCGAAGTTCAAACCTCATTGCCACCAATGTACACAGAAAGAAATTAACTATTAAAAAAGAGTATTACAAATACTTTAATTTCTTACAAGTAAAACGTCCCTTAAATTTAATAATTATATTGCCATGTAAATTAGTACTTAAAGATAATATATTTAAATATTTTTAAAATATTATCTATAGCATGTAACTGATATATTTCCGAACCTATCAATCACCCCTAATATATTTCAGAAATCTTTCTAAACTTTTATGCATTTTCTTATTTGGCAATATGCATGGAATGTATTGATAAAAAAAACATAAAAGTGATTGAAAATCATAAAATCATGTTCCTGCTGTAACTAAGAACCAGCTAAGAAATAAATTAATTCCTAATAGTTAATGATCAGATGATCACTAGAGAAAATAGGAAACCAATTATATATCCAATATCACAGAGATCCTGATAGAATGCTTAGTAAAAATTTTGTGGAGATGGATCAAACGTACTTTTGTTTACCTTCTATATACCTGTGAGTGGTGTCAAAACTTGTCGGTTGGTGTTAACTCAAGGCACCTTTTATAAACACCTTTGTAACATTAGCAAACATAATCACATGATGATTTTGATACTTATATCATTGTCCAGAAGCTAGCTATAGAGTTTGCAAAATTAAGCTATTATTCAAGTCTGCATGGAGCAATGTTTGGAAGAAAGTGAAATATGAAAATGCATGTTAATAATTTTTTTTAACATATATTCTTTACTGGTTTAATTATATCTTTGCTCCATGTAAATTGACATGTTTTCAGTTTTAATCTCTACAATGAAAATAAACTTACAAGAAAAAAAAAAGTTTCAAATTACAGAGACTCAAGACAAAATTTAAGTTTTCTTTATCATTGTCTAAAGTTCATCATAAATCTCATGTTTTTACTTAAAGAATATATGTTAAATCGTCTTCTCCATCGTTTTGCATTGCAACTGTTCTCTCTCTTTTCTTGACCATCCTTTTCACTTTTCACGTTTCAGCAACGCATCTATTCATGCAAACCGTTGGCTTAGACCCGAAGTGTACCCACTTTTCTCAGTCGTTGCTGTTGCTGTTGGGATCTGTGGCTTCTAATTGGTTCGTAACATTTGCATCAACCATGAAGTCAGCATGAACAAACTTTTCTGAGGGAGAGAAGTATAAGGAGCATTTCCTGAGAAAGTATATCAGCAACTGAGCTCCAGATATTATGCCCTCCATCAACAACTTCTTCGCTGACACAAGTCGCAACTAAGTTTCTTTGAATAATAAACAAAAGTTTATGTGAAATTTGGATTCTATTATTGTGTTAGTCTGGTTTTGTAACATCCCTAAATTACAATATTCTTTGTTACCTTTATTTGGTATAGTTTAATTCATTTACTTTGAAATTACAACCCAAATTACTTAAGAGTAAATTTTCATCATAGTCAATCTAACATTACTTACATAATTATGCATTCAAAATTTTAAATAAAACATTACATGTTAAACAACAACGCCTCATCTAACGAAATTTGTTGCTGGAGAAACTCAGGGTACCTTCCTCAGTGAAACACTTCATTGGACGAAAAACCTGTTTAATTTTAAACAGTGGGTAATTTGCATCAGAGAGACATCTCGGTGGATACAAATCCCTAAAAAATTCAACTCAAAACAACTTTGCATCAAGCCATACCTCTCATTGAGTACAAAGGTGCAATATAATCCTAACAAAGACTAAAACTCGTTGGGCGAGACCTACCACCCAACGAGACTTTACAGGTAGCAGAATTTCTGCTGCATAATCCAGCAACCTATGACATCATCAAAACCATTTCTTCATACATCATATTTATTATATTTCATCTTGACATCACTTCCATATAAAACATAACAGTCATATAATCTTGACAATAGTGCTTCTAAACTCATATAACAATATCCCTACATAACTCTATATATACATACATACATATATATATATATATATATATATATATATATATATATATATATACACACACATATATATACAACACCAAAATGACATCCTAAAGCTTCTAGCATGTTTGACATCAACCACTCCACAACATCCTGTCTCTCGGCATTATCACCATTATCTGCTTCTGTGCAAAGTACGATCATCACAGTTATGCACAAACAAGAACACAAATTGCAAGGGTAAGTGTATAATACAAGAAATTCAACCAATAATTAAATACATATTACAATCAATCGATCACACTTATGCTTCTCCTGTACATAAATAATTCACATCATATAGTTACTCAACACAACTTGTCCGAGCTATGTATTGAGCTCATACATCAAGGTGACCAAGACCTCTCACAATTAATGTATGCAATCCATCTGACCCCTCTGACAACCAATCAAAGCCTTGATATACGCATCCAACAACTTCCGTTTTAGGGTTTACTTGACAATTGTCTAAGCAAATCCAATGGTACCCCCCATTTGCATATATGGTACCAAGATCACAATGAAAAACCACAAATTATCTCACTTACATATCTGGTATTCAGATTACATTTGTAACGCTCTTAATTCTTAACTAAAAGTATTCATAAAAATGTGAAAGATTTCAAAAGTTGATCTTAGATAAAAAACCATAATAAATATTGTAAGTCAAAACATAATTTATTATAGACTTCATTTAGACATAAATATATTAGTTGTTATACCTATCCTTTTAAAAGTCCTAACTCAGAGCAGTGAACTCCTTACAAATCTAAAATTACTTAAATATCAAAAGAGTGACTTGCTTCGAATTTCAATATATTAAGAGAAAATCCTCTGAATTGTGCACTATAAACACCCAATTTTGTGTGACCTTTTTATGCTTAAAGTGTTTTTAGCAATATAGTCACTTACTATCTACACCTACATCTTTACATCAAGATAGGGTGCGTTTAGTATGTTGATGGTATGATCCGTAAGACTATTACATTGGAATGCTTTTAGGCCCCATAAAGCAAAAAATGTTCAGTTAACAGAAAAGGATGGCATAAACAAAAATTAACAGACCTAGTGATTGGAGAGGTGTATTAAATAAATAAGGTGCGAAAAGTAAAAACATAGAATTACATGAACTTGGGCGTAAGGTGATGCTACCAAGCCACTAAATAGAAATAAACTTTAAATAAAAGAGCAGAAACATATTAATTTAAAAAAAAAACAGGGAAGAAGAATAACAAAAGCAACCACTAAATTGAAATAAAATATAAATAAAAAGGATAAAACAAATTAATTAAAAAGAGAATGACAAAAGAAAATACAGAGCAGTCTCTGCCCATCCCCTGCATTCTGCAAATGGACTTTGCAAATGCAGACTTAAACCGACAAATTGATCTGCAAAACGGCTCTTCCCAATACTTTTATCAGAACCTTTCCTTCGTGGTGAAGGAAGAAAATCATCTATAAAAAGAGAAGGGTGTACAAACGGGTGGTTTTTTATTAGAGAAAGGGAGAAAAACAACAAGTCAAGAAAAAACAGAGACAAATCAAGATGGAGTCAAAAGTTGTCTCAAAAAAGGAAGAAATAGGTGAAAATCAAGAAAAATCAAACACTGTGCTCACAATCAGAGATGCCATAACTATGTCATGTGGGAGCCACATGTTTGCATCTCTTTTACAAACTCAAATTCCCAAATGTCTCTTACTAGGTTGTTTTACTTGAACATTTCCATCGAGAGATGTTTGTGGCATTTACTCTAAGAAGGGTTTCCTCTCCAACCCATTATTTGGTGGATGTGTGTGCACGTGTCCCTCTTTTTCTTTTTAACTTTTCTTTCAATAAAAAACTGACTTAAGTTTAGGTTTGAGAAACATGAAACACTGCCTCTTTTTTTCTTTCTTCTACATTCAGAATGTCTAATGTTGTAAGTGTGATTTTTTTTCCCTTTTAAGTATTGTATTTGTTTTCTTTATATTATAATAATAATAATAATAATAACTATAATAATAATAAATTATGTTTTTAAAATTAGACCTGCAAATTGGAAACAAGTTTAAACTTCATCGTCAAACTATGGTCAAATCAATATTAAAAAATAATAAAATAAATCAATAATATATTAATATAAATTAATAATATACCTAAATAACACTAAAATAAATACATTTGTATCAATTTATTTCAAACAAGATCATTTGCATGCAAAAACATTAATATTATATCTATTTTAATTTACTTTTCTTCCTAGAAATTTCTATGTCAAGTGTCAACCACTCTTTCAATTGCAATTTATCCTACCTCACCATTTTATAATCCATTTTAATTTCTTGATACCCCATCATTCTTAAGTTTTAACTATTCTATATATATTAGTAAAAGAAATTGATAGGAAAGAATTGAATATAGAATATTTAAAATGTAAAAATATTAGAAGAGTGTCATTGTATGCTCAATCCTTCAAATCTCAACACACAGTCGAGTACCATTGTAGAATGCTGCTGTTGAGCGTTTGTTGTCGAGTGTCGCTATAGTCATCAGTGTCAGGAATCTGCGAAGCGATGATGAACAACGAAGTTTAGAGAAACCTATGTTTGAAACGTTGGTGTTGAGTGTCATTTTTCAGTAGCATCACTATCAGTGTGTCATCAACATCAGAGTTCGGTAGTGGTGTGACGATGAAATTTATCAAGAACCAAATATGTTTTAATAAAATGTATTTAATTTAAAATCCATTATTAATGTAAAATTATTAAGAATTGAATAATTTTAATCTTATAAAATTTGAAGACATATATTATCATATTTCAGTATACTTAAATTTGTTTACTTTTCATCATAATTAATAATATTTTTTTCCTAAATAATTAATAAATATATAATATCTAAACTTTTTTTTTCACCATTTTTATTTGTAATGTTTTTTATATAAATATCAAATGATTAATATTTTTGAGATTTTGACATATAAATTCTGATAATTTTTATTTTAACATCTCATCTTTAAAAAAAAAAAAATATATATATATATATATATATAATAAATAATAATAAAAGATTTTCCTTTTACTCTGAAAAATGAAAATAATATAAAAATAAGGATATTCTCCTAGCTGTTGAATACAAAACTCTCTACTTTTGCTAAAAACAAAGGAATCCATCCATACTTGGAGGTTCTTCATCTTTCCCAAATGCATTGGCATCTTTGTCATTTGGATGCCTACTAATTCAAGGTAATGCAGATTAAGGAGTTTATGCAAATTCGAGGGTAACTCGTTCAATTTTTTACATCTATTCAACCTTAGTATTTGTAAGTTATAGAACAAACATGTTGAGTCTGGTAGTTTTTTTACACAGGTGTCTGATATAACGAACAAAGATGTTTAAGATCTCCTATAGAATCAGGCACCTCATCAAGTGCATCACAACCGTAAAAAGATAAGCCCCGTGCGAACTTAAACTTGGAAAACACAACTCATGTAGCCTTTCAACAGAATATAAACTCCCAAAGTCATGAGAATCTTGATTTCTATATTTTGAAAATGAAAAATGACGGTTTTTTTCTATGCTTCTTGGTTTATCAACTACAAAAATCTGAAACAAATGTCCCCACTGAAGTATTTTGCCAAATTATTGAGGAGAACATGCATGACAAAAAGATGTTTCATTTCGAGTTCATTGATGAAAGAAGGACCTGGATAACAGATCACCGAATAACTTTTCACCTATTTCTTACTCTTACTTTGTTGAGTGTAATGTAAAAAGTTTTTAGCTGCCCAAAGTAGAATTAAATCCTCCTTATCAAAAACATAATCTTTAGGGAATAAGCTCTTGAGATGACAAGGAAGATGTTAATAGCTCAATAATAAAGCAGGGATGATTTTACTTTCTTTTACAGTAAAATCCCATACCTCGCTTGCTTGTCAATATAGTTTTCCAGTCTGAAACAAAAGAATTTGTGTGTAAAAGACTTCCAATTGTTTCTAAGGCCACAGGCAAACCTTTGCACTTTTCAACTATCTTTTTACCTATTTCTTTGATCTCAGCATTCAACTGAGGATCATCATCTTGAAATGCATGTTTAGCAAAAACTTTACAGCTTTGATCTTCTTGTAATTCCTTTAGGTGATGTACTGTATTTGATTGCATGATAGAAGCAACTTTGTTACTGCGTGTGGTGACAAGAATTTTATTTCTGTTAGCCCCATATTTAAAAGGAGTTTGCAAAGCTTTCCATTGTCTCTATCTTCGTTCCAAACCTCATCCAGAACAAGAATAAATTTCCTTTGTGTCAATTTTTCTTTCAATATTGCATGAAACATTTGTAAGTTTTCACTGTCATCTTTTGATTTAGTGATTGTCCCAAGAATTGCTTTTGTTAATGCCAAAACGTCAAAATCATCTGAAACACATACCCAAACTTTGATATCATATTTGTCTTCTATCCTTGGATCATTGTATACATGTTGGACAAGTGTAGTCTTGCCCATCCCCCCATACCCACAATAGAAAGTATCAGATGTCATGCAATCAAAGATCATTTCTGTGTGTCATTATCTCTGCCATAAATGACTGTTTCAGGAGCCACCAAAGATGCTGATGACAATTTTTGTGAAACTTTACTATCCAATCTAAATCCAACACCAACACGAATAGCATTTTTGAAGCCCAGATCACCCTTTTGCCTTGAGAGAAATTCTAGATCGTCAAGGATTTGTTCTATCCTTGATTCAATTTCCATGTCAAAATTGCATACCTTACTAGCAGTTGTTTGTGATTCAGCTTCCAACTTGCATCTGCAGAGTTCGTAGTCTATTTCATCCATCAGATCTTCTACATCATACACAACATCTTTGACCTCATCAAGCCATTCTTTCACAAATGAATTGTTGAATTGCTTATGTTCTGCATCATCAATCACAACATTGATAGACAGCAACTTCATCTTTAACTTCCTCAGCAGCTTCTCATTAAGCTTTCTTCCACGAAAGTAGTTCAAAACTTGATGAGAATCCAGTTTGTCAAATACCACCTAAAAATAAGAGTTATAAAATTGGTTTATGGATTTGAATGTTTTTTAATACAAAATTTAACTAGTCACTAATATTTGTCAATAAAGAAAAGAATCACCTGAAGAACAGCACCAAAAAGAGCACCACCAAGCGTTTCTAGCACTGGCATTGTTGGAGAGAAAGTGGTGGAACAAAAAAGGAAGAAAGTATTGTGAAACAGGTAACAATGCAGCTTAAGCAAGTGAATGAATGGCTTAACTTGAAAACAGATATGGCAGATCCTTAATAGTGACAACAGGTAATTAAAAAGTGAGTGTTTTGTTGAAGTTGACTTTACTTCAAGGTTTGATCGATGGCCAAGCAGTAGCTCCTGATTCTTCAGATTATATGTGGAGCATATGCATATCAAACTTGCTTTATTTTTAGCGAAATATCTACCAAATTTTTCTGCATTTAGAACATTTCCAATGAAAAATTGTTAGATGAGTGTTTTAATATTAAAACCGTTGGCTCATGATGTCAAATGATGGGCTCCCTTGATCTCTCTAACCAAGGTTCTTCCTCTAGCAAATGGAGGATGAAAAGGCTAGGAATACGAGGTGGATTGGTGCCACTTTCTCTTTGAGGAGAAAGATAAGTAAAAAATTTTATGTTGCTTACCACAAGAGTGAGGACCCTTGATAAAAGTTTTAGAAAGAGAATCCTCAAGAGAGGTTTCTCAAGACACTCAGTTGATCAAAATGCTCAATTTAAGGAGTCTTATATTCATCCATTCAAGTGTGGGTAATACAAGAGGGGGATGAGTATAAATAGTCCAATGGGAGAGCTTGGACACACAATCCAAGCCAATGTGGGACTTTGGCTTAATTCGCATTAAGGCTAATTAATCCAAGTCCTGGGCCCTAAGAACGTGGTGCCTAAACTAAACTCCTATGGGGTGCAAATAGCTCATCCAAGGTGTGAGAAGGGAACCCAAGACGCTAAATTAAAAGGGGTCTCACACTAAGCCTACTCACCAACTTACTAAATACACCTCTACATCCTATTTTAAAAGGAAATGACCAACATACATGGCCCAAAGAAAATTACAATTTAATTAATATTTACAAGAATTAACCTAGGAGTAATGGCTTATGATCTTCACTTCCATTAAGAGTTGAGGTCTTGAGAACTCTTTTTTGGGTCATGTCCTCCTTTATCCTCCTAGCCATAGTCCTAGTGATAGGACCCTTGATAGGTAGGATTGCATCACCCTTACCCTTTTTTACTCTAACTTTCTTAATAGAGCATCATCCAGCTTCATGACTGCATGCGCACTTCTACCCATCTCTTTGAAAGGTTACATTGCCTTCTCCATTTCACACCCTCACCCTCTTTGAACATATATATTTTTTCACTCTTTTAAAGAGTTGGGTAGAACTGTGCGTGCAATCATGAAGTTGGATGATGCTCTGTAAAAAAACTTAGGGTAAAAGAGGGAGAAGGTATTTTGGGGTTTTGCAAAAAGTTGTAAATATTGAGGAGTGTAAATAGGAAATGAGGGGGTTATAAAAGAAACTATCGTCTTGGGTTTGCCTAAACCTAAACCAACTCAACCTGTGAACACCCCCAATGTTTAACTAAAGGAAAAAGGGTAGGATAAAATTAATACATTCCATTTTATAAGGAGAGAGACTCTTCTTTTAATAACAGTTATTTTCTAACACTTACAAAAATGTTTTTTTTTTTACAGAAGTAAAAATGTAATAAAAACTTATTGAAAACCTAAAAAACATTGTCAAATTATAAATAGATAAATTTTAGTAATATATTTTTAGAACAATTAAATTATCATCATTTAAAAACAATTATGAGACTATCTAATTTAAAAACAAAGTAATGTAAGACAATTATGAAACTATCTACTATCTAATTTAAAAACAAAGTAATGTATGTTTTACAATCGTATCCTATTTTTAATTATTGACAAATGCCTGTTTGATACACTTATTTCTCTTTTTAGAAATTTATATTCTCCTTCAAATTTATTTCAAATTTTGAATTTTAAAATTTAAATTTCACACCTTTTCTTAGGAGTGTGAAAAAAAGAACTAGTTAAAGTCGAATTGGTTATGAACTGAATAGGTTTAGCTAAACCAATTTAATAGAAACTAAGTTGCTTTTTAAAATATGGAGCAATTTGAACTGAACTGGTTTGAAAACTAGTTACATTCACTAGTTTTTATTACTTCGGAAACACTATTTTTTTACAAATGGAAAAAAAATTACTTCTAATTTTTAATGGATATCTCACCTTTGTTCTAATTTTCACAACCTTGTAGGAACTGCATTGAGCACAAAAATATATTTTTTATATTACACACCCGTATGAGATGTTTTTACAATACTATGAGAAACAAATTAAGCACAAAAAAGCATCCTTAACATTATACACACCCTTGTGAGAAATTTCACAATTATGTCGGAAGTGTAGTGAACATAAAAAGCATCTCTTACTACCCCAAATTTGCTCTTTTATAGAGTTTTTTTAGGCTTACATGACGCTTTTTAGGTGAAATATAAGTTTAGATGACATTTTTTTGAAAAATGCTATATAAGTAAATATAGTGTTTCTCTAGAAAAATATTGTATAAGTGAATATAGTGTTTTTCCAAAAAAACAAAATGTTGTATATGTGAATATAATACTTCTCCAAAAAAACATTGTATAAGTGATTATAGCACTTCTTTAAAAAAATGTTGTATAAGTGAACTTCTCCAAAAAACACTATATTGCTTATACAATTTTTATTTTAAAAAATGCTATATATATTTTTATATATACAATTTTTTCACACTTGTAAACATAGTTTCAATTATAAGATAAATTGTATAATTTCATTGTTGAGTAATTCCAAAAACTATATAGAGTACTCATTTTCATTTTTGTCAAATTAACTTGAACACAAAAAGATTCCAAAACTATCCCAAAAATGGTATATAATGATGTATAAATATAATCCAACACATAATGTTAAGTAGTTTAGTGTAGGTTGATCATGATAAGAATTTTGATAGTCTTTCCTTTCAAATTCAATGAGAGGGTGAGACTTATAATCTATAACCATTTTTAGATTACATATTGGCATCAATCTTCCTTGACTTCAGTAATTTGATGGTCAAAATAGCAGTTCTGGTTGCAATTAGGGAAATACTACAAAAATAAAAAAAGTAAAATTAAAAACAACTAAGATAAAACTTAAGGAATAATATAAGAACTAGAATCACATACATCAATTTGGATAGTTTCCCCTTCACAATATTCAATTATTTCCTTCATATATTGACAAATATAATACCCACAATCATTGTTGTTAGGTTGCTTCAGACACTAAAAAAGAACAACATTAATTGTCATCCATTATTTGTTGACTTTGCCTTCAAAACCTTAGCTCCTATTTGTACCCGATAAGTTTGTATAACCATATTAATTCAATAAAGACAATCAACTTTTATATAGGTAACAAAATGTAAAAATGGACATTGTATCTTCTCTCTTAATTCAAAATTTCAAATTTCTTCTTTCTCTCTGTTCTCTAAAGGGTGTGCTAAATTCAACCTTAATATCTTGTCCATGTTTGAACCCAAAACCAAACCCTGAAAAATTTCTAAAAAAGAACACGAGGTAAGGGTTTTCCCCATAATACCTTGTTCATGTTTAAACCCAAGATCAAACCTTGATATCTTGTCCATGTCTAATCCTAAAACTAAACCCCAAAATATAATTTAATAATTTGAAATTACAATTCAATCAAAGCATTTTAATCCATGTCTAAACTTAAAATCAAACCCTAAAAAAATTCTAAAAAATATCACAGGGTAAGGGTTTTCCCTTTAATACTTTTGTCCATGTCTAAATCTAAAACAAACCCCAAAATATAATGTAATAATTTGAAATTACAATTCAATCAAAGCATTTTAATCCATGTTTAAACCCAAAAGCCAAACCTCAAAAAATTTCTAAAAAAGAACATAGAAGTATATGTAAGGGTTTCTCCCTTCATACTTGTAGAAGACACAAACTACAATGAGAACGAGAAAATGACGAGAATGCATCAACAAAATTCGTGAGGTCTGCTCATAGTGCCAACAACATCCATTTTAAACCCAAAATCAAACCTCGAAAAAATTCTAAAAATGAACATAGAAGTATATGTAAGGGTTTCCCCGCTTCGCGCCTTCTAGAAGACACAAACTATGATGGGAACAAGAAAACAAAAAGAATGCATCAACGAAATTGGAGAGGTATGCTCATAGTGCCAACAACGTCTAACTATGGAGCATGCATAGTGTCACCAACATATATGTGAAAAGAATGAGGTTATGGTAGAAAGGGTTTGAGAGAAGCTAAAAAGAAAGAGTTCAAATAATGAACTTTTAACATGATAATACCTCTCAGTGCAAAAAAAAAAAAAAAAAAAAAAATATATATATATATATATATATATATATATAGCATTTGTGATTCTTGAAATATACATGGGATCTTTAATTTATATTTAATTTTTTTAAAAATATCATATTAAAATAATTAAAGAATATTTTTTAAGAAAATATAGAAATATTATATATTTTTAAAAATATTAAATAAAAATTCTATATTTGATATATTAAAATATTAAAAAATAAATCATAATAATTATTATATTATATTTTTAAATTTTACATTTATTAAATAACTATTGAATTAATATTATTATATTTAAATAATTTTTTTATTAAAAAATTATTATAATATTTTTACGAATATAACACAGGTAGGGTATAGGAATGGAGATAAGTGTTGGGAACAGGAATGGCATACCTATCCTACCCTGCAGCTATTCCTGACTAGTCAAAGTTTATAGATTAAATATGTATAACACATCCAAAAGTTTTAAAACAAAATAGACATGCAGCTTGTAAGTTGTAACTACTCTTCTGTATTGCTAAAAACATTGAAACAAATAAATATCATTGTCCCCTTGGATTCAAAGTCAAATCAACTGTTTATAAAATAACTATAATTCAAGGTGGTGATTATCCCTAATAGCTCATTGGTAGCTTATGACATTCTAAACACATGAAACAGAAACTTAAGGAAATGATACAACAGTAATCAACAAAACAACCTAACATATAACAGCATTCAGCTTCTGAGTTCTAAATTTCCCGAACAAGTATGAGGCAGAAAATGACTGATTAGTGACTCAACCAGTTAAGCATCTTCATTCCAAACATGATGAATCAACTTATATACACTTAATCTTCACAAGAAACTTTTGATGTTAAGTTCAAGACAGGAGCAGGATTGGGAATGTCAAAGTTGTTTAATACCTGGAACACATTACAAGAAACAGGCAAACATAACAAATAGTTGACTATCAAAACTATACGTACAGGCATACCCTGAATTGTGAACACGATCTGCACCTTATGCATCCTACATCAATAGTAAATAAACCAGTGGTTGCAGCACTTTAAAACATAATCTTAGATTAGTAGTGAAATTCACATAATCACATAAATATATATCTACCTAAACAAAATGATTAAATATATAAAAATTGAATATAACAATTATATAAGTAAATTTATGATTAAATTGTTTAATATAATCTTTCTTATATAAAAATTGAATGCATAAAAATTTGTATAAATTTTTAATTCTGTATATGTTGTATATTACTAATTTAACCATTGTATTATGAAATAGAAATGAACTTATAGTGATGTAAAAGGTCTCACTTGACATGTTAGGCTCCCTTTGAAAATTCTCAAGGTGTGTTTTGAGTTCCCCTTCACTTGAAATGAGCCTCTTTGCATCTTATACATATTACTTCAATAAGACAAAAATCAATCATAAAATACTAGACACAGAGGGATCTGAAAGATCTAATAATCAATGTAAAATAGAGTAGTGCCTCCGAAACAAACAGTCATTTATTTGTTAAAAAAAAAAGGTGCATGAGGTGCACAAGTACACTGCTAGTAACAACGTGGTAAACACAACACCTTGCTTGCTTTTAGTCATCAAAGATGTAAAGGATCCTTAAGGTCAGCAACGAGTGAAAAATCATGCTCTCTGCATCACTAACAAGAGGGAAAGTTACATGTGCATTTTTGTAGTGAAAAAACCATTGCTCCAGTTGTAGACAGAGTTTTATATAGCAACCAACCCGAACACAGCCCTCCCCAAACAAGGAAAATAGCTGGTGATAAATTAGAAGATTAATCAGCCTAAACTTTTATTATTAGCCGAAAACTAATTTTAAGGCTTACCTAACCTTAGACTGATTAAGCAAGGTCCAACAAGTAAAAATTCAATTCATCTTTATAAATAGGTAACAGGTATCGAGAAAAAAGAGAAGGTATCTTATTTGAATTACTCTTCGTTACTCTGAACTGAATCCTATCTAACCTGAGGGTCAGAGTGCTTTTCACAGGTTCTCACCTGTATGGAATCAGTTCTGAACACCTAAGTGTGCGGCATGCAGGCGCAAAGGAAAGCAGAAAGTCAAGTAACCGAAGTCAAGTAACCAAAGTTAGTTTGCCAGGTACACTAGTGTGAAAACTATCACGAACCGTGCTTGCGGCTTATTTTACACCAAAACTGTTTTATGATCCTGCTACAGATGGTTAAGAAAACTTGAAAAGTTCAATAACATGCAAGGTGCAAGATTAAGTTCATAATGCTTAGTATATATGCTTTCTAAGTGCCTTTCCGGTCTAAGGATTGCATCCAATTGGCTCCAACATAAAACAAAACATCATAGTCAATAAGAAAGACACTTTGCAAGAAAACTAGAAGAAGAAAGGTATCATGTAAGAAATTAAATTAAGAAGAAAAATGGGAAAGAGAGGGCAAAAATACAAATTTACCCAAAATAAAATGAAGATCAAACCACCGTAAATCCCGTGGATAAAGTAGCCTTCATGGCAAAAATCGAAGAGGAGGCAAACATTACATCCGGTAACGTTAAGGACACGAAGTTCAACAATGAATTAACAATTAACTAATTTGGAAATTGTGCACCACCATAGTGATTGATTAACAAGTTCTTCAAATGTTTTGAAGGTTGCCTATTTTCAAGTACTTTTCTTTCTTTCTTTGAATAATCAATGTTCTTGTTACCATTGCCAGACACTGGGTACAAACCTGAGGGGTCACGTCATCCCAGCACTGGAACATTTCATACACTGTACTTCACTGGTTCCGACGCCAGAAAACTCCAATACTACAACACCAATATCTACACCACCAAGAGTTTATAGGACGACCATGCTTCGAGAGAAAGTGGTTGAAGGAAAAAGAAGAAAGGATTGTGAAACATATATTGTATGCTAAATTCTTGCATCTGTTAAAAGATGAACCCGATCACGGTTTATCTTGGCTTTTTATTTATAGAATTACATTTCAGAAAAGAAGAGCGTGTTTTGGGAAGAAGAGATATACAAGACACGTATCAGATTTAGAATATGTCACTGTTGTCAACTAATATTTGCTCTCAAACTTAGTTCATTCCTGAAAGTTATGATTAGGCTATTTTATCAACAGAGGGTCATTTTTGCGAGACAAAAATGAGGTAGAGGCTCAAATATTTCTTAGAATGATATTTTAGGTGCAGTCATTAACAGTGTCCGGTGATTCTTTGGGGTCCCACTGAAGAATCCCAAATCATCAGTTGAATGGTATTTTGGGACAGTTAACTTGCACAGATCTGCTCTCCAATTGCAGACATGTCTGTAATCAAGGAAAAATGTCAACTGAGCATGGTCATTGGGACAGTTATGTGTGTCCTCAAAATATGTGTGTCAATGTCCTCAAAAGGCTAACATGAGTGGCGGTTTGGGTTGTGGAGCGTCAAGGTATATATTACTAAAGGATTGAGGGTTAAAAATGAATGAGAGAGAGGTGAATTTAGTAGGAGAAAAAGCTAAGAAGAGAAGAAAGAATTTTCTGTAAGTTATTATTATATGTTTAAGTAAGCATGTTAGTCATTTATTATTAATATTATATATTTTATATTTTAATGTAAACATCTAAAGTTTTGTAAAATAGTTAAAGTTTTATTATTCTTTTAGAAAAAATTATAATGTTTAAGGTTCGTATGTTAATGCAAGGATGAAAATAACTATAAAATAAAAAAAAATGTTCAAGATATTAGTTTACAGTTTAAGGTAAAATTATTATTGTTATTTACATTTAGGATAGTTAAAGCATTATTTATAATTATTTGAGGTACTAAAGTTAGTTTAGATGTGAAATTGATGTTATCATTTTTTAGTTTACCATGATGTTTTCATTTTTATTGTAGTTGTTGTTATGATTGTATACAGGGATGTTAAATTTTGAAATTTAAATGTTAGTAAAAGAAATGAAAAATGATAAAAAATTTAAATTTAAAAAAAAATATAAATTTGAAACAAATTTCAAATTTTATTTTGTTTTATCTTGTTTTAAAAGAAATGAGGAACACACAGTTTAAATTTTAATTTGTTAAATGTTTAATTTAATAATTTAAATACTAGTAATGATTAAATAATGAATTAAATAAAATATTAATTGATATATTTGTTATTTTGTTAGGAACAAGACCAGATAAAAAAAAAGTATTTATCATATTATATAAAAATCTTTTATATTTGACAAATTTAAAAGAAATTATTTGTTGTATTAAGTTATAAAAATTTTTATGTTTTACACATTTTTTTTAGGGTTTAGGAAAATATTATTGTAATAATATAATAACATTAATTGATGATGTAAAAATAATGTTAGAAATGTAGGAAATAAAATATTTTATATAACTTTTTTGCATGAGTAGTAATATATTTTCAAAAATTTGTATGAAAATTTGTAGTAAAATTGCTTAAATGGAACTCATTGAAAATAAAATTTGGAAATAAGGAATAATCAACTATTATAAAATATGAAAAAAATAACATAGTAATAAATGAAATTGATTTAGTTTATAGTTATTTTGAATAATTTAAATGTTGGTCGTTTAATGTTAATGTGTTATCAATAAATGATTTTGAATGATACTAAAAAATTATTTAGAAATCTTTAAGGTCTAATTTATGATACAATTTTTTATATCATTACGTGATTTGAAGCGATAATAAATTGTACTAATTAATGAAATTTTGCACAGGATTTTTTAATTTTTCGTTATAGTGTCAATATTTTTTGGCTAAAGTTGTTTTCGTTGTAAGGGAAATTAATCCACAATGTCAAGTATGACATTTTATTAGAACAATTGTTATGAGTACGTTATTTAAATATTTAGTATTCTAAATTAAAATTTCTTTTATAAAAGGTTAAGTAAAATAAGTTATATTAGTTTTATGCATACGGTATTCGAAATTGCTAACCTTTCTATGCAGCTAATAAAAGAATGGTAGTCGCATTGTCCATCTAGGACCACAAGATCCTTCATTGTTGATCATGCAATCGATGCATGTGTTAGAGAATATCTAGAATGGTGAGGAGGAACGAGTTTTGCGCATAAGAAAAACCCTAGAAATCCAAACAATAGGTCATCCTCCTCACCTAAGGTCGCACTTGGTGACTGTCGGCTTTGGTGACGTGGCTAACATGAAGTTTTTCCTACATGATCATGCCTTGATCTCAGCCTTGGTTGAGTATTGGAGACCTGAGACTCACATGTTCCACATGCCTGTTGGTGAGTGTTTCATCACCTGCAAAATATGGAACACTTGCTTGAGATTAAAATTGATGGCTTACCTATGTTTGGGATGCCTACACGGGTTGATTGGCATGTAGAAGTTGAGGCCATTTTAGGTCATCAACCTAGACCAAGGGACATTAGAGGGAGTGGTTTGAGAATGAAATGGTTGGCAAAAGTTGAAGTCAAATTAGAGTTGTTCAAGGGATTAGAGTTTGACTCAAAAGATGAAGTCAAATTGGTTGTTTCCCAACACTGCCTCAGGACACATCATAGCTATGAAATTGTTGAAACCAGGCGAATAATATTTTCTATCCGATGTCCCAACCACACAAGCAGATGTCCATGGTGGATGAGAGTCATGTTGTCACAAAGGACAAATAAATGGACAATGACAAAATGGGGGGGGGGGGGGGGGTTGCATAAGTGTGTGAATGTGACATTTACACAAGATCACGCAAAACTGACTTTTGATATTATCGCCAATTACATTTTAGGTAATAAAGGTGTAATATGTTTTTGTAAATACGTTGTTTGAATTGGTATATTTACTAACAAAATATTGTGTGAAATATTTTAGGTATGGCTCAACTTAACACATCTTATGTGATATTAATGATTCACAAAATAATTCAGAGCAAACTATCGCATACAACTTTGTACAAGAAAGCATGGATGGGTAAACAAAAAGCTATTGCCAAAGTTTTCGGTGACTGAGAAGAATCATATGACATGTTGCACAGGTGGTTGGATTGGATGGTAATCAAATGTCCTAGGTCAACGTAGGAACTTGAGACAACAGAGTTTATGGTTGACGACGTTGTTGAAGAAAGACTCCGACAATTTAAACGTGTCTTCTGGACGTTTAAAGTTGTGGTTGAAGCATTTAGCTCATGAAAACCCATACTGCAAATAGACGGGACCTTCTTATATGAAAAGTATAAGGGAACATTTTTAATTGCAACAACATAGGACGGAAATAGTTGTATTCTCTGAGTTGCATTTGCGATCATGGATGGAGAAACACTGAGTAATTAGGCATGGTTTTTTCAAAAATTCAAGAACATGTAACTAAAAAAAAGTGGGTTATGTCTTATCTCATCAACATAAAAGCATTCTAGGTGTTGTTCAGGCTTCACCTATGTGGAAACATACAAAACTCTTACTTTTATTTATTTTTATAACTGTAGTTCTTGTAAAATCTTTCATTCATTAACGTTCCTAAGTTCTGCTGCAAATTAAATTGTTCTTTACTAACATTTTCCTACCACTATTTTTTCTTAGTTTACGAAACATGTCTAACTAAGTTTGACAAGAAGTTGGAAAATTTAAGAGATACTAACTGTAGTTTTTAAATTATAGAAAACTCTTACTTTTATTTATTTTTATAACTATAGTTCTTGTAAAATCTTTCATTCATTAACGTTCCTAAGTTCTGCTGCAAATTAAATTGTTCTTTACTAATATTTTCCTACCACTATTTCTTCTCAGTTTACGAAACATGTCTAACTAAGTTTGACAAGAAGTTGGAAAATTTTAGAGATACTAACCCCAAATAAGGGAATGGATTGATCGGATTAAAGTTAGCAAGTGGAGCATGGCACATACAGAAGGCCAAATATTTAGTCATATGACAACTAATTTTTTCGAAGCAATTAACAAAGTCTTTCGAGGTTCACAAAATATGTTGATAATTGCTCTTGCAAAATCTACTCATGACAAGTTAGTTGACTATTTTATTAAAAGAGCTACAGAAACAAGTTCAAACTTTAACGAAGGTAGATGTTACTGTAAAAAATTAATGAATGTCATGGAGGAAAATGAAGTCGTTGCATGAACCCACATAGCCAAGAGGTATGACACACAAAAAAAAGGTCTAAAGTTACTGAAACATTTTGTCCTGCCACGTAAACAGGAGGTCAAACATGGGTTATGCTGTTAGACAAACAATACTACGAGTGTGGAACTTTCTAGACATACCACTACCTTTGTAGAGACAATGCCTCTAAGAAGTGAACCATTTGTTGTGTCAAACTCAACATTGCTTCGAGGAATTTGAGAGAGTCACAACCACAAAATAGAGTTAGATGTTCGATTTGCAGACAACTTTCCCATAGAAGGAATCATTATCCCAATGCAAACTCCTAATCCTAAATATTTTGTCTCGTATTCTGCCAATTATAGTGTATTTCCAGATATAACAATAATCATATTTAAATTAAATATTTTTCCCCAACTTGGCCTAACAACGGTTTGTTATTATGTTTACTGTGCTATTGTAAAATGTTATGATCCTAAACTGTATATTATTTTTTATATTTTTTTAAACAACAAATTTTTAAATTTTAAAAAAATTTAATACCTTTCCATGCACTAAAGTGTTTTCGGCTTTACAATTTTTTTATATGCATTTTAAAATTTTGTTTTAAATTTTTTACATTTTATTTTTGCTTTAAAATTATTTTTGCTTTATATTAGTTTTGGATTTAAAATTTAAAATTAAAATTTAAAAGGAATGTAATTTCAAAGAAAATTAACTTTACTACATATGAAAACTAATGTATTCATATAAGTGTTGGGTCAATTTTCACATTAATATTTTAATTTTCAAATGTATATCTATTTCAGACCATATACTTACAAATAAATGAATGTAATTTCTATATATTAACTAAGTTAAATTATTATATTCATTTTCACTTTAAACTTTTTTTCATTTTTCAGTTACAAAAAAAAATTCAAATTTAATTTTAAAAACATACCTATAGATGCTTATTGATCATCAATTTTTAGGTACTAAATATTTTTGCATTTCAAAAATATACTTATTGGTGCTAAAAAAATTTCATTTTATTTAAAGATGGTTATGGTTAATTTAAACTTGAACAACATAAATAATTAGTAGATAAAATTTTATTTTGAAATTATAATAGCTCATTCATTGTTATAAAAAGGTAACTATAATTCATAATTATTATTTATATATTTATCCTCTTTATAAGATATTTGTATAATATTTTTAACTATTGGTATAATATTTTTTTTTATTTTTAACTATTATTGGTTCCATGGATTATATTCTGAGATTATAATAGCACATTAATTTTGCTAGCCTATTTATAATTTATAGTTATAATTTATAATTTCTTCAATTGTAATTATAATTATATTTTATATTTATAATTTATTACATTACACTTTACACTATAATTTTTATTTTACTGCTTTATTAAATTTATCACCTTATAATAATTCTTTAAATTATAATCGAAAACAAGAACACAGAGTACAGAGACTACAGGCCTAAAACGCATCTCAGTTGGCCATTTAGCCTAGTTATAGATATGTCTGCACCTAGGGAGCAGACCTGGGCAACCTAGCTACCTCAACACACCATCTTAGTTGGCAGTTTGAGATTCTTCATTGAGATTCTTCAGTGGCAAGGCCTAACACACCATCTAAGTTGGTAGTTTGACGGTTTGAATAGTCAAATTACAACATCCTAGGAAATATTTAAAGCAATACCTCACTTTTGTCAATATTCTTAAAAACTATACTTTGTTGATAAAAGAGTTGTCATGATTAAACATCATAACCTAATCCAAATGACAAACCTAACCCTGAATAAAAATATGCATTCTTCATTATAAAATCTCATAAATATTACTTGAAGATATCAGAAAAAGAAAAACCTTTAAAGACAATTTTTTTTATAAGTACATATTAAATATCTACCAACATTTGTATACCCTAAATGGAGAATAGCGGTTGGTGATGGCATAGTATGAACTTTGAACATAGATATAGCAGATCTTTAAAAGTGATAACAGGTAATTAAAGAGTGAGTTTCTTGTTGAAGTTGGTTTTACTTCTAAGGCCATGATAGATGGTTTTTTGATTCTTCAGATAAGGTGTGGAGCATATGGCCTTTAGGTCAATTTCGGTGGCTGACTCATCAATAATTGAGACATGACAACTAACAAACATAAATATGAAAAAGACATATATGCAGAACAAAGCATACGAAAGTATGAGCACACTATTGAACACACTTATATTTTTACTAGGATGGTAAAAAATTATCTATTTTCTGATAAAATTAGTGATATAAAATTAATGATATTTAAAATTGGTATTTACAAATATTTTAAAAGATATACTTATCCATTATTAAATAAAGCTTACATAAGTTTTTTGTTCTTAAAGTTTCACAAAAAATCACTTTTGGTTCTTGAAATCCAAAAATATTTTTTTTAATCCTTGAAATTAATTTATCTTTTTTGCATTAATGTTGCCCGTTTATCAGTTCTGGTATATTTAATAGTGTCAGATGTGAAATTGATGATTAAGGGGTTAGAGTTAAGAAGGATAATGATTTACGAGTACAAAAACGTGTTTTCTATCATCAATTTCTTAATAGTGTTAGTCGGAGAAGAAAGACTAAAAAAAAAATTTAATTTTAAGAATTAAAAATGATTTTTTGTGAAACTTTAAAAAAAAAAACTTATTTAAACCTTAAATAAATATGAATGCGGATAAAAAATATCCGTCCCGCAATACCCATTAAATATTAAGAAAAAATTTGTCCATTTTTTTATTTTTTAGTTTTTTAATAATATTTTCAGACATGATCAGATACTCTAATTAGAAAAATAGAATAATATAGAATGACACATGAGAGACGGATGCAAAGGTAGGGAAAGGAGTCAGAGAACTCGATATGATATGATTGGAGATACGTTTTTTCGTTTTTGAAATCTGAAAAACTATTTTAAATAGTTTTCTAGAAAGCAAAAGTTTCTATTTTTCAATAATTTTCTTTGAAAATTGAGTTTTATCTTGTATTTTTGAAATAATTTTCTGAGTTTTTCTAAAAAAACACGTTAACTAAATAGATATTTAGTTATGTGCTTGAAATTATAAAAAAAAATAATTTGTTTTCATAAAATTTATAATGTTTCTTAAAAAATTGTAATTTAATAAATAATTTATAGAAAAAATTTATTTATGTATTTGATGCTATCTTCAATAAAAGATATAATTATTTTCAAACAACTGAAACATATGTTATCCTAACTTTATGAAAAAGTTAATGTATTTATTAAAAATACTTTTCTATAAAAAATGTACAAATATTCACAAATATAAAAAATATTAATTTTACGTACAGATTTTTAACGGGAAATATATATTCAGTATTCACACTGTACCCGTTGTCATCCTAAGGTTTACCTCTTCACAAGTTCTTTTAGCATGTTGAGTCATTTTCTTAATTTTTCTTTACCTATCTTTTTTTATTTATTCAAATTTATATTTTCTTGAAAATTTTATCTAACTCAGTTATTACCGTGAATTCGTGATCGGTACTATTTAGATAGTGACTGTTAATATGTGAATTTATATTTGTCAAACTCATAGTTGAATATGAGGCATAATATACTATCAGAGATATAAGATGATTAGTTGGTTAAAAAAGAGAAGGTAAAAAAGGTTTTTAGATGCTTAAAAGAAGATACTCAATTATTACAATTAATAAAAACTAATATTATTAACCATACTAACATTCACTTATAAAAAAAATATTTTAATATACCAAATATGGTTTATGAGTAACTTTTTTTTTAATTTCAATTCTATTATTTATAAAAAAAGCTAACAAAAGATAATAAATATAAATTCTATTATTTATCGACACATGCCTTTTGGGTAGCTATTCAAATCATTTGATCCTATCTGATCACGCTTATATAATAAAATGAATCATGCAGATTCAACTCATATTTGATTCGGTCTACTGTTTTTTAAGTTCAATCTATATTGGGTCAATGCAACAAAATAGAAATTTTTAAAAAATCAAAATCCAAACTTTTATTAAAAATAAATTTTTTATAATTAATATATAAAACTTTATACAATTACTTAAAAAATTAATCTAAATTTCAAAAAAAAAACTAAAATTAATTCATATTTTAATTAAAAATTAAACATAATACATTAATGATTGATAAATTTATATTAGTTTAAAATAATACCAAAATATTAAGTTCAAATAAGTTTAAAACAACACTCTAAACAAATTAAAAAAGTGTTAGTATAGAAAAATAAAAAAATAAATTATATATAGTCTAATAAAAGTTTTTAACATAAAATTACAAGTGTAATGAATATTTTTAGCATAAATTTATATTATTGTTGTAAGAAATAAATAAAGATATAAATTTTGTTACAGACTTATATTATAATGGCAGTGGGTACCACGACTAAAATAAAAAGTCATTGGGCTCAGGGACCTAGGTAGAACTTCAAAGCATTGGGCATTGGGGCCTATCTCTACAACATAAAGGCAATGAGTGTTACAAGTCCATTATCTAAATCATAATTTCGGTTTTATTTCAGAGTCAATCACAACTATATTTCTTGTAATTATAAATATATTTTTTGTTTTTTTTTCTTAAAAAGGTGGTAGTGTAAAATTTAAAAGAAATGTTGATATAATATTTTTAAACATACAAGAACTACAATTATAATGTATAATTAAAAGTAAGAGTTGTGTATAATTTAAAAAAATGAAATATATTTGTAATTTTACAAAACTTTGAAAGGATGTTTCTGTAATTTGCTCAATATTTTATTATTCCTAAGCTTTAATAGTTTAAAACTTTTACTATTTTGTTTGGGATGGTTCTGAGTTTCTAAGTTTTTTTTTTTAAAATGTATTTTGAAAATAGAAACGTGCTCAACAAAAATGGTTCAGTTTTGATTTTTTACTTATTTTTTAAACATTTTCAACTTAGTTTCAAAACCAATAAAATTTGGTTTTCAAATTTTAGTTTCTGTTTTTATTCAAGTTCATCACTTGACGTCATTTGTGATTCAACGATCACTGGTCACCTCGATGGTCACGAACTGTCACATTTGGTCATCAGTCACTGACCGCCACCTCTATAACATCCCAAATTTATATCTACTATTTACACCATTCTCTTAATAGTTATTTAAATTGCTATTATCTATATTCCTAAACACTGAGATATAAAATTTCTATTACGTTATACTCAATATTAAAACATATATTACAAGACTTTCAAAGTTCAAAATAAAATTATTTAACATAGTACACATAATGTCAGCTCACCCAGCGAACCTCGTCACTGGCAAGACCAAGGGTAGCAAAACCTCTACTGTCAAAACTAACCTGCTGACATATAATTCTACATTCTTATAACATGCATATCATAATTCATCTATGTCTATCTCTTTACACTATGTTCACACAACTTCTATATAAAAACATATTGATCACATAAACACAACAACAATGTCTCCAAATTCAAATAACAGTATTTCTACATAACTCTGTTATATACACATTCAACAATAAAATAACATCCTCTGAGACTCCAACCATAATCCGACATACTTCACTCTAGAGCATACTGTCTCTCTGCAGCATCACTACTATTTGCTCTCGTCCAAAGCACGATCATCACAGTTATACAGAAAACACAAACATTGCAAAAATTAGTTTATATAATATGCAATATATCAGTACATCAGTCATAAAGCATGAAAGTTACACAACATTTATATTTAGTACCATCAACACACATTCACTAATATTAAACAATCAATCAATCACTTTTATGCTCCACCTAAACATTAACATTCACAACCAATCAATAATACTTATGCTCCACCTAAACATAAACATTCACAACCAATCAATCACATTTATGCTTCAGTCGAACATAAGCGTTCACAACTAATCAATCACACTTATGCTCCACCTAAACATAAGTATCACAACCAATCAATCACACTTATGTTTCACCTGAACATAAGCATTCACAACCAATCAATCATACTTATGTTCCACCTGAACATAAGCATTCACAACATTCAGCTGATGCTTTCCAGAAAGACAAACTATATTAAATTTGGATACCAAGGTAGTGACCCATCTAACTTCCACCACACTGGTTATATGGTATCTATTTGACTCATCCGGTAACCAGTTGAAATCTGAGCATACTCACTGAATAACCAACTGATGCCTAGTGTATCATCACCTAAAATAGGACCCTAACATTGCATCACCTTATTATCCGAGTATATCCTATGGTATATCATCGCTCGACACAAGGCCCTAACACCAGTGTATCATCACCTAACACAAGGTCCTAACATTACATCATTACCTGAAACAGAGCCTTAGCACCAAGATCACTTAAACTTATTCACCTACCTAATTCAATGCATCACCTCAAGAGCTTTGTTACTCCTCGTAAGAGTCCCCAACATAATTAATTAATACTCTTTATTAATGAATTACAATCTCCAATCATCCACAAAGACAAAACATAGCATCTCATTTCATATAGATCACCACAATATGAATCATAGATCTATCAACAATCACTTGTCAATTCTCAAAACAAGTATTAACTCAACACATCATCATGCATTCAATACAACACTTCATCAGTACACATTTATACTCGACATACACACTATCTTAAATAGCTCAACTATGAAATCCAAATATACACTACCTTAAACAGTTCATATCACAATTAATATACGCTAACTCAATTGGCTCACATGACAATCAACAAATACGCTAACTCAATTAGCACAAATCAAAATCAAATACACATTATCATCTTAAATAGCTCAAGACACAATTAAAATAAATGTTATCTTAAATAGCTCAAAACATAATTAAAATATATGTTATCTTAAATAGCTCAAAATATAGTCAAAATACTCACTAACTCAAATAGTTGAAACCTTTCAATTACCAAATCATTGATCTATTGACAAAAAATCAAAAAAAGAGTTTCCCTTACCTATTTCTCCTTTTCAGAGCTTACTCAAAAGAAAAAGAGAAAATCCACTCGAAGAATTTTACAGAAACCTGACAAAATCTCAAATTAAACAGGAACCTTAAAATTAAGATTTTCAAAGAATTCCCTTTTAACGAAACAATAGGATAAAAAACGATCGGAAAAAGTTTTGTTGATTCATAATTAGACTTATCTATAATAGCAATCACTCAGCAACAAAAGCTATGGAAGAGACTATGTTTGAATCCGACAACTCTAAGTCATCCATGCAAACGATAGAGAGAAAAGGACGGTGGTTTTTGGAAGAAAAGTTAGAAGAAGAAGAAATACAAAAGAGAGAAAAAAAATAAATTAATATAGTGTTTGGTGTATTTAGTAAAATCAGTTTACTAAATACACCAAACTTTGTAAAATTTAAAAGAAATGTTGATATAATATTTTTAAACAATACAAGAACTACAATTATAATGTATAAATAAAAGTAAGTTTTGTATAATTTAAAAAAATGAAATATATTTGTAATTTTACAAAACTTTGAAAGGATGTTTCTGTAATTTGCTCAATATTTTATTATTCCCAAGCTTTAATAGTTTAAAACTTTTACTACTTCGTTTGGGGTGGTTCTGAGTTTCTAACTCTTTTTTTTTTAAATGTATTTTGAAAATAGAAATGTGCTCAGCAAAAATGGTTCAGCTTTGATTTTTACTTATTTTTTAAACATTTTTTACTTAGTTTCAAAACCAATAAAATTTGGTTTTCAGATTTCAGTTTCTGTTTTTATTCAAGCTCATCACTTGACGTCATTTGTGATTGTTGACCACCACTTTTGACTGATGGTCACTAGTCGCCAACTCTGACCAACGATCACCGGTCACCTCGATGGTCAGGAACTGTCACCTTTGGTCATCGGTTACTGACCGCCACCTCTATAACATCCCAAAATTATATCTACTATTTACACCATTCTCTTAATAGTTAATTAAATTACTATTATCTATATTCCTAAACACTGAGATATAAAATTTCTATTACGTTATACTCAATATTAAAGCATATATTACAAGACTTTCAAAGTTCAAAATAAAATTATTTAACATATTACACATAATGTCAGCTCGCCGCGAACCTCGTCATTGGCAAGACCTAAGGTAGCAAAACCTCTACTGTCAAAACTAACCTGCTGACATATAATTCTACATTCTTATAACATGCATATCATAATTTATCTATGTCTATCTCTTTACACTATGTTCACACAACTTCTATATAAAACATATTGATCACATAAACACAACAACAATGTCTCCACATTCAAATAACAATATTTCTACATAACTCTCTTATATACACATTCAACAATAAAATAACATCCTCTGAAACTCCAACCATAATCTGACATACTTCACTCCAGAGCATACTGTCTCTCTGCATCATCACTACTATTTGCTCTTGTCCAAAGCACGATCATCACAGTCATACAGAAAACACAAACATTGCAAAATTAGTTTATATAATACGCAATATATCAGTACATCAATCATAAAGCATGAAAGTTACACAACATTTATATTTAGTACCATCAACACACATTCACTAATAGTAAACAATCAATCAATCACTTTTATGATCCACCTAAACATTAACATTCACAACCAATCAATAATACTTATGCTTCACCTGAACATAAACATTCACAACCAATCAATCACATTTATGCTCCAGTCGAACATAAGCGTTCACAACCAATCAATCACACTTATGCTCCACCTAAACATAAGTATTCACAACCAATCAATCACACTTATGTTTTACCTGAACATAAGTATTCACAACCAATCAATCACACTTATGTTCCACCTGAACATAAGCATTCACAACATTCAACTGACGCTTTCCAGAAAGACAAACTATATTAAATTTGGATACCAAGGTAGTGACTTATCTAACTTCCACCACACTGGTTATATGGTATCTATTTGACTCATCCGGTAACCAGTTGAAATCTGAGCATACTCACTTAATAACCGACTGATGCCTAGTGTATCATCACCTAAAATAGGACCCTAACATTGTTTCACCTTATTATCCGAGTATATCTTATGGTATATCATCGCTCAATACAAGGCTCTAACACCAGTGTATCATCATCACATGACACAAGGTCCTAACATTACATCATTACCTGAAACAGGGCCTTAGCACTAGGTTCACTTAAACCTATGCACCTACCTAATTCAATGCATCACCTCAAGAGCTTTGTTACTCCTCGTAAGAGTCCCCAACATAATTAATTAATACTCTTTATTAATGAATTACAATCTCCAATCATCTACAAAGACAAAACATAGCATCTCATTTCATATAGATCACCACAATATGAATCATAGCATAATCTATCAACAATCACTTGTCAATTCTCAAAACAAGTATTAACTCAACACATCATCATGTATTCAATACAACACTTCATCAGGACGCATTTATACTCGACATACACACTATCTTAAATAGCTCAACTATGAAATCCAAATATACACTACCTCAAACATCGATATCACAATTAATATACGTTAACTCAATCGGCTCACATGACAATCAACAAATACGCTAACTCAATTAGCACAAATGAAAATCAAATACACATTATCATCTTAAATAGCTCAAGACACAATTAAAATAAATATTATCTTAAATAGGTCAAAGCATGATTAAAATACATGTTATCTTAAATAGCTCAAAATATAGTCAAAATACTCACTAACTCAAATAGTTGAAAACTTTCAATTACCAAATCATTGATCTATTGACAAAAAATCAAAAAAAGAATTTCCCTTATCTATTTCTCCTTTTCAAAGCGTACTCAAAAGAAAAAGAGGAAATCCACTCGAAGAGTTTCACAGAAACCTGAAAAAAATCTCAAATTAAATAGGAACCTTAAAAATTAAGATTTTCAAAGAAATTCCCTTTTAACGGGAACAATAGGATCGAAAACGATTGGAAAAAGTTTTGTTGATTCATAATTAAACTTATCTATAATAGCAATCACTCAGCAACAAAAGCTATGGAAGAAACTATGTTTGAATCCGACAACTCTAAGTCATCCATGCAAATGATCAAACATTGCAGAGGGAGAGAGAAAAGGACGGTGGTTTTTGGAAGAAAAGTTAGAAGAAGAAGAAATACGAAAGAGAGAAAAAAATAAATTAATATACTGTTTGGTGTATTTAGTAAAATCAGTTTACTAAATGCAACCCCCCACTCCTGATAATAGATTATTCAAAAACTTACCGAAATTCAACTAAAATCCTCTGAAACAAAAGAATAATAATTATTTTCTTTTCTCCATATCCTTCTATTATCAACCGAATACAACTACAAAGTATTAACAAACTAATAAATTTGTCATGTACCATATCAATTAGTAATTTAAGTAAAAACTGAAATTTAATTCCCTTCACTATATTAAATTAAATATAACTAAATATTTAATTCTCCATTATATTTACTTTCCTTCTACGAATAACCTATTAATTAAACTGACCCTTACTGCCTCTAGCTAGCGATCACTAGCCGTTACCTCCGGTCGAGGGTCATCGACCGCCATCTCGGTCATTGACCGCAACCTTTGAGCGGCGTTCATCGGCTGTCACCTACGATCGGTGATCACCAGTTGCCAGCTTTGGTCATCGGTCATTAGCCACTATTTATGATCGTTAGTTGCTGACAATCACTACCAATCACTGATCACTAATTGTCACCTGCTATCGAAAGTCACTTACACACCTCTAACCTCTACCTCTGACACCAACTGTCAGTCATCGATCATTAGTTTTTGGTTTTTATGGAGGAAAAACTCTTTTTGGTTGAGATTTGAAACAGTGTATTAAATTTGGAAATAAAAACAATGTTGTATTTAAAAATTTGAAAACTTAAAACCCAAATTAGTTTTTATTTTTATAAATTTTAAAACTAGAAACCAAAAATCACCTCGAATGGGGCTGGTTTTGAGTTTTTATTTTTTGTTTTGAAATATATTTTGAAAACAAAAACGTGTTTCACAAAAATGGTTCTAATTTTGTTTTTATTTTTGGTTTTGAAATGTATTTTGAAAAAAAAAAAAGATTCTGCAAAAATGTTTCTAATTTTGCTTTTTAGTTATTTTGAAACAGTTTTCAGCCAATTTCTTTTTCTGACTGCATTTTCACCCAATTTCAAAAACAATAAAATTTGGTTTTCAGATTTCTTTTTTATTTTTATTCAAGTTCATCATTTTATGTCACTTGTAACTACTTATCACCACTTTTAATCAGTGGTCACTTCTCTAACCGACAATTACTGACTGCTACTTCTAACCAGCAGTCACTAGTTGTCACCTATAACTAGTGGTCACCGACCGCCACCTCTGACCGGTTGTCACTGACCGCTACCTCTAATCAGTGGTCAATCGTTCTCCATCAGTCATCACATTTGACCGATGGTCACCAACCACCTCCTCCACCGACAGCCATAGGCTACCACCTCTATTGGTGGTCACCAATTGGCACCTCCGAGCGATGATAATTGGTCGCCGCCTCCAAACTCTACCTCCAGCACCGACCGACTGACAATCTTTAACTATCAATTTTCGATCTTTAAGGAGAAAAGATTATAGTGTAGTTAATATTTGAAAATAACGTTTTAAATTTAAAAATCAAAACAATGTTATTTTTAAAAATTTAAAATCTTAAAACTAAAATTTATTTTATTTTTATAAATTTAAAAATTGAAAATAAAAAATCATTCCCAAACGTGACCTAAAATTTTAATCTAATGAACTAATCAAACAAAATTATATCTTATCCACTTCAAAATTTCAAATAATATAACTTCTTGTATCTATTTAATAGATTTACTCTTGAAATTTTATTTTTTTTTTGTCATGGACTAACGGTAAAAGTGATTTCATTATAATAATTTGAAATTTTTATTATATAATCATCAACACTCTCTATTCAGTTAAAAAAATAATAATCTATTCATAATAAAATTATTTGTTTTATATAATATATTTTCAAATTTTAATACTATCATTTATAACTTCAAAAATAAAAATAAATTTACTCATAAATATGATTAATATTAAGATACAAAAAGTAAAAACAATCACACCTGAGCCAAAAATATAAAGGCGGGGCCAACCAACAGTTGATAAGTACTAAAGCAAAATTTTAAAAAATATATTTTAAATATTAGAACTATATATATTGAACTCTTTATATTTAATATTTATTAATTAATGAGTCTAAAGGTAGGTTCTAATTACTTTTTTAGGTCTATGTCTTTTATCCACCAAAGGGCACAATAATTGTTAACTCCGTACCGATGCAAAAGTATCTGCCTATGCATGATGATGCGGCATCAAATGTCATCGGGTAGGGTAAGATTGTGATGAAGTGATTTCTAGCTTTTACATAATTAATTAGTTAATTATCTCTTATTTCATTTTTTTAAAATAAACAATAGCAAATTACGAAAGGTATCTTTTAGTAAAATTAAAGATATACTTCTTCTTTTTTCAATTATACGAAACTTTTTTCAATTATTGTTATATCCTTCTTTTCAAATAGTGTTAACTTTGTTAAATTATTGGTTAGATCTTATTACATGATTTTTTATTAAATTTAAAATATAAAATTACCATAAAAGTAAAAAAAAATAATTATATTTTCATTTGTTGGTTTTATGTTGTTTTTACTGAAAAAGGGAGGTTTCATTTTGTTTTTAAATTGTGAATTGATTTTTATCATTGAATATATATAATACGTTAATCTTGTTTATTTTGACATTATTAAATATGTATTTTATGTGACTAGTGATATGCATTATCTTTTCATGATAGTTTCGTAACAATCTAATGGTGAAGGTGAGAGTAGTGTTATATGTACGATTTAAAAGATATAGAGTTCAAGTATAATAGGCTACAAAACTTAAGGATACATCTGTACAGTATTAGATGACTTAATGAATCTAACATGGTTGAAAAAATATAACTATAATAAATATATAAAAATAAAGAGTTATAAATAGTTTAAAAAAAAAGAAAAAAATTTGTTAAAAAAGAAGCAATGCTCATAATAATAGAAATAAAAATAAAAATAGTAGCAACTAAAATTAGCCAATAGTTTTTATTTTTCTAATATTCTATACAAAAATTTGAACACAGAATAAAAGATGCATATTGATGTTTTTTTTATTATAAATAAAAATAAAAACGTTCCTCAAATCAACCATATGTTTTAAGTGATGTGTGTTATGTTGGATCCTAGACGCTATATTATAGTCAAAGTACCAATAATTTAATTTCATGCTTAAATTTGTTTGATTAAATTCTACAGCGTTTTGAAGTATTACAGTGACGTTTTTCTTGTTTTTTTTCGTTTGTAGTTTTCTGTTGAGACCTTCCTTATTTGGTTTATTATTTTTAGTTTTCTGTCCTGGCATATTCTCCACTACAACCATAGATAGTTACAAAGTACACAAGAAAAGCATTATACCTAATTTTGTGAGTGGAGTAATTCTTGCTTGTCCCAAAGGAATTAAAAATAGTTTCTAAAAATTTACAACAATTCACGTTAAACCAATTATGCTACATCTTGACAAAAAAATATATACATTAATAATATAAAACAAGTTTTATATAATAAATTTATTGATTTTTACAAATAACCATTTAAAAGTTATATTAAACTTTTTGTAATTAAATGTTAGTTATTAATATGTTAACGAAAAGATTAGAATTATGATCTTTTTTCTATCTTATGACCTTATCAAGCCAATTTTATAACTCTTTAAAAGTTATACTAATTATAATTTATAATTATAAATTTTATTTTATGCTTGCAACCTTTATAGTGTGTAAAACTATTTTATAATTTCATCCATCACCTTTGAATTTATAAGCAAAAACACAAGTAAATATGCTTACTCCACTTATGGGACCCTAAATTAGTCTTTTGTGGACCAGTGAATGTGCTTCTTAAAAATAATAGTACTAACTTACCCAATGAATAATTAGAACCTCAAGATGTAATCCATTTTAGGAGCATAGAAACAAGAGAGGATTCCGTGGCAGAATTTTAGAGGCTTGGACTGAGATTGCTAAAGATAAAGATTTGCATCTTTTGACTCTTATGCGTTGGATGCTTTGTTAATTACCCAAATGCCTTTTTAGCTTAAGAGTAACCCTCTTATACAAGGGTAGAGTCTAATGTGGTTTTATAGGAAAATATGTAAATATAATTGTACTTCAAGTATTGGTAGGGAAAGGGTTGAAAAGCAATTTAAATTATTTAAAATTGTAAATTTTTATGATAATGTTTAAAAATAAATTATTTTATTTTTTGAATTTATTTAGATGGTAAAGATATTGTTTGTAATTTTTTTTCATTTAATATTAAGAAGTTATGTCCTATAATTATAATTTTTCATTTGTTCCAAAAACCTTATCGTGATATAAGTGTGGATTTGAACCATTAAAAAAGTATTACATTTATTGTGTTGCCTTTTCTTGTTTTATGATTTTTTTATTATTAATAAAAAAAAAATCGGTTATGCGTTTTATCATGTGAAAGAGCAAATGTATCAAGACTCAAGAATATCCCACAAGTGTAAGAGAAACGTTAATAATTAATAAAATTTAATTTAACCAATATGTATTAAATACATTTAGTTAGAACATTAAAACCTTATTAAAAAAAGTTTAATAAAATTAATAACTATAAACGACTTTTTGGAGTTATAAGTGAGATTTAACTCTATAATATTATAAAGTTTTTTTCTAAAATTTCAATATGTTTATAGTCATATTGGAATGTTGTACTACTCCACAACAATAAGATGAAAGCAAGTTCTCCATGTTTCTTAAGATAAGCACTACTTTGGAGTTGTTGATGATGTTATGGTTTCAAAATTAGTTGAGTTTAATCATGCAGGGTAAGTATAAAAAAATTATTCTATTGATGAGTTAAAAGTACAGTTAACAAGAATTTTGATATAATATTTATAAAAAAAAAATAGTTTAATTGATATACATAGTCAGTAGAAATACATACGTTCAATTATAACTTTTTAGAACTTTTAATTAGTAAAGTCAATAAATTTATCATGAATGAAAGATTGTAATTCAATGTAAATATAAAAATTTTTTCACTAATAATATATACTAATTAAATTCTATAAAAAACTAGTTTCTCATGTGATGCAAATAAATAAATAAATATATATATATATATATATATATATATATATATATATATATATATGACATATCTATGCTCTTCAATGAAATATAAAAAACCTGCACGTTCTCATGCTTATATTATTGTTATATTTATAATTTCGATATTTAATGTCTGATGGAATACATTGACATTCAGTTTATGTTACACCTGCAGGAATCAATTTCCAACACGTTATATTCAATATGTGGAGTTTATGTTTAAATTAAAAAAAAAAACAGACATACATCTCAACAATATTGGGTGGTTTAAAATTTTATCAAAATCAAATGGGCACTGAGAAATCTTTTTATTTTTTAGCCTGTTCATAATTTACAATCACCAGACAACTATCATATTACTACCATATAAGATAGAACTCGAAGTTCTCATTTCTCAAGCAGAAAATGTAATGAAAGGAAGAACAAGGAAAACTCAGAACAGACTCAAAGGAAAACCAACACTGATAACACCACCATGAGACACAAGTATAGCTTGGTGTTGTATAATCACAATGCCCTCAGAGAAAAACATTTAGTCTTCTTTACCCAATAGAGTGAGAAGGAACTTCTTGTAGTCCCCTGAAGTTTCCTTTGCAATAGCATGCTCAAGAAGAACACTGTTTCTTTTGTAATATACATCTGAGATTATCTGCAGGTCCTTCTCAGCCCTGCTCACTACCACACGGGTGAGTGCATCCTCATCAGTTCCAACCTTCTTGATTGAATTGCGCAGCACCTATTCATTGAACATTTTTTAAAGGTAAATCATGGTAGAAAGTTGCAAAAAATGGTTGATTTCATCAAATAGGCACATCAACAATATCAAAATCTTATTAGGTTCATGTAACTCTTGTATGTCAAGAGGTTTAGCATAGTTCATAACTCATGTTCAAGCAAATGAACTAAGCTCATTTAACAAATTTACGTTTTATGTAATGGATTTAATTAAAATAAAAGTTCTGTAGTTATGCACTTGTGTTCAATCACAACGATTGATGATCAAAGTCAATAAACTTACCATTTAATTGAATCAATAAAACTCTATATATGCAGTGCAGAAGTATTTTTTCTCTTTAACTATTCTTCTCGTGCAACTCAAATTTCAATTATCAAGATATAATGAGCCTGGATAGTGATGTGAAAAAAACAAAATATGAGTTCAAACCTTTTCATAGTACTTAATAGGATCATTGGTGGCACGAATGACAGTGTACAATGCCAGCTGAAACTCATCAGATCCTTCATCTACCAGTTTCTGCAAACATTTTGAGGATTACAATATCAGATTTTATATATATAAAACACCTAACTTTTATTTCTCTTCATAAGTTCATATATTGAGAACAAATGATAACAATTTGGATGATGGGGGAAGAGAAGGCAAAAGGGAGGGTGAGATGTGGTGTCTGTTTTTTCTTTACCTTACTGATGGAAGTGCCATGGATCTCTCTGTAGCGGTTGAAAGTTGCAACCAATTGGATCTTGCTCCTTGTTGTCAAGACCCTGATGGCCTCTTCATAGCTACCCTTCTTCTCTTTCACAGCATCGTGAAGAATTTCAGCCTCAGATTGTGCCAATTTTGGATTGATCTCATCACCAACATACCTAAACGAGGTCACCAACCCCAACAAAAGCTGCTCAAAATTAACCACAAAAATTCAGACCATAAGCTCCACAACAATAACAATAGCATTCCCTATACTTCATATAATTCAGCAACCTTGCTAAACTGGATCAAATCTTTGTTCCCACATTCTAATTAAAAACCCCAAAACACTACAAAACAAAATTGACAACTTGCTACTTAGCCTTCACCCTTACATTTAATTAGATTAGAAACTTGGAAAAAAGTGATCTCTCAAGAAAATGGTGAAAATGAAGTGGATCAAACATGTTTTAATAAACAAGAACTTGCCTGGCGTAGATGGCCAGAGGTATGTGCTGCCACATCTTCTTCCAAGGAGTGCTTGTAGCGATGGAGATAAGCACGCCTAACGGCAAAAAGCTCTTCTGGGGAGAGGATAGAGGCAATTTCCACAATGACATTGTAGTTTTTGCCACTCCTGATGACAACATTGATCAAAACAGCATCACGATCTGCAGGTTCTAGTATCCATCTGTACACAGCTTTCTGTTCAGCACAATTACCCCACAGTTTCAAGTTCATTAGCACACATGAATTTCAAAAGCACATAGAACACTAACAACATCAATTCACACTGATTGTACCTCAAAGTCTCCTTTGATCTCAGACTCTAAGCGTTTCACAAGATCCTCCTGGTAAATTTCCTCATAAGCTCTTCTGATTTGCTGCCTCTGATACACAGTTCTATGACCCAATATTACTATCACAGTGTTCTCATCAGTTCCCCATCCTACAAAGTTCAAAATCAATTAATCACAATCACTCTAAACACCCATTTTCAAGATACATAGAACTATATCAGATTCATTACTCCAACTGATTACCCATAAAAAAAAAAAAAAAAAAAAAGAAAAGCTTTTTGACTTTTGAGTATACACTGAAATTACAAGGTTAATAAAGACTGCAAATTTCTCATAGATTTCCATTAGAGAAAATATTCAATATCCATAAGATCATGAATAAATATGATCTAAAAATCAAAAGGGGTGATGATAATAATGTTAGTGATGCCACCTTCAAAAGCCTTTCTAAGAGCTTCAGCATCTTCTTGGGGAGAGTGGTTACTGGGAGCAATAAGGGTAGCCATCCTTTAGTAATAGTGCTTACTATGATGGAGTGATGAAGAAACCTATGCTCAACCTTTCCTATTTATAATACTCAGTGAAAATGGCATATAGTTGTATAGTTTTTGCTGTAATTTATGTACCAATTCATGCCTTGAATTCCGATGATAAGGTTTGTAGCTTTTTCATACAATAATTTAATACATTGATTTTCTTTCCTTTTCACATTTCAAATTCTAAAACTATTTTGACAATTTTTTAGGGACCAACCTGTAAACAAAACCTGTTTATTTATTGGAGAAAATTTTAATGCCATCCATCTGTGCTCAAATCAGTGACACGTGGACGGTTGATTTGATCCAGAATGTAAAGCATAATGGTAATGATGTTGCACATCTAGATTTTTCTTCATAGTAATCAAGTCTTGAATTTGCTAGCACTAATAGGGAAATAAAATAAATGCCATAAGTAATTGATTGCTACTTTTTTAATTCCTTAATTATCATTAATCTTAAATATAAATATACTTAAACTAATTTATTCTTAAAATATTCTTCTTTTAGTTAACATTGTATTTTTAATGACTCTTTTTCTTTATATCAATCTTCAATAAAGAATAAATTAAAAAAATGTAATTTTTAAATGATATTGGCGCAATCAAATTATTTTTATTAACTTTAATATAGTAAATTATATTATTTAGGCGTCTTTTAAAATTTTATTCACATACTAAGAAATAAAATAATTTTTATTTTTCATAAAATATTTTTTTCAGTTTGTTATTATATTTTTATATTTCTATTTTAGGATAAATTCATACTAATTGTAAGTGTATAAATGAATTAAAATTATGTGTAAAATATATTAGAATTATTATAGACATAAAATTAATGTTATCTTAAATTTTAAAAATTACATATAAATAAATAATTTTAAAATAAAGGAGGAAATAGCCAGTAAAGAGATAAATATGGATTGTTTAGTGAAAGGCTCCGAGTTTTGTTTTTTTTTTTTTTTTTTTACTGAAAAGGCTCCGAATTTATTAATAAGGCCAAAAATGTTTGTTATTTTTATAATATCCAATTCATAATATTTATTGAATTAATTATTTTTATTAAATATGAAGGAAAATATATATTGATTTTGTAAAAAAAGTATTATATAATTATTATTCAATTATAATTTTTATATATGGTATGTTTATTGTCTTTATTTATTTATATTTAAAAGTTCTAGATAAAATTGTGATTGAATGACAATGTAAAATAGTTAAAAATTATTAAAATTTAAAATATTTTTAATTAGTTAATTATATTAGTAAACAATTATAATGTGATTAATAATAAGGCTAATTTCAAAAACATATAAATATAGGATAAATTTTTGTTATTAATTAAATTATTTTTTTCATGTTTATAAGGTAATTGAGGTTACAAATAAAAAAGGGGAGCAAACTGCAATATTTGGTAAAAGTAGAATCATCAGTGAAATGAACAATGCAATGTATCTGGTCATGAATGTGCTTTGATACATTCTACATGCAGTACAAGCTATAGAAGATAAATTTTTTTTTTTAAAATATAAATTATTATTCTATGACTATCTTAGTGAATTATAAAATACTCAATATTCATTTAAAATTGAATATAAATCAATCAGTTTAAACTTTAAATTACATATCTCCGCTCACTGCACCAAGAAAGTTAAGTGATTAAGAAATGGGGAGAAAATGGCCGAAATATATAAAGGGGAAATTCTTCTCTTATTCTTAACAAAAATACTAAGTAACAAATTATTTTAAGAGTTTAATTAGTATAGTAAATAAAAATAAATTTATTTATATGATTTTTTAAATATTAATGATTAAAGTTAAGTTTATAATTGAATATGAGTGTAAAATTTATTACTAAACTTTTATTTTAATTAATTATAAAATTAAGTGGGAAGCTACCGTTTTTATTTCATTCTTTTATTAAGTTATTTAATTTATTAACTACAACTATTTAAAAGAAAAACCTTAAATTCACAAAATTTTCGTACTATGAAAAAAATTACTGTTTTCACTTTCCCTGTTTTTCACCGTTCAAAAACTTAATAGGACAAGATATATCATGCTAAAGAATAAAATATAGAGTAAATTAGAAAAATGTATCTGAAGTTTGTATTTATTATATATTATATTTTTATGTTATTTATAGTCTCTTAAAATAAAAGTGTAGTATTATTTATAGCCTAAAAAGAGATTACCCTAATGAAAGTAAAAATATTAAGAATGTGGATATAATAAAAATTAAAAGTTAAAAAAAATCCTGTAAAATTTAAAAGGGAAGAATGTTAAATATAATAACTACAAATAAAAAAAAAACTGTATAATTTAGTCTGAAGTCTATCAATTATGGTCATCTAGTTCAACTCATAGCATTTACAGCTACTTTCGACTATTAATTAATTAACATACAAATAAAAGAATAAAGAAACTCATCTTAAATAATATGTCTATAAATATTCGTTTAAAAAAAATACTTAACAATACTTAATTTTATGGCTTTAATTTTTAAGATAAATAAAAAATATTAATTACAATTATGACATGTGTAAGTGTGGAGAACCTGCCACGTGGTAGGTACATTTTAACAATATGGGTTCGTTCAACTAATCTTCTGAAGTTGTAAATCGAATCTTCTGATGAAAGCCGTTATCTTTTTCATTTTTTTATGAGAACGCGTTTTTACATTTTTATCTCATTATTTTGTTTTTCTTAATTTTTATTAATTAATTTATTTAGTCGAAGTTTACTGTGTAGCAAGCAAATGTAACCGATAGAGGATCTAAAATTAACTTGATTTGAATCTTTCTATATTTAAAAAAGAGAGAAATGAAAAAAAAATTATATAACTTTTTATTAAATAATAAAAAACCTTCATTAACACTGAAGTTATGGTCTTGTAACCATTATAACATCAAATATTGAGTTTTTTTTTTTCCGTGTTTTGTTGATCTCAAAAGTTAAAGATAGGGCCAAAGTATTTATATTCTACTCAATTAATTGAGCTTTCTTTTACGTTTTTATATGATGAGACTCTTTTTTATGTTAAAGAAGAAACTGTGTAGACAAATTACACAACTTATGGTGGGGATTTGACTCCAAATTATTAATATTGGTTTTTAGAAGACATGGTGACGCTTGGAAAGTACATAAAGAGGTTAGGAATATCCATTAATTATGTTTTTATTTTTTAATTTTATTTTTTGATTGTAAAAATGTAATATTTTAATTTATTTCTTATTTTTAAATATTTGTACTTCTAAAAATAACTGTTTTCTATTTTCTATACAAATTCTTAAAAAAAATAAATTAAAAATGAAAATGAAAATTAGAAACATATACACTTAGATCATTATATGCCCCTTAATTTGTCGTAAAACTTGGTTACTATCATTTCAAGAAAAAATATTTTTTTTCAATAAATCTGCAAATTTTGTTTTTTGTCTTTAATAAAAAAATTATATTGGTCTCTAATAAATTTTCTATTTTATTTTTAATCTAAATATCTTTAAATAGCATTTAAAATTTTGAAAAATCTTGAAATATGACTTTAGAGAAAAAAATAAAATAAAACTTTATTAAGTATTAACAAAAATTATTAGGGACCAAAAATAAAAATGGCTAATTTATAAAGATAATTTGATGAAACTCTTAAGATCCAGAGATTAAATTTTGTTGATTTTGAAAACATAGAGTAAAAAAAATAGTATAGTTTCGATGAAAATCTCAAGATAGATTAAGTATTCTCTTTGTGAACTATTTGATCTTCAACCATTTTGTCTTTGGACACTTTGTCCTATTATACCTAATGATGAAATTTTACTTTACCTTACCTATTAAACCGATCAGTGACGATTTTTCTTTAATTTATTTATTAATAATTACTAAAAAAAATTGTATCTGTGAAACAGAAAGTGGAAACCAGAATAGTAGGTAGACACAAAGAAATATTGTAATAAAGTTTCTTCTTTTGACCCAAAAGAAAATAAATTATTTTGAAGTTTGAACTGAATAACAGATGAGAAAAATTAATTAAATGCAAGGATGAAATAGTGCAAGTGACAACCACCATTCAACCTTATGTACACGTAAAGTAATTAAGTATAATAAAGTAAAGCTAATTAAGTTCATGTAGAAAATCGAGAAAAAAAAAACAGAAAAAGAAAAAGAAAAATGAACCGTTGATACCTTCAAAGGACTTGTGAAGAGACCCAGCATCTTCAATTGGTGAAGTTGAAATTGGAACAACTAGAGTAACCCTTGTAAATCACCAAAGAAGTTTATTATGTTGTTGTATTGATCCATGGATTATTAATATTATGGTTCATTTTACAGGTAAATATAATGTTATTAAACTTTGTTTGGTGTTTGACTCTCGCCTTGCATAAGGAGGTATAGGTTAAGAGTTCACAATTTACTCACATAGTTTGGATTATATATAAAAAAATATAAATATTTTTTAATCTATATAATTTTATATTATAAAAAATCATAAAACAATTAAATTATACAAAAAATTCAAGAGCACAAATTAAAGAAGACAGTACCAGTACTAGATGTGTGATTTATTTTATGTTAATTTTCAGTACAAGTGTAGTGACAAAGATTATAGCAAACCGTAAACATACTGCGCTATACAAACGGTCAAGATTAGAGCAAAACGTAAAGATTAAGGATTTTCTGTTATTCAAAACATCATTTCACCCATTAAGAAAAAAAAAAATAACCCTCCACAAATTCTCAGTTGAGTTTGATCAAGTAACACGGAATCAATCTAGTTCTAATGTATTTCTAATCTAAAGGATTATAAGATCAGTTTTTGGTCGAATTAGTTGATCCGAGCTAAGTTTTAAAATATTAGTACATCTAGCCTTTGAAATTAAAACTTAGTAAGAACTATCATATTTCAATTTTGAACGTTACTTTTTTATTTGATTAGTAAATTAATAATTGTATACGTTACAACATTATTAACAATTTAGTTTGGGGTGTGGAAAAATAAATAAATAATTCACGTTATTTTCAAAGAGAAATCAGCTATATACTCTTTATGACTTTTTATTATATTTTATATGCATTATAAATTTATTAACTTTGTCAATTAATATTTTAAAATTTTTTAACGTGTTGTTAAACACTTAAACTCTGTTTTCTGTATAAACTTGTTTTTTGTCACTTTTTTGTGCACGGAGTCAATGGCTCGAGATTCTCAAAACAACACTTGTGCAGGGACTGATCGAGTAACATCTTAAATAGTTATTTTAATCTATTTACTACGGTGATGAATATTCTTAAGAGTTTATACAGGTAGGATCTCCAATTTTTTTTTCTTTTTAATAAATATAGATTTTTTGAAAAATTATATTTTTTTCTGTAATATATCTATTTTATTATTTTTTTTTAAAATTTTTTATTTTCTTTTAATAAATACAGAATTTTTTATAAAAAAATAATTTTTTTAAAGTAAATCTATTTTATCTTTTTGACTACTTCGTATTCTTAATCAAGATCTTCCAATGATTTCTTGTGAAATGAAAGTTTACATGGATAATGTTATATTTTGGTTTAATTTTTTATCTCTTATATTTATTTTTTTTAATTATATATATATATATATATATATATCTTATTTTTATATATAATTATTTAAATTTATAAGATATTATTATTGTAAAATTAAGAAGACAACAAAAAGTTATTATTATTATTATTTTAATATTATATATTATGTTAAATAAAGAAGTCTATGATGTCTATCTTAATTTTGTAAGTATTGATACATTTTTTTTAATAGAAAGTATTGATATATAATTTATTTGAAAATGAATCTAATTCATTCCTCGTGCGATTTATAACCCAAAATACTGACATATAAAATTTTTATTACAACACCATCAATCTAGCATCATAGACATCTTAAAATAGTCAACATTTGAAATCAAACATAACAATATATGCAATAGTAGCTCACCCAGCGAACCTTGTCAAGACCCAAGGTATCTCATTCGGTGACAGTCATCGCCCAACAAGAACCTTGTATTAAACTGACTCAACCGAGAGACTTCGCTCAACAAAATGCATCGCTGGGCAAAAATCCCAGTTAAAGTTGTAAGATAGGCTTTAACAGAGATCAAAGTTCGCTGGGCAAGAAGTGCAACCCAATGAGACTCTGCAGATATCAGAATCTCTATTGATAAATTATTGAACTCAAACCTGTATCATACAATTCATTCATTCATACTACATATTCTCACTCAAGTAATTACATCATTGTATTTATATACACACATATGTTGTAAATCATATTTCATCTGTCACACTTCCACATGTCCAAATAAGCCTTCATACAAAACATAACATTCATACAAGCTTAAACGACAATGTTTATGACATAACTTCCTTTTATATATATATATATTTAACAACAAAATAGCAACATTAAAATTTCCAGCATAGCTCAACATCATTCACTCCATTGCATCATGCCTTTTCGCATGATCATCATTATCTGCTTCTTGCAAAGCATGATCATCACAGTGATACAGAAAATACAAACAATGTAACGGTAAATATACATAATATAAATACACAATCACATCAGTAATAAAGCATGAAAGTTACACAATATTTATATTTAGTACCACTACATAGTAGGAAACAACCACACTTTTCCCTGAACATAAGCAATTAAAACGCACAACACTTTGCTGAAAAGACTCACTACATTGAATTTTGATACTAAGGTAACAACTCATCTGACTTCCCTCACACTAATATCTGGTATCTATCTGACTCATCCGATAACCAGTTGAAGTTTGAGCATACTCATTGAATAACCAATTGATGTCTGGTGTATCATCGCTAAAACAAGGCTGTAACATTGCATCACGTTGTTATTTGAGTATATCCTATGATGTATCATCGCCTGACACAGGACCCTAATAGCAGCATATCATCTTCCGACAAAGGACCCTAACAATGCACCATCACCTGAAAAAAGGTCTTAGCACCAAGATCACTTAAACATATCTACCTCCTTAATTCAATGTATCACCTCAAGGATGTATCACCTCAAGGACTTTGTCACCTCCTGGTAATAATCCACAACAAAATTCATTAATGCTCATTGTTAATGATTCACTTTTAAAATAATAACGAATAAATTCAACAAATTTAGTATGAATAAAGGATTGTGATTGTATATTAATTAAACTCTTCTTATATTTAATACAATCATCTATAATTAAATCAAGGTTTTATTTATAAATTAATGTTTTATTTAACAATGATAATACTTCCAAAACCAATACACAATACACACTGCATTAACTTTTATTATAAGAAAAAAGTCCTTCAACTCTACATTCAAATAAAAAAAATTAAGAACGAAGAGGAAATCAATGCCACAGATTGGTCCAAGCATATTTGAATTCAACATACAAAGGTGAAGGATTTACGGGTTCAACTGTTAGCAATCTAACATAATACAATATGGCATTCAATTGAGCGTATGAACTTGTGTGGGAGAAAGTCACACTCCATTCTAACTTTCCTTTAACTCTTAATTTAATTTGACTTACAAAGAGACTTTTCAACAGCCTGAAATTATGATAAGTTACAAAAGTTATTAACAAAAATTATGTAAATTTTTATGTATTATGCATGGGAAAAAACAATTCTTGAGAAATGAGACAAAAAAAAAAACTGACAATTTTCTTTATAAGCTAAAAGATTTTATTAAAGAGTGTATGGCAGTACAAAAAATACTTTCTAGACAAAACACTAAATATAAGATAAAACACAAACATTCAATCAATAGAATGAGTTAGGTTCATACTCATTCCATCAAAGATTGACTAGTAAAATTAGCTGAACGACTCCATTCTCATGAACTGCGCTGAATATCCTGAATAATTTGAGATATATTCCTTATCTGGATTCTGAAGACCATCGCATTTCTGACTCGCCACAACATGAACCACACTAGAGTCCAAGCTTTGCGAATCTCTTTAGACCCGTCCACCAAATCTGAGAATTGGTAGCAGTGAGACCTGACTTCCACTTATAAAGCCATATATATTCCCACCACCTATAAATAAATTGTCAGATTCGTCCTAAAATATCACATCTAAAAAAGAGATGGACACTATATGAATTGACAATTTTGATGAATAAAAACTTCAATTTATTTGATCAAATAATACAATCAAACATTCAAGGAAAACTATTAAATAATAAGAATTTATGTTTATTTACAAATTTTTATAGGCAAGTAGAATAGATTTGTCTGCATGTATCAAGGCAGATTTTACTCATACTAGCAATTTAATGTTTTATTAATTAACTATTATAAGGTTAAAGAACTTTTCTGATTAATTTTTATATTTTAAAAATACAATAAGTATATTATATTCAACGAATGCATTTTTTATCATATTTGATTTGACTCAATATATTGTATTTAATAAAAAAAGTATTAAAAATAAAATAGTATTAATAAAGTTTACGTTTTGAAAGTAATTAATTTAAGATATATATTAGACTTAATAAATTTGAATATTTTTATTATATTTAATTTAATTTTACTATTTATGCTAGTTTTATTTATCATATATTATAATATTTAATAAAATTTCATTATTAATTATTATATTTAAAAATAAATAAACATATTAATTGTATTTTAATCATAATTAATTTGACTCAATAGATTGGCTTTAATAAAAATTGTATTAAAAATAAAAGATAGTACAATTATATTAACAAAATTTTATAAGATTTAAAAATAATTTTTTATAGGAAAATTTTAATTATTAGTATGTTAGTTTTTGTTAAGATTTAAAAATAATTGATTAAAAATATATTATGTTTAATAAAATTTGACTTTTATATTATATTTAAGTTAATGTTACTGTTCAAGCATCCTTTTTATAATATATTAATATAGTATTTATTAAAGTAATGTAATTAAAAAACCTTCATTTCAAAATTGTTTAATGCTTTTTATAAAACTATTTTCAAGCTGCCTTATACATTAATTATATTTTTAACATAATATTCTTTACGAATGTCTGTCGACAAATAATCCTGCCAAATATTGTAACATTCCATTTTTTTAAAAAAATATTATCTTATTAAAAATTTCTAATTTATATTAACAGACTTATATTAATTTATTATTTATGTTTATTATAATAAGTTGAGAATTGATTTTATAAAATAAAAAAATAAATGTTGTTATAAATAGTAAGAAAGATTAAGTTGTCTATAGTTAGAAAGCTTAATCTAATAGTTAACCTAGAATAATTTAGACGAGTTAGGTTATTATATCAATTTCACACTTCTGACCTTAGAGGTTCTCTACCAACTTTGTACTACAACAATTAAAGCAAGAACTGCTATTTACAATGAGAGAACATATTTTTTCAAAAACTTTACATCATGTATGGAAGATGTTCTCTTTTTTAGATGAGTTAGTGTTATAAGGTTGGCTTCCAAGAAGCCTTCTTATCATCAATAAATCCCCCTCACAAGGATATGTATCCTCAATATGCATGCTACCTCCTTCTTCCTTACTCTCCCTAGAAAAGGACTATCAATATGTATGCTACCTCCTTCTTCGTCACTTTCACTAGAAGAAGAAGAAGATTCATTATCAATGTCTTAACCCCTTATGATGATGGTCCTTTTGTTGGGACATTGGGGGGCAATGTGGGCTCTCCCAAGACATTTAAAGCACTTAACTACTAGTCTTATATGAAGAACTAGTAGGGGTCTTTCTCTATTATGCAAATGATTATTCCTTTTATGCATGCTTGTGATGGGTGTTTTCTTTAGGGGGGCTCTTGAAAGAGCTTCATTTAGCTTGATCCCTATTTGTATAGGTTAAGTGGTATTTCTTTGAACTTTTTTCAATTGTTGCTCAACCTTGATACAAAGTTAGACCAAGTCATCTAATTCCCTATATGGTAAGAGCTCAACTTTATCTCTAATCTAAATGCTCAAACCACTAAAGAACTAGCAATAGTGGCCATTGGCTCCTCATTAATGTCCGCTCTCATTATGAGAAGCTCCATGCTTTGCCTATACTCCTTAATAGTTGAGTTGTATTGCCTTAACCTTTGTAACTTATCAAGGAGCTCTCTTTCATAAAAAGAGAGGATGTGTCTTCTCCTTATAACCCCTTTAAGATCATTCCAATATGTAATAGGAGGGTTATGATGGTGAAGCCTCTCACTAACAAGTGTCTACCACCAATGCATGGCATGCCCTTGGAAGCTAAGAGTGGCCAAGAAAACTTTTCTCTCTTCACCCACTTGAAAGCAAATGAAGAGTTGTTCTATCTTCATCTCCCAATCAAGGTAGGTTTCCATATCATCTTTTCCATAAAATTGTGGGAGATAAATTTTTTGTTGATTTTGATTTTGGTGAGGTTGAATGGCTCTCTTGACTCTAGGTCTATGCCTTCCCTCATAATGTTGATTGTCACTCCCGCTATACATAGTTGAGGTAGACCTATATCCTCTCCTTATTTTTTCTTCTTTCTCTATTGTCTCTTTTTCTTTTTCCTCCTTTCTTTTTCCTTCTCATCTCTTCTTCTTTCTTCTTTCTCTCTTTGTTTCTTTTCTCTTCTTTTTCTTCCTTCTCTCTTTCTTCTTTTCTTTCCCCCCTCTCTCTCCCTTTTCTCTCTCTCTTTTTTTCTTTTCTTCTTTTCTCTTCCCTAGCCTTTCGCTCTCTTCTTATGTTTCTTATTTCCACCCTCCACTATCTAAAGTCATGCATAAACCTATCAAGAGAGTTACCCTTAGAGGGAGCCCCCTTGGTTCACACTCTTGTTACTACTTGTGTGTCATTCAAGAATTGTTCAAGGATTGTTTGGGAACTAAGGGTTAGTCGAAACAATACAAGAAGCATTCCTTACTTTTTGTTTTAGTTTTCTCTCCTAAAAGACAAGAGCCTTTGGAACTCAAGTCTTGCTAAATGTTTGAGCAACAAAGTAAAAGCAAAAAATGTAAAGTCGGGACCTAAAACATGCTCCTAAAGGTACGAAGGTGATGTACCACTTCCTCCTTCACACCTCACAAAAAATTGTTGGTCCCAGTGGGAAATTTAGAGGGGAGTTGAATAAGTTCTAAAATATTTTCACAAACTTTTCTATTCAAAACGTAATATTAGTGTTTTAAAAAATCTCTCCTTTAGAGATATTTCCAAAAATCTACCTTCTGTGTTTTCAAAATGGGTTTTCAAATAAAGTTTGAAACAATGTGTGAGATTCTACTCTTTCTAAGATTTGAACACCACGCTTGACCAAAACAATTCCTTCAATAATGATTTCCAAATAACATTTAGTCAAACCACAATATGAATTCTAAACCAATCTTTACAACCTAAAATAATGGGTAATGAAAATAAAATATCAAGATTCAATGATTTAATTAAAGATTCAATCACCCAATCACAATCTCAATTATAAAATACCAACAAATGAATTTTGTTGCATAAAAGATTCAAATAAAGTTGCAACTGTAAAAACCCACTTGCAAAAGAATTAAGAAACCAATTCAATCAATCACAAAGATTTTAGGGAAAGAGAGAATTTGCACAATTTTTTATATTGGTTCGGTCAACCTGACCTACATCCAGTTTCCAAACTTAGCCTTCCGCTAATCTACTTTCCACTAAAAATCTAATACAAGCACACCACACATACAGAATTTTACCAAGAAAGATTCAGAACAACACAACAAAAGAGACTTCCTCTTGTACCTCACAAGAGTTTGCTAAATCGTGATACCCTGCCACTTATAACACCTCACTCACAACACCCTGTTGTAAGATTTCACAATAATCTCAAGAGCACCTCATGAGATTATAAAAAACATGAGCAAAAACATAAGCAAAGTGTATAGAACAAGATCACCTGATTTGTGATGAATACCCAATCAATAGAATTCAAGATCATTATTCTTTCTCCCTTTGATCAATTAATTATTGATTCTTCAAGTCATCAATTTCTAGTTTTCCTCTTGTATAAATTTTTTTTTCAGTTGGGAGCTTGCAAGATTTCTTTTGGACCTTCATAAAAATTATGAAAAACTATTTTAAAATTTCTTTTATAAGAGTTGGAAAATAGTGTAATTAATTAACTAGTCAATTACCTGATTAAATGCTTCAAAACAAGCCCAGAAAGATTGGTCTCAGGTTTAATCGATTAACTTTTTTAGGTAATCGATTATTCCCGAGAACATAAAACTTGGAACCCAAATTTTAAGTAGGGTAATCGATTAACCTTTTATGGTATTCGATTACCTGCCGATAAAAATCAGTTTTGATGACTTTTCAGCACTTCCAGCTTAGGTAATCTATTACCAACTTAAGTAATCGATTACCTACGAGGTTAATCAACACTTAACTTAGTAAATTTGTTCTCTTTGTTACTCAAACATATTCTCATACCTATCCAAACAATCAATACAAGTACCACATCTATTAAATGTGTTTGGTACTATAAAATGAATTAAGCTAACTCTACAAAACCAAAACCTCAATGACTTGAGATGCTTCATCATTGCTTTCCAATCCTTCATTCTAAACAAAAAGGAGAAACTAATGTACTATTACACAGAAAGGGAAGTGACACTTAGGCCCATCCAACACTTCCTAAAAAAGGCCTTTGTATTACAAGGAATTAGACAAGAAAAATAAAAAAAGTAAAATCATCAATCTTCACTCCAAAGCTCCTTCATGATGCCTCACTCTGAGCCTTGCTCCTCCTCTTGATTTAGACCTTCTTTGACTTGTTCAAACCTTCCTTAGTATGCTACCCTTGTGGCTGAGTTCCAAACCAAGGTTTCCTTACAAAGAAGTGGCCAAACAACCAAGCAATCCAAGAGCAAGAATACAAGCAAGATAAAGCAAGAAAATGTACTAACAACAAACGGACACCTATCCAAGTGGAATGAAAATTTGAGACAAAACTAGAAAGATAACCAAAGAGACAAGTTAGAAATAAGGTAAAGAAAGAAAGTAGGCACAACTAAGAGATTAGTCCTAGAAAAGCACTAGAGTGGATTAGGGACTAAAAATGCAAAAACCCAAATTTTGAAGAATTACACACCACTCAAATGGCTATGGCCGAGAGCTAAGAAGGCTATGTTCAAGCAAAAACCAACCAAACTAAGCACTTACTTTCAATTTTTTTATTAGTTGTTAGGTACATCCACTTTTGTTTATTTCCTTTTTATATTTCTTTTGATATTTTGTTCTTTTCTTTCTATTTTTTCTTTTGATTTTTTTTATACTTTTAGATGCACCTAACTACTTGTTTTGATTTAAATTTTGTGCACAATTTAATGGTCCTTAACGCTTGAACACAATCAAAAGCTAAGGAAAATAATTTTTTTTTGAAGTAAGGTGTAATTCAAGAAAATACACTAATAGCAACTCAAAGTGCAATATACTTTAGGAGTGATTCAAGAAATGCACCAAGAGTATTAAGTTGTGTTTTGAGCTCTCTTGTTTGCACAAGTTTTGATGCTCTCAAAGGACACTCCTAAACTCAAGCAAGTCTTAATACAAGATCACTCCACAAATTGCACACAAGAAGTTACTAAAATCAACATTATAGAACAAAATAGAGAATGAAATTGAGCTAAATTTTTTTTGACGAAAATTTTTACTAAATCATGCTTGGTCTAAAAGCATGAGATACTTCTCATAAGACTTACTTAGGAGGAAAAATCCTCTTAGATGCTCATTTCAAGAAGTTTTTCACACTCTTTTTGTAAAAGCAATAAAAGGCTTAAACCTATAGGAAATTAATGTGACATTCCAAGGACTAAACAAGAATTCTAATGACAAATACTTAAGAGAAAAAATTTAAAATAAATGCCTAAGAAATAGAGCAAATGACAAAAAAAAAAACAAAACCAAAGAATGAAAGAATGACTCCAAAGAACTAACCACACATGTATGGCTTCATCCACAAAGGTGTGGAGTCATGACATAGTGCTTCTTAGGATACATTCTTAGCATGAATCAACATAAAAATTAAGAGACAATTGGTGCAAATAAAAGATACCTAAAGCAAGCACACAATTCAATTGAAGGAACTAAAAAATTGAATCACAAAACAATATAAGAACATATTATACACCAAAAATTTAAATCGACAAATCTAGTAAACATAACATAAATAGACAATCAATAACATCATGTAAACAACATGGAATGGTGAAATGAAAAATAAAATTAAGATGAAGAAGATGATATTTGAAAATTAAAAAGAAGAAGCTAAGAAAGTGAGCCTCTAGACAAAGGCTCTAGATACCAAATAATGCAATCTTGGATTGCCACTCCCATGATCACTTCAAGAAGTTCCTTAATTGAAGAAGATGAAGGTGATGAGGTAAGGAATGAAGGATGATTGTGTCACTTCTAGGGAAGATAAGCCAAGGTTGGTAAGCTTTCCACAAGGGAAGGAACCCTTGATAAAAGTCATTGAAGGTTTCTCTCTACGCGAGAAGAAAACACTAAAAGAAGCTCAGAAAATATGAGAAATGTTCTATCATTCAAGTGTAAAAGATTACAAGGTGTGGTGGTGGCTATTTATAGAACTAATCCTAGGCTAGTGAGCTTAGAAGTGGGAGGTCCAACTATTAAGGGATTAGGAATAGATTAGTTGAATTGAATAACTGTTAATTTAGCTAAGAGCTAATTAACACATAGTTAATTTAACTAGATCCAAACAAGACCCTAAAATAGTGGATCTATGTTCCTTATAATTCAAATTTGAATTTGAGAATTCTAGGTAGACTCCCTCCAAAACAAATTTTAACTCAAATGAGGCCAAGTAGGCGCCACCTAGGAGAGAGAAGTTGGTTGGCACCACTTGGGGGGAACAAGGTAGTCCCACTTGTCTCTCATGCCTCATGTGATGCTAGAAGGGTGTGGGAAAAAACTAGGGGGTGTGGAGAGAAAATTCCACATGTCCAAGACTCCTAAAAATGCCCCCTTTTATACATACACTCCACATAAAAAACTAATGACACCTCCTATCTAGAATAAAATAAATAGGCCCAAATACAAGGCCTTAAAAAAAGCTAACTACACCACCAATGTTCTAAATGGAAGGGGCGCAAATTACAAAAGATAGACTATGGCCTAAAATAATCTCTCCATGCTCCATCCAAGCCATGTCTACTCTTTAATCCTCCTAGATAAGAAACCTTGCTAGGTGGGATTGCATCAATTAGCATACCTACATATATCGTATGCATGCTACACAATGTAATAGAAGGGTAAAATAAGAATAAATAATTTGTGAATTGTGATATTTGGATTTGGTGGTGTGATATATTGTGGTGTACCTTATGTAGACACCCAATTTTAGCCGAATAAGACTTTTAATCGATTATCAATTCCAAAGATGCAGGTGTAGGTTTCATTTGCATTTAAGTTTGTGTGTAAACTCTTATTTGATTTCAACGGTGCAAGTGTAGGTTTTTTTATAATATATTAATATACTATTAATTAAAGTAATATAATTAAAAGATATTAAATACTACCTTCATCCCAAGATATAACATATTTTCAAAAATTCTTTAACACTTTTATAAAGCTATTTTCAAGTTGGACAAATTATACATTAATTATATTTTCTACATAATATTCTTTGCAGAGGTCGGTCGAAAAATAATCCTTTCCAATATCAACACAGAATAATCTTCATTAATCAATGTCAATATAAAAACCAAACATACAATAAAAAATAGACCTACCGACTTTAATAAAAACATCCATGACCGACATAAGCCCATAAATAGACCAGCAACATTGTTAGAGAAAATTCTTACTAATATTAGCTAAGAAATAATCTTGACTTGCATAGGTTGAAAATTTTCATTAGCCATTATTAGCTAAAAAAACCCTTGTTGACATCTTCTAAAAAATAATCTTGATTTACATTGATTCGAAAAGAAAAAACATGGCTAACACCAATAAAAAAAATAGCCACATAGACACTAGTCTAGAAAATGTCAATTAATGTTATCAACGAAATGATCCAGAATTACCATAGTTGAAACATAACCTCAAATGATGCTAGTAAAAATATAACATTGGTTATTTTCAATCTAAAATAAAAGTCAGGACGAAAAAATCTAGACCAACATTTCTTAAAATAATCTTGTCATCAACATCAACAAAAAATAGAGAAAATAGTTATACATTGTTGTAAAAAAATTTATACTAACATTTAATCATAATTATTTTTACATGATAAGTTTGTTGACTTTTACTAATTAAAACCTTAAAAGGTCATATAAATGAAGGATTGTGATTAAACAGTAATGTAAAACTCTTTTACATTGTCAGTATATCAGTGTTAAACTAAAAAAAGAGTGAGGATAAAAAATTTTAAATTCTTACACTGAACTAAAATTTTACAATTTTAACTAATTAAAATTATTTTACAAATAAGAGACTACAATTTTTCATTTTCCTAAAAGCTTTCATCCAAACAAAAATATTTTATCAAAAAATATTTGAAATTCTTTAACAAGATAAGTTCATTTCCTAGAATCTTTCCTCTAATCACAATGTGAGGAAATTAGTTTTCCGCAAAGAAACAAAATCATACTAGACTTTGTATTTCAAGACATAGTTTGTGTAAATAAATTTGAAAACAAATATGTCATTTGGGATAGTTTTAATTTTTTGGTTTTTGTTTTGAATTAATGCATTTTGGAACTATTCAGTTGAAATTGTTTCAAAATAATTACATAATTGGTTTAAACCTTTAAGTATCAACCATTCTATTTTTTATTCTGATATCTTTTTCTGAATTAAAGAATAATTGAATTCGTTTACTTCACAATAATATAAAATAAAGTTTAGTGATAATTAAAATATAATAATTAATTGTTTTAGACATTTAATTATTCATTTAACAATAATATGTGAAATTTTATTGAATTCTTTAATCAGAATTTTAATCAAAACCTTTTTTTCATCTCACAATACTCACAAAAAGTAACTTTTTTTACATGATACATTCTCTCTATATATTAACATGTTTTATGACAATCAATCTCAATTCAAAATTAAATTTAAACTTTAGTTTATAATTTAACTATAATTTTTGCTACATAATTAATTATTTGATTGATATAAAATATAAATTTAAGTAAATATTTAAAGCAATACATTTTCAAAATTCTTTTTAATAAAAGATTCTCCTATAATATAAATTAGTGCCTCTTATGTTTATGTTTGCTTTTAATAATATGTTTTGTTTCTTATAGGTAAATGATATTAATACAAAAATACCCTATAATGCAATCATCTATAATTAAGTCAATCAATTATTTATTTAAGAATTATAATACTTATAATTTAATATAGAATAAATTATATATATCATCATTTATTATAAGAGAAAGTCCTTCGACTCTACATTTTTTTTTGGGCCAAGTAGGAATGGAAGGTAATGTCAAGGGTTTCCAATAACTCATAGACTCTTCTCAACCAACTGAGTTAGACCCTCTTCAACTCTACATTTAAGTACAAGAAATTAAGGATGAAGAAGGGATTAATGGAATAGATTGGTTCCATGCATATTTGAATTTGACAGCTCCGTTATAGGTTATAGGTCCACCACCATTAAGAAGACAATATTCACTTCCTGCTTCGAAATACAAAAGTGAAGGGCTTACAGGTTCAACTGTTTGAAATCCATTGCAATGCAAAAACACATTTGATTGAGCACATTGACATGTGTTGGAGATTGTCACACTCCATTCTGGCTTTCCTTGCACTATAACTCCTGTTTTAACTTGACTTACAGAAAGATTTTTTAATGTACATTGTCCATAGCCTGAAATTATGATGAGTTAGAAATATTACTAAGAGTCATTATATGATTTTTATGTGTAATACATTGGAAGAAACAATTACCTTCAGATACGAGTACAAGAAAGACAACAATGTTGAGAATCTTGGCGGATAAGTTGACCATTTTAGACATAACATACAAGTTTTGAACCTTGAATTTGTTTTATGAAAAATAAAACTATTAAATGATAAAAATCTAGATTTATTGACAGATTTATATAGGCAAGTAGAATAGATATGCCTACAAGTACTAAGGTAAAATTTACTCATACTTTTGATTTAATGTTTTATTAGCTATTATAAGGTTAATGAACTTTTCCAATTAATTTTTATATTTTAAAATACAATAAATATATTATATTTAATGAATGCATTGTTTAATTGTACCTGATTTGACAATCAATATATTGTGTTTAATAAAAATAGTAATAAAAAAGTAGTATTCATGAAATTTTTGTTTTCAAAGTAATTAATTTAAGATATATATTATATTTAATAAAATTTGAATATTTTTTATTATATTTAGGTTAATTTTACTATTTAAGATAGTTTTTTTTCATAATATATTAATAATTATTATAATATTTAATTAAACTTTCCAATTAAAGGTTATATGTAAAATGAAATAAACATATGACATTTAATTTTAACCATAATTAATTTGACTCAATAGATTGAAATTTAATAAAAATAATATAAAAAATAAAATAAACTATAATTGTATTAATCAAATTTTATAAGCTTTAAAAATAATTGATTTAAAAAATATATTATGCTTGATCAAATTTGACTTTTATATTATATTTAAGTTAATTTTACTAATAGCATGTTTTTTTATAATATATTAATATAGTATTTATTAAAGTAATATAATTAAAAGATATTAAATACTATCTTCATCCCAAGATATAACATATTTTCAAAAAAAAAATTAACGCTTTTTACAAAACTATTTTCAAGTTGTTTGAATTATACATTAATTATACTTTTACATAATATTCTTTGTAGAGGTAGGTCAAAAAATAATCCTTCCAATATCGGCGTAAAATAATCTTCATCGATCAATGTCAATATAAAAACCTAACACACATCAACAAAAAGGATAGCCCTATGGAAAATAGAAACATCCATGGCCGAAATCAGCCCATAAATAAACCACGAACATTGTTATGGAAAATTCTTACTAATATCAACTGAGAAATAATGACTTTCATGGGCTGAAAATTTTCATTAGTCATTATTAGCTGAAAAAACCTTTATTGACTAGAAGTGTCATGATGGGTACAGTCTGGTGGGCCAGTCAAACCCACCACCGGTTCGGGCCGGGCCGCTAAAAAAAAATTTATGTTTCACGAAACGGTCTCACTTATGTAATCCGATTCACCCAACCCGCAAGTTTGGTGGTTGAGACCGGGTCAGAGCGGGCTGACCCACTAGCCACCAAAAAAATTTTTTAACTTTTTTTTTGTTTCCCTTGTATCATTGTTGGCGTGTATATATTTTTTCTAATTTCGTTTTTCCTTTTTAGTTTTCCTCCCAAACGTGGAACTTCTAATACTACAAAAGTCAAAGTCACATTTTCCTTAAAATCTAAAAGTGAAACCCCTAATTGTCATGTTGTTTGAATATTATGTACAATACATTCTTTTAATATTATTTATAATTTATATGTTGATAAAATAAATGTATTATGTAAGTATGTTGTTTTAATATTATTTATAATTTGGATTTTTTTATAACTTAAAAAGTAAAAAAAATCATAAATTAAATTTCATAATTAATTTTTTTGCAAATCTTGTGGGCTAGCCAACCTAATCCACCAACCCATGGTAGGCTAGACCGTGCTGAAAATTCAAGTATCTTTATTTTTGTGGTTGGGCTAGCCTGACCCACTTATTTTATAACCTGTGGTGGACCAGTCCGTTTAGGTCAGACTGACAGGTTTTGACACATCTATTGTTGACATCTTTTAGAAAATAATCTTGATTGACAATGATTGGAAAAGGAAAAAACATGGCTAACACCTATAAAAAAATAGCTACGTGTATACGGTAGTCTAGAAAAATGTCAATTAGTGTTGGCAAAGAAATAATCCAGTCATACGATAGTTGAAAAATGACCTCAAATGATGCTAGTAAAAATATAACATTGATCGTGTCTAACATTGCTCTAGGAATAACATTGATCAATGTGAACAAAAAATAGAGAAAGACAATTATATTATAAAAAATTTTATACTTACATTTAATCACAATCCTTGTAAGTTTTTTTATTTTATCAATTAATACTTTAAAGATCATATAAATAAAGGGTTGTGATTAACGGTAGTGTAAAAGGTTTTTACACTATCAGTACATTGGTGTTAAACTAAAAAAGAAGTGAGCATTAAGAATTTTCAATTCCTACATTTTTGTATGGAATTAAAATTCTACAATTTTAACTAATCAAAATTGTTTTACAAACAAGAGACTATAATTTTCATTTTTTCTAAAAGAGTTTATCCAAACAAACATATTTTATCGAAAGGTATTTGAAATTCTTTAACAAGATGAGTTCACTTCCTAGTATCCTCACTCAAAACACAATGTAAGAAAATTAATTTTCCACAAATAAACAAGATTATAATAGACTTTGTATTGCAAGACACAATTTGTGTAAATAAATTTGAAAACTGATATGCCATTTGGAATAGTTTTAATTTTTTGGTTTTTCTTTAGAATTAATGCATTTTGGAAACTATTTGTTAAAATTGTTTCAAAATAATTACATAACTAGATAATCTTAAAATACCTTTAAGTATCAATCATTCTATTTTTTATTTTGATATCATTTTCTAAATTAAAGAATAATTGGATTCATTTACTTCATGTTGATTATATCCTAACAATAATATAAAAAAAGTTTAGTAATATAAAATATAAATTTAAGTGACATTAATTCTTCATTTATTGAATTCCTTAATCAGAATTTTAATCAAAACCTTTTTTAAATCTAACAATACTCACAAAAACTCATTTTTTACTATGATACATTCTCTCTATATATTAACATGTTTTATGACCATCAATCTAAATTCAAAATTAAATTTATACTTTAGTTTATAACTTAACTATAATTTTTTCCACATAATTGATTATTTGATTCATATAAAATATAAATTTAAGTGAATATTTAAAGTAATACATTTTCCAAATTCTTTTTATACAATAATATTAATTACTGTCTCTTACGCTTAAGTTTCCTTTTAATAATATGCTTTGTTTCTTGCAGGTAAATGATATTAATACAAAAATCCCTATAATGCGTTCATCTATAATTAAGTGAATGTTCTATTTGTTTTACCATTAAATCAATGATTTATTTAAGAATTATAATTCTTATAATTCAATACACAATAAATTATATATATATATATATATATATATATATATATAAAATTTATTATAAGAGAAAGTCCTTCATCCACTCTACATTGTTTTTGGTCCAAGTAGGAATTGAAGGTAATGTCAGAAGTTTATAATAAATCACAGACTCTTCTCAACCGACTGAGCTAGACCCCCTTCAACTCTACAATTAAGTGCAAGAAATTAAGAATGAAGAGGGGATCAATGGAATAGATTGGTCCCATGCATATTTGAATTTGACAGCTCCGTTATAGGTTATAGGTTCACCACCATTAAGAAGACAATATTCACTTCCCTCTTCGAAATACAGAAGTAAAGGGCTTACAGGTTCAACTGTCTGAAATCTATTACAATGCAAAAACACCTTTGATTGAGCACTGTGACATGTGTTGGCGATTGTCACACTCCATTCTGGCTTTCCTTGCACTATAACTCCTGTTTTAACTTGACTTACAAAAAGATTTTTCAATGTAGATTGTCCATAGCCTGAAATTATGATGAGTTAGAAATATTACTAAGAGTTATTATATGATTTTTATGTGTCATACATTGGAAGAAACAATTACCTTCAGATACACAAGAAAGACAATAATGTTGAGAATCTTGGCAGATAAGTTGACCATTTTAAACATAACATACAAGTTTTGAACCTTGACTTTATTTTATGAAAAATAAAACTATTAAATGATAAAAATCTAGATTTATTGACAGATTTATATAAGCAGGTAGAATAGATATGCCTACAAGTATTAAGGTAAAATTTATGATTTAATGTTTTATTAGCTATTATAAGGTTAATGAAGTTTCCCAATTAAGTTCTACATTTTAAAATACAATAAATATATTATATTTAATGAATGCATTGATTAATTGTACCGGATTTGACAATCAATAAATTGTATTTAACAAAATAGTAATAAAAAAGTAGTATTAATCAAATTTATGTTTTCAAAGTAATTAATTTAAGACATATATTATATTTAATAAAATTTGAATATTTTTATTATATTTAGGTTAATTTTACTATTTAAGATAGTATTTTTCATAATATATTAATAATTATTATAATATTTAATTAAAATTTCCAATTAAAGGTTATACGTAAAATGAAATAAGCATATTACATTTAATTTTAACCATAATTAATTTGACTCAATCGATTGCATTTAATAAAAATAATATAAAAAATAAAATAAACTATAATTGTATTAATCAAATTTTATAAGCTTTAAAATCAATTTATTTAAATCCATAAGAATGACTATCCTGCCCTTGACCTTGACTTATCCGTTGTGGTATTTATCTTTTAATTAGAGAACTTTATATCGGTATAGTTCTAGATTTGAGACGCTTATCGATCATAAAAGTTTTAGGTATTTGATTAACCAAAAGAAGTTGAACATGTGGCATAAGAGTTGGTTAGGATTTCTTAAGGACTATGGTTATGAGTTTAGCTATCACCCTAGTAAAGCCAATGTGGGAGATGATGCCTTAGTAAGAAGTTTTTGGCATATTTTAGTTTTGACAATAAGAGAAATATATTTTATAACTTTGTTTGGGATATGAGTTCACGTTGTCAGATCAAAGTGAGACTAATGAGGATAGTTAGTGACCTATTAGTTAAGATAAAGGAAAGTCAAAGGTTTGACCAATTTTTTGGCGTATAAGCTAGTCTTAAAGTATGGAAAATGCAAGTGACTTTTATTTGGATGAAGATTAAATGTTAAGGTTTACAAATAGAATGCGCTTACCTAGTATTTTGAGCTTAGAAAGTTTATCTTAGAAAAGAAACATATGAGTAAGTGAAGTTTCACCTCTGGTATCACCAGAAACCTTCAAGTTTGTTGCAACCTTTGAGTATACTCGAGTGAAAGTAGGATAATATCTTTATGGATTTTGGGATTGAGTTATATAAGTAAAGGAGGGCTAAACTTTTGAGACCTTACCAGCAGGACTTGAAGATCGAAGGGTTAAACAGGTTAGAAGGAAGTAAATGAGTAATAGCTAATAACACCACCTAGGAGCTAACGAGAAGGTTAAGGAGTTTTGTCTAGAGCTTTTCGTTACGCTAAAATTCAAGGATGAATTTTTTTGTAAGGGGGTGAGGGTTGTAACATATCCATTTTTTTTAGAAAAATGAAATATTAATAAAAAGATTTAATTTTATATTAAAGGCTTAAATTAATTTAATAAAATAAATGTTGGTGTAAATAGTAAAATAGTCTAAAGGTTAAGTTTGGGTCTAGTGCTAAAAAACTCAATCCAACTATTAGCTTAGGTAATTCAGAGGGGTTGGGGGCATGACACTTCAGTTTTCACATTTCTGACTCGGGAGGTTAGAGAGGAAGCTGTACAGAGAACCTTGCTAAGGGAGTTTGAGGAGCAATGTTTGAGAGTTGAGGCTACACCTTCACAATTAGGATCATCCTTTGAGGTAAGGGGGGTGAGAAATTATCTCTCATGTGACATGTGTAGAGTAAATGGGTAGTGAAGTGATCCCTAAGCTTTGATAGGTTTCAATGTTGCATGTATGTTATGAAAACCCACAACGAGTGTTGAATGGATAAATGTTTGATGTACAAATGAATGTGTTCATCAATTTTATTGTTTGTTAGGGATCATGAATTATGAGATAAAATAGATTGCGTATAATGATTATGTTGACATTGAGGTTTTTCCTTTTTATACCTTAGAGATTAGTGCCTTGAAAATGGATAGTATTGATTAGTTTCTTGTCTTAAAGTTGGGTTCTATATGAGAAATAGGATATTGGAGGTGAACCCTAACTCTTCATAGGATTAAAGTTTCATGTGTTTTATGCGATTGATTAGTTTGTTTATTTCTATGAATGTTATTGATTATTAAACGGTAAAAAACTTAATTATATTATTGATTAATGTGATAGTTGAGTAACTGTCTGTTATTTGAACTGATCTCTATATAAAAAGAATTAAGTGTTAGGTCTTAGAGTTTGGAGTTAGAATTAAATTTTAGAGACCTTATATAAGTTGAATAATTGTTATCTGAAAATTTTCGTATGAACACACCTCAATATTCTTGTAGCATCTTTCTATCATAATTAAGTGATAAATTCATGTTTTCTCCAATTTTTAAAATAATAAATGTTTGTTTTAGCCCTTGAGGTCAACATAATAGTTGTAGATAAATGCCCTAACTTTTAAACTAGATAAGAAACCATATCATAGAATTAATAAATCTCTACATATTGCATTTATACTCGACAAAAGTCATATAAACTTATTAGAAAATGAGTGAGGAAATCTTCAAAACTTAGAAAATCTTGTGGTGACCTATGAATGTAATAATCCTACGTGTATATGTGAGAAAATTAATATATTCAATATTATAAATGATATTTTGTGCATGAGAATTTATGCACTGGATAATTTGGGTTGAAGAGCTTATTTGTGTTAAGAGTTAAGTCGAAGTTGTTACTTATCAGTGTGTAAACTCTGAATTGCTCAATCATTTGTGAAATCTAGACTTTGTCTAGCAATGCTTACGTCTTTTTTTTTTTGCATAGTCACATTTTTAGATATGTGAAGTATCTTATAATTATGAGTGTCACGGATGATTGAATGTTTGAAAGTTATTTGAGGTGTGTGAATTAGGGGTTTTTTTCAATGTGTGATATTGATGTCGATTTCAATTGGATACATAATATGTTGATGACGGTACTCTTCAGAGGTCATCGTGGGTTGCTTTGCATTGCATGGTTGTACCTACGTGTAAATAGTAAAATAGTTTAAAGGTTAACTTTGGGTCTAGTGCTAAAAAGTTCAATCTAATTATTAACTTAGGTAATTTAGAGGGGTTAGGTAGATGACACTTCAGTTTTCACGTTTTTGACTCGGGAGGTTAGAGAGGAAGCTGCAGAGAGAACCTTGCCATGGGAGTTTGAGGAGCAACGTTTGAGAGTTGAGGCTACACATTCACAATCAGGATCATCCTTCGAGGTATGTGGGTTTGTTTCAATGTGCAATATTGATGTTGATTTCAATTGGATACATAATATGTCGATAACGTTGTTCAAAGTGTGTTTGATGAGGTGTCATCCCAGTTATGGTCAGGGATGGAGTGTGATGACATAATTAAATATTGACATTGTTATTTATATTTATGATTATGGTCAGGGTGTGCCTGACGGGATGCCATCCCAGCTATGGTTGGGGGTGGAGTGCGATGACATAATTAAATGTTAGCATTATGATTATGTTGTGGATGACATGTTGAAACCAAAGGAACTGTATTGAAGTTTGGTGAAGTTTTGGTTTCGCTTTTCGCTCATTGTTTTTTCTACTAAATCAATTTTATGGTACCAAACACGTTTATAGGTGTGATACTTGTATTGTGTGCTTTAGATAGGCTTGAAAATGTGTTTGAGATGATTTTGAATAGATTTCATAAACTGGGTTGTGCTAGAAAAGTTTCAAAAATGGATTTTTAGGTAAGGTAATTTATTACCTAAACATGGTAATCGATTACCTTGTGAGAATTTTTTAGAACAGGAGTTTATGCTCTCAGTGGTAATCGATTACATGATTTTAGTAATCAATGAGAACAATCACTTTGGACTAGTCTTGTGCAAGATATCAGGTAAATTAGGTAGGTAATCGATTACCCTGCATCAAAACTGATATAAAAGTATTTTGAAAATAGATTTTACAAGTTTTGATCAATCCAATCAAGTGATTGTTTCTCTTGTACGATTTCTTGGAATTCTCTCCAAGATTCGTACCCATTTTTTATGGTGTGAAAGTGCTTCATTTTCAAGATTCAAAGAATAGACTCTATTGAGTTTTAATATTTCCATTTGGCTATTCTTTACTTCAGGTGATATCGTTGTGTACTCTTCTTTGTGTTTTTGCACAAGGTTAGCAATCTGTAGAGGTGTTCTTGAGATTGTTGGGAAATCTTACAGCAAGGAGTTGCAAGTGAGGCGTTGTGAGTGGCAGGGTGTCACGGTGTAGCAAACTCTTGTGGGGTGCAAGAGGAAGCCTCTTCTTTTGTGGTTTAAATCTTTCCAGGATTAAAATATGTGTGTATGGTGTGCTTATACTGATATTTTAGTGAAAAATAGATTAGCAAAAAACTAAGTGTTTAAACCGGATGTAGATCAGTTGGATCGAACCAGTATAAATCATTGTGAAAATTCTCTCTTCCTTATACTCTTTAATTTCAGTATTTATTGAATTCTTCGAGCACTAACAATTGGATTTTTGCAGTTGTATTTGATTCATTAAGTTTTCTTGCTGCAGATCAAATTCTTTACATTCATTTGCTTGTTATTGAATTTGGGTATTGACCCATATTTTGGGGGTTTGATTTTTGTTGTTTCTACCCTTTCCTTTTGATTTTGAATTACTTGAAATATAATTCTTGATAAGTTTCTTTTCTATTTTATTTGAAATCATTATTGGAGGAATTGAATTGATTGGTTCTTTGCCTTAAGGGTTAAATTCTTGAAAACCCATTTTTGTAAAAGAAGGTAGATTTTGAAAATTTCTAAAAGGGGCTGTTTTTGAAAATACTCTAATACTGTTGAATACAAATCTTTGAAAAAGTAATTTGGTAAATCTATTCAACCCCCCCTTTCTAGATTCCCACATTGGACCAACGACCTTGCCAAGGGAGTTTGAGGAGTAATGTATGAGAGTTGCGGCTACACATTTACAATCAGGATCATCCTTCGAGGTAAGGGGGTTTGTTTCAATGTGCGATATTAATGTTGATTTCAATTCGCTACATAATATGTTGATGATGTTGTTCAAAGTGTGCTTGATGAGGTGTCATCCCAATTATGGTTGGGGATGAAGCATGATGACATAATTAGATATTGACATTGTTATTTGTGTTCATGATGATGGTTAGGATGTGCCTGACGAGATGTCATCCCAGTTGTGGTTGGGAGTGGAGTGCGATGACATGATTTAATGTTAGCATTATGATTATGTTGTGGATGACATGAGGCATGAATATGACATTCGACGAAGTTTTGTAAAGATCGCCCATTTTGTGGTGCTCTTCACAGGTCTTCTTGGGTTGTTTTGCATTGCACGATTGTACCTACGTGTTATTGACATAGAGGAGGATTCACTTCGGGTGGACCTATGGTGAGATGGTTATACCTACATGTTATTAGCGTAGAAGAGGGCCGCTTCGGGCGTGTACTTGAGAGACTATGCATCAACATCATTAGCATGAATGAATTTATGTATGTGGATGTATAATTTTTGTCAGGGATGTGTAATAAATTTATATGTTTATTTATTGCACTTTAGTTGACTACCCATTCTATTTATATTTTCCTTAACATGCGTGAGACGTATTCTCACTCCTTTGTTGCCTTTTATTGCATTTTGTTTGGGTTAAACTTTACTTTCAGGTGAGCAAGATCTTCTCACATTGTGAATCTTCCTCTTGAAAAGTTCCAAGATGTAGTCTATGTGTTATTTATATGTCTCTAAAAGCCATTACTCATAGTTGATAACTCTAAATTGAAGTATGGAAATTTCTCCACGCAACCCATAATTTCTCCCTATGCACTTCCATGTTACACACCCGAAAAGTCTAATCCGCAGTTAAAAGTACACCTCCTAAACGGGGTGTAGGAGAATTTCCTGAGGTACATCAAGAAATTGCCTTATGGAGATGTGTCTCTTACAGCTTAAGTTGATCTAGAATCCGATATATGAAATGTAAATTTTGAAGCATGTTTGCTTTCAATTTTGTTATGTGTTGCTATAATTTGTTTAATTCATAGTGACAAATATGTTGTAAAGTAACTAGATACAAAGAAATAAACTTGTTTAATTCAGGTTTTGATTGCTCAGAAAAACAATATAATCCGGGCTTAAAATTTCATGTAACAAAATAAATTGAGTTATGAAAATTGCAGATAAAATGTTCACATCCTCCGGGCAAAGCAACTAGATAACACTTGGCCCATCTAAAACACTTTTCAACTGGTCAAAATTTAACGCATATCTCACATAGTAAATGTGGCAATCATTTGTAAATAGATTTCTACAACATCTACCGGAAAATTTATGTACTTCCAATAATTTCACATTCTTTCTGTTCACATTCCAGCTTACCCCACCTTGCATCAACTCGTTCACAGGGAAATACTGGTTTGCCAAGGCTGTCGAAAACAATATCAAAGGGTTGTGCAAATCAGAAATTATGTAACTACACCAGTTAGTGGGCCAAGGCATAAAACAGCATCTACTTCAGTATATAAACTGTCAACAACCAACTCACTTAAAAGCTTAAGTTCTTAAATGGAGGCTTATGAAACAGACTCTCCAAAAGCTTAAAGTTGTTAGTAGGTGCTCATGGATGGTTTTAAGACTATTATAATATAACGTACAGCAGAAAAGAAAACCAAATGTTTGACCAAACCTATCAGTTATTTAAGCTTATATATTTAGGTACATTTTTTTCAGGTATAACGTATTAAACAGTAAGGACTTCTTAACCTCAAGAAAACTGTTCTATACTATGCCATTTTTACAAGATTAAAAACTTGGAACACTCCCTAAACTCTCGATTTCCCATTTTAAAAATATTTGTCTACGCTCCAAAAAGTCAGGCCCCAAATTTTAACAGGACATACCCATTAGCATACTAAAAGTGGCTTACGCTGACAAACCCCATAAGCAAAAGATGGTTTGAGCTATTTCTTAAAAGATAAAGTGATGGTAGTCAACAATAATGAGCATGTCTTACCTTCTATTAACAACATTATGCACATGGCATAACCAACGAGAAAATTCAGCATGTGACCCAGTCTGTACAGGATTTGCTCTGATAAACATGTAAAAAAGCACATAAGTAAAACGGGAAATATAGAAAAGGAACTTTGGAAGTGTAGCATGGAACTGCAACATGTGAAAACTTGAGCAAATCAAATAATTAATTAATTAACACTTGTCTTTGAAACATGCTACTATGTTGAAGATCCATAAGAGCCACTCTATGTTAGACAGTAGATGTTTAAGATCAAAATATCTTAGTCAATCAGTTTGACCTCTTTCCCAGCTCCCCAATATTTACAGGAAGAGAGATAGAGAGACATAAGCTCATTAATGTTTCCAAATAGAGACAGGATGCGGAAAAAAGGACCTCATTATAAAACAATTATGTACTCATTGCTTCTAGACCAAATTCAAGTAGGTCCTTGTCTCCCATTGCTAGTGTTCAACATGCAGTTGCAAGAGTAATTGTTGTAATGATAATAATATTTCCTTCAGAAAAAGGTGCATAGACTTCTGAAGTAAAAGCTTCCAACTGAATCCAGCAAAAAAAAAAAAATACAAGAATAATAAGAACTGTTGATCAACATAACCATCTGGATTATCTAACTATTGAAGTAACAACATTTGATAGTCAAAACTAGAAAACAACTGAATTCCCTCATTTAGTTATTTGAGCAGTATGTGTATCTCCTCACATTGGGGATGGGAATGATCTTTAGCATTGAAAACATGCACTTTATTTTGCACCTCTATCCAACTCCAACCTGGAACCTTTTTCACCCCTCTCTTGCATCATCCTTGTTACGCTAGCCTTCTGATCCCACATCTTGAAATGCCAATACATTTCAGAGAGTATAACATGTGTGCAGTGCTCCTCAAGCTCCAGCTCTAGCAAAGTCTTAACTACCTGACCAGCTAATTTCAATATCACCAAAAGATCTACAGGCACCGAATAAGGTTTTCAATAATACCATTGACATCAGGTTCAGAAGGCATAGTTTCAACCAGAGCTTTTGCCTTGTCAAGGCATCCTATCCGACCATAGAGAACAAATTCACAAGCATAGTGCTCTTGTCAAGATGGAATACCAAAGTCAGACTCCATAGACTGTCAATGGAATTAATTGACTGAATATTTGTTATTATTAGCACAGATTTTGTTGGCTATTTACAGCAGAATATTTGTTATTATTGGGTAAAATATTTGCAGAGTCGTTATTATTGGGTAGAATAGTTGCTTCCTTATTTAGTTAGCCAAATGTAGCATAGCATTTAGGGCAGAGGGTTGGAAATCAGATTTCTCTAGAGGAGAACACAGCTTTTCTGACCTACATTTTTCTGAGTTTAATGTTGACTTCATAAAATTGAAACCTTGTTCTACCAGTCCATTATGACTTCATGCAGTAAGAACTGCAATCAAGGTTATATGATCAGGTTTCACTTTCTCTCTATCATTAAGTCAAAGATCAAGTGAAATGTTTTCTTGTCCATGTTGTGGATACCCAAAGATGATTGAATTCCAAACAATGGCATTGTCTTTGGAAGTTGCTTCAAAAGATTTCCTAGCATCTTCTATGATCCCACATTTAGAATACATGAAGATCAATGAACTCCCAATGTAATTATTGGTATCAAAACCTACATTAAGTGCAAAAACATGAATTTGTTGACCTAACTATAGAATTGCAAAATCTGAGCAAGAGGTTATGACAGCTGAAAAAGTATAGTGGTCAATTTCTATGACCAGAGATCTCATCTGTAAAAATAACCTCAAGACTTGTACATACGCTGCCAAAATGGAGTCCCAAAGTGCAGCAATCTTTGAAGTCCATGAAAAAGAATATTCTTAATGAATCTTCCATGCAACTATCAGATCTGATATACATGGTATTAGAAATGGTGAAATCGGGTCCAATTCACCCCCACAAAACTGGTTTGTAAGATGAGATTTGCACCACACTTATATATTCTTGTTTGTTCATATCACTTGTCGATGTGGACTTGGGTTCCCACAGGATGAGTCTATTTATAACTTTATTTCAAAGGTTATTATACATGAGTATAAAATATATGATTCTCTATAATCTTAAAGATATTTTTACCTACTATATTTAAAAACAAGATAATATAATATTAAAATAAGATAATATCTAAGATTCTGAATACTCCCCGTTAAGCTGGAGCTTACTAAGCATTCAGCTTGTTACAAGAATGCAGTGACAAAATTAATAAACCAAAATTGAGTTTCACCATAAACAACATTTGGAAATACAACTCAAGGATGTTGGTGAAGTCGGAGAATATTGCTTAAGACCACCACCACTGCTACTAGGCATAGTTGAAACTAGTGCAACAAGGACAATCGGGGTCAGTGCATCAGGGACAAAGACAGGGGTCAATGCATTTGGGACAGCTAATGCAAGTGCATCTAGGACAAAGATGATGTCAGTGCATAAGAGTAGAAATAAGCCAATGGAAACCATTATTGAAGAGGAAAATAGAAGCAACATGAACAATATCAAAACAGGACCACCACTACTACTGAGATATAGTTGGAACTAGTGCAATACGAACAATCGGGATCAATGCATCTAGAACAAAGACAGGGGTCAGTGCTTCTGGGACAGCCAATGCAAGTGCATCTAGGACAAAGATAAGGTCAATGCATAAGGTAGAAACGAGTCGATGGAAACCATTATTGAAGACGGAAAAGAGGCAAGATGAACAATATTGAAACACTACGTTTTAGGATAGGACAAGCAAAAAGAGGCCCTCAATGAGAGACGTTCTTCTTTTTTACTATTCCTTTAACCTGGTTCTAATACCATGTGTTAAAATCAGAGAAATAGAGAGGAATATTGGAATGAAATTGTGCATATGAATACCCATAAGATGAATCTATTTATAACTTTATTTCATGGGTTATACTTGAATATAAAATATATGATTCTCTATAATCTCAAAGATTTTATTTTTACCTACTATATTTAAAAAAAAGATAATATAATATCTAGATAATATCTAAGATTCTCAAAACATGGAAATCAAAGCACTGAAAGCAGGCACAGAATCCTCAACCCCCTTTTTTTAATCACCAAGCACCAGCCCGTGCAAACATTTTCCATGACTCTTATGCTCATGTACCTAACAAGCACTGAGAATTCCAGAGTAAGTATATGCATCAGAGGCTCAAACCCAAATTTCTGCATATCAATGAAAATTTTAAATGCGGGATCTTCCTTCTCATACATCAAGTAAGCACCAAGCATGGAGTGCCACATAATCACATCACGACATGCAACAGCACCATTAAATACTATCTAACCATCTTGCAAAGAACAACGCCCTGAACATGCTTTGACAGAAGCATTGCAGATAGTGTTAAACAACTCTAGCCCATGTTTCACAATTTTACAATGCAAATGCATTGTCAACCTATAAAACACAGCAGTAAGCACATCAAGCAACGTCAAAAGTCGAGACACCATGCCATCATCAATGTCTACACCCTCAAGCTCCATGCAACTTTGCACTCAAAATGCCATGTCACAATCACCAACTTGTGAATAACTGGCAAAAAGGGTATTCCATAATAAATAATTGTGTGTTGGCATGCTCTGAAACACAACAGTTGCATCATTAACTCTCCCACATTTGCATACATGTCCAAAAGGGCACTCCTAGAAAACACGTTTTCTGATAGTTGTATCTTGAGAATGATAGAATGCAGTTGTTGCCTAAGCTGGAGCTCTCCAGCACAAGCAACACCATTGAGAATGCTTCCCAATGTGTGGCTGTCAAATGCTACTGCAGGACTTCTCATGGCACTAAGGAGTTGCAATGTGCTATCCAGGTGACCGGAGTTTGCAGAAGCAGAAATTATGGCATTCCAAGAGATGGTGTCTTGAGGGGGCCTTTTGTTGAACAGTTGGTAAGCATAAGTTAATTCCGAGCATTTTGCATATGCTGTTATGAGGTTGTTGGCCGTGTAAAGGTCTGTGATGGAGCCTAACTTGATTGCTTAGCAATGGGTTGCTTTTAGGCCAAGCAAAGTGAGCGTGTGGAGCCTTTTCATTCATGAGCATATGGAAGAGATGATAGTGTGGTTCTGAAATACAAAAGATTTCGATACCCAAAATGGAATTTGATTGAGACAGGGAAAGAGGTCTTAATTAACCAAAATGGAAAATGATCAGCAAGTAACTATACCAAAATAAACAATTCTAATAACAAATGATCTATTGCAGGATAAAGAGTAGGAAATTAATATACCTAAGAATTTCTTTAAAGTGATCTGCACATTCCCTGCAAGGGTACATTCGAGATAATATCTGTACCTGTTTACAAATTACATCCTGTTAAACAAGTCTTTTTACAGTTTTGGATAACTCAAGGCTCCCTACCACATGGATAATAAACTTTGACAAATATATTATTTGCCTTAATGTCAATCCCTGGTTAGAATCTGCTAGATCATCAGTCATCACTTTAGAACAAGAGTCCATCATACTTGAAATATAGAAACAAAATATAGACACACTTTTAAACAATTTTCTCAGTTTATTGCCATTATAATTATAATATAGTCATTAACAAGATAAATCAAGCAATAGTTTTGCAACAATCATAAGATAAATTTAATGGCAAGGATTTCTACTACCAATTACATCCAAGACTCAAATAAGTCCACAACATTTTCTAACTTATTTAAAATCCTATCATTTGTAACAAGGAATAAAGGAAGGAAGAAAGGAAGATACCAGTTCTTTTACATCTTTCTTCTGTTGTCTTGTAGGATTATCAGGGTACTGAAAAGAGAACTAAATCATTCAAAACTCTGTAGTTTGAAGATAACAATTGTTGAAAATTTTAAGTATAACACGTAAAATACCATAATAATGACAGAAATGGCTCCCAATACAGTTTTTAAATGGAAAATATCATTAATAACAATGTGAAACTTTCTTCAAATAACATCGTATGTAAAGCAATTGAAAATAGGAGAAAATGATCAGCACTCATTACTACATTGTTCTAAACTTCTACTAACATAATAATTCAACACTTATGCAACAGAGAACAATAATTTGGTGCACAATACAGGACAAAACTAGATGACTAACAGAGATGGAGGAATAAAAAGTATCTGTATAAGTACAAATTGAGTGACAAGACCTGAGCTGCAAGAGTGTGAAGAAAAATCCAAGTAGCCCTTCCAATCTCTTCTTTAGACACTGGGGCAGCAGACATTACCTATAGAAACAAAACAACGATGATAAATAAAACAATCATGACATTTGATATTTATAAGAGCAAATCACAATATAACACCCCCTCAAGTTTTATCAAATTATAGATAACTTCACTCTCTTTATTTCCTACACTAACCACCCTAACAACATTACACTAACATTCCCTATATGTTAGAAAACATTACTATAACATCTCTCTCAAACCTTACACTAACACCCCTTCAAGAGGTGTGAAGGTAATGGTTAAAAAATACAGAGGATGCATGCGTCACTTCAAGGGATATTGCTGTAATTTCCTCTATTTGTAAAGATACACCTAGATGAATAACTTATACGACTCGGACTCCATACATTTTAACTAGACTAAAAATAAATAAATCATTAATTTACATATATTCATTCCAATAAATGTAGTAAAATAACATTAACTTTAAAACATCTATAAAATTGGTGACTACAAGATTGGTGATGCAGCATGTACTTTCATCAAATATAACAATCCAGATATCCTTCCCTAGAGAAACCTTTCTTCAAGACAAGTCAAAAGACTACGCTATTTTATAACTTTATATCAAAGTTATCAATATTGGATAGCAAACATTATAGCGGGATAGAGCATAGCAAGGTTATTCAGAATTTTTATATACAGATTCAATAATTTATACAGTATATATGGTCAAATACTAAAAAAGTTTAATATCTATGTATTACCAATGTATACTTTTATACTATCAATCAGAAACATGGTATATATGATATGACTTTTACAATGATTATTGTCAAAGTCAACCAAATTACCATATACAATTTGTAATGGGATGACCATGTAAAATCATTTTACGCTGTCAGTATATAGATTACTTACTCTTAAAATAATTACTAAAAACTCATTAAATATTTATAATTATAATTAAAAACCAAACCCCATAGGTTTTAAGCAAAACATATGGGTAAATAACAATAAAAGATTAGGAACAAACAATTTTTTTATAGGTCAAATGTTAATTGTTAATATGTTAGTTTTTTGTTAGTGAAGGGATTCGAACTTACAAGCTCTCCTTCCCCCATCTCCCCACATGTGGACTTTGCTACTACACCAACCTTATAACTCCTTCAACATACAATAAAAAGTGAGGGTGCATGTTGACCTGAGAAAAAAAAAAAAAGAAGTTAAGGGCTCACAGTTAAGAATAAAGGTGGTTCAAAGTTCAGTATATAGAAAATATTGGAGGGTGGGTATCTCCATAAATACTGCACGAGATAGGCTGTTAGGCTGTTGTTGGTCGCATAATATGGATATCTCAATAGATAGAAGCAGGGGAAGCTACATCCCATTAAGGAATTTTTAATATAACGGGGAAGTGAAATCACAACTTTGTCCTTAAAAAATCCCACAATTTGTGAAATTGAGTTTTTCTTACAAGTCTCACTCTAATATCAGTACAGCCCAGTGTTGTTAAATAACTGTCATGGCAGCGCCATATATGGCATGACAGATTTTTGGCGAACCACCATAGACCATTTGTGAAGGGACACCCGCCATAAGGCACAATTGTGTGTTTTTATGGTGGAACGTTTCCCTTCTGTTATCCGCCCCCATCTGCCTTTGATAACACTCAGTACAGCCACTATACTCAAAACTTTGTAGCAACCTGATAGAGACCAGAATGAAGAGTCTAGCCGCAATGTGTATATAACAAATGGAAACAAGAAACAGAAGAGAAAATACAGATCAATAACCAGAGTAATAGCTCCTCAGAGAAAAAATTTCTCTGCTCAAAACAGAATGACTCCCACAAATACATGACACACACCTGACCCCCTCTCCATGCACGCACACTATTCAGGTGAATACTGCCACTAACTAACTACCCTAGCCCTGCCTATTTCTTCTAGAATGAACACTGCAAATGGAAGCCCTTTCTAGTTGCAGACCCACTATAACTCCCTCCATGTCAGCATTGAAATATGGGCCCATCATGGGTGCTTCATACCATTATACCACTATAGCACTATTGACAACTATGGTTCATATTACAAATATACAATACACAAATCAAGAGCAACGAAAAAAGGAAAATAAATGAAAGGCCTATGTGTTCTTTGGTTCCTAAAGAAATCAAGTTAGTGAGGATGACAAACAACACCGTAGTATACCAAGGTAAATAGATCTGATGTTCAAAACATAGTAATAATGAGTTTGAACTTGGAGATCAGATTCACCACCCCTCCTACACTCACTCTAAGAATAAAAATGATAAATTCATTTTCTCACCAGCAAACGAAAGTGTCCAACAATGACCAGGCATTGGAAAAGTACTGTGAGATAAATAAGGCTTGCCATGTAGCAAAATAAACTTGTTTGTTACTTAGTTTAGACAAGAAAGCCCTAAAAAACTCATAACTTGAATATGTCACCCTATTTCTTCCAAGAAGCCAATTTTTCTGTTTACTTTGCTATTAGTATTATTGTCCCACCCAGTTACAGAGAATGAGACAAAATTAATGCATATTGCATTATCAATATATGATAAATTAATAATAATAGCAAAAAGCAAATTATAAACTTTATCATAGTAAATCAAAGCATGAATTACAACATACATTTTGAAGAGAAAAAAACGAAAGTAAAAAGATTCAAATTCCCCTAGAACATACAGACAACATCTGATCCTAATTCAGAAGCGCAAACAAAGAGCCAATCACAAAGACCATAATCACTGGCACAAAAGTCACAATAAAGATAGTTAAAATAGCATTACATTTGAAAAAATGGATACCTTGACAGAAGTTTCACCAAGTTGTACAGAAGATGCATTTTTGGCAATTGGAGCTTTGGTAGAAGAAGAGATGGAGTACAGAGAACCACTAGGGGGTCCTGATGACTGGTGATGAAGGCCTATGAAATTGGAGAGATGGTGTTGAACAAAATTTGAGACTTGCTCAAAGTTATGAAACAAGGCCAGCAGTGGATTCACAGACATGTTACCTGAGATATATGGGTAGGAAATTGTGTGGGAGAACAAAAGACAATCACTACAACAATTAGTGAAGCTCAACACCAAAACAAATTGAGCTATGCAATCCACATTCATGCAACTAACTATAATCCATACACACCCAATAAGAGCAAATCATCAAGAGTCCAAAAACAGCTTGCTCACAGTGAATCAAGAAACCGAAACAAAGTGTACATAATCATATACACACATTTGGTCATGATAAAAAATCAAGAGAGGAATGAGGGATTGGCAAGCTAAAATAAAAATTTAGAAATTGGAACCCATTTTATATATTTCAGGAAAAATCAGAAAATCTAAAATTAGAGAATTGGCTGTCAAAAAAATACAAGGTTCAGGAATTTATTCCACCATAAAGGATAGATACTAAATTCTACAACATCCTTTATGTGCCTATCCTTAGCCAATTACCCAAAATTGGTTGCATATATTGATAATATTTGAAAATGGATAATTACAAGTATACATTTATCCTTTTTGTTACAAATAACTCCAGGAAACAACTATGTACTATATACAATCAAATAAATATTAAAAAATATTAAAAAATAAAAATAAACCAAATTTATATTTTGTTTTATTAGAAAGAGAGATATGGACTCAATACAAGTCAAAAAAGAAAGTAAAAACATCTGTCCAATTTTTTATTAATTTCTGCTCATTCCTTTTTCAACAACAATCTCTCAAAAACTGAACCCATTAGTTTGAAATGCCCATTCAGATTACATACAGACACACAAAATAAAAAAAAAAAAAACTGTATCATTCTCTTATTCAGTTACATGGAGCAAAATTTGTGACAAAAATATCATTGTTTTCATGAATAATAACAAAGGAACACTACCACCGGTCCACCAACCATCCCCCGAAACAATTTCTATCAAATGAAAGCACACTCAGTAATCATGACAACTCTTGATGTCATAGTATCTTCTAAATGGTTAAAAATCTGATAAAGAAAGCAGAAACACATCATCACTAATGCCATTTAAAGCAAACAAGCGAAAGAAAGAAATGAGTTACGTGCCACAGAATGCTGTCACAAGAATCACGAGTGATTCAAGTCCTCTTGCTTGAGTTGTGTCCCCAAGTATTTCTCTCTGAAAGAAAGAGTTTGAACTTTAATTATCATAGATGTTATATGATGAGGACCATTACACATCATTATACTCACAAAAAAAGCAAGAAGGAATCCAAAGTTTAATCATGCCATAATAGTAAGGAGTCAAAAAGGAATAACTTCACTTTCAGAACATTCAACATGATTAATTCTTCAATAGTTCACTATAAATATATGAACACATAAGTTCAATTCAGCTTCCCTTAAAGCATTACTGAAGTTTGTTGAAGTAGAAACACAAAGACACAAACAAACAAAAAGAAATATTAGGAAATGTCTACCTTGCAATCAAGGGAGTCATTTTGGCAGTTGGCAACATAGATGGAACAGATAAATCACAATTAAACTATATAACAAATAATCACTCTGTGAGCACATAAAATTCCATTAATAACTTATAGGTATGCATGGATTGATTTGGCATAAAAGTATAAAACCATAAAGTAACATTATCCTCTATTGCCCATATTTAGTTTATTTAACTTCCCCTTTTTAGAAATTTTGTATAACCATGCTACCATAGTTTTGTCGCCCACGGTGGTCTTACCTAACTCCAACAAAAAAAAATTGTATACCCTGCAACAAACAGCCAGAAATATCAAATTTCCTAACATTCTTACCAAGTGATCAACTATTAGCAATTTAATTTATTTTAAACCAACCAAACACTTGGTTCTACAGTGACAATCAATTTACACGGGTCTAAATATGTAACAAGCAGGAACAGCAGCACTCAGCTACAAAACGTTCTTGAAAAATGTCATTCATTGCAGAATTCACAGTCAAAACAGGTCCACCCACAAAAAGAACAAACAAACAAACAATTTAACACAGAAACTCCCCAATCATAATCGAACTCTTCGGCACTCAAAATCACATGATGACATGACAAAAACTCAGTTTTATATCTTCTTGCAAAAGGGAGATATGTTAATTGAAAGTGAAGGAAACCATTCAAAGGATGGTAAATAGGATTCCCTCAAACGCAGAGACCAAAAAAACAGTTAATCAAAACTTCAAAAGAAGAAAAGCTTCACAACAACAAAGTCCAACCACCCTATACACCTATCAAAGGAACAGCAAAAGGTATAAACAAGGAATTCCTATAATTTAATTAACTTAAATTATAGCATTAACTTCAAGCTATAATTATATATAATATGAACAAGAGAAGTACAAAATAGTACATAAAACAAAACAAATAGCGACGTGTTTGTGAGTGAGAAGTTGAGTACACGAACAGAGAACGAGCTATTAGTGAAGTGGCGAACTGAGAGTGAACTCCATTGAAATCAATTGAGGAATTGAGAGTGCAAATTGGTTAGGGTTTTGGGTTGCAATTTGCGTAGTTTGGGAGGGCAATGGTTTGCTTTTGAAAGGTGAAGTAACCAGAACCAGATTTCAATGGGCGCGTAAACTATCTGCTTCCTTCAGTTGTTAATTTAATTTATTATTTTATAAAATTTTAATGAAGTGTCATGGGATTGTTTTAAGGTGGGGAGAAGTTCTTCTTAAATCTCTATAATTTCTCCTTACAGTAAGATAAATCTCAAATATTTTAGGTAAAAAAGTAATTTTAATCCTAATAAAAAATTTATAAATCTTTTTATAAATTTAGATAGGTGTTTGGATTTGTAAAAAAAAAATTTACAAATTTTTTTACAACTCCAAACAAGGGTTTTCGGACTCAGTCTGGATAGGGATGTCCAGACTTGTAAAAAAAATTGCAAATTTTTTTACAAGTCCGGACAGGGGTTTCCCTTATTTTTTTTACATGTCTGGACAGGGGTATCTAGACTTGTGAAAAAAAATTGCAAATTTTTTACAAGTCCGGACAGAGGTGTCCAGACTTGTAAAATAAAATTTTCAAATTTTTACAGGGGTGTTGGAACTTGTGAAAACCATTTTTTCAGTGAGAAGAAAAAACAAAGTCATGCAAGATAAGCTAACGAGAGAGATGTGAAACGAGAGACATGCGAAACGAAAGAGACGTGCAAATGAAAGAGAAAAGAAAGAGATGCATGGTAATTAAAGTTTTACTGTTTTCATTAAGAGTTTCTTTTTTCATTTTGAGAAATTATAGAGGTGTAGGAAAAACTTATTGGAATGCAGGAAGAAATTCTCTAAAGTGGGTGTAGCGGTTCATCTATATTCAATGGCCAGAACCTGCTAACCTATTCAACCCATACTTGGCTAGGCTGAAAAAATATAAAATTAGTTAATTGTATCATAAATATGGATTGAATCACTTATGATACATTCTCCACATGAGTTAAACTTGGAGTGGGTTCAATTGGTCCACCAAAACACTTAAATTTTATTTTTTACTATAATGTGAATTGAAATATTTATTATGTTTAAGTTATTATATAAGTTTAATTAGAATGCATTAATAATGTAAAAATTTTACATTGTCATTAAATCATAATCTTTCGTTTATTGTAAGTTTGTTGATGCTACCAATTAATAATTTAAAATTCCTATAAAGAAAAAAGTGTGATTGAACGTTAATGTAAAACTTTTTTACATGATTAATGTATATTAATTAAACTTATATTATATTATTTATTTGAGTTGTATTTCATAACAATATATTTTTAGTATGTTGGTATTATTGAATTAATATTTAATATTTTAAGATAATATTTAACATGTTGAAAAATGTAAAATTTTAATGGAGAGTTTCATTTAACTAATATTTTTTATTTTTAAACTCATGAAATTTAAAAATAAAGTTATCATATATTATTCAAATTTTAAAATTTTACCAAATAGTCAATTTTTTTTTGAAAAAATAAAATAAATTTTTTGTGGATATAAACTCTCTTGTTTAACCCACAACCCATAGTCACATAGTGGGTCAAATCCGCCAAATTTTTAGAAAGCCTTAATTATCTTCTTTGCACCTTATTTTAAAATGTTTAATTTGGTGTCCAAAGTTTTAAAAAGTTCAATGGGTACCTTAATTGTCTAACCTGTACCAATTCAGCTCACTCTGTTCAAATTAGTAAAATGTTGTTATCTTTGCTACTGCTATGTGGTAGGTGTTTGTCTATATGTGTTAGTTCAAGGATGTGAAATAATGAAGAAAAAAAAAACTTGTTTTATGTGTCGAGAGCAAGAATACAAGCAAGATAAAGCAAGAAAATGTACTAACAACAAACGGACACCTATACAAGTGGAATGAAAATTTGAGACAAAACTAGAAAGATAACCAAAGAGACAAGTTAGAAATAAGGTAAAGAAAGAAAGTAGGCACAACTAAGATATTAGTCCTAGAAAAGCACTAGAGTGGATTAGGGACTAAAAATGCAAAGACCCAAATTTTCAAGAATTACACACCACTCAAATGGCTATGGCCGAGAGCTAAGAAGACTATGTTCAAGCAAAAACCAACCAAACTAAGCACTTACTTTCAATTTTTTTATTAGTTGTTAGGTACATCCACTTTTGTTTATTTCCTTTTTATATTTCTTTTGATATTTTGTTCTTTTCTTTCTATTTTTTCTTTTGATTTTTTTTATACTTTTAGATGCACCTAACTACTTGTTTTGATTTAAATTTTGTGCACAATTTAATGGTCCTTAACGCTTGAACACAATCAAAAGCTAAGGAAAATAATTTTTTTTTTAAGTAAGGTGTAATTCAAGAAAATACACTAATAGCAACTCAAAGTGCAATATACTTTAGGAGTGATTCAAGAAATGCACCAAGAGTATTAAGTTGTGTTTCGAGCTCTCTTGTTTGCACAAGTTTTGATGCTCTCAAAGGACACTCCTAAACTCAAGCAAGTCTTAATACAAGATCACTCCACAAATTGCACACAAGAAGTTACTAAAATCAACATTATAGAACAAAATAGAGAATGAAATTGAGCTAAATTTTTTTTGACGAAAATTTTTACTAAATCATGCTTGGTCTAAAAGCATGAGATACTTCTCATAAGACTTACTTAGGAGGAAAAATCCTCTTAGATGCTCAATTTCAAGAAGTTTTTCACACTCTTTTTGTAAAAGCAATAAAAGGCTTAAACCTATAGGAAATTAATGTGACATTCCAAGGACTAAACAAGAATTCTAATGGAAAATACTTAAGAAAAAATTTTTAAAATAAACGCCTAAGAAATAGAGCAAATGACACAAAAAAAACAAAACCAAAGAATGAAAGAATGACTCCAAAGAACTAACCACACATGTATGGCTTCATCCATAAAGGTGTGGAGTCATGACATAGTGCTTCTTAGGATACATTCTTAGCATGAATCAACATAAAGATTAAGAGACAATTGGTGCAAATAAAAGATACCTAAAGCAAGCACACAATTCAATTGAAGGAACTAAAAAATTGAATCACAAAACAATATAAGAACATATTATACACCAAAAATTTAAATCGACAAATCTAGTAAACATAACATAAATAGACAATCAATAACATCATGTAAACAACATGGAATGGTGAAATGAAAAAGAAAATTAAGATGAAGAAGATGATATTTGAAAATTAAAAAGAAGAAGCTAAGAAAGTGAACCTCTAGACAAAGGCTCTAGATACCAAATAATGCAATCTTGGAGGTGGCTATTTATAGAACTAATCCTAGGCTAGTGAGCTTAGAAGTGGAAGGTCCAACTATTAGGGGATTAGGAATAGATTAGTTGAATTGAATAACTGTTAATTTAGCTAAGAGCTAATTAACACATAGTTAATTTAACTAGATCCAAACAAGACCCTAAAATAGTGGATCTATGTTCCTTATAATTCAAATTTGAATTTGAGAATTCTAGGTAGACTCCCTCCAAAACAAATTTTAACTCAAATGAGGCCAAGTAGGCGCCACCTAGGAGAGAGAAGTTGGTTGGCACCACTTGGGGGGAACAAGATAGTCTCACTTGTCTCTCATGCCTCATGTGATGCTAGAAGGGTGTGGGAAAAAACTAGAGGGTGTGGAGAGAAAATTCCACATGTCCAAGACTCCTAAAAATGCCCCCTTTTATACATACACTCCACATAAAAAACTAATGACACCTCCTATCTAGAATAAAATAAATAGGCCCAAATACAAGGCCTTAAAAAAAGCTAACTACACCACCAATGTTCTAAATGGAAGGGGCGCAAATTACAAAAGATAGACTATGGCCTAAAATAATCTCTCCATGCTCCATCCAAGCCATGTCTACTCTTTAATCCTCCTAGATAAGAAACCTTGCTAGGTGGGATTGCATCAATTAGCATACCTACATATATCGTATGCATGCTACACAATGTAATAGAAGGATAAAATAAGAATAAATAATTTGTGAATTGTGATATTTGGATTGTGGTGGTTTGATATATTGTGGTGTACCTTATGTAGACACCCAATTTTAGCCGAATAAGACTTTTAATCGATTATCAATTCCGAAGATGCAAGTGTAGGTTTCATTTGCATTTAAGTTTGTGTGTAAACTCTTATTTGATTTCAACGGTGCAAGTGTAGGTTTTTTTATAATATATTAATATACTATTAATTAAAGTAATATAATTAAAAGATATTAAATACTACCTTCATCCCAAGATATAACATATTTTCAAAAATTCTTTAACACTTTTATAAAGCTATTTTCAAGTTGGACAAATTATACATTAATTATATTTTCTACATAATATTCTTTGCAGAGGTCGGTCGAAAAATAATCCTTTCCAATATCAACACAGAATAATCTTCATTAATCAATGTCAATATAAAAACCAAACATCCAATAAAAAATAGACCTACCAACTTTAATAAAAACATCCATGACCGACATAAGCCCACAAATAGACCAGCAACATTGTTAGAGAAAATTCTTACTAATATTAGCTAAGAAATAATCTTGACTTGCATAGGTTGAAAATTTTCATTAGCCATTATTAGCTAAAAAAACCCTTGTTGACATCTTCTAAAAAATAATCTTGATTTACATTGATTCGAAAAGAAAAAACATGGCTAACACAATAAAAAAAATAGCCACGTAGACACTAGTCTAGAAAATGTCAATTAATGTTATCAACGAAATGATCCAGACTTACCATAGTTGAAACATAACCTCAAATGATGCTAGTAAAAATATAACATTGGTTATTTTCAATCTAAAATAAAAGTCAGGACGAAAAAATCTAGACCAACATTTCTTAAAATAATCTTGTCATCAACATCAACAAAAAATAGAGAAAATAGTTATACATTGTCTGTGTAAAAAAATTTATACTAACATTTAATCATAATTATTTTTACATGATAAGTTTGTTGACTTTTACTAATTAAAACCTTAACAGGTCATATAAATGAAGGATTGTGATTAAACAGTAATGTAAAACTCTTTTACATTGTCAGTATATCAATGTTAAACTAAAAAAAGAGTGAGGATAAAAAATTTTAAATTCTTACACTAAACTAAAATTTTACAATTTTAACTAATTAAAATTATTTTACAAATAAGAGGACTACAATTTTTCATTTTCCTAAAAGCTTTCATCCAAACAAAAATATTTTATCAAAAAATATTTGAAATTCTTTAACAACTTTAACAAGATAAGTTCATTTCCTAGAATCTTTCCTCTAATCACAATGTGAGGAAATTAGTTTTCCGCAAAGAAACAAAATCATACTAGACTTTGTATTTCAAGACATAGTTTGTGTAAATAAATTTGAAAACAAATATGTCATTTGGGATAGTTTTAATTTTTTGGTTTTTGTTTTGAATTAATGCATTTTGGAACTATTCAGTTGAAATTGTTTCAAAATAATTACATAATTGGTTTAAACCTTTAAGTATCAACCATTCTATTTTTTATTCTGATATCTTTTTCTGAATTAAAGAATAATTGAATTCGTTTACTTCACAATAATATAAAATAAAGTTTAGTGATAATTAAAATATAATAATTAATTGTTTTAGACATTTAATTATTCATTTAACAATAATATGTGAGATTTTATTGAATTCTTTAATCAGAATTTTAATCAAAACCTTTTTTTCATCTCACAATACTCACAAAAAGTAACTTTTTTTACATGATACATTCTCTCTATATATTAACATGTTTTATGACAATCAATCTAAATTCAAAATTAAATTTAAACTTTAGTTTATAATTTAACTATAATTTTTGCTACATAATTAATTATTTGATTGATATAAAATATAAATTTAAGTAAATATTTAAAGCAATACATTTTCAAAATTCTTTTTAATAAAAGATTCTCCTGTAATATTAATTGGTGCCTCTTATGTTTATGTTTGCTTTTAATAATATGTTTTGTTTCTTATAGGTAAATGATATTAATACAAAGATACCCTATAATGCAATCATCTATAATTAAGTCAATCAATTATTTATTTAAGAATTATAATACTTATAATTAATATAGAATAAATTATATATATCATCATTTATTATAAGAGAAAGTCCTTCGACTCTACATTTCTTTTTGGGCCAAGTAGGAATGGAAGGTAATGTCAAGGGTTTCCAATAACTCATAGACTCTTCTCAACCAACTGAGTTAGACCCTCTTCAACTCTACATTTAAGTACAAGAAATTAAGGATGAAGAAGGGATTAATGGAATAGATTGGTTCCATGCATATTTGAATTTGACAGCTCCGTTATAGGTTATAGGTCCACCACCATTAAGAAGACAATATTCACTTCCTGCTTCGAAATACAAAAGTGAAGGGCTTACAGGTTCAACTGTTTGAAATCCATTGCAATGCAAAAACACCTTTGATTGAGCACATTGACATGTGTTGGAGATTGTCACACTCCATTCTGGCTTTCCTTGCACTATAACTCCTGTTTTAACTTGACTTACAGAAAGATTTTTTAATGTACATTGTCCATAGCCTGAAATTATGATGAGTTAGAAATATTACTAAGAGTCATTATATGATTTTTATGTGTCATACATTGGAAGAAACAATTACCTTCAGATACGAGTACAAGAAAGACAACAATGTTGAGAATCTTGGCGGATAAGTTGACCATTTTAGACATAACATACAAGTTTTGAACCTTGAATTTATTTTATGAAAAATAAAACTATTAAATGATAAAAATCTAGATTTATTGACAGATTTATATAGGCAAGTAGAATAGATATGCCTACAAGTACTAAGGTAAAATTTACTCATACTTTTGATTTAATGTTTTATTAGCTATTATAAGGTTAATGAACTTTTCCAATTAATTTTTATATTTTAAAATACAATAAATATATTATATTTAATGAATGCATTGTTTAATTGTACCTGATTTGACAATCAATATATTGTGTTTAATAAAAATAGTAATAAAAAAGTAGTATTCATGAAATTTTTGTTTTCAAAGTAATTAATTTAAGATATATATTATATTTAATAAAATTTGAATATTTTTTATTATATTTAGGTTAATTTTACTATTTAAGATAGTTTTTTTTCATAATATATTAATAATTATTATAATATTTAATTAAACTTTCCAATTAAAGGTTATATGTAAAATGAAATAAACATATGACATTTAATTTTAACCATAATTAATTTGACTCAATAGATTGAATTTAATAAAAATAATATAAAAAATAAAATAAACTATAATTGTATTAATCAAATTTTATAAGCTTTAAAAATAATTGATTTAAAAAATATATTATGCTTGATCAAATTTGACTTTTATATTATATTTAAGTTAATTTTACTAATAGCATGTTTTTTTATAATATATTAATATAGTATTTATTAAAGTAATATAATTAAAAGATATTAAATACTATCTTCATCCCAAGATATAACATATTTTCAAAAAAAAATTTAACGCTTTTTACAAAACTATTTTCAAGTTGTTTGAATTATACATTAATTATACTTTTACATAATATTCTTTGTAGAGGTAGGTCAAAAAATAATCCTTCCAATATCGGCGTAAAATAATCTTGATCGATCAATGTCAATATAAAAACCTAACACACATCAACAAAAAGGATAGCCCTATGGAAAATAGAAACATCCATGGCCGAAATCAGCCCATAAATAAACCACGAACATTGTTATGGAAAATTCTTACTAATATCAACTGAGAAATAATGACTTTCATGGGCTGAAAATTTTCATTAGTCATTATTAGCTGAAAAAACCTTTATTGACTAGAAGTGTCATGATGGGTACAGTCTGGTGGGCCAGTCAAACCCACTACCGGTTCGGGCCGGGCCGCTAAAAAAAAATTTATGTTTCACGAAACAGTCTCACTTATGTAATCCGATTCACCCAACCCGCAAGTTTGGTGGGTTGAGACCGGGTCGGAGCAGGCTGACCCACTAGCCACCAAAAACATTTTTTAACTTTTTTTTTATTTCCCTTGTATCATTGTTGGCGTGTATATATTTTTTCTAATTTTGTTTTTCCTTTTTAGTTTTCCTCCCAAACGTGGAACTTCTAATACTACAAAAGTCAAAGTCACATTTTTCTTAAAATCTAAAAGTGAAACCCCTAATTGTCATGTTGTTTGAATATTATGTACATACATTCTTTTAATATTATTTATAATTTATATGTTGATAAAATAAATCTATTATGTAAGTATGTTGTTTTAATATTATTTATAATTTGGATTTTTTTATAACTTAAAAAGTAAAAAAAATCATAAATTAAATTTCATAATTAATTTTTTTGCAAATCTTGTGGGCTAGCCAACCTAATTCACCAACCCATGGTAGGCTAGACCGTTGCTGAAAATTCAAGTATCTTTATTTTTGTGGTTGGGCCAGCCTGACCCACTTATTTTATAACCTATGGTGGACCAGTCCGTTTAGGTCAGACTGACAGGTTTTGACACATCTATTGTTGACATCTTTTAGAAAATAATCTTGATTGACATTGATTGGAAAAGGAAAAAACATGGCTAACACCTATAAAAAAATAGCTACGTGTATACGGTAGTCTAGAAAAATGTCAATTAGTGTTGGCAAAGAAATAATCCGGTCATACGATAGTTGAAAAATGACCTCAAATGATGCTAGTAAAAATATAACATTGATCGTGTCTAACATTGCTCTAGGAATAACATTGATCAATGTGAACAAAAAATAGAGAAAGACAATTATATTATAAAAAATTTTATACTTACATTTAATCACAATCCTTGTAAGTTTTTTTATTTTGCCAATTAATACTTTAAAGATCATATAAATAAAGGGTTGTGATTAACGGTAGTGTAAAAGGTTTTTATACTATCAGTACATTGATGTTAAACTAAAAAAGAAGTGAGCATTAAGAATTTTCAATTCCTACATTTTTGTATGGAATTAAAATTCTACAATTTTAACTAATCAAAATTGTTTTACAAACAAGAGACTATAATTTTCATTTTTTCTAAAAGAGTTTATCCAAACAAACATATTTTATCAAAAGGTATTTGAAATTCTTTAACAAGATGAGTTCACTTCCTAGTATCCTCACTCAAAACACAATGTAAGAAAATTAATTTTCCACAAATAAACAAGATTATAATAGACTTTGTATTGCAAGACACAATTTGTGTAAATAAATTTGAAAACTGATATGCCATTTGGAATAGTTTTAATTTTTTGGTTTTTCTTTAGAATTAATGCATTTTGGAAACTATTTGTTAAAATTGTTTCAAAATAATTACATAACTAGATAATCTTAAAATACCTTTAAGTATCAATCATTCTATTTTTTATTTTGATATCATTTTCTAAATTAAAGAATAATTGGATTCATTTACTTCATGTCGATTATATCCTAACAATAATATAAAAAAAGTTTAGTAATAATTAAAATATAATAATTAATTGTTTTAGACATTTAATTCTTCATTTATTGAATTCCTTAATCAGAATTTTAATCAAAACCTTTTTTTAATCTAACAATACTCACAAAAACTCATTTTTTACTATGATACATTCTCTCTATATATTAACATGTTTTATGACCATCAATCTAAATTCAAAATTAAATTTATACTTTAGTTTATAACTTAACTATAATTTTTGCCACATAATTGATTATTTGATTAATATAAAATATAAATTTAAGTGAATATTTAAAGTAATACATTTTCAAAATTCTTTTTATACAATAATATTAATTACTGTCTCTTACGCTTAAGTTTCCTTTTAATAATATGCTTTGTTTCTTGCAGGTAAATGATATTAATACAAAAATCCCTACAATGCGTTCATCTATAATTAAGTGAATGTTCTATTTGTTTTACCATTAAATCAATGATTTATTTAAGAATTATAATTCTTATAATTCAATACACAATAAATTATATATATCATATATATATATATATATATATATATAATTTATTATAAGAGAAAGTCCTTCATCCACTCTACTTTGTTTTTGGTCCAAGTAGGAATTGAAGGTAATGTCAGAAGTTTACAATAAATCACAGACTTTTCTCAACTGACTGAGCTAGACCCCCTTCAACTCTACATTTAAGTACAAGAAATTAAGAATGAAGAGGGGATCAATGGAATAGATTGGTCCCATGCATAATTGAATTTGAAAGCTCCGTTATAGGTTATATGTTCACCACCACTAAGAAGACAATATCCACTTCCCTCTTCGAAATACAGAAGGGAAGGGCTTACAGGTTCAACTGTCTGAAATCCATTACAATGCAAAAACACCTTTGATTGAGCACTGTGACATGTGTTGGCGATTGTCACACTCCATTCTGGCTTTCCTTGCACTATAACTCCTGTTTTAACTTGACTTACAAAAAGATTTTTCAATGTAGATTGTCCATAGCCTGAAATTATGATGAGTTAGAAATATTACTAAGAGTTATTATATGATTTTTATGTGTCATACATTGGAAGAAACAATTACCTTCAGATACACAAGAAAGACAATAATGTTGAGAATCTTGGCAGATAAGTTGACCATTTCAAACATAACATACAAGTTTTGAACCTTGACTTTATTTTATGAAAAATAAATCTATTAAATGATAAAAATCTAGATTTATTGACAAATTTATATAGGCAAGTAGAATAGATATGCCTACAAGTATTAAGGTAAAATTTATGATTTAATGTTTTATTAGCTATTATAAGGTTAATGAAGTTTCCCAATTAAGTTCTACATTTTAAAATACAATAAATATATTATATTTAATGAATGCATTGATTAATTGTACCGGATTTGACAATCAATAAATTGTATTTAACAAAATAGTAATAAAAAAGTAGTATTAATCAAATTTATGTTTTCAAAGTAATTAATTTAAGATATATATTATATTTAATAAAATTTGAATATTTTTATTATATTTAGGTTAATTTTACTATTTAAGATAGTATTTTTCATAATATATTAATAATTATTATAATATTTAATTAAAATTTCCAATTAAAGGTTATACGTAAAATGAAATAAGCATATTACATTTAATTTTAACCATAATTAATTTGACTCAATCGATTGCATTTAATAAAAATAATATAAAAAATAAAATAAACTATAATTGTATTAATCAAATTTTATAAGCTTTAAAATCAATTTATTTAAATCCATAAGAATGACTGTCCTGCCCTTGACCTTAACTTATCCGTTGTGGTATTTATCTTTTAATTAGAGAACTTTATATCGGTATAGTTCTAGATTTGAGACGCTTATCGATCATAAAAGTTTTAGGTATTTGATTAATCAAAAGGAGTTGAACATGTGGCATAAGAGTTGGTTAGGATTTCTTAAGGACTATGGTTATGAGTTTAGCTATCACCCTATTAAAGCCAATGTGGGAGATGATGCCTTAGTAAGAAGTTTTTGGCATATTTTAGTTTTGACAATAAGAGAAATATATTTTATAACTTTGTTTGGGATATGAGTTCACGTTGTCAGATCAAAGTGAGACTAATGAGGATAGTTAGTGACCTATTAGTTAAGATAAAGGAAAGTCAAAGGTTTGACCAATTTTTTGGCGTATAAGCTAGTCTTAAAGTATGGAAAATGCAAGTGACTTTTATTTGGATGAAGATTAAATGTTAAAGTTTACAAATAGAATGCGCATACCTAGTATTTTGAGCTTAGAAAGTTTATCTTAGAAAAGAAACATATGAGTAAGTGAAGTTTCACCCCTGGTATCACCAGAAACCTTCAAGTTTGTTGCAACCTTTGAGTATACTCGAGTGAAAGTAGGATAATATCTTTATGGATTTTGGGATTGAGTTATATAAGTAAAGGAGGGCTAAACTTTTGAGACCTTACCAGCAGGACTTGAAGATCGAAGGGTTAAACAGGTTAGAAGGAAGTAAATGAGTAATAGCTAATAACACCACCTAGGAGCTAACGAGAAGGTTAAGGAGTTTTGTCTAGAGCTTTTCGTTACGCTAAAATTCAAGGATGAATTTTTTTGTAAAGGGGTGAGGGTTGTAACATATCCATTTTTTTTAGAAAAATGAAATATTAATAAAAAGATTTAATTTTATATTAAAGGCTTAAATTAATTTAATAAAATAAATGTTGGTGTAAATAGTAAAATAGTCTAAAGGTTAAGTTTGGGTCTAGTGCTAAAAAACTCAATCCAACTATTAGCTTAGGTAATTCAGAGGGGTTGGGGGCATGACACTTCAGTTTTCACATTTCTGACTCGGGAGGTTAGAGAGGAAGCTGTAGAGAGAACCTTGCTAAGGGAGTTTGAGGAGCAATGTTTGAGAGTTGAGGTTACACCTTCACAATTAGGATCATCCTTTGAGGTAAGAGGGGTGAGAAATTATCTCTCATGTGGCATATGTAGAGTAAATGGGTAGTGAAGTGATCCCTAAGCTTTGATAGGTTTCAATGTTGCATGTATGTTATGAACACCCACAACGAGTGTTGAATGGATAAATGTTTGATGTACAAATGAATGTGTTCATCAATTTTATTGTTTGTTAGGGATCATGAATTATGAGATAAAATAGATTGTGTATAATGATTATGTTGACATTGAGGTTTTTCCTTTTTATACCTTAGAGATTAGTGCCTTGAAAATGGATAGTATTGATTAGTTTCTTGTCTTAAAGTTGGGTTCTATATGAGAAATAGGATATTGGAGGTGAACCCTAACTCTTCATAGGATTAAAGTTTCATGTGTTTTATGCGATTGATTAGTTTGTTTGTTTCTATGAATGTTATTGATTATTAAACGGTAAAAAACTTAATTATATTATTGATTAATGTGATAGTTGAGTAACTGTTTGTTATTTGAACTGATCTCTATATAAAAAGAATTAAGTGTTAGGTCTTAGAGTTTGGAGTTAGAATTAAATTTTAGAGACCTTATATAAGTTGAATAATTGTTATCTGAAAATTTTTGTATGAACACACCTCAATATTCTTGTAGCATCTTTCTATCATAATTAAGTGATAAATTCATGTTTTCTCCAATTTTTAAAATAATAAATGTTTGTTTTAGCCCTTGAGGTCAACATAATAGTTGTAGATAAATGCCCTAACTTTTAAACTAGATAAGAAACCATATCATAGAATTAATAAATCTCTACATATTGCATTTATACTCGACAAAAGTCATATAAACTTATTAGAAAATGAGTGAGGAAATCTTCAAAACTTAGAAAATCTTGTGGTGACCTATGAATGTAATAATCCTACGTGTATATGTGAGAAAATTAATATATTCAATATTATAAATGATATTTTGTGCATGAGAATTTATGCATTGGATAATTTGGGTTGAAGAGCTTATTTGTGTTAAGAGTTAAGTCTAAGTTGTTACTTATCAGTGTGTAAACTCTGAATTGCTCAATCATTTGTGAAATCTAGACTTTGTCTAGCAATGCTTACGTCTTTTTTTTTTGCATAGTCACAGTTTTAGATATGTGAAGTATCTTATAATTATGAGTGTCACGGATGATTGAATGTTTGAAAGTTATTTGAGGTGTGTGAATTAGGGGTTTTTTTCAATGTGTGATATTGATGTCGATTTCAATTGGATACATAATATGTTGATGACGGTACTCTTCAGAGGTCATCGTGGGTTGGTTTGCATTGCATGGTTGTACCTACGTGTAAATAGTAAAATAGTTTAAAGGTTAACTTTGGGTCTAGTGCTAAAAAGTTCAATCTAACTATTAACTTAGGTAATTTAGAGGGGTTAGGTAGATGACACTTCAGTTTTCACGTTTTTGACTCGGGAGGTTAGAGAGGAAGCTGCAGAGAGAACCTTGCCATGGGAGTTTGAGGAGCAACGTTTGAGAGTTGAGGCTACACATTCACAATCAGGAATTGAATTGATTGGTTTTTTGCCTTAAAGGTTAAATTCTTGAAAACCCATTTTTGTAAAAGAAGGTAGATTTTGAAAATTTCTAAAAGGGGCTGTTTTTGAAAATACTCTAATACTGTTGAATACAAATCTTTGAAAAAGTAATTTGGTAAATCTATTCAACCCCCCTTTCTAGATTCCCACATTGGACCAACGACCTTGCCAAGGGAGTTTGAGGAGTAATGTATGAGAGTTGCGGCTACACATTTACAATCAGGATCATCCTTCGAGGTAAGGGGGTTTGTTTCAATGTGCGATATTAATGTTGATTTCAATTCGCTACATAATATGTTGATGATGTTGTTCAAAGTGTGCTTGATGAGGTGTCATCCCAATTATGGTTGGGGATGAAGCATGATGACATAATTAGATATTGACATTGTTATTTGTGTTCATGATGATGGTTAGGATGTGCCTGACGAGATGTCATCCCAGTTGTGGTTGGGAGTGGAGTGCGATGACATGATTAAATGTTAGCATTATGATTATGTTGTGGATGACATGAGGCATGAATATGACATTCGACGAAGTTTTGTAAAGATCGCCCATTTTGTGGTGCTCTTCACAGGTCTTCTTGGGTTGTTTTGCATTGCACGATTGTACCGACGTGTTATTGACATAGAGGAGGATTCACTTCGGGTGGACCTATGGTGAGATGGTTATACCTACATGTTATTAGCGTAGAAGAGGGCCGCTTCGGGCGTGTACTTGAGAGACCATGCATCAACATCATTAGCATGAATGAATTTATGTATATGGATGTATAATTTTTGCCAGGGATGTGTAATAAATTTATATGTTTATTTATTGCACTTTAGTTGACTACCCATTCTATTTATATTTTCCTTAACATGCGTGAGACGTATTCTCACTCCTTTGTTGCCTTTTATTGCATTTTGTTTGGGTTAAACTTTACTTTCAGGTGAGCAAGATCTTCTCACATTGTGAATCTTCCTCTTGAAAAGTTCCAAGATGTAGTCTATGTGTTATTTATATGTCTCTAAAAGCCATTACTCATAGTTGATAACTCTAAATTGAAGTATGGAAATTTCTCCACGCAACCCATAATTTCTCCCTATGCACTTCCATGTTACACACCCGAAAAGTCTAATCCGCAGTTAAAAGTACACCTCCTAAACGGGGTGTAGGAGAATTTCCTGAGGTACATCAAGAAATTGTCTTATGGAGATGTGTCTCTTACAGCTTAAGTTGATCTAGAATCCGATATATGAAATGTAAATTTTGAAGCATGTTTGCTTTCAATTTTGTTATGTGTTGCTATAATTTGTTTAATTCATAGTGACAAATATGTTGTAAAGTAACTAGATACAAAGAAATAAACTTGTTTAATTCAGGTTTTGATTGCTCAGAAAAACAATATAATCCGGGCTTAAAATTTCATGTAACAAAATAAATTGAGTTATGAAAATTGCAGATAAAATGTTCACATCCTCCGGGCCAAGCAACTAGATAACACTTGGCCCATCTAAAACACTTTTCAACTGGTCAAAATTTAACGCATATCTCACATAGTAAATGTGGCAATCATTTGTAAATAGATTTCTACAACATCTACCGGAAAATTTATGTACTTCCAATAATTTCACATTCTTTCTGTTCACATTCCAGCTTACCCCACCTTGCATCAACTCGTTCACAGGGAAATACTGGTTTGCCAAGGCTGTCGAAAACAATATCAAAGGGTTGTGCAAATCAGAAATTATGTAACTACACCAGTTAGTGGGCCAAGGCATAAAACAGCATCTACTTCAGTATATAAACTGTCAACAACCAACTCACTTAAAAGCTTAAGTTCTTAAATGGAGGCTTATGAAACAGACTCTCCAAAAGCTTAAAGTTGTTAGTAGGTGCTCATGGATGGTTTTAAGACTATTATAATATAACGTACAGCAGAAAAGAAAACCAAATGTTTGACCAAACCTATCAGTTATTTAAGCTTATATATTTAGGTACATTTTTTTCAGGTATAACGTATTAAACAGTAAGGACTTCTTAACCTCAAGAAAACTGTTCTATACTATGCCATTTTTACAAGATTAAAAACTTGGAACACTCCCTAAACTCTCGATTTCCCATTTTAAAAATATTTGTCTACGCTCCAAAAAGTCAGGCCCCAAATTTTAACAGGACATACCCATTAGCATACTAAAAGTGGCTTACGCTGACAAACCCCATGAGCAAAAGATGGTTTGAGCTATTTCTTAAAAGATAAAGTGATGGTAGTCAACAATAATGAGCATGTCTTACCTTCTATTAACAACATTATGCACATGGCATAACCAATGAGAAAATTCAGCATGTGACCCAGTCTGTACAGGATTTGCTCTGATAAACATGTAAAAAAGCACATAAGTAAAACGGGAAATATAGAAAAGGAACTTTGGAAGTGTAGCATGGAACTGCAACATGTGAAAACTTGAGCAAATCAAATAATTAATTAATTAACACTTGTCTTTGAAACATGCTACTATGTTGAAGATCCATAAGAGCCACTCTATGTTAGACAGTAGATGTTTAAGATCAAAATATCTTAGTCAATCAGTTTGACCTCTTTCCCAGCTCCCCAATATTTACAGGAAGAGAGATAGAGAGACATAGGCTCATTAATGTTTCCAAATAGAGACAGGATGCGGAAAAAAGGACCTCATTATAAAACAATTATGTACTCATTGCTTCTAGACCAAATTCAAGTAGGTCCTTGTCTCCCATTGCTAGTGTTCAACATGCAGTTGCAAGAGTAATTGTTGTAATGATAATAATATTTCCTTCAGAAAAAGGTGCATAGACTTCTGAAGTAAAAGCTTCCAACTGAATCCAGCAAAAAAAAAAAAATACAAGAATAATAAGAACTGTTGATCAACATAACCATCTGGATTATCTAACTATTGAAGTAACAACATTTGATAGTCAAAACTAGAAAACAACTGAATTCCCTCATTTAGTTATTTGAGCAGTATGTGTATCTCCTCACATTGGGGATGGGAATGATCTTTAGCATTGAAAACATGCACTTTATTTTGCACCTCTATCCAACTCCAACCTGGAACCTTTTTCACCCCTCTCTTGCATCATCCTTGTTACGCTAGCCTTCTGATCCCACATCTTGAAATGCCAATACATTTCAGAGAGTATAACATGTGTGCAGTGCTCCTCAAGCTCCAGCTCTAGCAAAGTCTTAACTACCTGACCAGCTAATTTCAATATCACCAAAAGATCTACAGGCACCGAATAAGGTTTTCAATAATACCATTGACATCAGGTTCAGAAGGCATAGTTTCAACCAGAGCTTTTGCCTTGTCAAGGCATCCTATCCGACCATAGAGAACAAATTCACAAGCATAGTGCTCTTGTCAAGATGGAATACCAAAGTCAGACTCCATAGACTGTCAATGGAATTAATTGACTGAATATTTGTTATTATTAGCACAGATTTTGTTGGCTATTTACAGCAGAATATTTGTTATTATTGGGTAAAATATTTGCAGAGTCGTTATTATTGGGTAGAATAGTTGCTTCCTTATTTAGTTAGCCAAATGTAGCATAGCATTTAGGGCAGAGGGTTGGAAATCAGATTTCTCTAGAGGAGAACACAGCTTTTCTGACCTACATTTTTCTGAGTTTAATGTTGACTTCATAAAATTGAAACCTTGTTCTACCAGTCCATTATGACTTCATGCAGTAAGAACTGCAATCAAGGTTATATGATCAGGTTTCACTTTCTCTCTATCATTAAGTCAAAGATCAAGTGAAATGTTTTCTTGTCCATGTTGTGGATACCCAAAGATGATTGAATTCCAAACAATGGCATTGTCTTTGGAAGTTGCTTCAAAAGATTTCCTAGCATCTTCTATGATCCCACATTTAGAATACATGAAGATCAATGAACTCCCAACGTAATTATTGGTATCAAAACCTACATTAAGTGCAAAAACATGAATTTGTTGACCTAACTATAGAATTGCAAAATCTGAGCAAGAGGTTATGACAGCTGAAAAAGTATAGTGGTCAATTTCTATGACCAGAGATCTCATCTGTAAAAATAACCTCAAGACTTGTACATACGCTGCCAAAATGGAGTCCCAAAGTGCAGCAATCTTTGAAGTCCATGAAAAAGAATATTCTTAATGAATCTTCCATGCAACTATCAGATCTGATATACATGGTATTAGAAATGGTGAAATCGGGTCCAATTCACCCCCACAAAACTGGTTTGTAAGATGAGATTTGCACCACACTTATATATTCTTGTTTGTTCATATCACTTGTCGATGTGGACTTGGGTTCCCACAGGATGAGTCTATTTATAACTTTATTTCAAAGGTTATTATACATGAGTATAAAATATATGATTCTCTATAATCTTAAAGATATTTTTACCTACTATATTTAAAAACAAGATAATATAATATTAAAATAAGATAATATCTAAGATTCTGAATACTCCCCGTTAAGCTGGAGCTTACTAAGCATTCAGCTTGTTACAAGAATGCAGTGACAAAATTAATAAACCAAAATTGAGTTTCACCATAAACAACATTTGGAAATACAACTCAAGGATGTTGGTGAAGTCGGAGAATATTGCTTAAGACCACCACCACTGCTACTAGGCATAGTTGAAACTAGTGCAACAAGGACAATCGGGGTCAGTGCATCAGGGACAAAGACAGGGGTCAATGCATTTGGGACAGCTAATGCAAGTGCATCTAGGACAAAGATGATGTCAGTGCATAAGAGTAGAAATAAGCCAATGGAAACCATTATTGAAGAGGAAAATAGAAGCAACATGAACAATATCAAAACAGGACCACCACTACTACTGAGATATAGTTGGAACTAGTGCAATACGAACAATCGGGATCAATGCATCTAGAACAAAGACAGGGGTCAGTGCTTCTGGGACAGCCAATGCAAGTGCATCTAGGACAAAGATAAGGTCAATGCATAAGGTAGAAACGAGTCGATGGAAACCATTATTGAAGACGGAAAAGAGGCAAGATGAACAATATTGAAACACTACGTTTTAGGATAGGACAAGCAAAAAGAGGCCCTCAATGAGAGACGTTCTTCTTTTTTACTATTCCTTTAACCTGGTTCTAATACCATGTGTTAAAATCAGAGAAATAGAGAGGAATATTGGAATGAAATTGTGCATATGAATACCCATAAGATGAATCTATTTATAACTTTATTTCATGGGTTATACTTGAATATAAAATATATGATTCTCTATAATCTCAAAGATTTTATTTTTACCTACTATATTTAAAAAAAAGATAATATAATATCTAGATAATATCTAAGATTCTCAAAACATGGAAATCAAAGCACTGAAAGCAGGCACAGAATCCTCAACCCCCTTTTTTTAATCACCAAGCACCAGCCCGTGCAAACATTTTCCATGACTCTTATGCTCATGTACCTAACAAGCACTGAGAATTCCAGAGTAAGTATATGCATCAGAGGCTCAAACCCAAATTTCTGCATATCAATGAAAATTTTAAATGCGGGATCTTCCTTCTCATACATCAAGTAAGCACCAAGCATGGAGTGCCACATAATCACATCACGACATGCAACAGCACCATTAAATACTATCTAACCATCTTGCAAAGAACAACGTCCTGAACATGCTTTGACAGAAGCATTGCAGATAGTGTTAAACAACTCTAGCCCATGTTTCACAATTTTACAATGCAAATGCATTGTCAACCTATAAAACACAGCAGTAAGCACATCAAGCAACGTCAAAAGTCGAGACACCATGCCATCATCAATGTCTACACCCTCAAGCTCCATGCAACTTTGCACTCAAAATGCCATGTCACAATCACCAACTTGTGAATAACTGGCAAAAAGGGTATTCCATAATAAATAATTGTGTGTTGGCATGCTCTGAAACACAACAGTTGCATCATTAACTCTCCCACATTTGCATACATGTCCAAAAGGGCACTCCTAGAAAACACGTTTTCTGATAGTTGTATCTTGAGAATGATAGAATGCAGTTGTTGCCTAAGCTGGAGCTCTCCAGCACAAGCAACACCATTGAGAATGCTTCCCAATGTGTGGCTGTCAAATGCTACTGCAGGACTTCTCATGGCACTAAGGAGTTGCAATGTGCTATCCAAGTGACCGGAGTTTGCAGAAGCAGAAATTATGGCATTCCAAGAGATGGTGTCTTGAGGGGGCCTTTTGTTGAACAGTTGGTAAGCATAAGTTAATTCCGAGCATTTTGCATATGCTGTTATGAGGTTGTTGGCCGTGTAAAGGTCTGTGATGGAGCCTAACTTGATTGCTTAGCAATGGGTTGCTTTTAGGCCAAGCAAAGTGAGCGTGTGGAGCCTTTTCATTCATGAGCATATGGAAGAGATGATAGTGTGGTTCTGAAATACAAAAGATTTCGATACCCAAAATGGAATTTGATTGAGACAGGGAAAGAGGTCTTAATTAACCAAAATGGAAAATGATCAGCAAGTAACTATACCAAAATAAACAATTCTAATAACAAATGATCTATTGCAGGATAAAGAGTAGGAAATTAATATACCTAAGAATTTCTTTAAAGTGATCTGCACATTCCCTGCAAGGGTACATTCGAGATAATATCTGTACCTGTTTACAAATTACATCCTGTTAAACAAGTCTTTTTACAGTTTTGGATAACTCAAGGCTCCCTACCACATGGATAATAAACTTTGACAAATATATTATTTGCCTTAATGTCAATCCCTGGTTAGAATCTGCTAGATCATCAGTCATCACTTTAGAACAAGAGTCCATCATACTTGAAATATAGAAACAAAATATAGACACACTTTTAAACAATTTTCTCAGTTTATTGCCATTATAATTATAATATAGTCATTAACAAGATAAATCAAGCAATAGTTTTGCAACAATCATAAGATAAATTTAATGGCAAGGATTTCTACTACCAATTACATCCAAGACTCAAATAAGTCCACAACATTTTCTAACTTATTTAAAATCCTATCATTTGTAACAAGGAATAAAGGAAGGAAGAAAGGAAGATACCAGTTCTTTTACATCTTTCTTCTGTTGTCTTGTAGGATTATCAGGGTACTGAAAAGAGAACTAAATCATTCAAAACTCTGTAGTTTGAAGATAACAATTGTTGAAAATTTTAAGTATAACACGTAAAATACCATAATAATGACAGAAATGGCTCCCAATACAGTTTTTAAATGGAAAATATCATTAATAACAATGTGAAACTTTCTTCAAATAACATCGTATGTAAAGCAATTGAAAATAGGAGAAAATGATCAGCACTCATTACTACATTGTTCTAAACTTCTACTAACATAATAATTCAACACTTATGCAACAGAGAACAATAATTTGGTGCACAATACAGGACAAAACTAGATGACTAACAGAGATGGAGGAATAAAAAGTATCTGTATAAGTACAAATTGAGTGACAAGACCTGAGCTGCAAGAGTGTGAAGAAAAATCCAAGTAGCCCTTCCAATCTCTTCTTTAGACACTGGGGCAGCAGACATTACCTATAGAAACAAAACAACGATGATAAATAAAACAATCATGACATTTGATATTTATAAGAGCAAATCACAATATAACACCCCCTCAAGTTTTATCAAATTATAGATAACTTCACTCTCTTTATTTCCTACACTAACCACCCTAACAACATTACACTAACATTCCCTATATGTTAGAAAACATTACTATAACATCTCTCTCAAACCTTACACTAACACCCCTTCAAGAGGTGTGAAGGTAATGGTTAAAAAATACAGAGGATGCATGCGTCACTTCAAGGGATATTGCTGTAATTTCCTCTATTTGTAAAGATACACCTAGATGAATAACTTATACGACTCGGACTCCATACATTTTAACTAGACTAAAAATAAATAAATCATTAATTTACATATATTCATTCCAATAAATGTAGTAAAATAACATTAACTTTAAAACATCTATAAAATTGGTGACTACAAGATTGGTGATGCAGCATGTACTTTCATCAAATATAACAATCCAGATATCCTTCCCTAGAGAAACCTTTCTTCAAGACAAGTCAAAAGACTACGCTATTTTATAACTTTATATCAAAGTTATCAATATTGGATAGCAAACATTATAGCGGGATAGAGCATAGCAAGGTTATTCAGAATTTTTATATACAGATTCAATAATTTATACAGTATATATGGTCAAATACTAAAAAAGTTTAATATCTATGTATTACCAATGTATACTTTTATACTATCAATCAGAAACATGGTATATATGATATGACTTTTACAATGATTATTGTCAAAGTCAACCAAATTACCATATACAATTTGTAATGGGATGACCATGTAAAATCATTTTACGCTGTCAGTATATAGATTACTTACTCTTAAAATAATTACTAAAAACTCATTAAATATTTATAATTATAATTAAAAACCAAACCCCATAGGTTTTAAGCAAAACATATGGGTAAATAACAATAAAAGATTAGGAACAAACAATTTTTTTATAGGTCAAATGTTAATTGTTAATATGTTAGTTTTTTGTTAGTGAAGGGATTCGAACTTACAAGCTCTCCTTCCCCCATCTCCCCACATGTGGACTTTGCTACTACACCAACCTTATAACTCCTTCAACATACAATAAAAAGTGAGGGTGCATGTTGACCTGAGAAAAAAAAAAAAAGAAGTTAAGGGCTCACAGTTAAGAATAAAGGTGGTTCAAAGTTCAGTATATAGAAAATATTGGAGGGTGGGTATCTCCATAAATACTGCACGAGATAGGCTGTTAGGCTGTTGTTGGTCGCATAATATGGATATCTCAATAGATAGAAGCAGGGGAAGCTACATCCCATTAAGGAATTTTTAATATAACGGGGAAGTGAAATCACAACTTTGTCCTTAAAAAATCCCACAATTTGTGAAATTGAGTTTTTCTTACAAGTCTCACTCTAATATCAGTACAGCCCAGTGTTGTTAAATAACTGTCATGGCAGCGCCATATATGGCATGACAGATTTTTGGCGAACCACCATAGACCATTTGTGAAGGGACACCCGCCATAAGGCACAATTGTGTGTTTTTATGGTGGAACGTTTCCCTTCTGTTATCCGCCCCCATCTGCCTTTGATAACACTCAGTACAGCCACTATACTCAAAACTTTGTAGCAACCTGATAGAGACCAGAATGAAGAGTCTAGCCGCAATGTGTATATAACAAATGGAAACAAGAAACAGAAGAGAAAATACAGATCAATAACCAGAGTAATAGCTCCTCAGAGAAAAAATTTCTCTGCTCAAAACAGAATGACTCCCACAAATACATGACACACACCTGACCCCCTCTCCATGCACGCACACTATTCAGGTGAATACTGCCACTAACTAACTACCCTAGCCCTGCCTATTTCTTCTAGAATGAACACTGCAAATGGAAGCCCTTTCTAGTTGCAGACCCACTATAACTCCCTCCATGTCAGCATTGAAATATGGGCCCATCATGGGTGCTTCATACCATTATACCACTATAGCACTATTGACAACTATGGTTCATATTACAAATATACAATACACAAATCAAGAGCAACGAAAAAAGGAAAATAAATGAAAGGCCTATGTGTTCTTTGGTTCCTAAAGAAATCAAGTTAGTGAGGATGACAAACAACACCGTAGTATACCAAGGTAAATAGATCTGATGTTCAAAACATAGTAATAATGAGTTTGAACTTGGAGATCAGATTCACCACCCCTCCTACACTCACTCTAAGAATAAAAATGATAAATTCATTTTCTCACCAGCAAACGAAAGTGTCCAACAATGACCAGGCATTGGAAAAGTACTGTGAGATAAATAAGGCTTGCCATGTAGCAAAATAAACTTGTTTGTTACTTAGTTTAGACAAGAAAGCCCTAAAAAACTCATAACTTGAATATGTCACCCTATTTCTTCCAAGAAGCCAATTTTTCTGTTTACTTTGCTATTAGTATTATTGTCCCACCCAGTTACAGAGAATGAGACAAAATTAATGCATATTGCATTATCAATATATGATAAATTAATAATAATAGCAAAAAGCAAATTATAAACTTTATCATAGTAAATCAAAGCATGAATTACAACATACATTTTGAAGAGAAAAAAACGAAAGTAAAAAGATTCAAATTCCCCTAGAACATACAGACAACATCTGATCCTAATTCAGAAGCGCAAACAAAGAGCCAATCACAAAGACCATAATCACTGGCACAAAAGTCACAATAAAGATAGTTAAAATAGCATTACATTTGAAAAAATGGATACCTTGACAGAAGTTTCACCAAGTTGTACAGAAGATGCATTTTTGGCAATTGGAGCTTTGGTAGAAGAAGAGATGGAGTACAGAGAACCACTAGGGGGTCCTGATGACTGGTGATGAAGGCCTATGAAATTGGAGAGATGGTGTTGAACAAAATTTGAGACTTGCTCAAAGTTATGAAACAAGGCCAGCAGTGGATTCACAGACATGTTACCTGAGATATATGGGTAGGAAATTGTGTGGGAGAACAAAAGACAATCACTACAACAATTAGTGAAGCTCAACACCAAAACAAATTGAGCTATGCAATCCACATTCATGCAACTAACTATAATCCATACACACCCAATAAGAGCAAATCATCAAGAGTCCAAAAACAGCTTGCTCACAGTGAATCAAGAAACCGAAACAAAGTGTACATAATCATATACACACATTTGGTCATGATAAAAAATCAAGAGAGGAATGAGGGATTGGCAAGCTAAAATAAAAATTTAGAAATTGGAACCCATTTTATATATTTCAGGAAAAATCAGAAAATCTAAAATTAGAGAATTGGCTGTCAAAAAAATACAAGGTTCAGGAATTTATTCCACCATAAAGGATAGATACTAAATTCTACAACATCCTTTATGTGCCTATCCTTAGCCAATTACCCAAAATTGGTTGCATATATTGATAATATTTGAAAATGGATAATTACAAGTATACATTTATCCTTTTTGTTACAAATAACTCCAGGAAACAACTATGTACTATATACAATCAAATAAATATTAAAAAATATTAAAAAATAAAAATAAACCAAATTTATATTTTGTTTTATTAGAAAGAGAGATATGGACTCAATACAAGTCAAAAAAGAAAGTAAAAACATCTGTCCAATTTTTTATTAATTTCTGCTCATTCCTTTTTCAACAACAATCTCTCAAAAACTGAACCCATTAGTTTGAAATGCCCATTCAGATTACATACAGACACACAAAATAAAAAAAAAAAAAACTGTATCATTCTCTTATTCAGTTACATGGAGCAAAATTTGTGACAAAAATATCATTGTTTTCATGAATAATAACAAAGGAACACTACCACCGGTCCACCAACCATCCCCCGAAACAATTTCTATCAAATGAAAGCACACTCAGTAATCATGACAACTCTTGATGTCATAGTATCTTCTAAATGGTTAAAAATCTGATAAAGAAAGCAGAAACACATCATCACTAATGCCATTTAAAGCAAACAAGCGAAAGAAAGAAATGAGTTACGTGCCACAGAATGCTGTCACAAGAATCACGAGTGATTCAAGTCCTCTTGCTTGAGTTGTGTCCCCAAGTATTTCTCTCTGAAAGAAAGAGTTTGAACTTTAATTATCATAGATGTTATATGATGAGGACCATTACACATCATTATACTCACAAAAAAAGCAAGAAGGAATCCAAAGTTTAATCATGCCATAATAGTAAGGAGTCAAAAAGGAATAACTTCACTTTCAGAACATTCAACATGATTAATTCTTCAATAGTTCACTATAAATATATGAACACATAAGTTCAATTCAGCTTCCCTTAAAGCATTACTGAAGTTTGTTGAAGTAGAAACACAAAGACACAAACAAACAAAAAGAAATATTAGGAAATGTCTACCTTGCAATCAAGGGAGTCATTTTGGCAGTTGGCAACATAGATGGAACAGATAAATCACAATTAAACTATATAACAAATAATCACTCTGTGAGCACATAAAATTCCATTAATAACTTATAGGTATGCATGGATTGATTTGGCATAAAAGTATAAAACCATAAAGTAACATTATCCTCTATTGCCCATATTTAGTTTATTTAACTTCCCCTTTTTAGAAATTTTGTATAACCATGCTACCATAGTTTTGTCGCCCACAGTGGTCTTACCTAACTCCAACAAAAAAAAATTGTATACCCTGCAACAAACAGCCAGAAATATCAAATTTCCTAACATTCTTACCAAGTGATCAACTATTAGCAATTTAATTTATTTTAAACCAACCAAACACTTGGTTCTACAGTGACAATCAATTTACACGGGTCTAAATATGTAACAAGCAGGAACAGCAGCACTCAGCTACAAAACGTTCTTGAAAAATGTCATTCATTGCAGAATTCACAGTCAAAACAGGTCCACCCACAAAAAGAACAAACAAACAAACAATTTAACACAGAAACTCCCCAATCATAATCGAACTCTTCGGCACTCAAAATCACATGATGACATGACAAAAACTCAGTTTTATATCTTCTTGCAAAAGGGAGATATGTTAATTGAAAGTGAAGGAAACCATTCAAAGGATGGTAAATAGGATTCCCTCAAACGCAGAGACCAAAAAAACAGTTAATCAAAACTTCAAAAGAAGAAAAGCTTCACAACAACAAAGTCCAACCACCCTATACACCTATCAAAGGAACAGCAAAAGGTATAAACAAGGAATTCCTATAATTTAATTAACTTAAATTATAGCATTAACTTCAAGCTATAATTATATATAATATGAACAAGAGAAGTACAAAATAGTACATAAAACAAAACAAATAGCGACGTGTTTGTGAGTGAGAAGTTGAGTACACGAACAGAGAACGAGCTATTAGTGAAGTGGCGAACTGAGAGTGAACTCCATTGAAATCAATTGAGGAATTGAGAGTGCAAATTGGTTAGGGTTTTGGGTTGCAATTTGCGTAGTTTGGGAGGGCAATGGTTTGCTTTTGAAAGGTGAAGTAACCAGAACCAGATTTCAATGGGCGCGTAAACTATCTGCTTCCTTCAGTTGTTAATTTAATTTATTATTTTATAAAATTTTAATGAAGTGTCATGGGATTGTTTTAAGGTGGGGAGAAGTTCTTCTTAAATCTCTATAATTTCTCCTTACAGTAAGATAAATCTCAAATATTTTAGGTAAAAAAGTAATTTTAATCCTAATAAAAAATTTATAAATCTTTTTATAAATTTAGATAGGTGTTTGGATTTGTAAAAAAAAAATTTACAAATTTTTTTACAACTCCAAACAAGGGTTTTCGGACTCAGTCTGGATAGGGATGTCCAGACTTGTAAAAAAAATTGCAAATTTTTTTACAAGTCCGGACAGGGGTTTCCCTTATTTTTTTTACATGTCTGGACAGGGGTATCTAGACTTGTGAAAAAAAATTGCAAATTTTTTACAAGTCCGGACAGAGGTGTCCAGACTTGTAAAATAAAATTTTCAAATTTTTACAGGGGTGTTGGAACTTGTGAAAACCATTTTTTCAGTGAGAAGAAAAAACAAAGTCATGCAAGATAAGCTAACGAGAGAGATGTGAAACGAGAGACATGCGAAACGAAAGAGACGTGCAAATGAAAGAGAAAAGAAAGAGATGCATGGTAATTAAAGTTTTACTGTTTTCATTAAGAGTTTCTTTTTTCATTTTGAGAAATTATAGAGGTGTAGGAAAAACTTATTTGAATGCAGGAAGAAATTATCTAAAATGGGTGTAGCGGTTCACCTATATTCAATGGCCAGAACCTGCTAACCTATTCAACCCACACTTGGCTAGGCTGAAAAAATATAAAATTAGTTAATTGTATCATAAATATGGATTGACTCACTTATGATATATTCTCCACATGAGTTAAACTTGGAGTGGGTTCAATTGGTCCACCAAAACACTTAAATTTTATTTTTTACTATAATGTGAATTGAAATATTTATTATGTTTAAGTTATTATATAAGTTTAATTAGAATGCATTAATAATGTAAAAAACTTTACATTGTCATTAAATCATAATCTTTCGTTTATTGTAAGTTTGTTGATGCTACCAATTAATAATTTAAAATTCCTATAAAGAAAAAAGTGTGATTGAACGTTAATGTAAAACTTTTTTACATGATTAATGTATATTAATTAAACTTATATTATATTGTTTATTTGAGTTGTATTTCATAACAACATATTTTTAGTATATTGGTATTATTGAATTAATATTTAATATTTTAAGATAATATTTAACATGTTGAAAAATGTAAATTTTTAATGGAGAGTTTCATTTAACTAATATTTTTTATTTTTAAATTCATGAAATTTGAAAATAAAGTTATCATATATTATTCAAATTTTAAAATTTTACCAAATAGTCAATTTTTTTTGAAAAAATAAAATAAATTTTTTGTGGATATAAACTCTCTTGTTTAACCCACAACCCATAGTCACGTAGTGGGTCAAATCCGGCCAAATTTTTAGAAAGCCTTAATTATCTTGTTTGCACCTTATTTTAAAATGTTTAATTTGGTGTCCAAAGTTTTAAAAAGTTCAATGGGTACCTTAATTGTCTAACCTGTACCAATTCAGCTCACTCTGTCCAAATTAGTAAAATGTTGTTATCTTTGCTACTGCTATGTGGTAGGTGTTTGTCTATATGTGTTAGTTCAAGGATGTGAAATAATGAAGAAAAAAAAAAAACTTGTTTTATGTGTCAGTTCCCTCATCTATTTTATTCCTTGAGTTGATCCCTAGCTTTTCCTCATCTGTTATCTTACTTGAGCCTTAGTTTTTCCTCAAGCACAAAACCTCCCATTTGTCAATATGCAAACCCCCAATTTTCAAGAAAATGTGCCAAACTCTACATTCCTAATTCACACTTGGACACATGTAACAACATAACATGAACCAACAACACAAACTCCTAATTCGTAAACAACAAAAGCCCCCAGTTCATCTTGTATCCTAGACACGCACAACATGAACCCTCATGAAGCCTTCACGAACCTACACAAACCCTTCACGCAATGCACAACATTCGTGTAGCATGAACACCTTACACATGAACAATTATTAGCTCAAGAACCACAACATGAACAACACCTCATACAAGAACCCTAGGATTTCACACAAAACATGTCACATATGAATAAAAATTAGAACAACTACCAGTAATGAGTAAATAGTCATTAAACTAAACTATGTAAAATGTCGCATCCTATTCCTTCGTTACAAGGTTTACCGAGCTAATGAGGTGGGTTAAATTAGGACACTTTAGACAATTAAGGTACCCAATTGAATTTTTTAAAAATTCAAGTAACTACTTGAACTTTTAAAATAATTAAGGTACCAACAAGGTAATTAAGTCTTAGATATTAAAGTTATGCAAGTCAGGTTTGGTCTATCAATTTAAATAACGATTAAGGTGGGCTGAATACAACAAGTCTAGCTGGTCCAATAAATCAGGTTAGTTTGTTTGTTTTGCCAGCTTTAGGAGCAAGTAAGGATTGATCATTAAACTAGTCAAGACACTGGATGACTAGATTGATGGATGAAAGAGTGAGTTGTCAATTAAAAGAGAAAAACATTTGTATATTATTAGTGTAAAAAGTTTTATATTGGCATACAATCACAATATTTCATATATAGTAAATTTGTTGACTTTACTAATTAATATTTTAAAAGTTATATAAACAAAAAATCTTGATTAAACCTTAGTGTAAAATTATTTTATATTTGATCGTGCATGGGTATTAAACTCTAATTAAAATGCATGATCAATCTTCTTTTTTTAGCATAAGAAATATCATTAGCACAATAGTAAGTGGAAAGAGTATATAATTATATGACTTAAGAGTGTGTTTGGATGGAGAATTTTAAGAGAGTAATTAATTTCATTTTAGAATTTTAAATGTTTTGTGATGAAAATACCTTATTTGGATAAGAAATTTTAAAAGAATTTGAAATTTTAGACATTTTGGTAAGTATTTTGATTAGTTAAAATTGTAGAATTTCAAATTCTTTAAAAAAAGTAAGAATTTGAAATTCTTCAAACCAATTTTTTTTTTACTAAAATAAGTTGAAGTTATTTTTTACTTAGCATCGACTAAAAGTTTTTCGATTGACATTACTTGAAATTATTTTTCCGTTGATATTGGCAAGAATTATTTTTTGACTAATTTTTTTAATATTTTTTAAGAATATGTCACTCAAATCTTTTTGTTGACATTAGTTAAAGTCATTTTTTAGCTAGTAGAACTTCATAATATTATTTATAACACTTTTTGTCTTATTCTATGATACTATGATTGGTGTGTTAATGACCAAATTTAGATCAGACTCTTGTGGTCAAGTTAAAATATCTATTTTATTAGCTAAATCAATTTAATCGATATTTTTTAATTATTAAATATTATTTAATAAAATATTTTTTTTATTTTTATCTGGTATTGAATTATTATATCCAAACAGGAATTGAAATTTTCACTTCTCTCTTTATTTTAAATTTTATGAGTAAACGAACAACTACTCTTGGGACTGTGCACACTGCTGCTGCATGCCTACGTTGGAGTCTGCACTGCATAGTGAACAGTTGCTTCTGCTTTGAGAATGTGCACGCTAGACAACACTCAGCCTTGAGCCATGTCCCTTGAAGTGCTTAAATTTTGGGAAGAGTAATGCGTTCCCACTTAGTATGAAATTAAGCTAAGAAGAATAAAGAGAAGATATAGCAACGATGGAACATAGTAAAGATATTTTAGGTCATAGTATTAGAAATTAATTGTAAATATTGTGTATTTTGTTTAGTAATTTTGGTGAGTTCATTTAGTAGTTTGTGGGCCATGTATTTCTAGCATCCACATATGCATGACTAACATGTGGGACCCTTACGTCTCTTCCATGTGACACCAACTTCCCTCTCTCATGACATCTATTTGTCTCATAATTCAAATTCAAATTAGAATTAAGGAAACTACATCCACATTTTTAGCATCTTAATGCACGTGAGGGAACATAGATCCACTTTCTTAGGATCATGATTGGATCTAGCTAATTTTAATTAGTTTGGTGTAGCTAATAGTGGGCGTCCCAAGTCTCTAGAGACCTCTATAAATAACATTCACCCTCTCTTGTATGAACGAATGAAATCTAGGCTCAAACTTTAGAGTTTCTTCTTCTTAGCGTGTTCATATTCTCTCTAAATTATGATAGTTTTTATATAGCTTTTATCAAGGATTTCTTCCCTTGTAGCAAGCTTCTACCAATCATGACTTATCTTCTATGAAGTGACACCTAATCACAGTCTATATCTAGTCTCTCCATCTGCAACTTCAACCTTAAAACCTCTTTGGAGAAAGATCATGACAAGATCCTCTAAGGTTCCTTTTAAGAATAGAGAATAGATATTTTTCATTAAGTCCCGTTGGAGATCCTCTAAGGTTTGATTTAAGAGTAGATATCTTTCATTATGTCTTCTAATTTGTTTTTTTTAAACTTATTCTGATGACTGATATCTTATTTCTCTGATTGTATTATTAGGACTTGTTATAAATAATGAATAAGAGCGAGAGGTTTTCAAACGCAATCAATATGAAGGCCATAAATAAGGCCTTGCAGGCATCTCTATTGCAAGAGAGAAAATGCAAAGGAAGAGTCTGATAAGATAGTTCAAGTGCATTATGATGAATTGGAGAGATGCAAGTCAGATAAGAATACTTTGAAGAATTTGATAGCTGAGGTAAATCATTTCCTGGACCATCATAAGATTAAAGGAGGGAAGAATGCTCTAGTGGCTGATAGTTTTGTTGTTGAGTATGATTTGTGGTGCAGTATTGAAGATGCTGGACATTTCGGGGTCATTGATTCTTCTGAACTCTCATTCGTTGTTCAATGGCAGAAGAGCGACGTATCAGTCTCTTGTGCTGCAAGTAAGATGCGTGATGTACATGTTTATGGTGAGCTTCTGTCTGTGATTAGAAAGGGAAAAGTGCTGGATTTGGATAAATTAATTTGCTGATATGATAGGATTGAATTTTAAGCAAGTGTGGAATGCAGGCCCAGAAAAGATTGCATCACTCTTGAGGGTATACCAATATGGTTCCTGTGGACAACATAAATTAACAAGATTGGTCAAGGGATGCTTGTTATTTTTAGATCATTTGGAGTCTGGGCCTAAAGTTTATAAGAACTCTTCTGTTAACAGTCTTGAGTATTCACTTGACGGGTTGGTTGAAACATTAGCCTGTGAAGATCCAGCTTATATATTTGCTATGGATGAGGAGTGTTCCACGACTAATGCTATATTGTGTAGTATGTGTGAGGAGTACTCGAATCCTACTTTTGGAGGTGTGCAACATGTGTCTATTTCTGCTGATGCAAAGAACTTGTTTTTAGTTGGATATGAGATGAGTATGCTCAAAAATGATGTTATGTTAACGCCTGAAATTATCTGGGGCATTTTGATCAAGTATGCAGACGAATTTAGTTTGTGGCCTCATTTGGAGTCTGCTTTGGTGATAGCATGTTCATTGAGGGAAAACAGGTACATGAGTAAGGTGTACTTGCCTCATGTGATTAGTTATTGCGATTTGATGTACCCTGCTTTGGTTAAGAAGGATAGAGTATGGTATCATCATTGGGCGGATCAACCAAATGCTCAATTTTGTACTTTTTAAAGATTTGGACATGAGTTTGAGGAACACTTGGGGAGAAGACGCAAGCTGTTTTTTGTGGTCTAAGATTCCTTCTTTGGACGAGTTATGTGGAAGATAATTTCTCTGGCTAATTTGCTGAAGGTTACAAGAGAAATGGCAAGGATGCAAGTTCTGGATGAAGTATCTAAAAAGAGGCTCAGGAGTATCCGTGTTTTGGAAGCCTTTTGGGTGCTACATAATCAGAAGAAGGTGCTGAAAAATGGGCTGATGAAATGTCTGAAAAAAGGGAACGAAAATGCTTTTGGGTTTCTGCATCCAAGTTTGTGCTTTGAATCATTCCAGACGTTAGTGCAAGAGGTTGGATTAGGTGGTGATGCGAGACAGTTGGACTTGAATTTACCTAATAGAGATATGAAGTACAAATACCTCTATTGTTTGAAATATTCATCCGTATCTATACCACCACTTTCAGACACGTGGCTGACACTTCTAATTAGGTGGTGATATGAGACAATTGGACTTGAATTTACCTAATAGAGGTATGAAGTACAAACACCTCTATTGAAGTGTGTTCCTGTGTCGGATACATTTCTAACACCACTCAGACACTTGTATGACACTTCTAATTAGGTTCCCAATGAAAAAATCATTATTTTTTGCTTAAAAACTTAAACTTACATTTATCTACAACTTAAATACCTAAATTGACATCTTAACATAGATGGACACACACTTATATTATTAAAGAATAATGTTGGACCTATCTTTTAACCTTGTTATAAGAAGAAAATTTGTTTAAATTAATAAATATATCACCACTTTAGTTAATTTGTTATAATACTCATATTTTATTTCATTAGAATCTCATTATTTATATGTATGTAAGTTGTGTTCCCGTATCCTACATTTTAGACATTAGTTGTGTGAGTGGGCCCATGTCGCATCTGTAGTCATACATATCTGTGTCAATGTCCATGTTACATAGGTTCAATGTATATTTTTCATCGTTTAGACATTCAGAAGAGATGAAGAAAGTGTGTAATATTTATTTCAATTGGAATTTGGAATAGTGGAAGTTTAGATGATAATGAAGTTGGGCGTTCTGTCCAAATTATTGAAGAGGATTGCAATTGAAGAAGGTGGCTTTCCGATTCCAGAACCCCCTCCATAGGTGTTTGCCAGAAGTTATATTTGAAGATTGTTGTTAGATTTAATCTGCTTTAAATAATTATATGTTAGATGATTATGATTTTAATGTAGTAAGACTATGTTTTAATGATTTAAGAATGCTTTTTCAATTCAGTTGAAACAATTTTATCAGTTTAAATATTATATTTCTAGCCTGGAGTTTAAAGCATCATTGTTGAAGTTAATTCATGTATTACATGAATGCCTTGTTGATATCTGTTGTGGTTCCTTTGATAGATTTGCACTGTGTAGTGATTAGACTGTTGTGTTGGAGGTAATCAATCTTATTTATCATACTTTGAATGATTTGCTTCACTTTCAAATAACAAATCTTCATTTTACATTAAGTTTGTGTATCATGTCATATTGTGATTTTGAGTGTTATAGTGCTTGGTTGTTCTCCGAGGAGAGCTATTAGGAGTTCGTGTCATGTGTCACATTGTTATTTTTCTTGGTGGACATGTTTTGACAGTAGAAATTTTCAACTAGGATATAAAAAGACTCATAAGATATATGGGACCCGCCTGTGATAAGTGACATTTTCAAGAACATTTACCAGATGACATCAAAGTAGAAGATGTAAAAGTTAAGATCAAATATTACATAGTACTCAAGTTTTATATTTTAATAGAATATTAATCTAATCTAAACATCTTGTTTTTTTAAGGAAATCAGACCTTAACTACATATATTATACCAATCAGGCCTCAACTGTCAATATATATAAAGTTTATTATACCAATCAAACATAAAAAAAGTAATTTAAACCGGAAGTACACATTGTCTCACACAACAAAGATAATATAGATATAAGATAATATAGATATACATGACCCATAAAAGCTCATTCATAATAAGGAAATTAACCAAATCATAGCACAAGAAACCAGCATAACCAAATACAAGATATGTGCTTGGCTACGGCAATCACTTCAATCTTCCTTCCCCAACAAAGTGAGGATGAATTTCTTGTAGTCCCCTGAGATTTCCTTTGCCACTGCATCCTCAAGGTGAACACTGTTTCTCTTATAATAGCACTCTTTAATGTCTCTCAGGTCCTTCTCAGCCCTTGAAACCACCACACGAGTGAGTGCATCCTCATCAGTTCCAATCCTTTTGAATGCATTGCGCAGAACCTACACATCACCATAAAAAATTAAGGGTAAATAAATGTATGGTAAATGTTACTAAGACTTTATCCTTTACAAATCATCATAATTGTTAAGCACAAAATCTAATTTTTGACTCGTTTAGATTCTAATCCTTCTAATCCCAACATGGATGATAATATGACTTTGGTTATTCATGAAAATATTGATATGAAGCACAGTTGAGAAAGATCTGTAAATCCGGATCATAAAAATATTAGTGTTAGTGATATAAAGTGAGAATTTGACCTTTTGGTAGTACTTTTGGTGGTCATTGATACATCTAATAGCAGTGTGCAATGCCTTGCGGAGATCATCAGACGCATCATCCAACAATTTCTGTAATAAATAATAAAAACATATGAAGTATTTATCCTCTGATTTTTTTAATCAAAGACTAAGAACAATCAAGAGAGTAAACTTTATCCTTTGTCAGTACCTTAGTTAGGGAACTTCCATGGTCATCTTTGTAGCGGTTGAAAGTTGCCAGAAGCTGTGTCCTACTCCTTGTAGTAAGGATCCTGATGGCTTCTTCATGGTTGCCTTTTTTCTCCTTGATGGATTCATGAAGAACATCAGCTTCAGTTTTTGCCAATCTTGCATTGATCTCTTCACCAGCATACCTAAATGCAGTCACCAACCCAACCAATAGCTGCTCAAATGCAAACCAATCACAGGTTCAAAGCCATTAGTATATACCCTTAACATTTTTCATTAAGCATGTAACTCACCAATGTTTTAAACATGGTCCTAAACCACAATTGCAACCAGCCAACCACAACACAAAAGTTTTTGCAGCTCTAATTGCTATCACAATTGCAATCAGTTGCATTTGTTTGCAATAACGATAGCAATGATAGTGATCAAAGTTTTAAAAAACAGTCTTTAACTGTAACTTCAGTTGCAATATCAAGATTTTTTGGCTCTCTGATGATAATTGTGGTTACCTTAGTTGTATTTTTCTACAAGTTCCTACAATATTAAGGATTACAACGAAACCACAACTGTGACTAGAATTTAAAATTTTGTAGTTCTTAATCACAATTTAAAACCTTGCTTTTGATTCGTCCTCACTTCAAAAATTTTTTATACTATTATCTACAAGTGTCACTGTTGAAATAAAAAAGTTAATGATGTGAATTGTGACCATACATGATTGAATGACTTGCATATATGAAGGGACAAAGTCACACCACATGACCATAACAAGATAGTCAACTACATGATTAATGAGTCTATAAAATAAAAACTATATGATTAATGAGAGGAACAAATTCATAACTATATCAGTTGTGATAGAAAATCATATTTACCTGGCGAAGATCACCAGTGGTATGAGTAGCTACATCTTCTTCCAAAGATCTCTTGTAACGGTTGTGATAGGCACGCCTCACTGCCAAGAGCTCTTCAGGTGAAAGCACACAAGCAATTTCAACAATCACATGGTAACCTTTGCTGCCATCCTTGATGGCAACATTGGCCAAAACAGCATCACGATCTGCAGGTTCTAAGATCCAACGGTACACAGCTCTCTATTTTGTTAAACCACATTATTCAAAATCATTAGTACTCTTGAGGGTATGTGACAAAACCACGAAAATATTTTGGATAAAATGTATCATAGGTCTCAATTTCAGATAAAATTGGTCTTGGTCTCTATGTTTTTATAAAAAATTACTTTGCTGGTCTTATTTTTTATAATGAGTGAATTTCGTCCACACCCTGGTATCTTATATTCTCTTTTGTTACAAACCATGTCAAAAATTTTACAGTAAACCTAGTATCACAGATTATAGTTTTAAATTATAGGAATTGTTTTAATTTTGACAGAAGCTCAAGGATCTATAAAACACATTTTATCTGAATTATTTGTAGCAAAATCATGTTGTAATAATGGTTACCTCAAAGTCACCAGAGAGTTCAGACTCTAGGCGTTTGATGAGGTCCTCTTGGTAAATTTCCTCATAAACCTTTCTGATTTGTTGCCTCTGATGAACATTTCTGTGACCCAATATTGTAATAACTGTTTTCTCATCAGTCCCCCATCCTGCACAGTTAAAAACCATCAGATGTTAAATATTAGTGTCACATTATATATCTCAAATATACATCATATTGATCAACTATGTTTTTTTTAAATAGGAACTTAAATTTATACTGAATTTTTCGAGAATTGGAAGAAGAATAGAGGATCAAATGTTTTCCATCACAGAACCAATATTCTTGATGGATTTTCAACATGCCAAGAGAAACATACCAATTCATAAGAACAATAATCAAAGTAATTTTTCTTTTAAATTTAGGGAATAGAAAGAGAAATGATGAACATATAAACCTTGGAAAGCTTTTTTAAGAGCTTCTGCATCTAAACCAGGTGAAAAGGTGGGGGGAGCAATAAGGGTAGCCATGATGATTATACTTTCCTCACTAAGGTTTCTGACACATTGGAGTTTGGTTTTCCTAACACTTGTATATATAGTATAATAATACACTATATTACAGCTGTAAACTATGCTTTTACTGTGTCCAAGTTTTATAACAAATTAACAATGCAAAAGTTCTCTTGCTGCATTCTGTTGCAAGAAGGAAAGGAATGACAGAGGGATGAAATATAGAATCCAAATTAAAGTTACTGAAAAGTTATAGATTAAAGTTATTATACTAATAAAATTATTTATATATTTGTAACTTCCCTTTATAAAAAAGAATAGGGTCATTTTTTTTTTCACTTTCTTCCTTTTTTTTTTATGTATGAGTGAAAAATTAAGTATGTGAAACTCATTAAATTAACAACACTTCCTTTTATACTTATGCTATCTAACAAGAGAAATGACAATTTTCTTCTCATTCTCCTACACATGCAATTTTCTATTATTCACTTTCCTTGCAAGTTGGGTTAGAGCAATGCCAAAATCTAATGAACTAAAAGAAGATGTCACTCTCATTTGGAACTTCAAGATCTCATGTAATAAATAACCTATAGCTATACAGCTATAAACTATGCTTTTACTAAGTACAAATTTGTTGAAAGCAATGCCATAAGCTTTAATAGTGCTGACAATTTGGACCTTTATACCACCGGGAAAATGAAGAAACATTTACCAACATAAATCCAATTTATTGACATTAAGTGAACACTGAATTTTTTTCCCTTGCCGGCACTGAGTGAGTCACCAATGCCAATGTGTTAAAATGGGATGGAAGTTTTTCTTCTGAATAAATGGAATGGGAGATTTTTTCTTTTTGACAAAATTGGAATGGAAGATAATGTACAATTAAATAAATATATATATATATATATATATATATTGTACTTTTAAAAGAAATAAAAAAATTAAAAAACTTATAGAAACTAGAAAAGTAAATAAATTTTTTTTTCTTTTTTTATAAGTCAAATGTCAATATTGTTAGTAATTAATCTTTTTTTTCAAACCGCTACCTTTCCACACCTTTTCTTTCCTTAAACTTTTTTTCTAAAAAAAAAAAGTAAAAAAGTGGTAGTATGGTAAATTTTCATTATTTTTTTTTTTAAAAAAAAAAAGTGGAGGGAGAAAAAAATGGAGACATTGTTCTAATTTTAAAAAAATGGTTAGATTGTTCTATTTTAGGGAAGTCTCTGTTACATTTGTCCGGTTTAAATGAATAGGAAAAAAAATAAAAATATCTATTATCATACTAGTATTTCTTTAATTTAATTATAATTATCTTTTACTTTAAATGTTTTTGTACACTACAATCTAATGATTTTGATATATAGTAAAATTATTACATTTTATAATAGTTACTTTAAAATTATATATAATAATTTTTAATTAGTCAATAGATTAAAAACATTACAATAGTTTATAAAAAATAATTTTTTATTTAAATTTAACAAAATATACTCCAAATATATTTACATTTTGTTTCAAACTAGACTAAAGATACAGCTAATATAATGAGTCACTTCAGATAATTTTTTCTTCTTCTCTCTACATTCCATTTTTACATAGAGTTTAATCCAAAATATAAGAATTGAGTGCACTAAGAGATGTAGAAAGAAATTTTTGTCACTTCAACATAGCTATCGTTCTAATCTATCAAAATGTCTCCCTACAACAAGGAGTACAACTGATTTTACATTCTTGTAAATAAAACTGTTTTTTTTTATGAGATTCTTGTAATAAAACCTACATAATTGTAAAATGTAAAATCAGAAAAGGCTAGGATTAAATGTCTGGATAAAACTTGTTACACTGACAGTGTAATTAAACTTTTTATTTTACAATAATACTTTAGTAGAATCTTTAGAGACACTCGAGCATATCAATCACTTGAGTGTTAAAGATCTTTCTCAAATCTATGTTGTTAAGTTTAAATGAAGTTAAACTTAACTCAATCATAACATATCAGGTTGAGTTGATTTGGATTTTTGCTTTTTGCTTCTTTTTTTTTTTCAGGAAATTTGAATTCCCATCCACCAACATTTCAATTTTCACCTACCAAATTTTTTTATTTTTTTTAAATTCTCATTTTACTTCTAAACCTAATTCCCTTTCTCTCTTTAAATATCTTTTCTTAACTTTTTTCCATTTTAACTTTCCTTTTAACTCCGGAAAGTAAAAAAAATATTTTTTTACTCTCCATAGATATCTATACGGAGAGTTAAGTTAAAAAAGAAATTAATCTATGCTGTGTAAATTCTATTTACCAAAAATTTAAAGAGATCAATGCAAAAATAGTTGCCCCTTCAACTAAATATCACTGGAAAGGGAATTAAGTTGAAAACTCGTTGTTCACCTACCAAAGACCTAACATATAATTGAACCATTTTGTTTGCCAAGAAAATGCAGGAAATTGGAACAAACCCATCCATAAAAATTGACAAATTCCTATTCAACTGCACAAAAATAATAACTGCCAGTTTCCCTATTTTGCAACCAACAAAAAAAATGAAAATAGAAACAGCATCAAGCTTAAGTTTGAAATTTTTTTACTCTCCATAAACAATTATGCAAAGGTAAAAAAATTTACAAATTTTAACTTTATAAAAAATAAGTAAAGTACATATAAGTTTTTTATATTTAAGTGGGTGTGATTCAAATTTTAGGAGATATTAATTCAAATTCTCTTTTTCATTAAATTCAAACCAACACAATTGATCCTTGAATGAGTTGTATTAGGTAGAGTTAATTGGAACACAAATTAAAAAATATTTTTTAAAAAATTAAATGTTTAGAACATTTTTTGTTATCTTTTTTAGGAGATTTTTTTAAAAAAAAAAGTAGACTATATTATTGTTATAACATAAAAATAAACAATAAATGGTAATTACAAATTACTTATCAAAACTAAAACGAATTAAAATTAGCATATAACTAAATTTTCAAACAATAACAACTAAAAAAATATTTGTCCAAAATAAAAGTAAACACAATTTGTCAAGTAAATCAAGTCATACAAATAAATACAAATTACAACAAATTGTGCAAACTAACAACAGACACATAATATAAAGAGAAACACGTAATAACAAAACATATAATTTCAAATAATAATAATAAATAATTTAATATTATAGTTGGATTGGGTCTCAAGTTCAACTTACTAAATCCATCATCCAATCTGTAGTGGATTGAATTTAATTGGGTTAAGTAAGTTTTCACCAAATCATAAGAAAACTCAATTCAGTTTGGATTGGTCTGCAGGCCTATACTCTCACATGCTTCTTTCTAAACTTGTTTTGAAAGTTGTGACTTTGTATAAATGCTTTTTGTTTTCATAAATTTTTCAAAATGTATAAATGAAAAATAAGTTTAATTAGTATACATTATCTTTAAATTACAATCATTCGTGGTAAATTTGTTTACTTTACCAATTAATCTTTAAAAGTCATATAAATGAATATGTGTTTTTTACATTGTAAATACATACTAATTAAACTCATGAAAAATATCAAAGGTAAAAATTAATTTTTATTGTAATTACATTAAGCATTACTTTTGCAAGGTGTTAGTATAAGGTGTGCCAATGGGTACTAATTAATATGTTATCAAGTATATATGGATATTAACTTAATATTTTCGAACTTAAAAAGGAAAATCAATGTAAAAAAATAGAAAAAATAAAATATGTAATTTAATAAAAGTTAAAAAAATATTATAATTTGCTCTGTTATATATAATTACCTTTAAAAGCCTTATGTAGAGCCTCAACGTCAATAACTGGAGATGTTTGCTTTGGAGTAACAAGGGTAGCCATAGAAGCACTCAATGAAGCTCTTCCTTAGTTCTTCTCTTACCACTATAAGTGATAATTAAAGGAATATATATGATATTGGAGATTGGTTTTATCACAATCTCAATATATACATTGCCAACTCCTTCTTAGTTGTTATCGCATTTAACAGGATCATCAAATCTAAACGTTACTTTTCATGTGATGATTATATAATAATTATTAATTATGTGCATTAATTAATTGATCAATGAGCATTCTTTGGCATTAAGGAAGCCACTAGAAATTTTAGACATTGCTGGACAACGTTGTAAAGAAAGGGAAAGGAGAACTTGATACTTGGCTACAATTTGGTATCGTTTCCATGCATCAAAAGACAATTAATGGAATAATTCTTTATTTTGGGGTTTTTTTTCCTTTTCTGGTTGCATGGGGTGCTAATTGGGCACATATACACACATGCTTTTATTTTTCTTTTTTTTTCTTTCACACAATGTAAAAATTAATAGTTTATACGGGTAATACATTACTTGCATGGGGTAAGTGACAAAAAGTGTATTTGTACCCAGGACCTATCTAATGGCAGATTTAAAGTTAAAGTTTTAGATCTATCAATAAAAAAATATTTATTTTTAACCTTGGTTAAAAAAAAGTCTTACGTGTATTGATAAAAATAAATGGGTGTGGCGTAAAAAAATAATATCTTTCATATTTAAAAAAAAAAAGTTTAATTCGTATACACTGTCAGTATAAAATACACTGATATTCAATCAACCCATTGATGGTAAATTAGTTGACTTTATTCATTATTAATTTAAAAATGACGTAAATGAAAAGTCATGGTTGAATGTCAGTGAAAAAATCTTACACTATACCAATTAAACTCTTAAAATAAATATTTTATACTTTATATGTTTAAAAAAATATTTTTTACACTTTGTATGTTAAAAAATATTATATATATTTTATTTGTTTTGAATACAGAATATAAAGATATTATGGATGTTTTTTTAAAAAGGGTGCAAATAGTAATTATGAGTGACAAAAGAAATTTCCTAATTCAATGAAAGTGGCATAAATGCAAGCTTTCTATAGTACACTCGTGAACTATCAACTAATATCTTTTTTCGAAAGTCTTAATAAATTTATTTATGTCACGATTTTGTTTTTATTTTTTTGCTTTGTTAATATACCAACCAGAACAAGTATTATTGAAGAAAAAAATAATTACAAGAAATATTACTTTAAGAGAACTTGGACCCCCTTAAGAAAAACAGAAACAGAGAGAGAACTTGAATATTTTTAGGAAATTCATTCAATAAATATAATCAATGTCACTGTATAGAAATTAAGCATTTATTATATACAAATGGTGAAATTGGTATTGACGTAATCATTGAAATGTCTTTCATTTGTAAGAGTCGTATTTTATTGAAAGCAATGTTTAAGATTTATGTGGAAACGCGTTCAGAGTACGTTGAATTGAAACATTTTGTTTTCTAACAGTGAATTTTAGGAGTTTCTCCGTTGTGATACAAAACACACTAATTATATGATAAAATTTAATATATGATTGAGTTTGGATTCATATGATTGAATTCACACCTACTGTTATAGAAAAAAAATATATGCCTTTGTATAAAATTTTAAATAATTATTTTACAAATTTTTTCAAGTTTCTGGTGAAGGAGACTTAAAAAAGTTTCAAAATTTTTTAACTTTTCAGTAAGGTCTCACGAAAGAGTTAAAAAAATGAATTTTTTTTAAGTCTTCAGTGAAATCTCGCAGGAAAGTTAAAAAAAATTGAATTTTTTTAAACTCTCTAGCGAGATCTCGTTGGAGAGTTAAACAGGACAGAAGCTTAACAAAAAAAAATAAGAAGGAGAGAGACGACTTTTAGTAAATAAAAAGAGAAGGGAGAAAGAGTGAAAGTAACGAGGGAGAGAAGAGTTAGTTAAAGAAAAAGAAGAAGCTAGACAGTAGGCAAATGGAAAGAGAGAGAGGGAATTAGGATTAGGTGGGAATTTTATTAGGGTAAAATGAGGAAGAATAACATGATGAAGAAGGCGGCGAAAATTTACAGGAAAATCTAGGAAGAGAACAAGGAGATCTCTGAGGGCAGCTTATCTCTAATTGAATTTCCTTTTCTAACTGGATTTTATTCCAAAGATGTGATATTAGCCCCATTAAGACTATGTTCTGTTTTCTTTCCTAAAGGAATGAGGTAGTTCGTCTAGCTTGAAGGTCCTCCGAGGAAGAGGCATAAAAAGAGTGAGAAAGCTCAATCCAAGAGAATCACAACTGTCGAATCTCGTGCTTAAGCAATAAGAAAATTTTCTTATTAATGAAATTTTTTTTGAAAGGGTAAATGTTTCTTGAAAAAGGGGTAGGTGGGAATTTAAATTCCCATTAGGATTTTTTTTAGGACTTCCTAGTTTTTTAAACAAAGTTATTCCAAGTAACTTTTTCAAAAAATTTCCTATTTTCAACTACTAGTTGATTTTTTTTATAACTATATCTTCAATTAATTAATATATTGTCCATTAAGAGTGTCCTTGATTTTCCATTTAGCTAGTTCTAACAAAGATGGTGAAAATCAAGAAGGAAAATAAGTGTAGAAAACAAAGCAAAGCTATGCAAGAGCTCGAGAGAAAGAGAGAACAAAAAAGTTGCAAAAGCACTTGATAGGATTAGCAATAATATGATAAAAAAATACAAGATACAATGGAGAGTTCTTATATACATCAAGCAAAGCAGGAAAGAAACATGTGGAGAAAGCCAAAAGCAATGAAACAGTACTCATATGACATTTATGTAATCATAACTAACTAAATGAAATAAAAAATGAAATGCCAATTGTAGTTAAGAGCTCCCAACTTGGAATGTATATTGGTCATTCCCAGCTTGGAGCATGACTCACGAAATACATGTAGATGACAAGTTTTGGTCAACACATCTGCAAGTTGTAATGAGGAATGAATGAGAAAGAGTTTGATGAGACCGTGATTCACTTTCTTACGAATGATATAGAAATCAATCTCAATGTGTTTCGTTCACTGATGAAACGCTTGATTAGACCTAATTTGCAAGGCCGAGTCATTGTCGCAGAAAAAGAGGGCAAGCCTATCATAAGGAATATGTAAATCATTAAATAAGTAGGTGAGCCATTGGATTTGACAAGTGGTAGTGGCAAGGGCATGATATTCATCCTCAGAAGAACTACAAGATACAGTGGCTTGCTTCTTATATCTCCAAGAAACTAAGGAGTGGTCAATGTAGTTAGTAAACCTAGTGACTAAACGACGGGTTTCATTGTAACCAGCCCAATCTGAGTCACTAAAAACTTTCAACTTAAATCACTAGAAGCAGCAAGGAATATACCTGACCCTAGTGTTTGTTTCAGGTAGCGTAATATGGGAAAAGTAGCTTTCTTATGTTGATCAATTGGTTTGGAAAGAAATTGACTCAAGTTCTGGACCACAAAGGGTATATCAGGTTGTGTCATAGTAAGGTAAATCAGGCTACCAATCAACTTGCAGAAGGGAGATGGTTTTGCAAGATCTATTCTAGAGCTGGATGTTAAGTGAGTGGTATAATCTGAAGGAGTGGATGTCGGTTGAGAAGCCAACATTCTTGTGTCTGAGAGAATATTGAGCACATACTTTCATTGACATAAGTGAATTCCAGCTTTAGACCGAGCAATTTCAATGCCCAAGAAATATTTAAGATCACCAAGGTCTTTTACTCTAAAAACTTGATCAAGCAAACTCGTGATCTTTGAAATTTCTGTGAGATCAATTCCAAAAAGGACTACATCATATATGTATGTAAGAAGAGTTGTTACCCAAGTGGTATAATCTAAAGGAGTAGATGTCGGTCAAGAAGCAAACATTCTTCTGTCTGAGAGAATATCGAGCACATATTTTCACTGACATAAGTGAATTCCAGCTTTAGACCAAGCAACTTCAATGCCCAAGAAATATTTAAGATCACCAAGGTCTTTTACTCTAAAATCTTGATCAAGCAAACTCGTGATCTTTGAAATTTATGTGAGATCATTTCCAGCAAGGACTACTTCATCTATGTAGACAAGAAGAGTTGTTATATTGGAATCCACAAACTTTAGGAATAAATAGTGATAAGTTGAGGATTGGTTATACCCATGAGAAATGAGGAAATTAGACAAACAAGAGTACCACTTTCGGCTAGCTTGCTTAAGGTCATAAAGAGATATATTTAACTTATAAACCTAACCAAGGCAGAAGCAATTCCAGGGGGAATTTCATATATACCTCTTTATCAAGTTTCCCATAAAGGAAGGCATTATTTACATCTAATTACTTCAAATGCCTTTGATGAACAACAACTAAGGCAAGAAGAAGTCTTATTGTGGTCAATTTAGCAACAGGTGAAAAAGTATCCAAGTAATCAAGACCTTCTAATTGAGTGTATCCTTTAACTACAAACCTAGCTTTATATCATTCTATAGACCCATAAGCACGATGTATAATCTTGTAAGTCCACCTACAACTAATGGCTGCCTTTCTAGGAGGGAAAAAGGTGAGAGTCTAGGTGTTGTTCATTTCCAAAGCAACGATCTCAGCCTCATGACTTTAACCCATCAACTATTTTTTTATGCCTCAACATATGACTTAGGCTCAGTAATGACAAAAATCGATGGGATGAAATGATGAAACAAAGGCGATAAATGATTGTATGACAAAATAGAACTTAAAGGATAGTGAATACCTTGAGAAGTTGATGTAGTTGACGTCATCTTGTAGTGAAAGTCTTTAAGATATGTTGGTGGGAGATGTGGTCTGCTAGATTTCCTAACAAGTTGAGAACGTGTGTCAAATAAAGGTTGAATGGACTACAAGTTAGTTTTAGGCAAAGGATGGTCAAAAGGGTGTTGAGGATTGGTTTTGAGCATTTGTACAAGACAACGGTTCATGAGACATATATGCAGTATCTAAATCTAGGTGAAACTCATTTAATTGGTTTTGTTGATCAACTTGATCATAATTATTCAACTAATTACTGTTGTCCAGATTGGAATGAGGTTGATGGAGATCACTACCAGCATAAAAAGGCTTGAGTGTAGGGTAGACTATCTTAGTATAATTAGGTTTTAAGTTCAAATCAACTCGAACATTATTAGTCAGGTATGGAAGTAATTCTCATAAAATATGACATTTCTAGAGACATTTATTTCATGAATGTGTAAATCATACAACAAGTACCTTTTAGTATGAGGTTTGAAAACAAGAAAAATGCATGGGTGAGCACGGGAATCAAGCTTCTTACGGTTGGCCTTGATAGGGCTAGCATAACAAAGACAACCAAACACTCACAAATCAGAAATGTCAAAAGGCTTCCCATAAAGTTTTTCAAAAGTAGAGACAAGTTTGAGGAAAGGAATTAATAAGATATGTAGCATGCTTAATGGTAAAACGCCAAAATGACTTGGGAAAATTACTTTGAAATAAGAGAGAGCAAAAGACATTCAGCAAATGTTGGTGTTTTCGTTGTATTATACCAATCTGTTTAGGGGTTTTAGTTCAAGTTTTTTATGGATTATTCCTTTATTATAATAAAAATTGTTCATAAGGAACTCAACTTCATTATCTATTCTAATCACCTTAATGGATGTGCCAAACTAATTTTCAATTTGTAAAACAAAATTATTTAAGTGAATTCTTGTCTTAGATTTATTAGACATAAGGAATATCCATGTAAAACTTGTGTGGTCATCCACAATGGTAAGAAAGTATTTGTGATAATGCATAGAGAGACCTTTGAACATGGCCCCCAAATATGTACATGTATCAGATCAAAGGGCTTGGATGCATATGAAACACTCAACGGAAATGACAATTTTCTTTGTTTAGCATGGTGACAAATATTACACACATATTCTTTATTATTTGAAATGAAAAGATAACATTTGTTCATACAATTCAAACACTTATAAGGCAAATTTCCTATTTTGAAGTGCTACATATCTACATATCTATAGAAGAATTACTATAATTAGGATGTGTGACAACAATGCTAATGGTGGGAATTTGAGAGTGATTACTTGAAATGGTGTACAACCCTACCATGACATCAATTGTACCAATCCTCCTCTTGGTCATCACATCATGTATTATGCATGAATTTGGCAAAAATGTTAACTGACAATTCACTAATGAAACTAGTTTAGATATAGAGATTAAATTGAATGTGAAAGTGGGAATATGCAAGAAATCGAGGAATAAAAACGTGACTATTAAATCTAACAGTGCCTATGTGTGTGGTAGCAACTTGTTGACCATTCAACAGTTTTACAATCATGGAATTAATGGCCTTATAAGTGTCAAAATGACTAAGGGAACATGATACATGATCAGTGGCCCTTGAGTCTAAAACCCAAAAGGTAGAATTCAAATTCGATTTTGCTTTAACTGAAGACATAATATGATTAGACTACCTGATCCACTCAAATGAATAGGGAGACATGCCAAAATTAAACTAACATGATTAACATGAGAAGAGTTAAAGGTTGTTTGAGTTTCCATTCACAAATTGTTGAATTAAAGCCATTATGACTTGATACTACTAGGGGACAAAAAATATCTTAGCTCTCTGGACCCGTAGATTGTTGCTTATCAGAATCTTTAGCCTTTCCTTAAATGGCTATAGTGTTTTTCACAGTAGTTGGCTTAGTGTAACCCTTGTATCTAGGTGGAAATCCATGCTTCTTGTAACACGTGTCTATGGTGTGTTTGCTTTTGCTGCAATGTGACCATGTCTTCCTTCCTTTATTATTGCCACTCTTGTTTCCCTTTGAGTCAGGGATACCATGCTTTCTATAACAAGGGTTCTCAGTATGTCCACTCTTCCCACAAAATGTACATGATGTTGCATTACTCACAAAGTTAATGGAAGCGGATTTAGCCTCGTGGCCATTTATGCTAGCAGCAAAATTTGAGCTCTAGAATTTTCGTTCTTGTTGGACCACATAGGAGAAAACTTTTGAGATAGGTAGCAAGGGCTCCATCAAGAGAACATGAGATTTAACGTTCCTATACTGGTCATTTAGGGCACGAAGAAATTGCATGATATGGTCTTTCAATTTTTTCTCTACTATGGCTGTTGAAACTCTCCACAAGAGCATTTTGTCGAACAGATGCAACTCGGATTCATCCTATAATTTTCTAGTTCATCCCAAACAATCCAAAGTCTTGTAAATTATTCAATAACATATTGTTCACCTTACCTTGCCTAATAGATAGTGCTTCCAATTGAAGGTTAAAAAGCCTAAGACAATTTCCTTGAAAGTACCTTGACTTGAGGTCCTTCCAAATCTCCTTTGCATTGTCCATCTACATAATACTTTGGTGAATCGTTGTTCACACAGATTGAACAATCCACGATGCAACCATATTATTGCATCATCTCCAAGAATTGTAGTTACGATCATCTCTCGCTGATTCAACAACTCCTCCATAAAGGAACTCCAATTTGTTCTTAGCACTGAGAGCCATAATCATGGACTTGCTCCATGAATGATAATTGGTGGAATTGAGAAGTGTGGAAACGAGAGGAATAGTAGGATTTTTGTGGTGTAGATACATGCAACTTTGCACATCAGAACACTGATTAATATCATCACTCATATTGGAGGAAGTGATGACATAGAAAAAATCATATGTGCAACAAAGATCTTCAATGGAAGAGCTCTGATACCATAATAAAGATGGTGAAAATCAAGAAGGAAAATAAGTGCAGAAAACAGAGCAAAGATATGGAAGAGCCAGAGAGAAAGAGAGAACAATAAAGTGGCAAAAACACTCGATAAGATTAACAATAATCTGAAAAAAAGATCAAGATGCAACAGAGATTTCTTATATACATCAAGCAAAGCAGGAAAAAAATGTGTGGAGAAAGCCAAAAGCAATGAAACAGTACTCAGATGACAATTATAACTACATAACTGTCATAACTAACTAAATGAAATGAAAATGAAATGGCAACTCTAGTTAAGAAACTAAAATGATTTAAGCTTCGTTTGAATAACAAAAATTTAAGAGTTTTTTTAGGAGCTACTAGCATTTTCAAAAAAGTCACTCCAAGTAGCCTTTTTCAAAAGATCTCTTATTTTCAGTTGTTAGATGTTTTATTTTTACATGTTTACCCTTTCATTAATTAATGTATTATCTCATGTTAGTTCTCTCTCATCACATTATACAACTCATCTCTCCTTCATCAATGTAATTATAGTAATTTATAATATAAATATATAATTATAGAAAATTATAATTTAAATATGTAATTTAAAAATTATATATTTAATTATATAAATTATAATTTAAATATTAATTATAGTAATTTATTATTTTAAATATTTAATTACATAAATTTATAATTTAAATATATAATTATAATTTAAATATGTAATTAACTATATTATTAAAATATGTTATAATTATTTTAAATATCATATTGTTGATCTAAATGATTAATGGTGTCTTTATTTGTAATTTTACAACTTTCAACTAGCTTTACCAAATACTTATAACTAGTTTTTCAACTAGTTTTTTTAGTTTTTAGCTATACTGATATTTTCCTTAGATTTATTGAAGACTCTCATTGTGTAGTGTGGTCTAAGCAGGGATGATAGGTGAATATCTCCAAAAGGCATTCAAGTCAAAACAGGATTGACTTAGACGGCTTAAGAAGAGAATATGTATATTTTAAAGTAGGAATATAATAATGAAAAAACTTGTCAAAACATTAGGTGACGTTTGTTTTTGGCGTTTTTTTGTTTTCATTTTTAGAGAAAACAACCCTAAACCCTAAATAGTGAAAACATGTTTAATTACAATTTAGAAAATATTTTTGCTAAGAACATTTTCAAATAACAACTGAAAACAGAAAAAAATTTTGTTTTGAGTGTTTTCAAAAGTTAACACTATGTGGAATTTTAATAACAATATTATAATTATATAAAAAATAATATATAAATGTATTTCAAACTATATATATATATATATATTATAAATAATTTATAATATTTTTTCTAAAATTGATTAAATTTATCAATATAATTTTTTGAAAATAGAAAATACCAAGAAAAAATAAACATATTTTCTAATTGAAAACTTGAATATCAAAAACAATTTTCAGAAAATGAAAATAGAAAAAAAAAATTCAAACATCATCTTAATCATGTTGTCCATGTCTAGTATGACTCACCTTGGCTACTTGAGAGTATGTTGGTATATATCTCATTTTAAATATCTCATATATAAATAAAGATAAAAGATTGTATCTACATATGCATTGATTTTTTATTATTTTACTAGTTAATTTTATAACTTTATCTAATAATTCTACCAATGGAACTTTTTTTAATTCAACTATATATTATAATATTAAAGTTTACATTTCTTAATCCAATTTTAAAATTAAATTTTTGTATAAATTACTCAATACACATTTTGCATTCTAAGGCTATAAAAAACTCTGAAAAATGCTTGTCATCAATCATGTAAGCAAAAGAAAAAATCGTTTAAAAATGAAAGACTCTTATTATTATTATTATTATTGCTTTTGAAAGTAAAAAAGAAATATAGTTTTTAGAAGATTCGTTTGCGTGTGTAATGCACCATCTTTCCTTACAATGAGGGTCCATTTTGATGAATATTTATTTACTTAGATTAGTACTTGGCATATGATCACACGAGGCACTCACATAATGCGAGGGAACTTTTTTCTTTTGCTTTCACTACTCATAATTGACTTTAATAAAATGTGTTGCATCTATATATAAATTATTTGTACCTGAAAAGGATGATAGTGGGCATAAGATGAATTTTATTTCCAATACTTTTCTTTATAATATTAGTAACAATACCTATAAAAAAAATAATATTAGTAACATGGTTTGAATAATCCATATAAATTATTTTATCGAGATACAAATATTTTGAAAAAACACATGATTGTTCTAAATAGATGCATGAGATATTAAGAAAATTACATGGGATAAGTTGTGTGACACTCCAATGACCTAAGTTACGAAACATTAATAATGTTAGCACAAATATTAACAAATTTAAGATATTTCGATTTAGCCCGTTAATTAATTCTTATTTTTAAATTTCTATGTAATTTTGTATTTATTTTTGTTCAATTAAATTCAAATGGCTTTTGATATTTTTTAGGATAAATTTTATTGTTTTTAGACCATCTAAAGTGGTAGTTTTTAAAATGTTTTTTAAGTATAAAATTCATTCTTCACCAGAATCACTATTGTAGGACACTAATTTTTTTAGGTGAAAGAAATGTCTTTCAAAAAAATTGATTCTTTATTTAAAATGTATAATTAAAAATAACTAAAAACTCAAATGAATTATAAAATTGGAGAAAAAATTATAAATTCTTCATATATTTTTTTTAAGAACTCTTCATGTGACACCACCAAAAGCCAAAAAAATTACTTTAAGAACTCATAATATGAATTCATTATGAATGGTCATAGGCTATTTTTGAACTATATTCTAATAACTAGAAAGTGAAAAGTTAATTCTAATGGAAAAAAATTAATGGGAAGTAATTGACTAATGAATGATAGTGGGAATTTGCCAAGTGAAAATGATAGTGGGAATTTGCTTTTCAATTTTTCAAGGTTGTTTAGCAATCAAGAAAAAATTGACAAGTGAACGAAATTTAGTTTTTTTCCATTCATAAAATGACTTTTCCTTCTGTATCTTAATTTTTTTACTATACATAATGAAAATAATCTGAGTTAACTTAACTATATGTCCTTTATTTGAATCATAAGCTAGATAAGTTAAATATGATTTTAACAAGTGACCTTATTATAATTTAAATTTGATAAAAATAAACAAATCCTTCCTTCCCTTCTATGAACATTTCTGCCACCGTTTGGCTCAAATTTTTTTGCTATTTTTTAATTATTTAATGAGTTTAATTGGTATACATAGTCAGTGTAAAAGATTTTTACACTAACATTCATGACTTTTCATTTATGTGACTTCTAAAGTATAATAAGTAAAGTTAACAAATTTATCATGAACGAAGGGTTATGATTGACTATCAATGTAAAAATTTTTACACTAAAAGTGTATACCAATTAAAATCTTATTTAATATGTAATTTTTTTATAGTAGGAATCTCCTGCATTGATGATGTGAATGCCGAAGATAATAACTTTTCATTTTTTGTAACGTTTCATTAATTTAGGAATTAATGTAACATGCAATCAATCATATGTGATAAGTGCGTGATAATGGAGTATTTAATTTTTCTTTTGGGAGTTATGATTTTGAACAGCCACCTAGTTCTATAAATAGGGTTGAAGTGTACTCAAATGAAAACCATTGAATTAGTGAAATTATATTTGGGTTTTAGCCTTTTGTGAGAGATGAATTTCCCTTTAGAACTTATCAAGGAATTTTTCCTTGTAGCGTTCTGCTAGACTTATCAAGGGTAAATCACTACCCTTGTGGCATCGTATGACTTATCTTCCATCCTTCAAAGTGGCATCATTTATCCCTTCATTAAACCATTTTCATCCTTTCCATTTTTTTGTTTACCTAATTCTCATTGTTTTGTTAACTTATTACCTTCCAACCTAGATAGATCCGCAAAACGAATTCATCCCATCAATTGATCAAACTCACTACAGATAATCCATTTCTATGTCTCAACTAGCAATGAAAAAATAAACAAATCCTGCCCTTTTATGAACATTTATGCCACCGTTTGGCTCAAATTTTTTTGCTATTTTTTAGTTATTTAATGAGTTTAATTAGTATACATAGTCAGGGTAAAAGATTTTTACACTAACATTCAATCATGATTTTTCATTTATATGACTTCTAAAGTAGTAATAAGTAAAGTCAACAAATTTACCAATTAAAATCTTATTTAATATATAATTTTTTTACAGTAGAAATCTCCTGCATTGATCAAACTCACTGCAGATAATCCATTTCTATATCTCAACTAGCAATGAAAAAAAAATCTAGCAATTTTTGTCTTGTTAATGATATTAAAATCAAAGTTATAAATAATTTAAACCTAACACCTGATTTCAAATATGACTCCATGGCCCAATGGATAAGGCGCTGGTCTACGGAACCAGAGATTCTGGGTTCGATCCCCAGTGGAGTCGGTTGCTTCATTTTATGTTTTATTTTTTTGTTCTGAATTCTGCTTTTGAGAAATTATTTTATTCATATACTAAACATATCTTTTTTGTTAAAATATGTTCTGAATTCTGCTTTTGAGAAATTATTTTATTCATATACTAAACATATCTTTTTTGTTAAAATATAAAAAAAAAAATTATAGACATTGTGATGGTATCTGATATTTTAAATAAATAGTGAACAAAATAGAAAAATATTATAATTTTTTTATAAAATATACAATTTCATGATCAAAATAAATTAAAATGTCTAGTTAATGTTGTACATATTAAACATTGTAAAGTGGATAAAATTAGTATTAGTTTAGTTTTTTATATGAGTATAGTAAAGTGGATAAAATTAGTATTAGTTTAGTTTCTTATATGAGTTTAAATTGGTATACACAATATAAAATTCTTACCCTAACATTCAATCAAAACCCTTCATTCATGAGAAATTTATTAATTTTATTTATTACTATTTTAAAAGTTACATAAATATAGGAAATTTATTGACTTTATTCGTTACTATTTTAAAAGTCACATAAATAAAAAGTTATAATTAAATATTAATTTAAAAATCTTTAATGCTTACCGTGTATATCAATTAAACTCTTTTTATAATCAGCCTTAGATAAATGACTAAGAGGTTTAGATTGATAATTTAATAATATCATCATATTTGTTAATTGTGAATCATAAGGTGGAAAACTGCAATGGTGACATATTCAACAACAACAAAAGTTGCAATAGTGACATATTCAACAAAAAAGAAAAAAAGTTGCGATAGTGACATGCACTGCTTTAAGGGGGAAAACCTATTATAAAAAACAAAAGGGTGAATTCAAGCATAAGATGATGCTTCATATATATCAGTCCACTACTTTATTTTTTAAACAAGACTTTCACCATTTTTTAAATTTCTCTAGGATTGGATGTGAGGTTGTGCATCCAAACTTTTTTTAGCACAAAGAAACACAATCACCAATTTAGCTTAAGGGAAAGACCATCCAACCCCTCCAAGAAAGTTCCAATTTCTTGGGGCTCTAATGCACCAATATTAATCCATATTTTTTCTTTTAATCATTTTGGGTTAGATCTTGTGCTCGTCTTTGTTTCATAAACTAAAACTAATCAATTATTACATAAATTTTTCATCAATTTTATTTTCAATGTAAACAATCATTTAATCGGTGAGAAATTAAAATCATGTTTCCTCCTTTTGTGTAACTATGTTTTTATAACTTTCATAGCTCAAAAAGCATATTTCTTTGTTGCTATTGATATAAGAAGAGTCAAAACAAGTTGTATTATTCTCTCAACCAAAGGATAACATGATTTTCTTGTCTCAACTAGTTTTTTACATAATTCAACAACCGTGCATAAACTTTGGAAGTTAATGTCTTTTTAGTACAAGATAATGTCTTTTCAGTACATAAAATTTATTATGTTTCAATTCATATTTCAATTGAACCTTTTCTTGAAAAGAAAAATGTGAAGAGCAGAATTTCTCAATAAAAGTATGAATGTCTCCAACATTAAATAATTTGAATGTATCTTTAAGATTTAAAGTCGTGCTCAATTTCAAAAGCTTAGTTGTTTGCTCATTGAATTTGTTGTTAAACTCTTTCAATTGATAATCTATGACAATATTAAATATATTTACATGATATTGATGCCCAATTATAACAAGATGATTTTGACATGAGATCGAATTATATAAGAAAAAGAAATACTTGTATAAGGAATTGGACTAGCTTCTTTCATCTACAAGGCTTGACAAAATTTATCAATAATTCCTATACTATCTTTGCATCACATGTAGAGCAAAAACAAAATCAAATGAGATTAATACTTTAAGGGCATATGTAGCATCACCTCATTGAGCAAAATTAGGTCCTATGACGACAACACTTCAATGACCAACACTTCAATAACTAAAATAGTCGCATTATACATGCATAGAAGACTAAATTGAATTGAAATAGAAACTCTATCTAGTATCAACATGTCTCTATAATTTGCCAATTTGATTAGTTCCCCTTCGAGTCTAAATCTCATCATTTGCAATCAAGCAAGCGATTTCAGTTGCATAAAAAACTTGAAACTCATCATTGCATTTACAAGAATAACATACAAAAATATACAATCATATTCAAATTTTGAAAAAAAAACATGTATGTCAACTACTTCTTTAGTTGAAGCAACAATAGCAAGTTGTAACTGATGAGAAAAACAATGTATATAATATGCATATAGACATTCTTGAAGAATCAAATCTTGTAAACCATTCCATTCTCCACAAATATCACTAGTTCCATCATATCCTTGATCTTGAATGTTTTGAGCATAGAGATTATGATGAGATAATATTGAACATTTACCATTCTAAAGAGTGGAATATTAGCTTGTAATTAAGGCTAAAAAAAAAAGATGTTATACCCTGTATCATTAATTTACATGCTATATGAGGGGAGTGACACAATTACTGAATTGGCCAATGTCACCTTTCTTGGTTATTTAGCAACCTGGTTTTCCATGTTGCAAGCTTACTAGTGCCCTCTTAAAGAGTTATGCAAAATCCCCTTTAGTAGCTCTTTCATGAAACCTGGTACTTTTCAATCTTACCAGTGAACCGAATATGGGCAACATTGAATATTCCTTCTTTAAATCCCCTTAGGGCACCTATAGATGTCCATTGTATTCAACCCACTCATGATAAAGGAGATTGTGGCCTTGAAAAATTTAGTTGCAAAGTTTATTTAAGGAACTCCCAAGCTACCTTATTATATGGTTCTTCTAAGTCTAGCTCGAAAGTAATATCCCCTTTCTTTTTATTATTCTTTCTAATGAAATGAATGACCTTTTGTAGCACAATCACATTATCTTTCATACTTCTTCCAAGGATTAAGCTACTCTAGAGGGGACTAATTAATTTTTTTAGAAGGGATCTAGTCTATTTATAACACCTCTAATTCTTACCCAAGTTATTTATAAAAAAACATGAGAGGTTTTAAAAATTTAATCTTACATAAAGAACTATAATCTTCTAATAAACATTGTGAGTCAAAATATTCCTATTACAAACTTCATTTAAGCAAAAGTACATTAGTTGACATAGTTACCCTCTTAAAAATCCTAATTTAGAGTAGTAGACTTCTTACGAAACTAAAGTTACTAAATCATCAAGAGAGTACCTTGTTAGAAGTACAACATATTCAAAGGAAACCCTTTGAATTCTGCAACATCTCCTGCTAGTCAGGTTCATTCTCTATTTGTACCACAATCATATATAAGAAGAAACACATGAAAGGAAACACACAAAAGGAGTGAGATTTTTATAAACCATCAATGTTAATCTTAATAAACTTAACACGTAATAGGCCTAAGATTTGACCTATGTCTGAGTCTCACATGATTTAATGTATAGACTCAACCATACTTATTTCAATGACTGAACTCAATCTCACTCGACTCTATGTATGGATCCATTAACCATCCTTGATGATTCACCTCAATCATCAAGAATCTGTTTGGGAAGTGATTGGTAGTTGTATATCTTTTTCTAGTTGGTACAATAATTTTCTTGAGAAACCGAGTCATCTGCCCATAACAAAATTTTGGCTATCTACCAATTAGGCTACCTGCCTATCACAATAACCTGGCAACTGGCAATCGGACCTTCTGCCATCACAAAACATAAATGAACACTCTTTCAGTCTGAGAAAGATATACCATACCAATCATGAGATGTTGAACATTTATGGAAATTTGCTAAGTTCACCTCATAACATCTCAACACAGTCCCAAAATTTACTAAACTTGACAATCACAATAACATAGTACTTTATGCTTCAATCATTATACAAAATTATTTATGAATCATCCTTGAAAAATTAAAAGATAATATCATAAATTAATTTCGCATTTCCAATTCTATTTTCATGAGTAAAATAATATTAATAGTAGTACTAATATATTTTTAATGTTAAAAAACATCTTTCTGATGTGGAAGATTAGACTAAACTGCAACCACAAAACATGTTTGGATTGTCTTTTGTGATTTTGAGAAATATTGTATTTATTCTAAAATTTTGTCAACTAAACTTTCACATAATCCTTTGAATATATTCTACAATTTAACATATAACTAACAATCCTTTCAAACACATATAAAGTTATAGGATAGTTACCGGCCAAACCAAAAATTCATTTTGAGATTCAAAAACAAAGTTTGAAATAAATTATATCAATGAATCAGAACGTATTATCTAAAATAATACAAAATAGTTTTGTAGAACATGATTAAAATATAACTTCTAGAAAAATGAATGATAGAACAATTGAAAAATAATTACAGAGAATCATACTATAAAACTTAATAATAATAGCAAGAATCAAACTGGAATATTTGGAAATAAAATGACCAAAAATAATATATGGAGATAATAATTAAAGAACCAAAAGTAATAAGTAAGAGACTAGAAATAGTATATGGAAATAATAATTAAAGGACTAGAAATAATATCTGAAAATAAATAATAAAGGACCAGAAATAATATTTGGAGAAAATAAACAAAGGACCAGAAATAATATCTGAAAATAATTAAATAAAGGAACAAGAAATATAAATAAAGGACCAAATTGACCTCTGGAGATAATAAGCAATGGACCAGAATATCCTTTGGAGAATTTAAAATTTAACATAGTTAGATATTAATGAATGATTAACTAAGCATTAATATATAAATGGAAAACCAAAAACTCAGTTTTTTTTAGAAGTAATAATAATCACAAGAGTAGTAAAAACATAAAGTTTATTAAGATTAACACCACAAAGGTTTATAAATCTCACTCTCCCTTACCTTTAGAGCGCAATTCTATTCATGGCTTTGCAAATTTTAAGCTTGAACCAGCGACTCTTTTTGGTTTATTGATATTATAGGTTAAGGTTTGGCGTATGGTTTTGCAATTTACATGAATCAACATCCTCCCTTGGTCTTATTGAAACCTTTGGTTGAGACTTGGGTTGTGCAAAGTATTTTCTTTTCTTATTCATCCTCTTTTGGGTTAAAAGTCTTATTTGGACAAAATTGGGTGTCTACAATAATTAAGTTTCTAAATTTAAAACCTAAATTAAAATGTAAATAAATCTTATCATAACCTGATTACGAAAATAGAGGTGTTACACTGTTAACATGAATTTTTTAAATTAGTTTGTAGATCAAATTCCACAAGTTGATTAGACGAAATTCTTTGAAGCTAGTAGGGGATATCTCCTTTAAGAATAAAGACTGGTAAGGTTTCTGAAGTCCCTTTCTCCACTCTTCCTATCTCAAAGCCTTTGCCATAGACTTCTAAATCTCGTTCCCTACTTCCGCCTAATATACTTAGAAGAAGATTAGATGGAAACCAAATGCTTAGGATTTCAAGCTCATAAAAACTTTCCAAGCCTCCTCCTTAGCTACTAGACCTATGATTTCACTCCTAGCATTAGAGGAAATAAAGAAGATATAATTTCCCTTGTCCTTACATTACAAGTTCATCTTTCTACCAAAATAAGTTTTTGAAGAAGGTTAACACTTCCTCTTTTAGTTTCTCCACATCTACACATCACTCATTGTTGGAAGAAATAGTCCATGCACCTTATTTCTTTTCCTCTAGATCATTATTTATGTGATAGAAGGAAGTATTTTGAATGCCAACCTTATCCACTTCTCCATAGACTTTTAAAGTTAGAGAGTTTCTTCGTTGAATAAATTATTGTCATAATCCTTTAGGTGATTCCTTTGGAGTATAACAAGTTGAGCAAAGTTGGTGGTTTCCAAAGCCCTTTGAATACCCCTAAGTCGTGTTTCAATATCTTTCTTCTTGTTTAGAATGTTACTGAACATCCCCTCTCCTTGCTGTAAGTATTCTTCACCATAACCCAATAATCTTAGTTCCGCTTGAAACTTGAATGGTTTATCCCTTTGTGAGCTAACAACATTCCTACATCTTAATGTTGGAGTGCAAGTGTGAGTTGAAGTCTCACATTGGTAAGAAATTGGGAAGTTGAGTAATATATAAGTGAGAAAGACCCATAACCTAATGCGTTAAGGTTTTGGGTTGAAAGTGGTGTCATGTTATGGGCTCGTGTCCCATGGTTGTATATCTCCCTAGTGTTTCACCCCCTCAGTTTGACCCAACAACTGGTATCAGAACCGACGGTTGTGATCAGCAAAGGTTGATGGTGGATTCCCTTCATCGAAAGTCCTCCTGACAAGGGTTTCAGGAGGTGTGTCCCCTTGTGTTTAAGGGCGGTGTGAATAAGGGGCCGTCATTAAATGTATGTCTCTACTGGAGGGGGAGTTTACAATGTGGAAGAGACTCACACTTGAGGGGGAGATTGTTGGAGTGCAAGTGTAGTGTGAGTTGAAGTCCCACATTGGTAAGAAATTGGGAAGTTGAGTAATATATAAGTGAGAAAGACCCATAACAGTGTTTCACCCCCTCAGTTTGACCCAACACTTAATATATAGTAGCATCTGGGAACACTAATCTTCAAGCATGATTACACATTCCTCTATCCAATTTGTTGGAAACTAGAATACAACCTTGCACATCTTCGTTTCCACATAAAGCGACCACCAAAATGCTCCAAATCTATTAGATAGTAGTTATTGAGGACTTCATCAAAATTATTAGCCGTTATCTTATAAAATATCTCACCACTCTGTTTAGATGAGAGGAATATATCGTTATAGTCCCTTAGTAACAACTATAGTTTGTTAATCCTTCTTTGCAATTCCTCCAAGGCTCCAAATACCACCAAAAAGTGTTGTGTTTGGTGAAGTTTGGGCTTGTATGTGCTATTGTATAACACCACATCTTACATCCTCTTGTAATTAATGGACACAATTACACACTAGGCAAGGGTCATTAACTATAACAATTTTACTTTGGAGGGACAAGCTATGTTATCCATGATCCATACACCCTTTCATGTTCTTGGGTATCTTCTATAACCACCACCACCACATAACCAATCTCTCAAAAAATTCTTTGAAAATTAGACCAAGACATGAGTAAACACTAAATCAAGTTTATATTTGATAAGAAATTACTTAGTGTGTGCAAGATTTTTTTATTTGCATTCCACACCAAAATAAAAAAAGTCTTCAAACCCTTTTCCTCTAAACTATCTATCGTTTCACCCTTCTCACAACTCACTTGTCTCCTTTATTCTTCAAAACTCATAATTCTTGCCCTTACCCTATGTTCCCCATATAGAGCTTTTAGCAGGTAAAAAAAAAAAATCTTATTTTGTATGGCAATCTTAATGGGTATCATAGACTTCATGTCAAATGCTACAACAATAGGGTCATTAAGAGTCACTGAAATCACATTTTTACTAGGCTCTCTAACACATGTTTAGACCTTTCTCATTCTCTGCTTGTTGGCTAAATTGATGTTGACACTATTGAAAGATAAGTAGCTTACATGTGGTCTTGTTTTTACAGATTACATCTCTCTTTTGAAGATAATGATGCTCTATTGTATTTGTTTTGAGAAAGTTGCTTGTATTATTTCTCTACTTTTTTTTTTTTTTATGTTGCACTTATATATTAATTACACATTTTTGTTAGTAATATTATTAATATAATTATATATTTTTTGTTGCTCCATCCCTGCCTATGGGCTTCTTCACTTCTAGATTACGAGTTAACCTTTCACCATATGACTTATAATTTTCATGCAGACATTCCCCTTTGGCAGAAGAGGACTTAGTTTTTTTTTTTCAAATTTTCCCTCTTCATTTTGTTTTTTTGCAGTTTTGGTCTCGATTGTATAGTCTAAGCTACCTTTTAAGCTCACCTTTCTGACCCATTAAACTCCTTATTTTTCCGTCTTCCCACTTGATCTTTCATTTTATGTCCTTCATTGTATTTTTTAATAATGATCAAATTTCTGTACATGCAAATATGAATAGTTTTTCTTTGAGTTAGATGTACTAATATGACAATAAAGTAAAAAATAGGTAGAATCAATTGTGAGTTAGAATAAAATATGACAATGTATAAGTGTGAGTGATAAATAATTATTTCTTCTAATTTTTTCAAAATAGTAATAATTTGATTTATTTAATATTTAAATAATATGAAAAATGTAGGATTTTTTTTTTTATTTTAGAAAAACGATTATAATTTAACGTAGATAGTAATTATTCCTTTTATTTTACTGAAATGATCATATATATTAAAAAATGAGAAATTATTCTAAAAATCAGTAAAAAATAAAATTAAAAATACATATTAATATAAAATAATTGAAAAACATAAAAAAAATTGAAAAAGATTAATTGAATATTAACATACAGAAATGCATGTAATCTATAAGCACATGATAATAAATCAATTTCGTTATAGAGAATTCAGAATTTTAATTTGTTCAAATCTAAATAATATAAAAAATATGCATGGAAACATAATATTTTTAATGAACACCAAATTAGAAATTGTTTTCAAATTTTAACTAAAAAAAATTGAGAAAGAGAAAAAAATTAATAAATTTTTAAAATTTTCTTTAGTCAAATTATAGATTAAAATATTTAATTTGTATAAATTGTTATAGGTTTAATATCAAGAGTAACATATTGAACAGGATAGACCTCGGTCAAGGACGAAGACTTCGGTTTCGACACCAAAGATAGACCTCAGTCACAGCTGAAGACCTCGGCTCCGACATCGAAGACCACGGGATAGACTTTAGCTTTGATATGTTACCAAGACCAAGTACACTCGGCCAACGGCAAGTCAGGATTAATTAGTACAAATCTCAATTACTAGTTGTTAACTTGATTAAGGTCACATTACCTAAGTTCTAGGTACTTAAACAAGGCCCAATAGACAGAGGCTCAGTCCATCCCTATAAATAGGTAACAGTACCCAAGGTAAAATATAAAGATAAAGAATATATTCACTATCTGACACTTAAAACCGAATACCCCTCTAACTTGAGCGTCAGAGTGTCTTTTGCAGGTATCCACATGTTCGGCCACCATGCGTGGAACTCAAGTTCAAGGAGTAACGAAAGAGACATTCGAAGAGTTTTATCCAGGAACATTTTGGCGCCCACCGTGGGGCCCGAAGTAAAAAGTCAGACCCATTAATAGCTACCGATTGACCATGGCAAGGACAAGAAGCAATGGAGCAGGAGCCAGGAATCAAGCCAATGAGGGAGCGGGGACCAGAACCACAGCTGGTAACCCCGAGGTGGTGAACGAGTCCAGTCTGGCAGAAGTCATCAGGCAGCTAAGAGAAGAAGTAGTGAAGTTGCGTTGAGAAACAGCCGAGATTAGAGGGAGACACTAGATGAAAGATGATGATTCGGATCAGTTAAGAGATGAATCACATGGGGGAGAATCGGCAGTGCCCACGAGAAGTTGACACCCTCACGGCTTGTCAGCAACCCCTGCCGAATCCCAACCTTACCACGGGCGTAGGCCAATGGATAGTGCCCTGTCGGGGTCTTCGAGCCATGTACCCTGGCAGGCCGAGCCGACGCCTCCCATAGTCAGACCTCACCACCTGTTCACACCCAAAATAATGGAAACTCCCCTGCCTGAAAGTTGGAAGCATGTTTCCCTCGAGAAATATGATGAGACCACGGATCCCGACAGTCACTTGGCGGCTTTCATGACCCAGGTGGGAAAATGTACACAAAGGACCAAACTGCCTTGTGCAAGATATTTCCGATGTCCCTCCAGGGACTAGCTTTGAATTGGTTTATTCAGCTTCCCCCGAGCTCGGTTGAGAGCTTTCAGACTTTAGCTGCCAAGTTTGGAAATCAGTTTGCCACATCCAGACCTCATCGATTCACTTTTCAAGCACTGACAACTGTGAGACAGGAAAAAGGGGAACCCCTCAGATCATTCATAGACCGTTTTGGAAAGGCTGTATTGAGCATTAAAAACTTACAAGCAGAAGTCACCCTTCACACGTTCCTGACTAACCTGCAGCCAGGAGGCTTCGCCAAAAACATGATTCATGTTCCCCCGAGGAGTATGGAGGAAATGAAGAGACAAGCTATATCCTTAATTTAAATTGAAGAATTGCAGGCGTTTCAAAAAAGGGAACATGAGATCATCCCTAGTTTATGGCCCAAGGAGGGGGACCGAGGAGACAAAGGCAAAAGAAAGGAACAATTCAATGAGAGGTCGCCCAAGGGACTGAGACATCACCAATACACCTCCCTCAACACCTCGAGATCGAAAGTACTGGAACAAGCGCTGTTGGTTGACCTTCTAGTCAGGCCAAGAAGGGCCAACACTCCTCCGAAGAGTGTTGGGCGTTAAGAGACAAGATTGAAGACCTCATCCAGCAGGGCCACTTGAAAAATTGTGTTTACCAGCCAAGCTATCGCTTTGATGTCCCTATCCCCAGAACCTATCAGAGGAGACAAGGCCAGGAACGTCAGGAGGATCCACGTGAACGTTATTGCCACAGGGGGTACGAGAATAGAAGCAGAGACCGAAGTAGATCTCGGGAAAGAAAGATGGCATACCAACCTGGCCCCCCAAAGAAGGTGAGCAATACCATTGCAGGAGGGTTTACCGGCGGCGAGGCCACCTCATCCTTGAGGAAAAGGCACATGCGAACCTTGCGATCTGTTAACTCAATAAATCCTTACCTCAGACCCAGAATGCCACCTATCACTTTTATAGATGATGATTTTCTGGTCGTAGACCCCACACAAGATGACCCGATGGTCATTAGCATCGAAATATCCAATTGTATTGTTAAGAAAACCTTGATAGACCAAGGGAGCTCGACCGATGTGCTTTACTTGAGGAGCTTCCAAGAGCTCGGCCTATCGTCTGAACAACTAATGCCTTTTGACGAACCACTTATTGGTTTCGCTGAAGAAAGAGTGGTAACCAAAGGTTGTATTGACCTATATACCAGCTTCGGGGCCGAAAATAGGTAGAGTCGTACCATAAAAATTAGGTACATTGTGGTCAAAGCAAACACTTCCTATAATGTACTCCTTGGTAGACCCTCCCTTAACAAGCTGGGAGCCGTAGTGTCTACACCTCATCTGACCATGAAATTGCCTTCCGAAGAAGGGAAGATTATCACCGTTCATGCTGACCAAAGGGCGGCCATAGAGTGTTATTTGGCTAGCCTCAAGATTCAACCCTGGGAAGAAAAACAACAGATTTGTGCCGTCAACATGCTTGCACACCGCCACCCTACGAGTCTAGACCTAGACCCTAAACCCGACGAGGCAGAGAAGGCCAAACCTACGGGGGAAATTCAACCTATCCGAATTGGGAAAACAGACACCCAGGTCACTTATCTCGGCTCTTCCCTTCCCGAAAAGGATCGAAAAGAAATCACGGTCGTGGTACGAGACAATGCTGACCTGTTTGCCTGGACATCCGCCGATATTCCAGGAATTGATCCCCACTTCTTATCCCATAAATTGGCAGTGTGTCCTCTAGCCAAGCCAGTGGCCTAAAGGAGACGAAAGATGGGGGCTGAAAGATCAAAAGTTGTGAAGGAAGAGGTCAACAAGCTTAGGGAAACCGAATTCATAAGGGAGATTAAGTACACCACATGGTTGGCAAATGTGGACATGGTAAAGAAGCATAATAGAATGTGGAGGATGTGTACTGACTACACAGATCTTAACAAAGCATGTCCCAAGGATGCATATCCTTTGCCTAACATTGACAAATTAGTAGATGAGGCTTCGGGACACATCGCCCTTAGTTTTTTTGTCGCTTTCTCTGGGTATAATCAAATACGAATGCACCCTCTAGATGAGGAGAAGATGGCGTTCATCACGGAAGAGGCCATGTAGTGTTATAGGGTCATGCCTTTCGGCCTAGAAAATGCCGGGGACACTTATCAAAGGCTTATGGATAAAGTTTTTCACTAGCGGATAGGAAGAAACATGGAAGTATACGTTGATGACATGGTAGTCGAGTCCAAAAAGGTTGCAGGACATGTGAGGGACCTAGAAGAAGTCTTCCAAACCCTAAGAAGGCATTCAATGAGATTAAATTGGGAAAAAATGTGTCTTCAGGGTGCAAGGGGGTAAATTTATCGGATTCATGATCACAAGACGAGAGATAGAGGCCAACCCAGACAAATGCTCAACTGTTCTCGAAATGAGGAGCCCGACTAACCAGAAAGAAGTACAGTGCCTAATGGGCAGGTTGATGGCCTTATCTCGTTTCTTGCCTTACATGGCCGAGAAGACCAAACTCATTATAATGTTACTTCGGAGGGCGTAATTGTTCAAATGGACTGAAGAATGTGCGGAGGCATTTTCTACCCTCAAAAGAACCTTGGCTTCCCCTCCAGTTTTGGTCAAGCCAACTTCAGCAACGTTGATAATGTATCTTTTTGTCTGCTCCTTGGTTATAAGCACCGTTATAGTTCAGGAAGCTGAAGGGAGTCAATGCCCTGTGTACTTTACCAGCCGCATTCTCCGTGATGCCGAAGTCAGGTACCAGGCCGTAGAAAAAACGACCTTGGCCCTGATAAGCACAACCAAGCACGTGAGATCATACTTTCAAAGCCACCAAATTATTATCCGGACCGACTGCCCCATTGCGAAGGTCTTGAGAAAGCCAGAACTGGGAGGAAGGATGGTAGCATGGTCCATAGAACAATCTGAATTTGACATCCAGTATGAACCCAGAGGCCTCATAAAGTCCCAATTTTTGGTTGATTTTGTGAACGAATTTCATCCCCTGGCTGAGCCAGAATGTAACCTACCAGCCTCATGGACCATACACGTAGATGGGTCGACGGGAAGCAGTGGAAGTGGGGCAGGACTAATTGTAGAAGGACCGAATGGGCTTATTAGTCAAACAATCACTACGTTTCGACTTCAAGGCCTCTATCAAGTAGAATATGAAGCCTTGTTAGCCGATTTGAAGCTAGCCGAAGAGTTGGGAGCGAATACAGTAAGGTGTTTAACAGATTCCAAGATAGTGGTTGGGCAGGTCAATGATACTTTTCAGGTCAATGAGCCCAAGCTGCTGTAATACTACCATGCTTACAAGGAAATGTTGTCCAGATTTGATAATAGTCTAAGTAGCTCACATACCACGAGAACAGAACGAAAGGGCAAATCAGTTGCCAAATTGGCTAGTACCAAGAAACCAGGGCAGTTGAAAACGATCATTCAACAAGAGCTTACGTTGCGGACCATAGGAGTGCATGTTGTCTTAGTTACTAATGATTGACGACAAGAAATAACAAACTACATAACACAAAGGAAGCTACCTACAGACCCAGCCGAGGCCAAGGCCATCAGAATCAAAGTAGCCCGGTTTGCCATGATAGCCAACGACCTATACAAGAGAGGATTCTCAACTCCGTTGCTAAAATGCATCACCACTGATGAGGTTTACTATGTTCTCAGAGAGATACATCTCGACATTTGTGGTATGCACACTGGGGGAAGAACTTTAGGTGCCAAGGTACTAAAGGTCGGATATTATTGACCCACTCTCCAACAAGATTATTCGGCTTTTGTCAAAAGGTGTGTGCAATGCCAAAGACACGACAACCTTATTCACCAACCAGCAGATGACCTCAATGCCAATAACCACCCCATGGCCATTTTTCATGTGGGGCATGGACATTCTTGGACCATTCCCTATGGCAAAAAGACAAGTGAAATTCTTACTTGTAGTCATCGACTACTTCACAAAGTGGATCGAGGCTGAGCCTTTGGCCACCATCTTGGCTCAGAGCGTCCAAAAGTTTTTATGGAGAAACATAATCACCACGTTTGGGATCCCCCAGGTCGTCATCATCGACAACGGGCTGTAGTTCATGGACAAAAAACTAAACTCCTTTCTAGAGGGCCTGTATATCAAACACAGGGTGACCTCGGTAGAGCATCCACATTCGAATGGACAGGCCAAGGCTGCTAACAAGGTAGTCTTAGGAGAGTTGAAGAAAAGGATGACGGGGGCAAAAGGAGAATGGGCCGAAATGATCCCCAAGATCCTATGGGTGTATCGATGCCCTCCTCAGTCCTCTACAAAAGAAACACCCTTTAGGCTTGTGTATGGAACGGATGCCATGATTCCCATCGAAATAGGAGAACAATCATTCCAAAGGGCCCACTTTGATAAGCAAGGCAATAAAGAAGCCTTACTAGCCATGTTGGATTGCATCGACGACGAACGGGACAGAGCAATAATAGTTATGGAAGCATGTAAGCAAAGGATGGCCAGAAGGTTCAATAGCAAGGTAAGGCACGAGAGTTCTCGCAAGGTGACTTAGTGTAGAGAACGACTGGGGATACCAGAAGAGACTGAAGAGAAGGAAAACTCGCTCCCAATTGGGACATACTGTTTCGGATCCACCAAAGCCTCGGCAGCAGCGCCTACAAGCTAGAAGCTATATGGGAAACTCATTCCGAGGACCTGGAACTCCACTCACTTGAAAAATTACTACAGTTAGTATAATGTACTGCAAACACTATTTTCCTCACCTAGTATTTTATCCCTGAGGAGGGTTTTGGCTAGGGAGGTTTTTAACGAGGCTTGACTTGAATCCAATAACATGATCATTCGTCCTACTACTTCCATCATCTTTTTTCGTCTAAGAAAAACCTTGTACGATTTAAAGTGCCCTACCAACTCGACACAGAGTTCGATCCAAGCAGCACTCACGATTTAAAGTGCCCTACCAACTCGACACAGAGTTCCGTCCAGACAGTACTCACGATTTAAAGTGCCTTACCAACTCGACATAGAGTTCGGTCCAGACAACACTTACAATTCAAAGTGCCCAACCAACTCAACACAGAGTTCGGTCCCGACAGCACTCACGATTTAAAGTGCCCTACCAACTCGACACAGAGTTCGGTCCAGGCAACACTCACGATTTAAAGTGCCCTACCAACTCGACATAGAGTTCGGTCCAGGCAACACTTACAATTCAAAGTGCCTAACCAACTCGACACAGAGTTCGGTCCCGGCAGCACTCACGATTTAAAGTACCCTACCAACTCGACACATAGTTCGATCTAGGCTGTACTCACGATTAAAGTGTCGTACCAACTCGGCACGGGGTTCGGTCAAGAAAACACTTAAAGACTAAAGCGTTCTATTAACTACACATAGACTACGGTAACTCTCCAAACATGCAAGACGTGCGAAGATTATCTAGGAAAATTTGAAACGTTGATTTAAAATATACAAGAAGATAACAAACAAAGGAAAAATTTCATTGAACCGGGATCTATTACAACATGTGCCTGTAAATACAAAAAGCTTTCATTAAATCATAACTGGTAGGCCTGTACCACAAAAAGTCAAAAGGCCCACGCCTCGGCCTAAAAAATACACAAGTCCCCCATACAAGAACTACCTAGCCTAGGAGCCTACGTTCCCCACATCTACTTCTTCGGCATCTTCGGCGCCCTCATCCTCTATGTCAACGCGTTCGGTATGATCAGGCACAACCGTCATGCATGAGGCATGGGTATTTGGGGCCAGATCGTCGGGCACCTCATCAAAGTGCTTGAACTCCCCGATGAAGAAGTCCCAGTCCTAGTCGAACTTGAAGTCTCGAGGGAAGGAGCCAAACTAGTAGGCCTGACGAAAAACATGGTGGAACTCGGTCTCGTGCTCCGCACATATGTCCTTTATCTCCTGCTTCTTATACTTTGAGAACCTAGTTTTGGCCGCCTTGAGATCACGCCTCAACGACTCACAGACCTTCTCACTTTCTTCACAGCGTTGGCTTCCCTGTACATATCCAACGCCTCCTCAACCCTCGCCTCCTTTTCTTTCAAGGTCGCCTCATGCTCCTCGACCGAGATCATGGGCTTGTTTTTCTCTTTCATCCTAGCGACTTCGGCATTCAGAGAGTCTACAGCCTCAGTGGCTGCTTCCAACGATTCCTCTAAACGCTTCAAATATTGTCGAAATTTCGTGGTCTCGGTGGCAAACAGATGGCGACCCAAAGCTTGCATCCGGGCTGAGAGCTCGCAGTAATGAACCCAGTGAAGGGTGGGGTCCGTGGTGGTCATATAATCTTGGTTAGCCTCAGACAAACTCTCCCCAAACTGGCACATGACGGCGAGAGGAGCAAAGTCCTCATGGAAGAAGGATGAGGAGACCATGGCGACAGGAACGACGAAGCTAAGGGAGGGATCCTCGGTCCTTGCTTTCTTGGACTTATTGGAGGAGGACTTTTTCCCCTTCCTACTCTTTCTTTTCCCCTTCTCCATCTCCTTTTCGGTGTCCTTACCTTTCGGCTTGGACTTTCCCTTTGATCTTTCAGGGACGGGAGGAAGAATGTCGGTAGGAGGGTCCTTTGGCTCCAGATCCAGCTCAAAAATCTCTTGCGAGACCTCCTTCTCGTCGTTCAAAGAGAGATCGGCCAGGACGCGCCAACTTTTTCGGAAATCCATGACGTTTGCGCCCTCGTCCATAATTATACCTGCATAAAACAACACATCCATTAAACTAAAATACACGCACAACAAATAAACAGACAAGACATTAACTTCGACTACTCATTCTCTAAGTCCTCGAGGGGTGTATGAGATTGGAACAACTTTATCAATTTTCTGACGGGGAGGCGCCGAGGAAGTGAATCCAGAAAGGAAGCTGCTGTCACTTCCTCGGCCGTGAGCAACTCCGCAGGATAGGAATCATACCACCTCGGGGTTCGCTGTCAGTAGAAAGGGAACAACCACTCCCCGTCTCGGTCACAAAAATGCTTCGGACTAGTCTCGGGATCAACCAAGAGTTTAAAAAACCCAGTTTTGAAATTTTTATAGGAGGTGGTGTATAGTTGGAGAAAAAGAGGACTTTTAGGGTTACAGTATAAGGACACCCACTTACACTTCTCATGTGGACGAGTAGTGAAGTGACGCAAGAACAAGCTGAGACTGGCCTTGACATGCGTAAATAAGCACAAGGCCTTAAATGCCTAGAGTTAGGCCCAGGTGTTCAGATGTAGTTGTGTGGGAGTAATGTTGAGAATACAGAGAACCCCTATAGTGAAGTCGTCAAAGGGAACTTGGACATCGAGGTCTCGAAACATACAATCATGGACATAGAAGAAATCGAACTTATCATCGACACTCTTATGGCGATAGACAAAATTGGGTGCGTCAAAACTGCCATTTCTGCAACGACGACTGAAGAAGGGGAAATCTAGAGCGTTTTTGAAAAGACATAACTCCACGCTCCTTATGAAGGCTAATAAAACTTCCTTCGTGTTATAACGGGAGCAGTAGGCAGGGACCTCACCGTCGACCCAGTCGTACTCAGGGTCTTTAATAGGGGGAAACTCCTTTTTAGGGTTTCCCACTGCCTTGCGATTAGGGGCCTCCTCTTTCGACGACCCCTCAGGAGGAGCAACCCCAACCTCGACTTCAGTGGCTGCGACGGAGACAGAAAGAGGACGGGTAGCAGAACAAATATTGCTACCATCTCGGGAAGGGGTGACTTCGATTGAGTCTGAGGCGTCACCCCACAAAGAGGAAGAAGAAAAGGGAGCAGAACTAGTAAAGGAAGACAAAGATATTTTTCGGAACAACATACCTTGTCGGATTTCTTTGGCAAGATGAGTTAACAGGTCAGGATTCGGAGATCTCGGCTCAGAGGGTAGAAAATCTAGTGAAGACTGGACGAGGAACACCTTCTATATATAGCACCAAAAACCTAGGCAGGACAATAGATCATGACCGTCCAGGCCTTTCCACATCAACGGTCCAAATTCGGCGACCCGTCAGATCCTCACCTCCATGATGTCCTCAATGGCCCAGATCTTTCACCCCCTGGTTTCCCGCCTTTTCACATCCCTTCTTAGCCGAGACCCTTCACATTCCATTTTTCTTTTTAACTTCGGTTCTTACTGCGCTACGACAGAAGCTGAGGGCAAGTGAACAGGATAGACCTCGGTCAAGGCCGAAGACTTCGGTCTCAACACTAAAGATAGACCTCGGTCACAGCCGAAGACCTCGGCTCTGACACCGAAGACCACGGGATAGACTTCAGCTTTGATACGTTGCCAAGACCAAGCACACTCGGCCAATAGTAAGTCAGGATTAATCAGTACAAATCTTAATTACTAATTGTTAACTTGATTAAAGTCACGTTACCTAAGTTCTGGGTACTTAAACAAGACCCAATAGATAGAGACCCAGTCCATCCCTATAAATAGGTAACAATACCCAAGGTAAAATATAGAGATAAAGAATATATTCACTGTCTGACACTTAAAACCGAATACCTCTCTAACTTGAGCATCGAAGTGTCTTTTGCAGGTACCCACCTGTTCGGCCACCACGTGTGGAACTCAAGTTCAAGAAGTAATAAACGAGACATCCAAAGAGTTCTATCCAAAAACACATATCATAGAATAATTTAAGGGTAAGACAGATTTATGTATAATATTTTTTTATAAAATAAAATAATTATCTACTTTCGATAAGAAGACATAAAAATATTCCGTAACACCAAGAAAACATCGCATATATTACTTTGCTTGCCAATTTGCCATGCAGCTATGAACTGTCTACAAAAGTCTTGCTTGTGTTTTCTTTTTAACCTACCAACTTAAATTAAATATTATAATTGTCGGTGAGGTATAGCTTAAAACTCACCTAATATGAAATATATATATATATATATATATATATATATATATATATATATATATATATATATATAGAATATGGGTATTGATATTGGACTTTTTATATCTCTATTTAATAAGAGATAGTTATGTATATAAAATTTATTATTTTTTGTTATACCATTTTAAAAAGGTTTAAATATGATTTGGTTTTTACATTTTGATTTTAACCTTTCAAAAATAGTTATTTTTTTATCTTTGAAATTAAAATTTAATTAATTTGTTTAAATTTCTTAATTTTAAAATAACTCCCTTTTAAGTTTTCCAAAATAGTTTTATATGAAAATTTTAATATTGAAACAATTAAAATTATAAACTTTTAACAGAAAAACAAATAGAGTTAAATAAAAAATTTAAAATAAAATTGTAAAAATTTCAGAAGCAAAATAAAATAAAATAAATTTTAAAGAACCAAAAGTAAAATCCATGATAAAAGTACTTGAAAAGTTAGCTGGCTGGTTAGTAATTGAAAGTTGCTAAATGTATTTAATGAAAGTTATTACCTTATATAGAAAATGAAAAAATGACATAAATAACAAAAAATAAAAAAGTTATTATCTTACTTAAAAAATTAAAAAAAAGAATAAATATTAAAAAATAAGAAAAAGGAATAATATACAAAGCTAGAAGAAGCTAACATTTTAAAAAATATTATTTAAATAAAATTTAAAAAACGTTAAAAACTACTACTAAAAATACTTATTTATCTTGTCAAATACAACGCATGTCAATATTTTGAAGAGAAAATAATTAATATTTTCAAAAATTACTTAAAATGATCGTTTCTAATTAATTGTGAGATAATATTTTTTTTACATGATAAATAAAAAGGCCTTAGAGCGTTTATTAAGAAAATTAGAAAGAAACTTTTTATAAAAAATTATACTTGAATGAAATTCAAAATTTTAAATAAACATAATTTTTTACCTACCTTAATAAAATATTTTATATAAGAGATGTGGATTCCAAATCCATACAAAACCTAAACAAAAACCTAATTCATATTTGTTTTGACCATAGAATAAAAAGCAAGATGTGTTGTTATGTGTAAGAGTAGATAAACACGAACCTGTGGGTCCCACGAAAGCGACCTCTGATGGTACCTGAGCCACGACATAGACCTCTTCCACTGGCCCACAACAGCTCAACCAATCAGCATTCAGCATTTGATAGACTTCTCGTAGCCACTACTTTAGATACGCACGCTCACACGTGTCAACCGTGCCTCTCTCTCTCTCTCTCGGCCACTCGTGAGCCCCCTCGCGTGACGACACGTGCGCTCTTCTCACTTCTCGCTCCGTCGCCGTTTTACTCAAACCAAACCAAAACCACTTTCAAGTTTCAATCCCTCTCCCTCTCTCTCTCTCTCTCTCTCTTCAAACCATTCTCTCTCTCTTTCTTTTCTTCTTCTTCTTCGATTCGCGGCGTGTCGTTCGAGTGCGAGTCCCTGCAACGACGTCGTTTTCTCTGCGGAATCTTCTGAGCCTTTCTCGGCGATGTGTGGAGTAACTCATTCTCTGGTGTTTGATTCCGCTTTTGGCTTTTTCAATTTCTGTGTTGCGCATGTAAGAAATGTTTGATTGGAACGACGAAGAGGTTAGTCAATTTTCAACTTTCGTTTTCCCTCAATTTTTTTTGTTACTGCTTACTACTGTTTACTAGATCGTAGTTTCTTGTGATTACAATGAATTTGATATATATAATATTTTTTCACTAATAATTGTGCGTTAGGTTACTTTCTTGGACATTTTTTTTTATAAATTTCTTGGGGGGCATATCAGATGATTATAAGAAGTTGAAATTAAGGTGAATTTGATTGTTACTGCTTACTACTGTTATTAGATCGTAGTTTCTTGTGATTACAATGAATTTGATATATATAAATATTTTTTTTTGGTTTTCTAGATTTTTTTTTTCCACTAATTGTGCGTTAGGTTACTTTCTTGGACATTTTTTTTTATAAATTTCTTGGGGGGCATATCAGATGATTATAAGAAGTTGAAATTAAGGTGAATTTGATTGTTACTGCTTACTACTGTTATTAGATCGTAGTTTCTTGTGATTACAATGAATTTGATATATATAAATATTTTTTTTTGGTTTTCTAGATTTTTTTTTTCCACTAATTGTGCGTTAGGTTATTTTCTTGGACATTTTTTTTTATAAATTTCTTGGGGGGCATATCAGATGATTATAAGAAGTTGAAATTAAGGTGAAGATGTTGTCTTGTGATTCCGCGTTTCGCTTTTTCAATTTCTGTGTTGCGCATGTAAGAAATTTTTTATTGGAACGACGAAGAGGTTGGTCAATTTTCAACTGTTATTTTCCATCAATTTGTTTTTTTTGTTACTACTTGCTACTATTATTAGATCTAGTTTGTTGTGATTACAATGAATTTGATATCTATAAATATTTTTTATTTGGTTTTTTAGATTTTTTTTTTCACTAATTGTGCTTAGGTTACTCTATTGATTTTTCTTTTTAATTTCTTGGGGGGTATATCAGATGATTATAAGAAGTTGAAATTAAGGTGAAGATGTTGTGTTGTGTTGTTGCACGATTACAAGGAATTTGATATATATATATAAATTTTTTTTTTGGCTTTTTAGAAATTTTTATTTTTTTTTCACTAATTGTGCTTGGGTTACTTTGTTGGACATTATTTTTTTTTTAATTCTTGGGGGGTATATCAGATGATTATAAGAAGTTGAAAAATTAAGGTGAAGATGTTGTCTTGTGTTGTTTCATGATTACAAGGAATTTGATATATATAAATTCTTTTTTTTTGGTTTTTTAGAATTTTTTTTTTTCACTAATTGTGCTTAGGTTACTTTGTTGGACATTTTTTTTTTAATTTCTTGGGGGGTATATCAGATGATTGTAAGAAGTTGAAATTAAGGTGAAGATGTTGGCTTGTGTTGTTGCTTTTTGGTTTATGATAAAATACAATATACAAAATATTGTTTGAAAATTGGATGTTATTGCGAACTTTGATGGACGGTTGGTCTCATTTGTTGTTGTGTCTTGAGATTCAAATCCGAGCTAGAAGAACTTTGCTGGCTTCTTAGTTTGTTTAGAATTTAGATGTTCAGAGAATTCTTTGTTAATAACAAGCACAATAAAGTATAGCGATTCCATTCAGAATAGAAGGTTTCCTCAGCATGAATCTGGTACTAGGATTTGAAAGGCTATGTCAGATGTTGAAAAATGTGTTTGTACTACGTTTACCCTTCCTTCGGTTTGAGGTAGTCCCAACTTATTGATGTCTAAAGTATTCAAATATGGAATTTAGGAGATGACTATAAGGATAGTTTATGTGATTCTGATGGTCTGAAAGTAGATGAAGTGACAAGGAATGGACTGTGGACTCGGTCCAGTAAGCAGTTTGTTGGAAAAATGATATTCAAATTTCAAAATATTTCACTAAGTGGGATTTGCAGAGGGAAGTTGGGAGTTGCGTTATGGTTGGATTCTCTGAGGTATTATCAATTTATCATAGTTGTTCTGGAGCTTAAGGGACAATTTGGTTCAAAGGAGGGAAGTATTTTTATTATTCTGCTTGGTTAATATAAGAGGAGAGTATGGGAGGGGAATTAATTTACTTTTTGTTCTTGTAATTTTAAATTTCAAAAGATATGTAGGGATATATTAGTCAATACAGCTGAAATATTTTAAATCTCCCCTCCCCTCCTAATACCCCAAATATTAGTGGAGAGAAAAAAATGGATGGGTAGGGATTTTGCTCCCTTCCATTTCCCTCCCCTCCTAAAAGCTGAACCAAACTACAGAAAATTAGGTAAGAGTGTAGTCACTGTCAGATGCCTTGTAATGAAGTTTGGCTGGGAAAAAGTGGAGCCAATTATATGGTATTGAGGGAGATATGAAGATGACATGGTTTCTTCCTATGACATAATATTGGTTCTCCTATTCGTAAAGTATGAGAGCAGGGAAACTGAAAAAGATATATATATGAAAAGCCTCTGTGGCATATACATTGTGAGAATTTTTTTTTGTTGCACTGATGGTTGCTATCTGGCAGTCAGGGTTGGTTGAGTTTTCCTATATTGTCTTGACTTTAAATTCCAGATTGACTGGATTTAAATATTTACTGCATTTGTCTATTGTAGTGCACAGGGAAATAAAAGGAATTGATGTCAAACATGGATTGGGTTAAAACAATTGCAAGAATTTTATAGTTTTAAGGAGTGTAATTAACGGCGGAATATAGTGGAAGGTCAAAATTCTGCAATAAAAACACGTCATTGTAGCTTTGGCACCATCATGACGGACATCCCTTCACAAATTGTGATAGCAGTTGGCAAAAGATCCATCATGCCATAGTGCTATTGCGTTGCCATGATGGTTATTCAACAACACTGGTTTTATGTACTGGTTACATGTGATTTCTGTGGTCTGCAACATTTTTTCGCTCCTTGTGTTTATTGTGTAGTTGTGATTTGTTATGATGATCATGAGTGCCACAGCCCAATTTATGATTATATATTCCCTTTATTGTACTTTGATAAGGCAGAAATTATACTTTATTTTGGTATGAGGGGAAAAGGAGTGTTTGATGCATGGAGTCACACTTATAATAAATTCACATCACAATTGATGCCTCGAGAGAAGGAATAAAATAAAATTTTGGGTGCTAAGATGGGAAAAAGTATTGAAGATAGGAAATTATGAGAATTAAATGAAAAGAGCGGAGGACACTGAAGGTCTGTAGTAGACGTTTATTTTAATCAAGGTGTAATGGAATGTAAAGAAATATATATCTTGAAAACTGTTATGGGATTAAGTAGCTACTTATTATATTTCGTTGAGGCGTGTTAGCATCAGCAATGTTATGAATTGCAGATTACAGTCCATGTCAAAAAGTCAAATGAATTAACAATATATAATATATAATGTATGAAAGTATACAAATAAAAACTAATAACATATATAAAGATAAAAAAACTTATATGGACATTTTATGAAATAAAAATTTTCAAATAAAAAATGCAAAAATAAAAATATCCTAGAATGTGAGAAGGAGATGATGAAGACGTCTAGAAGGAGAAACAGACAGATGAAGAAAACAAAAAATAAAACAGAAAAAGGTGAAAATGGTGACATAAATTGAATAAAAAAAGATAAGAAAAAAATAAATACAGAAAATAATAAAAGATAGTGAAAAAAAAAAGAGAAGAAAAACAAAAAATCAAAGGAGTAAAAAATGGTTACAAAAACTTAATTAAAAAAATGCAGAGAAGAAGGAATGTAGAAAAAAGATAAAGAAGAAATTCTGGAGAAAAAGAAGAGATAAAAAACTAAAAGAAAAGGAAAGAAGAGATTTTGCTAGAGTTAGAAATTAGAATCACCGGTTGCGTTGGAGGCAAAAGATGAGAGGGAATCGTCCGGGCAGATATTGGGAGAAAATGAATGGTTAGGATAAAGAGTAAGTCTTCATACTTACTCTTGTAGTAAATGAGTCCTTTCCGTGTGTATATATATATATATATATATATATATATATATATATATATATATATATATATATATCATCTTGTGGTGTGGCAGAGTTTTGGTAGGGTCTGGGGTACCAACGCTTTTGTGATGTCTGTACCTACCCTTTGCCTCTGCACACCCTTTGATTATAAAAAATTGCCAGCTTCAATATGTAAATTGGCAGGAAGCACTCTTTCAGAGTTGCCATATTATTAGTATTTACCTGTGTTTTGTCTATAAATTTCCTTACTGCTAGCATCTGAAGTGTTTTATTTTTCTTGTTGGGTTTTTCTTCATCAATATTTATTATATGTTTTACAATGGATTGTTTTCAGCTTGCTAACATAGTATGGGGTGAGGCGGGTGAAACTGATGACCATATTGTGCCTTATCCGGAGGCAAGGGAAGATCTTATTGACAAGAAAGAATGGAATCAGGAAGCTTCTGCCACTAAACGGAATGAGCAGAAGAGTATAGAGGCTAAAACTGATTTTCATCATGGAAAGCTAGGAAGCAGTTCCAAACTAGATATTATTGAGGGACAATCTGCCTCAGAATCTGGCACAAACTCATGGCCTGACTTATCTTTATACAGTGCAGCTAAAACTGATCAGGGTTCCCTGGGTGCTGAAGTATCTAAAAATTTAGGTGAAATTAGCAAATTTATTTCAGCAAAGCGGTGGTAAAATTACTTATTATTGGAATTATGAGTAGACTACATAGCATGTTAGTCAGTATATATATGTATGTTTGTTTGTGTGCGGATGTATGTCTTCTGAGTTCATGTCCTGCCATCATTGTATGAAAAATGATAAACTTGTATAGTAGGTAGTTGCAGTTTATGATTTCTAATTATATATATTTAATATATCTGTGACAGAAGAAACTACACAGCTAGAAAAGGATGTAGAAAGGCAAGGTGATTTTGTCAACTATGCCTGGGATAACATAGGAAGCTTCGATGACCTTGATCGAATCTTCAGGTAAAGTATATTATCCTGATTATTCTTATGTAGTTCATTCGTTTTCTGAGCTAATTGTTAACGTTAGACTCTAACTAGATTTTTGTGAACTTGATCATAAATTCATAATTATAATGGATAAAACTTTTCTCCTTCTTACTCTCTTTTTAAAAATTTGTGTTACAAATTTGCACAACTTATGGATCAATCTGAATATAAGTTCCCTTAAACTTGTTTTAGTCAAACTTAGATGGAGCCTTGTGTGCATCTATGCACGGTTGTAGTGAACATTGAAAATGAAAAGAGGAGTTCTAGCAATAATAAATTTCGATAGGGAGTAAGATCCACTAAATAGGAAGTGGGACCTACAAGTTCAGTAAGTCCCACATGAATCTCAACAAACAATAAAGTGTGTTAGGAAAAATGTAATAAGGATTGTGTAGATAATATCTCCAAAATAATGCAACATCTCTAAAGTAAAACAAATTATTAGAATTATGGGTTTAGGTCTCACTTAATTTTACAAAGGAAACTTTTAAGGTGAGATTTGCACATCACTTGTATATATTATTATTTGGCCATATCACTAGCCGATATGGAATCTTCAATTCATACCCCTCATGCTGAAGATTGGATATCTCGAACATGAGGTTTGTAAGATCAAACATCTGTGGGTAGTCTTATGGCGGGCCAATAGTGGGTGGCTTGATAGGTCTAACAATAACAAATACGCAAGGATAGACTTTGATAATGTTAAATTAATGTTAGATGTTGGTTATTAGTTGTTAGTTGAGGTATTTTATGTTTCATTTATTATTGTATGTCAGAGGTTGGTGGTTGTTGAATTCACCACTCTGAGTTTCTAGGTTGTATTGTATCTCTATTTAATAAGAGATTCTAAGCTCTATTTAATAAGAGATTCTAAGCTGAGTAAAGTTATTTCAAGCTTTTCTATATTCAAGTTGGTATCAGAGCAAGTTTGATTCTGCTCTTTATCGTCTAGAGTCACACAGTAGGCTGTCTGCCACTGTCGCCGCCGTCCACAGCCGTCCGCCGCTGTCTCCGGCGACTTTTTCTCCGGCGAGCACAGATCCAGGTGCGCCTCGACGTGCGTGTTCTACCCCTGTAAATCGCTCCTCCATACGCCGTTCAACGTGCCTCCACGCGCCGCCTCAATCACGCCAAACAGAAAGCGCGTGAGCTCCACGCGCCGGCGAAACGGTCACCGTTCGCCGTCGTTCCGGTGCCGTCTGACTCGCCGGAGCCTCCTGAAGCCATTGCTGACCTGCGTGGTTCACTTTGAGCAAGATTTAGTGGATTTAAATCAAATCTCCCTCTCGGTCTCTGTTTTTCCTCTTTTTCAGATCTGGAAAAATGTCTTCTTCTACCGCAGTAAACTCTGGTCCCATTCTTCCTATTTCTGGATCTGCTGTCATCACAACAGAAAAGCTCAATGGTAAAAATTATTTAGCTTGGGCTGATTCTGTGGAACTCTGGTTCCTTGGTCAAGGACACCATGAGCATCTAGAAAAGGTAGATATTGAGGGATTAGCTGAACAACAAGCTCAGTGGAAGAGACTTGACTTTCAACTTTGTGCTCTTCTATGGCAGTCAGTGGAGCTTAAGATATTGAGGAATCTCAGAGCTTTCAAAACCTGTTACTCGTTTTGGAAGAAAACCCAAGATATCTACTCTAATGATATCCAATGCTTGTTTGATTGTGTTCAAAAGCTAGCCTCCTTAAAACAAAATGATTCAGATATGGTATCATATGTTTCCGAAGCTCAAGCCGCTGCAAAAGAATTGAAGCTTTTCTTAGAAGCTGATTCTATAGAAGAAATAAGGAAACGACTTGATAACCTCTATATGGTTATGATTCTTCGTGGTATGAACCCGACATTTAATCACATTCGTGATTAAGTTCCGACTGGTCAAGATATTCCTTCCATGGAGAGCTTAACTACTCGTCTCCTCCGTGTTCCTACCTTGAGTAATGATGGTACCTCCCTTGAAAATAATATGGAGTCCTCTGTTTTGATATCTTCAAGAGGAAGAGGAGGACGTGGAAACAGAGGTCGTGGTGGAAGAGGTAATCGTCCACAATGCACTCATTGCAAAAGGATGGGTCATACTCATGAGACATGCTACTCTCTGCATGGTTTTCCAGACAAGTTTGCTCATGTATCTGAGAGGCCGGAAGAGAGGAAACTGTCTGAAGAAGAATATCAAGGATACTAAGAGTATTTGAGGATGAAATCTAACAACCTTGCTGGACCTCCTTCTGGACCTAATGTCTCAACGGCCTGCATTTCTCAATCTGTGGAAGGTCAAACATGGATTGTTGACTCTGGTGCTTCAGACCATATATCTGGTAATAACTCCTTGTTTTAATCTTTATTACCTCCCAAATTTCCACATCTTGTCACATTAGCCAATGGGTCAAAGGTTTCAGCTCAAGGAGTGGGTTCAATTTCTATTTCTCCCTCCTTAAATTTATCTTCTGTTTTGTACATTCCTTCTTGTCCCAATTTACTTTCCTTGAGTCAATTAACTAAGTCCTTAAATTGTTCAGTTACATTTAACTCTGACTCTTTTGTCATTCATGATCGTGGTACGGGCAGGTAGATTGGCGTAGGACATGAATCACGAGGTCTTTATTACCTGGAATCTAGCTCTTCAGTGTCCTGTCTTGCATCCATTTCTCCTAAATTGTTGCATGATCGGTTTGGACATCCTAGTCTTGCCAAATTAAAGATAATGGCTCCTAGTACTCAGAAAATCCAAACTTTAGAATGTGAAGCTTGTCAATTAGACAAACATGTTAGGTCTTCTTTTTCAAGTAAAGATAAATCAAGAAGTAATTCAGTCTTCTCCACTGTTCATTCAGATATTTGGGGTCCTAGTCGAATTATTTCTTTTGGATTTAAATATTTTGTCACCTTTATTGATGAATATTCTCGGTGCACGTGGTTTTATTTAATGAAAGAAAGGTCTGAACTTCTATCCATATTTGTGTCCTTCTTTCATGAAATAAAAAATCAGTTTGGAAAATCAGTCAAATGTTTCAGAAGTGATAATGCAAAAGAATATTTTTCTTCTGAACTCTCGTCATTTTTGTCCTCTCAAGGTATATTACATCAGTCTACTTGTCCCTACACTCCTCAACAGAATGGGATAGTCGAAAGAAAGAATCACCACCTTGTTGAAACCGCTCGCTCTTTAATGATTAATGCAAAAGTTCCATTACATCATTGGAGAGATGCGATTCTTTCTGCCTCCTATCTTATCAATAGGATGCCCTCTTCCTTTCTTGATAATCAAATTCCTCATTCCATCCTATTTCCAACTGAACCTCTATATCATGTTTCACCTTGTGTATTTGGTTGTACTTGTTTTGTTCATGATATGTCTCCTGGTCTCGATAAATTGTCAGCTAAGTCGATCAAGTGTGTTTTCCTGGGATACTCCCGCCTTAAAAAAGGATACAAATGTTATTCTCCTCATAACAAGAAGTATTACATGTCTGCTAATGTTACCTTCTTTGAAGATTCTCCTTTCTACTCATCCTCCACACCTGACTCCATTTCCATTCAAGAGGTCTTGCCCTCTCCCTCCTCGAGTCCAGAGATTGTTATTTCTCCAGACATGTCTCATCAGCCTCACCACACCAATATTAGTCCAATCCTATCTTATCTGAAACTGATCATTCTCCCTCAACTCCTCCTCATGGCATGACACCTGAAGCTAACCCCCAGTATTCCTGATGACTCTCGTGGCTCATGTCCATCTCCGTCTGCTTCTTGTACAACGGCTCCTAATTCTCCTCCCATGGCCGATGACAAGTCATATTGGCCTGTTGCCCTTCGAAAAGGTATTCGCTCTTCTCGAAATCCGCATCCTATTTACAATTTTTTGAGTTATCATCGTCTGTCTCCATCTTATTGTTCCTTTATAAATTCCTTATCATCCATCACTATTCTCAAAAATGTTTGTGAAGCACTTGATCACCCTGGATGGCGACAAGCCATGACTGATGAAATGCAGACCCTTGATCACAATGGAACATGGGAATTGATTCATCTTCCTCCTGGGAAGAAAGCTGTTGGTTGTAGATGGATCTATGCTGTTAAAGTTGGTCCAAATGGTGAAATTGAAGGCCTTAAAGCTCGTTTGGTAGCCAAAGGTGACACTCAGATATATGGACTTGATTATGGAGACACTTTCTCCCCGGTGGCCAAGATCACTACTATTCGTCTTCTTCTTGCCATGGCAGCTATTCGCCATTGGCCCCTGTATCAGATAGACGTTAAAAATGCATTCCTACATGGTGAGTTAGATGAGAAAATTTACATGGAGCAACCTTCGGGCTTTGTTGCTCAGGGGGAGTCTGGTCTAGTGTGTAAACTCAGGCGATTTCTCTATGATTTTAAGCAGTCGCCAAGGGCTTGGTTTGGAAAGTTCAGCAATGTTGTCTAAGGATTCAGAATGAAAAGGAGTGAAGCAGATCACTCTGTCTTCTACTATCACAAATCTGTTGGCAAATGTGTTTATTTAGTTGTTTATGTCGATGACATTGTCATTACAGGAAATGATGAAGTCACAATATCTCAACTAAAGCAACACTTATGCAATCACTTTCAAACAAAAGATCTTCGTCATCTGAAATATTTTCTGGGAATAGAAGTAGCTCAATCCAAAGAAGGCATTGTAGTTTCCCGGAGAAAGTATGCCTTGGATCTTCTGAAGGAAACAAAAATGTCTGATTGTAAGCCAGTCAATAGTCCTATGGACCCATACAAGAAATTAGTAGCTGATATAGGAGACTTATACTCAGATCATTGGAATGGAGTAATGCGTATTCTCAGGTACATAAAAAAGGCTCCAGGCAGGGTTTGTTGTTCAAAGATAAAGGAAATAGCCAACTTGTTGGATACTGTGATGCTGATTGGGCTGAATCTGATACAGATAGACGCTCTACTACTGGGTATTGTGCGTACCTTGGTGGTAATCTTATCTTATGGAAGAGTAAGAAACAGAAGACTGTTGCTCGATCTAGTGCAGAAGCTGAATATAGATCTATGGCTCTTGCAGCTTGTGAGTTGGTGTGGGTTAAACAACCCATACAAGAATTGAAGTTCTGTGAAATTTCTCCAATGCAACTTTATTGTGATAATCAGGAAGCTATCCACATTGCTTCCAATCCGGTATTTCATGAAAGGACTAAACACATTGAAATTGATTGTCACTTTGTAAGGGAAAAAGTGTTGTCCAACACATTGCTTCCAATCCGGTATTTCATGAAAGGACTAAACACATTGAAATTGATTGTCACTTTGTAAGGGAAAAAGTGTTGTCCAAGGAAATTAGGACTGAATTTGTTGGTACCAATGACCAGCTTGCAGACCTATTAACCAAACCCTTAAAGGGTCCTCGGATTGAATACTTGATTTCCAAGCTTGGAACATATGATTTATATGCTCCAGCTTGAGGGGGAGTGTTAAATTAATGTTAGATGTTGATTATTAGTTGTTAGTTGAGGTATTTTATGTTTCATTTATTATTGTATGTCAGAGGTTGGTGGTTGTTGAATTCATCACTCTGAGTTTTTAGGTTGTATTGTATCTCTATTTAATAAGAGATTCTAAGCTGAGTAAAGTTATCTCAAGTTTTTCTATATTCAAGTGATACCATATTAGAATTGTAGGTTTGGACCTAACTTAACCTTGCAAAATCGACTTGTAACTTGTAAAGTGAGATTTATACTTCATTTATATACTATTATCTAACCACATCATTAATCGATGTGAAATCTCCAACACAAATGATATTTTGATGTCAAATTAATGAAAATCTCTGTTTCATTACACATTAAACTTGGAACTTACCTCAATGCCTATTTTTGTTTTAGTTTATTCACTTTATTGTATTTTACAATTACTGGGATTAAATATATGGCATATATGATGAATAACATTGAGCAATAAGTACCAACATTCCTGATTAACATTTAATATTTATTGAATTATGTACCAACATTCCTGATTAACATTTAATATTTATTGGATTATGTCTATCCTTACGCTCAGTTTTGTGAGCTTTCATTGTTTACAATGGTATACTTCTGACTGAACATTCTCACAAGTGATGATTTTGCAGCAATGATGACCCTATATTTGGCCACGTAACTGTTGAGAATTCCAATGTGCTGTGGTCTTCTAAAGACGTGAGTAACAGTACAGTACCCACGCTCTTGGATATACCAAACCCAGCAACTGCTTTAAGGAACAAATCCGAGTCTTGGGAAATTAAGGCTGAACATGTTCAAAAAAATGCTCAATCATTTTCCCCCAGATTAAGGATTGGCGATTCTTCATCTCATGATAATCAGAATGCTCCTGCAAACACATTCAATTTAGGATATGCTAGAGATAGAATTACCCCATCTGAAAACGAACAACAGGTATGTCAAACCGTATTGAGAATGACTTGTAAGGTAAAATGAAAACAAAGAGCTACGAAACAATCTCAATATTAAGAATTTCTCTATTTTGATATCAATAATAAGCTAATATCCTTAAGATAAATAACATGTCTTTTATGGGATACTTAAAAGAACCTAAATCTGTAAAGTTCAGCAAGTGAGGCAACCAAAATTTAACACATAAGGATTCCTTCTCCTAATTCTAATCTAACTCTCATAGAAAGCAATACCTTGGAAGAAGATATCCAAAGACCCATAAAAATAAACCCAAAATTTTGAAATTTTTAATAATCCCTAACTCCCCAATTACAATCCCTAAGTTACAGATAAACTGATATTTCTATAACAAGTTTGTTCTCGGTTTTTCACCTGTTTCAATACTATCTTGTTCATTACTAGTTCTAAAGTAGTCTAACAAAATTACTTAATTCAACTTTTTTCCCCACAAATAATCAGGATATGGTAGGAAGGACCACTCCTAGTACCTCCACATTAGCTTCTGAAAATGTTGCATCTGCTAGTGGATTTACTCATAGGGTATACCTTTAATTATTTTACAAAAATATAGCCAGTTTCCGATAATTATTTTCTGGTTTGGTTTATATTGCTGACCCCAACCAGTGGGAAAAATACTTATTATTGTTTCTGGTGTCTAATTTATAGACTTATTTTAACATTATTAATGTTCAATTCCTACTATCCATCCTTTGTTTGTTGGTTATGTCTAAGCCTTTATTTAGGCTTGTGGGTTACTTGCCCTTAGAATGAAGCAACCTCACCCTCGCCTTTTAAAATTAGTAAAAATTCTCTCTTTGGATATATAATAAAGAGATGTTAACAATTCTCATGTATTTTATCAAGTATTATTAGCTTCAAATTTTGAAATACAGAATTTGAAATTATCAGAATTACATGATAGAATAGAACCAAAAGAGATCCAAAATGATTTTCATTGATACCAAATGAAGGAGTACATTGTACTATTTTATAACTATGATGGAGAGCGCTAAAGAAAACATTACAGATAACTAACTCCAACATCACAGAGTTTGATAACCATGTGCTGAATAAAAAGGGAGTAGTCCTATGGAGCTTGGGAATAACAACAATGTTCCTTCATTGTTAAGTTAACTTGGAGAGGGGTAAGTGTCCTTTGATTTAAGAATGACAAACTAAATATTCTAAACACATACAGAACAACCCAATTTGTTGACTTGATAACTTAATAGTAAACTCGAGAGTTTACTGAGTTTGCAATAGAGTCTATTGCGTTTATCCAGAATTTACTAAAAAGAGAGTTTGCGAATCAGTTAACTCACAAAAGGATAAGTGGACTTAAAGTCGCAAAAGTTAGAGAGTTAACTCGAGAATTTGATAACCATGTGTTCAATAAAAAGGGAATGGTCCTATGGAGCTTGGTAATAACCACAATGTTCCTTCATTGCTAAGTTAACTCACATAGGGGTAATCTTTGATTTAAGAATGACACATTAAATACTCTAAATGCGTCCAAAAAAACCCAATTTGTTGATTTGATAATAAACTTGAGAGTTTATAGAGTTTGCAATAGAGTCTACTAAGTTTACCTAGTGTTTACTAAAAAGAGAATTTGTGTATGAGTTAACTTGCAGAGAAGTAAGTGAACTCATAAACTCGTAAAAGTTGGAGAGTTAACTCGAGAGTTAGATGACCACGTGTTGAATAAAAAGGGAGTGGTTCTATGGAGCTTGGGAGTAACCACAATGTTCCTTCATTGCTAAGTTGCTTGGAAATCTGGAATTAGTTCATGGGCATTTTTAGGAAAAAAATATTTTTGCATGGTGTGTTTCTTGGTTTGAATTGTTTATTTTGTGTCCTCTTTCAATAGAACTACGAGTCTCTACTGTCCTTCTATCCTATGTGAATGTGTGCTGTTGTCTTTTTCAAAGGTTTCTTGCTCATCCTTAGCATAACTATGTGCTGCATCTGGAAGTGTCCTTTTCCTTTCTTATAGTCAACAAACTTTTAATCTCTTTGTTGTTGTTATTCAGGATTTTGGGCAAAAGAATCAGTTGAAAGCTCGGAAAAAATCACAAGGTAAACAAGAAGGAAAAGCATTGCAGGAGTTTTATAGTAGCTGGTCTCCTTCATCAATTACATCTGGACATTTTCAGAATCAGCTGGTGTCGTCAGTCATACAGTCTTCTCCCTCTTCAATTCTTGGGCAACAAAACCAGCTTCAAGGACCTGAGACAATGTACCAGGACATCACAAATACATATGTGACATCCCCTGCATACAGGAAGCTTCCAAATACATATTCTTCTATGTCAATGCTACCACAGACACATTCAGGAGTTCTTCTGCAACAGCCTCTGCTTTCTGGGTATGAAACGTCTCTTGGTGTAATGAATCCTGTGAGCAAGTCTGTGGACTTAGTCAAGCCTCTCAGGATGACTCCCCAGGAAAAAATTGAAAAATTGAGGAGGCGGCAGCAAATGCGAGCTATGCTTGCTATTCAGAAACAACAGCAAGAATTTGGCCATCAAGTTCCTAGCGCCAATAAATCAATGAATAAAATATGTTCGGTAGAAATGCATAGTCAACTTTGTGATGGGGCTGATCCTGAAATTGAAGATTTAAGAACTTTTCCAGCTTTAGATACACCAAATGAGCAAGATGATTCCAATACAGTTTCTTTGGCAATTGATGATCATTTTGTTGAAGACACCATACTGTACATGCTTCAGGATGTTATATCAAAGGTAAGGTTGAGTCTTATAATGGTTTAAGCTGTGTTGTATAATTTTTTCCTTCTATACTAATTCAGGCGTAGCTACAATACTGAGACAGTTTTTTTGTACAGTTAGATGTCAAAATAAGACTCTGCATTCGAGATAGCTTGTTCCGGTTGGCACAAAGTGCAATGCAAAGGAATTATGCTAGTGATACAAGCAGTACTAACAACAACAGCAGAGAAGAACTTAAAGTTGTTGCAAGAGAAGAAAGCAGTAGCCAAAGCAGGTTTGGAAAACTATTAAGATTCATAGCTACTGTAATTTCATGTTTTGTTTTACATTCATTGGTCAAGCACTTATAGTTATAAGTTCAGTATCACTCTTTATTTCTAGTGGACAAACTCAGAATGTTTTAAGTGGTGGCAATTCGAAGGTAATAAACATTTGAACTTCTACAAGAAATTGTTAGAGGAGATAATGGGAAATGAGAAGTAGTACTAACCTCATATGGGATCAGATGTCTAAAAAGGTTAGGAAGGTTAGTAAAGTAGTCTTGGGAGAATCAAAAGGTTTTGTATTGAAAGATAAGAAATTTTGGTAGAAGAGTGAAAGTGCAAGAAAATGTGAGAAACAAAAAGGTAGTGTTTTAAGGTCTTACACAAGAGCAATAATGTTGAATATTGGGGGCAAGAAAGAGATAATTTTAGTGATTGGAGAAGAGGTTAACTTAATACTAAACTTGAGCTTTAAAGACAGACTTTGGGATCAATTTGTTTTCATTTAAGAGCAAGGAAGAGTGTATACATTCTACTTTTAGCAAGAAACAAGAGAAAAATGATTTGGGGATTGGAGAAGATGTTATACAATAATACAACAAGTTTTTAAGTTTTAGTATTTGGGACAATGGTATCAAGGAGATATTAGTGTGATACCTATCAAGGAGAAAATGGCAACCAGTCAAGGTATGTAGGACAATATGATTTGTTTTCCTTTGTGATGTTAGGAACATGTAACCAATGATGAAATGCTAAGGAAACTCTAGGATTAAAATTGGAAGAGAGCTATATGGAACCATAATTGCTAATTGAAAGACCTTGATCATTGCCTAGTGCCAACGTAAATCTGGTCATGGTCTTTGAAAGGGCTTAGCTGTTGGATATTTTGAGATACATTGGTCTTGAGTAGAGGCACTAGAGTCAGGAAACCATGTCTGGTTGGCTGCATTGTCTGACTTAGCAATAAAAGCCTTCAGTGAACATGGATGTTGACATTATTGAGATAAATGCTGTGGCATCTTCTGGGGATTCAGCTGTTGTGGGGGAAATATCTTGACGGGGGTGTGGGGGGTTGAAATTGCTGGTTGAAACAATGACAACAGACAACTGTTGTCTGACCAATGTGGCCTCCATCTCAACAAAATCATCCACCACAGCCACAATTTATCCCACAAGTATTGAAAGAAGGCATGGCATGCAGATCACCAGTAGCCGAAGATTGATTCTGAGTGAGGTTGATTGAGGCCAAATCAGTCAGTCTTGTGCTTGTACTTCTGAATGCACAGTTCTTTTATGAGAATGAGGACCTTGATGTTCTCATTTGGCATGAGATTAAGCACGATAACTGGATCATAATTTTGAGGAAGTTCATCCTGGTGTTGCTGATGTGATACAAGATCATCAACTTGAAATAAAGAATCAACGAGTGCCTTCACGTGGAGCGATAATTCAGAAACAAGATGATTATAGAGAAATGCTGTGCAATTCAGAGTGAAGCTTATGCACTTGGTGTTGGTTTGATGGTGGAGATAGTCACGAATCTTCTCTCAATTGATAGGAATGAGAGCAATCAAGAACCCTAGAAAGAATTGCTCTTGAGAGTTGAAACTTGAAAGAGATGACTGGATCCAAGCAAGGAGCATTTTGTCTTCTTGCTCCCATGCAAGAAATATTACATCTTCAAACCTGAATTAGAGAGTGGGAAAGTTGGGTGGGATTTTCGGTGAAGCAAAAAAATGATGCAGGCAATGTGCCTTAATGACAGGTTCCACCTGTTAGTGCCATAACAGAATTTTTATCTTTAGTTTCTCTATGATTTTATCCAATAACTTAACAGGAGGCGAAATAGAAATAGATTATATGTTTATGACTCTAATAGCTCACGAACTAGGCTAAGTAAATTGCTGCTTTTAATTGAACAGATTAGAGATATGCCCGCATCTTAAAACTGCTTATATATGTATGACTTTAATAGCTTTTTGGCTAACCATATTTAAGATGACCATACTGTCTCCACTATCATTAGCTTTTTGGCTATGGAATATGATGATTTGCCTTTCAGACGCTAACATCTTTTCCCTGTATGAACTGTATCACAGATATACTAGGATTGCTGATGTTGAAACCAAGACCAATCCTATTGATCGAACTGTGGCTCATTTGCTCTTTCATAGGCCTTTGGAGTTAACGGGGAATTATCCTGATAAACTGGAGTCACCTATTTCTGCTAAGATACAGTTTGAAAGCAAAGCAGCTAACCTGGAGAAGTGTCCTACGGGATACTTGCCGGATGATGACTTGAAAAGTAATCAACAATTTTCTCACACAGGGCTTGAGGCCCAGCTCGAGGATCAATCTAAAAACAGTCATTGCATAGACACTTCAGAGAACGCTTCTAACAACGAGCTTGCTGATGCTGGAGATCAGGTGCTTGAAGCCTCTCAATGAAGAAAAAGTTCCCCCAGTAATCGGAGGGTAATTCCTTCCTTTATTATTTCCCTAGTTATTGTTATGCTTTCATCATTTGATTATATATGGATTTACTGGTAATGCAAATGTTCTGTTATTGTCAGCTGTCAGGATCATAATCAAGGTAACTGTTGAAGTATATGGTCACAAAATACTGAACACCGGTCTCGATGTGCATGCTATCAATAATATTTGTTGTCTGTCAAAACCTTACAATATGTATCTCAGCATATGAACGTGCTCAACTTGGTGCGTGCTGACTTATTTTAATAATGACTCATTTGTGTAGTAGTAGTAGCGCCACTCATGTCAAAGACTTGTGGTTTTGTGTAGTAGTAATGCCTTTAATAGCTTTATTAGCGAAATCTGACTCAATAGGAATCCTCTATCTATGGCTTGTCTTTTTATTGGACTGATAGAGCTCGCTCTAATCTTTATTCTAAAGACTTACATACTTAATTCATTCTTAATTGAATGTACGGATGCACAGAATCCACAGCTATTGAATCCGTTAATCCGCATTAGCGCAAATCCGATCTTTTCGGGAAGGAGTAAGCGCAGCTATTCAATCCGCATCTGGCTTGACTGCTGGAAAAGCTTGACCCTCTTCTTTTCTTGTTTACTCCGGAAATTGGAACAAGGATCATTTGGGCAAGATTAGGTCTCCTTTTCCTGCTCAAACGTTCGAGTTAGCCGCTTTCTGACACCTGGTCGAGTTTGTGAACTCTAGAGGTAAACAATGGAATCAGGGTACTCAGATAGTCAAGTCTTTGCCTGATTGGTTTGCACCAAGCTTAAAGTTGTTGTATCTGTACGATGTGACTCTGTTATAGTAGTCCCGCATCATTAGTTAACATGTGAAGTGTGGATCGTCATATTGACAATTTTGAGTTTTAGTGTTTGATAGACGTAAATTTTATAAAACTGTTTTTAGTATTTTAGTATTTAAAAAGAAAAAAAAATCGTTTGACCGAAAAATTGGTCTAATAACTGGTTTGATCAACTCTGAAAACCGGTGAAACAAAAAAATGGTATTAAAATCGGAAAACTGGTCTGTAATCAGTTCAGTCAACCCTAAAAATAGGTGAAACAAAAAATCGGTATTAAAATCGGAAAACTGGTAAAACACTAGTGAAAATTCTGGCTCAATCGATTTGTATTTTTTTTATTTTTCTAAATACCTCCTTTTTCTAAATCAACTAATTTTTAATTAAAAAATTAATAAAAATGAGTTTAATTTAGCAATATGAAGGTGTATTTAGTAAAATTATTTTTATCCTTTTATAATTACAATTTTAATACATTTTTTCTATTATAATTTTAATTGTTATAATACATTAATAATAAAATAATATTATTTTATTAAGATCAGTTCAATCATTGGTTCCATAATAGTTGAACCAATGAACTATGAACTAATATCTTTTCCAGTTCGATCACTGGTTTGATTTTAAAAACATAAGTACTTTTTTAAAATATTAATTTTTCAAAACTAAAAAAGGAACAATTGTAAGCCGTTTAGCTCTTTAGTTTTTTTGTTTTGAAAATTTAAAGTATAAGGAGAATAAATTGTTTTTTACTTTTTATTAATCCCATTTTTATAAATATAAATAAATTTTTTTATTTTAGAGTTTAATTGGTATATATGGTCATTGTAAAGATTTTTACACTGATATTGATTTTACTCATTAATATTTTAAAAGTCACAAATAAAAAGTCATGATTTATTGTCACCTTTTACCATGTATACCATTTAAACTCTTTATTTTAATATCTTCAAAATAGTTTTCAAACACTTACAAAACATGTTTTTTTTTCTACTAAAAAATAGTTTTTTGAAAATTATTTTTCAAACTTGTAAAATCTAAAAGATAAAATTGAACCATTATATATATTGTGTCCTTTTTTAAGAGTATATATGTTTCTGAATTTGATTGGTTGCTCATGTTTCAAATTGAAAACAGCTTCTTGTTATATGCAGATGCAGGGTAAGCCTTCTGCTTCTGGTGTACATTAGTATGTCTGTTTCTGATATAGCCAAAGAAAAGATGTCCCTAATTATAATATGGAGTTGACCAATTTCCAATGGTTAAATTTAGGTAATAGAATAATTTGAACGTAAATGTAATAATTTTTCAACTTTATTCTTTGACATTGATATTTTTCAATTTAAATAGGGGCTAGAAAAAATATTAAGAGAAATATTTAATTTAATGAGTAAATATCTATTTTGGTTCTTAAACACATTTCCTAAAAAATATCACTATTGTGAAATTAGTCCTTTTAGACGCATTGTCTAAATTAAAGATCTACTAGCTCATTAACATTATCATTAGAGGATTAATTTGACTGATTTTTTCGAGATGTAAATGCTAGCATCCATAACACGACAAAAATGGTGATTTGTTCAATATTTAATTATATAAAGGGTGTTTTAGTAAAAAAAATGAATTTAAATCTCTTATAAAAAAGACAGAAGAAAATATTAAAATATTTTTTTATAAATAAAAGGTAAAGTATTAGATAATGAGTTTAATTGATATACATGTTCAGTATAAAGATTTTTACACTGACATACAATTACAACTTTTCATGCATGGTAAATTTGTTGACTGTACTTGTTACTACTTTAATAGTCACATGTAAAAATCTTTTACACTGACCGTATATACCAATTAAACTCTTAGATAATTAGAAACTTATGTTGTAAGGACAGCATTTATGTATCTTGTATTTCTTTTAGATACCTTCACGCCAGTAGGAAAAATTGGGAATTCGATCCTCTTTAGCCAAAATGTCTTCTGTGCTCTCTATTAACAACCACAATTCTTGATCTAATCAATCTAACTGTTTAAAATTTGTTAGACAAACAAGGAAGTTTCCAGCACATATTTAAAAGGAATAATAATTAGAAATAAAAAATGATTGGTAACTTTTGTTTAACCTATTCTTAATTCTCCTTTCTCTGAACAAGAAATTCTCCCTCCTCCAAAATAAACCACTCATAATCTCCATGGAGTTGGACCTAATTCCATATCTCCTCCACCCTTATCATGGCAAAGTGTTGGTAAGAGGTAGCCCTTAGTGGTGACAACAATACATCTGCAATGCTTAGCACTTTAAATTGAATTCATAGTATGCAAAATTGAATGCGGTAGAGCACACAATTGGAATTGAACAATGCTTTTGCAAAAGTATTGATCATAACATGCATCACAAATCTAAGACCATCTAAAAAATCTCTGATGTAGAACATGAAGTTAGGGTTTTTAAATTATTGTAAGTTACTAGAACCCATTATTTTTATAATTTATTTTTTATATGTTGACAACTTTTTATTGGTTATTTATAACAAAATTTTTTACCATTGGATTAAACTAAATTAAAGGCTACCACACAAGAGGGCGATCGGAGAATTTCTACCTACACCTTCATAATTTCTCTCTACACCTTTATAAATGTAGGAAAAGTCTCAAATATTCTAGGTAAAAAAAGTAAGTTTAATCCTAGTAAAAAAATTTGCAAATTTTTTTACAAGTCCAGACAGAAGTATCTGGACTTGTAAAAAATTGCAATTTTTTTTACAAGTCCGGACAAGGGTGTCTAGACTTGTAAAAAAATTTTAACTTTTTTTTTCACAAGTCCGAACAAGGAGCGTCTGAACTTGTAAAAAAACCTAATTCCATAATGTACTAAGAAAAGATAAACGCAAACTTGAACCACGAAGAACAAAACAAACACAAATGGGATGAGCAATACGCACGAAGAAGAAGAGAAAATCATTCATCCACTGAGAAGAAAAACTTAGTCTGCAAGAGAAGCAAACGAGAGAGAGGTGCAGATGAAATAAAAGGGAAAGAAGCGCGTGATAATTAAACTTTTACTGTTTTCATTAAGAGCTTTTTTGCCATTTTGAAAAATTATGGAGGTGTAGGAAGAACTTATTAAGGTGCAGGGAGAAATTCTCGGGTGATAGACACGCTTGTTAGAGAGGATCCAATTCCAAATTTTTTTTTTTTTAAGTTATAAGGTTGTTATAGTGACAATATCCACATGTGTAGGAGAAGGTGGGTGGGAGAGATTGCATGTTTGAATCTCTTCACTAACAAAACTAACATATTAACCACTAACATTTGCATATAAAAAAAAATCCAAAATATTGTTTGCTCATGTCCATATCTAAACAAGGAGAATTTCTCCTTGCACCTCCATAGTTTCTCTCTACACCTCTATATTTTTTAAAATTGCCAAAATGCCCTAGGTAAAAAAAGTATATTTAATTTCCACTTACGCCTCTATCTCTTCTTCTTTCGTCTGCACCTCGCACCTCTCTCTCGTTTTTGTCTCTCATTTTTTCTCTATTGAACGCAATATGTTTGTGAATCATTGTGGGTTTCTCTTCTTCGGTTTTGTCATTTACTCTCTAACTTGATACACTATCTTATCACTTTTGCATTTTCAGTGCATCACATGTTCTGCAAATTTTTTTCAGGTCCAAACATAAATGTCCGGACTTGTAAAAAAATTACAAATTTCAAGAAGGAATTGAGAAGGAGGAGCCTGCCAGACCTACTCAAAGGAGGAGCTAAGGCTGCATGAGAATGGAGGAGAAGTCATGAATGAAGGAGAACGAAAGAGGAGGTGCAGGGAGATGAATGAGTATTGTGGAGTTAAGTGTTTGAATGTGTGAATGGAACAAGAAGGAGAAGAAAGACACACCAAGAAGTTAACTGTTTTTTTTACCTAAAGGTATTTTAGACTTCTCCTACGATTATGAAGGTGCAGAGAAAAACTATGGAAGTCCAGGGAGAAAAACCCCAAAGCAAATTTTATTCACATTTGTGCATTTAATAAAGATTGAAAATCTAATTAATTTTTTTTAAAAAATATGGATACCTAATTGAATAAAATAAATAAATATAAGAACTAATTTAGTAGTTAAACCTAACTTATTATCGATAACATCTAAAGATTGAAAAATATTTCAAATGTAATATGAAATATGAAAAAATAATTTCCATCAGAGAGTAATTTTGATAAAATATTTTAAGCATAATATTTAAATTTTTATCCACAAACACTCAAACAATGAATGTTTATACTATAGTATAAGAAAAAAGAAAACAAAAATTTGTCTTTTGAAAAAGAAATCATAATTAGAGTTTTAAAAAATATTAGAACCTACTTAAATAAAAAATAAATATATAAACCAATTCAGTACTTGTTTAATTTATTGTAAAAACTTTATAAAATAAAATATAAAAATAAAAAGAAAAAAAATAATATAAGTTTTTTAAAAAAATACAAAAGAAAAAAGAAAAACAAATCTAAAAAGGGGGAAAGAAGGCACACTTCGGCACATTGGCACCTGGATAAAGTGATCAAACTATTAATTTTCTTATTATAAAGTAATCAAATTATTAATTTTCTTATTAGATAATTTAATTATTACACAAATTTATTTTATAAAAAATTATTATGTACGTCATAATTTATTTATAGTTATTTTATAAACATTGCATTTTTTTATAATTTTCATTTAATACAAAGTTTAAAACAATAATATAACTCCGCTAACTACAAAATTTGAAATGACTTATATCTCGTCAGTTTAGATAAAAAATTCATCAAGGGACGTTTCTTCTCTCCATATAAAGATAAAGATTATAATAACACTAATAGTCTAAATAACTAAAAAATCATGATTTTAATTTAAATTATAATACTTTATTTTAACTAATAATTATGGATATATATTAAAAATTAATATATTATATAATTTTTAATTTGGTTTCTTTATATGTTTAGTATTAATTAATAATTAAAAAACAATTGTTTATATATTAAATTATATTTATTAAATTTAGAAACAATTACTTTTATTTAATAATTTTAATTATTTTTAAGCTTATTTAGGTTTTAAATATTATATATGTAAACTTTTATAAAATATTGTTAATTCTATAAATATTTTTTCAAATTTGTATTAAGAATTTTTTATAGAGCAGTCAAAATGGCTCAACGTAGCCCTTTGAGCTTGACTCACCTTGACTCACTTAATAAATGGACTGGTCAACGTAGCCCTTTGAGCTTGACTCACCTTGACTCACTTAGTAAATGGACTGACCCAATCCGTTTCACCATTCTTTCATGTTTAAGAAAGTAAGCTTGGTTCGACTAAGGGTGGGTATATAGACCCGAGCTTGCGAACTGATCTGCGGACTTCTAAGCTCGTGCATGTTTTGGATCTTTTTCTTTAAGAACCAAAATTGTATGCAAATTTTGAGTCTGATTGATGAAACCTGCAAACTTTGCAGGCCAAGTCCACGGGCTTACATGCTTAGGCCCATGACCCATTTAAAAGAACAAATTTGTCCTTTTAACTATTAGTTTGTGTAACATGATGACTTTTTTTGTTGTAAATTGTAATATTTTAAATTTTTAATATTGAAAATATTTTAAAGGAACAAATATGTATTTTAGATTATAATAAATAATTATATAATTTTTAATATGATACATTATAGTTTAGTAAATATTATAACTTTTTAAAATCATTTTTAAAAATATATATGTGTGCATGCGGGTCCACAGACCGATATGTTAAGTTCGTATATTCCGTAGGACGGATATAAACTCTTAAAAGAATCCATTTATTTTGATAGACCGAACTTATCTAGCTTGTTTACAATGTTGTTTTTGCGGGCTGGACTTAAACAGGCCAGATAAGCCCATATACCCACTCATAGGCTTGACCCACCACAGGTTGTGGGTTAAACAAACTAGTCCACAACCCCTTGAAAATTAAAAAATATTTTTTAAGAAAAAATTGACTATTTTTAAGAAAATAAAAATTTAAATTTATGATAGCATTATTTTTAAATTTCATGAGTTTAAAAATAAAATAAAAATATTTAAATGATATTCTTCACTAAAAATCTATATTTATAATGTGTTAATATTAGTTTAAAAATATAAAATATGTATTAAATAATACTAACAAACTAAAAATATACTGTAATGGAATATAGGTTAAATAAGTAATATAATGATCTAAAATTTAAAAATAAAATAAAAAATTTATATTCGCATAATAATGAAAATAAAATTTAGATGGGTTGGTGGGTCAATTCGGTCAGATTCAATCTGGGTGAGTCAAATTGTAAGTGGGTCAACCCTTATATTTGATATAATAAGCTCGTTTTTAATTTTTGAACTCAGCCTAACCCAAAGGTCGAACCAACTCAAGGTTTGAACGCATTAAATATTATTAATGTGAATAATTAAATTATGAGTTTAATTGGTATGCACTGACAATATAAAAATTTTTATACTAGCATCCAATCACAATCTTTAATTTAGTGTAGGTTTGTTGACTTTATCAATTAATATTTTAAGACTCATATAAATAAAAATATATGATTGAGTAAAAATTTTTTTTACACGGTCAATATATAATTAAACTCTTACATTATTCATTAAATATAATTAATGCAAGTAATAAATATTATTAATGTAAATCTAATAAATGAATATGCTTGAACCGAAAAAACAACTTACCTCTAATGGGTTGAGTAAGAAGTTTTTCGTATATCTTTTTAAAAAGAATTTAATATTTATGCAACCACATTCAGTTATCTATCAATGTATAATGTAAATAAAAAACTTTTTTTTTACTGTACCTGTAAGAACCTTCTTCTCTTTTAAAAAACACTTAAGACACTTATCAAGAGAGTCGAAAATAGTTAAAAGATGACATTTTTATAATTCTACAACGTGAAGACAAATAGCATTAAAATCACGTTAGAAGCGTACGACAGATAGCATAAGACCTTTTTATCATTTTTAATTTTTTAACATTTAAAAAATATGTTTGTTTTTATTTAATATTTTTTATTTTCAAAAAATAATATTATTAAATTTAATTAATTTTAGTAAAAATATTATAAAATATTTAAATGTATAATTTAAAATATATTTATATATAATTTTTGTTATAATTAGAATATTATATTAAGTTTTACCTAGTTTTAATTTTTGAAAACACTTAAAACAATATTTTCTATTTTCCATTTTTTAAAAGTCTTTTTAGGTAAAATATTTTTTAAATTGCTGCCAACATATTTTCTTTGTTATTTTCAATTTTCAACTATTTTTATCAAATACACCTTTAGTTTCTTAAGATTGCAAAAAAAATTATTTTGATTTTTTATTTAAAAGTACTTTTTTAGCCCTCAATATGAAAATTGCTGTATTGGGAGACTGTCTTAAAAAAATGAAATACTAAAAAAATATTTAAATTTTTAATTTGCATTAAAAGGATAAATTTTTAAGATGAAACTGATTTTGAAAGTGTCCAAAATTGAGAATTAATCTTTAATTTTATTACTATTTTTGTCTCCAATTATTATATTATGTTTTAAGAATTTTTTATCCCTTTTATAATAGGGTGTTTTGAATTAATTTTTTTTACCAAAACATTCTTATTAATTTTAATTGATATAATTAAATGTTAATCTTTATTTAGCCATATATAATAGTATTATATTCGTAAAAAAATGATATTATCACATAAATTTACTCATTTTAACAAATATAAATATTAATTGATATCTATAAAAATATTGATTATTTGATTAAAAAATAAAATATTAATTGGTTGTACCATAATGACATAATTAAAATTCCTTTTAAAAAAATAAAATTACCTAATTTATTTTATAGATAAATATTAATTGTTATTAATTTTGTTAATGAAAAAATTGAAACTCATGATCTCTATCTCTGATTTTATATACCACAATCATACGTGATAAGAAAAAATTTATTTTAAAGGAATAATTGATTATTGATTAATAAGTAAATTCTACAAATACTCTCACTCATGCATATCTAGAGTCCTATAAACATCTACCAAGATTGTGCTAGTAGCTATCTATCTTTTTTTAAGGGTAGTAGCTATTTATTTAAATAATTTGAAATATTATTTATCCACTTTTATGCTTCATACAAGAATGTCACTCTTCTCATCTCTTGTTTTTGTTTTGTTGTGTCTTTACAATCTCTCTTTCTTAGAGGCTCTCAATGGTAGTTTTAATGTTGAGATTATCCATCGTGACTCGCCAAAATCACCATTCTATAGTTCTAAAGAAACTCAATTCCAACGAGTTGCCAATGCTGTGCATCGTTCCATTTACAATGTCAATCGTTTCAACAAACCTTCTATCTCAAAAAATTCTGCCCAAGCCATTGTAACACCAGATCATGGTGAATACCTTATGAGCTATTATATTGGAACCCCACCATTCCAAATATTTGGAATTGTTGACACTGGTAGTGATATCATTTGGCTGCAATGCCAACCATGTAAAAGTTGTTACAAACAATCCACTCCAATATTTGATTCTTCAAAATCAAAATCATACAAACCTTTACCTTGCTCTTCAAATAAATGTACATCTTTATTTTCCTATTGCTCCAAAGAGAAAAATTGTTCATATTTTATTAAGTATCAAGATGGATCACACTCAGATGGAGATCTTAGTATGGAGACCCTTACTTTAGGCTCTTCTGTCCAAATTCCTTCAATTGTGATAGGATGTGGACGCAGCAGTTCTATTACATATGAAGGGGCAAATTCTGGAGTAGTTGGCCTAGGCAATGGACCTGTGTCTCTTATTAATCAATTGGGTTCTTCAATTGGTTGGAAATTTTCTTATTGTTTGGTACCAATATTTTCACAATCTAACTCATCAAGCAAACTCAATTTTGGAGATGTTGCTGTGGTTTCTGGTCAAGGAACTGTGTCAACCCCAATAGTCATAAAAGGTAGACAAGTGTTTTACTACCTAATCTTAGAAGCATTAAGTGTTGGAAATACTAGAATAGAGGTTGGAAGTTCTAGATCTGGTGGAACGGGAAATATAGTAATTGACTCAGGTACAACCGTCACTTTTTTGCCAAATGTTGTTTACTCAAAGTTGGAATCAGCAGTGGCAGAGGAAGTGAAATTGACACGTGATAATGATCCATTTGGTGTGTTTAACCTCTGTTACAAATGTACATTTGATAAACTAGTTGTGCCAGTGATCATAGCACATTTTAGTGGTGCAGATGTAAATTTGAATGCTCTCAACACCTTTATTCAAGTGGATAATGATGTGGTATGCTTTGCATTCCTGCCAACTAATGGTGATGCCATATTTGGAAACTTGGCTCAACAAAACCTCTTGGTTGGCTATGATCTCCAAAAGAAGACAGTGTCTTTTAAGATCACAGATTGTACTAAACAGTGATTAATTGATAATTATTTGTTTTACTTACTGTAAGTTTGGAAGAAATAAAATTGTATACCTTTTTATTTCCTTGCGTGTCCATTATTATATATTGGGTAATACATACAATGAGAGAAAATATACCATCGTTGTTCACTATAGTATTTCAACAAAATGATTCGTTCTTAATTGTAAAAGTATATTATACTTCTTTTGATTATGTATATGCACAAATGACATGCACCATATTTATGCTCTACAACTCTTTAAATATACATTTTCTCCCAAGAGTGATTGATATTGTTTTGTGTACAACATTGATTTTTTGTTTTGTTTTTTGTTTTAAGAGAGCAGGCTTGGTATATCTATTATAAACAATTTAATTCATAAGCTTTTATATTTTCCAAGTTAATCAGAATTCTCGAGGGTAAGTCCTGAACATGTAGTTCAATACTAAGTGGAGGATACCTTTTAATTAAAAAAAGAAATCGATTAATTCGGTGGTTGTTTGATTGTAGTTTTATACAATGATTTTTAGCATTCTGATGTTTAAAAACTAAAAAAAAAATTGGTCAGTGCTTTTTAAAAATATTTTCAAAAATAGTTATTTTTTTTTTATATTTTTAAAAACTAAACAACTCTGCATAGTTCTTTTTCATATTAAGTGTGTCTGAGATACTTAAATGGTAAGGATTGAGGGAAATAATTTGAAGTATTAATTATACTACAATAGAAGAAAGCAACATGTAAGGAGATTCAAAGGATTAAAGCTCGAGGTTGAGAAAACCTTAAAACAAAGTCATAGAAGATCATATCGAGCTTGAGGCAATGGATTCAAGGAATTAGGTAAGGCTGGATATCATGAACTCAAATAAAAGGGTCACTTGCTTGAACCACCAACCAATGCGGATTCCTAAAATCACCTTTTACTCGAGAGTAAGATGCTGAAGCAAAAATACTCGAGTGACATAACCAAGGAAGAGAGATCAAGAACCTAAAGCTTGAAACACTTAGAAGGACAAAAATCTCCTAAGATTCAACTTTGCCCAAAGATCGAAAGTCAATAAGCCAAAAGATAAGGATCAAAAGTCAAAATAGGAAGTTACTACCTGTTAGGATAGTTATTGGAAGTTAGGAGGTTTTTGGTAGTTTATTTATGTTGGAAATAAAATACTATTTTTTTTTCAAATTCAAGGGACAAATTTTCGTCGTAAGAAACTCTATAAATACTCTTCATTTAGGCCAGAATTAGAGGTCGAAACACTTAAATAAGATCTTGCATAACTCAAGACACCTAGAAAACAGTAATGAGTGAAAAGATTGAGATGTATGTTCTTACCACCATTTTGAGGACAATTTTTTTGAAAATTTCCTTTGTTGTTCTTCATTTACTTCCATGCCTTTACTTGCATTTAACCTTGAGGTTTTATGTTTCTGTAGTTATCGCTTTCTTTAAGATAAGAACTTTAAGTTTCTTTTGAGATTTTATGTTTCTGCATTTACTACTTTCATTAGCATTAGAACTTTAAGATTTCCTTTTCATGATTTACGTTGCATTTCATTTACTTTTCTGCACATTTATTGCTTTTAAATCAATTCTTCGTGAACAAATTGGAGTACATCCCACTTGAGATTTCTTTTCCTTTAATATGAACTTAACAATGAAATGGTAGTTGAAATGCTAACTGAAAAGCTAGTTTCAAGTATTTGCTAAAACTAACTGATCAACTAGGTACAACTAGCTAAAAATTGTAAAATGACAAATAAGGGCATCATTAATCATTAGATCAAGAATATGATTTTTAAAATGATTATAATATATTTTAATAATATAAATTAATTATATATTTAAATTATGAATTATTATAATTACACATTTAAATTAAAAATTTCTATAATAACATATTTAAGGTATAAATTTATGTAATTTCATATTTAAATAATAAATTACCATAATTAATATTTAAATTATAATTTCTATAATTAAATATATAAATTTTCAATTATATATTTAAATTATAATTTTTTATAATTAGATATTTATATTATAAAGAAGGAGAGAGAAATGAAGGAAAGAGATTGTATAATGTGATGAGTGAAAATTAGTGAAGGATAATGCATTAATTAACAAAGAGTAAGCACGTAAAAATAAAACTAGCTAGAATTGAAATTTTTTTGGAAAAGCTACTTGGAATAACTTTTTTGAAAAATCTAGTAGCTCCTAAATTTTTGTTATCTAAAGAGAGCTGAAATAATTTTATCTACCATTTTAGCTAACTTCGAGCTAAGAGAGATGATAAACCAAACACATTCTAGGAGTTATTAACTTTTTCAAGTAAATTTTTTCAAAAATTCTACTATTTTCCTCAACTCTAGGAGTTATTAACTTTTTCAAAAAAACTATTTCAAGTAAATTTTTCAAAAAATCTACTATTTTCGACGACTAGCTAACTTTTTTTACAACTTTACCATTTCTTAATTAATGTATTGTCCCCACTAATTCTCTCTTCTCACAAGATATAACCTCTTTCTCCTTCATTTCTCTTTCATTCATTAATATAATTATAGTAATTTATAATTTAAATATATAATTACAGAAAATTATAATTTAAAAATATAATTTAAAATTTATATATTTAATTATCAAGATTATAATTTAAATATAGAATTATAATAATTTATAATTTAAATATATAATTACATAAATTTATAATTTAAATATAAAATTATAGAAATTTATAATTTTTTTATAATGTAGAACTTTATAATTTAAACATATAATTATAGTTATTTATAATTTAAATATATAATTAATGTATACCATTAAAATAATTTTTAATTATTTTAAATACCTTATTGTTAATATAATGATTAATGATGTCTTTACTTGTCATTTACAACTTTTAGATAACTTTACCAAACACTTATAACTAGTTTTTTATCTTTCACCTGACTTTACAACTAGTTTTGGTAAACACATCCAAAGGTAGGAGTTTTTTTATGTAGCTATTAGCTTTTTCTAAAAAGTTACTGCAAGTAGTATTTTAAAATGATATTCTATTTTTAATTAGTAGCTGATTTTGTTTTACAATTTTACCTTCATTAATTAGTGTATTGTCCCCAATAATTCTTTCTCCTCACATGAAACAATCCCTTTCTCCTTTATTTCTATCTCCTTCATTAATCTAACTATAATAATTTATAATTTCAATATATATTATAGAAAATTATAATTTAAACATGTAATTAAAAATTTATATATTTCATTATAGAAATTATAATTTAAATATATAGTTATAGTAATTATTATTTAAATATATAATTATAATTTAAATATGTAATTATAGAAATTTATAATTTAAATATGTAACAAATTTATATTATTAAAATATGTTATAATTATTTTAAGTATCTCATTGATTCAATGATTAATTATGCCCTTATTTTTCATTTAATAACTTTAAAAGATCCCATATTTATAGGTTCTAGTTTATTTTATTTTACAACTTTAATCCTCACATGACACAACGTCTCTCTATCTTTTATCTCTTATTCATTAATATAATTATAGTAATTTGTAATTTAAATATATAACTAAAAAATTATAATTTAAATATATAATTTAAAATTTATATATTTAATTATAAAAATTATAATTTGAATATATAATCAAAGTAATTTATAATTTAAATATGTAATTATAGAAATTTAGAATTTAAATATGTCATATAATAATTTGTAATTTAAATATGTCATAAATTTATATATTAAAATATATTGTAATTATTTTAATTACCTCAATCATCTAATGGTTAATGATGTGGAATATTTTTCATTTTATAACTTCCAGCTAGTTTTACGAAACACTTATAACTAGCTTTTAAGCTTTTAGCTAATTTTCAGCTAATTTTGTTAAACACACACTAAGATTGTATTTTTTTTTCATTTCGCTAGTAAAAAATTGAAAAGTTAGTTGAAATGGTAACTGAAATGATTTCAGCTTCGTTTGGTAAGTACAAGTTAGGAGATCTTTTGAGTAGCTACTAGCTTTTTCCAAAAAGTAGCCTTTTCAAAAGTTTTCATGTTTTCGACTCCTAGTTGATTTTTTTTATAACTTTATTCTTCATTAATTAATATATTGTCCCTATTAATTCTCTCTCCTTCATCAAACAACCTCTTTCCATTATTTCTCTCTCCTTCATAACGTAGTTATAGTAATTTATAATTTAAATTGGTAATTACATACATTTATAATTTAAATATGTAATTATAATTTAAATATATAATTATAGAAATTTATAATTTGAATATGTAATATAATAATTTGTAATTTAAATATGTAATCAATTTATATTACTAAAATATATTATAATTATTTCAAATACGTCATTGATCTAATGATTAATGATGCCCTTATTTTTCGTTTTATAACTTTCAACCAATTGATAAGTTAGTTTTACCAAACACTTAGAACTAGTTTTATAGCTAGTCTTTCAACTAATTTTGTCAAACACAAACTAAGAATGTGTTTGGTTTGTCATTTCAGTCAGTTGAAAGCCCAAAAGCTAAGTGAAATGGTTTTAACTCCGTTTGTTAAGCACAAAGCTAGTAGCTCTTTTAGGTAGCTACTAACTTTTTTGAAAAAGATACCCCAAGTAACATTTTCAAAAATCTCCTAACTCCTCATTGATTTTCTTTTACAGCTTTATCCTTCATTAATTAAAGTATTGTCCCCACTAATTCTCTCTCCTCCCATAAGATAACATCTCTTCTTGATTTTTCTCTCTTTTATTAATGTAATTATAGTAATTTATAATTTAAATATATAATTATAAAAATTATAATTTAAATATTTAATTTAAAATTTATATATTTAATTTAAAAAAGTATAATTTAAATGTATAATTAAATTAATTTATAATTTAAATATATAATGATAGAAATTTATAATTTAAATATGTAGTTATAGTAATTTATATTTTAAATATGTAATAATATAAATTTATAATTTAAATATTTAATTATAATAATTTATAATTTAAATATGTAATCAATATTATTAAAATATATTATAATTATTTTAAATTCATAATAATAGATGTGACATCATTCTATGCAAAAACACTTTATTCTTTAATTACAAAATAACATAGAAGTTTGTTTATATAAATATCACATTTAGGTAAAATGATTTACATCACACAATATACACTTATTTTCCAAAATTATTATATAGCAAAATGTAGACATATAGGTAAACACATTAGACTTAAGGTTCAACTTACTTTGTGCCTCCCATTTTCCCTTCCTTAACATTAATTAATGATTAGTGTTAATTAGGTAATTAGGATAAATGTAAAATTCAAAAGAGAAAGTCCTTCCAAAAATCAAACTTTGGACTTCTCACATCCAAAGGTCATACCACTAGACCAAAGCCTACTTAATGTTAATTTATGCATTTTTATGGTACATATAAGTGCAATTTCAAACATAAATGTAAAAAACAAAAAGAAAAGTCCTTCCAAGGTTCAAACAAAGGACCTCTTACACTCAAAGCAAGCATCATACCACTGGACCAATGTTATTTAACATTAATTTATGTATTTTCATGGTACATATAAGTACAGTTTCAAATATAAAAATATAAAAGAATGATCCTTTCAAGAATTGAACCTTTGACCTTTCACACCTAAAAGAAAATCATACCACTAAATTAAATGCAAAATTTATGTTAATTTTACCCATTTTCATGCTACATATATGTATATATACATGCAATTTCATTTTTTAGTGACTAGTTTTATAAATTTTGTTATTATTAATATTAATCATATCTACTGTAGTTTCATAAATTTTGTAGTTTTTCATTTTTTAATAATAATAATAATAATAACAACAACAACAACAACAAAAATATAATAATAACAATAACAACAATAAGAACAACAACAACAACAACAAAAATAATAATAATAATAATAATAATAATAATAATAATAATAATAATAATAATAATAATAATAATAATAATAATAATAATAATAATAATAATAATAATCATCATCATCATCATCATCATCATCATCATCTATTAATAAAGGGAATATCCACTTTGGATGTTCACTTTTCAAAATATCTATTTTATTTTTATACTATTTGAAAATTAAAAAATGAACTACTTTGTCAAAGCAGGGACATGAACCCATAACCTCTCCCTCTCCAGAGATATACTTTACTACTATATTAACCTTATAACTTTAAGCAAAACATACTTTAAATTATGGATATCCAAATACATAATTGTCCTACTATGTCTATAATGTATAATATTATAATATATATACTCACTATTAATAAAGGCAATACACCATTTTTCAAAATACCTATTCTACCCTTATACATATTTGAAAATTAAAAAATAAACTACTTTGTCATAGGAGTGACTTAAACCCACAACATCTCTCTCTATAAACATATACTTTACTATTAGATCAACCTTATAATTTAAAAAAAAAACTACTTTTAAATTATTAATATCCAACATAAATAATTGTCCTACTATATTTATAATCTACAATATATGATATGATATTATATGTTTGTATCTATACAATTAATAAAGAGAATACTTCATTTTGATGCCACTTTTCAAAATATGTATTCTACCCTTATGCCTACTTGAAAATTAAAAAATAAACAACATTGCAATAGGAGAGACTCAAACCCATAACCTCTTTTTCCCAAAACATATACTTTACCTCGACATCAACCTTATAACTTTAAGCAAAAACTAATTTAAATAATTAATATCCAATATACATAATTGTCTATCATATTTATAATCTATAATATATTATATGATATTATATATTGTATCTATACTATTAATAAAGGGAACACTTCCTTTTGATGTCAACTTTTTAAAATACTTATTTTACCCTTTTACCTACTTGAAAATTAAAAAAAAAACTACATTGTCATAGGAGGGACTTGAACCCACAACCTCTCCCTCCCCAAACATATACTTTACCTCGATATCAACCTTATAACTTTAAGCAAAAACTACTTTAAATTATTTATATCCAACATACATAATTGTCCTACTATATCTATAATCTATAATATATGATATGATAATATATATTGTATCTATACTATTAATAAAAGGAACACTTCCTTTTGATGTTCACTTTTCAAAATACCTATTTTACCTTATACCTACTTGAAAATTAAAAAATAAACTATATTGTCATAGGAGGAACTCAGACCCACAACCTCTCCCTCTCCAAATACATACTTTACCTCGACATCAACCTTATAACTTTAAGCAAAAACTACTTTAAATTATTGATTTCCAGCATACATAATTTTCCTACTACATCTATACTATTAATAAAGGCAATACCTCCTTTTGATGTCCACTTTTCAAAAAGTCTATTTACCCTTATACCTAGTTGAAAATTAAAAGATAAACTACTTTGCCATAGGAGGGACTCGAACTATCCCTCCATTTTACCACTAGATCAACCTTATAACTTTAAGTAAAAATTACTTTAAATTATTGATATCCAACATACATAATTGTCCTATTATATCTATAATCTATAATATATGATATGATATTATATACTATATATCTATACTATTAATAAAGGGAATACCTTCTTTTGATGTCCACTTTTCAAAATATCTATTCTACCCTTATACCTATTTAAAAATTAAAAAATAAACTATTTTTCCATAGGAGGAACTCGAACTCACAACCTATCCCTCCTTTTTACCACTAGATCAATCATATAACTTTAAGCAAAAACTACTTTAAATTATTGATATCCAACATATGTTTTCCTACAATATTGTATAACAGGAATATGATCTTTTGGTGTCCATATTTTATGACTATTTTACCCTTATAAACATTTTATGATTGTTTCCACTTTTGCAATTATAACTTCTCCCTATTAATATATGTACATCTTCACAATGTCTACCTTATTACAAATCAATCTTCCTTAAACATCATTAATATATGTATACCTTTCATGTTAAATATTTTTAATAAACATGCAAATTAATAGGTGAGACAACATTTTGGGTTCTATTCAATCTCTCTCCTCTTTCCATTATTTCAAATTCATTGCATATTTGATATATCCATTGATGATATGACATGTTTCTATCATGTTATCATAAACAAAATATATAAAAATTAATAAAGTATATTTCAAAACATGTCACATAATAATTTATATTTCAAAATATAAAAGTTTATAAAAGATATTAAGTTAAAAACCTAAAATTGTTATAACATATTAAAATAGAAATGCAAATGCACAGGTGTGACAACATTTGCTTTTTTGCTAGTAATAATAACAATAAGAACAACAACAACAAAATTTATGAAACTCGATACTAAAAACTAAAAAAAAAAATACAAGCACATATACGTACCATAAAAATGCCTAAATGAATGTTAAATGGACTTTGGTCTAATGGTATGATGCTTGCTTTGGGTGTGAAAGGTTCCTGATTTGAACCTTGAAAGGATCCTTCTTTTATTGTTTAAATTATGTTTGAAACTATACTTATATGTACCATAAAAATACGAAAATTAACATTAAGTGGACCTTGGTCTAGTGTTATGACTCTTGCTTTTGATATGAGAGGTTCCTGGTTTGAACCTTGGAAGGACCTTTGCTTTCACAATATTAAGATACATCACAATATCATAAGATGGAAAAAATCTCTAATCCATGCACCTCAAACTTCACAATATTAAGATACATCAACATATTTCACACCATAGCAATCAGCATCATTACAACTCACAAACTATATCTAATCCATGTCTAGAGTTAGTTTTATTATTAACTATTTTTAAAAATTACAAATCTACAACAATCCCAAATCTAACAACTTGACCTTTACTCATTATTTTATTCATAACTTGAGTTATATACATCCTTTTAGAGTAATTCATATATGATGTGAAATATAATATATAAGGTTACAAAGTTATTGAGAACACAAAACCTAATTAGGTATTTTAGGTCACCTCGAAGGGATTACAATACAAACATATGTTTCACGCACTATATTAGAAACTCAACTTCTAACTCATATAACTTAGTCAATTCTTAGCATTTTTATGTGATTCTTGAGCCTAAATTGTAGCCCCAAATATCTAGTTTCTAAAACAACAAACGAAAATTGATTTGGTTATCCACACCGAAAGATATTATACAAAGACTGAGATACATGCATACAAAGTTTTTCAGATAACAAGTATTCTACTTATATAAGGTTCCTAAAATGTAATTCTAACTTCGAGTCGTCAAACATGCTACTTCTCCATCTCTGTTTATTATCATCACACCCCATAATTACATTGATAGTCATCAATATTATAATACACAAATATAATACATCATATGTTGTTGAGTTTCATAGGATTATTGTAGGGAAAATTAATTTGTTAATTCCCTAGTGCATGTGATGAATCTTTCTTGTGAACTTTTTATGCTTTATTTTATTTTTTATTTATTTATTTATTCTCATAATTAGACTTGTTGGACAATGTCTCTTTTTATTTTTTACCCCTTGATCCTTCTTGTCTAAACTAGTTTTTACAACCCTGAAAATTATAAAGTATTTTAATTCACTTTAAAAAAATATTTCAAACTCACTTTAACTTAAAAAAAAATCCTACTTAAAGGGTGCGAAAAAGAGTATTATATAATAAGCAATTAAAATTTTAATATTAAATAATAATGATCTTTACACTCCAAGTCAAACATTAAAGACCATATTTATTATATTAAAAAATATTTAGTATTATCATTTTTTTATAGATAAATGTTAGTTGTTGTATGTTAGTGGAAAGATTTGAACACATAACCTCTCCCTCCCACCTCACCAAGTTATCACTAGACAAACTTTATAACTCCTTAATATTTTCATTTAACTTAATTATAATATACTAAAATGAATATTATATAAACAAATTTGACCACCTAATGACAATAAATATAGAAAAATTAAATATTGTGAGAGTGCAAAATTCCATAAACACTATTATATGTATCACCATAAATTTGATTGGTTGGTCATGTCTCAAATCGAAAACAGCCTCTATATGCAGGGTAAGGCTTGGTTTTGGTGTACGTTAGTATGTACATTTCTGGTATAGCGAAGGAAAATATATCCCTACTTAAATATGGAGTTGACCAATTTCCCAATGGGTAAATTTAGGTAATAGAATAATTTGAACTAAATGTAATATTTATTTTTAATTTTATATATATTTTTTTCAATTTAAATAGGAGCAAGAGAATATTTAATTTAATGAGTAAATATCTATTTTGGTTCCCAAACACAGTTTTCTTAAAGAATATCTTTGTTGTGCAAATTACTCCTTTAAAATACTTTAAAAGTGTTGTCTAAATTAAAGATCTACTTGCCCATTAATATTCTCATTAAAGGATTAATTTGATTGAATTTTTTTTGAGATATAAATGCTAGCATCTATAATTTTCCGAACCAAAATGATTATTTTTTCAATATTTAATGGTATAAAGGGTGTTTAGTAAAAAAAAATGAATGTAAATCTCTTATAAAAAGATACAAGAAAATTTTAAAATATTGTTTTATAATTAGAAAGTGAAGTAGTATTGGATAATTAGAAAATCATGGTGTAAGAACATATTATTTAGCATTTATGCATCTTGTATTTCTTTTGGATACCTTCTCACAAGTAGGAAAGGGAATCTTGGATCCTCTCTTGCAAAAATGTCTCGAGTCCTAGTCACAACTCTTGATTTTAGATCAATCTAATGGTTTAAAATTTGTTGCAAACACCAATGAAAAGTTGTGAGCATATTTAAAAGGAATATTAATTGAAAATAAAAAATTATTTTTAACTTTTGTTTCACCCTGTTCTCAATTCTCCCATCTTAGAACGAGCAATTCTCCCTCCTTCTCTAAAATAAACCACTCATTATCTCCATGTAGTTTGATCCAATTTCCTATCTCCTCCACCCTTACAACGGAAAAATGCTGGTAATAGGTATCCCTTAGTGGTGACGATGAAGAAGTATCATTAGTGATGATAGATCTGGAACGATAAAGCATGCAAAAATTTGAGGGAAAACTTGTGCAATAGGATATAGGAAAGTCCTATATCAAATAGTATAACTACTTAAAAATAATGTGTGTATATAAATATTTTTACACTAACAGTCAACCATGACCCTTAATTTATGGTAAATTTATTGACTATACTAGTTACTACTTTAAAAGTCTCATATCTGTCTTTCTACACACACATTAAAACTTGCAAACAAAGTTTGACAACAAGCTTAACAAATGGGAAAAGTCTCATTGTTGTTGAGATTAGGCTTTCATCAGTGATCCGTGACAGTGAACATTTTGCTATCCAAAACATTGTTTTTTCATGCTTACACATGAAAGTCTCATACCCATCAGATTGGGCTTTATAGGTAATGCTACGCATTTTGCTATTCAAAAATTTGTTTCCTCATGCCTACATGAAAGTCTCATGCACATGAGATTGGAATTTATGGGTTACACAGAGCATTTTGCTATCAAAAATGTTTTTGCTCATGCCTACATGTGTAACAGTATTCTATATATCTCTATTTTTATGATAATTTTTTTTTAAAAACATGTAATTTCTTTTCTTTAATGATTTATTTAACCTAAAAAAAATAAACAAAACCATATTTATATATATTCACAAGTCATTTACAACGTTACATACTTCTACTATATACATTCATATGTAGGGGAGATTTTATTTATGTGTAAATATCCCCTTTACTTATTTTTTTTCTACTACAATATTTACATGATCAGTGGAAAGATGTTTAACAATGAATTTGTATAGTTAGTCGGTGGTAGATAAAATGTAATTATTGGTCCTTCAATCATTATGGGTCCTTCTTGTTCATTATAGAACATCAAAGTAGATACACGAATTCCTCTAAACGTAACTGAATTCCCAATCACGTTGGCGATCCAATTAGTTCCCGAAAAGGTTGCCGAAATAACTACGGTGAAAGGGGTTGGAACGTTGGGCGCATTTATCTTTTTTAAATTTTCATTTCCATTTTTTTAAGAGACAAGAAAATAAAGGAGTGAGAACAAATATCATGAAAATAATTTAAATGATAACGATTCAAATAATAAAAGAAAAGAAATTCTATATATATATATTTGTATCATATTTTTTTATAATACTTTTTTTATTATTATTTAGAGAAGTTTGAATTATTTTTGTAGTGACTAGTCAGGATAAATGAGTTTCTTTATCATGGTTTTTAAAGAATACAATGATATTTCACCTTAAATATTTACTCATTTAAATCTCCAAGGTCAAACCTACAACTACAAATTAATTCAAATCTTTATTTAAGGATTAACATTTTTATTATAATTTTTAAAAAAATAATCATGACATTTTAAATAAAATGGTTAATTAATACTTTAAAAATAACTAATTTAATAAACAAATAAGATTACGAACATCAAATCAAATCATTATAATTAAAAGTAACATAAAATAATTTACTAAATAAATATTACTAAAAGTAACACAGAATAATAAATAAAATGAAGTTAGTAACACCTCACTAAATAGTTATAAAATAATAAATAAAACGAGGTTAAAGACACCTCACTAAATAGTTATAATTAAAAGTAATATAAAATAAATAAGTATAATATTTAAAAGTGACAAAAATCTCCTCCCCTTATCTTAATAATTGAAATAATATAAGAGTTTAAATTTTCTTATCCAGAAAACACTATTATTGTGAGTTTTTCCCCTAAGATTATCTCTCACTATTCTATTTCTCCCCCCACGTTTTTAGTTTGTTCCACCATCTCTATTTATAGGTTGATTGTAATGATGATTTTATTTATTTATTTATTTTTATCTTATTTCTTTTATTCTAACTACTAGTTATCTTATTCCTTCCTTTTGTTATGGATAGACTTAGTTTGTTGTTGATTGGATTTAGAATGCAGTGGCTTGGTGCTAGCTTTTTTTATCTTCTTGCAATGATTATACTACCCTATACTTAATATTCTAACTTAAAAAAAATGGTAATCAGCTTCCCAACGTAGAAATGTCTAGTACCGCACATCAAAGCTTTATCATTAGATTTTCTCACAAATAAAATTCATATATTCTAATATCATCACAGTACGTTATTTTTTTTTTTTTAAAAGAAGTTATAAATTTATTTCTATTATTCTATTTCTAAAAATATTGAATATTTACATAATATAATATTATACTAAAAGTTTTAAAAATAGGATATTTGTTAGTCTGTCCATGATAATCCATATGGAATCAAATTTATGCATTGTTCGTGGTAATCCGACTACAAAATTCATTGTCATACTATCCCATTTCCATTCAGGTATGTCTAAAGATTGTAACATTCCAACTGGTTTTTCATGCTCTATCTTAGCCTTCTGACAAGTGAAACACACGATCACATATTGAACTACTTCCTTCTTCATCTTGGGTCACCAAAACATTTTCTTAAGATCTTGATACATTTTTGTTGTACCTGGATGTATGTTCAATTTGCTCTTATGTGCCTCTTCTAAGATCATTTTCGTAATTTCTATATCATTAGGTACATATACTCTATTGTTGAATCTCAAGACTCTGTCTTTATCTAAACTAAACTTTTCACCATTCTTTTCTCCCAACAACTTCTTTTTATTTTGCATAAATTCATCAATCATTTGAGCCTCATAGGTTTGTCTTTGTAAGTCACTGGCAATTTAAATTGAATTCAATTGTATTCTATCATGACTTACTTCAACTGACAAACTCATGCCTCTAAATTTCTCAATCAAATTCATCTCATGCAACATTAATGAAGACATATGTAATGATTTTTTACTTAATGCATCTGCCACTACATTTGCTTCAGATGATAATGGAATTTGAAATCATAGTCTTTCAAGAATTTCATCCACCTTCTTTGTCTCATATTTAGTTCCTTTTGATCAAACAATTATTTTAAACTTTTATGATCACTAAAAACCTCAAATCTATTACCATACACATGATGTCTCCATATTTTAAGTGCAAAAATAATAGCCGCTAATTCTAAATCATGGGTTGGATAATTTTTATCATGTGTTCTCAGTTGCCTAAAAGCACATGCCACTACTCTCCCCTCTTGCATAAGAACACATCCTAATTCGATTTTAGAGGCATCACAAAATATTACAAATTGTTCATTAGGATTGGGTAAGGCTAAAACAAGTGAAGTGGTTAACCTATTCTTGAGTTCTTGAAAACTATTTTCACTTTTTTCTATCCACTCAAAAGCTTGTCCTTTATTGGTGAGTTGGGTTAAAGGCATGGCTATCTTACAAAAAATCCTTCAATGAATCATCTAATATCCAGCCAAATCTAGAAAACTATGAATTTTTGTTACTATTTTTGGTGTATCCCACTTTTAAACTGCTTCCACCTTGGTTGGGTCCATAGATATTCCATCTTTAGAAATCACATGTCCCAAGAACTTAACTTCATTTAACCAAAATTCACACTTAGAAAGTTTAGCATACAGTTGTCTGTCTTTCAAAATCAGAAGAACAATCTGAAGATGTTCTTCGTACTCTTCATGAGTCTTAGAATAAATAAAAATATCATCTATAAATACCACCACAAAATGATCCAAAAAAGGACGAAAATTCCTATTCATATAATCCATGAATACTACAAGAGCATTAGTCACACCAAAAGGCATTACTTGATATTCACAAGGACCATACATTATCCTAAAAGCAGTTTTCTGAATCTCTTCTACTTTCACTTTAATTTGATGATATCCTGATCTTAAATCTATCTTAGGAAATATAGTTGCTCCTCTCAATTGATCCATCAAATCATCTATCCTAGGAAGAGGATATTTATTTTTTAATAGTGAATTTATTTAGCTGACGATAATCTATGCACAACCTAACACATCCATCCTTCTTTTTGACTATTGATACACTGGGGTGAATGAATTATTTTTCAAGGAATTCTTCCAGTTGTTTCTTTAGTTCAGCAAGTTTAGAAGGTGACATCCTATAAGGTTCCATTGAAATTGGTCCTGTTCCTGGCAACAAATTAATTCAAAATTCAATTTCTTGGTTAGGTGGAAAACTAGAAATATTATTGGAAAAACTTCAGGAAAATTTTGAACAACTGCTATGTTTTCCAACTCTACTTGTTCTTTTTCTTTTTATTTTTATTTTTCTTTTTCTTTTCTACTTTGAAAGATAATAGTAAATTCATTCCCTAAATAATTATTTATTGGATTGATAGATGAAATCAATAGATCTTCAGAGTTAAAATATTACAGACTTTTATGCACAATTAAGGAGGACATGATTGGAAGATAACTAGTCCATTCCTAAAATCACATCTAATTGTAATAAGGGTAAACAGATCAAATTTATAAAAAAATTTCTATTTCTGATGAAAATAGGACAATCTAAACAAACTTTATTGGTAATACCAAATTTATTTGTAGGTGTTAAAACAATTAAACTGATATTGAAAGAAGAAACTGACAGTTTAAGACTTTGAACACAATGGGGTAGTATGCTTAGCTTTCATGAAAAGTTATAATAGTCATATCTTTGGGAACATGGCTCAACAAAACTTTTTGGTTGGATATGACCTTAAAAAGAAAATTGTCTCCTTTAAGCTCACAAATTGCTTAAAACAGTGATTCATAATTGTTTATTAGTTTTAATCTATGTATATCATCATTAATAAATAATGAAAGAAAAATATTATTTGTCTAACAAATAGAGAAAGAAGAAAAAAATGAGTATCGTAAAAAATGGATGTATGAATAACATAATTCAACATTAAGTTAAACTTTTTATATTATTGTTTAGTTCCATTGACATCATTGTTTATAATACATATGAATTCATAATATGATGAAATAAAATAAATTATTATTGTTCACTAAATTAAAGACCAGTTACATTCTTCTTTCTCAAGAAATGTTATAATTAGACCGTAATTTTATCTTATGTTCAAAAGTTACAGTCTCCTCTCATAGATTTTAGTGTAACTTCTTAATACAATAGAGAATAACTGTCTAATTATAGAAATACTCTTTTCAAAAATATCTTTTATTTTAAGATAATTATTTTAATTTATATTATTGAGAGTATTGAGATTAATGTTCATCCTTCTTTGTGTTAATAAACTTCCGAAATAACTTGATTTTCCATCCCCTATATTGCTCTTTACAATAATAAACTTATCATTAACAATATTATGTTTTAAATTCCTAAATTTATTATTTTTTTTATTTTTATTTTTATTTAGGCTTTAGTATCTTTTTTGCTTTTCAGTCTTTATATACTACATGATGACGATTAAAATGTATAAGTCATGTAACACAAATTTTGTGCAAGGATTAAAAACAATTTTTTTACAATGATTAAAAAAAAACTATTATATATGTTTTGTCGGAACTTGTTGAAATAGGAATTGCAACTAATGAGAAAATAAATAAATAAAAAGGTGTTGGAAAGGTTTATTTTGGAAAAAATATTGATAAAAACCCTTTAAGAAAATTTGGTCTTGAAAAGCAAATTTTAGTTTTGGTTGTCAATTACATATTTACATATAGAGCCTAGTTTTAAAATCTGGTTACCAATTATTTGACTATAACTTGAACTCATGATTAGTTCATGACTAGCATACTTTTAAGGTATTAAGTTAGTGATTCATATAATTTAATTAATAATAAATTGATTTAACTATCTAGTCAATATACCTTTTTAATAATAATTATAATTAGTATACTTAGAATTTAGTTACATTTAACGTTCTTCACCTCTTATTGACTGAATATCTTAATTGTGTCTTTTATTGACTTAATTAATCATGTCTATACGATGGTTTTGATTTTAAAAATGTTTGGGCTTAATTAATTTTTTGTTTTGTATAAAATAGAGATATTTTGTTTTGATTTTTTTTTATTTTGTTAATATATTTTTTGAATAGTCTATGTTAGGTAGGAGATTGTTAAGTTTAAAGTGATAATCTAGTGTAATAATGACAAAATCATGTATCATGTCATAAAAAAGTGATGTCTTTATAATGAGTTGTAAAGGACTAAAATAAAAAATTATACGGTTTTAGGGATTATAATAGAAAAGTGACACACTTGTAGGAACTGAAATAAAATGTAACATATTGCAAGATTAAACTGAAAAAATGACATTTATAGGGACTAACACAAAAAAAAAAGTTACTAAAACTTATTAATAATGACTTTTAAAAGTGTCATTATGCTAAAACTATTTATTTTAAATGCGTGTTTAGTATTGGTTTCAAATAAATACAAAAAAGTTAGTATCATTTGGGGAAAATGAATAGCAATAATCAAAATAAGAAAAATTACACAAGAAGGATTGTATTCTAAGGTTTTTAAAATTTTTTTACTGAAAACATAATCTTAATAAAAAAAATTAACAGTAGTGGCTACTATTTTTTTATTTGAAAGACAAATATATAAAATTTTAAGAAAGGGAAAGAAACTAAGAGTTTCAAAGTCCTGTACATAAGCACAAAAAATAGACATCCAAAGATACCAAACTCAAGACCAAGCCACAACCATGACACCTTCTTACAAAAAACACCTTCTTACAAAAAACCTCTTAAGACTACCTACTTCATATTCAGAAGGTACAACTGAGGGTTACTACACCAGTTAGAAAAAAAAAACTCCTATTAAAACCAAACCTATACAGTAACCACTTTCAAGACAAAACCTTAATAGAGAACATAATATCTATAGACTACAAATTTTTAACATTAAAAATTATGGAGTTTCTAGATATCCATAAACACCAACAAACTGCAGTCGAAAGTAAATACCTACATTTTCTTTTGTATTTACCTACCACCCAAGAAATGTGAAATAAATGAGATAAATCATCGGGCAAAGGAGATATAATTTCAATCCAATTCAACACTCTATAGTACAGTACCCGAGAAAAAGAAAAAGGATAGAAATAAATGCTTACATTCCTCAACATGCTTCTACACAAAACATTTGATGGCATATTTGACTGGAATGCAACACCTCTCTTTAGCAAATTATCAATTGTGGGAAGCCTATTAAGAAGAAGTTTCCAAGAAAAGGCTGGAAGTTTTGAAGGCAGTTTATCCTTCCATAACCTCTCACACAACGGGGGTCTACGATTAATCTTCCTCCCATATTAGATCCATAACCTATTATCCGATAAGCATCTGCTACATAGAGTTGGCCACCACCACTTGATTTGATACCCATCTATCCTTTTCTAGAGGACAAAAAGCCACAATGTGCAACTTCCTCTCTAGTGATAACAATAGCTCCTCTTCTCAGACAAACAACCTCCTACGCCATTCCATTGCCACATAGGTATATCTGACAACTGCCCTACCATCACTTTAACTGACACATCCTTATCCTAAAGCTAGATGATAAAGTCTTGGAAAGAAAACCCTTAAAGGACCTTTGCCTAACCAGTTATGTTGCCAACACAATGTATAATCCCCATCTCCTAGCTTATTTCTAATGTTATTAGAAAACCAACCCAGGATTTCAGCTAAAGGGCTATCTATTGACCAGATGTCCTTCCACCACAGTGAACATTTAGAACGCGAACAAGGCACAAATGGTGTATTATGGATATCTCCATACTTGTAGACTAGATCGCATTTTTATTAGTTAATATTCTCCACCTCCATTTCGCCAACAGACTGAAATTAAACTTCCTCAAACACCTAATCCCAAACCCTCCTTCATTCTTAGGCCGCCACACTGCCTCTTAACTCACCCAAGCAATTTTGCTTTCGTCGACATTCTCTCCCCAAAGGAATTTATGTTAAAGCCCTTGTAAAATATTAACTACCTTACTAGAAGCCTTATAAAAAGAGAAGAAATACAATGGTAGGCTTGATAAGACAAAGTTTAGCATAACCAAACAACCAACAAAAGACATATTCTTCACCTTCCACCAAGAGATTTTTTTCTCAAATTGTTCTACAATTGGCCTCCATACAGCAGTTGACCTTGGATTCACCCCTATCGGTACACCAAAAATTTAAAAGACGAAGAACTCATAAAGCAATTCAAAAGACAACCAACAGAATAAACAAATCTAGGGTCTACATTTAAACCATAGAATTGACTTTTATGAAAATTCACATTCAACCCAGATACCATCTTGAAGCCTCTAAGGATTACTTTCAAAGACCACACTATTTGAAAATCTGCTTCCTCCATCGTAATAGCATCATCAGCATATTGTAAGACTAAAAAATTATCCTCTTCACTGACCTTGACCTGTTTATAGATTCCTTTAAGAATGGCTGATTTGAACAAACCCAACAAGCCTTCTGCTACCACCAAAAACAAAAAAAGAAGATAAAGTATCACCTTGCTTAATTCCCCTACCCGGAGAAAATTCTAAAGTCGGACTTCTGTTAACTAAAATAGAAATGTAGCTACTCTTAAGAATATTTAGAATTCACATCCTCCACCTAGATCCAAAGCCCATCCTGCTAAACATGATTTTTACGTCTAATATCCCATTCAATCACTGCATTAGTGAGAAGGATCCCATCTAGAATGGATCTGCCTAAAAGGAATACAGTCTGCAATTCATAGATAACCTCCTCCCCCCAAATAACTCTCTTACTTCTCAGTGACAGAACTTTTGAAATGATTTTTTGAATGCTAGATATAAGAGAGATATGTTGATACTAAGATAAATTGTAAGGATGCACCACATTTGGAATCAAAGATAAGAAGGAAGACATAATACCTTTAGGGAGCCTCCTATAATCATGAAACTCTTGGACCACCTTAACAACATCTTCCCCAATTATCTCTCAATAAGATTTGTAAAAATTCATTCCGAAACCATTGAGACCCGAACTCCTTCCTCCTTAATAAGCCTATATAGCTGCTTTAATCTCGTTTGAAGAAAAATGAGCTTCTAAAGATAACCTATCAGCCTCTGTAATCTGATTGAACTGAGCTCTGTCCAAAGCGGGCCTAACAATACCATTATCTTTAAATATTTCACTAAAATGCTTCTCCACCATAGCTTTAACTTCTTGAACACCTTCCACCCACCCATTTTTTTATTCAACCACCAAGATACTATTCATGGGCCTCATCTTGAAACATTTATGAAAATACTTTGAATTATTATCACCATGAATCACCTACCTCACTCTAGATTTTTTCAACAAAGTATTTTCCATCACCCTAGCTTTGCTCCAAAATTTGGTTAGAATGTCCAATCTCCACATTTCTTATGAGAAATCGCCCTCCACTAACATGCGTCAACTTCATCAAATTCCTTTCCCCTGCCTTCCAAGATTTTTTCATTCTCGAGCATAACATCAGAGTTCCATTTTTTAATTGCCACTTCAAGCCATTTAATTTATTAACAAATTGATAGGCCTCCCACCCAGATCCACTAAATGAACTCCAAAAATTTTTTACCACTTTGAAGAAAGGAGGATGATCCAACCAATGATAAAAAACTTAAAAGATTTGGGCCCTATTTTAGCCTATTATCTTTAGACAAAATCCAACAATGATCAGAAAACTCCCTATACCCAATCCACTGAGAGAAAATATTCCAATCATCAATTAAAGCTTGCGAGAACAAAAACCTGTCTAACCTGCTAGAAGCGGTGCCATCAAGAGATATCCATGAGAATTGCTTACCATAGCAAGGAACATCCACCAACCTCATCTAATCAATGGTTGACTAAATTCTACCATCTCTGCCCCTGAGTGATAATTCGAAGATCCCACCACTTCCATCCTATTCCTCACAGTGTTAAAATTTCTTGCTAGACACCACCTGAATTCTAGGAAATCCCTCTTAGTCATTAATAAATGATCCCACAATTTCCTCTTCCTTGTCAAAGAGCAAGGAACATATACATTAATCAAACAACACACTACAAGCATATTAGAACCTTTGAAGCCCAATCCCAAAAACCTTCTCCTTGAATCTGCCAAATGGCCTCAAGTAGTTCTTTCCTCAAAATAATTAATAATCCACTTCTAAGCCCATTAGACGAAAGAAACCTCTAATCATATCCAGCTTTCCCCCACAACTCCCCAACCTTCCAACCTTCAATAATGAAACACTTAGTTTCCTAAAAGAGACAAATATCAATTTTATTTAATGGTTATTTAGAATAGGTGCATGTCTCATCCAATGAAATAATTTTAGCGGTGTTTTTGTAAACAATATTTATTATTCAAAATCAAAGGAGTTTAATGAAAACTTGGATTTTTTTTTAATAGGCAAGTTTTCATTGTTATTGTGTTAGTTTTTGTTAGTCGAGGGATTCAAACTTACTTCTCTCTCTCTTCTTCCTACATATGAACTTTGTCACTAAACCAACCTTGTAAAGCTTATGAAAACTTGGAAATAATGTGCATAAGTAGCAAAAAAAAAAAGGATAGAATGGTTTACGTGTAAGACATTGAGATTTATACTGATTGAGTCAACTTTAGCTCTGTCATTGAGTTATTTATTGATAAATGAAAAGGTGCCATTAATAAACAATAAAATTAAAATAAATATTATTTCTGTCACTTTTAGCTGTTCAAGTATTTTATATGATACTTCTTGATGTAATCCAAGTTACACTCCCTTTGATCATCTTCATCCAAGGTTCTTCTAACACTATAAATGGGTGTGGAAGATTCAAGGAGATGGAAGGTAGAGACGCCAATTCCTTAGAGGAAGATAAGTCTTAAAACTTGAATATTTGTCACAAGGAAAATGACCCATTGATAAAAGCACTAAAGGAAAAGCCTTCTCAATAGAAGATTTTGAAGACACTTTACTATATCAAATTCTCACTAGAGGAGTTTTACTTCACTCATTTAAATGCACCCACACAATGGAGTGAGGAGCCTATTTATAGGAAAAATAGTGAGTTTTCTAGGATATAGGAAAAAAATTTCTTGAGAAAAATAGTGAGTGAAATCCAAAAATAAGGAGTTTTGCATGCGGTCACAACGTTGTGGCATTACCCACATGGTTGTGATCCTCACGCCCTATCTTTATCTTGGACTCATTTAGATCCAAACTTTTCACACATTCCCATAAAAACTAATGGAACCCGATACCTACTATACAAAAATGACCGAAATACATGACTTAAAAAGAAGTGAAAAAGAAAACTACTATTTATACTAAAAAATACAAGACAGAGACTAGGACTCTATGATCTTCACTCTTATGCTCCTCCTAGTTAAATCTTCTCCGATCTTTCTAACCATGGTTCTAGTGACGGAACCCTTAGCAAGTAAGATTGCATCACTTCTTACACTAACTTAATTAGACTCCCTTTAAATCTAAGATACCTAATCTTCTTCAGTTACTAAGTCATTTCTCACTTTCACAATCAAAATAGTTTAAGTAAGAGAGAAATTAATTGGTTAACAGTCAATAGAGTGAATAAAAAAAATGAAGTTCTTGTTCTGCTAATCATAATTCTTCTCAAATAAATTTCTTTCTCAAGCGCTTGTCTTTCTTAAGTTCATTTCTTGCTTATTCTTTGTGTAAGGCTTCCTTGTTATAGAGTTTATAAAAAAAAATCAGTCGTGGCATTAGTGCCCTAGGTTGCCAATTTCTCACACCAAAATATGTGGCTAGTTAGCATATGAAAGTCATAGAATGACAAAAACATCTCAAAGCGTTGTTCTGTATATATGTATGAACGTTGATCATGCTTGATTTTGTCCCTTGTGACTTGACACTTTCATTGAAGTTCAAGAGTTAACATAATAAAGAGTCAAAGAACAAATAGAATGATTAGAAGAGAAATATTGATACTTCCTCGTATTTGTGCAAGAATCTGGGTATGATTGGACATTGTATGATAAGTTATTCGTGTCATGGTTGGACGATTATTTTGGTGAACTCATATGCTTATGTTGTTTGACTGACTTGTGACCTCGTGTGACATAGCTTTGAACTAATTAATATATGCTTTGTGTGTCTAATATTGTTGTTCAAAACATGTTCTACTTATTCAAGATACTCGTGTTAGTACACACAAAATTTATGTTTTGGTTGTCATAAAAACTTTCAGCATTTTCATCATCCATTATTGGACTTATCATCAAATTATTATAACAAGAAAAAAATTGAGGAATTCGTAAAACTATCATATAAGTTGGGGCCAAAATGTTATTTGATAATAAATAACAATATTGTTCTATAATGATCTGAAAAATAATTCAGCAATATATTTAAAATTACCTTTACACTAAAATAGGCATTGAACTAAGAGGAAAAAAATGGTGTCAATATCATGATAGCCATCCAATTATAAATTATTTTTTTAAGAAGTTTTTTAATTTTATATTAATTATTTAAAAATCATATAAATAGTAATTTGTAATAAAAGCCGTTTGTTTAAGATTATTGCTTAAAAGAATCACTTTTTTTTGTTTTAAAAAAACAAAATGATTTAAAAGAATTTATAATATGTTTTTCTAAACTTTTTTCAAGAAGTAGAATAAGAAAATAATTAGTTTTTTGTTTTTTTTTCAAGAAGTTGCCTTTACAAAATGATTCTCAAAAAAAGCAGTTGCCTTTTCATTTTCTTGACATATCAGAGTTGAAAATGATTTTTTATGATTGTAGTTAAACGAAAATTTATTTATGAGTATATAAGAATCTCTAAAATAAAGTCAATTTTAAATTTGTTATTTTTAAGCACAAACAAAATTATCTAAATGATAATATAAAATTGTTTTTCACTATTAGTGTACCATCATTAAACTGTTGAATTAATATTAGGGATAACAACGAGGCAAAGTGGGGAAGCTTTGGTCTTCCCCATCCCAACTCGAGAAAGTGTGGGACATGTTCACGTTTGGATATTTTAATCTCCATTTCTATCATGTATTTTTTAGTTCAGTTTACTCAAGGGTAACCCGTTATATTATTTTTACAATTTAAATTTACTTATTTATTATTAAATAAATTATATATTAAGTTATTAATTATATTTTTAATTTAAAAATTATATCACTACTCACAGTACATGCATCTTTCACAACATTGTGATCTCGATCACAATATCGTGGTTCTTGCGCAATCATGTTTTAACGATCAACTGATATGTGAATTTGTACACAAACATGTGAGATTACAAATATATGTATAAAATTTTATTTAATATAGAAGCGGGGCAAGGAAGAACAAACTCATCCACGCATCTGCTCCTAATTTTTCTTAAGTGGGAAAAACCGAGTTCCAACCCCGATCTCAATCAACATGGATTTTCCTTATTAAAGTCGGGACAGATATAATTATCTTCCTTGATTAATACATTAATATATAAGTTTAAAACAAAGATCACCTTTAGTATGACTTTTCAACCGTAACTATTATCAATGTTATCAAATTTAACATAAACAATAAATTAAAATTAAATAACACATAAAAATATTTACATTACCTATACATGACCCGTTTTCCCATAATGTATTGGTTTCTTTAATTTGAAGATAAATAAAGAAATTTGAAGTCTAATCAACATCACTTAACTTTTACCATGCATATGTTTTCTTTTTATTCTTCTACCATATACCACATCATGCCAATGTTTATATTTTTTCCTCTACCTTATATTGAAATTTCTTGGTTAGTTTTAGTGTACAATTAATTTAATTTCATGAATGATAAATAATTTACTTTTTTTTTTTAAAAAAAAGGCAAATTTATTTCTTTGATTAAAAGTGGTATGAATCACACATATTATTTAATAGTATTATTAGTTTGGTGAAGTGATATATATAATTGAATAAAGAAATTTTTCTTTAAATTTATAAAAATATATAAAGAAATTTTGCACTGACAGTTAATTATAACCTTTTATAGATGATAAGTTTGTTCACATTAATACATTAAAAGTCACATATAAATAAAATATTATGATTAACTGTCAGTGTATAGGTGTTAAACTCTTAAGATAAGATATATATATTTTTACGTTAAGTAACCATTAAAAGTATTATAATTACTTAACGTTTAGAAATGAAATTTGTTGGAATTTGTTTAAACTAAAAAATAAGTGATTTTAAGATAAGTAATTTATTTATAAATTATTTTTATTAAAAGCATAAAATTTTATGTTTGGGTAAAGTATAAAAAGCGATCTTTTTACATGTATCAATTTTCTATTTGTTATAAACCAATTTCCATCAACTTATTTTAAGAAGTTATTTCAAATAGTTTATAAAAAATAAGTTATTTTTAGTTTTTTCTAAGCATATGGTTTTTATTTAAAAAAAATAACCAATAAATATCTAAATATTATAATAAGTATTTACTATGTTTAAATAAATTATTTTTTCTCATAAAAATTTTAACAAATTTCCTCATAAGTTAACTTTTTTTTTTTTGTAAAAATATTTTGGTCCCTAACACTCCTTCACCACCCAAATTCACCTTAAAGCCTTTCTTGTCAAAACTCCTTTTTTTTCACTTTCTTCGTCTCCTCACCATCACCATCTTCATATACCTTCTACAACTTCTTCATTGTCCCACATTTACTTACCTCATTCACACCCTTCTTTGCAGCTAGATTCTTCTCCCTTGCCATCACCATTCTTACCCCCAAACCCTTATAAAAAGAAATTCTTTTACATTATATAATTATATATTAGAACTTTGTTTTTAATATATGTGACTTTTTTATCTCAACACGTAAGGTTTTTTTTTTATAAAAATTAGTAATAAATAACTTTTTTCTGATAAATCTGACCAAAATTAGATTTCTAGATCTACACTCAAATGAATTCTTCCTCTCTTCTAATGACAAAAGGAGTTTGGAAAGAGACATGTGCACCACCATCGTCATTGAGTCTATATTAAGAAAAACATGGGGAGAAAAAAGAAAAAATAGAAAAAATTTTAATTATAAATTTTTTGTTGAATATATCTAATGGTTCATAAATGCCTCTGAGAGTGAGAGATCTGTGACAGTCTTAAATCAATGTGGTCTAGTTGGATGGAAGTAATTTATGACAATTCTTAGGGCTTGATTGGTTTGATTTTTGTTTTTTAGTTTTTGAAAAGAGTTTTCAAGAATAGTTTTCAAAAACTATTTTTGGGAAGAAAAAAACAAACTTGTTTGGCAAGTTTTATTTGAAAACTATTTTGAAAATGTAAAAATGGAAAATTTTGTTCATATTTATTAGAATTTCATTAAGAACATATTCGGATTGTATTTCGAGTTTTCAAAACAAAAATAGAAAACTAAAAAGCAAAACTACTTTCAGTTGTTCTTGTTTTTTAGGTTTTAAAAATTAAAAAAACAGAACTGTTTTTGAAAACTGTTTTCAGACAACACTATCTAAACAAGTTTTTTAGTTTTTAAAAACTAAAATACTGAAAATAGTTTTATAAAATTGTTGTCAAACAAGCACTTAGTTTTTAAAAACTAAAAGACTTGCTTGTGTAGTGTTTTGTGAAAATAGTTTTCGAAAACAGTTCTGGTTTTTTAGTTTTTAAAAACTAAAAAACTGGAACAGATGAAAGTAGTTTTGTTTTTCAGTTTTGGTTTTGAAAACTCAAAATACAATCAAAATATGTTGTTTTTTACTTTTCATTAATGAAATTCTAATAAACATTAACAAGTTTTTTCATTTTTACATCTTCAAAAGAGTTTTTAAATATCACTTGCCAAATAAGTTTTTTTTTTCTTCTCAAAAATAGTTTTTGAAAACTATTTTTGAAAACTCTTTTTAAAAACTAAAAAACAAAACCAAATCAAACAAGCCCTAAAATACTGAAAACAGTTTTATAAAACTATTGTCAAACAAGCATTTAAAAAGTTTCTTTTCTATACTAGTTTGGCATGTCAAGTCATGCATCTCATGTCATTGTTCCTCTTTAGGTAATAAATAGTATGGACTAATTAAAATTGAAAATTAAAAATATTAAGACTAAAAATAAAAAAAATTAAAGAGAACAAAATTAAAAAAGAACAATATACAAGTATCAATTTCATATTAAAGGAATTACTTAAAATAATTATTAAAATATATATTTGTGACTGTATTTTTAATAATTTGCATTTTTTGTTTTATGAAAAAATAAAAATCATAATAATTTTAGTAATGTATCCTTTTATATTATAAATATAACTATTAAAAATTAATAGATATTAAATATACATAAATTTTTATTATTTTAAAATAATTAACATATAATGCATATTGAGAACTAATAATTAAAGAATAGAAATTCATAAATTTAAAAGAGGTTTTAAAATGAATTTCAAGACTTATCTTATTTATTTAAAATAATATGCCTGTTTTTTATTTGAAAAGTGCTACACGCTTATTTTTAAGTACAACTATATACTTTTACCTATTAGAAGGAATAATAATAACTTTTATATAAATATATTCATATAAAAAGTCATAGTATTAAAAAATATATATTAAATTTAATAAATATATTGCATTTAATAGATATTGTTAATATACTATAAGTAAAATTGACCACCCAATAACATTAAATAATATAATTATTATTAAATATAAAACGTTTTAATTTTAAGAATAAATATTATAAATTTATGAATTTATTTATATTATATTGTATATTTAAAATTTTCCAGCTTTATTTTATAAATTAATTCTTCTAAAAAATTAAAATAATAAAATTATAATGCATTAAATATATTTATTATCAATTTGCGTTGGAGTTTGATAACATGACCATATGGGTTAGTAAAAAATAGCATTTTGACTCTTAAATAAGCATTGATGTTTGTAAATACAAAAATTATTTTTCATCGTGATTTTGGTGATTTTGGTTTTTCAATGAGTAGTAAGTATTTATTTATATTAAATTAATATTTATTTATAATAATTAAATTAAGTTTTTAAGTTGTCATAATAGGACAATTTAAGTAAAAATAGGGGTTGCTTACAAGTCATTGGAGCAAAACTTGTAAAAAATTATGTAAGTTGCTTATGAGAATGTGATGTGGTGAAATCCATTTAAAATATGTTAAGAATTTTAATGAGTTTGTTGTAAAAAATAGCTTTGGGAGAGTCTGTAAATTTTTTCTCCATGAGAGATGGATTTTATATCATAAATATCATAATTAAAACATTTTTTCAAAGGCATTCAATAATATTTATTAAAATAATAGAATGTAGTTAATAATTAATAATAAACGTAAACATGAGTTTAATTAATATGCACTGACAATGTAAAGTCAACAAACTTACCATATATAAAGGGTGATGATTGAATGAATGTTAGTATAAAAATTTTTACATTATTAGTACCACTAATTAATCTCCATAAATATGGGTGATGTTTTCAACCCACATTCATTCATTTCAACCCTTGAAATTTTTTTATATTACACAATTGCAGCAAAGCTCTCTTACATCACTAGATTCCTATAAAAAAAACACATAGAATGTGTTGGTAGTTGCAAATTTCAATAAGTTGAGATATTTTTTTAATTACTTTTATGCATATTAGTGATGACAATAATATCACATGTTTCAACTCTTGCTCTTATTTTATTGTGTTTTTGCAACATCTCTTTCTTAAAGGCTCTCAATGGCGGCTTTAGTGTGGACATCATTCACCGTGATTCACCAAAATCACCATTCTATAACTCAAAAGAAACTAATTTCCAACGAGTGTTCAATGCTGTGCGTCGTTCCATTAATCCTGCTGATCATTTCCATCCAAACTTAGCTAAGGCCTCTATAACACAAGATAGTGGTGAATACCTGATGAGCTATTCACTTGGAACTCCACCATTTAAACTTTACGGTATCATTGATACAGGCAGTGACATAACTTGGTTGCAATGTGAACCTTGTGAAACATGTTACAACCAAACCACTCCCATATTTGATCCTTCAAAATCCAAATCATACAAAACTCTCCCTTGTTCTTCTACTATATGTCAATCTGTGCAAGATACCTCTTGCTCCTCTGATGATAGAAAAATTTGTGAATATACTATTTTCTATGGAGATAAATCACACTCACAAGGAGACCTTAGTGTGGAGACCCTTACTTTAGGCTCCACTAATGGATCCTCTATTCAATTTCCTAGAACTGTAATAGGATGTGGACACAACAACATCGTTTCCTTTGAAGGGAAAAGCTCAGGCATAGTTGGCTTTGGAGGTGGACCTGTGTCTCTTATATCTCAATTGAGTTCTTCAATTGGTGGAAAATTTTCCTATTGTTTTGCATCTGAGCTTAACATATCTAGCAAACTTAATTTTGGAGATGTTGCTGTGGTTTCTGGTGATGGAACCGTCTCAACTCCAATAGTCACACATGGAAAAAAAATATTTTACTACCTAACCTTAGAAGCATTCAGCGTGGAAAACAATAGAATAGAGTTTAGAAGCACCTCATCTAAATCCAACTTTGGAAAGGGAAATATCATAATTGACTCAGGTACAACACTTACTCTTTTGCCATATGATGTTTACTCAAAGTTGAAAGCAGCAGTAGCAAAGAAAGTGAAATTGAAGCGTGTTAAGGATCCAAATACAATATTAAGCCTTTGCTACAAAATCACATCCAATAAAATAGATGTACCAATCATCACAACACATTTTAGTGGTGCAGATGTCAAGTTAAATGCCGTCAACACCTTTGTTCAAGTGGCTGAGGATGTAATATGTTTTGCTTTCATGACAAGAATAATTGAACCCATCTTTGGGAATGTGGCTCAAGCAAACATCTTAGTTGGCTATGACCTTAAAAAGAAAATGGTATCCTTTAAGCCCGCAGATTGTAACAACCAATGGTTGATTATTGATTTTTTGTTTAGTCTAAGCAAATTAACAATAAAATTATACCTCTTATCAAAGTTTCTTCATATACCAACTAATTCTTCTTCTTCTTCTTTACAATATCATCTAATTCCTTTAAGCAATAATAAAATTTTAATTAATTAAATTTTAATGAATATATTATATTTAATAAAATGTCATAATAACTATATTTTAAGTAATAAAATTAATTCTTCAATAATACTAAACAATATATTTATTTCAATAAAATATATTATATTTATTAAAATTAATATAGTGAAATTTATATGTCTAGAAATTAAGAGATAAATTATTATACGTATGTATACTATATGTATTGAATATAGTAAAATTATGAATATACTATTGAATTAGTATTCAATAAAATATATTTAAAATAATTAGTCTTTATATTTATATATTTATTAAAAATCATTCACACAAAAAAAATTACATTTATTAAAAATATATATGTATTGAAATTATTAAATTTGTATCTAAAAATGATTTGACAGATTGATTGTGCAAGGTACATTAATTATTGTAAAAGCATTTTCATATCTTGGCACTATCTTGATCATGTATCACAACTTTTTCATTCCAGCACCCTGTCTTAGCACTATTTTGGTCAGGTATCATGACTTTTCCTTCCATCACCATGTCTTGCTTACTCCAAAAAGAAATTAAGTTAAAATTCCTAAACAAGAATGTGGTCTTTTTAAAAACTTTATATATAGTTCTATTTACTTAGTTTTATTATAATTTTTTAATAGATCACTTTGGTATAAATTAACAGAATCACTATGTCAAACCATAGTTGATTGTGTTAATTATATATATAAATTAATACAATCACTTTGGTATATCGTCAATAATTTTTAGTATAGCTCCAAGTGTTAATTATTTATATAAGTTAATGTTTTATGATAAAATTTAGTAAATACTATTATTATTGATGAATATATTAAAAAGTTGTGTTCTAGGCTTTTCATATCTGAAAAAGTTATAATTTCATAACTATTTTTAAAAACTTGCGTAATATTTTTTATCATCTATATAGTCCTCAAAAGTTATATAGATTAGTCCAAAAGTTAATATGTGTATAAACTTATATTCTTATATCATACCAAATAAAAAAATCCTATTCAAAATATTATAATAGTTTCTTTTTAGATTAAAACTTTTTATTTATATATAAACAAAAATAATAAATTATTAAATATTTTGTAACCATTTCGTTATGGTGTAAACATTAAACATTTGTATAAATTACTAAATGTATTGAAAATTAAGAATCTTATACGTGAATGCCTAATCCCATTAAGTTAGTAGTGATAAATTTAAATTAGTAGTGAAAAGACTTAGTAATTTATATCGATTATAAATTTATATTCTATTATCATTTATTCATTCTCACGCACTCGTACGACACACAAACACAACTATTAATTAAAACATTTAAAATATATATTTTAAATGCATGGACGGTTATATATTTGTGTTGATGTGTATTAAAAAAAAATAACTATAAATATAGTTCATAATATTAAAATAATTTTAAAGTTATCAATATTTATAAATATTACACCTTTTAGTAGTTGAATATAAGTAAATTTAAAATTAAAAATATTCTAAGAAATAAAGTTTAGAAGTTAATGCACATTATGTTTGAATTTTGCATGAAAGACTTTATTCATGGATAAATATTATTCATAATTTTTATAAGATATTTTATAATAGGGAATATAAATAGAAAAATAAATAATATAAAAACAAATAAGTTATGTAATCATTCAAATTATAATTAGTCTAAAAATACTTTATAGGAATATATCTTTTTTGTCTCTGCATTGTAATTTCTTCTCAATATCAATATAAATTGATGACAAAATTTTGAACTTTTATAATATGTCTACCTGAAATAAAACAATGTAATGATTATAATAAAATTGAATAAGTTATAATAAAACATTGTTTAGTTTGTATATGGTGCTCTATACTATGATAATGCCTTGTTCAAATTAAAGATTGTCAAAGAATTCTTCAAAATAAAGATTTTACTATGGACAAAGTTACATATAGTTGGTCGTGGGTAAACACTGTCTTTGAAGAAACATATCAACATGAGACAATGATTGTCCTTGACTTTTAGTCATTGCAAAGCATAAAGAAATAGAGAATTGTCTTCTTTGAAATTTAGAGGGCAAATTTGAACCAGAAGGTATGAGATTTATCTTTAGAATATATACTTTTTCTCCATATTCAGTGCCTATTTGAACTATTGTTCCAATGACATTTCTATCAAACTCCTTCACAATCAACCTAGTGTCATTGGATAAACCAACACTGTGATAAATGTTTCTCAAAAGCATTTGGAATCCTGACCTTTGAAAGTAGCTTGTGATTTGGAATACCAAAACATTTTATGCCATTTAAAAATTCAGTTGTAAACCACTCTCCTTTAACTTCACTATATTGATTTGATTGACATGAAGAATATAAACTGAAGTATTCTTTTTCTTTTATTGGGATAGTGGACAAAATGAAGTTTTTTATTTTCTCAACTCCTTCCAAAGTTTGTGCCAAAATAGCTCTTTCTTAAAAGAATGTGAAATGAAATCTGTCAAACTTGATTTTGACAAAAGTTCAGGGTAGGCAAAGTTTACTAAATGAAGAACAAGATTGTCACTTGAATCGATTAAGAGGTCTTTTGGAATTTCAACATCATATTCATTGCTCTAACTCCTTATTATTGAACCATCTTCTAATTCAAGTAATCATTCTACAAATTCCTATATGTCATTTGCATTGCCTTGACATATTGTTGTCTTTAATCTCATTTTTTGTTAATTTAAGCACTTTACAATATTTTCACAAATATGAAGAATTCAGAGCAACATCTATTATTTGCAACCGTTAAGTATTACCAAGATTATCAAACTTGAGAGTCTACGTAGATTTGTGAGAGTCTGGCAAACCCGACTCGTAGACTCAAATCGTAGAATCGTAAGAGTTTACTTTCTTAAAAAAATTAATAAGTACCTATAAAAATATAAAAAATTAAAAAATTTCAATCACATAATAAGTCTAAAATCCAAATTGCTCCAAATAAAACATAATTTTAAAGTTTATTAGTCTATTACTATAGTTTATACCTAAATAATTTCATAACACTTCTAGTCTAACCGAAATAATTCAAACACCAGAATAATCAAAGAATAATAAAAAATTAATTCCAGAATTCATAACAATCATAATTCAAGCACTTAAAGAGTTCCAGTCCACTTTCACTTCTAGAGAAATTTCAGAATTCAATCATAATTTCAGAATAATTCAAACACCAGATTCACCAGAATAAATAGAGAATAATTAGAATTCAGAAAAATTTCATAACAACCGTGATTCATAATTCAGACACTTTTAAAGTTCTAGTCCAGTTCTAGAACAATTTCATAATTCAAATTATTTAATCATAATTTCAAAGCAATTATATAGAGCAATCAGAACAAAGATGAGAGAGCAAATCACAATTGGAAAGCTAAATGATGCTTGGACGTTGACGTGGTGATGAAGGAGGAAAGGAATCACAAATCCCTAAATCGCTGACTCAAAATAGGGCAATGATGAAGCTCAGGTGGTAGCATAAGGGAGCTGAGGAGGTGGCAGTCTAGAGCTACATGGTGGCCCAATGAATCTCAGTTATCGCGTCTTAAAGGAGGAGCTGTGTCGCAACTTACGATTGTACAAAGGGAAACATTGCAACAAACCAACCAATGATGCTCTATGTATGACATGATGGCACAACAAAGGTAGGTGGTGGCGCGACAAAGAAGGCAGTGGTACGGTAGAGCTCGGGTTATGCGTGAGACTGTGAGTTTAACAAAGAGAAGTAAAAAAACCTAGGCTAGAGGAGAAATGAATAGAGAAAGAGAGAAACGACTTTTTTTAAATGAGGGAATGTCAAACTTGCTGACTTGCCAAAAACTCGTGAGTTTGCATGAGTTTGGTGCGATTCTAGTCACTGCTTATTCTACTACTGAGACAACCAACGAAGAAGGAGTGGACTCATAGAATTTTGGAGGGAAGATACATGGCACCTCAAAATTCAAATTAAAAAATGAAAGCAACATCAATACCAAGTACATGCCACCTTGGATGAGAGAGAAAGTGGCGTGAACTTGAAGGGGAACCAAAGGGATCCATATGTCTCTCATGCTTCATGTGTGAGTTGGAGAGGTGTGGAACTAACTTAGGGATGTGGTTCAGAAAAACCACACTCTTAAGCTTCTCCAAAAAGACCTAAACTACTCAACACACTCCAGAAAATAGACTAGTTACACTCCTAATTTAAAATAGACGTAAAGGCCAAAACACAAGGCCAAAAAAGAAACTAAAAATACCTCCAAGTCCCAAATTAAAAAACATATATTACAAAGACTAAAAAGAAGACTATGGCCTAATTTCTAACATCTTGATCTCCATGAGAAGGTGAGGTCTTCTTCCCTCCTCTCTTGCCATATCTTTCTCAATCCTCCTAGCCATGGCCCTCGTGATAGGACCCTTACTAAGGAAAAATGCATCATTTAATGTCATTTTCAATCAAGTCAGTTAAAGGCACAAAGCTATAAGAACTTCTCAATGCATTTTAAAAGTTGCACATTAGTGTTGAACTGAAAATTTAGCTTGTAATCATGTCTGGTAGTTCTATAATCACCACCACTTGCACTATCTCACAGTTACTTATCATATAAATTTTTCCTTCACATAACAAAGATTCAAACTTATAAATCAACGTTTTCCTGATAAAAGCATGAATTCTCAAATTCCGCAAATATAACTCAAAGATAATGAGTATCATAACATGGATATAACATTTAGCATTCTAGTGGAGATAACTTAATAAAAAAAATATTACATCTACATCCAGCAACACAATCTCCAACAAAAACGTATCGATCAACTATTATATACTAATTAAACTCTATATATATGCATATTTTCCCCCTAAACGACAAGTATTATTTTATCTTTCTAACCCTTTTTCTATTCATTCTAACCCTTTTTTCTATTCTTTTTCTGCTTTTTAAGTCCTTTAATGTTTTTCTTTTCTTTTCTAATTATTTTTTCTATTTTTTTGCTTTTATTTTAGTTGTTTTATGAGTTTTTTTTATCTTTTTAACTTTATTTTTTGTATTTTTTAAATTTAAAAAATATTTTCAACTCAAAATTATTTATTAAATAAAATTTAATACAATAAAAAATAATTTTCAATTAATTTAACAAAATATCTTATATTAATTTTTTCTTTCATGTTTTTATTCAATAAAAAAATATTATTAAAGAATATTTCTTAATCCAAAATAAATTTATATATTTTACTATATTAAAAAATAATTTTAAAAAATTTAAATTTTTTAAAATATAAAGTATGATTATAATTCATAAAAGACAATCTTACTCAAAATTATTATAGATCATAAAGTTCTTTGCTTTAAAATTATATTAAATATAATTAGTTAGCTAAAGAATAGAGCTGATAATCTGGACAGCTCGACCTGTTAGGATTTTCAAACAAAATGGGCCGGTCAAGCGATATTTTGTTTGAGTTACATATTTCTAAGTCTAGTTTGTCCCTATATTAGCCACAGGTTAAAATGGGCCTAAACGGACCTTTTAAAAAAATCAAAATTCAAATTTTTATATAAAATAAAACTTATTTTATAATATAAACCCAAACCAATTAAAAAAAAGCACACTAAATCAATAAAAAGACACATCATAAATAAATCTAAAATAACATAAAAATATATTTATATGTATATTTTAATTTAATATACATTTAAAACAACATAACTTTTATTTGTTAAAAATATATTATTAAATAAACATCAAACGTACTTTTATATATAATTTATATATATATATATATATATATATATATATATTAACAATATGTATAAATTGACTTCACATCAAATATACGTTTACCTGTAAATTTTTTACTTAATATATTTAAACAATATATTATATATATTATTGATATATATAATTTTAAAAATTATGTATTTATATTTATATTCGGGTTAGCCTATGACCCACTGAGTCAGTCCGATCCAAATTTATTTACATAATCAGGCCAAATGGACTGGACCAAAAAAGTTCACTTCTATTTGAACCTTCTTTTTCAGAGTCCAATATACCTATTTTGTAGGCTTGCAAACCGATCCAACAAATAAGTCAAACTCATTTTGACAGCTCTACTAAATAACTCATGTTGAATTAATCTTTGTGAATCTCAACTCTTTGCTTACTTAATTGTAACATAATTAATTAGGCTTTTTTTTTTATGAAGAAAACAAGAAATATAATTCATAGAGACAATCTTTCTCTACTTTTTTTTTCTTCTATTTTTTACATGTTTTTTGTTTTTCTTTTATGATTCTCTTTAATCTTTTATTCTATATATTATTTACTAAATAATATCATAAATTAATTTAGTTTTTATTTCTTTTTTGACGAGTGCTACAAAGATCATAGAGTGAGATGATATAAATTTACACCATAGTAGAAAAAAAAATTTATTGACCTCAGTTTTTCTATGAATAATTGGAATAATTAATACACCTACATATTAAAAACTTGTTACTATTTACTTATACTTTGAAATCTTATGAAATATTTTTTAATTCAAAATTAATTTATTAAATATATTTTAATTTATTGAAAATTAATTTTAAATTATTATAATAAAAAATAAATTAATTAATTTTTTATTTTATGTTTTCTTCAACATTAAAAATTATTACTTAAGACTAAAACTTTACACTAAAGTATGTTTAAATCATATTGGTTAGTTGCAAAATTTTCTTGAGTCAACAAGTTCACATATTATAAACAGGATGAGTTTCTAACTCAATAGGTTGGCGGAGACTCAAATGTGATTTCTGATCGAAGACAAGAAATATAAATATATTGATATTAATAAATTAAACATATTTTATATCAAATAATAATTATAAATTACTTACCTAATAATACCACAAATTATATTAGTTTTATTTTTTTGCCGAGGAACATGCATGTGGATGAATTGGTAGGAAATTATTCCAACTTTACCTCAAATTCAAATGGTAAGTATGCAACTATGTTAAATAATTGGAGCAAGAGTTTGCCGCGCACAATTATCCTTACAAAGTTTGAATAGATTGTCTCTAGTGGAGAATATCCATTTTTTAACAAAAAAATATTATTTTTATTTTTTGTGCGAAAGAATTACAAATATCATCTATGAAAATAAATGACTTCTTTTTTTTTTGTTTTTTTATTATATTATGTTTTTATTTTTATTTATATTCTATGTTTTATATTTTTTTAAGTTAAAAATGATTATTTACTAAATGATATTAGATTCTATGTTACTTATGCTATTGTAAAGTCAAACTGAATCTTTGTTTATGAACGGTCATTTGCATGATTATTTCTGAATCACATTATCTTTTATTAATTATCTACTATTTAGAATTTTAAATTGTGGATTTTAAATATTAAATTTGAATATGTCCTTGTGATCAATGTTCATTCAAATAATTCATGCACGTTTTTTAATATTTTAATTTACATTGTATTTGTTACTATACTTTCAATTTACAAAATATTTATAATAAAATATTATAATTCTATATTTGCTCCAAAAGTAAGTATCATCCTAGGTTATTAATTTTACGCAAATCAAGAAAAGTTAATTAATTTAGAAAAGAGAGCAGTGATTTAACAAAATTAATCTTAATATTATTAAATTAAAAAAACTAAAATCACTTTATTTAAAGTCAAAATACAACACATTTTGAGAATTTCTTTTTTCAAACGCACTTATTTTAAAATAGAGAATATTATTTGCACGTTAATAAATACAACTACCAATCGAATATACACTATTGTGTTTAAGAGTGGCAATGGGTTGCGGTAGGTACGGACAGTGCTACCGGTATCTGCCCTATCATAAAATACTTGTATTTGCTATCCGTTTAAAACCTGTTGGGTACCCGTTATATAAATATATGCGTGTTTTTTAATACTTGTGGGTATCCACGAGTACCCATAGATATGTTTTCAAAAATATGTTTTAAGAAAAAAAAAAAAACCTGAAGTTTTATCAAACAAATAATTTATTTGTTGAAAAATCTAGAAATAAAATTATACTAGTAAGTTTGTACAAAATTAGTTGGATCTAAAAATATATTAATATAATATGTATACAAAATATTTCATATAAATATAATATTTGTTTTATATGACTGACATTTTTATAAAAAATAATTCTATGAATTATACATTTTTTATAAAAAAATGTAACATTGATAACAATAAAATTTGACAATTAATATTTTAAGTTGATTTATTTAACAAAAATATTATCTTTTTTAAATTAAATATGTCTAGTATTTTAATTTAATAGGTAAAGGATACCCTTGGATATAAGTACTACGATACATATACTTGTGCTTGTTAAGGAATGAGTAGAAAAAAACTTGTAACTACATGCATAAATTTTTTGCTAACCCTAGTTGTGTTAGTTTATATAAATAAATTCACACATATAGGTATTAAATATGGTAAGAATTACTCATAATTTAAAGGTATATTTTAAGATTAAGTTTAAGATTAATAATATGATATTAAATAAAGAAAAAAACACTTATACACTAAGTAAAAAATTTTACAATGACATTCAATAACAACCCTATATATATGATAAGTTTGTTGATTTTACCAATTAATACAAAGTCATATAAATGGAAGATTGTGATTAAATGCCACTATAAATTGTTTTACACTATCAATGCATAAATGTTAAACTCCAAAAGAAATGCACACATATGATCTCAAATTCAAGTAGGGAATCCACTTACTCCAAAAATAAGTTTAAGGAGTTATTCTTCATCCTTTCCATCTATTTTCTTGAAATCTAATAGTTATGATTCATTACTCATTACAACTATTAGATTTTAAGAAAATGAAAGGTGAGGAAGAAGAGTAACTCCTTAAACTTACTTTTGTAGTAAGTGGATCCCTTTTTTCTCTCCCCCCTCTCTTCCTCTCTGTCTCCCTCCCTCTCTCTCTCCCTCTCTATATATGGATAATTAGATAAAAGTTGTATGATAAAAAATGTAATTTTTTATATATTTTAATTTCATGTTAATATCTAGGCTAAATATTAAGTGACGCGGCATGATTATATTGTAATTAAGAGTTAATTAAAGTTTAATTATTTATTTAAAAATGTTAATTTTAAAAATATAAAAACATGTACCATGACAGGAATCGAACCCAAGTCTTTGAGGAAGAAAAGCTAAAGTCAATCCACTAAATCAAAGGTAAGAGTCTATTTTATTTTGCAATTTCAATTTATTTAAACTAGTCAACATCAATGTTAATTTTAAAAGTATAGAAAATTTGAGAAAGGCTAGAATTGAACTCAGGTCTAGAAGTTTAAATACTAAAGTCATACTACAAGACCGAAAGCCAATACTAATTTTTTTGTGAGATTCAAATTTAATTAAACTAATCGTGGCAAGATTAATTTTAAAAATATATTAAAATTTACAACTTTTTTAAATGGAGAAATTTTAATTTTAAATTTTAATTCTCAATTTTAATTTATGTCTTTATTTTTAATTAGATTTTAAATTTTATATTGTTGTTAATATAACTAATTTTTAGTTTTAGTTGTTAACCCTTAAATTTTAATTTCACCTTTTAATTGTTAATTTTAGTTTCAAAATCACAAATAAAATATATAACATAAAATGACCTACAATAGATTTAAAATTAAAATATACAAATAAAATATAAAATATAATTAAAAATAAAAGATAGAAATTAAAATTTAAATTAAAAGTTAAAAACTATAAATTAAAGTAACAACTAAAACTTAAATATAAAATTAAAAATTAAAAAAAATAAACTTATTCAAATAGATTTAACATAAAATCAAGCTAAGTAGTTTTTAGAATTTAAAAAAGTTTCTTTATTTAAAAAATTTACAACATAAATGACCAAAAATAGTAAAACAAAACAAAGGAAAAGAGACAATAAAACCAAAATTAGCTTACTATCTAGTGGTTTCGTCTTACAACTCTCACAAGTCCTAGGTTCAAATCTTACTTTGTCCAATTTTAATATAAAATTAATGTTGTCACATGATTAGTTTAATTAAATATGAATCTCACAAAAAAACTAATATTGACTTTTGGTCTAGTGGTATGACTTTAGCAATTAAACTTCTAGACTTGGGTTCAATTCCAAACTTGCTCAATTTTTCTATATTTTTAAAATTAACATTGCTATTGATTAGTTTAAATACATTGGAATTTCAAAATAAAATAGGCTCTGACCTTTGGTTTAGTGAATTGACTCTAGTTTTCCTTCCCTAGGACCTGTGTTCAATTCTTGCCATGATACATCTTTTTGATATTTTTAAAATTAACATTTCTAAATAATTAATTAAACTTTAATTAACTCAAGTCAATGTTCATTTTTAACAGTCAATGCCTTAAATTTGCCGGAAGGGCAAAAATTAAACTTTTGAAAAAATGAGAGGGCAAAAGGTGCGCAAAAAAAAAATTGAGGGCCACAAAGTGAGCTACCCACTAAATAGAGGAGCATCAGTGGTAATTTAGCCTAATTAACGTTTTATGAAGGTAAAAATCATTTTTCAAATGTTATAACATTGATATTCCTAAGAGAAACTCATGGACGTTTACAAGTTAATGATATTTGTAAACTTGCCCATAAATTCTATTATGAAGACTTTATAGAAGTTAAAGAAGAATTCAGAATGCAATGATGTCACTTTGAGATTGAGATAACTAATAACAAAGAATTTTACAAATTATCTAGCAAGTTAGAATTGTGTTGATGGTTAGTGGAAATAAAAAAAAATAGACATTTATCCACTTTTGTGTTGACTTTTCCAATCTTTACAGCAACAACTAGATGAACGTTCCTTATCTTCTATAAATATCATCAAAACTAAATTTCAAAAGAAAATGGAAGATGACTTTCTAGGGCATTGTCTCATCATCTTTATTGAGAGAAAGGTTATGAAAAAGTTTAGTATAAATTTAATTATAAGTGAATTTTGTGAGATGAAGCGACATATAATTTTTTTATAATACCACATTTCTAGTTACTTTGAATTTATTTCTTTTTCTTTGGTTTTATTTTACATAGTCATTTTTTTTTACAACTTTATTTATTTAGCAATAACATTTATAGTCTAACTTTTAATTTACTAGTTTTTAATGAAAATATCTTTATATTTGGCCCTCTTGCTTAAGATACTAACTTCGCCCTTAGTAGTCCCACAAGATCACAACACTAAAAAACACAAATGTTTCCTGTGGGAAACCAGCCTATAAAAAAAATCATAGTTTGAAGAAACATATATTATATTTATTAAAGGAAATTCATATATTATATTTATTAAACGTAAATATTTTTTTTTATTGTATTACAAATTATATCGGGGTACCTTTGGATCAAACCTACTCTTGGACCAGGCCTACCTTTGGGGCTGAACCTAGCCTTCAGCCGGATACCTAGGTGATCCAACAAGGAAGCAATTGTATGAAGTTATAAGGTTGGTCTAGTGGTAACATCCACATATAAGGAGAAGGTGGGAGGGAGAAATCACATTTACCTGTTAAAAACAAACAAAAGGAAGCAATTGGCTAGCTTGAATAGGGTCTGTTACCCTGAGTGAAAAGTCGACATTACTCTTTTTAGGTAAACCAAAACCCTAGTGACTTAGGGCTTGGTTGGTTTAGTCTTATTTTTTAGTTTTTGAAAAGAGTTTTTAAGAATAGTTTTCAAAAACTGTTTTTGGAAAGAAAAGAAGAAAAAAAACTTGTTTGGCAAGTTTTATTTGAAAACTGTTTTGAAGATGTAAAAATGGAAAAACTTGTTCATATTTATTAGAATTTCATTCATAAAAAGCAAAAAGACAACATATTAAGATTGTATTTTAAGTTTTCAAAACAAAAATAGAAAACTGAAAAGCAAAACTACTTTCAGTTGTTCCTGTTTTTTAGTTTTTAAAAATTAAAAAATCAGAACTATTTTCGAAAATTGTTTTAAGAAAACATTACCCAAACAAGTTTTTTAGTTTTTAAAAACTAAAATATTGAAAAGAGTTTTATAAAGTTGTTGTCAAACAAACATTTAAACTTAAACAAAAAAAGTTAACATTATAAAAGGGAGACAACATTACAAGTTTGACTGAGTATTATTTTACTATTTTCCTACTTACACACTATACTTTGAGAGAGTAGTCAACTACTCTCTAACTTGAACGTTTCAGTACTTTAACATATACTCACATATGTTGACCTAGATTGACTATTTAGAGGAGATTAAGAAGGACATGAAAAGAAGGTACAACTACAAATTTGAATCTTGTGTTCAGTTAGAAACATAAAGTTGTACTAGTTAGCCTTTTTAATAGGTCTATCTTTATGTATATAATTTTTTTTTCATTATTCTAATTTCATTGGAATTCAGTTTTATTTCATTTTTTTTTTTACACAAGCTTAAATAAAGCTAATAATAAATATAGATATTCCACTCCAGTAAAGTGCAGAGGTGTACTTCACAGGATAAAATCATAAAATGCAATATAATGGTTAGTTTGTGATAAAATCAAATGCATGTATATGATTATTAATGCACTCGATCATGATCTGCACTTTAGAGGAGTGTAATAAAAATATTTAATAATGTTATCAATTGCATAATAATCTTAAATATTCACGTCTCTAAATACTTAGAAGCCAAATCTTTTTATTTACTTCTTGATTATTTCTATTTTCTTTATACGATTTTATACTAAACATGTGTTGACTATCAAGAAATGAATATGAATATTTAATAGTGGAGAGTGAACGTTAGTCGTAAACCCATGATATTTGTGACATGCAAAAACATAAAATTTATAAAAGACCATGCCTTCAAATAAGAATTCAATGATGAAGATATTTTTAACATATTGATATATAATATAATAATGCAATAATTTTATGGTCATTTATTTTTAATTCATAAGTTTACTGTCCAGCACGTGGATTAACAAGTAGAAGTTGTTTCAACTAGATGAAAGATTTTGAGTTTAAGTATTTGATATGCAACTACATTTGTACCTTGTCATTAAAACAATATACTAAATGAATTATGTCTTTAATATTTAATGTAATGATTAGGCATCGAATTATAAAATAATATTATTATTATAGAAAAATAAATTATGAAAATAAATTAAATTAACAAGAAATTTATTATTTTTTAACTATGTGAATATTCATCTTAGTAATAATAAAAAAATTATGGTAAATATCGTTACAAATAAAAATCAAACAATTAATTTGAAAAAAGAAGTCATTTTTAATAAAAAATATTATGGTAAGGGAAATATTATTATAGCATGAAATTATAAAAGGAAACCCATTTTAAAAAAATAAAAATATGGAAAACTAGTAATACAGCTAAGAATATCTTATTTTTGTTAAAAGTATGTACCCAATTAATAATTCTATAAATATAGTGATATAGTTATATGATTTTTAAATTTTTATTTATTAATGGTATAATCAATATTCTAACAATGCTAATCAACATAAGTAAAAAATTGAGGATAAATTCCCACCAAATTTAGTATTTTATTGCATTTTCTATATCTATATATCTACTTAAAAAAATATATTTTATTTAAATCTTTAAGATGATAGCAATTATAATTATTTTAATTATTCTCTTTATTGAATTGCCTATTTTATTTATTTATTTTAAATATTAAAAAATTATGGGTATTAGGTTAAAATTTTTTAGTAAATACTATAAATAAAAGGATTGATTATATGTAAATTTATGTTATTTAAAAAAATAAATGCATTGAAAAAGATAAAAGTAATAAAAATATTTTTTTAAAATAATTAATGTTATATATTTTTAATATTTAGCATTTGAACAGGTAAGTAATTAATCCTGTTGTTTGCACACTTTGCTTAACCTCAAAACTATCAAGCACTAGGTAAAAAGAAATAAAGAGTTAGAAAATGTTTAACAAGCCATGACACAAGACCCAGTGATACATAAAAAGGATTGAGGAAACAATGACAATACAAATAATGTATTTGTTTTCATTATCCCTGTGATTGGGTCAATTGAAAGTAGTAATAAGAAGTTAAACACGAGTGTGAATTTGACTACCATGCATAGTTATGTGTTCTAAGTTTGCTTTAACCAAAAGCCAACATTTAATCTTGATCTAAGTGCAAGATGAAATGATAATGGTCCATGGATGATACAATGTGAAGTTTTTCATGCAAAGAAATCAACTTTATTATTTCCTATTACTGGTAATTAGTTCATACTTCTATAACAACTTTACAAGGGTATTCCTATTAAGTTTACCTATATCAATATCTATACATCAATTATAATTTATAATATTTATCTTTAAATTTATATGTTATATTTTCTTTATTATAAGATAATTCAAATATAATCAACAATATTGACAATCAATGTAAATGAATCTAACTAAGGTAAACAAACAATAATCCAATCACACCTTGGTACAGTCTGTTGGCTTAAAAGAGATTGTTTTCTCTTGAAGGTCATAGCCAACCAATAGGTTTTGTTGTGCTAAATTTCCAAAGATGGAACCATTTTGATCACTTGAAGAAAGGAAAGCCAAACATACTATCTCATCATTCACAGGAATAAAGGTGTTGATAGCATTTAACTTGACATCTGCACCACTGAAATGTGTTGTGATTTCTAGTACATTTAGTTCATCAAATGTAGCATTGTAGCATAGACTCAATAGTTTACTTGGATCTTCAACACGCTTTAAATTAATTGCATCTACCACTGCTGATTCCAAATTAGAGTAAACATCACCAGGCAAAAAAGTGAGTGTTGTACCTGAGTCAATTATTATATTTCCTTTACCAATAGAACTTCCAAACTCTATTCTTTTTTTCCCTACACTGAATGCTTTCAAGGTTAGAAAGTAAAAAACTTGTGGATCTTGTTGAACTAATGGGGTTGACACAATGCCATCCCCAGACACCACAACAGCATCTTCAAAATTGAGTTTGCTAGATGATTTAAATTGTGAAAACATTGGACCCAAACAGTAATAAAACTTTCCACCTATTGAAGAACCCAACTAAGTTATAAGAGACACAGGTCCACTTCCAAGGCCAACTATACCAGAACTTTTCCCTTCAAATAACCCAGTATTGATGTGTCCGCATCCAATCACCGTTTTTGGAAATTGAATAGGATTACCTTTAATGAAATCTAAAATGAGAGTCTCCATGCTAAGATGACCTTGTGAGCGTGATCCATCATCATATTCAATAGTATATTTACAATGTTTTTGACCATCAGAGGAACAAGATGTACTTTCCACGAATTGACATGTATTAGAAGAGCAATTGAGGATATTGTAAGTTTTGGATTTTGAAGGATTGAATATCGGAGTGGTTTGTTTGTAACATGTTTCACATGGTTGGCATTGCAACCACCTTATATCACTACCTGTGTCAATGATACCATAAAGTTGGAATGGTGGTGTTCCAATTGAATAGCTCATTAGATACTCACCTTCATCTGGTGTTACAGTGGCATCAGTTGTGCTTGGTGAGAAAAAATGTTGGTTTAAATGATTGGCACGGTTGATGGAACGATGCACAATATTGACAACTTGTTGGGATTGAGTTTCTGTAGAATTAAAGAATGGTGATTTTAATGAGTCGTGGTGGATAATTTCCACACTAAAGCCATTTTTTAGTGCATTTGTGAAATAATTGTTGTAAAAACACAACAAAACAAGAAATAGAGATAAATAATATGACATTAATGTGATCACTAAGATGCAGAAAAGTGAATAAATATTTTAAATTAGTGTTTATTTATAAGATTCTACAAATAAAATGATATACTTTAAATAATATATGGTAAGGAAAGGTAATAATTGTTTATTATTTCCGTATCATGCATATATAGTTTTGATTAAAGTTAATTGAAATCATTAATTTTTAATCATGTAATTACATAAGCATGCAAAAATAATAAATAAATGGTATTAAATGACAAGTCTGGTTGAGGTATGAACATTTACTAGTATAGGATTGCATACAAACAAGTATGTGGATGAAAATGAATATGATCTAGGGTTGTATAGTATCCATCCATATACACACATTAAAAAAGAAAAACATTTCTACTCAATCTCATACTAGCAATGATAACAATTTTCGTCACATCTTTATACCTGTTGGATATTTATCAAGGATGAATCCAAGAAAATATAAAAGACAATCTAGAAATTTTGTTTAGATGACTATTTAAATATTTAATTTCAAATAATTAATTATTTATTAAATGATAAGTTTTATAAAATATTATTATTAATTATATGTAAAATTATAGATAAAATATTTCATTAAAAAATTAAACAAACATCAATTAAATACTCTACATACTTTTTATTAATAAATATTTTTTGAAAAATCTGTTTTTCGTATATATATAAAAGATCCTTGAGGGAGCTCAAGGCCTCCCTTGCCTCGGATTTGTCACTTGTACATCATATGTTGATATTATAAAAATTAAGTTAAAACTATTAATTATTAAAAGTAAAATAAAATTATTAGTTATACAATATAATTATAACTATTTAATTATGTATATATACAAGCATAATTAAATATCATTATATAATTATCTACAACATATTACTCGTACCAACACCCAGGAATAGACTAAGGATGGCAACGGGCGGGGTAGGGGCAATGGAGAGTATAAAGAAGACGATATGAAATTTTAATTCTCGTTCTCATCCCTGTCAAGTATTTTTAGGTTCGGGTATCCTCACATGTACCTTGTTATATTATTTTTTATAATTTATATTTAAATTTACTTATATTATTAGAAAATTATACATTAATTTATTAATTATTAAATAAATTTTATGCTAAGTTATTAATTATATTTTAGTTTTAATGGTCCACAAAGGCTTAGATTTGTACACAAACATGTGATATTTTATTTAACATGTAATTATATATAAAACATGCAAGTGGGGTTGGGGTGGGTGTGGGGCGGGGTGGGGACTAACAAACTCATACCTGTCCCCATCCCCGATTATCTTAGGTAGGAGCGGGGGCAGGGACGAGGACCAACAACACAGGTTTTTCAATCAAAATTTGGGTGTAGGAACGAGGTAGTACCCATGAGGGCAAACATGATTCTCATCCCTATAATAAACTCACGAATGAATATAAGGATTCATGGTGCACGCAAGGGTGGGAAGAGAACGGTGAGGAGAATGAGAAAATGGACAGGAGAAAGAAAAGCAATAAGAAGAAAAGTAAAAAAGAAAGAAAGGAAAATGTGAGTTTGTAAAGCTACGGGTGTATTTAGTAAATTTAGTTTGCTAAATGCAAACCCCCCTTTTGATAATAGATTTTTTCAAATATTTCCCGTAAAACCATCATAACTACCTTATTCTAAAATAATCTCATTTATAATCATTCCTCGCCTCATTAAACTTCACTTTCTCATATTCCATTATTTAAATCAACTTAAGTTCAATCAAATTCATCAATCTAAAACATAAATATCACATAAATAATAAAACCAAATATTTCATAATTAATATATCAATTATGCTTTAATTTAATTTAATTTTCTATTTTATTTATTTCACACACTTATTACCTATTATTAAAAAACAGGATCTTATATCTATTTCCAATGTAAATTATACTCAACTCTTAAAATTTCAAATAATAAATAAATCACATACTAAACAGCTTTGCCCAACAAGCAACGTTGGCCCACTAGGAACTAGGACATCTCGCCTAGCGACAAGTGGTTCCTAATGAGCGTTTTAAGCTACGCTATTCTAGAGAAGAAATTTTACTCAACAAGATTTGTTGTTGGGTGAATAACCACACAAAAATCCTGACAGAGAGAACTTTGCACTGAATGTGACATGTCATTGGGCACAAAGCCATAGAATTTCTTAAAAGAAGCAATTTTTCTATGGGTGAGAACTATCACCTAGCGAGACTTTACAAAATGCAGAAATTAGCAATAACTTACAAACTAGATTAGAAAACACCCAAACATGCATATTTTGCAGAACAACACTCAAAATTTACTTCCACTAACGTCCAAATACATAAAACCTCATTTAGTGTCACTAGTGTATATATATATATATACATTGATTGTTTTATCTCATGAATTTAAACATATCTCAAGCAAAAGTCTATATCCTAAGGTACACAAAAATCATAACCATCAAGACAACACATGGCAAAGTCGTCACCTAATCATAGTCTTCACTCATCCTGATCTTAGTGCCCCTCTTCCTTAGCTCTGTCATTTGCTCCCATGTAAAGCACGATCATCATAGTCATATAGAAAACACACATAGTGTAAGGGTAAGTATAATAACACAGGAAATATAATTAAATGAAGATAAATTATAATTTATAGTATTATCAAACACGCAAACACACTTATGTTCCCCCTTAGCATAAGCTATTAGTACAACATGATAATATGACACGAAACTTTCTAAAATACCCATTCAGTTCGGATACCAAGGCAGCTAATGACTTATCTCAATTAGTACCTAGCGTTCACCTAACCAATATGGCAACCAACTAAAGTTTAGGCATACTCATCTGACAACCACCCCACTATTGTTTGGCATCTACCTGACCCATAGCACATAGGGTATTTTAAAATTTTGGGGTTTAAATAGTAAAACAAGGGGTGTAAAAAGAAAATGCCAAAAATGAGTGTTAGGTTATGTATCCTTTAGTTATTAACTTTCTAGAGCCCTTGGTGTGTGGCTTACTTCCATGTTGGATTGTTCAATTGTAGCATTATCCCTCCATCTTTTTATCCTTTACCATGATGCATTGACCTTGTTGACTCACCTTCATCAACATATGGATAAGGTCTCACCTTTGTATTCACATAACCTCCGACACCTAAATTAGTGTCAGAATTATGTCGTCCAACATTAACAAACTTGTTCTTAATGGCATTTTTTTACCTTTACACGCTACATTAGAGATTATGGTTGGGTGGTTACCTTAACCACTTGCTTGCATTCATACTTCCACAAAACTTTTGTTTTCTCTAAGAGAGGCATTACATAGATGAATCTCACCAACTTTTTCTTGAATAGGTGTTCAAAAAAAGTTTTATTGTGACCCTATATTCTTTTAAAAAAATAGAACACACCCAACTTCTCATATTTGAATGAGACCACTTCCTAAATTTTTCACCTGTTTACCTTGTTTTAGGGGTTCCTGAATAATGAAATAATAGGTTAGCTCTAGAAAGAGGGATTAAATAGAGCTATAAGAATCTTTTTCACAACTCTTTCCAAAACATACTTTTAAGAAACCTTAAATAGAGTCTTACGAGGGTAGATGGTTTGATAAATTATCAACTGCTTTAAAACAAGTTCGCAAATATATTATTATAAAATGTTCAGTAGGTTAAGATAAATGTTGTAATAAAATGTGCAATAGAATATTTTTATACAAATTCACTTTGACTGAATATATATAGATGTGTATACAATATATTCTCATTTTTACTCATGGCATACAATAAGTACACTAACCATTCCTAGTTCTACCCTTAAAATTCCTTGAGTTTAAAATTAAGTACTTTTTTAATACAATGCCTCTCTTGGCTTACACAAGGATTCTTTGAAACACCAAGTCACTTCTAGCTTACAACTCAAAGGTTACAAAAAAAGGTTTGTGTTATATAAGATAACTCTCAAAAGAGATTATATAATATCTTTCTCAGAAAAGAATAACTTCACTTAGTGAAGGATATACAATATAAGTTCACTTAAGGAACAATCCTAACACTAGATGATCTAATACAAACTAAGTGTTTTCTTTCCTCTTAGATTGAAGGTGAAGGAATGAAACAAAATTTCTCTTAGAATACTTTTCTAGATTTTTCATCTAGTTTTTCATTGGTCTCTCTTCATGCATGAGCTTGCTTGATATAGGCATTGTAAACTTATTGTTGTGAGGAAGCATTGAGCTATGACATCACCTAGACACACATTATCCTTCAAATGCATTATTGTGCACAATTAAGGTTGCTTCTTATAGCTTCCTTGTTGTGTTTGACTTATTTTATCTAATTTTGCTGATAGTTAGATACTAGATCGAGATTTGAACATTAGGCCTTTCGCAACATATTCCGAATGAATGAATCAACTTGGAAGTGTGGGTTTCCTTGACTTGATTAAAAGTCATCTTTTGATAGTATAAGATGATTGGATGTTTTGTAGAAACGTTAATGCAAATAGAAGATTCTATATACAAATAAAGTTAAGGATGAAAATTTTCTTTATTACCATTAGAAGACTTTTACCATTAAGATGCTTCGTATGCTTATTACATAAGGAATCTTCTGATGTCTAATAAGTCAGACGATCTTATTTATCATAAGATGTTTCTTAGTTCTTGCTTTAGTAAATGTTCTATAACACTTATGATAAGATGGTTTGATCATCTGTTTGTATGCTTCTAATGCTTTGTTGTTGATAAGATTGTTATCTTTGGCTTGTACGTTCAAATGCAACTTTTCTTCACAAAATCTGTCTTACTCTTCGCAAGATGCATCTTATGAACATCAAATGATTTTTAACACTTATGTTGAAATCATTTGTTACTTTTATCAGATGCTTATTGATTCTCTACTTCTTTTCAACTAGCGATTATTATTACAGATGCAAACTTTCTTGTTCGTCTTATGCATACATTGTAACATTCCAATAAAATACTAATACAAATAATATCACTCACTATCTACAACGTCTATTGTAACATCCCTAATAAATACTAATATACTCTATAACACTACTCATCATTACAAGCATTTGCAATACAAATAAAACTCGAAATATTAAAATTTTAACTAATAATTCAATTCAAAAACTGAAAAACTCGCCCAATGAGTTATGTCGTCTAGTCACAAGCTGGAACACCTTGCCCAACAGTATATGTGGCATAATGAGAGGTCTAAGTTATAAGTTCTAGTAAAGAGACCTTGCTTGGTGAGAGATGTCACTGGGTGAAAAGCCCCATATAAAAACTGGCACATGATGCTTTACGCTGGACAAGGCATCTTTATGGGTGCAAAGCAAAGGAATTGATTTACAATAGTAGTTTTGTGCTAGGCAAGACCTATCACCCAACGACACTCTACAGATTTGTAGAATCTCTATTCCATAATTCTCTACCATTCAAACCAAGATAAAAATAGGTTCCACAAACAAGGTTTACCATACACACTTATATAACATAATACCCAATTCAAATATTCTATAGTTCTATCATTGAATATATGTATACATACTGAAACTATTTCTAATGTCAATTTTAACTAGTTATATTATGTAAGAATCTGTTTAATTAATAAGTTATAAAGTTGTAGAATAAATGATACGAGAAATTAAATTTAAGTTTTACTTAAATTATTGAGGTATGGTGGGTTTATTTGTGTGGAGTTTCATGCACTTATATTTTGGTGATGACTAGAGGGGTAATGATGCAATCCTCTATAGCAAAGGTCTTATCACAAGGGTCATGGCTAGGAGGATAAAGGAGGACTTAGCTAGGAAGGAGGAAGGAAGACCTCAACTCTTTTTTGAAGTGAAGATAGACCATAGTCCTCCTAGGTAGCTAGTTTTAGGGTAGGCTTATCTGTTTAGGGTTATTTCCTATTTGGATGTGTATTTTGGCATTTCTTTCATTTTATTTTGTAAATGGAGGTGTAATTAGTGATTCCATGGAGCATGTTGATTAAATGGGCTTTAAGAGGCTTTTGAACATGTTGGTTTTGCTAAAAACCACACCTAAATTCATCTTAGCACCCATTTAACCAACTAGGAGACATGTGGAACCCCTAGTTCCCTCCTTTGGGTGTCAACCCCCTCTATCCTCCACCTAGGTGCCTATTTAGCTGCTTTAGAGCCAACCAAATTTGAATTTAAATTTTGGAGTTCCACGTGGTTTTTCTCCAAAATTCAAATTCAAATTAAGGGAACATAGATCCACATATCTAGGGCCTTTTTTGGATCTTCCACCTATTTAAACATGTGCTAATCATGCTTACCCTAATTAACACATTTTTAAGAACTCTTAGGCCTTAGGTTAGAGGTTGGACGTCAAACTCTCTCCCATTCACTCCTAGCTCTTTAAATTGATGTCTCCTCCATATGTATCATTTTTATCCCTTGATGAATAGAAAATTCTCTTGGAGAGATTCTTTGAGTGTGATAGTTCTCCCCTTAGCATCTATCAAAGGTTCCTTCCTTTGTGGCAAACATCCCTAACATGGCTTATCTCAAGAAGTGGCACCATCCACCACCACCTTTTCTTCCTTTCTGTCACCATTTCTAACCATTGGAAACGCTTAGAAGAGGATCCTTGGAAGAACACCTATGGAGGTTGCATCAAGTGGTATCTAGAGCCACTATTCTAAGAAGGTTTTCTTAAAACTCATATTCTTGATTTTCCTTTGTTAGTTTTCGCCATTTCCTTCTAGTTTTCGCCAATTTCAATCTAATTTTGTGTTCAACATTGCTTAAAGTAATCTTGATTTCAAGTTAAGTGACTGTTAGTTGTACTATTGTGATTGAAGTAATCTTGTTTTAAGTAGCTTAAATACTTTGGTCATGACCTATGGAGCACATTTTTACTTGATTCAAGTAATAGCTCTTACACATCCAAAGGTGTCTTAAAGTCTACTTGAATCACTCTTTATTTTTTTGTACACTTTACCTTGGTCTTTGGTTGAGCAAATTGGACCTTGTGTTGCTCATCATATTTGCAAATCAAACAATTAAGTAGGTACATCTAAATAAAATTAAAAAGAATTACAAAAAAGGAGAAAAAAGTAAAGATCAAATAATTTCAAATAAAAAAAAAGTAAAACAAAAGAAGAACAAAATATAGAAAGTTAGATGTAGCTATTTGTGAATCAAAAATTGCAAACATGAGCCTAAGTTTTTATGAATTTTCTTGCCTAGGACGACTTCTTTTGTGTGCTTCCTTCTTTTGTGTGCAATTAGTGTAAATTAGCCTTGGATGTCGTATATATATATATATATATATATATATATATATATGAGGTGTATTGAGTTAAGGATAGAGTTGAGGTCAATGTAATACTAGTACCAAATATGCAAGTAGGGGTACATATCTGGGTACCAGATATGCAAGTGAAGGTACCTATTGGATATAATCAGACATAGGTGGATTTGTCAAATCAATACACATAGACTCGATTGGTTGTTAGAGTGAGCCAGGTAGATGTCTGACACCAATTGGATGAAGTCATTAGGTTGCCTTGGTGTTTGAACTCAATAAAGTCTTTCTTGAAAGTGTTTGTTAGAGGTTTATATGTACTTGTGTTCAAGGGAACATATGTGTGATTGTTTTCATATAAGTGGATTTGACTAGATTGAAATGGTTGTTAGTTTGCATAATTTTGTATGCTTAAACATATTTAATGATATTGTATGCTTACCCTTGCTTGTGTATGTATTATGTATGACTGTGATGATCGTGCTTAGCATTAAAGCATATGACAGTGGCAAGGGCAAAATTCAGGTTCAACAGCATTAGAAATTATTTGAGCAGGGGACGCCAGGATATGTTTTTGTATAACATGTAATCTAAGTATAATGTGTGTGCAATGTATATAGAGTATGAATATCTACAACTTTTGGACGATTGTAATTACGAATGCAGATAAAACATGATGTGTATACTTAATTGTGTATATGTTGAACTTGAAAAGTAAGTGAAAGGATGAATGATTTTGTTATGTGTAGTTATCTTTTAACAGGTTTTAATTGAATTCAGCAGTAGAGGTTCTGCTACTTGTAGGGTCTCTCGGTGGCAAGTCTCACTCAGCGAGCTTTAGCCTATATTAGAGTTGTTTTACAACTTTGTGCCCTGATAAAGACTTATCATGGTCAATATCAAACAACTAGTTTGATAAAGACTTATCATTGTCAATTCCTATCTCACACCTAAATGAGAATCTACATTATTACAAGCAAAAGATGTGACCCTTATAGGCATCTAACACCTCTATTAAAATGGCCTTATAGAAATACACCCAATTAAAAGCAAAAATTTAAAAGAAACTTGATGTTTCTCCTCCTCTTCCAAGTGTTTCCTCACCAAGTGTTTCACTCAAGCCTTGACCTCCTCTTTAGGTTCTCTATTCCTAGGCTTTTGATCAACTCTTCCTAGGATGCTACCCTTAGTGGAAGCTTCACCAATTTGGCCACGTAACCAAGAAAGAAACCTCCCGACAAGACCAAGGAAGTGCAAGAATTGAAAGCAAAAAGCAAGAAAAGCACCCAAGAATAAAAGGCATACATTCAAGTGGAAAGAATTTATGTAGACAAACTCAATAAACTCTAAAGAAGACAAGCAAATAACAAAGGTGTGGAAAGAAAGTAGGGACTACAAAAGGAATCCTAAAATGGGTCTAGAGTAGAATGGACTATAAACAAAAAAGACTCAACAAAATTTTAAAAGATTTGCACAATTTTAGATTATGATGGCCAAATCTTAAGCATACCAATTCAAGCAATTTGCAACAAGTTTAAACACTCCTTTGAATGATTTACACAAATTTGAGGTGAACTAAATTTTTGTACTCTTTTTATTTCTCTTTTAACACATTTTTACTAACACTTTTTTTGCTTATTTTGATTTCTTGTGTTTCCTTTTTTTTGTGAAATACTTTTTCTACACCTCTTTTACAAATGGAAAAGGAAACATGGTAAGGAACAAGAGGGAAATAATTGTTTGAATTAAAAGATAAAGGTTAGCAATAAAATTTGAGTTACAAAGTGCAAACTAAAGAAAAGAAAAACAAATAACCACTAGTAATTTAGGTGATTATAGCAAGACACCAAATGAAAGTTTTATGGGTTTTAGGAAAGCTTGATTGCTCATGGTTTCAACCCAAATTAAACAACCAATTGGTCTCAATCAGCCAGCAAAAAAATAACGACAAAGCCTAACACAAAATTAAGGTATTACATAAATTGAATAAATGGACTCTAAGAAAGAATATTTGAGCAATTTTTTAGAAATTTTTTTTCAAAACGTGCTATGATCTAAAGCATGTGGGATTCTAAGAATACAAGATCAAAAGTACTAAGCCTCTTTGATGCTCAATTCTAAAACAACGCACACTTTTATGAACCATAACACATTCTTTTTTTTTTTGGTAAAAATTAAAAGGCACAACTAGGAAAATTAAAGTGGCATGTAAAGGATTAAAAATGACTACTAAGACACAACTTTGGAAGATTAAAAACTAAAATAAATGACTCAAAAAAAGTAAGCACAAGATGCATAAACAAGGGAAATAGGTGCAAGAAAAATGGAATTAAAGCATAAACATAAACCAAAAAAAGCAAGGTGCATCCAAAGATCAAGATCACAATTGTGAGGCTTCCTTCACAATGAAGTCATTATTATGATCTTCTTAGGATTAAATCCTAAAGAAGCACACACTAAGATTAAGAATTAAGAGAAAATAAGAATTAAGAATTAAATCCTAAAAAAGCACACACTAAGATTCAATTGAAAAGAACAAACAAAATGTATCTACAAAGTAATAAAGACTAGGAAATTAAATTGTAAAAAATAAAAACTACTAAACATAAACTAACAAGACAATAATAAAGGAAATTAAATGACAATAAGGAAAGCTGGAAAAAATTAAAAAATAGTAAGGAAAAAATGCACAAAACTTAAGGAAAAGGAAAGAAAAAGAACCTCTAGGAGTTGACTCTTGATACCATTTGATGGAAACCAAGTTTGCACTCCCTTAATCTTTCCCCTTGAGGTTCCAAGCATTCAAGAAATGAAGGATGAAGGGGAAAGAAATTGTTTAGGCTTGCCATAAGGGAAGGAACCCTTGATAAAAGTCAACTAGAAAGAGGTTCCTCAAGAGAGAGGATCCTCAAAACCTTTACTAGAGAGTATGCTCAACAAAGAGACAATTTTGACTCAAATTCAAGGCGAGGATTACATGGAGTGAGGGGTCTTATTTATAGGAAGTGGGAGATTAAGATTATGGGGCTAATGTTGGACATTCAAGAGAGGCTGATTCCCTAAGCAAGGTCAAGCTAACTAACTAAGGGAACACACTCCTAATCTTATACCTATAATCAAGGAAAGTGGACCCTTATGTTTGTCATGCTTTATGCGTTAGAAAGAGGGGTGCAAAAATGAGCTAGGAGCTATGAACATGACCCACACTCCCAAATATGGGTTGTAACGACCAAACTTGCACCTTTTCTACACACACTCCACATAATTTGTAACGACCAAACTTCTACCCAATTTAATTATGTAATTTATGAAAATTCTGTCAAAGGTAATCAACATGAAAATGAGAAAATTTCAAACTTTAAATAACATGAAGAACCATCATCTTCTTTGATATAAATATAAGTGAATATTCATTAAAAAATTCTTGCTTATAAGAAATATCTAAGTACATAATAGCCACTACTCCAAATTATCCTAATTCAGAGAAGTGTACCTTTGACAGAACAAAATAACAAAACATCATTAATCACTTAATATATAGCAATATTAAATATATCTTCAAGCATATAGAAAGTCTTCAATGGTGTCCTCTCCCTGTGACTATCACGTCTCCTCTTCTAATCATATCACAAGTACATAGAGAAAAGAACATACAAAACAAAGGAGTGGGATAATTATAAACCATAAGTGTAAACTTAATAAACTAGACAAACAATGGAGTCTAAGTTCATCCTAAGACTCGGTTCCTCAAACTTCACAACACATAATATTATCTCACTCATCTCAACATCACTCTCAATCCTTCATGACACTATAGATGGACCCACGACATCCAAGATGATGCACCCAATCATCAAGAATCTCGTTTGGGAAGTGATTTGTGTATATTTTACCCTACTTATGGTACAAGTTCTCCCTCGAGAAATCAGGTTTAATACCTAAAGTCATCGCTCTTAATAATATTTTGGCCAACTTCCAAATCTTTGGACCACCTATCTGACACCTCAATTAGCCCCATTTAAGGCCTGCACAAAATATATCATACCAATCATGAGATGTTAAGCATTTTTCAACGTTTTAAATAAACGAATATTCCATCCAAGCAATAACATGGAACAATCTAGATGTTCACCCACTTGATGAACATCCCATGTCCCAACACCAACAACCGGAATATTCATTTACTTACAACGATCCAAAGATGTCTAATCCTACTTTTCATCTCGCAGTGTTACTAGGTTGTAACTTCCCAAAGCACCATACTTGTACATATTACACAACACTTCTATCAAGGAACCTAGACTCTTTTCTAAGTTCTCCTTACCATATCTCATCACATCTTTCAAGGATTATAACAGTTTATAATAAATCATCAAGCCATTATTCATACTTCAAGGATTATAAATAAGCATCATAATTCATAACATAGTTAAACTTTCGAGAATAAGAAATAGCTAATTTAATTCAAAGATCCAACTCACTATTCATCAACATTAATATAGTATTACTATGAGATATTTTTTCTGATGTGGAAGATCGGATTAAACCACAACCACAGAGCATACTCAATCTATCTCCCTATCAGTTCATTATCTTTAAATCATTTAAGCAATTTTCGCCACTAACAACACACATAGAACTCATGAATAACAATAATTAATCACATAAAGGACCAGAATAATGTTTGGAGAATAACAACAATCACAACCAGAAGGTTATCTAGTGCAAATTATCAGATTGTTATTCAGAGGGTAAGAATGAATGACCAGAAGGTTATTTGGATGAAATGAGCAGAAGGTTATCTAGAGAGAACTTCAACCACAACCACATGGTTGTTTGGAGTAAGGGACCAAACAATTATCCGAAGGGTGTTACATAATTACTCAAGGAACCACTTAGCTCTTACAAGGAAAATGGCCAAAATACAAGGCCTTCAAATATGCTAACCTTATGCCTTAATTTATGAAAGCTACTAAAAATATTTACAAGTGAAATATCCTAAGACTATGGCTTCAAGTCTTCAATCAAACTCCCATCCAAGCCAAGTCTATCTCTAATCCTCCAAGCCATGATGAATGCTAGGTGGGATTGCATCAAGGCCTTAACACTAGTATCACTCAAACCTATTCACATCCCTGATTCAATGTACCACATCAAGGGCCCTGTTACCTCTCCATAACAACCCACCATACAATTCATTACTCATCATTCTCAACAAGTCACCAATTCATTAAATCATCCTTTTATCTCATAGTACTCAATTCGCAAAACAAACATAATTCACTGAAAACATGTGCAATTAATTAATCATCAAAACACTCTAAACACAATAGCACTTCGACCATTAATTACACAAGCAACTCAAATCAAGATCAAAATATAAATCATTAACATTCAATTACAACAATACTAAAATCAATAAAAAAATTCCCAACTTAAAATTAAGATTGAACTTCCTTTCTTATTTCTCCCTATTCCCACTGAATTTGAAGGAAAGCAAAATCTAGCCACATAACTCACTCAAAACCTAACAAAAGTCCCAAGACCGTAAAAGAACCTAAAAAGGTGGGATTTCAGAGAGGACTTCCCCAATGGGAATGATTCAAAAAGAGGAAGAAGAAGGTACACAAATACAATCAGACTTACCTATGATGATCAACACTCGAAATTAGGAGCAATGACAAGAATTTTTCCCATATCCACTAAGGGTTCATGGTGCATGCAAGGGTGGGAAGAGAATGGTGGCAAAAATGAGAAAATGGCCAAAATAAAGAAAAGCGAAAAGCAGAAAAGTAAATAAAAAATAAAGGAGAAAGTGAGTTTGTAAAGTTGGGGGTGTATTTAGTCAATTCAGTTGACTAAATACAAACCCCCTTTTTTTATAATAAATTTTTCCAAATATTTCTCGTAAAACTAGCATAACTACCTCATTCTAAAAGAATGTCGTATGCAACCTCCGTTGGATGCTTGTCTTCCCATGGATCTTCCTTCAACTTGTCACCCAAGAAAATGGATTAGATGGAAGGATTAGAAAGGTGAGGGGGGTTGGCATCACACAAGGATAAGCCAAGGAGGGGGAGGTGCTTGCTACAAGGGAAAGAACCCTTGATAAAAGCATAAGGATGCTCTCAAAGAAAAGAAACTAGGACACTCAAAATTGATACAAAACTTTCTAATTTTGATTCAAAATCAAGTATAAAGATTACAAGTGAGTGGGAGGTCTTATTTATAGCTAGAAATGGAGGGGTGGTCGTGAGATTTGGAGGGAGATTCAAATAGGAATTCAAATTCAAATAATTAGCACATTCTCCTAAAATCATGGATCTTAGATCTAACTAAGTTTTATGTAGGATGCCATGTGGCTAATTGAGTGAATTCGGTGCCTATTAGGGGGGACAAGGGCCCCACCTTGTCTCCTCCATGCTTCATGTGCTAACCAATTGACGTTTAATTAGAAAAGAGGGGTGTGGTTAATAAAACAACCCACCAACACCCCTAAATGGCCTAATTAGCTAATACACTCCACATTAAGACTAATCACACCACCTAGCCCTTTAACCTACGAAAATAAATGCCCAAATACAAGGCCAAAAGAAAGCTTTAGACCATTCCACTTAGGACAACATACAAGGGTAAAACAAAAGCTAATATAAAGGAGAAGGCACAAATTCTATGCGCATAAGGAAGCGAGGCCTTCCTCCATCAACTCTAGTCGTGTCCTCCTCTATCCCCCTAGTCATGGCCCTAATGACAGGTCCCTTGCCAAGGAGGATCACATCAATCTCATTTATGATCATTCCTCACCTCACTGAACTTTATTTTCTCATATTCCATTATTTAAATCAAATTAATTTCAATCAAATTCATCAATCTAAAACATAAATATCACATAAATAATAAAACCAAATATTTTGTAATTAATCTATCAATTACACTTAAATTTAATTTAATTCTCTCTTTTATTTATTTTACACATTTATTACCTATTATTGAAAACCAGGATCTTATATCTATTTCCAATGTAAATTATACTCAAATCTTAAATTTTCAAATAATAAATAAATCACACACTGAATAGCTTTGCCCAATGAGCAGCGTTGCCCAACTAGGAACTAGGACATCTTGTCTAGCAACAAGTGTTACCTAATGAGAGGTCTGAGCTATGGTGTTCCAGAGAAAGAATTTTGCTTAACAGAATAAACTTTTCTATAGGTGTGAACTATCACTCAACGAGAACTTTGCGCTAAGTGAGACATGTCATTGGCGCAAATCCATAGAAATGCTTAACAGAACCAACTTTTCTATGGGTGTGAACTATCACTCAGCAAGACTCTACAAAATGAAAAAATCAGCAATAACTTACAAACCGGACCAAAAAACACCCAAACATGCATATTTTGCATAACAACACTCAAAATTTACTTCTACTAATGTCCAAATACATAAACCCTCATTTAGTCCCACTAATATGTGTGTATGTGTATATATATACACATTGACTGTTTCATCTGATGAATTTAAACATAGCTCAAGCAAAATTCTATATCCTAAGGTACACAAAAATCATAACCATCAAGACCACACATGGCGAACTCGTCATTTAATAAGAGTTTTCACTCATCCTGATCTTAGTGCCCCTCTGCCTTGGTTCTATCATTTGCTCTCGTGCAAAACACGATCATCACTCATATAAAAAACACACACAATGCAAAGGTAAGCATACTACCATAGGAAATGTAATTAAATGAAGATAAATTATAATTCAATAGTATTATATAACATTCCAACACGCTTATGTTCCCCCTGAACATAAGCTATCAGTACAACATGATAATATGACACAACGTTTTCCAGAATACTTATTCGGTTTGGATACCTAGATGACCTAATGAGTTATCTCAATTAGTGTCTAGTGTGCACTTGACTCATATGACAATAATTGAAGTTTAGGCATACTCATTTGACAATCAACCCACTGTTGTCTGGCATCTATGTGGCCTAATCACTTACATACATCTTACTTATGTTATAAGATTTGATTCTTCTAGCTTTTAAGTTTTGTATAACACTTGTTTATCATCCGTAAATAAACATTAGATAATCAAACATAATTTTATTTGTTATCATCAAAACTATCCATGACATTGTCTAGTCCTATGGACCTTCCAAACATAGCAAAAATCAATTTTAGCCTTCAAGTGCACGTAGTTCCTCCAACCTCTTGAGTTTTACTTCTAGTCAAACTCAAGAAACTAGCCTATGAAGTTCCCTAACGGCAGCCACACTATATAAGTCATGAACCCCACCTTGGCTAAAATGAGAATGTGGTTGTTAAAGTTCCAAGGACCATTTGATATAATCTTATCAATGTCTAGCTTATGGAAGAACTAAAATATGAATCTACCTTGACCAGTATTAGTGATAGAAACACCCATTCATCAGATGCTGGATACACGACTACCTCTCCTTAATTATTGGATTCTAATATTTTTTATTTGTAAAAATGCTTCCTACCAATGCAATCAAAGATAAAAGGTTTTTCTTGTATGATGTCGAAGATGAAATCATCATCTTCTTCTATAACCAGTGTTAGCCACTCCAACTCCTTATTCATAGGAGTTGCCATATGGAAAGAAGGAACATAAAAGGATGGAAGAAAAGTTAAAAAACCCTATTCCCTCTCATTTGGAGAGAAAACGAAACGTCTCACAAGGAAACAAAATTGAGTTTTATATTTTCTTATAAATCTTGCTCTTGATTTATTTTAATAAGAATAAATTAATAAATTAATTTAAGCCTACTAAAAATAAATTATATTTTATTTATTAGTATTTCTTTTTTTCTAAAAACAGGAGGTTACAATTTAAGCATACTAATTATGTAATTGAATTTTTATTTTGAAAGATTAAATCAAATTAGATAATATAATTATTGTAAAGTATTTTGACTTTTGCATTTATAAACATTATACTAAAATTTATTGATTAATATTAATATAATAATTTTAAAGTTGCATAAAAATAAATCATGCATATGTGATAAAGAATATCATAAATCAAATTAGTTTTAATTTTATAGATATCATGCTACTCAATACCTTTATGAACAATAAAATATATTTTGCAATCATAAATGCCAAAGTCTAAACAATGTATAACTTTTTATAAGTATTACATGTGGGAGACAATCTTACTTGCTACCATTATAGAAAAATCATGATGAACGTTAAAGTTTTTTTAGTATTTAAAAAAGTGTATATTAAAACTTTAACCAGATCTATTAATGCATTGGAATCCAGAGAATTATTTAAATATTTTAAAAAAATTAATTTATTTAGAAAACATATAAAATATATTTAGATAGAGATATTTTGTTAAATAATATTCAACTATGCCATTGAAATTTTTATATTTAAAAATTAATTAAACCTAATTAGTTAAATATTTATTTTTAATATTTTTATTTTATTTTTAAAAATTATACTAAAATTTTTAATTAATATCGGTATAATAATATTAAATTTTTGTATATAAATATCTCAATATATGATAAATAATAAAGTTAAAGGTATTTTCAAACAAAAAAGTTTTACAAATTTTTGTTTTAGAACAATAGTTTACTTGTCCTAGTACAAAATATTTTATTTGTTAATGATTTTCATAAAACCCTTCAATTAATATCGTTAAGTGATAACATGAAAATAAAAACTAATTTAGTAATGATTTATTTTTTAGTGGTTTAAGATTGAAAGTGTATAATATCGTCCAGTAATAATAATGTTCGTATTGTGCATCTGGAAATGATATTAATTGTCTATTATTATAATTAAATAAAAATAAAATAAAGTAGTTAATTTTAAAATTTGGAATTTAAATTACAAGGTAAATTCATAACCTAAATAAAAATAAAGATAAAATATAAATTAAATTAAAATAAAAGAATGTTTTTTATTTTAATTTCAAAAGAAAGAAAAGATAAAATAAAATAAAATAAAAGAGAATATAATTTAAAGATATTAAGATATAGGATAGCTGTTTAAACTTTTGACACCCTACTTATTGGTTTGATTTAATTAGCTGCATCATTTGTGCTCTCATTGGCTATCTACGAGGGAATTTGATGCATCCACTTGATGGTTGCCCTTGATCAACTCAGGTTCCTTCAAATTGTGAAATGGAGGATGGTAATACTAGGAGATGAAGGTGAGGGTGCCACTTAGAGAAGATAAGGCCAAAGGTGGAAGAGCTTGCCACAAAGGAGGGATCCTATGATGAAAACTCAAAGAATTCTGTCAAACAAAGAAGAAGGAGATACTCAAATTTAGAAGAAAAACCCTGTCATAAAATCAAGTGTGAAATTACAAATGAGGAGGGAGAATGAATTTATAGTGCTAGGAGGTTTAGAAGGGGGGTTGGACGTCCACTTCGTTGATCAAGGCCCAAGGAGGCTTAATCATGTGCTAGTTACGCTAAGCATACTTAACACATGATTAAGGAAAATGAAGATCCAAAGAAGGCCCTGACTAAGTGGATTTATGTTCCTTAACTTGAATTTGAATTTTGGAGGGAATCCACATGGCACTCCAAAATTCAAATTCAAATTTGGTTGGTTAGAGATCAGCCAAGTAGGCAGCTAGGTTGAGGAGATAGAGGATTAAGCACCTCTTAGAGGGAACCAGTGAGACCCACATGTCTCCTAGTTGGTTAGAAAGGTGTTAAGATGATTTTGGGGTGTTCTTAGGAGAACTACATGTCCAAAAACCTTTCTAAAGTCCATCTAATCAACTCACACCTTTAAAGCACTAAATGAACCTCCCATTTCCAAAATAAAAGGAAATAAAAGGCCAAAATACACGTCCAACTCAAACAAAACACTAAACTAGCAAGACTATATCCTACACAATTATTCTTCCCTAAAACTAGCTACATAGGAGGGCTATGGCTAATCTTCACTTTGAAAAAGAGTTGAGGTCTGCCTCCTTCTCCACTTGCCAAGTCCTCCTCTATCCTCAGCTATGACCTTATGATTGTGCCCTTACTAAGGGTGAATGCATCATAATTAAATTAACATACGGTAACAATTATTCTCTCCTTTTTTTTTTAATGTACCAAAAAGTATATGATTGAATTAACCCTCACTTTTATGGTAATTATGTCCAATGAAACTATTAAGTTTAAGGCAATTTGTTTTAGCGCACCTACAATTGCTATTCACATGGCAAAAAAAAAAAAACAAGAAATACCCTTATGTTCTGGATGAATCGATTATGAACACATAAAAACTTAAATTCAGAAATCAATTGATCCACAAATGAGAATTTATTATGTTTTTTATTCCAGTTGATTCGAAATTTATCTTTTATATGTTATGTATCAACTAATCTATAAAACGTAACCAATATTTATTTCTGGATCAATTGATCTGGAACATATCAAAATAAATTCTAAATGATGTGATTTGGGTAACATAAAGTTGAAAGTTAATTTCAGATCTGCAAGTCCCATAGAGAATAAAATTTGGATAAACTAATTTCAAATAACAAATGATGCAAAAAGAAAATGGATTTGAGGTATACCTGTTGTGTGTTACAAAAGAGAGATTATAAATTGTGGTTGAATATTGCTAGGAGATTGTGTTGCCCTAGGGGGAAGGTTGTACAATAGTTGTATGATTAGAGTGAGCAAGTTGGGAAGAAAAAATGGAAGAGGAAAGAAAGGAGTTGCAATTTAGATATGGGTAAACCTTTTGGAATCTTAAGTTAAAACGTAATATAAATATTTTAGTATATTTAAAAATATATTATTTAAGGGGTGTGTGAATAGCAATTTGGAGTATTAAACTAAAATTCCTAAGTTTAATTTAAGTCCTTCAAGATTCCCTTATGGTTCCTTCCTTATAGTTCCAAAGATTAAGTTATCTATAACTACATATGAAATTCGTAAAATTAATAAAAAAAAAATCAAGAAAAAAAAATCAATAAACACATAAAAAATATTTCAATCAAATACAATGGAGTCAAGATTAAACTCTAACCCTACAATAAAATAATTTACTCACATATAGCCATGAAAACTAATATAATAACAACAAACAAGGATTCAACAAGAGAAGAAGAAAGAGTTTTTATTTACGCTAATGGGTTACATAAAATTTTGGCTAAAAAATAAAATAAAATAAAATTGAGGATGGAAAGAAATGCATATTTTTACCTAGAATGTAATTATTTGAATTTTAAAAATTAATTTGTTTTTCTTTCGAATTGCCACTAAAACTCAAAGCATCCACTCTATTATCCCAAATCACTTCAATAACACCTTAAATTTTTGTAGTCTTCGCATTTTAGTTAATTTCTTATTTTATTTTAAAACTTGTTATACTTTTGATATTTTTGTGTTTTAGAACATACAAACAAATAAACTACAAATTAAAATAAGATCTAAAATTATTTTTGAAAATACAACACATCAAATATTAAATACTTTTACTGTTATATAGACTACTTATATTATTTATAAAAAATAAATTTTACTCAAGACATTAATTGTTTATTACTTTATAATTTTATTTTATTGAAATTTTTATAGTAAAAATAACTTAAATATAATTATTTGATAATATCATAAAATAAAATATTTTAATTAATATTGAGACTACAAATATTATTTACAGGAGAAAAATCATACTAAAGAAAATTAGTTTATATATTTTAATGTGATTACTTTATAATTTTATTGAATATTAAAATAGTTTAATTATGATAGAAATTACAAATATTATTTATAAGAAATAAAATTCCCCTCAAGATCATTATTTTTTATTGTTGTATATTTTTTTTTAAATATTGTAAATTTTGAATGATTATATCAATTAACAATTTATTTTTCTATTACTTTAAAATAATTATTGCTAACAAATTGGTGTAAAATGTACTTTTCCCTAATATGCACATCCAAGAGCCTATGCGAGTTCATATATATACTGCTAAACAAACGACAATTTTAAAACATATAAATTTAGATGGTGATTCAATCATTATAATTTTTTTTAAATTATAAATTATTTTAAAAAGTAAATTTAATATTTGAAATCTAGTTTAAAATTAGTAAAAATTATTCTTTAAAAAATAAAATTGTTTTAAGAATCCAAAATTTATATTTTTTAATATTGTAAAATAATTTACTTTTTCTTTAAACCAATATAACACTCTTTTACTTTATAAAGTTAATTTTTTGTTTCATAAAAAATAATTATTTTTAAATTACTTTTTAATAAAGTTACCCAAATTAAAAATTAAATAATTAATTATTAAAATAATATTTTTTTTCTATTTTTTCAAAACACACTCTTATATTCACATAACCATCATGTGTAAACGTGTGTGAAGAAGTCCTGGTTAATGGTTATGAGATTAATTTATTGCTAAGAATTATAAGAGGATTGTCTGCTTTAAAAAAGAATTAATGTCAATAATAATTTGAAAATGAAAATCAATAAAGTTGTGTAACTTAACATGGTAGAGGCAAGAAATAAAAAAATAAAAAATCAGCTTAAAAAAATTACCTTAAATGAAAAGTTAAAAGCTAAATTTGAATGATTTTTGGTTAATAAAATATGATGTTTAATTGGTATGTACAGTCAGTGTTAAAAATTTTTATACTACAATTAATCATAACTTTTTATTTATGTGATTTTTAAAATATTAATTAGTAAAATAAACAGTTTATCATAAATAAAGAATTTTGATTTAATACTAGTATAAAAGTATTTGTACCACAATGTATATAAATTAAACAAGATATAAAACAAATGACATGATTATTATATTCATCATTTTCCCTTCCCTCATTCAACTATTGTCCTTTTTAATTATGCCATTCTCATTTGACATGTGGAAATCGTAGTAGTTCACACATTGTAATGTTGTCATATTCTTAATTTGTCTTTTGCAATCACAATTCACACACACCTCGTTATGCACTTTCTGTGTTTCATCAACGACAGTCTGTGACCTTGTGAATTTTACAAAAAGATAAAGGTTTTATTTTGAAAAGAATGATGAAAATATAAATGAAAATATGATAAGGTTGTAAGTTAGTGTGCTTAAGTTGAAAGTTAAGTGATTTTAAAATAAATAATTTATTTATAAGTCATTTTTATAGAAAATGATAGACCACTATTTAATTTTTATTAAATTATATATAATTCTATTTTTTTTATTTGCTTCCACTAACCTCCTAAGCTTAAAATATTACACTAATATTTTTATATGTTTGAAAATATTACACTGATATTTTACAAATCTTACACTAATACTTTTCTTGTGTGTGGTAATAATGATAAAAAAAAATAATGTATGTGTAATTAAAACATCTTTATTGCAAGATCTTGAGATGAGATCTTAAGGTCAATATCTATATTTTGAAGATCTTGCACCAAAGGTAAAAAAATAATCTCCACAATGAAGAATTGTGGAGATGATTTCCATCTATACAAAGATATAAATGAACATGAGTATTTATAAAAAATTAAAAATTAAAAACTTGATATTTTAAAAATACTAATATATTATATATATTTTATAATTTTAAATTAAAAAAATAAAAAATTATATATTATAGAATTTCAAATTTTTAAAAAATAAAAAATTTAAATTTAAAAAATATGTAATTAAAATAAACATAAATTAAAAAAATTTAATTAATATTTTTATTTTATCTTTAATAATTAAATTTAATTAATTAATTTTTATTTTTAAAATAAATTATATATCTACCATAAATAAAATTTAAATAATAGATCCACGGTAAAATGTTTCCAGATCTTTAAATAAGATTTTTTTTATTAAAGTAAAAAATGAGAGAAATATTAATAATCACATGACATGACAGTAACCCACAGAAAATAATTTAAGATCTATAAGAGAATAAAGATGCTCTACTAAACTTTAGAAGTGTAGTTGTAATTCATTGTTTTTTAAATATATCATCTTTTTATTTTTTATAAAAGAGTCTTGGCACTTATTTTTTCTTAATCTAATAAAGTCAATTTTTATTTTCTGTGTCTGTTGGGTGAAAGTGTGGAAGAGGATTGAGACTTTTAACAGTGACAGAAAAAGGGCAGCAGAGGAAGAGAAAACATTTAGGAAAGAAAACCAACTTTTAGACTAAATTGGATTTTATTCAAATATTATTTTATTTAGATTTTGTTTAGTTCGTTTTATTTTTATTTAAAAATTATTTTTAATTTAAAGTAGAAAACTTAAATTAAAAATATAAATTATTTGTGAATTTATTTTCTTTATTTTAAATATTTTTAAGTGAAAAATTATTTGATAATTTTTTATCCTATAATGAAAATATATTTATAAATAAAATTAAAAATTTAAATATTATTAGACTCATATTTTATGAAAAAACTATATTAAACGATATTTTGGTCAATGAATACATCATACAGCCAATTTCGTTAATATTTTTAGATTTAATATATTTTTTTTCTAATACAAAATAAATACAAATGTAAGAGAGTTTAAAATTATCTACCCATCTTGTTCAACCAAACTTTCGATTTAATATATTAGTAATTCTTTAAACATTTTAGAAATTTTTAATAACTTCTAATTAAAAATTATTATGAATTTTTAATTCAGTTCTTTTTAGCTTTTACTAATTTATCTTTCCTCAAAATTTTTTAAGTCTAAACCCTAAAATTAATTATCTAATTACAAACTTTTAATTTAATCACCTAATTAATTATCTTTTAAAAAAAGTGAAGAGAATTAATGACATGTCAATTTTTTCATATAGAATTAATGGCATATTAATTTTTAAAGAATTTATATTTATATTTAATCACGAATCTTTATTCAACGTTAAATTTATTTACTTTACTTTCAGTGTAAAAATATTTTTTCGTATACCAATTAAACTCATAGAAAATTATATATTTATTAGTCAAAAGAGATTGTATTTGCGAAAAGATTAATTTATCCTTAAGAAAAATCTTAATTAATTATTGGATAAGAAAAATAAGATGTGAAATATGAGAGAGTGTGTGTGAAGGCTACAATCAATATTCAATAGCAGAGAAATTCAAACGCAAACACAAAGAAAAAAGGCATTGAGGAAATCAAGGAATAGGTGGGTCCCACTTTTTCTTAAACCTTTTCTTTCTTCCATTTTGTATTTATCTTTCCGACAACTCTGTTTCTCTCTCCTCGTTTTACCTATGCTTACGCTCTTCTCTCTCTTTAATTTGAATATCTTGATCAGCTTGCAAACGCGCATTTTCATCACAGTTTGTTGTAAAACTAAAACCCACCAAAACCTTTCTCTCTCTCTTTCTTAGTTCGTTCTTTTTCTTCTTCTCTAATGCCCTTTTGATCATTCCATCGTTCCAGGTCTCTCTTTTTATCTGTTTTTGTTTTGTCTTTTTCTGGGGTTCTATTATTTGTGATATTATTATGAAGATTAGTTTTTGGGGGGATTAAGGTTTTATTTTTGTTGGGATTTTTGTTTGGGTTTGTTGTAGATCTGTGGGGGGGTTTGGTTTGAAATATGATGAATTTTATGGTTGAGATTAGGGTTTTGATTGTGTGAATGGATGGAACAGTTTGTTCTGTTTAAGGTTTATGCTTGTTTGATGTGTTTTTAGGTTCCTTTTTTTCTGTTTGATCAATTGGGTATCTTGGAATTATGTGAAATTGTCAATGTTCAAAATAAGTGTCTCAGATTGTTTGTGTTCATGCATATGTTGTTGGCTTTGCTAGTAAGTCTTTTAATTCTGTTATATGTTTGAGTTGATGTGTGTGCGTTGGTTTTCATGGGAAAGCACACTTGAACCAATTTAATGGAAGCTGAGTCTAGTTTGTGTTTTATTCGGTGAACTTATTCAAGTTTGCTTGTCCTTTGTTTCTTTGTCAGATGAATGTTACTTTCTTTCTGCTTGTTTAGGTTACCTTTCCATGGCTGCAACAGTGAATTTGCATTTTGGTTTCAAAGGAAAAATTTCTTACTACTATTAATTGCTGAGTGTCACTGCGAAAACAAACTGTTCCCCCTTAGGCTAAACCTGAGGTTATTCATAGGTTTCTTAGATTGAATACAAGGATTCCTTGAGCGATGATGCGAGAAGTTATTTTCTAGAGGTTCCATATCTTCTTAAACTGCTAAATAATAGAGATCATGAGGGATGCACACAACTCGTGTTTTTTGCAGTTACCTGTATTTGAGGGAGATTAGGCTGCCTAATTTATATATAGAATTTCTTCATTAATGGATAGGAATTCCACAGTTATCATACCTCAAAATATGGTAGAACTATATTTTCCTAAGAGTAAGAGATTGGATTAACTTGAAGGGTCATCAGATTTTGGTAAGAACTTGTGTCATTTCAAGTTTTAAGTTGTTTAGATCGTGCATCAATGGCAAGTACGTAGGCACTTTTACATGGGTGGGTGTTATTAGTCTCTGAGATTGAGTATGTTTGGATGGCTCCATGTTCTTCATTTGGACCTTTTTCTTGTGATCTTCTTTCATCAATGTACTAGAAGATAGATACAAAAACTTGGCTTGTTTTAGTAGATAAAAAAATCATGTTAGAAAGCTAATGGTTGAGAAGGGGACAATTTTTAATAGGGTATTTATTTTTTGTCATTTTATGCTTGCCATTTTTTGACTTCGCAACCAGTTCAATGACCCATGCCTACAAAGTGAACCTAGGACTTGGTCTTGATAATAAACCATCATTATGTTTTTAAACTGTTGTGGAGAAAAAATTGTTTGGCTGAAATTTGAACTATTTATTAACTCTTCAGAATTTGAAAATTAATGATTAATGATTTATGTCTGGTGGAATATTAGTATTTGAAAAATGTTTCTCTTTTGGGAAAACTGTTCTTATCGTTCTATTCTATGACAGTACATTTTGCAGGAAAAGAAATAAAAATTCCCAATTGGTCAATATTAAAAAGTGAACTTGTGTCTTAATTAATCGTAGGAATGTATTTTGCTTTTTGAATGACAGATGCTTATGCTTTTTGGCTTCTTGATGTGCTCTGTTTGCTTTCATAAGCCATATAGTTTCTAAATTTGTTTTAAAACTGAGCTTGATGAATGCCATGAAGCATCTTTGATATTCTCTATTGGACATTCAGGTTGGGTGATAGATTCACTAGAGAAAAACATATTTATGATATGGTTCATAGTGCTTGTCTATAGATATAAATTAATAAAGATAGATATTATTCACTTTTTCAATATTATGTTGTTGTTTAACTCGTATATAGTCAACATCAGGGGAAAAGCCTTGACTTGGTTTAATAGCTTAGTAATTCTGCTTTATTAACTGTTTGGTGAAAGTAAAAGGAATCAGTATGTGGAATTTAGTTCCCACCTTCCCGATTGATTATAATATTTTTTTTTCCTCTGACAGGGTAGCCAGTGATTGCTTTTGCTTGCATGGCATCAAATAATCTATTCTTTGATGATATACGAAGCAAAGCCGATGTTGATCCTCCTCAAAATGATGAATCAACAGATGTTGGAGAATCAGTAAACGATCCTGCTCAAACTGCTCTTAAACCTAATGGCGCTGTTTCAAGCAGTGTTCGTGAGCTTTTAGAGTGTCCTGTATGCCTGAATGCCATGTACCCACCAATCCATCAGGTTGTTTATCAGTTTCATCATTGTTTTTTGGGTTCTAGAGAAATCATGTGATAGTAACTTAAAACTACTGGGGTGTTCAAGTGCAATTTGATCAATTAATGAGGATGACAATGAAATTGATCAGTACTGAGTTCAGGGAAATGGTATATGTGCTTATTAACATGATTGAAATTGAACAAAAGAGAAAAAGGGAATTGTCATTATGATGGTAAGTTAAACTGAATAATGTTCTATGTAGCATCTAATAAACAAAAACTGAGGTGAGGTTGTTGGCTTCCTCATTCAAAAGTAATTTGCTCTTGTCTCACACTTAGCTGACCTGTTCTCACTTTCTGAGAACATTTGATTTTTTTTTTTCCTTGCAGAAACTCAGTTCATTTTCTACATGTAACCCTTTGAATTTATATAATTATTGGTGATTTCCTTTTTATTTGAATTGAGCATCCACTAATTGCAAAAATAAATTTTATTTTTAAATTTAATGAACTTCTTTTCCTCTTTTGCTACTGCAGTGTTCAAATGGTCACACTATATGCTCAGGTTGCAAACCCAGGGTCCATAACCGGTGCCCTACTTGTAGGCATGAGCTTGGCAATATCAGATGCTTGGCACTCGAGAAAGTGGCTGCATCATTAGAACTTCCCTGTAAATATCAAGGTTTTGGGTGCAGTGGGATATATCCATATTACAGCAAGCTAAAGCATGAATCACAATGTGCATTTAGACCTTACAACTGTCCATATGCTGGTTCAGAATGCTCTATTATGGGTGATATACCCTACCTGGTCGCCCATCTTAAAGATGACCACAAAGTTGACATGCATAATGGTAGCACTTTTAATCATCGCTATGTCAAATCAAATCCACAAGAAGTTGAAAATGCCACATGGATGTTGACGGTATTGTTTTACTGAACTTTGTTCTACCTGCCCTTCATTTGATTCATTAAACTCACTAGCCTGTTGGTACTTTGTGTGTAATTTTGGAGCATGTTTGTATCATGATTCTGTTTCATCAGTTAAAGAGAATATAAAATTTAGACAAAGATTATAAATTTCTTCATTTGCTTGTACAAGAAAACTCTAATATTGTCAAGATTGGAACATCTTGGAAACTGTGAGCTAGTTATTTTAAAGTTGTGTTCTAAAGAAACTATTGATTTACATTTTCCTTAAAGTATATTTTAACAGAATTTGTGTTTTAGCTTATTTTTGCATTTCACATTGGTTTCTAGGTGTTCAGTTGCTTTGGTCAGTATTTTTGTCTACATTTTGAAGCTTTTCAGCTAGGAATGGCTCCTGTCTACATAGCCTTTTTGCGGTTTATGGGTGATGATAATGAGGCAAAGAATTATAGCTACAGTTTAGAGGTAGGTGGAAATGGAAGGAAGCTGATGTGGCAGGGAGTGCCTAGGAGCATCAGGGACAGCCACCGCAAGGTTCGCGACAGCTTTGATGGTCTCATCATTCAGAGGAACATGGCCCTCTTTTTCTCCGGCGGTGACTGGAAGGAACTGAAGCTAAGGGTTACTGGTAGGATTTGGAAGGAACAGTGAAGGAGAGACATGTCCTTCAACCTGCAATTACATAGGATGATAGTTTGTAGTGAAACTTGTTTGTTGTAGTGATATGTACCTTCTGGTCATGTAATTGTGTTTTGTCACTAAGCAAACACTCTTTGCTTATCCTTGCATCAAATACATGAACAGGAAGTTGTACCTCTTATCATTATGATAATTTTGCAATAGAGATGTAGAATCTTAACTTGCCCCACATATATTCTTTTATTTCTACGAATGTTTATGATTGAGAGCACTTGAGAAAATGTGGCAAGCAAAAAAACTACTATTAAGAACATGAAAATTAAACTGTAGATTTGTTTTGCAATTTTGCATAGGAAAATTACACAAACTGAACTCAAGAACATTTGTTTGTTAGATTCTCTTGGTTACTAAATTTGTCAATTTGCTGCAGGTCTAGCAAACCTGTTTTTGAATATTTGGAAACGATATTTATGTTTTTTATTAGAGTTTAACATGACAGTGGAAAATAATTTTCCACTAATTACAATATTTTATTTATACAATTAAATCACTGTCTTTCTAGTTTCGGTAATTACTAAATATGGAATTGTGCAATGTGCAAGTATGTAAGTGAATTATTTAAAGGTGATGCATGAAAAAATTGCTTTACATCATCAATTAATCACAAGTAACTACAAGTAATTCTTGATATAGTTTTTAAGATAGTTATTATCAAAGTTAATTTTATTATAAATCATGGATTATAATTGAATGAAAGTGTAATATTATTTTTTTATTTAATTTTTTGGTGATTAAAAGTATCACTTGATCTCTTTATTATAATTTAACATTATTTATATTTTTTATGTAGTGAACTAGTGATTTATATGTTTGGGTAAAATCTTGTTTAAGCATGAATGTATAATATACGTATCATCAACTAGCATGTGGGTATTAAGTTTTTTTTTTTTTATATTATAAGTTTTTAAATGTTTTATTAGTTATTTTGTTGAATATTTTTTATAACTATAAGTTGTTAAATAAAGTATATAAATATTTAAAATATAAATAGAATAAGACTTACATAAGTGTTCTTTTTTCTGTCTTTCTGATAAGTATGTTTGTTTTGGCTAAAGTTGTTTACAAATTATTTTTTAAAGTTTATGTAAAATATTTTTTAGCTTATAAATTTGTTTCATTTTGTAATTTATTTTGAATTATGAACTTGGTTGATTTTGCAAATTATTTTGAACATATAAGATGAAATTAACATTTTATCCTAAAAATCATACTATTATCTGATGGAAATAAAAGGAAACCTTAAATCAATAGATACAAGATTATAGTATGTATAGAGAATTAAATATAAAAAGATAGAGGAAAGAAAATCTGTGTACCTCATATATATTGAATTGAAGTTCTTGATCTTCAAGAACAAAAACCCTATGAATGATTATTGTAGAGATATGAGTTCAATAAGAACTCTTGAGGGTTTTACTACCTACTTTCTAGGGGATTATTCTAGAGTGTGTGTATTGTTGTTGTAATTTGCTTAATGGGATGACAAATTTATAATCCCCCAGGGTAGGCAGAGACCCCTCAAATGGGCTTTTTATGATTGACTCAACCCATCACAGAGTCAATCTTACTATAATCCCATTCAAATAATCATAAAGATATTATAAGATATGATTATCACCATATCTTAAATTGCCAGATAATGATAAAATATAATTGATTAATACCAATCCACTATTATTTCCAACATTCTCCCACTTGGATGGTATTAATCAATAATACAAAGACAAATCATTAAGCTAGAATGACAATTATAGACAAATCTTATATTAGACAATGAGAAATTTGAGCTACAAAATAATATCCGATAGGGATATATATCATGCACATTAACAAATATTTCTCATAAAGTATATAGAATAATGTAGTTCAATAAAATGATACTACATGGTCTCAAGCATCCAAAAATGCTAAGAGATATGTTACTAAAATGATATTACTTCACACATATCTCATAACAGAGTTTTAGACTCCCACTGATCTAAGACATCAAAACTTAACCAAACCATATGAGTTATAAAACTCCAAAGTTAAGTATTTGATCAGTGAATAAAAAAGTGTTTAATTAATATAATTTTTTTTTTACTTGAGTCCGAAAAATTATATAGGTGAGAAAGCATAATTTACATGCATCTAGTTATTCATCATAGCCTAATAACATATGTAATTACATATAGGCTACATAAATGCTCTATAATATTTGACATTTAACTAATCAGAGTTTCAAAAATAAGTGACTATGTAAGAATCCAGAGATAAGTAGGAAATCCATAAATTCCCTACTAAAATCACATAGACACCTAGTTTATATAAAATGATACTCAGATTATTGTGGCCACAAAATGTCAATTGAGCAAACACTTAGATAATTGGTCCAAACAAAAAAAATTCATAAGTACTTCAATAGTGCAAAATTGTACTCAATAGGAGTACTATCATAATAAGCACTTTTTTACAAAGTAGAAAATCATACTCGATAGGAGTATTGCATCTACAATATACTTATAGAATTTTGACCAAACAAAATGTGAAATTTTGGGTAAAGAAATGCATAATACTTAATTGCATACCAAAAGAATTAATGTGCAATGCCCAACAAAATGCTCTTAACATCCATTAAAGATGTCTAGTAAGATACAATAAATTATGTATCTCAATTAAAATAGGACAAAAATAAATAGTCAAGTCCTATAAAGTATGTCATATCATAATTAAATGTGCACAAGAATATATGACAATACAGATAGATAAGTCTCGAGACATGATACAAAATTATATACTTCTAAAATTTTGATCAATTAAAATATGAAAATTGGGTAAAAGAGATGCACAATGCATAATTGTATGCCAAAAGGATTAATGTGCAGTACCCAACAGAATGACCTTAACATCAGTTAAAGATGTCTACAAAGATACAATGGATTTTATATATCTCAATAAAAATAGGACAAAAATAAATAGAGAAGCCCTATAGAATATGTCATATCATAATTAAATGTGCACACAATTATATGATAATAAAAAATATATAAGTTTCGAGAGATAATACAATATTATATATACTCCCACTAATCCTCAATATACCAAAAAAATATTAGAATTATAATTAGGATACACTAGTATTAAAAGTTCTAGTGATAGTGGGATGATGACTTTATAAGATAATAATAAAAGTGAATTAAAATTCACTATTATTCTACTTAAGGAATTAGAAAGTAGTAGAATAACGAATGATTAATGAGAGAAGTGGTTAAAATAACAAGAATATGAAACCTACAAATTCATCCATAAGAATAAATAATTCTCACAAATGGTTTCATAATTAACCACATATTAATCAATCTTTACAAAAATATTGACCCCTATGAAGATCTTGAAAAAATAATTACATGAGTGAGAAAATGGATCACTTGATAATTTTACGTAGAATATGAGATCATAAGCAAGTTCTCAAGTAATCATAAACAAAAATCAAGTGCTACAATAAACAATATTTACACACACTTGAGAATAAAACATGATTACATGCAGCAGAAGAATGGGACATATTCTTGCATATATTAAGGATATAATAATAAATAGTCTCTAACTCTCATAACAATTTATAATGGATATAGGTTTATTTATATATCCCAAAATAAAGCCTCTAGCTTTTACAAGAATACCATTAACAATATTATAAAATATGGTATAGAGAAATTAATCTCTTAAAATTTGGGATTCCTATATTGTCCTTACAAGAATTACATACTAATATTGCAAATCAATAGAGAGTTTGTTATACAAGAAAATATTTTACAAGAGACCAATATAAAATCCTTAATATAGATCCCAACAATGTGATCACAAATAATGTGATAAGAAAAAATAATTTTATCAAGAACATTTGTTTTTTCACATGTATGATTAATTGGACATTTAAGGTAAAAATCTTATATCACGACAATTTATTTTATAAGATATTAATTAAAATTCTAATATACAAAATCCTTCCACTTGACAAAGAAAAAATAAGTTGACATAACAAAAAAATACTCAGAGGACTAAATAAAATTCAACTATTTCTTTATCAATATATATATATATATAGAAAATTTGCACCACAAAAAATGCAATATTTTTTTTTTGTTTTGAAGGAAAAAATGTCCAATTAAAGGTTATAAGTCAATATGGAACAAAAGGAAATGAGAGTGTAAATTTTGGTTCCATATAAATATAACTAAACATGATCAAATGAGGGAAATAAACTGAACATTACAAAAATAGGGAAACATGATGTAATTCTAAAAGTTCAGTTAAAAGAGAATCCCTAAAGAAATTACAATGTACTATAACTTATATCAATAAAATCCTAATACCGATAGGGTATTAAAAAACCATTAACATAAGCCAAGAAAAATACATTGTATAACACCAAATTACATTAATAACAATACACCGATAGAGTATAGTTATCATCAATGCAATAAAAAAAAATAATTATATCCCAAAATTCACATAAATGCATCCAAAATAGTGAAATTATAATTATGTAAATGAAAAAAGAAATTATGCATATTGTCCAATAAATTTGCATAATTTTAATCATATATATTATATGATCAACATACAAAATTCACATTATTATACCCATGATAGACAAGTAATAATAATGCAAATTAATAAAGAAAATTATGCTCATAACAGAAGGACAATCAAGATTGTGCATAATTAATAAAATAACCTAAAATGAATTTATAAATGATAATTCAATATTATAGAGAGTACAATATAATTGGAGAATACAAATACTGTAAAGAATTATCACAATGAAAATAGGTAAAAAATTCAAGACTATAATAGTAAAAAAAAAATTTAATTTAATCTTGAATTAATCAATTTTTTTTTATACTAAAAAAATACCAATAATATAAAAATATTAAATAAATATGGTATTTTTGAAAAAATAAGAATATAAAAAATTAGCAACAACATTCAATGTTTTTGAGAATGAATTTAACACACGAATCATCATACATGATCGTATCAAAACGACAAAGTTCTCCCTTGACCAAATCACAAAAATATGGGTATAAAAATGAGTCCATGCAACCCCATTAATACTTTCCAAAGTAAAAATTAACACAAATATATTATGTTGCCTACACAAATGACTCATATTGGTCGAACATAACAAAAGGAAAACCATTAAGTAATTTTAAAAACAATTTACCCCATAATTATTTAAAAGAAAACTAGGTTTTAAAGGGGTAGCACTTAAAAAAAAGTTTCAATATATAATTTACCCATGTAAGAGTAAGAGAATGAAACTTTAACATGTTATTTTAACAATAACAAGTAGCGTAAACCCTCATTTTTTTTTTTTGTGAAAAAACTAATAGTGAACTATATTATAAAATTTCACTAATAACACAAAAAATCTTCAATTCAAATTTAATTTTCTAATAGAAAACAACCATAATTCTCTAATAGAAAACAACCATAATATGTATCTAATTTGGCTCTAATACCAATTGATGGAAATAAAAGGAAACCTTAAATCAATAGAAGATTATAGTATGTATAGAGAATTAAATATAAAAAGATAGAGGAAAGAGAATCTGTGTACCTCATATATATTGAATTGAAGTTCTTGATCTTCAAGAACAAAAACCCTATGAATAATTATTGTAGAGATATGAGTTCAATAAGAACTCTTGAGGGTTTTACTACCTACTTTCTAGGGGATTATTCTAGAGATTGTGTATTGTTGTTGTAATTTGCTTAATGGGATGGCAAATTTATAATCCCCCAGGGTAGGCAGAGACCCCTCAAATGGGCTTTTTATGATTGACTCAATCCATCACAGAGTCAATCTTACTATAATCCCATTCAAATAATCATAAAGATATTATAAGATATGATTATCATCATATCTTAAATGGTCAGATAATGATAAAATATAATTGATTAATACCAATCCACTATTATTTCCAACATTATCTTGTCACATTTTTCAATCACGCGATAATACATTAAAATGTCAAATTCACTCAAGTAACGTGTTTCTTGATACTTTAACCAAATAAAAAATTTGTAGGACTTAACAAAAAATAATAATAAAGGATATTAACAAAAACAACTCTATTTGTCAAGAACGGAAAATTATTTAAGTGAATAACATACTATATCAAATAATTTAATATTCATACATGTTATGCATTATTTTAATTTTAAATATTTATTTAAAATTTTTAAAAAATATCATCTTTATAAATATATTTGCATCGGTACATAATTTTCATTAGTTATATACATATTTTTAATAAGAGAGGTTAATAACAAAAATTATACTTATAAAATTATTATTTTCTTGTGATTTTCAGTTTCTTTAATTTATTTATAGTTTCATTTTCAACCTTAATTATATACAAAAAACAATTAGATCCTTTTTAATCATATTTTATAGTATTCACGTAACATTATCTATTTCAGTGATCTAGTCATAATTTAAATTAATATAATTCTTTAAATATTATTTAAGCGAATTTTGATTTAAATTTCAACTGGATTATAGAAAATAAATATTAATTTAAATTTAGATAGTTTACTTAGCTAAATATTAGATTTTTATTTTTTATCACTTCATTACTTTGATTGTATAATTAGATTTAAAATTAAATTGTGCTATTTTAGATATCAATAATTCTAATTATAAATTTATTTTATAATAATTAAATTGATATTTAATTTTAAAAGGGGTTATTTTAAATAAAATAATTATTGCAATTGTGATACGTAAGATAAAAAAATTAAGAATAATAAAAAAGATATAAGCCTATTTTAGAGAAAATAATAATAATAATAATAATAATAATAATAATAATAATGTAATTATTAAAGTAAGTTTGAATTAAAAAAATAAATTTTGTATTGATAATATGTTAGCATGTTACATTATTTTTTAATTACCTAAGCAAGATATTATAATACTCATTGGAAAGCATAAGATATGCTTTCTGGTAACACAATTTTTTTAAAAATATATTAATTATCCATTAAACATAAGCACTCAGAGCCTCATGAGAAAATAAAAAACGATCAAACACTCCTCCCATCATAAATAAAAAAGACGGATTCATCATCACTATTATTCCCCTAATAAAATATTATCAAAAAGCATATAAGAACATCATCTAATATTTTTTAAATAACTATAATAATAGTAACAATAATAAAAATATAATAATTTTTATTATTGTTGTTATCTACCATATTTTTAAAGAATAAAATTATCTGCAACCATACTTCACTATGTTAATATTGGTTGACTGAAATTAAGATAAGAATTATTATGATTCCAATTAATTTGATACATGTACTTTTTAGTAATATAAATAATAATTTATAAATATATTCAAATAAAAATTTCACGAAACCATACTTCACTATGTTAATATTGGTTGAGTGAAATTGAAGATAAGAATATGATTCCAATTAATTTGATACATGTACTTTTTAGTAATATAAATAATCATTTATAAATAGATTCAGATAAAATTTTCACGATATCTTTAATATTGAACTACTTGAATTGATGTTTTTTTATTAAAAATGTAAAAATAAAAATAAGGAAGGAAAAGAAAAAAATAGTGTTCATCCCGTGTTATTAGATTATTAGTATAATAAATAAATTTTAAGTGTTTTTTATCTAAAATTGTATAAATTTTAATTTTAAATTTTTGAGGAGTAACACTTCCTCAATTTTTATAAAATTACACATAATTCTATTCTTTTATTTTCCTACACTAATCTTATTTTAAGTTTAAAAACATTATACTAACTTCCTTCAGGTCTATATAAATAATTTGGTTAAATAGATTTGTTTCTATTTGAGTCTTTTTTTTTTACTTCAACTCCAAAAAAGAAGATTGATGATGCAGTGTGTGAGAGAGAGGAGGAAGCAAAGTGGGAAAGTTAAATTATATTTTATTCATATAATATACAAAAAAAAAAAAAGCAAGTTTAATATTGTATAGTGAAATAGTTAGAACTTGCTCTTATGAAGCATGTAAGATTGAGTTCAATGGGCTGTCATCTTTTCATTCAAAACTTAGAATTTTTTCCCTGCGTTTCCATACTATTTCAAAATGGAAAAAATGCTCTTAGTTAAAAAAGTTAAAAACTTCTTCCCTACCACACAATTCTTCTCCCTCTTGCGTAGTTCTTCTCCTTCTCTGTATTTCTTCTCCTTTTTCGTGCATCTCATTCTTTGTTGTTCCTTCACCTGTGCCAATCCAAATCCTGAGTCCTCCCTCTACCATGTGTGTCCAAAATTTATTTTTACAAGTTTGAATCAGCTAATCTGGACTCACAAATCTTTTTACAAAACCAAATTGGGTAATTCGAACTTGTAAAAACAATTTTTACACACATGATGAAGGAAGGACTCGTGGTCCAAATTGGTGCAGACGAGGGAACAATGAAGAAGGAGAAGAACTACAAAGAAGGAGAAGAATTGCACAAGAGAGAGAAGAACCTTGTGAGAGGAAGAAGTTTTTAACATTTTTTACCTAAGGACACTTTTATCTTTATAAAAGACTATGGAGATGTAGTAAGAAAGTTTGGAGGTGCAGGATAAAACCACCAAACCTTTAATATAAACATTTATGCAATTTAGTATTAACTAAGACTCAAACACATGTCTTGTTAGAGAAATTAAAGGTTATCAACCATTATGATTTCGTGGCATTCATAGAATGTATATAAAGTAAATAAAAAAGTTTAACTATAGTTAAAATTAATTAGAAAGAGTAATTTTGAGGGTTTTTTAGTTATAATTTGGTCATTTAAATTTTTTTTATTTAATTTAGTCTTTATTGCTGAACAACAATTTTAATTTTAGTCCTTATTGCTTAGTTTCATATATCAATGTTAATTAAATAACTTAACAAATCATTAGAGTCTAAAGGAATAATTGTCATATATAATTTTTTAAGACTAATTATGTTTTTTATATCTTATTTGTTTAAAACAGTCTATAATATTAGATAAATTTATGTCAAACTCCTTAATTATATAATAAGTCATTGAACAACTAACGTAATATAAGTGAATGTTGTTTCTTGAAATTTGAAATTAAAACAAAATATAAATCGCATATCAGAAAATCTTTGAAAGAAGAAAAATTTTAAAAGCTACTATTTTTCAAATACCAAAAAGTTCTTTAAGCCTATATTTAGTAATATAAATGTCCATCGCATAACATAAACTTTTTTATGAAATTTATTCTTTTGAAAATTAAAGAAAATTGAAAATTTAAAAGATAGTCAGAGAAAATATCATATGACAAAAAAAATCTCTTTGATCGATTAATTTAAATTTTGAAACCATTTTTATTTCACAAGTAGAATGACAATTTTTTATTATAAAAAAAAACAATGTTTGGTTATGACATGAAACATTAAATGCACCGATATTGAGGGAGGTAGCATTTAAAGGAGTCAAGGAAGAGCTCGAGGTCAAGAAACCATGAGGCAAGTAACATGACTGAAGAAGAAGAATCGAGAACCAAAAGCTCAAGACATTTAGAAGAGCAAATTGATGGAAATAAAAGGAAACCTTAAAGCAATAGATACAAGATTATAGTATGTATAGAGAATTAAATATAAAAGGATAGAGGAAAGAGAATTTGTGTACCTCAAATATATTGAATTGAAGTTGTTGATGTTCAAGAACAAAAAAAACCCTAGGAATGATTATTGTAGAGATATGAGTTCAATAAGAACTCTTGAGGGTTTTACTACCTACTTTCTAGGGGATTATTATTTTAGAGAATGTGTATTGTTGTTGTTGTTGTTGTTATAATTTGCTTAATGGGATGGCAAATTTATAATCCCCCAGCATAGGCAGAGACCCCTCAAATGGGCTTTTTATGATTGACTCAACCCATCACAGAGTCAATCTTACTATAATCCCATTCAAATAATCATAAAGATATTATAAGATATGATTATCACCAAATCTTAAATTGCCAGATAATGATAAAATATAATTGATTAATACCAATCCACTATTATTTCCAACACAAATGCCTTTGAAGACTCAACCTTAAGAGAAGAATCGAGAGTAAAAAAGACAGTGGATAAGGATCAAAAGTCAAGTATAACAGTTACTATCTATTGGGGTAGTTATTAAAAGTTAGGAAGTTTCTTGTAGTTTGTTTCCGTTAGGAAATAAAAAACTATTTTTTACGAAATTTTAGGGACAAGTGTCCGTTATAAAGAAGTCTATAAATACTCTTCACTCACACCAAAATGGAGGTTGGCACATCTACACAAAAATCTTGTAAACTCAAGACACCTAAGATACGATAACGAGTGAAGAGATTGAGATGTATTTTCTTACCACTTTAACGGTAGTTTATTTTGCAAAATTTCTTTATTGTTCTTCATTTACTTTCATGCCTTTGATTTCCTTTGATCTTTGAGGATTTATTTTTTGTATTTATTGCTTTCATTAGCATTAGAAACTTTTACGATCGCACTTCATATACTTGTATTGCATGTTTAATCGCTTTGAAATAAACTTTTCAGAAACCAACTTCGAGTATATCTTGTTTGAGATTTCTTTTCTTTTAATTTGAACTTAAATAAACAAAAATCATGTTCTCATCAACTCGTAAGCCTCCTAAGTCATCATTCATGTTTTGGGGCTTTATTAATCATAACCCACTTGACTAAAAAGAATTCACACAGACCTACACCCTTATATTCTAAAAGTTCTTCAAATAAATATAAATTTGTTTGATTTTTAGAGTAAAAAGTGATAATTTGTTGAATTTAAATATTTATTTTTATCACAAATGAATTTTACAACAAACAAACACATTGTTGTCAATGGATATTTTTGAATTAAATTAGAGAAATTAAAGAATGAAATTTGGGGGGAAAATATTAACAAATTAAGGAAGAGAAGAGAGAAGAGGAGAACCTCAAAAATGAATTAATGAAAACATAAAAGAAACTTGAATGAATTAACTTGAGATAGAAAGGAAAAGGATGAAAATAAGAAATAAAAATAAAGAGGATTAAAATTAACTTTTACTTTTTCAAAAAAAAAATAGACTCCCAAAAATTGGAGGCTGAATTATCGCTTATATTGTTTCCCAGTCATGTAATAGGCTAATTTTACCCTATAAAAAGGTTATTTTTATTTTTTTATATTTTCTTTTTAAAAGCAAAATTATATATATATATATATATATATATATATTTATTGAAACAAAATGTTTCACCATATTTACAACTATCGCAAAAAGGAACTAGTTCTATCAATACAAGCCTTATTTAGGCTCTACCTTAATAAAAAACCACTACCACAGTACATACACCCAAAACCTATACCCCAATCTAATAATTTTCTACTCTACATATTCTTCATACATAATAATGGTTTACTAATCCAATCTAAGAAATTACATCTCCTACTAAAGTCACACTTGTAAGAAAGCCATTTTCAGGAAGTTATCTGGACAAATGCTAAAATATCTAAAGACTCTAGAGTCTTGTTATTGAAAATAATGGAGTTTCTAGAAATCCAAATACCTCAAACAACCACATGTCAAAACAGATTTTACTTTACATCTATATCTACCCACCACCTAAGATCTAGTTTGTAGCGTTCTGCTAGACTTATAAAGGGTAAATCATCACTCTTGTGGTGTCATATGACTTATCTTCTATCCTTGGAAGTGGCATCATCTATCCCTTCGTTAAACCATTTTCTTATTTACTCAATTCTCATTTTTTTTTATTAACTTATTACCTTCCAACATAGATAGGTCTATAAAACGAATCTAACCCTTCTGAATTTACATCAAGAAGTCTTCTATTGAACTAAAAAAAACTAAAAAGATAAAAATACAATAATAAATTTATAAATAATAAATTTCTCTAAATAATAAAATTCTTCTTCTTAAAATATTAAAATTAATAAATAAAATAAAAATAATTTTTGTGTTTTAATAGGTGAAATAAATATTTTTAAGGTTATTTAATTTTGTACTCATTTAATTGAGAGTAACTACCATAAGGTATTCATTACTTATAATTAATTCCTGAATTCAAAATCTTGAAACTCATGTGTCTATATTACCCTAAATTGGATGTTTTTATCTTCTTACAATTGATGCCCACTATATATCCCAATAATTGCTACCTTGTGTTGCCCTTTGGTTAGCTCAATTCATAATTCAATTAGACATTTGCTAGCCAATTTTTTAGCCATCTGCTATATCATCGTCATATTTGATTTGACATTTCACCCTTAATTCATGTTGTAAGAATTATTATTTTTGTAATGAATGTAATTAAATGATGTGAAGAGATAATAATGGGATATAAAAATTGAAAATTAAGTAATTAACGAGTTTTCTGCAACAATTTTGGAAACAAGTTCTGTTATATAAAAAGTGAAAATTAAGTAGTTAAATAGGAGATTGTTTATTGGAGAAAATTTATTAAATAAAAAATTTAATGGAAAGAGAAAGATTACAACAAAAGATAGGTTAATAAATAAAAAATATATAAGTATGTTTATTACGAAATCATTTGTAATCTATAATAATATATAAATTAAAGATTTAACTATATATTGATACTTGAAATTTTATATATAAAATTTAGACATTATTGTTCTATATTTTAAAAGTGTAACATCGTAATCTTAAATTAAAAAAAAAAACTGAATTGGTGTCTTTTGTCAAATTAATATTAAACTTTGACCACCATATGTCATTTGTTGTAGGGGTATAACTTTAGGCAATTTTTTTTAAATCTAAAAGCATAATGTCACATTTTTAAAATGTGAGGCAAAATGTCTAAATTGTATAAAATTTTGGGACATCAACTGTAATTAAACCTATATCTATATCAAGTTGAGTACTTTTACAAAGTAATATAGAAAAAAGTGAATAAGTCATCAGAAAAATAACATATGATAGGCCAAAATAAAGAATAATTTTGGAATTTTTTTATAACTTAATAATCCTGAAAACACTTTAATTTGCAAATGAAAAATATGTTTAAAAGATATTTCTCTTAAGAACATCTCTATCCGTGAGATGACATGTGTTGATAAACTTTTAATCCTTCACGCTCAATGTTTATCAGACGAGAATCAATGCGGATTTTTTTTTTTTAATTTGAGAGCACAATGTCAAATTTTCAAAATGTAGGGGTACAATGTCTAAATTTTATATATTTTAGAGATATCAATAGTAGTTAAGCCTAAATTAAAATAAATATGAGAGTAATGGTAAAAAGATGGAGATTCACCTATTTGGACGTGAGTTTTTTACAAAATAGAATTGTGGTAGTTACAGGGAAAAAAATTAGAATAAAATAAAACAAATGTTATTAAGAAAAGTAGGAAAAGTGAAAAGAATTAAATGGTAGAAAAGGGTAAATTAAAAATAAAAAAAAAATCTAGAAAAATTGTTTAAGAAGTTTTAAAACTTTAAAAAAAATACTATCAAGGGCGTGATGGTCCAAAAATACCGGAAACCTAATAGGGGTATTTCTGAATTGATTCCCATCTCACATTTTTCTGACGATAAACATTGAGCGTGAAGGACGAGAATCAATTTCCTTTATAAATTATTATTATTAAATCAATCTACATTTTATTCTATTTTAAAATAAATTGATATATTTTTATTTAAAAAATAAAAGTTTTAAATAACAATGTGTGAAGTCAAATTTGAATGAGTATTTTATTTAAATAAAACCATAGTAGGAAAAATAATAATAAATTAACTAAATTATAGTTTTATTCCATAAACTTTTCCAATTTTTTATTTTTTTTGTAATTTTTTATTGATTGGTTAAAATCGTTTAACCTTTTTGTCTAGCTTTTCATTAAACACATATGTGATGATATTTTCTATTGTAACTTGTATAACTTGATTACAAACAATAACATTAAAAAATGAGCACATATGTGATGATATTTTCTATTTTCTGCTGTCACTTTTTATTCAAAATTGAAAGACTTTATTAGGTAAAAAAAATTGAAATACTTTATCGGGTCAGCAAAACTTTAATAGAGATAGATATGAAAGATTAAAAATTAGACCTAAATCCTCTTTAGTACAGAAAAGGAACTTGACTCCTAAAAATTAGACAAAAAAGTTAAAAGATTTTATTAGTCAACAAAATTTTATTGACCAATTAAAACAAAAATTGAAAAAATTTAATGGACTAAAAATAGTTTATAGTGAAAAAAAAAACAAATAAGTTATTGACAAGGAAACTTTGACTTTCAAAATTGATATGGAAAAAAATAAAAAAAATTCAAGTCATATTCATTCAATTTACTAATTCTTCCATATTTTTAGTTTACAAAAGCTTATAAAAAGCCATAAAAATTTCACTCTAACTCACATATTCAATTAGTTCAAGAGATATAATCTTAATGATTACTATGTTGATATATTATGTATTTCTTGCCCTTGTTTTATTGTATGTTCATAACGTCTCATTTTCAGAGGCCTTGAAAGATGGCTTTAGTGTTGAGATCATCCATCGCGACTCACCAAAGTCACCATTCTATAATTTTACAGAAACTCGATTTCAGCGAATTTCCAATTCCATGAATCGTTCCATCAACCGTGCCAATCATTTTAACCAAAATTTTGTCACCAAAGACTCAGCTGAGGCCACTATAATACCAGACCGTGGTGAATACTTCATGAGTTATTCAATTGGAACCCCACCATTCCAAATATTTGGTCTTCTTGACACGGGTAGTGACTTTATTTGGCTACAATGCAAACCTTGTAAAAATTGTTATAGTCAAACCACTCCTGTATTTGACCCTTCAAAATCCAACACATACAAAAACGTACCTTGTTCTTCTACTGGATGTCAATCGAGAAGTTCCACTTGTGCTTCAGATAAAAAATGTGAATATACTGTTAATTATGCGGATGGATCATATTCTCGTGGACATCTTAGTTTTGAGACACTAACTTTATCCTCCACCAATGGTTCTCCTATCAAATTTCCTGAAATTATGATAGGGTGCGGACATGAAAATGTTGGGATCATGGGACCGAAAGGCTCTGGCATAGTTGGCCTCGGAGGTGGATCCGGATCCCTTGTATCTCAATTGGGCTCTTCAATAGATGGAAAATTTTCTTATTGTTTACCAACATCAACATTTTCATCAAAATCTAGTTCAACTAGCAAACTCAATTTTGGAGATGCTGCTTTGGTTTCTGGACAAGGAACTGTCTCAACCCCTTTATTCCTACACAATAACGTATTTTACTACCTAAAATTGGAAGCATTTAGTGTGGGAAACAAGAGAATAAAGTTTCGAAGATCCTCCGTTGAAAAATCTGGTGGAGAGGGAAACATCATGATTGACTCAGGTACAATACTCACCTTTTTGCCCAAAGATGTTTACTCCAATTTGGAATCAACAGTAGCAGCTGCAATTCATTCAAAACGTGTTGAGGATCCAACAAAATTCTCTAACTTGTGCTACAAAAGTAAATTGGGTTCACTAAAAGTACCAGAAATTATAGCACATTTCAAAGGTGCAAATGTCAGGTTAAGTGTTGCCAACACTTTTGTTCCAGTGTCTAAAAGGGTAGTTTGTTTTACTTTCCATCCAGGTGATTCTGCCATGTTTGGAAACTTGGCACAACAAAACTTCTTGGTTGGCTATGACCTAAAAAAGAAAACAGTCTCCTTTAAGCCCACAGATTGTGCCAAGAAGTGATACCCTAAGATCCTGGTTTTCAATAATATGTAATAAGTGTGTAAAATAAATGAAAGAGGGAACTTAATTTAATTTAAGTGTGATTAATAAATAAATTACTGAATGTTTGGTTGAAGTGTTTATATATATATATATATATATATATATATATATATATATATATATATATATATATATATATATATATATATATATATATATATATATATATATTTGTCAGTGAGGTTGCGGTTAGCAAATCAATATTTCTAAACATAGTCCTGATTCCTTTTCTTTTCATCCTTTCTCCCTCACTTTTCTTTTCTTCTTCTTCTTTCTCCCTAAAGCTCTTTCATCTTTATCTACACCCGAAACTTCTCTCTTTTGCATAATGTCCCTTCTGTTAGTGAAATTCAATGAATCTTTTCCATTACTCTTGATTTTGAGTGTTGATCTTAAATTTTTGGGTCTTTCTCTGTTCATTTTCGGTTCAATCATTCCCATTGAGGAAGATTCCTTTTGAAATCCTGATTTCTTAGGTTCCTTTTCTATTTCGGGGATTTTACATAGTTTTAAGTGATTTCTATAGTCAAATTTTTCTTATTCTTCAAATTCAACTCTTATAGGGAGAAATAGGTAAATGGAGCTCGATTATTATCTTTAATTTATGAAAACCTTTGACTTGATGAAATAAGTGAACTTGTATGTAAATGAATGATATTTCGACTAATGATTTGAGCCTGGAAATGTTTTTAAGGTCAATTGCATATGCATTCAATGAATTATGTGTGTGTTGTGATTTGGCTATTTTGAGATAGAAGAATGACTTGATGAATTGATGCATGTTCTATAATTGGAGAATTGTGGAAATAATGGTTAATTTATTGTGATGTGGGCTATTACGGGGAGGTAACAGAACCCTTGATGTCGTACATTGAATTAGGGATGTGGACAGGTCAGAGCGATCTTGTGTTAGGGGATTGTTAGAGCGATGTACACTAGTGTTAAGGCATTGTTAGGGCGTTAATACAATAACAGGATATACTCATATACCAACTGGTTGTTAGGATTGGATCAAATAAACACCAGACATTAGTTGGGTATTAGATGAATATGCCTAGACTTCAACTGATTATCAGATGAGTTAGATAGACACTAAATCCCAGTGTAGGGGAACTTATATAGGTTACCTTGGTATCTGAATTAAATGTAGTTAGTCTTTTCAAAAAAGTCTTGTTATGTGATTATGTGATTCTGAGTACTTATGTTTTGAAGCAACATAAGTCTAAATGTTTGAGTCTATTGCTTTTTTGGTAGATTTATGTAATAAATGTGAATGAGAATTTATAGTGTTTTTTATATGTATGTGATGCAATCTCACCTAGCATGCATCATGGCTATGAGAATCAGAGGAAGACATGGCATGAATGAGAGCTCATTGAAGATCTAGGCCATTATCTTAGCTTATTTTGTTTGTTAATATTTTTTAAAATGTTAATAATGAGGGTCATGAGTTTAGCATATATTTAGGCCTTGTATTTTGGAATTCCCTTTGAAGAGCCTTAAGAAATTATGTGGAATGTGTGTAGCAAGAGGTTCAACCACTATTCGGGAGTATGGGTCATTTCCACACTTACTAGCTTATTTTTGCACCCCTCTTTCTAACACACAAAGCATGACCAACACAAGGGCCCACATGATGTCTCCTTCCTTTGATACTAGGTGCTAATTTAGGGGAATATTCCCTTGGTTAGTTAGCTTAAGCTAGCTTAGGAATAGGCCTGCTAGGGAGTTTCTATGCAAGTTGTTTGATGAATGATGTCTTTGCTTTTATAGAAGTTGTTCATTGAAAACTCAACCCCATTGTGACTTCTAACAATCTTGACATTAGTTTCAAATTGCCTTTCAATTTGAGAAATAAAATTCATTAAACACTCTCTGGTTTCAGATTTATTACACATGAGAAAAAACCTAAGTAAAACATGTAAATTAATCAACTATGGAAAGAAAGTATCAGTGGCATGCATGGACAGCACAAGGACCCCATATATTAACATGAACAAATTCAAAAGCTCTTGATGTTCTAGAATTACTTGAAGAGAAGGGAAGTTTCTTTTGTTTGGAATAATGACAAGTGTTGCGAGTATATTTCTTATTGATGGAAATACATGGATATTGTTTAATCATGGAGCTTATTCACTTACAAGAGGGATGACCTAAGTGGAAATGCCATAAATCTATGGGTAAAACACTATAATTTGGATGAATAAAAGTGGTGCAAACAGATGAAGGAATAACAGGCTTGGCAGCAAGGATTTATAATCCGTTTCTCACCTTAACTATACCAATCTTCTTCAAATTTTTTAGGTCCTGTATATCACATGAATCAGAGAGAAAGCTTAGTTGATAGTTAAGGGTCAAAACAAGCTTATAGATAGAGATTAAATTGAAATTGAAGCTTGGTATATATAGAATATTTGTGAGGAAGAATCGATCCTTGAACTTAATCATACCAAAATGAGTGGCATGGAGATGTTAACCATTGGGAAGCTTGACACTAATAGGTTCAATGGTTGTGTGTGTGAAGTAATGTGACAAGGATGAAGTTATATGATCTGTGGCACCTGAGTCTAATACCTAAGAGGAATTTGTGCAATGTGTGCTGGTGGACAGAACAACACAGTTTTTGCTATCTGATGCAATCTTATTTGGCTATATGCAAGTGGAGACAGAGTTGTTGTTTAGTTGACTTGTGAAGAGGTGGAGTTTGCTGAGTGAGTATTCGTGGATTGTTGCATCAAGGCCAAAAGGGTGTGTTGTTGTTGAGCTGTAAGACGAAATTCTTAGTTCTCAACATCCTATTGCTGATCATTCTCGGTGTTGGCTCTTCCATCACCAACCACAATGTTGTTAACCATCGAGTTAACACCATTTCCTTTGCCTTGTGACTTATATCTAGGAGGAAATCCATGATTTCTATACCATATATCAACGATATGACCACTTTGCCCACAATGAGAGCATGTCTTGCTGCTTCTAATCCGTGTGCCTTTATTATTATTTCCTTTAGAATCTAGGAATCCATGCTTTCGGTAACAAGTGTTTTCAATGTTACCATTTTTCCTACAGAAGGTGAAATATTCACAGAATTGGAATTCCTCCTCTCAGTGTTAATATTTCCAATGAAATTCTTGCCCTGCAACTGTTGCTCTTGTTGAACAACATAAGAAAATATCTTCGAAATCTATGGTAATTGCTCGATGAGGAGAATGTGAGATTAAATGTTGTTATATTGGTCATTCAATCCGCAAAGAAATTGCATGGCCTAATCTTCAAGTCTCTGTTGAGCAATGCTACTTAGAACATCACATGAGCATTTGGTTGAACACTTGTAGTTTAGCTCAGGCCTGTAGTTATCAAGTTCATCCCAAATAATCCGATGTTTAGAGAAGTATTAAGTGACAGAGAAATCACCTTGTTTTATGGATAATGCTTCTTACTGTAGCTTAGAAACATGGAGAAGATCACCTTGTGCATAATGCGATTTCAAATCACGCCATATATCTTTAGCTTTGTGCATCCAAACAATACTCTAGCAAATTGGAAGAGAAACAAAATTCACGATCCAGGAGGAAACCATGTTGTTGTATCTCTTCCAAGCAGTATAGCATCTATCATCGATGGCTCAGGGGCACTGCCATCAATGAATTCGATTTTATTCTTGGTGTTGAGAGTTGTCTCCATAGATTTGCTCCATGTATGATAGTTGTTTAGCTCGAGAACCAAGGAGACAAGCGGGGTAGTTGGGTTTTCACTAGATAAAGGTAGAGGAAGTTATGGATATTGGAAAGTTGTTCCACACCTTCGCTCATGATCGAAGATGGAGAAGACATAAAGAAATGAGGAGCAGAGTGGCGCAACAGAGCTCCGATACCATCTCAGAAACTAAATAGTAGAGAAAAGGGAGTGAACTCTTAGGTAAAATGCAGAGAAAATAAAGCATATAATAGGAATGAGAATGATCAGCCAAAAAACTTTCTGATCTAATTTTATTGAAAGAGAACAATATATGTACAATGGGAGGTTAATGAAAAATGAAAGGGAAAATTTGTTACAAAATATAACATAAAATATTCCAACCAATAGAAAAAATATCAATAACAGAAAGGACAAGTCAAGCGTGAGTGTTGTGAGGGAGCATGTTGAGTTGAGACTTGGACTTATTATTGGACTCATTACTGGACTTGAAGAGCTGAGACATAGAAGGAGAAAAATGATTTATCCAATCTGCTATTTTACTACCCTTACGAAAAAAGTTTTTACATTCCTTCCATATGTTTTAAGTTTCCAAATTTATTCACTTCCAATTTCTTCATATTCTCCAAGCTACATAGTTTGATTATGCTTTCAATCACTCCATTAGTTTCTTTTATTTGAGTGAAAGGAAAACCCAGAAACACAGCAACTCTTTTTAAGCGAAAATTGGCATCTTCTTTAAGATCTTAATACTTTAAGAAAAAGACTTTGTTGGGTCTAACCTTGCTTTCTTGCCAATATCCTAACATATGACTCCACCATGGACCAGATCCAACTATCTCTTCGCAATACATTTCAAAAGTTTCTTCTAATGTTAATGCAAGTAAAGATAATGACTTAATATTATTAAAGTAAATATGAAAGAAAAGTATCAAATGGATTTCTTCAAATATATAAACTATCTTACAATTAGACTATGCAATGGAGTCAGGAAATGAAAAGAATGGAAAGTGAGTCCCTAAAAATCTTGACAGATCTCAACTAAGTAGTACCTGACTTGACCTTGGAAAGTTGGCAATAAAAACATGAGTATCTTTTTCCTTAAAAATTTTTTGAGACTTGATTGCACTTTGAAAAATAATTGATGGTGGCATGATTGTTGAAATATATATATATATATATATATATATATATATATATATATATGTGTGTGTGTATCAAACAAATCTTCAAACTCTAAACCCTAAGCTTAATAATGGGGAGAAACCAAACTCCTTAGTACAATACTAAAGTAGTTGTTTCAATGGTTAATAGCACTTACAAAAAAGAAAAATACCAAGGACATTCTCTCAAACAATTCCAATGTTGAAGCCCATGAAAGGGATATATCATATTTACCCTTCTACCAAAAGGAAATGTTTAATAAAGCCCACTATGAACATCAAACATCCATTGTGATACATAATGCATAAGTAACCCACTTGCTCTACCTTTCATCATCCATTACTACTTTGAACCTTCCACAATCAGATTATACCAGCCCCATACTTAATGGTTCCTCAAGGATGCATGCTTGAAATGTGAATTGTTGTTGCACCAAATCACTAACCACCTATGTTTCTAATTTATACTTAGATATATGACATACCCATATACAATTAAGACAACAATTCACTAATAATTATCAAAGATCATGAAATTGATATATGAACTACCTTTTAGCAATAACAACTAGTAACCATAATTACACTACTACACAATCCACCTTATGAGCACTCTACATATTTAAAATAAAAAGGGACAAGTTTTCAAACCATTGAGAGTAAGAATATATAAATGCACTCATGTTAGCTTTTAACCAACGTCATGATTTAATTCTTTTCTCTACAACACAATCTATCTACCTTGTGAGCACTCTACATATTTTATTAATTATTGAAACATTTTATTAACATTTTTTATAAGCCGAATAATTTTATTAAGATAATAACGACACTAAAAAGCATAAGTTATGCCATCCAGTGATAGTACAAAATAATAAAGATAAAAACAAATGATTAAGATACTCCTCAAGAGCTAAAACTTGGAGCCTTCACCATATTCATAAAGACTTAAAACTCGTCCGTAATGGACACAATATGACGGTTTCATAACCCACTCTACAAAAGTATGAGAAGTTAACTTCGCTGTCACACTCCATTCCCAAGAGCTAAGTTGCACTGCCAATACAATAACACTCACCACTGGTATTTTGTTATGGAATATTGAATGATTTTGAGCCTTCCAAATATGTCAAAGACTTGCAAACTACACATATGACCATGTCGTTTGTTTTTCTTTGTTGCTACTGACCAATCCCATGAATTGCATATTGTGACTACGAAGGTTGCACTGTAATGTTGTAGAAACTTCCCACCAAGCACATAAATCCATCCAAACTCTAATACTTGTTTGAAAAGAGAAGAAAAGATGTATCCCACATTGTGAAGTTCCAACGCACAACCCACACCTATCTTCTTCAAATTGAATGATACGCAATGACTCCCTTTTCCTTTCTGCGACCCATCTTGATGCAATCCCGCCTAGTAAGGAATTAAGATAGGATCAATAAAATGGGGCATGGCTTAGATAAAGCATGAGGAAGCCTAGTCTAGGCCATGGTCTATTATTTTGTAAATAATTAGTCAAAATAGGCTTGTATTTTACACCATTAATTTTTAGTAATTATGTGTGTATTTAGTTTTAGTTTAGGCCTTGTATTTTGGCCTATTTTCCTTATTTTAGAAAGAAGGTATCACTAGTATTTCATGTGGAGTGTGAGCATGAAGGGTGAGCCTCTTAGCATTTTTGGACGTGAGGTAGTTGCTACCATACTCCCTAGAGTGCTTTCCATACCCTTCTAGCATACATGGAGCATGAGAGACAAGTGGGACCCCCTTGTTCCCCAAGCTAGGTGCCAACTATGCTTCTTACTCCTACATGGCACTTCTTGTTACTTCTTATTTGAATTTGAATTTTGAAGGGAGTCTACATGGAACTTCCAAATTCAAATTCGAATTTAGAGGGAATATAGATCCATGATCTTGAGGCCATGTTTGGATTTAGTTAAATTAACCAAGTGTTAATTGGCTCTTAGCCAAACTAACACTTAGTTAATTAACTAATCCTTCCCTAATCAAGCTAGAGTTGGACATCCACTTTGGAGGCCCATGGATTAAGATTTTGCTTCTGTAAATTGGCTACACCTCCTCTTGTATCATTTTAACACTTTGGTGAATGAAATTCACTTCTTTAAAATGAGAGTATTCTTCTTAGAGTGTTCATGTTTTCTCCTAAAATGTGAGAGTTCTTCCTAGGCTATTATCAAGGTTCCTTCCCTTGTGACTAGCTTTACTTCTCAAGACTTATCTCTCAAGAGTGACGTCTACTTCCTCCTTCATTTCTTATCTTCCACCTTCATTTCTCTTCAAAGAACCTCAAAGGAGTAAAGATCAAAGGACAAGCATCTCAAGAAGCTTCAAGAACTTTTTTAGGATGCATCACATCTTCACACTCATACTTTGCTTTCAACACCTTAACCCAAAGATTACTCAATTCCACTCCCATTCTCCACATCAATTTTCCCAACAAAGCCCTATTGAATTTCCTCACATCTCTTAGTCTCAAACCCCTTTCTTCCTTAGTCCTACACAATTTCTCCCAAGACACACACCTAACCTTCTTTCCCACTTTCTTTCCTACCCATAAAAAAATTACAAAACAAAGATTAAAGTTGAGAAATAATACCTTTCGGAGCCTTGAAGAAAGAAAGGAAATAAATTGGCAGTGCATACAATATAACTTTTATGAGCATCACTCTCCCTGCCATGTTTACACAGTTATTCTCCCACCTCATCAATCTCCTCCTAGTGGGGTTAGCCCCAATTAAAAGTCTCAAGTACTTGAACGACATGCTTCCCACCTTGCAATTTAACACAGTCGAAACCCTTAACATTAGTTCTTCCTGAATATTCACATTAATAACCTGACTTTTGTGAAAATTAACCTTGACACCTGAGATTAACTCAAAATTAAAGAGTATTGCTTTTGTCACCTCAATTGATATTTCATTCGTTTGAGCTAACAAGAGTGTGTTGCCTACAAAATGTAATAGAGAGACACAGAGACCAACCTTCCAAAATGAAATGTTTTCCAAAGGCCACAATTTATCGCTAAAAGAGCTAATTGGCTTAAACCTTAGTTGCAATAAGAAATAATAATAGGGATAATAGGTCCCCTTGCCTAAGACTCGTCCTCACCTCAACCTCATCTATAGGGCTTCCATTTACTAAAACAAAAACTCTTGCCAATGTCACATATTCATGAATCCATCGTATCCATTTCACCCCAAACCCCATCTTATTCATCACATCCCATAAATAACTCCAGAGTCATATGTTTTTTCAAAATCAACCTTCGGACATACCAATGCTTGATTCCTTTTTGTTTTCCTTCAAAACCAACTGTCTTCTAACACTTTTTTGTCGACCTCACCAAACACATCTTTACTCCACTCATTTAGCTTTCCTTTAATAAATTTTATTTGCTCTTTTAGTATGAAAAAGCCTTTCTACCCTTCACCTCCAAGTTTTTCCATTCTTCTTCCACCAACGACTTGAACCGTTTATCTTTAAACCAACAATTCAAGATTCTAAAGGGTTTTAGTCCCTATTTCACCTCACCTTCTTGCAGCGTTATGTACAATGATGAGACTCAAACGTGGCAATACTATTTGTACCACATATATCTTAATAATTTTTAGAATACATTTTAAACAATAGACCTGATTCACCTAATTTTTCTTAAATGGTTTTGGATAATTTTTCTATCATAGAAGGAGAAAACTAATTTACCCAATATTTCACCCTTTCGAAAGAAGCTTTTATTCTCAATATGTATTATTTTTCCAAATTTATTCACTTCCAAATCCTTCATATTGTCAAAGCTACATAATTTTATTATGCTTTCAATTATTCCGTTACTTTCTTCCTCTTGAGCGAAAGGATAACCCAGAAACTCAGCAACTCTTTTCACATGAAAATTAGGATCTTCTTTAAGATCTTTGTACTTTAAGAAAAGGATTTTATATGGTCTAACTTTTCTCTCCTGCCATAATCTAACATATGACTCCATCATGGACCAAACCCAACTATCCCATTGCAATACATTTCAAAAGCTTCTTCTAGTGTCAAAGCAAGTAAAGACGATGACTTAGTAAATCCATGATGAAACAAAACTATCAAATGGATTTCTACAAATATAAACTATCTTACAATTAGAGTTTACAGTGGAGTTAGGTAATGAAGAGAATGGAAAGCGAGTACTTAAAAATCTTGGCTAAATGAGGTTGGATTGGTGTAGATTTGGGTACACACACCTATGATTATTATATAAGGTAGATTCAAGGGTAGCCATGAGTCTATTGGGATTAGAAGTAAGTAATGGATGGTTCTTATCTTTGGGAGAGAAGTGATCTTGATTCAAAATTATGAAAATAAGGGATTTCAACCAAGTAGCACCTGACTTTGGAAAGCTAGCAATAAGAACATCACTATCTTTTCCGTGAAAGTATTTTTGAGACTTGATTGCTCTTTGATTGGAAAACAGTTGATGGGCACCAAAATTGTTGAAATAAATAAAGATAAGGGGTTGACCAAACCCTCTCTTTAGGAAGGGAGAGAACTAGTTTGTCTTCTTCATTTTGTTGTTGGGCTTGAAGCCATAGGAGAAGCTATAATATGAATGATACTTTACTAGAAACAATTTGATGAAGATGATCAAGATGAGATAGCTTTTATAGCATCAATTAGTGGTTTGAGTTGAACAAAGTAATTAAATATTCGGAAATGCATGGCGCGTTTACATTTTTCAAAACGATGGGCTATGGCTTGATCTTTAGATTTCTTGTCTATAATATATTGTAATCAACTCCACATATCTTATATTTAGGGATACACACCACGTAAGATAATGACAATTTTTTATGTGAGTTTTTTAAATTATTTTTTGTGATTTCTACCTTATTATTTTTGTAGTGCTGAAATGTGTTTTAATGAAAAGAAATTGTAATAAGAAACTCGAAAATCACTCACTTAATATTTTTTACAATGATTTAATTATAATGAGACAATCATTTATATAATTAAAAAAATGCAATTTTTTTCTCCATTGAAGTTTTGCTATTAAAAACCACATCTAAGAAACTTTCTTTAGAGATAACATCGTGTTATTAAATAACAATTTAAAGAACCAATATTTGAAATTATTGAGCTGTTTGTAAAGGCTCAAAAGCTAATCTTACCCTTCTTATTACTAAGACACCTCCTAGAAAATTAAATAGACTAATAAATGTCCAAAATAAAATCCTAGGTTCCGAAAAAAAAATTACAAGTAAACAAGTCATGACTTGCATAACTTGATGGTCATATGGAGGTGAGATCTTCCTCCTTCTACTCTAGCCATGTCTTCTTCTATTCTCCTAGCCATGGCCCTAGTGATAGGGCCCTTGCTTAGGGAGAATGCATCAATCATTCAAATGCAATCGGGATATAAAGGAACCAACTGGACAACCTGAGAATGTTGAAGACTTCATATATGTCTAAGATGATGTTTGATGTTGTTGTGTAGACATTTTGATGTTACTAGTCTCTTTTAGTAAAAAACACACTGCGTTGAGCTAGGTTACTATGGGGTAGTGGTTAATGATGTATTAAAATATTTTGTATGGACAAGTATTTTGTAATATATTTCTCTTATTAATGTAAACTATGGTTCTTTATGTAAACTATGGTTTTGAAATTTTTCATATAATAATTACCTTCAACAAAATTATTTCATAAAATACATAATTGAACTGGGCAGGAATTTGGGATGTTACAAGGAAGGTTTTTAGGGAAGAGGAGCAAAGGAAGGTGGAGAAGAGAGAGTATTTGATATTTTTTTAGTTAGTTGTGTTAACCAAGATTATATTGTTATTTTTAATTTTAAATTTTATAATTTTTGGCAAATAAAAAATGTCACAAATATTTTTACCCCTTAAGTGTTTAAGATGATCAATGGCATGGACAACCACCTATGAGAAAGAGATCTACCATTGTGGCACTTAACAGTTAAATGTGCACTTATTAAACATTGTCAACAACGTAAGAATTAACATGCAAGTGATAGAAAGAATCAAACACGTAAATGTTTCTAAAAATTTTTCAAAAACCCAGATACAATATTTCAATCTTTTAGGAATTTGTTTTACATTTCAATCGAAAAGAAACTAATTAAACTCTTTAGAATACTATGGTAGTTATTCTAATTCTTGCCCTAAGAGAAATGTTAGAGACATAAAAGAATCTTTTTAGTACTTTTTTATACTTTTTGTCTAATATCTTAGAAATTATTGAAAATTTCTTAAGATTTTCACTTCTTATTTAATTGAGTTTCTCATAATAAAGAAGTGAGACTTACCGAAATTAATTATTTTAATAAATATTTAAACAAATCATAGGAGAATAAATTTCAAATTAGTCCTTTGAAATATTAATTTGAAGGTAGCTGGTAGTTCCTTGAATTTTTTTCCAGCAAATCAATCGTTGAAGTTTTAAAAAATTATAAACATTATGCACGTTGGTGCTTCTGTCATTGAGGACGTCAAAATTTGAGGAGTAACTTTGTTACTCCTGAGTTGCAACCCTTATTCTCATTTATTTAAATTTTTTAATTAACAACAATTTACGATAATTTGTAACCGCTAAAAAAGTTATGCCTTTAGCAAATTAGTCCTTAAATTTCAGAAATGTTATGTATGTTGCTAGATTTAAAACCCTAAACCCTAAACAATTTACGACGGTTTTTAGCCACTATAAAAATTATGTTGCTAGATTCAAAAAATTAATCCTTAAATTTTAGACACATTATGCACATTAGTCATTCCTTAAAGTTTGAAGAGCAACTCTGTTACTCCTGAACTGTCATGTCTTATTCTCTTTTATTTAATTTTTATTAACCACTTACGACAATTTTTAACCACTAAAAAATTTATGCCCCCATATTCTAACAAACATCTGAACATGCTTCATGCGTTAGGATTCAGAATCAACTTTACAAGCAAAATCTCTTAAATTAATTTATCAAATTTGTGCATTTGGACCCTTTTCTTTTTTCTTTTTTTTTTTTAACAGCAAGATGTATTTTATTATATTATAGAAAATAAAAAGCAGTTGAAACACAACGCTTGACCCTACCATACAGTAGAATAGCAACACGCTGACTATGCTCCCCCAAGCCTATATAACTATCTCATATTCATCAGACACAATCTAGGGTGGGAGCACCAGTCAGAGAATACACACCCTGTGTTAAAACCAACAGAAAACAACAGTCACTGCCACGATAACATTTTTATGGACATTAACATGTCAAGTGATTCCACCTGGACCCTTTGAAAAATAACAGCATTCCTTGACAACCAAATGCACCAACATACAACGATCTAAAACACGTACCTGCATGTCTTTTTTCGCTTTCCCACCACCCAGCCAGAGGATAACAGAAACAGTTGATTCAGATCTCCCGGAAGTGGTGTCTGTACCCCTACCCAGCTAATAACTTTATACCACAGCGTTTGTATGATTGGGCAGTGTAAAAATAAGTGATTCTTTGACTCTATCCCATTATTACAGAACCTACAAACAGGATTGAAACCAGGGCCCTGAATCCCTCTCCTTAACAAATTTTTCATAGTGGGTAATTTGTCCCTTAGCAATTTCCACGAGAACACCAGTACCTTAGATGGCAGTTTTTCCTTCCACAGCCTACGTAAATCCTGGGTTTCCACAAAATTCATTCCCAATTCAGATATTCCTTCATTCAACACTTTATACCCTTCCGCCACTGAATATCCCCCCCCAGCACCTGAATTCCATCCCGACTCATCTGATTCCCGCTCTACCAATACCACTTGGTTTAAAGACTCCTGTAAGGCAAGAAGCAACTGCTCCTCCCTGACGAACAACTCCCTCCGCCAAGCCCATTTTCATGATGATAAGTGGCCTCTCGAATCACATTTATCCTTGATAGCGATGAGCTTATCCTGTGTCAAAGCATACAACCTGGGGTACAATACACAGAAAGCTGTATCTCTCATCCACCTCTGTTCCCAAAATAAAGTCCCTGTTCCAGCCCTTACAATCCTATTAACTCTAGTTTTGAACCACCCAGGTAAGTCCGCATTTGGTCCATCAATGGACCATATATCTTTCCACCACTGAGAGGTGTGGATAAAAGACTCGGGCCTATCCATATATCCATCTACCTCCCTGTACCTGCTCCTCAGCAGCGGTCCCCATATAGCCGTATCATCTGACAGAATTCTCCACCTCCACTTTGCCAGCAAGCTGATATTAAACTTCTCCAAACACTTCACACCCAGCCCTCCCTCATCTTTTGGCCTACAGACTTTTTCCCAGCTAACCCATGCAATTTTTGACTGACTCTCATTACCTCCCCATAGGAAAGTTCGTTGCAACCTCTTGAGAGACTTCAACATTACCTTGGGAGCCTTATAGAAGGAGAAAAAATACAATGGAAGAGCAGCTAGCACTGAATTAAGTAATACCAACCTCCCAGCAAAAGTCATATTCCTTGCCTTCCAACCTGACAAGCGCCTTTTAAACTGATCAATAACTGGCTTCCACACTTGTTCCCTCTTAGGGTTTACTCCCTCTGGTATCCCTAAGAATTTGAATGGCACTGTACCAACATTACAATTTAGCATTCCGGTAGCCGCAAGTGTGAATGATTCTGACACATTTACCCCATAGAAACTGCTCTTGCTGAAATTTACCTTTAAACCTGACACCATTTCAAACCCCCGCAAAATCACCTTCAGATACCATACAGATTTCAGGTCCGCTTCGCCCATCATAATGACATCATCTGTATACTGTAGCACTAAATACTTGACCTCGTCTTGTACCTTTATTTCTTTGTACAAGCCTATTTGGATGGTTGATCTAAACAATGCTGGTAATGCTTCCGCCACTATCAAAAATAGAAAAGGCGACAGAGGATATCCCTGCTTCAACCCTTTCTCTGGCTTAAACTCTGGAGTGGGACATCCGTTTACTAGAATCGAGACATAGTTATTCCGGACTATAGCACTCATCCACAGTCTCTATCTCCATCCAAACCCCATCCTTTCCAACATATAATCCAGAAACTTCCAACTGACCGAGTCATAAGCCTTCTCAAGATCCACCTTGAACAAGAAACACGGACTTCGCCTTCTTTTTGCCCAGTCTATCAGCTCATTTGCCACCACTATTCCATCCATGATTGATCTGCCATACAAGAAAGCCGTATGAGTGGGTGATATTAGCCCAGTCAACACTTTTTTCAGCCTCACAGACAATATCTTCGAGATAATCTTATGCACGCTTGATATTAAGGAGATGGGTCTGTACTGGCTTAGCCCTGAAGGTGTGGCCACCTTTGGGATGAGCGTAATGAAAGAAGAACTTACCCCTCTGGGTAATATACCGGACCCATGAAACTCCTGTACAGCCTTAACCATATCTTGCCCAATTACTGCCCAACATGTTTTGTAAAAATTCATTCCAAACCCGTCGGGCCCTGGGCTTTTCCCGCCTTCACATGCCCACACAGCCGCCTTAATCTCCTCCTCTAAAAAAGGCGCCTCCAGCCCATGCTTATGCTGTTCTGATATTTGAGGAATAGGAACTCCATCCATTGTCGGTTGATCCAACCATCTTTCCTGGAAATTGTCCGAAAAGTGTTCTAATATTTTGGCTCTAATATCAGACACACTCTCCAGCCACACCGAATCCGACTGTACTGCCCATATGGAATTTGCATGACATCTCGACTTAAAACAATTATGAAAGTACCTGGAATTATTGTCTCCATTCAGAGCCCATCGAACCCTTGATTTCTGTAACAATGCATGTTCCATCACCCTTGCTTTAGCCCAATATTCTCTCGTGAGGTCCTGCCTGGATCTATTAATCACCTGGGTGCCCGCCACTAACTGTTGATCAAACACCTCCATTTCCTGAACCCTTTCGGCCAGAAAAAGATCATCTTTTTTCCACACACCTTCAGACCACTTTTTTATCTCACCTTTGATAGCCTTTAGCTTCCTTGCCAACTGGTACATCTTCCACCCTGAACCCTGAATTGAGTTCCACCTTGCTTTGATCAACTCTCCAAAGGAAGCCTCTTCCAGCTAATAATCAAAAAACTTGAAAGGCTTAGGTCCCCAATTCTGCTTATTATCGTTAGTGCTTATCCAGCAATGATCAGAGAATTCCCTGGTACCAACCCTCTGTGCCGTAACTCCCCATTCCTCCATCAGCGCCGGTGAGAATAGGAACCTGTCTAATCTACTAGCTGACTGTCCATCTGGTGAAATCCATGTGACTCCTTTTCCAATGACTGGGATGTCTACCAATCCCATCTCTTGGATAAAAAAGTCAAAATCATCCATCTCCCTCCTCGAATGAAACGTCGATCTTCCGATAACCTCAGTCCTTTCTCTAACCGCATTAAAGTCTCCACCAACTACCCACCTTACATGTGGAAACCCTCTTCTAGTCATCATTAAGTCCTTCCAGATCTTTCTCTTTCCTTCCAATGTACATGGGCCATAGACGTTGACAACACAATTGACCTCATCTGAATTCCTTCCTTTGAAAGCAACTCCTAGAAAACCCTGCCCTTGAATCTGCCACACCACCTCCAGCATCTCTTTCCTCCAGATTGTAACGCAACCCCCACTCAAACCCGATGATGGAAGTATTCTCCAATCACATTCGATATTCCCCAAAACCTCCTTTATCTCCCACTCCTTCAAACTGGAACATTTTGTTTCCTGGAACAAAACTATATCAATCTTGTTCCCCACTACCATCCTCTTAATACGCCTCATTTTCACCCTCTCCCTAAACCCCTCACATTTAAAGATAGAAGCTTCATTTAGACTACCCCTTGATTCCTCCTCCCCTTGTTTTCCTTTTCCGTCTTATCTCTCTCTTCCATGTTTTGTAGTTCTGCTATATATACGTCGTCAGGTTGCTCCCCAGTTACTCCTATCACCTTCATTGCTAACCACATTTGTCACATATCATGTCCTTCTCCTTGTTTCTTTTGGCTTGCTTGCTCCGATTGTCTCTCCTGATTAAACCTTTGTACGTCACTGCCATCAGCACTATGCCTTCGAACCTGCCTCCAGGTTGTAACCATCTTCCTTTCCCCCTTCCCTCCCCAAGACGTTTCTTCCGCACTCACACACTCCCATTTCTTGTAATTATAAATCTTTGTAGCACTTGACCCCGTCTTTTTACTATCTTCTTCACAACTATTGATTTGTGATTCTACTTTCTCGTTGTCTTGCCCAGCCGTTCTGTTGGCCAAATATATATTCATTCCATTGATCTGCGTCATATTCCCATCAATTTTCGGTTCCGAAAAATTCCCACAGCGAAAATACTGTTTGCACCACTCCCCCACCAAAAAAGGCCTTTCACCCGTAAGCTCCTCGGCCCAAATCGGTGACGCTCCGCTCCGGCCCAACTCGATCACGCGCCCGTGACCCGCATATCTGTGCTGACCGAGCTGACGTAAGCCTGCTGCGTCAGCCTTATCATCTCGGTCCGTGTGCAAAGATAGCCATTTGCAGCGCGTGTTGGGACCCACTTCGCCAGCCTTTCTGCCTTGGTTGTCGTGCTGCTTTGACCGATGGCCTATGGCGCCTGCTCCGCATCCACGTGGCGCGCACTGATTGGCCGTGCTTTCTGATTGCAGAGGGGACAAGAAAGCTGTCCACCTGTCATGTCACGGTTCACGTTCCCCGAGATCTGCTTCCCCGGCCTTTCCTCCTCCAGCTTCGCCATTTCGATGCCCAGTTTCCACTTTTGGGGAGTCTCTCCTCTGACCGACACACACCTCCCTTCCCCAGCTTTCCTCTTCCGGCTTGGTGACACAGTCGGTGTCACCTTCCTCCTCCCATGCTTTGTCGCCGGCGTTACCACTACCGGCGCGTAGGCTGACATTTGCGGATTGTTCCTCATAGATTTCCTCCTTTTTCCCTCCGAGTTCCTCTGCCGGAGCCACGTCCCACCGCCGACCAAACATTTCCTCCTTCAACGCTGCAAGACACTGCTCCGCTACAAAAGACTCGTCGAACTCTCCTTCTCCCTGACACGAACTCATTTCGGAGCCGGACCCTGGGTACCACTCGTTACTGGACTCCTTGTGCCGTTCATCACCTTCCTCCACCACTTTTATATGGAAAAATCTATCGTCTATCTCCAGTCTCACCACCTCCTAGATGGGCTCGAACGCCTTCTGGGAAATGAGCAGCCACGCCACATCAAACCTCTCCTTCCTGGCTGTCCCGGCACCTATCTGCTCTAGCTCACCATAGGGTGCCATCAGAGTTCAGAAGATTTTTTCACCCCACACATGAAGCGGGACCCCATAACAGCCCACCCATACCCTTCTCTCTGTTTCCACCTTCCCAGGTTCCCACTTATTTATCAGCTGAAACCATTCCTTAATCCATTCCTGGTTACTTTCTATCGCCTGTTTCAAACTTCCCAAAACGCCTTCTTCCAGCAACACCTTATTCCCTCCCATCGAAGTTTCTTTAACATCGTATATTCCTTGCTCTGCCAAAAATTGTTGCCTCCTAAACGCTGCTCCTTTACATATCACCTCGCCAACATAGGCTTTCTCCAGTCTCCTCACTTCCTCTGCCTCAACTGTAAAAACCAGGATCCTACTTGTTTTTTCCTTTAAACTTCCCCTTTTGTTCTGTAGGCTCCCCTGATTTATCCCCTCCTGTCTTTGAGTTTGCCTCTTCCCAGGTGATCCGACCGCCTTTGCGTAAGACAGTCTTTTGCTTCCATTCTGAATTCCTGTCATTTTTTCCTTATGCTTTGGTTTCGTTTGGTTTGAAGTCAGGTTCCCCATCCTTTCCATCTTTGCCCCATTCGTGATTTGAGTCATTGTTTTTTCAAATCTGGGCCATTGACCCATAACTTCTCATTACCAATGAATATGTTGTCCAATTTCACTCCTAACAAGTGCACATCTTCCACCCCTGTAAACCGCACAAAACCAAATCTCCTCCCATTTCTATCCATTTTTTTTGGAATATAGACCTCCCGAACATCCCCATATCTCGTGAAAATCTTCCACATCTCTCCCGCCTTGTAGTCATCCAGAAAATGTGTGAAGAAAAACAACATTAAACCAACTTTGCCTTTTCTTTTCGTTTCACTTACCTGTAACCCCCTTCTCTGCCTTATTCCATCACCACCACTCCACCTTCTCCTCCCCCTAACCTCTGTCCAACCTCCTTCATTCTCCATCCCAGCTCTTAAGGTTTTATTGCAACAACCATTTGCCTTTTCTTTTCGTTTCACTTACCTGTAACCCCCTTCTCTGCCTTATTCCATCACCACCACTCCACCTTCTCCTCCCCCTAACCTCTGTCCAACCTCCTTCATTCTCCATCCCAGCTCTTAAGGTTTTATTGCAACAACCAATTTGACTTAATATAAGTTGACACTATTGCATTTGGACCCTAATAAGCATCATTAAAAAGAAAAGATGACTAGTACCTTTGATCCCAAGATCAGGTGCTTGAGAATCCAAGTCAAGCTCTTAGTGAAATGAAAAACAATAGGTAAAAAACCCCATTAAATTTAAAAACAGTCACCTCCAAGAACATCAAATTGTCATTTTTTAAACAATAATAAACCCTAAAAAAAACATGCTATATCATTACAATTTAAACAATAATAAACCCTAAAAAAAACATGCTATATCATTACAATCACCTTTTCAAGTTATTAGTTAACAGTGATACATTATTTAATTTTTAAAATTAGATACATAAGATATAATTAAGCCAAAATTAAAATGGTTATCGAGATACCAGGTAAGGTTTTGAACAGATAAATATCACAGGCACTCTCTCAAATACCTTCTCTTTTTTTTTTTCTAAACCCAACTGAGTAAATAACAAAGAAAAATATGAAAATAAAAGCTACCAGAATTTATAGTCTTGAGATCTTTCAATAACTTTGAGTAAAATGAAGTCAAGACAGAAAGAATGACATAGAAAAGAATTAAAAATGAAAATCAATGGCATTTCATTAACATTATTATAGCTTACAACTTTTTTTTTTAAGGCGTAAAAGGTCATTTTTATTAACATTAAGAATTCACTACACTGCACAAGGTGTACCAGGATAGTAGAAAATAAAAACCAACCAACACAGAAGAGCAATACGTAGCCTTCTAATCCAACAAATAGTACCTCTAACCCTATGAAAAATAGCAATACTATTTGTGCCACATATCACTTAATGTTTTCATAATTCATTTTAAATGATAAACCCGATCCACCTAATTTTTCTTCGATGATTTTGGATAACTTTTCGATCATAGAAGGAGAAAAGTAATTTATCCAATCTCCTATTTCACCCTTTCGACAGAAGTTCTTATTTTCAATATATTTTATTTTTCTAGATTTATTCACTTCGAAATTCTTCATATTCTCCAAGCTACATAGTTTGATTATGCTTTCAATCACTCCATTAGTTTCCTCCTCTTTAGTGAAAGGACGACCCAGAAACTCAGCAACTCTTTTCACATGAAAATTGGCATCTTCTTTAAGATCTTCATACTTTAAGAAAAGGACTTTGTTTGGTCTAACCTTGCTTTCCTGCCAATATCCTAACATATGACTCCACCATGGACCAAATCCAACTATCCCATTGCAATACATTTCAAAAGCTTCTTCCAGTGTTATTGCAGGTAAAGATGATGACTTAGTATTATTAAAATAAATCCATGATGAAACAAAAGTATCAAATGGATTTCTACAAATATAAACTATCTTACAATTTGACTCTACAATGGAGTCAGGTAATGAAGAGAATGGAAAGTGAGTACTTAAAAGTCTTGGCTCAGTGAAGTTGAAATGGTGTATATTTGCGTACACAACCAAATCATCATTATATAAGGTAAATTCAAGGGAACCAACCAGTCTATGGGGATTGGAAGTAAGTAATGGATGGTTCTTATCTGTGGGAGAGAAGTGGTCTTGGTTCAAAATTGTGAAAATAAGAGACTTCAACCAAGTAGTACCTGACTTTGGAAAGCTTGTAATAAGAACATCACTATCTTTTCCCTTAAAGCATTTTCAAAAACAGTTGATGGGCACCAGAATTGTTGACATAGATAAAGATAAGGGGTTGCCCAACCCCTCTCTTTAGGAAGGGAGAGAACAAGCTTGTCTTCTTCATTTGGTTGTTGGTCACCGGTTGAAGCCATAAGAAAAAGCTATAAATATATATCAATCGGATGAGAATTTAGTTCATAGAGTAGCTTTTTATAGCATCAACAAGTGGTTTGAGTTGAAGAAAATAATTGAACATTTAGACATGCATGGCCCGTTTATATTTTATTGTCTTACAATCATGCACATCTTTTCCTCTATTTTATTGTCTTACCTTTAAAATGACAAGCCATCAATCCAATCATCCAAAAAAGAACAAATTTGTAGGTCTCAATTTCCTAACTTTATGGCTCTTAATTTCCTAAAACAGATGGGCCTCGGGCCTCTTCTTAAGTATGACCTAGACCTCACTCAATGATGGAAAATTTCTGCCTGTACCTCCTCTCTCCATCCCATTTAACAAATATGTTAGGAGTGTTCATAAATCGAGTTACTTCAATTTTAAGAAAGGTTAAATTACAGCTGGTTGCCTCCTATTTAGGGGTAGCTCATTTTGTGTCCCTAATTTATTTTTTTTGGCACCTGTTGCCCTTCAACGTTTTCAAAAATTTAATTTTTTCCCTTGTGTTAGATTTAGACCTTGAATAAAGTGTATTACAGCGTGTTATAGCATGTTCATTTTTTCTCATTTATATTTTTATTCTCTTATACTTTTACTCCTTTAAGTTAAATAAATAAATATATCATAATATGATACAAACCTACATCACACTAGTGTAATTTTTAGTATTGTTATTTCATAATTAAGAGTTAATTAAAGTGTATTTAATTATTTGTAAATGTTAATTTTAAAAATATAGAAACATGGGTCAAGGCAAGAATCAAACCCAAATTTTGAAGATAAGAATGCTAGAGCTATTCCACTAGACCAAAGGTCAATGTTAGCTATATTTTGAAATTCCAATTTTTAATTACGTGGCAGCATTAATTTTAAAAATAAATAAAAGTTGGGCAAGGTAGGGTTTGAAGCCAAGAGCAAGACATAAGAGTGCTAAGGCTATACGGCTAGACCAAAAACTAATGTTAGTTTTTTGTGGAATTCAAATTTAATTAAACTAATTATGTGTCAATGTTAATTTTAAAAATATAGATAAATTGGACAAAGTAAAATTTGAACCTAAGACCTATGGAACTGCTAAGACAATACCATTAGACAATAGACCCACATTGGTTTTATTGTGTATTTCTCTTTCTTTTGTTTTACTATTCTAGATTATTTATGTTGTAATTTTTTTAAATAGAGAAATTTTTTAGATTCTAAAAACTACTTAGCTTCATTTTATGTTAAATCTATTTGGAATAATTTTTTTTTTAATTTTAATTGTATATTTAAGTTTTAGTCATTACTTTAATTTAAATTTTAATTCTTAATTTTAATTTCTGTATTTATTTTTAATTAGATTTTATATTTTATTTGTATATTTTAATTTTAAATCTTTTCTACATTATTTTATGTTGTATATTTTATTTGTGTTTTTGAAACTAAAATTAAGAATTAAAAGTTGAAATAAAACTTAAGGGTTAGACACTAAAACTAAAATTTAGTTATATTAACAACAATATAAAATTTAAAATCTAATTAAAAATAAAGACATAAATTAAAATTAAGAATTAAAATTTCTCCATTTAAAAAATTTGCAAAATAAATGACCTAGAATAGTAAAACAAAAAAAAGGAAAGAGATAATAAAATTAATTATGGTCTTTGGTTTAGTGGTATGACCTACTACTTACACTCTTGGTTCTGTGTTTGAATTTTATCTTGGCCAACTTCTTTATATGTTTAAAATGACTGTTGCTTTATGATTAGTTTAAATAAATTTAAATATCATAAAAACACTAATATTGGATTTTGGTGTATAGGTATAAGCTTAGCACTTTCATTTCTTGGTCTAAAGTTCAAACCTTATCTTGCCCAACTTTTATATTTTTTTAAAATTAAAATCACCATATGATTAGATTAAATAAATTTGAATGTTATGTTGTTCATTTATTTATGTAGTTTAAGTCTATTTCATGAATATATAATGAATTTTATGACACTAATGATGACATGTTATGTTGTAACAATTAATAATTACATTTTACACCCATAGGATTGTTTTTAAATGGGGTTATGGATATTGTAAATACTTTTAGAGTTTAATTAGGATGAATGATTAGTGAAAAAAATCACAATTGTTAATTTATGATAAGTTTGATGACTTTAATAATTAATTATTTAAAAATCATATAAATAAAAAAATATAATTAAATATCAGTATCATATTTTTTTATACTGTAAGTGCATATTAATTCACTCATAATTTTATTATATTAATGTATGTTTAAAACAAATTTTAATGTGAAATTTTATAAAATATGTATAAAATAAGGTCTTTTAAATCAATAACAACATACAAAAAAAATGGTGTGTTAGGCACATCAAATGATTCATTGTAACAATTGTAACAAATAATTATAACAATAAAATAAATCTTTACTCTCTACCCCTCACTCTCCTCTCCCATCACCATCTTCCTAACCTCTTCCATGCCCCGCCATTTTTCTCCTTCTCCTCACCCTTCAGGCATAGCTTCTTTCTTTCCTCCTTCTCCCAGCATCGTTTGCTAATGCTTTATACTGCAATCACTCACATCTTGTTCTACACAGCAACTATTAGATTATCTTCTTCTTCTCTCTTCTTCAATTTTTGTCCCATCCCAACCACACCCCCTTCCGTCCTTTTCTTCACACTTCATTCAAACCACTTCTTTTCTCTTTCACTCCAACAACCCCTTTCTCTTTCAAAACAATGGCCTTCTCAAGTGCCAAATCAATCCGTGATTTCACCATTAAAGTATGTAGCTTCTTTTTTCCATTTCCATTTTACATTAACTTTTGTTTTTCAGGATACCAACGGCAACTTCGTGGTGGAGGACGCCGTCGAGGAGGAATCTCGTTCACAGATCTTCGTACAAGAGCTGCCATCGTGGATGTTGTTGAAAGGGTGGCTCATACAAGAGGAGAAGGAGAAAATGGCAGGATGGAGTAGGTCAGCTAGGAAGATGGAAGATGGTGATGGAAAAAGGAAGTGCAGGATAGAGGTTGAAGATTTATTTTATTGTTTATAATTATTTATTATATTTATTTTAATGAAGTGACAGTTTCTGATTTAAGTCAAACCATTTATAAAATAAAATAAAAATATACATATATATTTATAACTAGTTTGATTCGGTTTAAATGGGATTTTAAAATCATGAATTCATGAACAGAACCAAATATGATGGGTTCTGATCAATCCTGATTAGACCCAAATAAGGCAAAAAAATCCAATCCGAACCAATTTAATTGTTTCAGTGATTAGATAACCGAATTTGTCAGATCATTTGGAACCTATGTACATCCCCAAAATATGCACCTTTGAAGTACGATGTAGGGAGAAATTCCCCCAACTAGTATGAGAATATAGGCTTCAGCTGCACTTAGCCAAATATGCACTCCAACCTTGAAGACGGTATTCACGAGCTGCAAGAGCTGGATTTTCTGCCTTGATGATGCCACGACCTACTATGATAATGTCACTGCCCCTATCATACACAACCTGGAAAAACCATTTGATGAATTGTCAAGAGTCAATAAGCTAAAATAAAAGAGTATGCAAAAGTGCAAAACAACACAAAAGAAGCATGATGGATTGGATCCTCTAAAGTGGAAAAAAAACTCGAAGGACTATGATCTCATGCAGTAATTAAGCACTGTATAGAGGATCCATAGCCGAGGAGCACATTCAATACACGAATAACAAAGGAGGGGTGGTTGTTGTATTAAAGCTAGAGAAACAAATTAGCTTGCTAAGGAAGCAAACCAAAAATTCGTTGTGTCATTTCATTTTTATTTAATATTGAGGGAAATATTTAGGTATTAACCCCAAAATATCCCCAAATTTATGTCCCCTAGAATTAAGAATATGCGTAGAATCTGCTGATGCCAAGCTACCAAAAATTATCAAAACGTATGTATCTTTGTTACTATTTTTTGTTTTTTCAAAAAATGTCCAAAACAGATGAACCCTAAATTTGCTTCATTTTCCATCTCCATACTTCCTATGCAAGGAGGTATAATCCTATCTGCTTGAAAGAGTCAGACTATTCACTCTCCCATTCGCTTTACTTTTTTGTTTTCTTTACAAGTTTCTTCTAAACCAAAGAAAGAATGAAAGATCAACTATGCTAAATGGAAAGTACTTTATGCATGTTAGATACAAAAGTGTTCATAAGCCTTAACAATATAAAGCTTTTGGGGGAGCTGCTGACTGACATAAGCTATCGAAACCTCTTTGATCAGGTGAGCAAGAGTTTGACCCTGGCCTCTACCAAAGGGCTCTTCATGAAAGGGGCTGTTAGAGATAAACCCATTTATGATCCTTCCCCTATCAACTCTACGTTTGAGTTACTAATTGACAATGCGTATGTGTGTATCTTTGCACACTACTGAAAGATACACACAGCAATATGTATAAACTTACAGAATATGGTGTGTTATATTGCTGCCCTAAGGCATCCCCACCAGTCACCATTTGAACTCCAGGAGTTGCATGAATTAAAGAGGGATTTATGGGTGCCCCAGGCCATGATGCAGGATTGACTGAGATAAAGCCAATAACAAAGTCAGAATGATCCTCGGCAATTTTCACTGCCGCATTGGTGTAATCTCCCTTGGCAAGGTTACCAGTTGAACTCATCTCAGCAAGCAGCAATATACCCCTTCCACGATCCAAGCCCTAAGTATGAGTCACAAGACATGTTAGTTCAGTACTTTTGGTCTGGCTGCAGTCAAGATAACGTTATGACTAGAGCATAGACCTTCAACTTCAGTCCTTCCACTATTCCAGGACCTGATATAATGTGAGCATTTACTATATCAGCCCAGTCCAATATTTGAAAGATCCCTCTGGAGATATCAAAGCATAAAGATGTCATATTAAAAGCAGAAACAGAGGAAATAATACTGAAAATTAACTCAAAATACATAGGCAGATCTTACCCTTCGTACTGCATGGTCACAGTGTTACCAATGTCAGCAAATTTACGATCCTCAAAGATTAAGAAGTTATGTTTGTCTGCTATCTTCAACAGAAAAAAAGCATATATTAGAAACAACTAAACCAGAAATGTACAAGATTCCTGAGAACTTGGTATACATGGTCTCATAATCATGTAACACTCTTATAATAGGTTAAAGTCATGTCGTCAGATTCTAATTTCAATAAATATTAGCAAATCTACTCCAATCTATAAATGACTAAATGTTAACAATATCAGGATGCAAAAAATTGTTCTGCTCTACTGAAATGCAAAAAGGAAAAAAAAAGGCTTCTTTTAGCACTATACCGAGCGAAGCTTAGAACCGAAATCAGGAGTAAAATCTGGGAAAATATCCACATGAGTTTTCAGCAAGCATATCTCAGGCCCAACCTGACAGGAAAGAACAGCCAAATTACTTAAATAATTTATTTGTCAGGACTCTAAGTCGACAATCTCATTGATGATAACAATCCAGATTAAAGGACTCGAACAGTTTTCTACCCAATTCTTAAAATTAAGAACCATATTTAACACTTTCAGTGCTGATAAGAGATCAAACAAAATTCCATGAACTAGTAAGAAAATCCCCATTTTGCATAAACACCAAGTTCTTACCTTGTCAGCGATTTCAAGCAATTCAGCTACAGTTCCAACATCTGCAGCCAAGCACAGATTACTCTCCTTCTCAGCCATTATCTCAAACAACCTCTTTCCTGTTGGATTCTTGGACAACTTAGCCCTCTCCAAAAATGACAAGGCCTTGACCTTAATTGCCAAAGCAGCGACCTTTTGATTCTCTTCTAAGAATCTCATAACAACCCTTAGCATCTGCTTATCAAGCTTTCCTTTTTCCATCAAAATTTTCACCATTTCAGTCAATTTAAGAATTGCATGCAGCTTGATTCCATTACTCTCCAGATTCTCTCTCCCACCTTGTTCTCTATCAATCAAAACAACAGCATCACTGACCTTCAACCCTGTGGCACGCAGTGGTGCAGCAGTTTCCAAAACTGATGTGCCACTTGTAACTAGATCCTCAATTATCAAGCAACTTTGGCCATGCCTGAAATCACCTTCAATAGCTTTAGAAGTGCCATAGTCCTTTATTTCCTTGCGGCGCATGACCATGGGGATGTTCTGAGTAACCGAGACACAAGTGGCAATGGGCAGAGCAGTGTAAGGGACACCACAGACAAGGTCAAATGAAGTGGAAGAGACAGAGGATATAAGAGTTTGAGAAATATTCCGGAGGACAGAAGGATAAGATATAGCAAGGCGGAGGTCTATATAAATTGGTGAGGAGATGCCAGATTTGAGCTTGAAATTGCCAAATTTGACAGCTGAGATTTCATGGAGTTGAAGAACTAGAGACTCCATTAACGTGCCTTTCTCAGGGTGCTTCAACGCTTTTTAACCTTAGGATAACCTGTGTTGTTCAGTAAGCAACATCATCAATTAAAAATTTCGAAGACAGCTGCATTTTTTGAAACATTTAGCTCAACCACAAGCATAGATTTATTCATAATATTCCTCACAGCTCACACCATAGATTATATCACAGAAGCAGACAATTCTCACAGCATATACAGAACAGTATAACTCAAGAGGTCAATTGCTTAAAGAAGCTAGTGATAAACACAAGGAATTTGGATGAAACATTCTCAACCAGTGCATGACAACCTTACATTGATGGTGACCAATCTGCTGCCATGTGTCATGCACCTACACACGCAGAATCTAACCTACCTGGTGGTTACAAAGTTGATATGTACAGCTTTTTGAGGTACGATGAACCATCTACAATTCTACATGTATGTACTGCTGTAAATATAGGACCTGTGTATGTGACCCTAGGAATCAGAACGCACTTTCACTCAACTTTTTCGTGAAGGAAACCATAAAGCGCACTCGTAATTACTAAACAAAGCTTACAAAGTACAAACCATATCTCAATAACCAAGAGGGGGAAAAACAAAGACCAACCCAGTTACTTATCCTTCACCATATCACACCTCAGAATCCAGTCCTATGTAACTTACAATAAGCAAACCCAATTTGCTTTTGGACTAAACCAAGATTTGAGAAATGTAACCTTAATCTACCTATAAATACACTTGAATCAGTAAACAATTACAAAGGAATAAAAATAAAATGAATGAATAAACATTTCAAACAAACTTAGAAGAAAAAAAACATCCCCAAATCATTCAAAAGCAACCCATGTTTGTTTTTGTTCCCCCCAAGTTTCCTTCTTCGAAGGCAATCCAATTATGGTCCAACACTATATAAGAGTACCTCTCAGCAAAAATTCGAACCTTAATTCATCATGCTGGGAAATACTAGCTACTTCTGTTAGGCCCAACTCCTGTTGGTTCAAATGAAATCATAAGCAAGCAAAATCCCACCAATTTTAAATCCCACCCCACAAAAATGACCTAAACTTAACCATCTACACTGTTTGAGCAACAAAATCAATTCAACAAGCTAGAATGCAGCAACCAAGAAGCCATAATATAACAAAATTTTCATGAAGAATCAATGAATCAAATTCAAAAGCTCAATGACACCCAAAACAAAAAGTCCTAAAAGTTCAATGAGATTATCAACAATATTAATTGATTCAACCAAAACACAATCAAATGCAGCAACCAGCAACCAAAAAACACAAAAATATAATATAAATTGAAACATTGAAATCAATCCTTCAAAAGATTCAGCTCACTAGAAGAGCACAGAGGGTGTTTGTTACATTTGGTTCATTGTGTGAGTGCTGTGGCAAAAATTGATGCTACGGGGCGAGGCCACGTGAGGGAAAATTTTGCACGAATCAGAATGCAAATGCGATACGTTATTTTCGTAGGCTTTAATGCAATATTTGTTCGTTCATTGATTATGACTGTGTTAGGATTTATTGGCCACAATTTAGATCTTTTGTTACCAAGTAAAGAAAATTGGCAGTGAAAGAAAGGCTTGAGAAATAAAAGAAAATAAGAAGCATCAGTCACACAACTATTTTTAATATTTTAGTATTTAAAAATTAAAAAATTTATTTGGATAAGGTTTTCTGAAAACAATTTTCGAAAATTATTCTGATTTCTTAGTTTTTAAAAACTAAAAGATATAAACAACTGAAAGTAGTTTTGTTTTTTAATTTTCTATTTTTGTTTTTGAAAACTCAGAATATGTTATTTTTTACTTTTTATTAATGAAATTTTAATAAATATGAACAAGTTTTTCTATTTTTACATCTTTCCAAAAATAATTTTGAAAACTAATCTTTAAAACTTTTTTCAAAAACTAAACAATAAAACCAAATAATAAAATCAAATTAATCAAGCCTTTATAATAACTTACACACTCTGCTCAAGTAATTGAGCTAGACTCACCTTGCTCTTTTTAATTAGTTTTCTATTAATAAATAACTAATTTTTAACTAATAGAATTTAAGAAAATTAATAGGGAAGATAAAAAATAACTTTTGAAATTAGCAGACATAGTTGTCTAAATGGAGCCATCTGGCGAACCAACTTGAAAACAAAAAAAGTTGGATCGGGTTTGTAAGGTATTTTTTATCTATCTCAATTTTATAATAATTTTTTTTAATCCTATTATTATTTATAAGGAAATAATTTATTTTCTATTTTATTTTACAAATAATTTATTTTCTTCAAATATTTATTTAACAAGATAAGATAAAGTAAAATGTAATCATAAACATAACCATATTTATATATATTCACAAGCCATATTTACAATATTACATATTTCTACTACACACACGCGCGCACACACACACACATATATATATATATATATATATATATATATATATATATATATATATATATATATATATATATGTGTGTGTGTATGTATGTATGTATAGGAAAGATTTTATTTATGTGCAGCTCTCCCCTTTACTTATATCTTTTTTCTACAATAATTACATGGCCGGTGGAAAAACATTTAATAAGGGATTTGTATAGCTAGTTAGTGGAAGATAAAAGGTAACCACTACTGGTCCCTCAATCACTATTAGTTCATCAAGTTCGTGGTTGTAAGATCCTAAATTTCTTTATTATTATTTACACCATAAATTCTCTTAAAAATTATTTAAATTACTATTATCTATAATCCAAATACCAAGATATAAAATTCTCATTATATTATACTCAATATTAAAGCATACATTATAACACTTTCAAAGTTCAAATTAAAATATACTAGAGTACACACAATTTCTGTTCGCCTGGTGAGACCCAGGGTAGCTCACCCAGCGACAACTATCGCCCAGCTAGACCCTGCAGTTAGCAAAACTTGCGCGATAGTAGAACCTCTACTGCCAAAACCAACCAACATACTAACATATAATTCTACATTCTTATGCGTGCATATCGTAATTCATCTATCTTTTTATACCATATTCACAAACTTCCATAATAATATAATAATCACATAACGTCACAACAATGCCTCTAAATTCAAATAACATTATTTCTACACAATTCTCTTATATACATATTAAATAATACAATAATATCCTTTGAAACTTCTAGCCACAATCCAACATACTTCATTTCAAAGCATCCTGTCTTTCTGCATCATCACTATTATCTGCTTCCGTGCAAAGCATGATAATCACAGTCAAACAAAAAAACATAAACAATGCAAGGGTAAGCTTACATAATACGCAACATACCATTACATCAATCGTAAAGCATGAAGGTTGTACAACATTTATATTCAATACCATCAATACACATTCACTAATAGTAAACAACCAAGCAATCATTCTTATATTCCACCTGAACATAAGTAATCACGACCAATCAATAAAATATGAATTAAATATCATAATCAATCAAATCAAACACACTTATATTCTCCTGAATACAAGCTTTCACACAACAGCATGTTCAGATGCGACATATTCCGGAATATCTACATTAAGTTCGGACACCGAGGCGGCTTAAGACCCCTTCCAATTGGTGACAGACGTCCAATCTGTCTGTGTTACCACCAATTTAAGTCTAAGCAATACTCATCTGACAACCACAAACTGATGTCTAGTGTTTACCTGACACCCTGTGACACACAATTGTTGTCTGAGTATGTCCTTTAGGCACCCCTTTGCATATCTGGTACCAAGACCACAATGTAAATCACAAAAATATCTCCTTACATATCTGATATTCTGGATTACATTGACCCCAGTTGTGTCCCTAACATCAATGTACCCGAGCAAACATATCATCCAAGGCTAAGTTACCCAACTGTAACTGCCCATAACCAACAACATCAATAAATAAATTCTCATCATGTATTCCAATCATATGCTTTGTGGTTGCAGCAGTGTCTGATCTTCCGCATCAGAAAAGATTTTGTTAGAGTAAATTTTCTTAGTATGCTCTGTGGCTACAGTTGTGTCTGATCTTCCACATCAGAAAAGATTTTTTCTCTTGTTCTTGGGGATCTCAGTCTAGAGAACTAGTGGGGGCTTTTCTTCAAAAGCAGTAGGAGCAATGGCAATGGACGAAGGCAAGATGAAGATTGAAAAGTTCGATGGTGCGGACTTTGACTTTCGCTTAAGACCCCTTCCAATTGGTGACAGACGTCCAATCTGTCTGTGTTACCACCAATTTCAGTCTAAGCAATACTCATCTGACAACCACAAACTGATGTCTAGTGTTTACCTGACACCCTGTGACGCAGAATTGTTGTTTGAGTATGTCCTTTAGGCACCCCTTTGCATATCTGGTACCAAGACCACAATGTAAATCACAAAAATATCTCCTTGCATATCTGATATTCTGGATTACATTGGCCCCAGTTGTGTCCTTAACATCAATGTACCCCACCAAACATATCATCCAAGGCTAAGTTACCCAACTGTAATTGCCCATAACCAACAACATCAATAAATAAATTCTCATCATGCATTCCAATCATATGCATTACATCACAATTCCAAATAATATATTGTCATTCCAATAATTCAATTCTAGCCACAGAAAAAGTCAATTCAAGCGAAACTAAGTTACCATACCATAACTGTCACATCCAAACTATCCAATAATCATCAATTCCAGATCAAACATCATTCACATCATAATCATCAACCTCAACTATGAAATCTTAATATAGACTAACTTAATTAGTTCAAATAACAATCAAATGCATACTATATTAAATAGCTCAAAACACAATTAAAATAAATGTTATCTTAAATAGTTCAAAATATAGTCAAAATACTCGTTATTTCAAATAACTCAAATCTCTCAACCACCAAATCACTTGTCCATTAACAAAAATCAACAAAAGAGCTTCCCTTAACTATTTCTCCGTCCAAAAGCCGATTAAAACATACCGGGAAGAATCAACCGAAGAAATTACACAGGAACCTGACAAGAATCCCAAATTAACAAAAACCTTAGAAATCAAGATTTTCAAAGAAATTTTATCTTGAACGAAAATGAAAGCATAAAAAACGATCGGAAAAAGGTTTACAAAAATTCCGATCAGACATACCTATATTGATCACCTCTCAGAATCAGGAACAATGAAAGAGACCGCGCCAGATTTCGTCAGCTCGAAGGTCACCATGCAGAGGAGAGAAGATTGGAAACGCGAAGAAATCGTAACAAGAAAGAAGAAAATTTCAGAAGAGAGAAAATATTTTTAAATATATAGATAAGGGTAATGTGAATTTGGATGATTTCTTCGGAGAAGAGAGAAAATTTCTTCTTTTTTTCTTGTAATGATTGCAACCAATTCTATTTCAATTCGTGGTTGCCTTAGTTGCATTTGTTACAAATAAGGGTAATGTGAATTTGGATAAAGCTTGTACCGTGAGACATTTTAAAATAAAGTATAAATTTATTTATATTATTTTGATTATACTATGTATTCTAAAAATATTTGAAATTAAATATTTACATTTTATAATAATATAATATTGTACTAAAATTTTAAAATTTTGATATTTGTTTATATTAAAATATTGCAACTGAATATTTAAAATAGCTAATTATTTTATAATTAGATATTTATTTCAAATTATATATATATATATATATATATATATATATTTTATTAAAAATTTGAAATATTAGCCATATTGATTTGGTAGATCTTTCTCATTACAACCATTATAGCCACTACTAAATATTAGGTATATTATATGTGTACTTTTTGTCATAATTTATATATAATTATTAGTACTTAAAAGTTGTATTTACAAATAATCTGAAAACTTTGTTGACCGCAATAATATCTGAGACTAAATGTACATGTTTTTAAAATTTTGAGATCAAAATAATCGATTTAAAAATGCAAGAATTAAAATCAAATTTGATTGAAAACACATGGATACATAACCTACTTTATATCCTAATTATATTAATCTAATATTAAAAAAAGTTTAATTTAGTGTAAAAGACATTTACATTGATGTTTAATCATATCTTTTTATTTATATGACTTTTAAAGTATTAATTTGTAAAGTTAATACCATAAATTAAGAATTGTGATTGGAAAAACTTTTTTACACTGTCAGTGCATACCAGTTAAACTCTTAAAAAATAGTTTAATTAGTATACATTGATCATGTAAAAGAGTTTTAGACTAACGTTCAATGACAATTGTTCTTTTATATAACTTTTAAAGTATTAACACGTAAAGTGAACAAACTTATCATAAATGAAAAATTGTGAATGAATGTTAGTGTAAAAATACATAGTAATTTTTCTCTTAAAAAAATTATATGTGATAGTATTAATGTATATTTAAGGATCAAAGTGATAGTAATTAGTTAGTAGTAAAAAACATTTGATACTTTTTTAATTAAAAGGAATAAAATTATAGCATCTACTTAATTTTAGGGCGAAAAGGAATTTTTTTATATTTGAAATTATAAATGCACTCATTTTTTGTAAACTATTCTATATCGATAAATTATATGTTCAATCAAGTCAATTTGTAGGAGTGTTCACAGTTTCGGTTAGTTTGGTTTTGGGGGAAATAAAAATTAAACTAATTAATTTTAATTAGACTGGGTTGGTTCAGTTTTTTGAAATTCTTTCTCCTGACCCAAATCAAACTGAACCAATGAAAATCGGGTTGGTTGAGTTAGTTTTCAAAGAAAATCGATGAAAAAATTAAAAAAAAATCATTAATTTGTAAAAAAATAATTGCATACCTGAATTAGTCAAATCCATTAGTCTACTAAATTCATAATTTTATAACAAAATATAAAATATTTCATATATGCTAAATTAGTCAAATTAAACTATTAAAACAACACAATACAATACGAACAATAAATTGTATAAATTTAAAGTATAAAATAAATTTATTAACTTAAAAGTACAAAATATAAAATATGGTCAAGTAAGGGTTTTTTGAAATGTGAAACCCTAAACAAAATACTAAATTTATTAACTTAAAAATATAAAGTAAATATATAATAATATTATATATATATATATTATGTATATATACACACACACTTTTGAGTTGATTCGAGTTGGGTTACGGTTTTGAAATGTGAAAATCACAAAACGAACATGATCAATTTTGGTCGGTTTGGTCGAGTCAAGCCTCATTAAGTAAAAAAATCGAACCAAACTAATTGGTTCGGTTCGATTTTCTGAGTTTTGTTGGATTGACCCAAATCGATTAACATTCATGCCAATTTGTTTAGTTAAATATGTAAACTCAAATTTGATATTAAACTTGATCATTTAAAAGACTCAAGCTTTACAATTTTACCGTGTGTGAGACAAAATTAATTGACTTCAAAATCTCTTTTTTTTTACCTTTATATCACTTAATTGTTAGTTTTGTAGTTTGATTAAGTTTTGTAGTTTGATTTTTAGTCCCACATTGCTTAGTATTGTGAGATGGTGTTCTTCACTTTGCTATATAAGTAAACTTATGTAAGGTTTACAAATGCACCAAAACAAATACTTCTTAGTGTTGTTTATTTCTCTCTTCTCTCCTTTATTGTCTTGTTCCCGACAACTGGTATCAGAGCCCATTTCTTAGTATGCTCTGTGGTTGCAGCAGTGTCTGATCTTCCGCATCAAAAAGGATTTGGTTAGAGTAAATTTTCTTAGTATGCTTTATGGCTGCAGTTGTATCTGATCTTCCACATCAGAAAAGATTTTTTCTCTTGTTCTTGGGGATCTCACTCTAGAGAACTAGTGGGGGCTTTTCTTCAAAAGCAGTAGGAGCAATGGCAATGGACGAAGGCAAGATGAAGATTGAAAAGTTCGATGGTGCTGACTTTGGCTTTTGGAAAATGCAGATAGAAGATTATCTGTATCAGAAGCATATGTATCAACCACTCACAGGAAAAAAGCCAGAGGGTATGAAGGAGGAAGATTGGAGTCTCCTTGATAGACAAGACCTTGGAGCCATTAGACTGACGTTATCCCGTAATGTTGCTTTCAACATTGCAAAAGAAAGGACGACAGCAGGTCTCATGAAGGCTCTTTCCAACATGTACGAGAAACCATCAGCCTCAAACAAAGTTCACTTGATGAGGCAATTGTTCAATCTGCGGATGTCTGAAGAGGCTTTGGTGGCACATCATCTCAATGAACTAAACACTGTTACAACCCAGTTAAGTTCAGTTGAGATTGAGTTCGATGAGGAAGTACGGACTTTAATACTTTTGTCTTCCCTGCCAGAAAGTTGGAATGTTATGGTCACGACTGTGAGTAGCTCATTGGGAAGCAATAAGTTAAGATTTGATGATGTTTAAAATTTGGTTCTCAATGAAGAGATCCGGCGGAGAGAGTCAGGTGAACCATCAACCTCTTCAGTATTGCATACAGAGTCAAGAGGAAGAAGTTCAACCAAAGAAAGTGGACGCGGCAAATCAAAGGAGAAACGATCCAAGTCCAGAAATTATCGTAGTTCCCAAAACTCGAAGACGATCGAGTGTTGGAATTGTGGGAAAACTGGGCACTACAAAAACCAGTGCAGGAGTGCACAGAAGAGTCAAGAAGCAAAGGGCGAAGCAAATGTTGCCTCCACCTCAGGAAAAGATGAGGTGTTGATATGCTCTCTTGAAGATAAAGAGGAGTCTTGGGTATTAGACTCTGGAGCATCTTTTCACGCTACCTCACAAACGGAACTATTCGAGAATTATGTTCTTGGAAACCTTGGTAAAGTTTGCCTTGGTAATGAGCAGTCATGTGAGATTGTATGTAAAGGTGCAATAAAGATTAAGTTAAACGAGTTTGTATGGGAATTGAAAAATGTCAGACATATTCCCGACCTGACTAAGAACTTAATCTTAGTGGGCCAGTTAGCCATTGAAGGCTACACGACAATCTTCCACGGTGATGATTGGAAGATTTGAAAGGGTGCGATGACAAGTGCTCGAGGCAAAAAGAGTGGTACTCTTTACAAGACAGCAGGAGCATGTCATTTGATTGTAGTTGCAACAAATGAAAGTCCCAATCTATGGCACCAAAGACTTGGGCATATGAGTGAGAAAGGGATGAAGGTCATGCGCTCAAAAGGAAAATGATCAGGTCTTCAGTCAGTAGAAATTGACATGTGTGAAGACTGTATACTTGGAAAGCAGAAGAGAGTCAACTTTTAGACAAGTAGAAAAACCCCAAAGAAAGAGAGACTTAAGCTCATCCACTCTGATGTTTGGGGACCAACGACTGTCCCTTCCATTTGTGGGAAGCAATACTTCGTAACTTTTATTGATGATCACTTCAGAAAGGTATGGGTTTACTTTCTGAAACACAAGTCTCAAGTATTTGAAGCTTTCAAGATTTGGAAAGCTATGGTAGAAAATGAGACAGGATTGAACATTAAAAAGCTCAGATCCGACAATGGTGGTAAATATGTAGACACTAGATTCAAGAAGTTTTGCTATGAGCACAAAATCAGAATGGAGAGAACCGTACCAAGTACGCCTCAACACAATGGTGTAGCAGAGCGTATGAATCGAACATTGACTGAAAGAGCCAGAATCATGCGTGTGCAGCCAGGCCTACCGAAGCAATTCTAGGCAGAAGCAGTCAATACAGCAGCTTACTTGATCAACCGAGGTCCATTAGTACCATTGAAGCATAAAATACTAGAAGAGGTATGGAGCGGAATAGAAGTAAAATTCTCACATCTTAGAGTTTTTGGGTGTACAGCTTATGTGCACATTAAAAAGGTGCACTTTCATCGGTTATAGTGAAGATGAGTTTTTGGGTGTACCATTAGCGATCAAGGAAGGAACAAACTTGATCCCAAATAAAAAAGGTGCACTTTCATCGGTTATGGTAAAGATGAGTTTGGCTACCGTCTGTGGGATGATGAAAACAAAAAGATGATCTGCAGCAGAGACGTGATCTTCAACGAAGGAGTCATGTACAAGGATAAGCATAATACAAGTGCCAGAACTCAAAACTGAGTGAGCCAACTTATGTAGAGGTGGATGATGTTGTAGAAAGTCCACCAGTTGAGAGTTCTCAATCAGAGGAAGTAATTGAATCAAGCAGAGAACAACAATTTACTTCAACTCTTGAATTGAGAAGGTCTTCTCGAGTTCCTGTGCCTAACAGGAGATACATGAACTACATGTTGTTAACAGATGGAGGAGAACCTAAAGACTATTCAGAAGCATGTCAAACCACATATGCGAGCAAGTGGGAGCTTGCCATGAAAGATGAGATGAAGTCTTTAATCTCAAATCAAACATGGGAACTAGCAAAGTTACCTATGGGAAAGAAGGCACTTCACAACAAATGGGTGTATCGCGTGAAGGAGGAAGACAATGGCTCCAAAAGATATAAAGTTCGTCTAGTTATAAAAGGATTCCAACAGAAGGAAGGAGTGGATTACACTGAGATATTTGCTCCAGTTATGAAGCTCAATACTATCAGATCTGTGTTAAGTATTGTTGCCAGTGAAGAACTTTACCTAGAGCAATTGGATGTGAAGACTGTGTTTCTTCACGGAGATTTGGATGAAGAAATCTACATGCATCAATCTGAAGGTTTTTCAGAAGGAAAGAAGAAAAACATGGTGTGCAGATTAAAGAGGAGCTTGTCTGGTTTGAAACAAGCTCCAAGACAGTGGTATAAGAAGTTTGAGAGCTTCATGCACAAGGAAGGTTTTAAGAAGTGCAATGCTGACCATTGTTGTTTCTTCAAGAGGTACAACTCCAGTTATATCATTTTGCTACTTTGTGTCGATGATATGTTAGTAGCAGGTTCAGATATGGGTGAGATCAGAAACTTGAAGCAGCAGTTGTCAAAAGAATTTGACATGAAAGATTTAGGACCAACAAAGAAGATCTTAGGATTGCAAATCATGCGAGATAAGCAAAAGGGAACCTTATAGTTATCTCAGACAGAGTACATCAATCGTGTTTTGCAAAGATTCAACATGGGCAGTGCCAAACCAGTTAGCACACCTTTGGCAACTCATTTTTGTCTATCAAAAGACCAATTTCCTAAGACGGAGGAAGAAAAATAATTAATGGCTAAAATTCCATATGCTTCAGCCATTGGAAGTCTGATGTACACGATGGTATACACAAGACCAGACATTGGTTATGCAGTGGGAGTTGTAAGCAGGTTTATGTCAAATCCAGGTAAAGCTCACTGGGAAGCTGTGAAATAGATTTTGAGATATCTACGAGGCACTAAGGAGAAATGTTTGTGCTTTAATAAAGGTGAATTAAAAGTACAAGGCTACGTAGATGCAAACTTTGCTGGAGAAATTTATCATCGAAGAAGTACCACTGGCTACATATTTATTGTTGAAACTACAGCTGTTAGTTGGATGTCATAGATACAAAAGATCATTGCTCTATCCACTACAAACTCTGAGTATGTAGCACTAACAGAAGCTAGCAAAGAATTGATATGGCTTCAAGGATTGTTAATAAAGTTGTGATTCATCCACGAAAAAAGTGTTTTGCACAGTGATAGTCAGAGTGCAATACATCTGGCTAAGAATTCAACATTCCACTCCAGAACGAAACACATTGATCACCGTTATCACTTCATCAGATCTCTACTTGAGAATGAAGTACTAACGTTGAAGAAGATACTAGGAAGTAAGAACCCAGCGGATATGTTGACAAAGGTTGTCACAACAGAGAAGTTGAGGCTTTGCAGTGTCTCAACTGTCCTTCAAGAATGATTGATGATGAAGACAACTACAAGAAGTGATAATCAAACTCCAAGTGGGAGAATTGTTAGTTTTGTAGTTTGATTAAGTTTTGTAGTTTGATTTTTAGTCCCACATTGCTTAGTATTGTGAGATGGTGTTTTTCACTTTGTTATATAAGCAAGCTTATGTAAGGTTTACAAATGCACCAAAACAAATATTTCTTAGTGTTGTTTATTTCTCTCTTCTCTCCTTTAGTGCATTGCTCCCAACATTAATAACCTTCTATATACAAAAAGCAATCAATTATATACTGAGCGAGGAGTAAAGTTGACAAACTAGGATAGATTTAATCGACTAACCCATCACCTAATGAAATATGTCATATGATGATGTTTAAAAAACTTAATTCGATATAAAATTGAGTCAAAATGGATAAATCCAAGGTCATGAAGGGTCAAATTGGGTTCAAGTAATCAAGATACATGTAATCCTATTTTGGTTTACATTATTCAATTTTTTTACTTTTTAAAATTTATATAAATTTAAACAAAATAAAAAAATAACCTCAGTCTAATAGCTCATCAAACCTAGTTAGGCCTATAAAATTTCCGTATAAAATTTAGATTGGGGCGAGCAATCCATTTTCTAGGTTTGGCTTACCAAGTTGTTCATTTTGACGAAAATTCAATTACTTTAAAAGTATTATTTTTTATCTTCATCATTCATTTAGTAAGAATGAAACATAAATTAATTAGAAAAAGAAAAAAAGAATAAAAATAAAACTAAAAATTTATATTATGAAATAAACAAATCGATATTACATGAGTATAACGTGGTTTATATAAAAAATTCTAAAACTTTATATCTCAATATAATTACTTGTGTTTTATTTTGATTTTTTATTTTATCTCTAACATTCTTTTTTTCAAAATATTATATAAGATACACTGATAAAAACTTTTTTTCCTCGTCTCCTATATAAATCTCCGGAAACTAAAAACAAACTGAAAATAAGACTATAATTTTGTAATTAAAGTGAAAAAAAATGCTGAAATTATTCAATGAAAATACTTTAACAACCTTTGCAAAAGTAAACGTTTTTTTGTTGTTAAATCCCGTACTATTGTTATTGTTTACCTTAAATTATAGTGTGTACTTATTATTTTATTTTTATCTTGCAATAATTAAAGAATGATACAATTAAAGTAGTGTTTATGAATAAAAAATTTTAAACTAAAAATATATATTTATTAACTAAATAAAATCATTAGTCTCGAGATGTCATTCAAATTGTTAAAATATAATTCAAATTTACTCAAGTCTATGGACAAAAATAAAATAAAGATTGTTTTAGATATTGAATTGGGAAAAAAAATGGTGGAAATTTCTATTTTTAGTTGTAGTCTTATGCATTGTTGATATTTACTATGTGTCCTAAATTATGTACTACACATGTCAAGATCCACGCCATGGTAGGGTGTACACATTCATGTTCGTTAGTTGTTGGTATGTCAAAAACTAGTTAATTTTACATTCATTAAAAAAACTTCATTCCCTATAATGTATATACTAAATACCACATTGACCTTTGATGCATAAGCATTTACATTTTTTTACTTTAAGAATTAAAAGTTTGTTAGAAAAGAAAGAAAATTCTTAGCTGTTCGGTTTTCTGAAACCTTTGATTTGTTACAACTCCCAAAAATCATCTCATTTGGCTTGTTTGTTGAATTTCCAAGTTTTCTTTCTTTTCTCATTCAATGCATATTTCTCAAAGTTTTAAGGCTTTCACCTTCAATGATGATCAAAACCAATTTTCTTGAAGACCCATTTGAACATTTCCAAAATTGTCGGTATGTTATTTCAGTTATTACCAACCTCATCAATTGGATATCTATATGTTTGATGTTATCAATTGATTCTTATACAATGTTCTGGTTTATTGTGGTTCAGAAATTGTGATTGGGTTCTTAATGATCAAAATTTAAGAAGAAAAGGATATATTGAAATATGTAAGAATTTTATGCAAATTATTCCCTTTTATATCATCAATGGTTATGCCATTACAATTGTAACCTCTTGGTCATTGTTTTCGTTTATTAATTTTGGTTTGGATATGCCATATGCAGAGACCAGATATTAGAGACCAGATATGTCTATACAAAATGAACATTCTGATACAAAAGATTTAATAAGTAAGTTCTTAATCTTGATTTTGTATATCAAATATTCATCATATCATAGAATCATTTTATTTAATTTTTTTTGTTCCTTCCTCCTATTCCGCAAAATTCTTTAATGATAGTCACTTGATGGGTGATACAAGATTATGCAAATTTGTTTTCTCTAAGGAATAAAAGAATGATCGTATGTGATTTTAGATGACTAGCATGCAATTATCAAAATTCTATTGTAAATTGTTGAAAGAATCATTTGTTTTTTTGTTCTAGTTACTAAATATATATAGTACATTCTTAATGTGTTTTGTACCATTGCATAATATCAAAGATGACATATTGATGAGAGTTAAATGGTTTTGGTTTTAGCTAAGCACTGCACCAAAAATCTATTTCCTAAATAGCTTTCCATCTTTAGGAAGGTTTATAAACATGATATGCAAAAGTTTTGCACTATCACCTACTTGGAAAATATGTAGCATCACATATAGATGGTATTCATTGTATAAATTATGCATAGAGAATGGTATTGTCTCAAAAACATATGTTTGTGCAACCAATCATCGTGAATATTTGATTAACTAGTATTATAACGTAATGTTAACAAAATAATGTTAAGAAGTATTTTTTTTAATAAGTCAAAAGAATATTATTAAAAAAAATTAAGCAAAAAGTATAAGACATGCTTGCTTAACCAAGATACAAAATAATTATCAGTTTAGTACAAAGTAACAAAACTAAGTGCAAAGAGAATAATTCATAATCTATTTTGCAAAAGAATGAGTAATATATTTTACCACGTAATACCATTCTGAGAAACTCAACTGAACTGCATAAAATATATTATCAATGTGGATCGCGTGATATTATGTTGTTTTCGGACTTCTAAATATACTATATACCTGTCTATAACTCATGTAAATTCTTCTCTTCCCGTGAAAATAATTGTTTGCTCCACTCCTACTTTCAATTAGACCCCTTATCTTTCATTTCGTTTCCCATTATATTTTTGCTTGACCCTATTCCAAATAATCTTATGTAACCTTTACATAACCTTTTGTTCCCTAACCATTGAACCTGATTTGATTTTCATCCTCATACATTCTTTTTATATGATGAGTCCACCAACCAGGTGGACCCCACATTGAGCCCTCTAAAGATTGCAATTCAGCCCACCATTTACAGCACTGATATTGAAGCTTCTCAAGTGAAGGATTTATATATTGCTAGCAAATGAATGCAATAAATTACATACTTATAGAATTTAAAACAATAAAATATCGAATAACGAATTATGTAATGTGATTAGAGAATTCCTTATATTAGAGAATTTCTAACATGATTATATACAATGCAAAAAAATTATTTATAAGTGCAACATTAATAAACTAATTTTATCTTATTTGTCGGATTCAACTTTAATAGTTGTTCTTGTGAAAGGAAACTTGTCCCTTTATAATTAACTTCAATTGATCTCTTAGATTTTTCTTATATTTACTAATTATTAGGTCCACAAAAAAGGTTAACAAACCTTATGCATCAAGCTGGGAACAAGTTTTGTGCTGATTGTGGAACTCCAGAGCCAAAATGGGTGTAAGTATTTGCGTATTTTTTTTCCCAAGAATTTAGTATGTTTGGTTTGTTTATATCTCGTGTTTATATAACATGAAGTGAAGTTATTATCGCGTGTTAATTTTAAAAAAAAAAAATCCTATGTTTCTAAGTAAACATAAATTTGTCTTTTCTATTAAGGTTATTTAAACAACAATCTTAAATCATTTTTATGTGGTTTTTTTATAAATAGAGGGTTGGGACCAAATTTATAATTAGATAAATGTACATAGTCATAGAAGGTCTTGTAGACATGGTTATTCATTTGTGCTAAATGAGTGAAAACAATAAATTAATCAAGTCTAAAATTATATTTGCTCCTTCTAATCTCCTATTCTTAATGGAGTAAGACGTCAAGTTAACTTTAATAGTTATTAACGCAACACATTTCCAAATTAAATTCATGGTGAAGGAATTATATATGGTATATTTATACAAACTAGGAACAATGAATTAATACAATAATTAATATATATATATATATATATACACACCAAATATTGCTTTGGAGCTTTTTTTTTTTAAAAAAAACCATATGTTTTGCAGCTTATAAACCTTATACATGATTTGTACAATAATTTCTCAAGAAATTGTTAAGATATGGAATATTCTATTCAAAGTTAATTAAGAATTTCATATCATAAAATTATTAACTAATAATATTCATAATTGTTTTCATGTGATATAAATTTCAAACATCAGATCTTCAAGTCTTGGAGTATTTATTTGCATCAAGTGTTCTGGAATTCATAGAAGTCTAGGAGTCCACATATCAAAGGTATGTTTCTAATAAAACTTTTAAAATATGTTAGTCACATTTATCCTTATTGAAAAAGAAAGGAAAAGATTGGGCTTCACAATCCGTTTGTATGTGCATACACAAACACAAGTTTATATTTGCATGAAATAATTTTTGTTGGCAGTAAAAGAATTATGTTAAAATTAAATAACTATATTTCTACTCTTAGAAACATGTGCTGGGAGACTAGGGGCTATTATACTTTTTTTTATAAGGTGCTTTAAATCTTGAGTTTCTAATTTTCTGAAAATGCTACTAGTGGCACAACTTTCTCTATACTTGATCTCATAATTGGTCATTAGCAAATGTGGAAATATTTATCTTACATCATGTAGCATATTATTAAGAAAATACTTGCTAGATGGAAAAAAAAAAGTCATCAATTAAGATTGATAATACTCAAGGGATTAAATCTACATAATATATAGTTCATAAATTTTAGTAGAATACTAGAGAATCTTTAATAAAAATTAGGGGTGTAGGTTGGTTGGATCAAATTTTGTGAAATCCATAACTCAATCTAATTAAAATTTTTTGAGTTGGATTTGTTGAATTTGTGCAATTTTAACTAAAATGCAATCCAATTCAACCTGTTCATAAATAGGTTAGATCAGGTTACAACAATCAATTAAACATTTTTTTTCAATTGAAATTCTAAAATTGTATTTTAAAAATAGACAATATAATTATTGCAAAGTAAAAATAAATAGAAAAGTATAACTATAATTAAAATATTAAACAAAAATAAATTAAAATAATAAATAGACAAAATATAAGACTATCAACTCAAAAAACAATAGTAGTTAAAACTAAAAATAACTTATCACCCAACTCTAAATTATTAGGTTGATGGGATTGAATCAAGTTTGATGTAATTGGTAGAAAAATTTAACTCAATTTGTTTAAATTTATTTAAGTTGGAGGGTTACCTGCCTCAATAATACTCCAAATTAAAATCTTGTTTTAATTGATAAAATAAGTTTAATTTAATTTACCTCTTTAATTCAATTTATTTGAGAAATCTATCCCATTGAATCTTATAAAAACACTCTCATGTATGACTTTATCTATTGTTGGATGGGAGGAGAATATTTACCCTTGTCCATATTTTTTTCCCCTATACACTAAGGTTATTTGTACTTTCATAATAGAACATTGCAAAAAGAAATTCTAACATAATTTCAAGCTATTGTAGGTTTTATCATTGAAGCTAGATGAATGGACAGATGAACAAGTGGATGCATTAGCAAAGATGGGTGGAAATGCACTCTTAAATAGAAAATATGAAGCTAGCCTCCCAAGTAGCATAAGAAAACCAAAACCACATTCATCCATTGAAGAACGCTCTGATTATATTCGGTAACTAAAAAAACAATTTTTTTCCTTTTGAGAAATTAACTCATGGTAGTTCATAAATGTATAATTTGATTTTTCAGGAGAAAATATGAACTTCAACAATTCATGGAGTGTGATGACAACATGTCATGTCCTATTGTCCCATCTCAAGGAAGAAGTATATCACTTGCTCTTGCTCAAAGTAGCACTTCTTACTACAATTCTTTTATGGACAAGAAACCATCCGAAAAACACAGACACCGTATTGGAAATGCATTTCGAAATAGTTGGGGAAGAAAAGATAATGAGCACAAGTCTTCAAAGAAGAGTACCTCATTGGTAATTTCTCTTTTCGTTAATGCAAGATCTATTACTCATCTCATAGAAACAATACTTTTAGTATATTACTGCAATAAATTAAGCTACATAATAGTTTTTGAGAAAAACATTTATACATTATCGTATAAAAAGTTTTATACTAACATTTAATCATAATCCTTGTATATGGGATTAGTTTATTGATTTTACCAATTATTTTAAAAGTCATGTATACGAAGAGTTGTAATTAATTGTCAATATAAAAAGTTTTTACACAAGTAGTATATCGATGTTAAACTCATAGTTTTTTATCTTTCTCCTAACTCCACTCTTGTCTACTTTTTAGAAAGAAAATAAAGAGGGAGAGGGAATGAATTTAGTAATACAAGAAATTTTTATGGAATAAGTTTCATATTTCTATATTTAAACAATATCTATAAATCTAGTAACGTTTTTGCCTTATGATATTATCTTACTATCAAATGGATTACTAAGAAAATAATTAGATTTGGATAATTTTTTATCTTCCTATGATTCTTAATATAAGCCTTTATTATACAAAATTTGGATGTTTGTGGAGGCAAAAAAAATATAAATTTTTTTATATACATTATTATGACAAAATATTTTATTTTCCCAAAATTATATGTTTATTAGTTTATTATACAATAAAAAAACACAAATTATACAAGATTTAGACTTCAAGAACTACAATATTTGATTTTTATAGCCTATTTTCCTTATATATGTTCTTTGACTTCGGAAATAATCAAAGCATTATTATAATGAGAAGCATATTTTTTATACTTTATTTTGGGTAGAGAAGAAAAATGATAGTTATTGAAACATTGAACTTTTTTTTTAAAATACTTAATATTTTTTTCTCTTGTTTACTGTTATAGGCAGGTATGGTTGAATTTGTTGGGTTGATTAAGGTTAATGTGGTTAAAGGCACTCACCTAGCTGTTCGAGATGTAATGACTAGTGACCCTTATGTCATCCTTTCATTGGGACACCAAGTGAGCATATTCATATATTGACCTACTTTAAAGTATAGATGAAATGGGAAAAAATGTTACATAACATGATATATGTATTTTTATTTGTTGTTGCAGTCAGTGAAAACACGTGTCATAAAGAACAATTTGAATCCAGTTTGGAATGAAAGCTTAATGTTATCAATTCCAGAGAACATTCCTCCTCTAAAAGTGGTAAGTTCAATTTCCAAATTTTAATAATTATAAATGGTTGTATGATTATGATGGTTAGTGGATGGAAATTAAATACTTCATTCACATTTTCTATCTACATTAACATTAAGAATGTTATATCATTTAATAAGTTATATAAAAAATAAAATACAATTAAAAAAAATTCATGATAAGAAGTTTCATAGTTAGTAAAATAGAAAATGAAACAGGAATTGTATATAGAAGATTTTCATCCATAGTGTTGTACCATTATCATACTTGTACTAATGAGACAACTTCATGAATGGTGTTTTGAGAGTTTAGATTAGATACATTTATTTGTGTAATTGGTCACTTTAATTGAAACAATATTAACATCCTTCAACATTAAATTTGTAAAATTAACTTGTTAAAATATATTTTTATATTTTAAAAAAATATTATTGGTTTAACAAGAAGTTTCGACTTCGAAGTCGATAAAGTTTGTCATTCATAATCATCTACAGGCTCAATCTAAATAGTCTCTAACAAAGGATACATGTAATTAAACTAAAAAAAATATAGAAGAAATGTTGTGCATAAGTTAATTTAAGGAAACAAATTAAAAATAAGGAAAGTTAGATAAGAGATTTTTGGCAAGAAGTTGTTGAGATTTAATTAGTCTTTTGTGGATAAAAAATTAAACATTATCAGGATTTCAAAAGTAGAGATAAAAATAGCATATTTTGCATGATTAAAACTTTTATTTCGTGCAACTAAGCTATATTTTTCATTCTTTTTAATACCAAAGCCACATTTATGATTAATTGTGTATTAAAACAAAACACCATGTACTAAGTGACTTTGAAACCAATGAGTATATATTGTTTGATTTATATTGATAAAACTCATTTATAGGATTGTCTACTAATAATTCTTAATGAAGACTAATTGTCTACTAATATTATAGGATTAATAAAAAAGATTGAAATAGAAAAAAGGGGAAATGATGAAAATGGGTGGCCTACAACTCTACTTTTGAAACTAATAATAGAATTCAAAGAAAATGAAAAAAAAATTAAAAACAGTAAAACTATCATTTAAGAAACAATGCAAAAGATCTGTCAAAAAAAAAAAAAAAAAAAACAATACGAAAGATGAAACCTTATATAACTAAGCTACAATGCTACATCACTGAACACTAAGTCACCAACTAGCAAATTAAGTGGAAAATTAACCAATTCTATAACAGATTAAGGTAAATGAAAATATAATGAATTGACAGTCTAATGTGAACATAAATAAATAAATATATATATATATATATATATATATATATATATATATAATAAAGTGAATATCTATGTTAGTCCAACTTTGCAGTCAAGATATTCAATCCTGACTTGAGATTTTTGTCAGAAATTAACATCATAGGCTTAAAAAGTAAGGGACAATTTTCAACTTGTAAGCTAGCTTTGGGGTGAAGTTATGTCAAAAACCTACAATTCTAAATTATTTGTTGCATATCACTATTTCTTAGAGTATTTTATTATATGACATTAAATTATGAGTTTAATTGGTATCCTGTTAGTGTATAATATTTTTACACCGACAGTCAATCATGACTTTTCATTTATGTGACTTTTTAAAGTAGTAATGAGTAAAGTAAATAAATTTATCATGAATGAAAGATTATGATGAATGTCAGTGTAAAAATCTTTACACTGACAATAAATACCAATTAAACTCTTAAATTATTTGTAATATATTACGACTAAATACAATGCATTAGTCATAACCTAAAAATATCATTTTCATTATTTATATTGATATTCATTATTCTGTCTAATTTACATGAAAATTGGTCATATATGAACTTATGATCAAATTTTGTGTCACTAAGCTCATGTGCAACATACATTTTCTATATTTTTCTCGTCGAATCTTTCATACCTTACCTTTTCTTCATCTATCCTTTACAACTTGTATAAATGAAAAAATTAGCTAAAAATTTTCTTAATATTGTTCTTTCTTTTTATTTTAATTTTTAAATTAAGCTAAATAACTTACATATCTTGATACTATTTTCTCTTTGAAAATTCTACATGTCTCCTCAAAAAAGTTATGTAAGTGTCTAACATTGTACTTATTTTGATGTCACCATCTATGTATTAAACAGATAGAAATCCTCTATTCTTGTTTCATATCCTCTTTTTTGTCTCTCACCAATAAAAAATGTCATGTTATTTAATAAATCACACTTGATTTTTTTTTATAAATTTTTTTATCTCTTATATAACTCATTAAAGGGTATGATATTTTTACTGATGGATAGTACAAGAAAGGGGATACAGAATTGAGATAGAAGATTATCATCCGGCATTATAGATACAACATAAAGCACTGTCATTTTACTTCCATCGTTCATTATATTTCATGTATAGCATTCTTTGTGTCAACCATCTTTGATTAATTAGATTTGTTGGGTGTTTATATGCAGCTTGTGTATGATAAGGATACATTTTCAACTGATGATTTTATGGGTGAGGCTGAAATAGACATCCAACCTCTAGTTATAGCTGCAAAGGCTTATGAGAAATCAAATATCAATGAGTCCATGCAGCTTGGAAAATTTGTAGCAAGTAAGGACAATACCCTTGTTAGAGATGGTATCATATCCCTTGATGAAGGCAAGATCAAACAAGAAATCTCAGTAAGGCTACAAAATATTGAGAGAGGTGAGTTAGAGCTTGAGCTTGAGTGTGTTCCTCTTACTCAATAGTCCAAAAGAAATTCAAATCTTGGTTGAAACCACATTTTGGATGAGAGCACAAGTCATAGGAATTTGTATGTGTTAATTGTTCTACTCACCATTCTCTTGTACATTATTTCATGCCATGGTGAGATCAATTCATTATCCAATTATTATGTGTAACTAAATTTTCAATTCAAATGATTAGGATTCAAACGAACTTTCAATTCAAGAGTAGAGTCTTCCTTGCTGATATTAAATAGGAATCATGACCAAATTTAATTAGAAATAATTCATCATTTAATAATTAATAGTTTCACAAGATTTTCAAGTATTTTAAATATTTATATTAATAAATAAAAATAATAATTTTTATTTAATTTAAATATTTCGTTGCTTTCATTCCTGTTTATGTCTTAAGGTACACTTAATTAAAAAAAATGTAACTAATGGTTTAATTTTTATTAAGAAGGTTATATCTATTTTTTATTAAACTCTTTATTTATCTTATTGAATATTTTTGCAATGTTTTATTTTTTTCATTTCATTTCTTTTCATTTTAAAATAAAAATAAATAACAATTTGATGAAGGTAACAATATAATTTTTTTTTAAAAAACATAACATTGTCTTAAAATTTAAATTGACAAACAAAAAATTAAAATCATTTTAAAAATTGACACTTAAATTTAAAAAGGAACCAATTATTTTAAGTTAACATGTGTTTTGTACTCAACTTTGAAAAGTAGAGTTCATTATTAGTTCATCAATTGTATGTAGCTTTCGTGTTAAATAAAAAAAATGTAATACCATTTCCCTTTTGCACGCTTATTAATGAATGTAATGAAGAAAAAAATGTTACCAACTTAATATTTGACAACAAAAGGAAAGTTTCATAAATTATAAATTGTATATATTTAAGAAATACTTACTTTCTTTTGAAATTTATTGCAACTGCATGAGCATGAGCATTACACTAAATTCATAAAATTATTTATTTATTTTACTAATTACACTAATATAGCATGAGCATTACATTGTTCATATAATTAGAAAACATGCTTGTAGTATATGTAGCTTATGTGTTTACACCATATGAGATGCTGAAAGTGTATTTGATATTTTGTTTTTCTTATTCTTACATAAACTTTTATTTTTATAAATTTTATTGAGCTTACCCATAGTCATATTATTAATTTGATGGGTAAGAGTTTAAATTTGGTCAATTATTAACCTACCCAACTACTTATCTATTAGGATGGCAATGGGTAGAGTTTAAGTAAGATACTATAATACTTATTTTCATACCTGTGTTTAAAAGATATATCTGTATCTGACCTCATACCAACGCGAATAATCCTCATCTAGTACTCGTTGTGTACCTATATACACATACCCATAGTTATCAAAATTGCGAGTTAACTCGTAAAATCGTATGAGTGTACAAGCCTTTGACGAGTTAAATCACATGTAGAATCAAAAGAGTAGTAAACTTGATAAGATCGAAGTAAACTCAGTATAATCGGAATAAACTCGATAGGATCGAAGTAAACTCGTGAGTAAATTTTTTGGGTGGTGTTTTCTTATTTCGACTCTAATTTTAAGTGTTTTAAATATAATTTGTTCTTATGTCTAAAAAAGTTTTTAAATTTTGAGTGTTTCAACTCTAATTTTACTTATTTGGAATAATTTAGACTTATTAGGTGGATTTGAATTTATTATGTATTAAAAACTTTCAATTTTTATATAATTTATAGGCATATTTTTAATGAAGTTATAAATTCTTATGATTTTACAAGTCGAGTTTACGACTCTTTTATTGAGCTCTGACGAATTTATGTAAACTCTCGATTTGGATAACATTATTAATACTCGCATTCATGACCTGCTTTTTACTTATATAAGTATAGAGACAATAAATAAATAGCTTTTATACATAAATAAACATAATATAAAAAGCAAACAAACATAACATTAAACATAAAACAAATTATAAGATACTTCCTAAAGTTTTATATGATTATAAATAAACTTATGTTTTTTTTTACCATAAAATTAAATAATGTTGTAAGTTTATTAAGATTTATTTTATAAATAACACAATTTTTCTTGTAAATTGTATTTTTATCTTAGTAAATTTGCATAAAATATATTATATGTCTCTTTTTATCCTATAATTATATTATTTATCATAGATTATAATACAAATAACATTTTTAGCAATATTTTTCACTCAAAAATATAATTATGTAATATTATATAATATAATTATATTAAATTATGTATATATGTATTAAAATTATATTAAAGTATATATATATATATATATATATATGTATGTATTAAAGGTGCAGGACGGGTTGGGTACTATAGTATCTATACTCGCCCCACACATGCATATTTTTTATGGGTCGGACCCACCCATATCGAACTCATTTTTGTGGGTTATTACCCGCCCCGCATAAGGGTATTTTGTATGTACCCATAGGGCTCAAGTCTATTTTAACTTATTGCCTTTGTTCTTTACAATATTGATTTTATCTATTTTCAAAATTGTTAAGACCAAAATCAATTATAAGTTTTCAATGTACTTTTCACAATATATATGCAGACGTCACAAAAAGATTCAGGTATCTTCTCACCGTATACTTTTCACTTTATACACACTCTAACTTAGGCGTCGAAATCTCTGCATATACCCATATGCTCCTACCTATTAGAAAGGAGTCCAAAGACTACTAGGTTCAATACTAATTGTTCTTGTAATAACAATACTGATCCATTTCATTTTAAATGTTATAATTTCAAAACCTAAGTGCAGCTAAAAGATAATATTTTCTTATAATTTATTTTAAGCTTAGATTAGCGTTAGGCTTCCGTGAGAACATATTTAACCTTAATAGTTATTATCTTTCAACTAAAACATTTACTAACTTAACCCTCCAAACATGGTTGAAAGTGTTCAATCAATTTTTCAACAAAACAATTTATAATAAAAAGGGTAGATACCCACGTCAATAACGACCAAATACTTAAGCATTGAAAAGTTTTAAAGGTGCTATATCCACTTACCATCAAATTTTATTGAACTTAAAAGAAGGGGAAAAGAAAACATCATAAGAGTACCCACATTTTTTTTACAAGCAAATCAAATATATTTCGATAAGAAGCATATAAATGTAAAAGGAGCATAGAGAGTTAACTACACCTCCCATAATACAAAGCTTAAAGGAGCATTTCAACTACATAATATACATGTAGCCATAACCAAAAGCAGTAGGAGTCCATGATTAACAAAACATCATCCTACAGTCCTACTACAAAGACATAACTATGAACAAAAGGTCAACCCAAAATGAAATTAGACCAGTATTAAACACTTACATACAAGATAAGTAATGCAAAAGGTATGTACACCATTTAGCAAAACACATCCCTAATAGATCCAAAATGATAAGAAATCCAATTCCAAGAACTATATTGTATAAACATAAGATATCCAGCGAGCCTAAGGTCTTGTTATTGAAAATAATGGAATTTTTGGCTAACTATATGCCCAAACAAACAACATATCAAAATAGGTATCTATATTTCCTTCTGAATCTTCCCAGCAACCAAGAACCAGATAAATGAAACAAATGAGATAAAAGAGAGGGTAGAGAGGACTCCACACCAATCCATCTCAACACACTAGACCAGAGAGATTGTGAAAACTCACATGAAAGGAATAGATGATTACTATCTTTTAAATTTTCCTTACATAAACAGCAAAGGTAGTTGTTACCTTGCAACCCCACTCCTATCCTCCTCAGGTTGTCCTTTGTAGGGAATTGATTCAACAGTAGCCTTCAAGATAATACAACCACTTTAGATAGTAACTTGTCATTCCAAAGCCACTTAAACAAGTGGGGCTCACCATTGATAGTGGTAACATCATAAGACTCAACACATAAGAAAATGTAAGTTGATGCAACAAAAAATGAATTATTTGCTACAGCACACCAAGCCCATTGGTTGTTACCCTGCTGAACAAAATTAACATTATGCAATAATTCAAACAATTCCAATAGGAGGTCACCCTCCCAAACAAAAAGGCTCCTTCTCCAAGACCAATTCCAAGATGTTGGTCTGGTCCCTACCTCCCTCAAATCATGCACAGTAACATCCTTATCAACAACTGAAGAGAAAATTCTTGGATACTTATCTGCCAGTGTACCTCCCCCTACTCAATTATGCTTCCAAAAGAGAGTGTTTTACCATCCCTTATTTTCCTTCTAATGCTTCTTGATAACCACCCGGGATAAGAGGCAATATTATTATCTACCAACCACACATCTCTCCACCAAATGGACCATTTAGCTGATCAAGGAGTTAAATATGAAAAAGTGTGGAAGGCTCCATATCTACTTCTCAATAATGTGCATAAAATAGCATCTTTATAATTTAAAAATATTCATCTCCATTTTGCTAATAGGCTAAGATTGAATTTCATAAGGCATTTGACTCCCAAACCTCCCTCCTTTTTAGGCATCGAAACTCTTTTCCAACTAACCCAAGCAACCTTATTAGTTTCAACATCCTCCCCCCCCCCTCGACACACAAACTTATGTTGAAGTCTTACTAGACAATCAATAACTTTCCTAGGCACCTTGCAAAAAGAGAAAAAATACAAAGATATGCTAGTAGAATAGAATTTAACATTACCAAGCGACCTCCAAAGGACATGCACCTAGCCTTCCATACTATCAGCCTCTTCTTGAAATTATCCACCACCGGTTTCCAAGATGACACTCGCCTTGGATTTATCCCAATTGAAATTTCCAAGAATTTAAATGGCAGGGCGCTCACCATACAATTCAGCAAACAACCTACTGCAGTGAAAAAATTATTATCCACAAGTAATTTGTAAAAGTGACTCTTATAAAAATTTACTTTCAAATCAAATATCAGGTCCAAACCCCTTAAAATTACTTTCACATATCATACAGCATGAAAGTAAGTTTCCCCACATATTTGGTTGCATATTAACTAGGTAATTTTTACCTCTAAAACCTGTAAGGGTCAACCTAGTGATTATGGATCGAAGTATATTCATGATGATGTAGGTTTGATTCTTGTTACTAGCAACCTATACCCAAAAAACCTTAAAACTATTGTGGTAGCTTTTGCATATTGAACCATGACATGTTTCAACAAAGTAATATCTAAAATTATTCTTTAGAAAAACAATTATCTCTTCAAGAAACTAATTCAATAATAGTATTATTTATTTTTAAAATAAAAAAAAACTTATAAAGAGAGAGGGAATGTCAAACACACATTCATAATAATTATTGTCAGAATTTTATTTTAATTTTTTATGTAATTTTACGACTTAATAAACATTTTAATCCTGAACTTTTGATTCTGAAAATGCTTACTTTTTCATTTTGATTCTTTAAAGTTTGTTTTATTTGATTTTAGTCCTACGAATATATTTTATTTTAAAATAGTCATTGTTGATATATGTTTAAAATTAAGTAATGATGTAACTAATGTTTTGTTACGCTAATTGTTTCATGTTACTGGAACAATGTTTATTATTTGTAACTAATGTTTAAAATTAATAACTATGTTAAAAATCATAAGATAACTAATTATTTGATTAATTAATAATAATTTTATAATAAGATACATAATTATTAAATTCTTATAATAATTATTTTTAAAATTTATCTCAATAATTTTTAATTAGTTTATACTATAAAACTTACCAATAATATAAGATAATAACTTAGTTAATTTTCTATCACCTATTTATTTATGTTTTAAGACTTAACATGGTACATATATCTTCTTTTTGTTTATTTATGTATCTAGTTAGAGCTATCAAGATAAGTCAGACCTCATATATAAGCTAATACATGGCCTGAAGAAATGGACAAGGCTGAATAGAAGAAATTTAGGTCCTATATAGAACTGGGTAAAAATGGGCTAACCGATGGGCCTATAGAGCCAAAATTATTAAGGCAGTTTTTTTTTATACCCCTCATCTTTTTCAATTTTTTGCAAAATCCCATAACACTCTCACCCTCTTTTATCTTAAATTTGTTTGCAAAGCATCATCCAATTTCACAGCTACACACGCACTTCTACCCATCTCTTTGAAAGAGCAGTTAGCTTCTCCATTTTGCACTCCCATCCTCTTCGAATATATACATTTTTTCATCTCCATTTTAGGAACCTCCTCTGCCGACAAAAAAATAATAAATTTTTTAAATTCACATAAATCATTCCAAATCAAGTTATCCATAATACATTATGTATATCCTGGATCGAACTATCTGGAATGCAACAATGCACTTGGAAATAGTATTTTAGATAGGCTAATCAGGAATGTAGATAATATTTTCCAGATCAATTGATTTGTAACACTACAACCAATGTTGAATACCACGTAATGATGCACCAAGAATATTGCAAACCAATCCTAATCAACAAGAAACACTAAAAATGTCATACCTGAACGAAAATTTTTCCATTCTAAATAACACATAAATCAACTAACAATATCATAACGACTTGTAGGAACATATAATGCTTAGGGATATGCAATAGAGCACAATGTGATAGTTGATGTTTGACACACAAGAGGAGCAACTGAGCAACATGCACAAGCAATATAGTAAAAATAAATAAATTTCAGGATTTAAAAATCAAATAAGGTGAAAGTATGTTGGAATTCTTTTAAATATTATAAACGCCAGGGGTTCAAATACTAAATGAGACGGTATTAAAAGAAACTATCATTTATTAATTAGGTATTTTTCATGACCAAATTATCAATTAAGCCTACTTTTGCTATGTTTGGCAAAATTAGCTATAAGCTAATTGAATATGAAAAACTTGTAGAAAAATTATAAACTTATAAACTAGTTAAAATAATAAAAAATTTATAATTAATTATTTACTTAAAAATATGACAAATAAATTAATAAAAATAAAAATAAAAATAATAATAACTTATAAGCAAATTTATTTTTATAAGCTATTTAAAGTAGTTTATAAAAATAATCTATAAATTACTAAAATAAGCTTATATACCAAACAACCATATTTTGGTCAGGATAACTTATAAATTAGTTAAATGATCTTATAAGTTATTAGAACAACATACCAAACATATTCTTTTTCTATTTTTATAATTTTATATTTTTAGTTATTTCAACAAATAATTTTATTAAAAATTATAATTCAATAAACTAATTTAACAACTTTTATTTTTAAACATTTTTTATGCTCATTTTGACAAAATAACCTAATCGTATAGTATACCTCATCTAGTGTGCACCACCCCACATTTATCATTTATAAAATTAATATGAATCGATGTTTGCATATCTTTGAATAATAATAACCAATGCAGGGTCTCTTTTCCTTTGGCCATCTTTTTGTCTTCCATGATACTATGATAGATATATTTGTTTTCTCTCTTTTTCTTACGCCATATTCCACTCATTTTCACTTTGTTAAACACGCAAGTTTTGACCCCAAAAAATGCAAGTAAACACAAGAATCCAATAATACATTATCCATGATTTTCTCCTTACATGTTTGGTTTCTCTTTAATCTAAAGTCACAATTGATTACACATAAATTTTGATATATTTAATGTTGGGTTAAAAAAATTTGGAATTGATTTTATTTCTAAAATTAATTTTAAATTGAAACACATTGAAATAGCTTTTATGTTTGATAAAACATTTTACATGATTTTATTTTTATCTTACATTTATAGTAAAACATCCCAACATAAATAATATAATCTCAAAATCAATTTTAACCAAAATTAATTTTTTTAAAATTATTTTTTAAAATAAATTACAACAATATTCTTTAAAGTTTTGTATAATTATATTTATATATGTATCTCTTTTTTAACCTCTTTTCTGTCTTAAAGAGTATTAGTGCAATATTTGAGGATACTAATATTAATATTTTCAAACATATTGTTTCGGTAGATACTCAAAGTCCCACATTGCTTAAGAATTAAGACCAAAGGTTCTTTGTAAACACCTTACTCCCTTAATCTTTTGAGAGGTGTCTTTTCAGGTCAAGACTGTGATGGAGCCACAACCTTCAAAGTGAATAATACCTCCTCAAAGTCTCACATTAGCCAAGGAAAAAAATTAAAAATTATGTTTAATTTGATAAAAATTTTAAAATATTTATGTAATTTTTTCTTAATTTTATATCGTGAAAACACTTTTGCCGAAAGTTAACGTCGTATTCAATGGGAGGGACTCTCGTTGGACTTTCTACCGACGGATGCCTTGAAAAAGAAGACAAAGCCATTAGCCATCAAAATTGTTAGGTAGAAAAGATATATTGAATTTGAAATGAAATATCGATAAATTGAATATTTAAATAAATCAGGTTAAATTAATTTTATAGTTTTATTGAAGGGTAAAATTGTAGATTTTACTTCTGAATTTTCATAATTTTGTGAATTTTATTACCGATTTTTTGTTATTTGCAAATTTTACTATCTTATTATTTATTTTTTCGAATTTGACCTTTTCATTAACTTCCTATAAAAAATGCAACGACCTGTGTACGAAGGACTAATTGCTCAAAAACTAAGGTTTAAATCTTTGTTGAGAGATATACTCATATTTTATATACAACCGTGCCTTGAATATAAATATATAATTGTCTCTGAAAAATATACATATAATTTTAAATAAATTTTTATATTTTAATTGGTCTTTACTCTTTAGTCTTCCAAAACGATTTTGGTTAAATGGGATCTCATTAAAAATTTTAAAAAATGTAGAGATTGGTTGAATAATTAAACTAGAATTTAATTGTTAGAAAAAATAGAATTTAATTGAAATGTATAAAAAATTACACAATTATCCAATTATAAATTATTAATAAATAATATTTTAATATAATAATTATAAAAATATATTTAGAATAGTTTAGAATTAGTTGATATTTCTTATAATAATACAGCAAAAAAATACTATTTAAAAAACTCAATTATACGTGATTGAATTTTAACCAAAGAGTCAATTATTTGGGTAAATTATATTTAGGTTCCTATAAAATATGTAAAATATTATTTTTATCCTTTAAAAATTTTTCGTGTTAATATTGTTCTTCTAAACTTTAAAACTATTATTCTAAATTCTCATTTACAAATTGCGACTATGTTGAACAGTAATTTAAGGCGACAAACATGACCAGACAAACTATTCTAATCTATTATAGAATTCAATTGGATAATACAAATGAAGGATTTTAAAAATAATTTTACATTTTAGAGAAACCAACAAAAAAATTAGAAACAAAATCAATATTTTACGTGTAGAGAACTCATCTTAATTTACCATAAACTAAACTACACAACTTGTATAATAAAATTGTCTTCACTTTTTTTATTACATTTGAAAAAAATAGAGTTTTACTACTCATCCTTCTCTTATGTAAATTTCATGTTTTACCCTAAACGAACTAAAACATTTATCTATTAACAATATGAGACCGCCTTCTCACATGTAAATTAAGATTTTAAATTTTTATACTAATAGTCATTGATCTCTATTTTTAAATTTTTATAACATTTTTAAAAAATATCAATAATTAAAAATAATTTTATATTATAATTTAATCATTCATTATAAATTGTAATTACTGTGCTAATTACAAATTATATAACTTATTTTAAAATCCCTAAATAGTTTGGCAACCTACAAATTTAATCAACCAATAAATCTGGAATATAGAAGTAATTGATACCAATTTTAAGTGCCTGCAGTTCTTGATGTTGCCACATCCCTCTTGATATTATCACGGAAATAGGAAAACAACCTCGAACCAACTAGTAAAATCTAACATGAATAAGAAAACAAATCCTGATAATTATGTCTATCTGAATGAAAAAAAAGAAAAAAAACTTTGTTAAAAAGAAAGTTTCTGCTTGTATCTGTCCAAGATAAGATCCTTCAATGAAACCTAGAGAGACATCATTGAAGAGGGTGTCAAATATTTGTCTATCATAACTGTAAATGGATAAGGTGAATATAGACTGAACATTGCATTGGTAATGCAGAATGTTTTTTGGTACATATCAAAAGGCACGACTATCACAGGGAATTACCAGTTCTCAAGAGCCATGCACTATCCATCTATAGTTTCATTTTATTAGAGGGTTAAAGTGATGAAAAACAGCAACACAACATGGCATGAACTATGATGATGTTCACAAAGCAGCACATATAGTCATTGCCAAAACCACACGAAAGATATTGTGTATATTATTATATATCCATAAATGGAGATATGACAAAATCAATGCACAAACTCTGAGAACTAAAATAAGTATTATAATAACCAGGAATAATTATAAAATCAATGACATTATTTGCTAATCCTTATGATCGCATGAGTATGCTTAATATATTTTAATTGTCCCGAAGTGTAACCCTGTCCCCATTAAGAAACACATTCTGTCATAAACATGCCACAAATTTATTTAAACACGATAAGACCAGTGAAAACCTAAACAGAAATAAAGCAATAACAAAAAAAGAAACTCTACAGAGACAAATACAAACTCTCAATATATGTTCAGTATTTGCAAATATTTACATCGTCTCGAGAAGAAACACTCCTCAGTATTATGACTGAAGTACAACAGCCATCACCATTAGCAAACTTGGTATTTTTATTTTTATTTTTTGTGTGAGGGAGATAAAAAATCACACTCTTGAACAAAATACAGTTCAAGCCTTCAAGGAGCTGAAAATGGAAACCATCAGCTCATTACACAAAAAAAAAACAAAACAAAAACACCCATATGAAAAATTCAAAGAGTGCTTTGAATCACCACATAACCTTAACCAACCAACCCTGTGCCCTCCAAACACCTTGACTTCTTCAAATCACACACCCACATCTAAAATTGTGCATCCTATATATGCAACAACAACTACCACAGAACCCACACACAGTTCCTCACATACTTTCAGTGTCATCCTCCAACCAAAACTAGAGTTTCACTTTGGTCCTTAAATCTCCAATTCTAATTAGATAACACATAAAAAACACACAAGCTTGGAGCTCCACCATGGTAAACATAAACATACCATGACCATCAATGCAAACCTTTACCCCACGCATGAAACTCCAATTCTGATGCACCAAAAACACACAAAATTGGAGTTTCGCACTAGTAAAATTCCAATTTTGATTGGACAACAACGGCGGAAACATAAACGAAACTGCATCTAGGTTTTATGCAAACACCAACTACACACACCAAGGTTTAATTTTTTTTTTTTTTTTTTTTTTTTTTTCCCCCAAATTTCAAGAAGAACAACAATTAGGGCACCGAATCAACCCATTCTCATTGCACTCCAAACACCTCTTCAACACCCCTTCATCCTCATCAAACACCTTCCTACTCCCACTGCAATTCCCACAAGGCACAAACCTCACATCCCCACAACTCTCACACACGAACCCACCCTTCGTTCTGGGCAACCCTTCCAGAACCTTCGCCAGGTCACCCACCTCCCACATGTTTCTGATGACGTCAGCACCCCCCACGTGCCACCCCCTTATAAAAACCTGAGGAAGCGCCACGTGTCCCTTCCTCCGATTACTCACCCCCATCACGCTCATCAACTCCTTCCGATAACTCGCGTCCATCGAAATGTCGCGCTCGTCAACCCAAACCCTAAATCCCCGAAAAATCGTCCGAACCGCGTAGCAATCTTCGTAGGTTCTCCGAATCCCTCGCAGACTCGTGAAGTACAACACGATCCGATCCTCGGTCCCGGGCAACCTAATCACCGGGGAAGAATCGACCGATTTCACCGCCGAATCGTGGTTTTCGATCGATTTGGAGGGTCTGAGCTTGCGGTGGATGTGCTCCGACGAGGAATGTTTCGGCGATTCGAAGAAATTGCAGAGTCTCCTGACAACGCCGCCGCCGCCGGACTTCGTCAGCGAACGCTCCAGCTGCGGCAGTTTCTCGTAATGAAACACCGTCGATTGGGAACGGTTGAGAAAGGAAACCCTAGACGACGTCGTGTTGGTGCCGTTTTGATTGTTCATGACGCTGTCGTTTCCAAACTCTGCCATCATCAACCCTGTTTTTCGAAATCACAATTTAAAACAGGTAATAAATAATTAATAATAACAATAATAATATAATAAATAAATAAATAAATATGTGATGGTTTTGTTTTGGTTATTGATAAGATTTGTAACTGATTGACGAGATACCTGAGAGGAGGGAAGATTGTCGTTTAGAGGAGAGTGTTTGCGTTTTGCTGTTGGTTAGTCGTTTCGCTTGTTGTGTGTGATGTCGTTGGAGGTGTTTTGTTTCTGCGTTTTTTGGGTTTGCAGAGAGAGATTTCGTAAAGGGAGAGATAGAGAAAGAGAGAGAGGGGTGGGTTTCCGTTTTCGTTGGCTTTGTTCTATTTTTTGAACTTTAGACAGAGAGAGAAAGAGTCCAAGCTATGAAGGCAAGAATTAGTACTTTTTGTAGAAGGAGAAAAATTAGCTAAAGAAAAAAAAAATATAATATATATATATACAATAAGGTTATCTAAGTTCCATAAATTAAACTCTTAACCAACATAAAAATATATATAAATAATATAAAATTAAATATTTTAACCATAAAATAAATCAAAATAATAAATTATAAATTCTACCGTACTTAAATAAATCGGTTTAGCAATGTATTTATTAAATAATAAACTGTAAATATGATAATAATGATAAAATGTTTTCATTAATATTTGATATGTTTGGAAAATAAAGATTTAATATTATTAGAGATCATTTTTTACTAATAACTCTAACTTAGTAATAATTTCAAGACAAAATTTACATATAAACTATTAAATTTATTCAGAGTTTATTTATAAATAAAAATAAGTGGACTTGTAAAGTTATAAAAGTTAAAATTGACTCGAGAAGTTGATAATTATATATATATATATATATATATATATATATATATATTATTGGATTTAATTAGTATAGACTGAGAATGTAAATAAGTTATAAATCAACGTTTAAATTAGAAAAAAGATTGCGATATTAATGTAAATATATTGATAATGCAAAATTTTTTTTTCTATTTAATGTTAATGTAATGTTTAAGAAAGATGTTAATTTAATATTTTTAAATATATAATATTTTTTTTATAACTTAAATTTTAGTGTTATTAATAATATTAATTTTTCTAATTCTTAATTCACTATCTTTTTCGATCAAACTACCTTCACATACAAGAAGAGTGTTAACATTATGATTTTAAAAATGGAAGGGTGTTTGTGTAATTTGCTATTATCTTTTCTTAATCAATTTTTTTTGTTTTGAATATTGAAAAAATCAACGAGTGCTTTTGGAGGAATCGTGACACAGGTGCTAAATGTTGGTGGAATGCTTGATTTACCTGCTGTGTTAGGTGAGGTAAGAAACTAACTAAAGAGACATTTAATATTTTTAATATGAAATTTAGATGTATTTTTTAATATAAATTATGTTATTTATACAATAATTTATGTCTATCTTTCCAATGATTATATTATTACATGCTAAACCGTTATTGGTATAGCAAATTACTTTAACCATTAACCATTGTTTTAATAAAATTATAATTATTTTACAAATTTAAGACTATATTTATAATTTTTAACTACTTATTAATATATTAAATCTTATAAATACTTAATTTATTGATTAAATATTGACCAATAAAAATATTGATGATTAACCTTCATTCTAACAACACAATATCTATTAATTAGGAACATTTTTGTCTACAATAGACTAATTAGTTTTTTAATAATATCTGAATAATTATAATTTTGAAATCGAGAAAATATGTAACAATTTATTTAACTAGATGTGTTTGGCAAAATATTTTAGCTGATTTTTAGTTTTTTAACCAACTAAGTTTAACTATTTGGTAAATAAAAAATTTTAGTGATTGTTTAATAACAATTATATAAAACTGTTTTTAGTATTTTAATTTTTAAAAATTAAAAAATCTTTTTAATTATTGTTTTTTTCTAAATAATTTTTTAGAACAATTCTGTTTTTTTAATTTTTAAAAACTAAAAAATGGAAGCAATTATAACTAATTTTGTTTTTCAGTCTTCACTTTTTCTTTTAAAATTCAAAATAAAAATATAATAACTTTTACTTTTCATTAATGACATTTTTATAAATATAAACAAGTTTTTTTATTTTTATGTCTTCAGATATATACTTACAAAATAATTTTTTTTATTCTAAAAAATAGATTTTGAAAACTATTTTTCAAAACTTTTTTCAAAAACTAAAATACAAAATCAAATCAATAAAATCCTTAATTTTGTTTTAGTGATTTTTGAAATGTTACTTAATAAATTTTTTTAGAAATACAGCAATAATCTTAATCATTCAATTTTGAATTTAGTTAAAATTTCTCACTTTCTTTTTAAAAGTGTATTTTGCACATCAAAATTAATATATATTTACGGACTATATTTATAATCTCTAGTGAACAGCTGATGATATTTATTATATTAATTAAATTCTTATCAAATATTATCTAAAATATTATCTAGTAAAATATATTTTGAATTTAATCTATAAATGTAAGTATTAAGGTAGTATTTAAATAGTCTGATATATTATTTATATAGTATTAATTATTATATTTATTAATTATAATATGAGTAATTTAATAAATATAATACTAATACTAATATATTATATTAAGCATACAAATTTATAATCTTTTATATTATATACTAATTTTTAAATGAATACATTTATATTAAAATTTACTATTAAATAGTTATTACTTAATTATTTTTATTATAATTTTAAAAATAATTTAATTTTAATTATATTTTAAATATTTGTTGAGTAAAAGAATGATAATTTATTGATAAAAAATATTGTAAAATATATTTTATATAAAATCTCGAGATAAATTTTGAAAAAGATAAACAAACTAAAGTTGGTATTCCAACTGAAAGAGGAAAACAATGCAAAAAAATTTATCTCTCAAGGAAGAAATATGTAATTTAACAATTGCAATAACTAGGTAGCAAACTGTGATCGAGTATGAATGCAAGTACATATATTATTATATATGTTAAAGCGAGTATGAGTATGTGATTACCCGTCCCATTATAATTTTAATAATTATATAATAAGTTTAAATTTATATATTAATTAAAAAATTATTGTTAAACTTTAATTTATAACTTTTTGTTATTAATTATTCTTTATATACTTTTTAAATTAAAATATAATTAATAACTTAATATATATAATTTATTTACTAATAAATAAATAAATTTAAATGGTAAAAAATAATATCATGAATACATGTGAGTATACTCAAACCCAAAAATATTTGACAAGAATGAGGATAGTGATTAAAATTTGATACCCATTTTTTTTGTATCCAAATATACCCCGCACTTTGCGAGAACATGGAGGGTCAAATTCGCATGCACTCCACCTTGTTGTCATCCCTAATTATGTCAACATTAAGTAATTCAAACACAAAATCACTCCAACGATAAAAAACTCTAAAAACTCCAAGAAATTCATTTTATATTTTTTGTTCACTCATTCGTGAACCAAATTTAAATTTTATTTCAAAAGGGACAACAATTGCATTACAATAAAAGAAAATAAATAAAGTATACATATAGAAAGTCCAAGAAATTCACCTTTTATATTTTTTCACTAATTTATTAAACAAATTTAAAATTTATTTAAAAATGACAGTTCTATTACAATGAAAGAAAATACATAATTGAAAAATACATAAAGAAAATCCAGGAAATTTATCTTTTATCTTATTTAGTTCAACTAATTTATGAAACAAATTTAAATTTATTTAAAAATGGACAATTGCATTTCAATGGAAGAAAATACATTATAGAAAAAATACATAAAGAATTTTCAAGAAATTAACATTTCATATTTTTTATTTTACTAATTTATGAACCAAAATTATATTTTATTTTAAAATGACAATTGCATACATAATAAAAAAATACATAAAAAAAATTCAAGAAATTCATCTTGTATGTTTTTAATTACACTATTGTTCAAAAAATATAACCTACGAGAACAAATATGTGACTGTAGTTAGATATTGACAGAAAGGTCTTGTTATCTAGTGGCTCAATTATTTTTACATTGACCATTTATAAGGTTTTTTTCTATTTTTTAATTATTCAATACCCATAAACACCAAGCATAGGGACAAGAAGTTGCTTTTGAATGCTCCAATAATAAGCCACCATTGTTTGGATCTAATAAATCGTGAAGCAAGTTCATTAGAGATATTGTTACATACTTTCAAAGAAAATATAGTTTATTTTAACTATTTTTAAATTAAATGAACTAAAATGTATATTTTAATATAAGAGTTGAGAACAAGTAATATATATATATATATATATATATATTATTCCTAAAATTTCACTAAAAATCACTTTTGATTCTTGAAATTCAAAAATATTTTTAAGTCCTGAAATTAATTTGTTTATTCAAAAATATTTTTAAGTCCTGAAATTAATTTTTTTTTTATTAACGTTATCAATTTATAAGTTTCAGTATATTTGGTTATGTCAAATGTAAAATTGAAGATTGAGGGGATTAGGGTTGAGAAATAGAGTGATTCATGAGTACAAAAATGTGTTCTTTATCGGTAACTTTTTTACAGCATTAATAGGAGCATAAGGACAACAGTGAAATCAGGGCTAAACAATGTATTTTTTTTTTAATTTTAAGGACTATAAGTTATTCTTGGTAAAACGTCAGATACAATAAACTTATGTAAGTCACTTATAAAGAGAGGAATGAGAAATTCATTTACTCCAAGAATAAGTTTAAAAACTTATTTTTCATCTTAGCCATTTATTTTTCTAAAATATAATCATCAAGATTGATTACTCATTAAAACTAACATATTTCAATAAAATAAATGGTTGGCTGAAGAATAAGTCTTTTAAACTTATTTTGCTGTAGGTGGGTCTCTCCTATCTCAAGAAAAAAAAAGTAATTTATTTTAGAAAATCACTAACAAATAACATCACATTGTTTCTTTTTACGTTGGATTAAAAAAATAATGTCATTTGTTGAATAAAAATAAAAAATTGAGAAAAATAATATGATATAGCAACAAATACACACAACATGGGCATAGAGATAATAACCTATAATATTATTATATTAGAGTTTCTTAATGAGGGGTAGAGAACAAGGCAACATTAGAACGTAACCGACTTTTAGAATGTAGGAAGGAATCAAATATATATTGGGAAATGTGCACGAGGTCAGTCCCCACATCATCGTCTTTTTTAATAAAAGCACGCGGTTAGGTTTTTTCTTTGTCACCACCACACAAGCCATTATCATATGCTATGCTTCATCTTCATCTTCATGCTTTCCCTCAAATTCTAAATTATGTTACAATAATAATTTCACTTTCATTTGCTTTTATGTTGTTCATTTATTTATATAGTTCAAGTTTATGACACAAATGATGATATGTTATGTTGTAACAATCAATAATTACATTTTACACCCATAGGATTGTAAATACTTTTAATATGGATATTGTAAATATTTTTAGAATTTAATTATATGTACTGTGTAAAGAAAAATTACAAGTTTTTAATTTATAATAAGTTTGTTAATTTTACTAATTAATAATTTAAAAGACATATAAATGAAAATATATGATTAAATGTTAGTGTAATATTTTTTTTATACTGTCAGTGTATATTAATTAAACTCATAGTTTTATTATATTGATGTATTGTTTAAAAATATATATATAAGGTCTTTTAAATCAATAACAACATTTTTTGGATTAATTTGAATAAGAAAATATAATTAAAATATGAGTTTTTTATATAATTAAATAAAATATATTTTTATTAGTTGAAATGAATAGATAATTACTTTTAAATAAGAAAATAAAATATAAGACTTAAAAAATAATAATAAAATATTAATATTAAATATTTTATTTTTGAGAGAATTTAAAATAAAGACTTTATTTTTTCTATGCTTAAACCCACCATGAGTTTTACAAGCTCATTTATAACTATTATGTATGTTAACGTCATCAAAAATTCAAAATGATGTGTGGTTGTAACATTGTTGCTTTGTGAAGCCTACACCTAGTGGGTTAATGCCTGGTAATTTTTACTTTTTTTTTTTTTAGAGGTTAATCCCTAGTAATCTTCTTTGTATTCTACTACTATGCCATTTAATCCACCTCTTCAAACTATATTCTATCCTTTTTTATTAACTACTCTTTTCACTCATGCAATTGAAATATACACATAGGGATGATGCTCTTTGGATAAAGACTCTGCAAGCTAGATATGGGGAAGATATTAAATGTTAATGTAACATACAAATTTGATTATGAGCTTATTTATATGATAATTTAAAACTAAGATAAATAATTGTTTGCAGAAACTGCGTTTTGTGTTTGCAAAAACCATTTAATTCAAATTTCGTTTTATAAGTAACTGATTTAGTAGGTACATATACAGACTCATATTGACATTTGTAGAATGGAATAGAATGGTTAGTACTCTGTAGCATGAGTCTCTTGTTTATAAATATGCATGTAAAAATGAAAAGTGCTTTAGATAATATTTAGTGTAACTTATTTTTAGTTTAAAGATTATTTTTAAGGAGATGTTTTAATATTTTCTATATCTCAAAAACAATAACATATGTCCCTATTAATTAAATTAAATTATTCTTGGAATGAAAATTAATAACAAAAACCAATAAAAAAATTTATTACATAAATGGTTAAAAATAGGAAAATCTAAAAGTTAAAAAAAAAAATTTAAAAACCAGTGGTAATGAATAATTTTTTATGATTTTCATAAACAAATCCTCTGGTTATCAATCCACCTTAGACTGAGAAAGTGGTCTCCTACATTCAATCGTGTCTTTCCAACTAAGTCACAGCAAGGATAAGATATGTATCTTTTCTTAATTTTTCTTTCTTCTCCCATAACTTTACATTTGAAAAGCTTTCTTTCCTTAGAGTGAATAAAAATATGCCTCTGATTTTTTCTGAGAAATGTTCAACAATTTTGCTAGAATAGCCTAACCAAACAATTATACAAGGGATTAGTATATAGAATATATGTAATTGTTAAATAAAAAATAAAAGATTAAGAACAAATCAGTTTTCTAACCAATGTTTGCTTGCAATTATTAATTGATTTTGTAACCTCTTTTGTTCAACGTAAATCCTCATTCCCTCTGTCTACCAAACATTGATTTTAGATAGCGAATTTCCTTTCTTTCCAGGAAAAAGATTCTTATTAGAAACAAAGCTAGCCTTCATCATGTAGCCAAATTTCATGGTCCTTTTGTAAGTTATAAAATGTTGTCAATTTGTCCACATTTGTTGTTAAATACAGCAAAGCAAATTTGTACTTTTCTTTAGGATACAATTAACGGACTACAAAATTCAGGAATTGTAAATTTTCTTCTAGATGTTTAAGATTAACACATCCCACATTGTAGTCATTTCTCTAACAGAAACTAAAATTATAGTTTGAAAAAATTAATTTATAATTCTATAAGTAATGAATGATAAAAAAATAACAAATGGACATAATATCGTAAAATTTACCTTTTTTCAATTTCAATCTTTGATTTTATGTTTCTATAAAAGTTATCAAAATTAAATTTTCTAACTCTTCTAAATAGACGGAATCAACGCAAGGTATTCAACTTTATAAAAATTGTCATAAAAAATTCTTATGTCAAAAGCATTATCTCTTACACAGTGGAGTACCACATATTCTTATGTGAAGTTATATAAATTTAATAGCTTAGTTACTCCTTTCATAATATATTTTTCATTGTTCATCAAGACAATTTGGAAAACTACTTGGTTTCTTAATGGGTCCATAAAATTTCTATTACCCCTACAATATCTTTGTCTCCATTATGTTTTGACCAATGTTTGTCAATAATCATTTCATCCTATCATGAAATAGGGTGAAAAAAGAAATTGTTAAAAAAAATTATTGCTGAAAAAGGAATTTTGTCAATAATCATCTCATCTTGTCATGAAGAAGGTAGTCCATTCAATTCAGCAACTACAAAGGTGATTCCTCTAGGGTGGTTAGAATGAGCACAGTATAGTTTTTTGTATTAAGTAGGAGTTGACGTGTAAAGAAAAAAAGTCAAGGTGGCCTGGGGATTAAAGACGTGTTGGTTGTCAACAAAGCATTCTTTGGTATCTGACGGTGAAGGATACTTCAAGGGGAGGACTCTTTTTGGACCAAAATTCTAAAAGCTAAGGAAGATATCAGGAGTAACTTGTAATTGAGGCAACTGAGTGGGGAATCTCAGTGGTGGAAGAATATTTTGAAAGTAACATCTGAGGTAGGAATAACTGAGTGGTTTATTGCAAATGTAAAACCTAGGCTAGGAGATGAATCACTATTCAAATTTTCGGAGGGGTGGGGAGTATTAGTAGATCTCAAATCTTTGTTTCCTAGATTATATGCTTTATCCATGTAGAAAGAGGCTTGGTTATGTGAGGTTAGGGGTTGGGATAAGGGTAGATGAGAATGGAGACTAAGGTGGACGAAATAGTTGTTTAGTTGGAAACATGAGTGGGTCAAAGAGTTGGAGGGAATTCTTGGAAGGGTTCAATTGAGGAAGAACGTTGAAGATGGCTAGAGATAGATGGGTAGTACAAGTAATAATGCTCAATATATTGTTAGAGAGACCTGCAATTTAGTTTGTGGGGCATCTCAATGTCCTGATTCACATTTATTTAATAGGTTACAGAAGTTAAAAGTGTCTTCCAAGGTTTTATTATTTTCTTGGAAGGTTGTTCATAACAAGATTCTGATTAATGTTGAATTGGAAAAATGGAGTATCTTCCTTTCAGTTGATACTTCATGCCCGATTTATTCTAATAATTTGGAATTTGTGTTGCACTTGCTTTTTACCTGTGAATCAAGTTATCAAGTATGGATTAAATGTTATAGTAGGTTAAGCTATTTAATGGATAGTACATTCCTAGCATACAAAAAGTCAATGGTCAACATTAATAAATATAGTTAAGACATCTTTTTTTCTAAATGACTATATTTAACATTTTTTTCTAAATGATTTATAGTTAACACATTCTTTTTACTAAATGACTTATGTTACACTCAAAATATATGAGATAATGGGATAAAGGACTTGACCTACAACAGATTCTATTATTAAAATTATCTGTTCAAAATAGAAATTGTTTAAAAAAGATATTTATATTATTTTTATTATAAGTTGATAATTATTGCATATACATAATTAGAAGAAATATCTATTATTTTATTCTTTAAATAAAATTTTATTTCTATATCATATGTTTGTGATTTTTTTTGAGTTTAATTAGTATGTACAAAGCCAAAACATTAATGAATAAATTTATCTCTATAATAGAATGTTAGTGTTAATTTTTTTACATTGACAATGCATACTTATTAAAATGCATTCTTTTTTTCTAATAACATTTTGATACATTGAAAATATACCAGATAATGAAATAAACAACTTGGTCTATTACATATTTTATTAAAATTGTCTAATTAGAATACAGAATTGTTTAAAAACTATATTTAAATTATTGTTTAGATATATATTTATATCATTTTTATTATATACTTGAAAATTACAATTATCAAATAATTATTTTTAAGCAGCCTGATTCTGCAACTCAAATTGAAAATGTTAACTATAAAAAATTTTACACTTTGCACTAAGTCCATTTTATTCTTTCTTATGCTTCTAAGCTTTCTTAGTCTCTTTATATAAGTAAATAAAGTGAAGCATCATATTATCTTCTTCACGTGGGATTTGAAAGTTTTTCATTATTAAATGACCTATTTTGAATCATTTTTCTTTGAGATGAACCTAATTTTTCTTTGAATCATTGTTCTTCCCCTATTTTGAATTGCAAATTGTTTAACAAACTTTCTAATCACACAAACAATATTTTAATCATACATGTACAAATCAAGATATGATATGTCTTTCATGACAACTTACTTTAGACATAAGCAATTTTTTTTAAATTTAATTAGTATGCATTGTTTTACACTTATATTCAATTTCAACATTTTATTTATGGTAATTTTGTTTATTTTACTAATTGATACTTTAAAAATCACATAAACAAAGAATTACTATTGAACGATACTATAAAACTTTTGTACCATGTTAGTTAGTGCATACTAACTAAAAATGATTTTTTAACCATTCTTGTTCTTTGATTTTAATGTTATTACTTATTGCTTATTAAGCTATTTATCTAAGTTAACTTTTAGATATTTTAATTTAGTTTTTACTACAGCTAATATTTAAACATGATATTGAATTTTCAATATCATAGTTTTTTTACTTTCCAATGTGTTGCTAACTTTTTTCTATCTTAAATGAATTAAAAGAACTTTATTAAGAATAATTATATTATTATTGAATATTTGACAATTATTTTATATTTATAATACATGATGATTGTTTACTTTTTTTTTGGATAAGCCAAAAAAATTTATTAAATAATACCAACTGTGCACAAGACATGTTGTGGTTGCAAAAATACATCAACAACATTAGCAACACAACAAAATAGAGAAACACTCATGTCAGACACATAAAGTTGGATTCATGAGTCATTCTACAAGAGCTTAGTTGAATAACATCAAGCACAAGAACTTAATTGAATCGCATGAATTAACCCAGTTACATCTATACTATCACCCTTGAAGATGCTGTTAGTCCTCCATATGTGCCACAATCCAGTAAACCAAATAAAAGACTAAGTTCTACATATGTCCTTTGTTCCACTAACAACGCGCAGGAATTGGTTACAATGATCTCTAAACCCATTTTGAAGCACCGTCTAAACGCACAAAGTCTTCCAAACTTGTGAAGTTACTAAGCAGTAAAAAAACAAATGGTGTGTTGCTTCCAACTTTGCATTACAAAAGACGCGTTTGTCATCGCCATTCTGAATTATCCCTCTCTTCCATAAATTGTGTCCTGATGCATACTTGTCTACTTTTGTCTTCCAAGCTAGACATTGAACCTTAGGTGGCATACCCAATACCCACAAGTTTTTGTAAAACACATCCTTAGGATAACTTGAATCATCATTCAATATCCTATAAGGAGACTTAACTGAATACAATACAATTGCAACCCATCCGCTACTCATATCCACTAGTCTAGTGCCCCCGCATTCAATGTTAATGAATCCAGCTGTCGGGATAAACCTACTAACTGCTCCTCCTCTCAGGCAAATAACTGCCTCCTCCATTTCCACTTCCAACTCATCTCCCTTATCCTCATCCCTTTTACTGTTGCATTTGCATCAATTGCTAAATCAAACTATCATTTGTACTCAACACATCCCCTATCCATTTAACCCTCCAAAAAAAACTTGCCTTACATCCCCTAAGCTTCTCTTTGCATTGGAAGACCACCACCCTTGATGCCCCAGAACTTGGATTTCAATACCATTTAACTCCTGCGACCACTTCAAATATTTACTCCCTTGAACCTTCCACCTCTCATTGAATGAGTCATACTTAGAATGCAATATAGTGTCCCAAAGACTCTTTGGTTCCATTTTTAGTCTCCACTTCCACTTACCCAATAAAGTCAAATTCATCTTATATACATGTCTCACCCCATTCCTTTTTCTCCCTACACACATGCTCCCATGCTACCCAAGCAACTTTGCAATTCCCTTCCTGACCTCCCCAATGTAAGATAATATAGTGTTTATAACACATACATATCGAATAATAGGATCTATTTTGCATCTAAATTATATTAAGTTTGTGATACAAAACTTTTAAACATACCTACTAGTGAGTTGTTGAATCACAAAATTTCTCCTTCTCAATGAGAAGGGTACTCTAAGTATGTCCTCAGACATCAGCTTTTCTTCAATAATGTAAAGATCTTACCAAGACCAATATCCATTTTTCAAACTCTTTGAAAAGTGAAATCAAAATAAAATGCTTAAGAATTATATGTGAAAGAAAAAATTTAAGAGATAGTAGTAAGGTTGGTTCTTTCCTGTGCAGCAGAAAGTCATACTTATACCACAATAAAGATCTTCTTTTCCTAAAATTAGGAAATCAGTAACTTTTTTTGTTTTGTTTTTCAAATAAAAACAATCTCAAATATGCATCTTTAAGGGATCGCTTCCTTATTATCTTGTAATAAATATATTTAAAGATTCATATTTTATTTTGTTTTTCAAATAAAAACAACAATATCAAATATGTATTTTTAAAGATTTCATCCCCTTTTTTATTTATCAGTATAAACAACATTAACCAAGTCTAATACTTTAATCATATGTTCTTTATTGACTAATTTCTCCAATTTGAAATTAAAAAAACATTTCAAATAATTTATATATAAGTGCTAGAAAAGAATATAATAATATTTCACTTTAAATTATTTTAATTTGATCAAATTAAATACTTTTATTTAATCACCAAATATTAAAATAATTCCTTTAAAAAATATTAGAACACTCGTTTATGTGTGACCCATACTAAGTTGGTAATAAATTAATCAAATTAATATATTAATCAAGGTATGCATCTAACAATACTCCTTAACGTCCAAATAGTATGAAGTAATATTTTACTTTCTAGAACTTAGAAGAACATATAATATTTTTCTTCCATCATTACAACTCTTAGTTAACTCTAGAGTATGGTATTATCGTCATACTCCATTAAGTTAATCTATCATGACTGACTTAAGAAATTCATTTCTTCTTTCAATCAATTTTCCTAACCCAGATATTATTTTATTAATAGAGTTCAAACTCAATACCAAGAGTTGATGGATTCTTGATTTACCATTAATTCTACAAGCATTTGATCATATCCAATATTCATTCAACTAGTACCTTGAGACATTAGGTGTCCGAAATTAAAATATATAAATTACCTGTTAATTACTATGATAATCTCAGGTCAAAGAAAAAATATTTAGTTTGTTCTTGAGAAATTTCTATTTACGAATTAAGGTAATGTAAACCATTAGAAATTCTCAAATGAGTTGGTTCAAATTATCATACTCATATATGCATAATCTATATATGTAATTAATAAATTAGATCGATTAATCTATATCCTATAAAGACATTCACATATATATTGATCTATTGGATTAATTGATGTCCCATATACAATAGTCCTATGGTTAATAACAACTTAAATTAAAATAATAACAGACTTTTGCTTTTCATTATCATAATCTTTGTAATGAAAACAAGTCTATAATTTTAATCAAGGACTTTATCTATGAAAATAATAACACTCTATCAATTTGGATATGATTTCATGATGAATTGGGTCTTGAGCATATTTGATTATTTTCCAACATTGCACAAGAAATTCCTAAAGATGGACTCAATATGAGATATAACACTTTTGGGGGCTTTGAAAAAAGAAAGGTAATACATTGGCAGTACAGATAACACTGACTTAAGGAGTACAACTCTGCCCCATAGATATATATGTTGGAATTCCCAAACAGTTAAACGTCTCTTCACCACATCCACCATCGGCTTCTACATAGAAATTTTAAATGATGATTATTTATTAAATTTCTTAATGTATGAATTTATGAGAATAAAAAACCATAATATCTCGTACCTAATTCATTCTTCAAGGATGCTCCTATCTTCCCATTCTACTTATGTACTTAAAATGGGAAAAAGGAGTCAAACAATTTTAACTTTTGTTGCCATAAATACCATATTATAATTTATACAACAAATAATAATACTTTTTCATCTAAAAGTAGTAGTTTGATGTTGTTAAGCTTCCATACAATTCTGCAGTATATTCTAAATTAATGATACTTTCTTTTGTCTAATTTTAAAGATATATTTTGGAAATTATTATTATTTCACATCAAAACTTCATTTAAACAAAAAGATTAAGTATGACCTATAATTAATGCCTTAAGTAAAACTCAATCACAAATCATAAATTATGTGGTCCCTTTGTATTCCACGCCACCTCTGCAATTGTCGATGATATTTTATTAGATAAAAATATTTTGAGCTGATGTATACATTTTGGATATTATTTTGCACGGTAATATTTCATGTGATATTCCACATTGAAGTGCAAGTTCCTTTGACCTAATTCTTATATATATATATATGATTGTCTACTAACAATTTTACATGATACTATGCACAGAAATGATGAGTTGTAGCATTTACTTTGAGCATTACATTTTGAGCTACATTATTCTTTTTTTTTTTTACATTAAATGTTGAGTTGCAATATTCATTTTAGATGTTACATTTTAAGCTGCCATAATTTACGTATGTTACAATTTGCATGAGAATTTTTTGGATGGGAGTTTAAGACATGTAGGCTTTGTATATTTAACATAATGTTAAATTTGCCTTAAAAAAACTTGTTATTGTATTTTGAAAATTCATCTAATTTGGTTTTACTTGTTTCATACTCTCTTTGAGGTCATGTAAAAAAGAGCTATATTGTGGATTGGACTTAAATATAATCTAAATAATTTTATTATATTTAATATTATTATTCCTAAAACATTCTTTGTTTAATTGTAATTACAACTACTTTTTATTCTCATATCAAATTCTAATGAAAGATAGTTTAGAAATAAATTTATATTTTACTTGAGATGCAAAATTAAATCATGACAACTAATTTTCCTAACTTAAGTATTTTTGCTAGTTATATGAGTTTCAAGGGAGTATCAATTTTACTTTTGGTTTCCATCATCAATTTTTTAAAATTAAATAAGATCTTGAACACCACATAAGATAGATATTCCTCGTCCAAAATGATTTTTCCATACCAAAAGTAGTATAACCAAAATTTAAACCATTAACAAGTTAGTAAAAAATCACCCATTATTATCACTTATTGCAAGAATATTAACTAAGTTAAGACAATTGACCAATTTTTTAAAATTTTGAGAATCAAAATCAATAAAAAATTAGATGATTAAAAATCAAATCAAATACTTTTTTTATTATAAAAATATATCAAATGCATTTTTAAATGAGAAAATTATATTTTAGCCTTTTAATGTAACAAGAAATACCAATATTTTTAGGAACATAATATTGTATGAATAAAATAGAATTTTTATAAATCACAAAATCATCTTTTTGACTATTTGAAGCATATTATATATATATATATATATATATATATATATATATATATATATATATAACTTTTTCAATATATGGTACTAATCAGAGTTTATTTCTATTTTATTATTTCAATTTAAATTTTATGTTAGAACGAAGAAAAAACTTATACGAGGACTTTTTCCTTCTGATTAAATCCGTTTAATTTGAAATTGTCGATGTTGAAAAAAAAACAAATTAAATATTTTAAATCTTGGATAGAAAAGCTTGACTCTTACACCTTTCAAATAACAATGTCATACAATAAAATAAAAGAATGAAAATACACTTTTTAACCTATTATATCTCTTTCTTTCATTTTTCTTTCAACCTTCAGTTCTCATTCATAACCATTAAGTAAACTTTATAATTCTTATAAAAGTACACTTTGATAAGATATATTTAAAAAGAGTTTATATATATATATATATATATATATATATATATATATATATATATATATTATTTTGATATACCTAATGACATGAGAATATGTGTAAGTATTTGAAAATAGTTATGTAAATAGTTTATAAATTATTTTCAACTTATTTCATTACGTTTAGGATAACAAACTAAAAATAGGTAACAGTTTCTATATGTGATACATTATGAACATCATCCACTGTTATAATAATTGTTTTAAAAGTATGTGGTACATTATAACATTGTTTTACACATTAGTACACATTAAACTCAATATATAATTTAACAATAATTTTATGAATATAAATTACATTATATAAACACTTATATAATAAGTATCTATACAATAAATATTTTCATTAAACTATTTACTCAAATATAATATTAACCAAAGGGTCACGCGTGTAAAATATTTTATACCGTTATTTCATTACAATTTATATATATTATATATGATATTTTTTTAAATCATGCATGGTATTAATATATATTAATTAATCAGTATCAATAATAATTAACATGTCATACCTTAAATGCATACAAAGATCATATGATAAATTTATTAATTATTATATAATTAGCTTAATTATGTAAATTGTGATTTAAATGACTTTCATTGTATTCCATTATAAATATACACTATTTGTCTGAAAATGCATTATCAATATCGCATTCCAGTTTTATAGAATCAGTTAACTATTTAAAATATTGAGAAAATTATATGCATACTTTCCTCGACTGTACATAATTTTATTTTTTTATTTTTTATATTAATATTTTTTAAATTTAAAAATATTATATTAACATTTTTATATATTTATATTTAAACCTTACACTAGCACCTTTTAAAAATGTAAAAATAATTATTAAAAAATACAAATATAATTTATTGTAAAATATTTTATAAAACAATTCAATATTTTAAATTTTTAACATCATCTGTTGGCACACATACGTAGAAAACCACTTGATGAAAATAATTAAACTTGAACTTCTCGTGCTGTATGCATAGCATTTTTTTAACACAAAACTCTTAAAAGCACGTGTCATGATGTGTGCTCCTTACACAAACTCATAAACATGTAACCGCTTGAATCTATTGTTTAACTTAACTTGTTCAACTTAAAGTTTTTGTTTTTTTCGTTTTCTGTTTTTATTTTTAGAGAAAATAAAAAATAATAATAAAATATGTTTGGTTATATATAATCATCAGATGGATTAGGACTTACAAAATTCGGATTTTAATATAGACGAAAATAAAAAATACATAAAATAAAAGAACAGAAAGATTTTAGATAAAGAATAAAACCATCAAATGAAGAGACTTTGAATTTCAGTCAAAAACCGATATATAGTATAATCCCTCCCAAAGAATTTTGGCACTACTAAAAGCTGAGTTCCTACAAGCAAACAATCAAGTAACCAAATTAACTAAAAGGATAAATTAGCATAATCTTTTATTGGTGTTATTCCCAATAAAGTTGAGTAGAGTTTATAAAATACCTACTGGATAAAAGTCAAACACACTGGATAAAAGGAATACACTAATGTGAGTAGGTAATGCCCACCAAATAACAAATCCATTTTTTACTACAAATACAAGGTATGAGGTACGTCTCAGAGACTCATTGAGGAAAATTTATTACACTGCAACCCCTTTCACCTTCTTTATGTTGTATTTACTAACTTGAGCGTCGGAGTCTTCTTTTGCAGGTTCTTCCCCTTTTCCTATTCCAGAAGATGTTAGGATAAGACATCCCGAAAAATTCATAGCAATTTGTATTTAGGTACTTTTTGGTAAGAACAAGTTACAATTTAAAAAATATTTTTGTTAAAAATATTTTTAAAAAAGAACAAAAAATAGAAAAAAATTGGTTCAGTGTTTTCAAAAGTTAACACTATGTAAAAACTTAATAACAACATTATAATTATATAAAAATTAATATATAAATGTATTTTAAACTATATATATAAATTAAAATATTTTTTCTAAAATTGATTAAATTTAACAATATTATTTTTTGAAAATAGAAATATCAAATGAAAACAAACATATTTTTTTAAAGTAAAAAAATTAAAAATAAAAAATAAAACCAAGAAACATTTTTTCAAACCAAACTATACTAACTTTTTTGTCCCAAACATATACAGAAATCATAACATACTTTTTGCTATAATTTATTTCTATGAATTAAATTTGCTAAATTCATCATCAAAATTTAATGTCACAAGTTAAAATTATATTAATCGGCAATAATGCAATTATTGTTAGAAGTTCAATAATGCACTTTTTCTCCGGTAAGTTACACTCACTAATTTTAATTTTGAGATTAATCTTTTCACTCAAACATTAATTAATTACTCATAAAATTATTTCACCAACTAAGCAACATGTCATATGCTTGGTTAGTGAGCCGTGTAATCCCTTTTTACTCAGGTAAGGTGATATGTGATTTCTAGTTTTTGGTTTTAAAATTTATTTTAAAATAAAATTGTGTTTGACAAAATGATTTAATTATTTTTTATCCCATTTGAAAAGTAATAAAAATTTGGTTTTAAAATGTCTATTTTTGTTTTTACTCAAATTCATCATTGTCGAGCACAACCTTTGAATATTGACTACTAAGCATCACCTTCAATTCTTGGTAACTAAGTACCGCATTTGACTATTGATCACCAAACATTGTCTCTTATAGGAATCACCTCTGACCACCAGTCACCTATTAACATCATTGACTATTATTCATCGACCATCATTGTTGAGCATCGATATTTGGTGACAAGTCATCAAGTGTCATTCATCAATTAATCATTAGTTGTTGTTTACTAACCATTAGTTATTGGTTGTTGGTCATCAGTCACCAGATGTCATTGGTGGTTATCGATCACCACCAACAATCACCAATCACTAGCTAGCTGCTACCTCTAACCATCAGTCACTGATTGTCAACGATTAATGATCATTGGTTGCCGTCCTCAATGATAAGTCACTAGTCATTAATCATGAATCATCGGTCGTCAATCACCAACTATTGGTCATTAGTTACCAAAAATTGACTGTTAACTGCTATCAAATACTATGCAGGAAGGATTTTAATGATTTAAGATTTAATAATAATATTTCAAAATTAAAAAGAAAAAAAATTGTTGTTTTATGTATTGAGTTTAATTATTACTCACTGACAGTGTAAAAAATTTTACATTGTTACTAAATCACAATCCTCCATACATCGTAACTTTGTTCAATTTACGAGTTAGTACTTTAAAAGTTATATAAATGAAGATTTGTGATTAAATGTCAGTGTAAAAATCTTTTACACGATCAATGCATACTAATTAAACTCTTATGTATTTGAAAATATAAAACTACAACTAATTTTTATTTGAGTTTTAGTTAGTATGCATGACAATGTAAAAGATTTTTACACTCAAGTGTTCAATCATATATCTTCATTTATATGACTTTTAAAGTATTAATTGGTAAAGTTAACAAACTTATCATAAATGAAAGATTGCGATTGAATGTTGGTGTAAAATTTTTACACTTTTAATGCATACTAATTAAACTCTTTTATTTTTATAAATTTGAAAGTAAAAACCAAAAGTCAATCTTAAATAATGATAAATTTCAAGGTAAGTTTGGAACGAGAATTTTGCAAATAATAAAGATATTTTTTATCTTAATAAATATTTTGTGATTCAATAGCTTTTAAAGATAATATAATGGATTAATTACCAAATATATATATATATATATATATATATATATATTAATTTCTCATATATTTATTTATTTTATAAATATATAACTATTTGTCTTTCCCTTTTAACATTTTTGCCTCGTACTTTTTGTGAGTTTTATTCCCATAAGAAAAAGCAACAAGAATTTAATTGGTATACACTGTCCGTGTAAAGATTGTTATACTGACATTAAATCACAACCCTTCATTCATGGTAAGTTTGTTGACTTTATTAATTAGTACTTTAAAAGTCACATAAATGAAAAGTTATGATTGACTGTCAGTGTAAAAGTGTTTTATACTGATAGTGTATACCAATTATACTTCATTTTTAATTCACTAAAAAAAGTGGTGTCATTCACTTAAAATTAAGAAATGCCAAGATTTTTTTAATTCAACTACATATAAGTTTTCTATAAAAAAAACAACACATGAATTTAATTATATATATACATATATTAATTTAAACATAGCTTATGCATTTTGACTGGGAGTTTATAACTTATAAACCATAAATAGTATGAGCACATGGTCACATACACTAGACCAGCGCACACGGGATTCATCACTATGACACAAACCTTACAAAAAGATGTTTGGTCAAAGAAAGAAATCCTGCATGATTGTGAGGGAGGAAAGTTTGTGTTCAACGTGGTGTTTTATAACATAAATAATCATCAATTATCACTTTTAAAATTTAGAGTTTAATATTTTAGAATATAAATACCCTCGCATGATTAGAGCATAAACAACTTTTTCTCCTTAATCCATCTCAGCTGCATGACAAAACAGTATCAAGATTCAAAACAGTATCTCACGTGACAGCTCAAATGTCAATGTTTCTATTATTAGTCTTGAGACATCGTTAAAGTAAGTCATTACATTCGAGATATTGTCCACTTTAAAGTTTGGTGATTTTATTATAGTTTTGTTCTAAAAAGATATCTAAATAAGTTAAGGAAAAAATATATTTACAAACGATCATTAATTTTGACTCTCCTAAGTAATGTGTCTCCTAGAACATTATATATATTTTAAATATTATTTTATGCTTTATTAAGTTTTGTTTAGAATAAAATCTCTATATATCAAAAAAGAGAGCTCAAATGCAGTTTAATATGACGTAAATTTACAAAAACAAAATATTTTATTTGATAAAAAATAAACTGTTTCTATAAATTCTTTTAAATATTCAATCAATAAAAAATAAATATAATTTCTAAATTAATTATTATAAAATATTAAAAATATTTCATTTGATAATTTAATAAATAATAATAAGAAAAAAAATTGTAATTAAATTGAAAACCAAATATTTAATAACAACATAATATTAAGAAAAATTGAAAACATGACACGGGAACATGACCCAGCTACACTTCCATAGTTCCATTTCATAAACACATTATATATTATGATTTATGAGAGCTTTTCTAACCAACCACACGTACGTGTGAATAGAGGACAAAAGCAATGAAGAAAAGTGAAAGAGTAGTTTAGATTAGATTTCTAAAAGCATGCTATGAACTGTAAGTGGTAGGATTTCATTTCATTTGGTGCACTTTCATTTCACCTCATGGGGTAGGGTTTAGGGTTTTTTTTAATTAATAATGTTAGTTTTGTAGTTTGATTTTTAGTCCCACATTGCTTAGTATTGTGAGATAGTATTCTTCACTTTGCTATATAAGCAAGTTTATGTAAGGTTTACACATGCACCAAAACAAATACTTCTTAGTGTTGTTTATTTTTCTCTTCTCTCCTTTAGTGTCTTGTTCCCAACAAGTGGTATCAAAACCCATTTCTTAGTAGGCTTTGTGGTTGCAGCAGTGTCTGATCTTCCGCATCAGAAAAGATTTGGTTAGAGTAAATTTTCTTAGTATGCTTTGTGGCTGCAGTTGTATCTGATCTTCCACATTAGAAAAGATTTTTTCTCTTGTTCTTGGGGATCTCACTCTAGAGAAGTAGTGGGGGCTTTTCTTCAAAAGCAGTAGGAGCAATGGCAATGGACGAAGGCAAGATGAAGATTGAAAAGTTCGATGGTGCGGACTTTGGCTTTTGGAAAATGCAGATAGAAGATTATCTGTATCAGAAGCATATGTATCAACCATTCACAGGAAAGAAGCCAGAGGGTATGAAGGAGGAAGATTGGAGTCTCCTTGATAGACAAGCCCTTGGAGCCATTAGACTGACGTTATCCCGTAATGTTGCTTTCAACATTGCAAAAGAAAGGACGACAACAGGTCTCATGAAGGCTCTTTCCAACATGTACGAGAAACCATCAGCCTCAAACAAAGTTCACTTGATGAGGCGATTGTTCAATCTGCGGATGTCTGAAGGGGCTTTGGTGGCACACCATCTCAATGAACTAAACACTGTTACAACCCAGTTGAGTTCAGTTGAGATTAAGTTCGATGAGGAAGTACGAGCTTTAATACTTTTGTCTTCCCTACCAGAAAGTTGGAATGCTATGGTCACGGCTGTGAGTAGCTCATCGGGAAGCAATAAGTTAAGATTTGATGATGTTCAAAATTTGGTTCTCAGTGAAGAGATCCGGCAGAGAGAGTCGAGTGAACCATCAACCTCTTCAGTATTGCATACAGAGTCAAGAGGAAGAAGTTCAACCAAAGAAACTGGACGCGGCAAATCAAAGGAGAGACGATCCAAGTCCAGAAATCATCGTAGTTCCCAAAACTCGAAGACGATCAAGTGTTGGAATGGTGGGAAAACTTGGCACTACAAAAACCAGTGCAGGAGTGCACAAAAGAGTCAAGAAGCAAAGGGTGAAGCAAACATTGCCCCCACCTTAGGAAAAGATGAGGTGTTGATATGCTCTCTTGAAGATAAAGAGGAGTCTTAGGTATTAGACTCTGGAGCATCTTTTCACGCTACCTCACAAACGGAACTATTCGAGAATTATGTTCCTGGAAACCTTAGTAAGGTTTACCTTGGAATGAACAGTCATGTGAGATTGTAGGTAAAGGTGCAATAAAGACTAAGTTAAACGGGTCTGTATGGGAATTGAAAAATGTCAGACATATTCCCGACCTGACTAAGAACTTAATCTCAGTGGGCTAGTTAGCCAGTAAAGGCTACACGACAATCTTCCACGGTGATGACTGAAAGATTTCAAAGGGTGCGATGACAATTGCTCAAGGCAAAAAGAGTGGTACTCTTTACAAGACAGCAGGAGCATGTCATTTGATTGCAGTTACAACAAATGAAAGTCCGAATCTATGGCACCAAAGACTTGAGCATATGAGTGAGAAAAGGATGAAGGTCATGCACTCAAAAGGAAAATTACTAAGTCTTCAGTCAGTAGAAATTGACATGTGTGAAGACTGTATACTTGGAAAGCAGAAGAGAGTCAGTTTTTAGACAAGTAGAAAAACCCCAAAGAAAGAGATACTTGAGCTCATCCACTCTGATGTTTGGGGACCAATGACTGTCCCTTCCATTGGTGGGAAGCAATACTTCGTAACTTTTATTGATGATCACTCCCGAAAGGTATGAGTTTACTTTCTGAAACACAAGTCTGAAGTATTTGAAACTTTCAAGATTTGGAAAGCTATGGTAGAAAATGAGACAGGATTGAAGATTAAAAAAGCTCAGATCCGACAATGGTGGTGAATATGTAGACACTAGATTCAAGAAGTTTTGCTATGAGCACGGAATCAGAATGGAGAGAACCGTGTCAGGTACGCCTCAACACAATGGTGTAGCAAATTGTATGAATCGAATGTTGACTGAAAGAGCCAGAAGCATGCGTGTGCAGTCAGGCCTACCGAAGCAATTCTGAGCAGAAGCAGTCAATACAACAGCTTACTTGATCAACCGAGGTCCATCAGTACCATTGAAACATAAAATACCAGAAGAGGTATGGAGCGGAAAGGAAGTAAAACTCTCACATCTTAGAGTTTTTGGGTGTACAACTTATGTGCACATTAGCAATCAAGGAAGGAACAAACTTGATCCCAAATAAAAAAGGTGCACTTTCATCGGTTATGGTAAAGATGAGTTTGGCTACCGTCTATGGGATGATGAAAACAAAAAGATGATCCGCAGTAGAGATGTGATCTTCAACGAAGGAGTCATGTATAAGGATAAGCATAATACAAGTGCCAGCAACTCAAAACCGAGTGGGTCAACTTATATAGAGGTGGATGATGCTGTAGAAAGTCCACCAGTTGAGAGTTCTCAATCAAAGGAAGTAATTGAATCAGGCAGAGAGCAACAATTGACTTCAACTCCTGAATTGAGAAGGTCTTCTCGAGTTCTTGTGCCTAACAGGAGATACATAAACTACATGTTGTTAACAGATGGAAGAGAGCCTGAAGACTATTCAGAAGCATGTCAAACCACAGATGCGAGCAAGTGGGAGCTTGCCATGAAAGATGAAATGAAATCTTTAATCTCAAATCAAACATGGGAACTAGCAAAGTTACCTATGGGAAAGAAGGCACTTCACAACAAATGGGTGTATCGCGTAAAGGAGGAACACAATGGCTCCAAAAGATATAAAGCTCGACTAGTTGTAAAAGTATTCCAATAGAAGGAATGAGTGGATTACACTGAGATATTTGCTCCAGTTGTGAAACTCAATACTATCAGATCCATGTTAAGTATTGTTGCCAATGAAGAACTCTACCTAGAGCAATTGGATGTGAAGATTGATTGTGTTTCTTCACAGAGATTTGGATGAAGAAATCTACATGCATCAACCTTAAGATTTCTTAGAGAAAGAAAAAGAAAACATGACAAGGAAGGTTTTAAGAAGTGCAATGTTGACCATTGTTGTTTCTTCAAGAGGTACAACTCCAGTTATATCATTTTACTACTTTATGTCGATGATATGTTAGTAGCAGGTTCAGATATAAGTGAGATCAGAAACTTGAAGCAGCAGTTGTCAAAAGAATTTGACATGAAAGATTTAGGACCAGCAAAGAAGATCCTAGGAATGCAAATCATGCGAGATAAGCAAAAGGGAACCTTGCAGTTATCTCAGCCAGAGTACATCAAACATGTTTTGCAAAGATTCAACATGGGCAATGCCAAACCAGTTGGCACACCTTTGGCTACTCATTTTCATCTATCAAAAGACCAATCTCCTAAGACGGAGGAAGAAAAAAAATTAATGGCTAAAATTTCATATGTTTCAGCCATTGGAAGTCTGATGTACGTGATGGTATGCACAAGACCAGACATCGGTTATGCAGTGGGAGTTGTAAGCAGGTTTATGTCAAATCCAAGTAAAGCTCACTAGGAAGGTGTGAAATAGATTTTGAGATATCTACGAGGCACTAAGGAGAAGTGTTTGTGCTTTAGTAAAGGTGAATTAAAAGTACAAGACTACGTAGATGCAGACTTTGCTGAATAAATTGATCATCGAAGAAGTACCACTTGCTACATATTTACTGTTGGAATTACAACTGTTAGTTGGATGTCATAGATACGAAAGATCATTGCTTTATCCACTGCAGAGTCTAAGTATGTAGCAATAACAGAAGCTAGCAAAGAATTGATATGGCTTCAAGGATTGTTAACAGAGTTGGGATTCATCCAAGAAAAGAGTGTTTTGCACAGTGATAGTTAGAGTGCAATACATCTAGCTAAGAATTCAACATTTCACTCCAGAACAAAGCACATTGATCTCCATTATCACTTCATCAGATCTCTTGAGAATGAAGTATTAACATTGAAGAAGATACTAGGAAGTAAGAACCCAGTGGATATGTTGATAAAGGTTGTCACAACAGAGAAGTTGAGGTTTTGCAATGTCTCAACTGGCTTTCAAGAATGATTAATGATGAAGGCAACTACAATAAGTGATAATCAAACTCCAAGTGGGAGAATTGTTAGTTTTGTAGTTTGATTAAGTTTTGTACTTTGATTTTTAGTCCCACATTGCTTAGTATTGTGAGATGGTATTCTTCACTTTGCTATATAAGCAAGCTTATGTAAGATTTACAAATGCACCAAAACAAATACTTCTTAATATTGGTTATTTCTCTCTTCTCTCCTTTAGTGCCTTGTTCCCAACAAATAATAAGACATTATATATATAGACATTAATTATATATATATATATATATATATATATATATATATATATATATATATATATATATATATATATATATATATATATATATATATATATATATATACACTAATTAATCCGATAAATTACCTGAACTTAGTTTTCATGTTTTTAATTTACAAAGCAGGTTTTGTTTATTGTGGGGTGAAAATGTTTGTATTAATTGATGAATATTTTATATTTTTGTTCATTAATCAAATTAATATAACTTTGGCATATAGTGACATTTGTGAAAAGTGAAGTAGCATGTGGTCACAATAATCTCAGTATACTTTGTGTCTTATTGGTTTATGTAACAAAATTGATTATGAATTCATAATAAATAATTTAAGATAAATTTTTTACATGTTTGATCTTAGGTTGAAAAAAAAATTGAAATTAATTTTAAAATAAATTCTAGACTAAAGTAATTTATAGCAGTTTTTATACTGAAACAAGAATTTTTTAATAGCTTTTATAATAAAATAGTTGTACATAATATCAAAATTAATTTTAATAATAATTAAATTTAAAAAATCAATTTTATTCCAAATCAATTTTGTTAACCTTCATTCAAATACACACTAAATATTTATTAACTAATTTGACAAATAAAAAGATACAAAATTTTGAACACAAGCATTTTCATAACATAACAAATTACAAAACCTGCTTTGTATAATAATTATATATATATATATATATATATATATATATATATATATATATATAATGATTAATATTATTCAAGGGTTGTAAATACAAAAAAGATTAAAAAGAGAAAAAATATATGATTAATTAATAATATGATTATGATGTATGAATGATAGAAAAAAAAAAGAAAAAGAAAGGTATATAGTGAGTGTGACTATTTGTTTGGATGGTGATAGAAGAGAACTATGACTCTCTCTCTAATATAGATGGTGAGTTTATTGTATGTTGACCATGTGGGAAGTATTCTGTAGGCTAAAAATAACACAAAATACACAAAGATTCGTATTGGGAAAGAGGCATATCTTGTGACAACAAGAGATATGAGACATTCATTTTTTTTCTTTGTCACGAAATTTATTAATGGAGAATCAATCATAGAGGCAATTTTCTTTAGCTAGAACCATTATTAGTTTCACGGGCTTCACCTTTATTTCTTTATGTATATGGTTCTGCTTATTGCACAAACATTATGATGAGTTAGGCTAAAGTTTTCTAGTGAGTTGATGCCAGTTGTATGCTAGACATTATTTGATGAAATGGCGTTTGGTTTAATGAAATTATTATGATGGCACTTTCAACTCAAAAAGGAAAAGGGAACCAATATCTGCAAATTTTCAGGTCATAAATGGTAACTTATCACAGGAATTTGTGGGTAGCATTTTGTGCTGTCTTTCTTGTATCAGAAGCCTTAGACTGGTCCAAGATGCTCACATTTTTGCTTAAGTTCAAACCAAAACCTCAAACAAGTGTTGTATATTTGGAACAAGAGAGGGAAGACAAAAGCAGAAAACATAGTGAATGAACCAATAATATGTTAAATAAGTAAATACAACCAAATTATATAGATACATAATGAATGTGGATAAGAAAAAGGATAAAATAAAGAAGAAAAATACATGTGATAAAGCTCTTTTCTTTTGTTTAGTATGTGATTGGATAGATCATCCAAAATCATGCTAAATATATACTAATGTGCTTTTGATTAAATATTCAATCTTAGGTTCAAGAATGGATTGTGGATTTAAAATTAATTTTGTTTTGAATTTTATAATTAACTTTTAGACCAAACGTACAAAGATTTTAAAATATAAACCACATCATTTCAAAATTAATTTCATAAATTTTTATTCAAACATGCATATTGAAAAGAAGATGGAAGGAAAAGAGAAAGTTACCTTTTAAAAAAAAAATTAAACAAAAAAAATCCTTCCATTTTTTCTATAATTCAAATTTCAAAATTTTGTTTTTACTATTTTTTTTATAGACAAACGTTAAAAAATGTCAACTTGAAGCATCAAAAGCTTTGTAATAATCATTCCCTTAAACACAAGGGGACATGTCTCCCGATACCAGTTGTTAGGACAGACCGAGAAAGTTAAACATCAAGAAGATGTATAACCATAGGACACGAACCCATATATAAGAGAACATGACACCACCTTCAACCCAAAACCTTAAGGCATTAGGTTATGGGTCTTTCTCACTTATATATTACTCAACTTTCCAATTTCTTACCAATGTGGGACTTCAACTCACACTTGCACTTATTGTTGGAGTGCAAGTGTGAGTTTAAGTCCCACATTGGTAAGAAATTGGAAAGTTGAGTAATATATAAGTGAGAAAGACCCATAACCTAATGTCTTAAGGTTTTGGGTTGAAGGTGATGTCATGTTCTCTTATATATGGGCTCGTGACCCATTATTGTTGTACATCTTCCTGGTGTTTAACCCCCACAATTGGTATCAGAGCAGATGATTGTGATTGGTTCCTTGAATAAAGGACCAACTTATAATACAACTATGAAGTTGAGGAGTATAATAATTTATAACTTTTTTTTTATCCTTATAATATTTAAAGAGTTTAATACTTTTGTATTAACAGTATAAAAAGATTTACTTAACCTTTAACCTTTTATTTATATAATTTTTAAAGTATAACAGGTAAAATCAACAAACTTATCATATATACATATGAAGAATTGTTATTGAATATGAATGTAAAACTTTTTACACTGATAGTATATAAATCTGTTTTTCATATTTAAAATCCTAATTAACTATTTATTTATATGCAACTTATGAACAACTGTTCTTACAAACTTTCTCTTTCAACAATGCATTTGTTATTGTGGGATATGACATGCACTAAGAGAATCTTGATGTGCACTTTCTCTTTTAAGCACCTTCCACACATACACTATAGTTCTTGTCACGGTGATAGATATGAATTTTTAATTTCACTTTCAATTAGACTTGAACACAATTATGAATGTTATTTAGCAAACCTTACGAAATACTAGGAGGAATGGAGAGATTGAATCATATATTTAGGACAAATTAGTAAAACCATATAAAATTTATTAATTTTTTACAATTCCTTCATATTCACTCATCCATGGGAGAAGCCAAGAATGGGATGGGGAGAGATTTTTCTCTCTTTCCCTCTTCTTATTTCCCTCGAAACAAATAAAATATAAGAAAAACAAATAGTTAATTACATGTACATTACTAGAGCTAAATCACTAAATGTGATGGAGAAGAAAAATCATGAATTCTATTCTCACGGTTAACAAAAATTATCTTTAATTACCAACAATGTTAAAATTTGACTTATAAAAAAATATTATTAAAGATAAAAATATAATATCATATGTAACTAGCTATCATCTAGAGTGAGGATAAATAATAGATTTGCAAACTGAAATTAATTAAAATATTGTTTGATATGTGTACATTATAAAATTACACATCTTATATTAAGCCATAGACACTAATGCAGCCACACTTATTATTAGGGAAAACCATCATAAACATGGTGGGGTCAGCATGCCACATCAATGTAATAGTTAGGTCCATATATTCCAATCTAGCCAGATTCATCTAACGCCACTATGATAAGCCACCAGTATATATGAAGTTTAAGCATAACAAGAAATCACAAAAGCCATGAGAATGAAAATATTAGAAAATCCCAACATAATCCTTTCCTTAATTAATTCTCATTTAACATAATGGGTTCTTGTCATGACCTAATCACACACCATGGCACAAATGGCATGTTTCCACTGTCTTCTTTTGAAGATATTTTTACACGGTGGCCTGATTAGATTTCTAATTTACTCAATGAAATAAATTGATTTTTTTTTTAAATTTGATTAAACTGACTAATTTATTGTATGTGACATGATTATTGGTCCTGACATGGTGGTTCCAAATTATATAATAAGTTTTCCTTCTTTTTAACAGAAACAAGGTTAATAAAAAGTAAATATTAGAATTATTAATTAATCAACTATAAACGTCAACACAATAATAAAAAGTAAATATTAGAATAACAGACAGCCAGAAAATATAAACTCCTCATGTCATTCAACTAATTAAAAATCATATTTTTACAATTGTTATATTTTACCATATCCCTTTTAACTAGGATGTTTACATATTGAATTGTATTAGATTTGGATTAAAATTAAAATGAAATTTAATTCTAGGATGTTTACAGATTGAATTGTATTAGATTTGGGTTGAAATTAAAATGAAATTTAATCCGGTCAATTTTAATTAATTTGGATTAGATTTGTAAAAAAAAATAGTGATCTAATCTAATCCATCGATTACAAAGAAATGTTTTAGATCCATTTTGTTTTATATAAAATAAAAAAATAAAATATTAAACATAAAAACTTGTAAATAAAATATTAAATATATACTTTATTTTTTTCTTTAAAATAACATGTAAAAATAAAAGTAGTGGATAAAAGATAATTGAAAACATTAAATTAATCATTCCTATTTATTGTAGTGGATAAAAGTAGTGGATAAAAATAGTAAAATTTAATAATTAGTAATATTTATTACCATAATACTTGAAAACATTCCTATTGATTGTTTGGAATGTCCAGTGATACGTGTGAGAAAAATGAACAATATGGATTAGACCTAAAATAATTAGATTGTGTATTATTAATTTATTTTTTACATCTTATTAAATATAATAAAAATATTAAATTAAACATATCAGTTTACAAATCAACATATTTGCAAAATCCAAATCTATAAACTAATCTTATTAAGATCAAAGTTAATGGGATTGGATTGAATTTGTTCTAATCAGATTTTCATCTGATTAGTGAAGATCCTACTTTTAAGAAACTTTTTCAATGTCCTCTTCTACAATATTCAACACATAATTTTGGAGCATGATTGAATTTCTCAACTAGTGAGGTTCTCACACATCATTCCCAACCCTCGTGTGGGTGGAGAGGACAATAAAGTGAAAGCAGTTTAGAGTCCAAAAAGAATACTATGAACTGTCACTGATGGGATTTCATTTCATCTGTTGAGCTTTCATTTCATCTGGTGGGGTTTAAACAAGGAAGTGCCTACTCTCCTACATTCATGGTTCTTTTTAAGTTGAATACAGAACACAAAGACCAACACGTCCAAATGCCTAATATTATGCAAGAAAAATGCTAATAGTAATAATACACTGTGTGTAGGTTTGATTTCACTTTAAAAATTGATCTTGAACATTAGTTTCAGATCATTTGATATGTTTGATTTTATGTTAAAAACAATTCAGAATTAATTCTAGATTTATAATTAATTATGGGTTAAAACAACTTAAACCCTAAACTTTTACGTTAGATTAATTAAGAATTTTAAAATAAATATCGCTGAAAACTTACTTTTATAATAGAACATTCCAACATAAATCATATCATCTTTAATTCATTTTAATCTTAATTAGTTATACAAAATCAATTTTATCAACACACTCTATTTGTTTATAAAATAATTAACGTATTTTAACATTTTAAGAGTAGGACAATACCTATATAAATTTCTTGTTTTTTAAATTGTGTAAGTGTTAATAAAATTTATTTTGAAATATATAATTTTTTATTGTAAAGGGGAGTTATAATTCATTATAAAATAAATTATTGATAAGAGTTACTTCAACTTATAAATAATTTTAGAAAAAATCAATTAAAGCACAACCACCATACACATGAAATGTTATCTAAATTAATTTTAATGTGAGATTAAATATGCACATAAAAGAATAAACTCTAACTTTAGTCTTCTAAAAGTTATAGATGCTAAAAAGATTTTTCTTTTTTAAATAAAATGGTCTATGATTTTTTTTCTCATTGGACACCTTAGTTTTTCTGTCCGTTTGTTATTAATAATTAAACTCCATTAATGATTCAATACTAACAAGTTAAATTAATACTTACCGTATGCTTAGTCACAATTAAAAATTGTCATAATTTTTTTAATTTTCTCTTTTCATTTTCCACTTTTCTCTTATATAAATTTTATTAATCAGAAAACATATATAATGATTTTTAGTTGCTAAAAAATATTAATTAAAAACTAATGATATCCATATCCGAAACAAAATCCATATCCATAAATTGAAAACAACCCAATTGAAATTTGGGTAGTTTTTTTTTTTTCAGTTTTGAAATTTATAAAAATAAACATTAGTTTTCCTTTTAAGTTTTATAATTTTTAAAAACAACATTGTTTTGGTTTTTAAATTTAAAACATTATTTTCAAATCTTAACCAAATAAAATATTTTCTTCTTAGAGATCAACAATTGACGGTCGATGATTGGTAACCTTCCGTCGAAGCTGGCAGTCGGTGACGGTCGGTCAGAGTTGACTCTCGTGACCATCAATCAGAGGTAGCAGTCGATGATTGTTGATAGGAGGTGACGACCGATGACATTCGGTTGAATGTGGTGGTCAATGAGGGCAAGTGACATCAAGGTATGAATTTAAATAAACACAAACAAAAATATGAGAACTAAATTTTATTATTTTTAAAATTAAGTGAGAACTATTTCGAAAACAAATAAAAAATCAAAATAGAACTATTTTTGCCAAGTATGTTTCTGTTTTCAAAATACATTTCAAAACAAGAAATCTGAACCACCCTTAAAAACTAGAGAAATTTGTGTTTCATTTTGGCAAAAACTACAAAGTAGTAGCTAAATGTTTGCATATAATCAAAATGCATAATCTGAAAAGTATAAAAGATCGTGTAGCTTTGTTGAATTTCCAAACTTTCATTGTTTCTCTCTTTAAAATAATGTAAAGAATGTTTTTCTTTGTTTTTTCTATCTACAACCCGTCCTTCTTCATTTTAATTTTTTGTCTTTAATGTTAACTCAACCATTCTATGCAACCTAGTGTTTTCAAACGAAAATCTAATTACAATGAAGTGTGTATAAACTAATAGAAGGTTGTTCTAGCTTAAGCAAAATACAGGGCAAACCGTGACTGAACTTTAGGAAGAAATATCTTGAAATTTTCCCTACATCTAGTTATCTTGTTCCTGAAGTGTATTTTGCTTTAGTTATAAATGTTGTGATATAGAGAGGTAGGAAGAAATTATTTTGCTTTTTTTAATAATAAAGGAGAGGTTAAAATTTTTTTAAGTATTATTGATTTTTTTAATAATTATGAAAGATTTAATTAAAATTTTAATTATATTGAATTTTATATTTTTTTCGCAACTTGTTTGAACATTTGGTTTGTTATTTTGTTTTTTTTTTCTAGAAAACCATGTAGCTTTAGTGTTTTTCCCCTATTAAATATTCAATTAGTTTTAGTCTCAGGAATTTAAATTGAACTAATTTTATAGACACACATTAGTCTATTATTATTTAAAATACTTTTTTTCATGTTCAATTTTTGTTTCCTTTTTAACTATAGTATAAACATTCATTATCTCGATGGTGTTTGTGGATAACAAATTAAACATTACATTTAAAAATATTTTGTCAAATTTTCCTGAAATGAAAATAATCTTTCTTCATATTTTATGCAACCAAAAGATATAAAAAATTAATCACAATGATAAAACTTAATACTTAAGTGTATCAACTAACAAAATATTATTAATCCCCATAGGGATTAAATTATATAGGACCAAAAGGAGATTATCTTCTTTCATGATCAATCAATCAATAATGAAATTTCCTTTCCTAAGAGTTTGATTAAAACAAAGATTCTAATTGATATAAATCCAAAGGGGTTGGATTTGTTTTGCGGATCTATCTAGGTTAGAAGGTAATAAGTTAACAAAACAATGAGAATTGGGTAAACAAGAAAATGGAAAGGATGAAAATGGTTTAACGAAAAGATAGATGACGCCACTTCCAAGGATGGAAGATAAGTCATATGACGCCACAAGGGTGGTGATTTACCCTTGATAAGTCTAGGAGAACGCCACAAGGAAAAATTCCTTGATAAGTTCTAAAGAGAAATTCATCTCTCACAAAAGGGTAAAACCTAAATATAATTTCACTATTCAATGGTTGTCCTTTGAGTACAATTCAACCCAAACTAGGTGGCTGTTCAAAATCATAACTCCTAAAAGAAAAATTAAATACTCCATTATCACGCAATTATCACATATGATTAATTGCATGTTACATTAATTCCTAAATTAATAAAACGTTACAAAAAATGAAAAGTCATTGTGTTCGGCATTCACATCATTCCGTCCTTCTTCAAAAAGATTCGTCCTCGAATCTATGACTTTATTTTCCTATCAATTTTATTCACTTATAATTTAAAATAAACAAAATAAACCTCCTGGATCAAATGTAACTTGTAAAAATTCATGCATCAAAGAAATTTTCCTTTTTGGTTTCCAAACCCAAACATTGGAATCCAGAGAAATTCTTCTTTTAAAATAGACTTGTGCATTTTCTTCAGGAGTTTTAACCTCAACAATATACTGAATGTACAGTGACTCTGGAAAAGAGATATCCACATTTTTCTTCCTCAAATATGGCAATTTGTGGGTTGTATTGTCATCGTCCTGGGCATTCAAAATACCAATAAAAGAAGAAAAATCATTAGCAGTTTTTATTTTAACGTTCTTTTTCTCTCTTTCTCTTTCCTTTTCTCTCTCTTCCTCTTCACTCTTTTCTTTTTCTATTTTTCTCTTTTCTTCTCCTTCTTTTTCTATTTTATCCTTCAACTTATCTTGAATATCACAAACTTCACTTGGTGTCAGAAATTTCAAATTAAGTTTGCGTCCTTCATGCACCAAAGAAACTGAAAGTCTTTCAGAATTTATCCTTTTACCCTGCAACCAAGGTTTCCCTAAAAGAAAATGACATGAGTCCATGGGAGCAATATTGCATGTCACTTCCTCCACATATTTTCCAATAGTGAATCTAAACTTAGTTTGCCTAGGATGAAAACTCGTTGGTAAGTTAAGTTTATTCACCAATCTTTCGCTCACCACGTTGCTATAACTTTCTTCATCAACTGCAAATAAACACAAATGACCTTCAATTAAACACCTTGTATAAAAAATATCCACCATAGTGCCAAACCTAAAGTCGAAGCTCTGATACCAACTGATGTGAATTCCCCTTGCCACGAATTCAGAACGAACCGATTAGGACTATTTGTTAAAATGGAAAAACAAAAAGGTAAGAATCGGGGATGATGGTGGTTTTGGGGGAGACGCCACTTTCGGGAAGGATGGAAGATAAGTCATATGACGCCACAAGGGTGGTGATTTACCCTTGATAAGTCTAGGAGAACGCCATAAGCAAAAGTTCATTGATAAGTTCTAAAGAGAAATTCATCTCTCACAAAAGGGTAAAACCCAAATATAATTTCACTGATTCAATGGTTGTCCTTTGAGTACAATTCAACCCATATTTATAGAACTAGGTGGCTGTTCAAAATCATAACTCCCAAAAGAAAAATTAAATACTCCATTATCACGCAATTATCACATATGATTAATTGCATGTTACATTAATTCCTAAATTAATAAAACGTTACAAAAAATGAAAAGTCATTGTCTTCGGCATTCACCTCACTAATGAAGAAATCAAAAGTTGCAAATCTTGCTAAAATCAAGGGATAACAATTATGTAGACCACCTTGAGAAAATAGTTGTTAAGCAAGCTTTGAGTCTGGTTCACAAACAAGTTATTAAATCTTCTATGTCATGCTAGCTACAACCAATTCAACATTCAAACATGATGAGAAACCACAACAACCGGAACAATCTTTTATCCACCTCAAATAAGCATTTCTAATAAGACCACTAAACCCAATTCGATTTGGATTCCTTTGACTATTCTCATCAATATTGATCTTGTGGACACCTTTTGGAATAGGATGACAAAATGGACTCAGATTCTATAGGTATTCACAAAAATACTCTTATACAGGTCGTGTAATTACCCGCAAATTGGTATGGATATAGAGTGGGCCTTAACATGCAAAAAATATGCAAGGTATGAGTACTACTATAGTACCCAGCCTGCTTCACCCTACACCTTATGCATATATAATATTAATTAATATAATTATTTTATATAATCCTACATAATTATAATTTTGAGTGAAAATATTGTTAAAAATATTATTTACATTATAATCTAAGAAGTAATATAATTATAGAATAAAAAGAGACATATAATTTATTTCATATAAATTTAATAATATAAAAACACAATTTAAAAGAAAAAAATTGAGTTATGTATAGAATACCTCTTAATAAATTTAAAATATTATATAATGTTGTGGTTAAAATAACATAGATTTATGTATAATCATATAAAATTGTAGGGAGTATTTTTTATAATTTATTCTATGTTTAATGTTAGGGTTCAACACTCATTCAGCATAAGAATGAGGAAATTTTTTAGGCAATACTCCATTCCCATGAAGATAATTGAACAAGTTGAACTAACTCTTCAACGTCACCCACTTGAGCTCTGAAGACATTTGCATTTTTGGCCTTCCATATGTGTCACACCCCTGCAAATCACATGAGGTTCTAGGCTTTCCTGAGATCCTTTGATCCATTAAATAGACCCAAATATCGAGAATAGTGCCCCCTAACACTAGATAATAAAGTCATAGATTACCCCCACCAGTTGCATAGTGTTTGCCAAACTCGAACCAATATCTCACAAATGAAGAAAATATGAGCCCCATACTCCTCGGTTATTCCACACAGTGCACATACCTCCTCCCCAGATGAAATGATTCTTCTCCACAACGAGTTACACTTTGTAGGTAATCTATTGGCGTCCAATTGCTAAACCAGAAACTAAACCCTTGATGGACATCCAACCTTCCATATCAAATTGAAGAAGTGATGAAATTGTTGAGTTGAATCATCTCTTAGTACCCTATAAGTCGATGCTATCGTATACAGACTAGAACCATCCTTATCCCATACCCATGCATCTGCCACCCCCTCTCACACCACAACCCCTTCCAAACTCTTTGACGACTCCTCCATTAATTCCTCCTCTGCATCACCATGACCATTGCCATCCACCTCCTTCACTTCTCATATCTTTTATAGTCGTGATCTGATTATCTGCTAACTCATATAGTCGACCAAATCTTGTGCTCAACAACTGATCACGTACCTATCTATCTTTCCAAAACAAAACTTGACTACCATCCCCTAACGCATGGCACATTGCCCTTGACCACCATCCCAAGCGTCCTTGGTTGATTAATTCAATAGAGTTCAAGTCACGCCACCACCTAGAACACCTTTGATGCCTCTCTTCCCAACCACCCATACCCAACCCATATTTTGCCCCCAATAACCTCCCCCACGAACTACCGTAATCTACCCTCAAACGCCACTTCCACTTATCTAATAAAGCAATATTAAGAGCATTCAAATCCCTCACCCCAACCCACCCTTTTCCTTTTCCTCACATACATTTTCCCATGACACCCAATTGACTTTCCTCCCCTCTCATGAACTCTCCCATAAGAATTTTTTTAAAAATAGACTCGAGGTGAGAAATAATACCTTTTGGCACCTTGAAGAAAGAAAGAAAGTAGATCGATAGAGCATACAATACAGATTTAAGCAACACCAACCTCCCTACTGTAGAGAGATGTTTACTATCCCATGAAGCCAATCTTTTGGTGACCATGTTCACCATCGAGGACCATGTCGCTAGATGAGAAGGATTAACACCAATAGGAAGGCCCAAGTAAGAAAAATGCAACACCTCAGGTTTGCAGTTTAATAGAATTGACACTCTATTGAGCCACTCTTTAGGTACATTAATTCCAAGAAGTTGGCTTTTGTGAAAATTTACTTTCAACTTGGAGGCTAACTCAAAATTTTGAGAATTGCTTTAAGGACCAACATAGACTCCCAATCCTGTTTAGCAAGCAAAAAGGTGTTATCTACAAATTGCAGATGTGAGAACTTCATTCCACCATTCTTTAAAACATGACCCTGTTACAGGCCCCTAGATTTTGCCTCTTGAATCATTTGGCTCAACCCCTCGACTGCTATGAGGAACAAAAAAAGGGATATGGATCACCTCTGTAGAGACACTAAACTCCTTAGTAGGGCTACCATTTAGAAGCACTTAAATCTTAACTGTACTGACACACTCCTTGATCCAATTGACCCATTTCCTTCTAAAACCCATCATTTTCCAAAATATACCACAAATACTGCCAGCTCACCGAGTCATATACTTTTTTAAAATTTGTCTTAAAACACACTAAGTTGGACTGCTGTTTTCTAGCATCATCCACCAATTCATTCATGATTACCACCCCATCTAGGATTTGCCGACCCTTAATAAAAGTCGTTTGGTTCTCTGATATAATAACTTGAAAGACCCTTCTTAGCCTATTCACTAGGGCCTTCGACAAGACTTTATACAAACACCCTATGAGAGAAATAGGATGGTAATTGCCAATTTTCCTAGGATTATTCTTTTTTGAAATCAAAGTAATAAAAGAGGAATTTGAGCATTTAACAAGCTTCCAATTCACAAAGAATTCATAAAAAAACAACAAAGTTGAACCTATTAAAGACCAAAATTCTTTGATAAACATAAAGTTAAAACTATATAGGCCCGAAATTTTACAACTATCACAGTCCCACACTACTTCCTTAATCTCTGACTTCTCGTTTAACAATTGCTTGAAGGATAATCCATCCAGTCGGGGCCAACTCCTCTTAAACTCTTTAAGATGATTTTCAAAGTACTGACGAACATTCTCTTTTAGACTCGCCACCTCCCACACTTCCCTACTCTCAAAATTCAAACTCAATATTTTGTTGTGCTTCCTACAAATGGTTACGGACTTATGAAAAAACTTGGTGTTTGTGTCTCCTTCCCGTAGCCAATGAAACCTTGCCTTTTGTTTGACTAAAAAACACTGTCTATTTACCCATGTATTAAGGTTCGCCCCTAGAAATATGATCTCTTAGTTTCTCCTCATTCAGGACCCTCTCCTCATTTAACATGTCCAGTACAACACAATTAAATCAAACTTTATTACTTTTAATAAGAAATCACTTTATTACTTTTAATAAACAACACCACGATCAATAAATTTACTTATATGGTTATTCTTAAATCAACTCATTTTTATCAATAAGTTTTTATGTTATCTAGTGTCTTTATCTATTTATCAATCTATGTTAAAATATTTTGAGATATATATATTAAAATAATTCGTTTGAATACATGGAATGGTACTAGTATAAAAAAAATATTATAACAAAGAGACTTTTTTTTTATGGAAAAGGCATAAATACCTTATTTAATATTCATTTGTAAATATACCATAACAATGCAATCTCCTCCACATTTTTCTTTTTACACCATTGATTTTTTCACCCACAAGTTTCTTTTTGCATCCCCATTTATTATAAAACCTTTACCATATCCTCCTTTCTTTTTGCAAAACCATGCACCTGGTCCCTGCCTCCACTTATGTGCATTAAATTCCTTCAATTATTTAAATCCCTCGATTAAATGATCACATGCATTAAATCCCATTTATCCATGCCCCCACTAATCACATGCATTAAATTGCCCCTGCATTTCAATAAATCCATGCACCCACATATTCCACAATTTCTGCACTTCAATAAATCCGTTGAGACACTTGTATATCAGAAGATTTGGAATATTCATTTTGGACTGTGGATGTCAAAATCTGTAAAGGTAAAAATATGCATACAAAAATTATGTTGATTCATATTATTTACAATTATGAAATCATATAATTGTAGATAACGTTGTTCACAATTTATCATATTATATTATGAATTTTATGATTCACAATATGTATAAATTATGATATATTACAGATTATATTTTAGGTAATTATATAATTGAAGATTTTTAATTTGCAATCCGTTTTATACAATTATGAATTATGTGAACCGTAATGTGTTTGTTCGTTATGCATATTAATGATCTTGAGATCAACCATATCTACATGTATATTGTAGATCAATAGATCCATAAATCGCAATATGTGTATGTATATATTTTGGATATTATAATTTGTAATATGTGTGCATATGTAATATTGCAAATCTATTAATTTAAAATATCATTTATGCATATTGCACATTTGTTGACATGCAACCTTAAAAAAATTAAGTTAAATGGTTAAGGGGTACAAAGGAAAAAGCATCTCCTCCCTCCTCATTATTAAAATGAGTCAGGCTTGATAATAAACCTAACCCACCACGAATTTGGATTTAGCGAGACAAAAAAATAAACAAATTTACCAAATAAAAGTAACCTGTAACATGACCTATTCAACTCGTAGGTTAGTCGACTTTAGGTCAGGCTAACCACTTATCAATTTTTTTTAAACAATATATGTTTTTCGTAAAAAAAATGTACCTTATAGAATTTTTCATAAATCATTTACACATTTTTTAATATTTTTACTTAAATTATTTGCATGTTTTTATTAAAAAATGGAAATTTTAAAAAAGAAAAAATAATCTTTTTAATTTTTTTTATTTTAAAATTTGGTGAGACAATTCACCTCCCACGACTTTATGGTGGGTTGGATTAAGTTGAATTTTTTGCTACCCTAAAGGTGGGGCGGACAAATCTAACCTCTTGTGTAAACTTATCCATATAGATTGAGTCTACCCATTTTAATAATATCAGTTATTATCTTATACGTACAAAGTGTCAACAAATTAATTAATAAAACAAGAGATTTATAGTATGTATTATTAGCTAAAATATTAAAAAATAAATAATTATTATTTAAGTATTATTGAATATTTTTTAAAATGATAATTATAATTTTAAAATTATTATAAAATATTTGAACATTTAAGAAGAAGTAACTACATAAATAAAATATAATATAATTTTGTATAATGTAATTAAAATTTTAATAATTTTAGTGATTTATGAAAACAAATGAAGAGTTATTTTTTAAAAATATATAATTTTAGTGAAGTATCAGTAGAATTATGTTTTTAAAATTTTTGTGTGTGTTAATTGAGTCCTCTAAATTTAAAGCCATTATTTTTTATTCTCATTTGTAACTCCCTGGCGTCAAAATAATTATACCAATTGTTAAAGTTTGAAATTATTTATTTAGGGTTTAGACATTTACATGAAAATGATGCCCTGTAGTTTCTAATATTCTTGTGTGAAAAAAATATATTAGTTGATGATTTTATTAAACTAGTTCTCTAGTCTGGTTAGAATATGAGTATTTTTAATTCGATTTCAAATTCCCTATCTCTAAAGATTTGATTTATATCATTGCTCTTTGATTTATATCATTGCTCTTGTCAATAATATTTTTTGAGGTTTGGCTTTGCCAACACCCTTCAGACACACCCAAAAAAAAATTGATAAATTAAGATTTGTAACCATTTAGGTTGGTTTTATTAATGTTTACATGAAAAAGTTTTCATTATTTTAACTTAATAGAATTAATAATTCTAAATTATTGAGATTTCACATCATTACCATTTCATAAAATTATAAATGAGTCTTCTAAAATTAAGTTTAGAGAGATCACATTAATATAAAAAAATTTTAAAAAAATTAATATTTAATTTTACCTATTCCACAGAAACAATAGTTTACCCTTTTATTATTTCAATATAAAATTCACACAATAAGGAAATTTGGGCATTAATTAAGCTTAGATATATTAAATACATTTTCAAAAAAATTATATTATTTTAATTTTTTTATTTTAAGTTAATTTTATCTATTTAAAAAATATTATTCAAATAGTTGACGAATAAAAAATAATATATTTTAAAATTAGAGGAATCAAATGAATAAAAAAGTTATGTATTTAATCTTTTAAAAAATTTAAAAAATAAATTAAAATAAAAAAATATTCATACACTAACGATACAAAATTATTTTACACTATTATTCAATCAAAACTTAAACTCCTTCATAATTTACATTTTCAGAGCATGAATATTAAACTTCTGGAAATATATTTTAGAAGCCTCAAAAGTCCTAACAGTGAAACACACTTGATTTGAGTGAAACGCCGTCGTTCCTAATTCGCCTCGTCTCTCTTTCCCGCTCCGCATACTCTCTTCGTTCTTCCCCAATCCCAACCAAAATTCGGGGTTTAGGGTTTTTCTCTCTCCTCCGCAATCCAAATTCACTATCACTTTCTTCTCTCTCGCTACAGTCCTGTGACAATGATGTACAATGATCCTCAGCATCAACACCAGCAGCACCAGTACCAGCAACAACAGCAACAGCAGCAGCATTTCCACCACCAGCCGCCGGGTCCGGAGTTCCACCGTGGACCGCCTCCGCCGCAGCCTCCGCCGGTGATGCGGCAAGGCTCCGCCTCGTCGACGAACATCCCCCCCGAGTTTCACCACCCCGGCCCCGGAGGACCCCCTCCTCCTCATTACGATGGTTCGGTTCTGCTTCCTCTTCCTCCAATTTCTTCTTATGATTGTTGACGAACGTAGGGTATTTAATTGAACGTGAAAAATTTGTTTTTTGTTGTTGTGATTTCTTGTATTGGTGGATAAACCCTATTATATGGTGGTATCATTCGTGGCTGTGTGAAGTAGGGAGTCGGATTTCAGATATATAGAGAGTTCTTAGAATGTGAGAGTTTTAGAGAGGGAGAGAGTTCTTAGGGTGAGAGAGTTTTTAGAGAGAGAGAGTTTTTAGAGAGAGAAAGTTCTTAGAGTGAGAGAGTTTTTAGAGGAAGAGAGGTTTTAGAGAGAGAGTTTTTTCTTATTTTAATTAAAGAAGTGTTTGGTTAGAAAATGCATGCAATGGGTGCATCGAATAACTAGTGTTGTTGATGCTTTTCTTTTTTAATTTTATTATTTATTTTCTGGCTGTTGTTGAATGAGTGGAAATGTGGGTTTTTGCTTAAGGGGTTTTTGGTTGATTAGGAGTAAGTAGGTTGGAGAATGTGGAATGTGGGTTTGGTTAGTAGGACTTGAGTTAGCAATGTTTTAGAGGTGGTCCTTATGATTCTGGGGGTGATTAAGGGAATAATTACTGAGAGAGATATTTTTAGAGACTATATATATATATATATATATATATATATATATATATATATATATATATTTGTATGTATGTATATATGGGTAGGGATCCATTTACTCCTAAAGTAAGTATAAGAGACTTATTCTTTATTCTCATTGTTCATTTTAATAGTTGAGATTTGTTACTTATTACCCTTAAGTTTTAAGAAAATAAATCGTAGAGATGAAGAGTAAGTTAATTCCCTCCCTATATATATATATATATATAGATATATATGTTAAATTAATTAAAGAAATGTTTGACTGGTTAATAATGCAGGCATTGTTTGTATCAATCTTTTTTTTTTTTATTATTTGCTTTCTTAATGGTATGGTCATAGTTGATTAGTGGAATGAAGGGGAGGATTGTGGACTGTTGTGGATAGGAACTTTGGGGTTAAAGGGTTCAGTTAACTTGTGGTAAGATGGAGTGTGTGGGATGTGAGTTTGGCATGAATTAGTGTTTTAGAAGAGGTGCTTACGATACAGGGTGATTAATGGAATACTGTACATTTGATTTGAGCTGGATAAGTGAATAGAGAAATGCTTTTGGTGTAATATGTGATAATGTGTGCTGAACATAAAATAAAGTTGTAACAGACAAATTTTATGCATGTTATGCTTGATGGTGAGAGGGAAATGTTTGACGACAAGAGTAAAAGCAAGTGCAGCAGTGATGAGAAATTGAGAATACTGAAGTGGTTGATTTATTGGAATTGGAGAGAAAAGTAGGAGATGTGTCTGTATTCCTGTTCAACCATGGTGAACGTGAATCCAATGTGAGAGGAGGATTCACATGCCCTTGGATGATCAGTTTGTGTAAAACATACAGTGAAGATTGGGAACTTGTGTCACGGAGAAAGTTGGGAGCGGCAGTTGCTGAGGAGATGATAGAAACTTGTCTAAGGTGGTATGGTCAAGTAGGGAGATGAACTAACATGAATCCAATGCGACAATGCGAGAGGAGGATTCCCGTTCAACATGCCTTGGGAAGTTCAATTTGTGTAAAACAAACACGAAGATTGGGAACACGTTACACATGTAAGGGAGAAAGTTGGGAATAGCAATTGCCGAGGAGATTATATAAACTTGTTAAGGTGGTATGGTCATGTGAGGAGATGAACAACTAAGGCTTGAGTTTTAACTTTTAAAAGCTCATTTAAATCTTCTGAAAGTGCATCTTGTGGGAAGTTTTCCAAAATTTTATTTACTACATGGTTTGATAAGAATCATTTCTTTGTAACCTTATTTTATTTTGATGGAATGAATAATTTGTTTGTGGTTCTCTCCATATATGCTTTTCTCAGTTAAGTACTAGAGTGGATTATGTACTTCTTCTTTCCCCCTTGAATAATTTTTCTTTTACTTTTTCCTTCTGAATGAAAACTGTAATTTCAATTGCAGGTAGTAGATAATTCTTAATGTGTTTTAAAATTGTCCATCTTCGTATTATTTTTGTTCAAGACATTAAATTTATATATCTACATTGCCTAACGCCTATAAACTTTAAGATTGTGGAAATTCTAGGTTTGAGTTTTTGTGATTATTCTAATTTAACAGTGAATTGCTTTTGCAGTTCATGGTGATAGCCATGGTGCAAAAAGAATAAGAAAGCTTACTCAAAGGAAAGCAGTTGATTATACAAGCACAGTTGTGCGTTATATGCAGGTAATAATTGCTGCTTAATAACTGATGGAATAAATCCTTATCAGTAATACACACAGCTATACTGTAAAACTTTTTGGCCTTTTAATTTCCATCTGTGTCTATTACTATTGGAAATTTATGGGTAATCTGTATCTGCCTTCAGATTCGTATGTGGCAGCGGGATTCAAGGGATAGGACAGTACTGCAACCTACACTAGCTGCAGCAATTGATGTCAGTGAACTTATTTTTGGTTTTATACCTTTCTTTCTGTTTGTTTTAATTTTGTATGCTCCTTCCCTTAATTCAAATAACATAGTACTGCAACCTACCCTAGCGGCAGCAATTGATGTCAGTGAACTTATTTTTGGTTTTATACTTTTCTTTTTGTTTGTTTTAAGTTTGTATGCTCCTTCCCTTAATTCAAATAACATAGCTTGTTAGATTCATAGATTAAGATTTGTTTATTTATTTGAATGATTAACTCGTTTCCGTGGATAATAACCTTATGCTATTTATTCATGCAGATGTTGCCAACAGTTGGTTATCCAGACAATCCATCCACAAGCTTTGCTGCTAAATTTGTTCATACGTCTCTAAATAAAAATCGTTGCCCCATTAATCGTGTTCTTGTAAGTTAGATTGACATGTTGTGATTGGCATGATGATATGTTATGTGGATTATCAGTACTTATTTACCGGCTTCATGTTTTTATTCTTCATTAAAAAATTCTGAACGGAACCTGCTTCTCATTTGAATTGATTTTGTTAGTTGTTATTTTAGGGTTCTAGAGTAGTATGATTTGCAGTTTTCAACAATGTATATCAACTGTGAAATTTGCTGTCAATTTTGTTCAAATGTTTAGCATGTATGAAACAACATAGATATCCAGTTAATTTCTATTCTAAATGGGGTGGAATAACAAAGAATTTTGTTTGGTTAACGTCATTTAATAAACCAAGTTAATTGCATGTTAAATGTGGTTCCTGTTCCACTCAGTAGTTGCTATTTACTTGTTACCTTCTGATTCTTTGACAGTCTTGTTATAGAAAAATGGTTTATCTTTACAATTGCATGATTTATGCTGCACAAATTGCAGCCTTCCTGCTTAGCAAATTGTTTGACTGCTTTATGCACTTTATAATCTGACATCAATGTGTTGGTTTTTTGGAACTTCTATTGAGATTTTTGTTCACAATGCATTATTATATTGAGTTGCAGCCAAGCATATGTTTCTATTAGGCCTTTCAATTAGTTTAGGAAGATGTTTCTTATGCATTTTTTAACTTTTTAATGGTGCCGTTGGATTGCATTTGACTTTGTGATGCTACATCACTGTTTAATTTTCAAAAATAGTGGACTCCAACAGGCCGGCGACTTATTACTGGCTCACAGACTGGGGAATTCACTCTTTGGAATGGACAATCCTTTAATTTTGAAATGATTCTTCAGGTACATAACTTTAATTATTGTCTCAATATTATTATTGTAGACATCAGTAGTTTAAAAATATAAGTTGGATTTTGAAACACCGTAGGCACATGATCAAGCAATCAGATCCATGGTCTGGAGTCACAATGACAACTGGATGGTCTCTGGTGATGATGGAGGCGCAATAAAGTATGTACATATTTTAATATACCATGTGGTTTCTTATAAGCTTTATATTGCATATATTTATTTATGCAGATTTTGGTGGTAAAGTGAACATATATCTAATTAGATGTATTTGTATTTGTGTGGCATTTTTTAAGGTATTGGCAGAACAACATGAACAATGTTAAAGCTAACAAATCTGCTCATAAAGAATCAGTCCGTGACTTAAGGTAGACATTTTATTTAAAAAAAGAAATTGTAACATGCTGAAGGGGAAAGGTTCTGTAACTCTTTTATAAACAGTTTCTGTAGGACAGATTTGAAGTTCTGTTCGTGCTCTGATGATACCACAGTCAAAGTTTGGGATTTTGCACGCTGTCAGGAAGAGTGTTCATTAACTGGTAATGTGCTTTGGATGAACCATATCTGAAAATTTGTTTTCTGTCTACTCTTGTTGGTGTCCGAAACTGAATCTCAAACATTCTTGTGTTTAATATATTTGTTGGAGTGTTAATACCAATAATATTTTGTTAATACGTTCTTTATCTCTGCTTTATTTTAGGCTCCTAATTAGTAATTACAGATTGCGTTGCTTCTGCACCAGATTGCATTGCTTTTGTGTGCCTGAGTGTTCAGTGGCCAATAGTAGGGGAATTTAATGTTTTAGAAATAGATGATCTGTTCAATTTTCGGAGTTAGTCATGCTATCAGTTGCTTATATCCGTTTGTGCTTGCATGTTGCTGAATTATTCTCATTCTCATCAATTACAATTTCATCTTATTTGTTGTGCACTTTTGCTGTAAGCCCTTGTGGACGACTATTTTCATATTTTGATGGGGAGACTTGTCTACTGCTGTGGGTTGAATGTCATCTAATTTACCATGTGGCTGAGTGGCTCACCTGTGGGTAGGGCTTGTCATTGCTCATTTGAGTTGATGTTTGTTTCCTCTCTTTTTCCTTTATGACTTTTTTTTGTTTGGAATTATCCTATGACCTGTTGAGTCAAGCATTTGCATTTCGATAGGCCCACAATACAACTATCTAGATGTAGAGGTAGAAGATGGGGCATGAGAATATAAAGGGGAATAAATGGGCCTAATAAACGTCCCCTGTTTGTGCATGAAAGAAGGAAGAAACAGGTGGCACTAGCTGATGGGGGAAGGGAAGAGACTAGAGATAGGGAGAGCATAAAAGAACGGACAGTTGGAAGCAGGGGAAAGGAGAGAGGGATGCAAGAATCATGCAGTAGGAGGTGTGGGAGAATGGCTACTTGGAGAGGAGGGGAAAAGAGGGGCATGAGACAGTTCATGTGTAAAAATTTATTTGGCTAGACTGAGTGGAGAAGCTGGTTTTTCCTTAAGAAAAGGGTGCTATATAGTCTCTAGTGTCTTATTTTCTATCCATTGCCATATTTTTTTTATTCTCCTCATATATTTTACATTGTAACAGAGGTTACCCCTAGCAATATCAATGATCCTTCAGTTTTATCATTGCAATTCTGGTACCTATCACATTTTAAAAATGATTCCTTTGCTTGATGTTTTGCATTAAGACCCCTTTGTCATTCTTAAACCATGTTATACTGTTTGAAGTGTGTTTTTGCCTTTCTTTTTCATGTTGCAAGGGGTCATAGATGAGGAATTGTTACTTATAAATTTCAATTTTTAACAATTTGGAATATAACTTGAATGTGATACATTCAAATGAAGATAACGACTGAATTTTATCTTTTTAAATAACCACAACAGGTTGGAGACCCAAAAACAACACTTTGTTGTGTAATCTGTTAGAAATTTTTTTTTTTTTTATTATCATTTGTGAAACACCACTATGGTCATTAATGTCCAAGATTAACTGCATGGGAAACTTTTAAAGTTCAAAATAAAATGGGTTCAATATCATTTCTAATTAATAGTTATTCTTATGTCTATTCTAAACAAAGTTATCAAACTTGAGAGTCTACATAGACTCGTGAAAGTTCGATAAACTCTACACGTGGATTTATAAGGGTTTACTTTATATAAAAATAATAAAAAATATCTATAAATAACATACAATTAAACATTTCAATAACATAAAATTAAAATAGTAAACTGTAAATTCCAAAATACTGAAATAACCAAGTCTAGCAATGTATCACTATCAGATAATAAATTGCAAATGTGATAATAATGGTAGAACATTCTCATTGATGTCTAGTCTTGCTGGAAAACAAAGGTTTTATGTTTTTAGAGGCGAATATTTTTCAATTTAAGAATGACACATTAAATGAAACTATGTTGAACTCTAAATGCTTAGAAAACAATTCAATTTGTTGACTCGATGGCTCGGTAGTAAACTTGAAAGTTTACAAAGTTTGCATAGAGTCTATCGAGTTACCTAGAGTTCACTAAAAAAAGAGTTTGCACACACTCTAAATGCTTAGAAAATAACTCAATTTGTTGACTCGACGGCTTGGTAGTAAACTTGAAAGTTTACAAAATTTGCATAAAGTCTATCGAGTTACTTAGAGTTCACTAGAAAAAGAGTTTGCGCACGAGTAAAATTGCATATGATAAGTAGATTGGTAAGCTCGTAAGAGTTAAAGAATTAACTTGAGAGTTTCATAACCATGATTCTAAATGCCTAGGTTATTGTGCAAAGGTTTGCTCCTGAACACTCAAATATTCTTCTAGAAATTTATATTTCCATTACATTTATTTAAAATTTGATGTGATTAATCAATTAGTTCCTAGACTTAAATTTTTGAAGTCTCAGAATCTGTGTTATGTGATTATACTTTACATTATCTTTTGTCAAGTTTAAGACTTAACCTTAGATTTATCATTGTGGCATTTGAACTCAGCCAGGCCATGGTTGGGATGTGAAGAGTGTTGACTGGCATCCTACAAAATCCCTATTAGTATCAGGCAGGTGTTTTAAACATTGTTTTATGAAAATTTATTGAAATTGTGAAATTCAAGAATGTGATCACATATCTCATTTAATTTTTACAATACAGGTGGAAAGGATAATCTTGTGAAACTTTGGGATGCTAAAACAGGGAGAGAGCTTTGCTCATTGTGAGTTTGTGTAAATAGGTTCATACTTCTATTGTTTCATGAGTTTGTGTAAATAGGTTCATACTTCTGTTATGCAGTCATGGCCACAAAAATACTGTGTTGTGTGTCAAATGGAATCAAAATGGCAACTGGGTGTTAACAGCTTCAAAGGATCAAATAATAAAGGTTGGTAAACTTATCTTCATGATACAAATTGATGGGTTAATAGGCATTTGCCTGTCTTTTCTATTTTGGATTATGTAAACCTTTGAGGATTCTTAGTTGTTAACTATAAGTTTTAGTTGTCTTTTCTTGAGATGTATTGATGTGTGAACTGTTAGTATATTTTATTATTAGTCTATCTCCTGTAGCCTAAGGGTTAGGGTGGCTCTGTCAGCACCCTACCTTTTCTCCTTGTACTCTGACTTACATATCTATAGAAACTAGAAAGTATGTTTCAGCTGGCTGGCAACCACTCAAGCTTTTTTCACCAAATCTCAAGTTTAGTTATGTTTAATCTACTAATGTATATGCACAGATAATATATATGCACGGATATTTAATTAATAAAGAATACAATTCACAAAAAGAGTAAATTAAACAGTCAAACTATCTCAATTTCCTAAGATTCAATGAACTAAAGCTAATTAAAAAGTGAGATAGTAATTAATTTGTTTATAGCTCCAACATTTATATTAACCTATCACAGAGTACCAATATTCATATCATGTACCTTGTATTTACAGCTTTATGACATACGGGCAATGAAGGAGCTTGAATCGTTCCGTGGACATCGCAAGGATGTTACTGGTAAGTTACATATCTTCCTCGTTGAATAGGAATGGAATGATAGTTTATTGAAATTAGTATATCCTGCTATAAATATTATATGGTGGCTGCTCAGGAGGTATATGATGATAAAAACAGGATTGTCAGCGCAAACTTTTCAGCCAAAACAATCTAACAGTTACATGTATGCATTTTCATAAATATTTCAAAATCTATGTTATGTTGCTGAAGTGAATATGAAGTTTTGCTATATTATATGGCAATGGAAATAGTATCAGGTCACTGAAGTTGAGTCTGAATTTAGGATAGGTTTGCTACCATATTAGAAATCAGACTTACGGCCTAATTCAGAGTTCAGACATTACTTAAGCCTTATGTTTGGTCAATGTGGGACTATATCCTCCCCTCATACCTATCGTAATGAAGATGCATGAGGTTGCAAATAAGGTGGGCCGAGGGTGTACCTTAAATTGCACTAGCTCATATAGTTCCATATTATGTTGTTTATAATATTATCAATTGCACTAGCTCAAGTTCATGTTAGGCAAGAATCCAGAAAGTACCTTAAATTATTACTTAATGATTGATTGGTTTACTGGGTGGTGTAGTACTGCCAGGACTGTAGGGGTAAATGTTCATTTTCTATATTTTTTATGCAACTGTGATTAAATGGAATATAATTTTCTGACTTTTGACACTTTTGTTAGCTTTGGCATGGCATCCATTCCATGAAGAGTACTTTGTCAGTGGCAGTTATGATGGTTCCATCTTCCATTGGCTTGTTGGGTAAATTTTTCTTACTTGCTGTCTTCCTTCTGCAGTTCTTACGTTATTTAATTGAATGTTATTTAATTGAATGTTATTTTTCTCATCATACCTGTTTTTAATTGTTTCTACTGAAGTTTCTTTTATATGGTTGTATTTTTTTGGGTTATTTTTTAACTTGATTGAACTTCAGGTCTGTTTGGGTTGGGTAAACAACTTAATTAAACGCTTATTAAATAAGTACTTATCATGTAAGCACTTTTGTATATGATTTTATAATCAAAGAGAAATAAGGTTAAACTATTTTCGTATAAGTTGTAAGCTGTTTCCATATGGTATACTGGAGAGCTTATAAAAATAGCTTGTAAATAAGCTATTCTAAATGGGTCCTCAGTCTTAGTCCAAAATAGCATAATTGTTAAAAGTTTTCAAATAAAATTAAAATAGGGACAGACTATAAGTGACTGTCATTGAATTAAAGTAGGTCGCCTTTTGCTCCATTAAAAATGGTTGCTGAATTTGAGCTAATGCTTGACAAATTGAGATTATGTGAAATTTTTTTTAGTTGTTGCACCAGTGAGTTGAATTTTCACAATTGTGATAACATTTTTGGAAATAATTGGTTATTTTCTGGGTTTTTTTTTTTTTTTCTTTTTTTTTTTTTGTCTTTCTGGTTGTATCAAAAGAGAATGCTTAAAGGTAGGTTTAAAACAGTTCACCTGAAAACAGACACCGTTGAGTTGAATTTTCAGAATTTTGAAAATAGTTTCAGAAATAATTTGTTATTTTCTTTTTGGGTCTTTCTGTTTGTATAGAAAGAGAAATGCTCAAAGGTGAAGGTAGGTCTAAAACAGTTCACCTAGGTTAAACAGATGTTTAAGTTTGGATTTCTTTTAACACTATTTATAATTTAATTACTTGTAAATTTTATGTGTTATGCATTGTCTGTTCAAATTTTTTACCCGGAAATTTGGACAGCAGGTATTTATTATTCTGATTATTACAATATTAGTTTAATATATATGCAGGCATGAAACTCCACAAATTGAAATTTCCAATGCTCACGATAATAATGTTTGGGATCTTGCATGGCACCCTATTGGATACCTTCTGTGCAGGTGAACTTTATCTTGCTCTCTTCAATTTCATCCTATTGGATACCTACTGCTGTTACATTTCCACATACCTGTCTTTCTGTTAATAGTAAATCTTGTAACTTTCTGTTTTTCAAATGCTCTCCAAATTCTAAAGTATTATAATTTGGGAAGAAACTCTGGTGGACATCATAAGTTGTTTCTGGATCCTTCTCAAGCTTTTAGTTTTAATGTTATACAATTTCTGTTATTTTACCCAATATAGTGACATTTTAATTCTTAGTTCTAGCAATAGCATTTTGCAGTTACATAAAATTTCCCGAAATCATTTTTGGTAGACATTTTGTAATCCTCAATTTCATCTATTGATATCTAATGTAAGTAATTACTAATTGCTAACTAAGTTATTGGACTATCATATTTTCTTGTACAGTGGTAGCAGTGATCATACAACAAAGTTTTGGTGCAGAAACAGACCAGGAGACGCTGCTCGTGATAGATTTAACCCCGGCATGCAAGGTTTGTCCAAGTCCTGTATTAAAGGCAAACAAAGTAGTCTTAAAGGCAAACAAAGCAACATACTGTTTCTTGTTTTCTTCAGAATTAAATCATAGAACCTTTTGATTTCATTTTTCATCTAATTATTGGACTGTGATTTGATGGGCTTGTATTGTTTTTCTTTTCAACATTTCATGGTAGTATGAATCTCTTATTAAATGCACTTTGTTAGTATTAAACTCTTGCTTTAAACTTGAGGTAGATATTGCAATTTTTGAAGGCTCTTTGTTGTAGGTAGGTTGGAGTGAACCGTGGATGTAATTCATGGTTAGAAACACTGCCTCTTATGAAATAGTACTGATTCATGAAACATCTGACATTAGTTTGAATCAATTCATCTGTCAGGATATGCTGACCAAAATCCTGTTGCTGGTCGGGTGGGTGGTAATTTTCCAATGGCTGAAGGCCCAACAACTCCAGGACCATTTGCCCCTGGGTTAACTCGAAATGAGGGTACCATTCCAGGTGTTGGAGTTGCAATGCCCTTATCTATGCCTTCTCTTGACATGCCTCAAGGGGAGCAGAAGCAGCCCCATCCTGTTCCAATGGGTGCTCCTCCTCTTCCCCCAGGTCCTCATCCGTCTCTCCTAACTGCCAATCAACAGCAACCATACCAACAGAATCCTCAGCAGATCGCACAACATCAACACCAGGCTCTACCACAGCAGATGGCTCCTTTGCCTATACCTCCAAATATGCCACAACTACAGCACCCTTCCCATTCACCCATGGTCCCTCACCAACATTTGCCTCGCCCTCCACCCCAAATGCCTATGGGCATGCCAGGATCTCTACCAGGGATTTCTTCGGTGCCTACTTCACATCCAATGCCAATGGTATGGGTTCTTTGGATCTTTTCTCTTATTCTGATTTTTCCTATAAAATATATTGAGTGGATGTAGCTTCCTAAATTGGTAGGCTGTTTGAGTGTTGTTAGTTGTCGAAATTGGAGGCTGGATATTTGATGTTTCGGTTGATCTGAATTCATAGGATTAACTTGATAAAATGTATTCTTCAGTAATATCTGAGGGATTTAATTGGAAATGTTGTGGAAGGAGCAGGAAAATGTTTGTATTTAAGAAGTTCAAATTCCCCCCTATTTTTGTGATTCTTGGGGCCTGTTTGGTTTGAGAAATCAGTTTTTTATTTCATTTGTTTCATAAATAATTACAAATGTGCTATCTTGTATTCACTATTTGTTTTTGAATATTTGTACTGGAACTAGTGGAACTGGAAACCTAGTAACTGCAGATGCATAGTATGATACTCTCAAATTTAGAAGAAATAGGATAGTTTCTTATCTTATTATTATGAGGTTATTAACCTCTATAAATATACATGAGTCAGCTACATATTTTAGGAAATGCAGACTGCTAATCCTAAAAACAGATCCCTATAATTACGGGATTAATTAAACATAAATGATCCTAATAAAAACAACACACAACTGTTGCATGAATACAGCACATCAAATATAAAGACATCCTAAAATTACGTCACGTCAATTACTGCTGCACAAATCACGGTTTTTGACACTCCCCCTCAAGCTGGTGAGGTGTTTTCCATTCCCAGCTTGAATATAATTCCTTCAAAGTTACTGCAGTTCAGTCCCTTGGTGAGGATGTCTGCAAGTTGGTTCTGAGTAGACACATATGGTGTGCAAATCATGCCACTGTCAAGTTTTTCCTTGATAAAGTGTCTATCAACTTCAATATGTTTAGTTCTATCATGTTGCACCGGGTTGTGGGCTATGCTAATTGCCGATTTATTGTCACAGTATAATCTCATAGGTTCGTCCCACTTTATCTTCAAGTCTTCCAATATAATCTTCAGCCATAGAAGTTCACATATGTCGTGAGCCATTGGCCGAAATTCCGCTTCAGCACTTGATCTAGCCACTACACTTTGTTTTTTACTCTTCCAAGTGACTAAGTTTCCACCAAAGAAGGTACAGTATCCCGTGGTTGATATTCTATCTACAACTGACCTTGCATAATCCGCATCTGTAGATGCTTCAAGACTTACACTCTTGTTTCGTTTGAACAAAATTCCTCTTCCGGGGGTTCCTTTTAAGTACTGAACAATTCTAAGGGCAACTTGTAGATGAGCTTTCTTTGGTTGGTGCATAAATTAACTAACTAGACTTACAGCAAAAGCAATGTCTGGTCTAGTATGAGATAAGTAGATAAGCCTGCCCACAAGTCTTTGATACATCTTCTTGTCCACAGCAATATCCGCCTCCATACTTCCCAATTTTATATTTGGATCAACTGGAGTGTTTGCTGGTTTACAGCCTGTCTTCCCTGTTTCTTTAAGCAAGTCAGTAATATACTTTTGTTGAGATATAAAGATCCCTTTCTTGGAATGAGCCACTTCAATTCCCAAAAAATATTTAAGTCTCCCTAGCGTCTTGATCTCAAATTCAGTGGCAAGACATTCACTTAACACTTGTTGTTCCTGCTTGTCGTCCCCACTTACTATAATATCATCTACATACATTAATAAAAGTGTTACTCCCCCTGAAACTGAATGTTTGATAAATAATGTGTGATCTCCTTGGCTCTGTTTGTAGCCCAAACCTGTCATGACCTTGGTAAATCTTCCAAACTATGCTCTTGGGGATTGTTTCAGCCCATATAGAGCCTTTCTTAGTTTGCAAACAGTTCCAGCAGCAACATGTCCGTTGTAACCAGGTGGCAATTCCATGTATATTTCTTCTTCAAGATCTCCATGCAAAAAGGCATTCTTCACATCAAATTGTTGCAGATCCCAATCATTATTAGCTGCTAATGACAATATTACTCTGACCGTGTTCATCTTAGCAACCGGGACAAATGTTTCCAAGTAATCAACTCCATAGGTTTGAGTGAAGCCTTTAGCCACCAACCTTGCTTTGTGACGTTCGATTGTCCCATCGGCCCTATACTTTATTGTATACACCCACTAACATCCAACTGGTTTTTTTTCAGGAGGTAAGATGACAAGTTCCCATGTTCTATTTTTGTGTAATGCCTCCATTTCCACATCCATGGCATGTTTCCATTTCCTGTCAGTCAATGCTTCAGATACAGAGGAAGGTGTGTGTGTGCAGTTGAGGTTAGTGAGAAAAGTTTTATGGGTAGGAGAGAATTTTTCAAAGGATAAAAAATTTGACAATGGGTAACGTGGTTGTTGGGTGCATGTTCTAGTTCCCTTTCTAAGGGCAATGGGCAAGTCCAGATTTTGGTCCACCTGTGCTTCTATATTTTCAGACAAGAGTTCATTAGAATCACTTAAATTTATAGGATTTGAAGGTGTTACCTCATGCAGTGATGGTGGGTTGGATTCTTGGACATTGCCGGATCCTGGAATGGCCTTTTCTCTCCTTGAATATACCAGGTTTTTCCCAAACTTTCCTCCGGCATCAGGTGCAGGTGCAGGCTGTTTTGTTGGTTCAGGTGCAGATGTAGGAGGTCTCACTGGTCCAGGTGCAGAATGCTCAATACTTCCCTCAGTTTCAGGTACAACTTCAGGTCCGAACATCATATTTGGGAACTGAGAGTCTCATCTTCCTCTCTTACTGTCTCCCCCTGAAGATGAGGCTGTTTAAAGTAACTTTCTTGTTCATTGAAGGTGACATCTCTTGACACATAGAATCTTTTTGAGAGGGGTTGAAAACATTTGTACCCGTTTTGTGTGGTAGAGTACCCTAAGAAGACACACTTAACAGCCCTAGGATCCAACTTTCCCCTTTTATTACTATGAACATGCACAAAGGATACACACCCAAAAATCCTAGGTTGGAGTTTATTTGTGGGGTCTAAGTGTGGGTAGAATGAGGATAGAACTTCCATGGGACTTTTAGAGTTTAAAATTTTAGTGGGTAACCTATTAATTAGGTAGGTGGCAGTAAGAAGAGCTTCCCCCCAAAATCTCTTAGGAACATGGTTTTGAAAAAGTAGAGCTCTAGTTTGATCTAATAGGTACCCATTTTTCCTTTCTGCAATTCCATTCTGTTGAGGTGTGTTCACACATGAGGACTCATGGATTATCCCTTCCCGTTGGCAAAAGGAGTTTAGTACAAGATTAAAGTAGTCCTTGGCATTGTCAGACCTAATTCTTTTGATACTAACCCCAAATTGATTTTTAATCATTGAGACAAATTGGATAAAAACGGAGCTGACTTCAGATTTTTGTTTTAATAAAAACACCCAAGTCACCCGGGTGCAATGATCAATGAATGTTAAAAACCATTTAGCACCTGAGATAGGAACATAAGCAGGACCCCATACATCAGTGTTAAAAACGGGAGAGAACTCATCTTATTGCTAATGAAAAAAGGTACACGCTTGTGTTTCGCAAACTCACACACCTGACAATGGAGACTCTCCACATTTAAATTTTTAAACAGGGAAGGAAACAACACTTTTATGACTCGGAATGACGGATGTCCTAGCCGGTAATGGTAAAGTTGAACTTTCTCTTTATTGGTCATGATGGATGTAGATATAAGACTCTTGGTAGGCAGATTAGGATTCTCCATGTAGTATAGGCCATTCCATTCTCTAGCATGTCCAATCGTCCTCCCCGAGTTCTTGTCCTGCAATATACAAGTATTGTTGTAAAAGACAACATTACATGAAAGATCTTTGGTGAGTTTTTGTATAGAAATCATGTTGGTAGATAGTTTAGGGACATGAAGGACATTTTTTAAAGTCATGGATGGGCTTATTTGGACCTCTCCTTGTCCGGCTGCAGTTATAAGGGTTCCATCTGCGGTGGAAATTTTCTTGTTGCTAGGACATGGGGAATATGTGGAGAAGTATTTGGGTAAGGGGGTCATATGGTCAGTGGCTCCAGAGTCTAATATCCAGTAATGTGTAAATGGTGTATCTGAAACATTGAGCCCAAACAAAAATGGAAACTTACCAGAATATGTCAATGAGCACGTACCTGTACTTGTGGGCTTCTCCAATTTACTAAGAATTGATCTTACCCGTTCTATTTCTTTATGATTCAACTGTACAGATTCTTCACTTTGCCCATTAGCAATGTATGCTTGTCCTTGCCCTCCTTTTTTGTGTAAGCCTCCTTTCAGGCCCCATTCTCGGCTTGGGGTTTTTGGCCCCCATTCTCGGCTTGAGTTTTCTCCTTTCGATCCCGATTCTTTGCTTGAGGTCTTTCCATCTTTCAGCCCCCATTCTCGGCTTGGGGGTTTTCCGTGTAATTTCCAACATTTTTCCCTTGTGTGGCGCAGCTTGTTACAATAAGTACACCAAGCCTCATGTTTTTTCTCCATACTGGGAACCCAGTTTTTTCTCTGGTTAGCAATCATAATTGTTCCTCCTTCGGCTATCATTGCAGAGCTTTCGATGGTTGGGTTTTCCAGCATCAGCCCTCTCCTGCTTTCTTCACTCCGGATAATGGCCACCACTTCATTAAGCCCTGGAACTTTTTCTTTTCCCAAGATTTGGACTCGGACTTGGTCATATTCAGGGTTTAGGCCTACCAAAAAATCATAGACCCTATCTTGTTCAATATACTCTTTTAGAATTGCTGAGTCCTCTGAGCACTTTGCTTTTATAACACGATAGTGATCCAATTCCATCCATAGAGACTTGAGTTGATTGGCATATTCCGTGACTGATTTATTTCCCTGTTTGGCAGCCACAGTTTTCACTTTTACATCATAGATTTGAGCAGCATCTTTTGCCTTAGAATAAGTTTGTTCAACTGCCTCCCAAATTTCCTTTGCTGATTTCAGAAACATACAGGTATCACTGATTTCTGGAATCATCGAATTCCACAGCCACGCCATAATCATAGAGTCTTCTTCATCCCATGATTTGAATTTAGGATCAGTTTCATTAGGTGCATTACCGGTCAAGTGACTGATCTTCCCTTTTCCTTTCAAGATGGTCCTAATGATTTGAGACCATTTGAGATAGTTCTTCCCATTTAACCGATAAGTTGGATGAATATTCTGCATTTCTCCAATGGTTTGAGGGCTGTCCCCAGTTTCCAGGTTCACGACTTGAGCCATAACAAGGTGAGATTAAGGTAGAGAATTCTGCTGCAATGAAGGCTAGCACCAAGACTTAAAGGTAGCGCAACAATGAAGGCTGCGATTTTAGGTTATAGGTCGCACAGCAATGAAGGCTGCGGTTTAGGTTTGACGGCACGGTCAGAGACTCCCAGGGATCGGGTGCTCTGATACCATCTCAAATTTAGAAGAAATAGGATAGTTTCTTATCTTATTATTATGAGGTTATTAACCTCTATAAATATAGATGAGTCAGCTACATATTTTAGGAAATGCAGATTGCTAATCCTAAAAACAGATCCCTATAATTACGGGATTAATTAAACATAAATGATCCTAATAAAAACAACACACAACTGTTGCATGAATACAGCACATCAAATATAAAGACATCCTAAAATTACGTCACGTCAATTACTGCTGCACAAATCACGGTTTTTGACAGATACAATATGGAAAAGGGATATGGAAAATTAAAAAGAAAAAAATACTACAACATGGCCAAGATACGTCAATTTGTTGTCTCATGTTCTGTGTGTTCCCTGCAATAAATTTTATTTTAGCACATTCAAAGTTTCAAACCACTCTAATGAATTAAGAGTCTTAAGTTATTTAGAGGACCTTTGTGTCATAAAGAAATGATTAAATGAGGTAATCAGTGGAGAATAATTTTTATGGATGCAGCTTTTACACATCATTCTGAGGGAGACTATAATAAGAAACCAAAGCTTTTAAGTAATTGTACTCAAATAGATCAGGGTGGATAAGATCTCTGCAATTATGTTTAATGCACATTTAGCTGAACCATTTGATTTTATCCTTTCAGGGGATGCAAGGGGCGATGAATCAGATGGGCAGTCCGATGCCACAAGGTCCTTATGTGGGCATGAATCAAATGCATTCTGGATCTTTGCCTACAAGTGGAGGGCCTCCTCTAGGTGGTTTTCCTGGCAACTTGCCTAATATGCAAGGGCCGTCAAATGCCAATTATCCTCAAGGCGCATCGTTTAACAGACCTCAAGGTGGCCAAATGCCTTTGATGCAAGGCTATAATCCTTACCAGGTAAGATAGTATGCTGCTTCACAAACTACTTACTGTTAAATCATGCTAGTTAAGTTGTTCATAAGTTGAAATTGAAACTTCTTTTGTTTTCGATCCTCTTCCTTTATCATACATTATGTGGTTATGTAAGTTCTGTTTTGATAGCTATTACACACATGGTCAAAGTAAAAATTATTTCTAGGTTATGAGGCATAGTTGAGCAGAGTGCATATACATGTATATGTTTTCTACTCCCCTTGATCATAAAGTTTATTCAACATCTGTCAATGAGAAATCCCTTTGTTTTCCTCTTTGATGAGGAAGGGTACAAGGAAATTGTTACATTATCTCCAAAGGCCGTTTCATCTTTGTGTTTGGCTATGATCTATTGATATAATTCTTGGTTCAGATTTTGCCATTTTTTTTTCATCCTCTTCCTGTTGACGTGTTAATGAGATCTCAATTTACTCTGATACAGTTTCTCAACTCACATTGCATCATATAGGACATTGCATCATATAGGACATTAGTTGGATTTGTGATGTCAAATGTTGCATGATGATGTTCTTATTTCTCTTGATGATTAGTAATCAATGTGTTTTTGGAAGTGGAAGGTTTTGAAGGGAAAATAATAATTATGTTTTATTCATTGCAGTCTGGTAATCAATCTGGGATGCCTCCAAACGCACAACAATAGAATAGGAAATTGCTTTCTTCCTTCACAGTTGTAATTTTATCTCTTTCACTCTTTTGATTTCGGTCCCTTCTGTAATTCATATTTTGATCTGCTGCTGAAGTTTCACATAAAAAATTGCATTCTCTTTTCACTGTCAATTGCTTTTTCCCTTTTGGGGTTAGTCGTTTCATGATTTAGTTAAGGTTTACAGTTAGGTTAGCAAGACATAATTTCCATGGCTTCTAAAATTCCATATTCTAATAAGAACTAGACTCTTAACTGATTTTATTTCTAAAGATGTATCTTCATTTGATTTAATTGTATCGTGATATCAATTTATTAAAATTTAAAAGTAGATTTATCTTTATTTACTCACTTCAGTTGTTTGAGACTTTGAGCTACCTGAATACTATAGTCGTAGTTTAAGGTTATATTATTTATACCATATTTTATTTGGTATTAATATTCTGTTTTTCTTATGATATTTATATTTACTAGTGTGTAATAATATATCATTCTCATCCTTGATAGAGAGATCTCTTTTATTATTTTTTATTTTCTAAAAAACACGCTTTTGCAATTTTATAAGAGGTTAATTGATGTCTATTGTTAGTGTACATATTTTTATACTGACGTTTAATCATTAATCCTTTATTTATGATAAGTTTGTTAACTTTACTTATTGGTATTTTAAAAGTCACATAAATGAAAAATTATGATTGACTGTGAGTGTAAAAATCTTTTAATAATATATATCAATTAAACTTATTTTTAACTTTTTTCCTTTTTTAGCCCTTCCCTTATTTTATTTTTTTTAAATTTGCTCATTTCATATTGTTCTGTATAATCTAAATCATGTTTTCATTGATGAGATCTCAGTTTTGATGGAATCGTGTAACAATTGATCTTATAATAAATGATAATATACTTTTAAAAACGCTACGCTACTCTGGAAAGAAGGACACGCTATTAAGTTCTATTTTATTAATAATAAATTTTTAATCTAGGTTTTTTCTATGTTATACAAATATAATTTTTTCTATTTTAAATGTTTTATTACATTAAATTTAAAAAATATTGATAATTTTTGTACACAATGAGTTTAATCTGAATTACTGTAATGAGGAAAAAGTGACATTGACATCCTGAGATGGATAGGAAGAGAGAAAAGAGATTCAAAAAAATTTTTATTGTTGAATCTTTGAATTTTTTTTTTGTCGATTCTCAGCCGTTGAGAAGTTTTTTTTTCTTTTTTTTTTTTTTAAAGTTATTAAACTGATCACGATCTGACGATATTAGTTCTTATTAGGATTGCTAATCTAATTTTGAAAGAGTTAGTCACCAGTCTTCATACAATATTATTTTCACATAGTTTATAAAAGTAATAATTAATTAACTATTATTTAATGGTTTAGGTTAATGGGAAAGACTGGTCAGTTTTTTCTTCAAAACAATAAATATTTAAATTGTAATACAATGAGAATATTTTCATAATTTATCTCTTTTAGCAATCTAAAATAAAATATAATAATAATAACAATAAAAATTTAATTAGTATACATTATCCTTGTAACAAATATTTGACATTTAATTACAATTTTTTATCGTAAATTTGTTTACTTTATCAATTAATACTTTAAAAATTTAAGGTTATGATTTAATGTTGATATAAAACTCTTTTTTTCTTCTTAATGTATACTAATTAGATTCTAATAATAATAATATTATTATTTTGTGATAACATCAACAAGGATCTAATACAAATAAATTTTTTTTGTTGATTTGTTTTTCAAATGTTAAATTTCGTTTCATTATTATTTTAAATTCAATTTTATTCTATAATTTTTAAAATAATTTCCATGTCACTTTTATGTCAAGTTAAAATTAACCAGTAACATTATTAACTTTTATGGTTAACAATAATTTTATTAATAAATTATTTCAAAATGATATAATTAAACCATGAATAAGAAAACCTATCAACAAAATCTTTTGAAAATGGAAGAACCTAATAAAAGAATAAAATATCATCCTTTATTTCTTACAAAGCGAATCTTTTCTCTGACGTCTGAGTCCACTCACGTGCCTGAGATAATCTTTTCTCAATGGTGGTTCTCTTCTTGTTGCTCCAGGTTGACAGGTTGGCTTCTGATGAAGTTCTATACTTCTTTTGAGGAAGAAAACTAATGAGGTGCTGCTGAAGAGGTTCAGCATCATGCTGCAGTTCATGAATGATGCTGTTGATGATGCAGAACAAAATCAGATTAGAGATTCATCTGTGAAAGCCTGGGTTGATGATGTCAAAGATGCTGTGTTTTCAAGCTGAGGATCGCTTGGATGAAATAGATATCAAAGTCAGGAAACATGGTGGAGGGGGTGCTGTCTACCACCATTACAACTATGACTTTAATAATAGAGGAAATAACACCCTAGAAAACACTTAAGGTCTAAAATAACAATCACACAACGTTTACATACTAACACTGCTACAAGCCTACAACTAAATATTTCAAAAGCAGTCCTTTCCCATGGCCAAATAAACACTGCATCAAAGTGAAAATGAAAACATCATGGCTATATGAAGGTGGAGCTTTTTTCTGCCATTTCAACCCCGCTTTCCTAACCCTGAGTATCTTCAATAAAAAGACAGATGATATGTGTCTCGTCATGATATAATACAAACTATACGTGTCTTGATAATAAGAGAGTTGCAGTAGTTTGATAAGGTTATCAAAATAGAGAGTTTATATAAACTTGTGAAAGTTCAGTAAATTCAATTCATAAATTCAACTCATAGAATCATAAGAGTTTACTTCATTAAAAATTATGATTATAAATCGTTTAAAAATTGAAATTAGCGTTGAAACACTCGAAATGTCAAAATCTTTATAGACATAAGAATAAATTATATTCAAAATACTTAAAATTAGCGTCGAAATTGAAAAACACCACCAAAAAAATTTGTTCACGAGTCTACTCACAAGTTTACTTCGATTTTACTGAATTTACTTTTAGTTTATTACTCTTCTGATTCTACGTGTGATTTAATTTGTCAGGAGCTTGTAAACTCGTACAATTTTACGAGTTAACTTGCAATTTTGATGACATGGTTGGATCATGTCCTGAAGAATTTGCTGCATAGAGGTCTTTGTAGGCAAGACAAGCACCACCCCACATCCCTCATAAGGGTATACTTTTATGTTCCAATGCCACTGGTCTTATACCCATTTTCTGTTTAATTCTTCCAACCTAAATAGTTACAGACATGTGAGTGTGAAGATTGCAATGAACACCCAGCTCAATGTTAAGTCAATATAAACTTGAAAAATTATACACACATAAATTAAAACTTTGTAATAGAAGGAAAATTACATAAAAAACAATTACGAAACATAAATGTCAGAACATGTTAACATAATAACACAACATTAATACAATATTTATACATAGTTGTGAAATATATTTGTAGTAAAAGAAATCACCAGACTCCTATCAACCAAACTCAAACCAATACTTGAAAGTTAAAACATGCACACAAGATTAATATAAATTTTATTTTTCCAATATCATTTCATCATGCATTTGTTTTTTTTTTCTTAAATAAATATATCCATAATTAAAGGCAAGTATTGAACCTACCCACCAAATTGCAATACATCTCACCTTTTTCCGGTGTTATCAAGGGAAAATGGCGGAACATAGTGGAAGGTCAAAATTCCACCATAAAAGCACTTCATTGTGTCTTATGGTGTCGCCATGGTGGACATTCCTTCACAGATTCTATATAGCGGTTGACAAAAAATCCACCTTGCCATGACATTATTGCTGACATGACGGTTATTTAACAACATTGCCTTTCTCTAAGATGAAAAATATTAAAAAATTCACCTTGCCATGACATTATTGCTGACATGGCGGTTATTTAACAACATTGCCTTTCTCTAAGATGAAAAATATTAAAAAATTCACAATGAAAAATGAAGATTAAGTGTTGGGTCAAAGTGAGGGGGTTAAAAATCTAAGAGAGGTATAATCATGGAACACGAGCCTATATATAAGAGAACATGACACCACTTTCAACCCAAAACCTTAAGGCATTAAGTTATGAGTCTTTCTCACTTAAATATTACTCAACTTCCCAATTTCTAACCAATGTGGGACTTCAACTCACACTTGCACTCCAACAATAAGTTGCCCATTCATGGAACCCATATTTATAGAAATAAAGTAATAGCCAAGACAGAATTAGGCCTAGAAACTCCTGTAAGGAACTCCTATCAGTTACTGGTCTGATGTTGCGCCTTTTACTACAACAATCTCTAGCCTCCTCTAAGGCTCTTGGCCCGGCCAACTTCTATCCAAGCCCAGACCATGGCAAAGTCTGTGTTTGAACTCTTGTTCATACCCTAAATAAGAACTTTCCTTCTTTTTAACTTCTTTTTGTTCCTAAAGCTAGCAAATCCTACCCTTTTCACATGATGCTATTCTACTTTGTTACTAAAGGATTCAGTATGTGATCCTAGACTTCAGACGTTAATCATGTACAATTCAATAGTTTCTCAGCTTTCTACCTTTCCAACTCACATATTCAGCCAGTTGGATTAGATAACATTAAATATCTTTTGAGTATACCACTTAAAACCAACATGAGGTGAACACCTAACAGAAGCCATACACAGAGACCTCATAACAAGTTTAGAAGCAAAGATGTTCTCTGAAAATGTGAGCATTCCTATGACTGTCCAACAAAAATGCACAACAAATGACTGCATAACTGCATATAGCCATAAAATTATACTATCCTTAATTATGTCCAAGTCTTCATACAGAATTGTCAAAAAGTACTCCAACATTGTAAGGTCCGCCTAATGTCCCAAGAACTCCAAAAAGATTGTTCCAAAGGAAAGAAATTGCTTTACATTTTAACAAAAGACGACTTAAGAATTCCATGATTAAGAGTGTCATATAGTTTATCTGTGTAGTCTTCTAGAAAAGACACCTACCAGCAAAAAACCAAAAATTTCAAGAGTATAAAAGAAAGAATAGCAAACAATAAAATAATTCCAATCAGTTATCCTACCTTCCTTGGAGATAATATTCTTCCATTTATCCTTAAGATCAACAGGAGTACGAGTCTTATCAAATACACGGCAACCAAATTCCAAAATTTTCCTCCAAGGGATATTCTGATTTTCTGTTGAGAACTTCGATACTCCTTCCTGCAATGTGAGAACCAAAGCTAATGCTATAATTGAGAAATAAAAGCCTGCACAGCTATAATATCTCACATTCGTATTGTATAGTATGCCTTATCCAATAGAAAAAGTTCCATAATTGATTATATATGTTTTATTGTTTTACAAGTTTAAAGTCCGTGATAACTTTTGAGAAACATAAAACGTTTTCCAGAACGTTGGAAACTGTCTAAACAAATTCTAAAAACATGGGACATTACAAAAAATCCTAAATATATGGGATGAAAGAAAAGAAATAAATTTTTCATTGTTCTGTCCATACAAAACCAGCATGTCATCCATATCAATTATGAATTATAGATGACAAATAGGATTTATTGCCAAAAGACACAACCCTACAACATCTTATTATGAATATTGCACCCTCATGCTGGAAACACAAGAACAAAAAAGCATAAGTTGAAAGTTACTTCAATATTCTAGTCTACAGATAAGTGTCTAGCATTGATAGCAGGGTTGATTATAATGTTATAAAGACAACACACAATTCAAAGGCTCTTTATTAGTTAATATTGCATTAATCATTTAAACATAGAAGTATTTTAGTAATTTTTGAATTTCCGTGAAAGAATATCAGATTTGTGAACTATAGGAGCATATTGCTGTCTCTTAAGTTTTGAGATGTAAATCATGCAACTAAATCTTCGGTCTTATCTTTCCTCTTTTCTCTTCTACATTTATATCTTTAACTATACTACTCAGGTCTGATTTCTTATGTAGACATGATTAAAACTTCCATCCCACCATAGCCCTGATTGATTCTTTGTTGAATTTTAGTTAAACTTATCAAACCATATCTTAACTTCACAGGTAATGTTCACAGCACACACAACAACCAGCACGACACTAATGTCCCCTCTCTTTTTGTTCATTTCACCTGTACCTTCAAATGCACCAATTGAACTTTCAATTCACCTATTCTGTACCATTATTTGGCCCAAGAACTTTCAATTCATTAGATTGCTTAGATCACCCCTCTTTCTGGTTACACTTGACGGACAGCCTTAGTAAAATCATTCTTCAAGGTTGTTGGGTAGATATACTAATTAAGTTTGTTCTTTCAGTCTCAACCCAACTGCATAGTATAATGCTCTTGGTTTAATCAATGGATGCAGACATGTTCACTACTCTTAAACTCAAACTCATGTACTTAAATAAAGGTACACTACATGTTTTTCAACTATGGTTTTATATTTGAAATTAAAACTTTTGTTAGAAGTTTTAATTGGTTTGACATTGTTAGCGCCTTATATAAATATGATATTTTATGAACTTATACCTTGAGAACCTTTTCTTCTTCAGCTGTCCAAAGCAATCTCCTACGCTTTGCGGTCAATTTCATTCTGCAATTGAAACAATGCACCAAAGATTTAAATTGACTCTTCTACTTAGCTTTAGCAAAAACAAGTATCCATCTCAGTTGAATCAATAAAACACTCATTTCCAATCATACAACCACAGTTTTAAAGTGCTGCAATTGAGGACTGCATTGACTGCAATAGCCTCCCGTCAACTTCAACCCTGCAATTCAAACCTTGATATAGTACCATAGTTTGAAAACTGCAATGGCAGTAGTAGAATACCTATCAAGCTTTTAAATTGCAGTTTTGTAATTTCTTGATCTTACAAACAAATGCAGCAACATGGTCGTGGATTGTTTAAAATCTTGACTGTGGTTTGGAGATCCACAGCCGGAACAACCACTACTGCAATTCAAACCTTGATATTTCAAAACTGCAAGGTTTCAAATTGCACTTTCATCACATTATTTTATATTGCAGACAAATGTGGTCACATTACAGCTATGGAGTAGGGATACCTCTATTATTTGAAGTGTCTTCAGATACCAACACTCTCCGGCACTTGTCTGACACATGTTGGACACTTCTAGTTAGATCTTCAATGAAAAAATTATTATTTTGTACTTAAAAACTTAAACTCACATTTATATACAGCTTATATATCTAAATTAACACCTCAACACATAGATGGACACATAATGATATTATTAAAAAATAATGTTGAACCTATCTTTTAGCCTTGATATCATAGAAAATTCGTTTAAATTGGTGAATATATCTTTTGGCTTTGTTATCATAGAAAATTCGTTTAAATTGATAAATATATGATCTCATTATATTTTATATATATATATATATAAATTGTGTTCTCGTGTCCTAGATTTTAGACTTTAGTTGTGTGAACATGTCCATGTGGTGTGTCCGTACATGTGTCTGTGTCAATGCTACATAGCATTACAGTCACAGACACCCCCAAAAGCCTTGACATTGCAGTAAAAAACCAACCATGATCTTGAATCTTGATTGTGGTTTTGGGGCTGGCAATTTTCATAATTAATTCGATTTCCACAAATGACTCACACTTTGACATACCTCTGTGGTTGCTGCCTCAAATTTCGTAAGCTGGTAACTTCCTCCTCATCCGCAGATTTCACTCTATTGTTGTTATGCTTGTTATCACGCTCTTCTTGCAACACCGATTTCCTTTTCAAACCAACCAACTTCTTCTCATGCTTCCTTTTCTTCTTCTTCTTCTTCTTAATTACAGCCTCAGATTCAGAATCATTGGTCTCACTCACAGAACTACTCGTCACATACACCTTCCCTTCATCCTTATTCTCTCCAGATTTTTCTGTTTCACTCTCCTCCACTATTTCTTCAGAACCCTGATCCGGCTCCACACGTGCAGCACCTCCACCACAAGAGTCCGCATCCACACGTGCTTCCTCCACATTTTCCTCCCTAACCCGATCACGGTTCACACGTGCAGAAGCAGCAGCACCACCACCATTACAATCCGCACTCACACGTGCATCCTCCACAATTTCTTCCCTATCCCCATCGTGGTTCACAAGTGCACCACCACCGTTACAATCCGCACTCACACGTGCGTCCTCCACAATTTCTTCCCTATCCCCACCGGAGTTCACACGTGCGGCACCACCACTGTAATCAGCACTCACACGTGCGTCCTCTTCAATTTCCTCCCTATCAACAACGCTCACACGCGCACCAGCAGAATCCACACGTGCGTGGTCCACGTCCAAAAAGCGTGGGCGGCGACACGTGTGGACGGCACGCTTGAACCAGCAGTAGGGACAGAAGAAGTTACCGGAATCGTCGAATTGAGGCTCGGAGACGAGACAGCTGGCGTGGACGCTGACGGGGCAGCCCCTTTCGCTGCAAACCAAAGGTTCCTTCTCATCGCACCAAATGCATATGCTCTTCTCCAATATATCATCAGCTTCGAGTTCGGATTCACGATCCAACTGGTTCAGATAAGAGAAATTGAAAAAACAGTTAAAGTAAAAAAGAAAAACAGAACACAGAGTAAAAGGAAAAATCAAGACAAGACGGAAGGAGGAATCACAATTCTTAGATAATGCAGAAGCCTATGTTTGCCACTCATCCTTTGTTGGAAGGAATGCACACAGAGAGATTAGAGTCCTTCTTATTAAAGGAGACAATGAGGTATTTATACACAAGAGAGCTCATTCTAAACAAAGGATTAGTTCATTTTCAAAACAAATTCTAACCAACTTAGAAACTAACATTTAACATATTCTTTTAACTTCTCATATCAAACCATCTTTGTAGCTTTAGTTATTATGTCTAGAGATTTAGCTGCAATCTTCCTTTCTTGGCTTGGTAGCACAAGAAGTGATACTTGGTTTTAATGTGTTTGTTCCTTTCACGAGTTCAGGATTTTTGGTAAGGTTAATAGTTGATTTGTTGTCCACCATTAACTACAGGACATCATCTGATTTGACATGTATTTCCTTTAGTAAGGATAAGAGCCACAAAGCTTGACAGGTTGCATGACAAGCAACTATATACTCAGCCTCAGAAGTAGAGAGAACAACTACATCTTGTTTCTTTGAGCACCAAGAGATTGGTGTATTAGAGAACATAAACACATTGCATGGTGCTTTTCCTGTCAACTTTGTCCCTACACCAATTTGAATCTGAGTATGCCTTCAACCTACCTTGGCATTGACTTTTATAATTTGGGAACGACACTATAAGTTCTTATGTCCCTTTCAAATACTTGAGAATTCTCTTTGCTACTGTCAAGTATGAGTGCTAAGAATCCTCCATAAAACGACTAACCAACCAAACTCTATAAGCAATATTTGGCCTAGTGATGAGAATGCACCTACAAACAAAGACAACAAGGTGCTTGAAGGACTTGGGGCTCCTATAACAAGAGCAAGAGCTAGGAAAGTAAAAAAGACTTTACAAGGAGTGATAACAAGTATTTTAGAGGCTGCACCTAAAGTGAAGGACATAGAGTCAAAATTAGTGCGTGGTCTTAATGGAAGGGTAGTTTATCACAAATAAAACTCAAGAATGTAGGCGGTCAAACTTGGTGGAAATGGCTGAATTATTATGCAAATAAAAGCCTTTTTTTATTTGGGCTGAGTTTAATAATGTTATTAGTGCAACCCCTTAATTACAATTATTGGGCTAAGTGTTAGTTAATTTTGGGCAGTTACATTTCTGGTTTTAAGTGTAATAATTTGATTTAATTAGGAGAGTTTCTTTGTAACTTTCATTGGATTGGAAAAGTCTTTTTTATAGGTTGTGCATGACTCTTGGGGAATACAACCAGACTTCTTTTGCAATTTGCCAGGTTCTGTGAGAGTTTTCTCCTGGGTTCTTAGTAATCCAAGAATTAGAGATTTATTAAAGGTTAACTACCCCTTTGTATGTACAATCTCTGGGCTTATCTTCCATCCTTGGGAGTGTGACGCCTTTCACTAAAATTTGTACCTTTCTTTCTAAATTCTCACGCCTAAAACTGAACTAATCTGGAAATACAATTTTACTTTTTCATCCGATTTGTACCTATTCAATACAATTGGTCTCGATGCATTTTGTTTATTATTGCTTCATTTTTTTATTTTAATTTTGTTTCAATTCTACATTTTGTACGCTTAATTCCTTAATCTTCTTGTCTAATTTTGTTAAGTCAGAAAGCCTATTTACTAGGGGTCCTAAATTGATTCTGAACAAGCTAAGGGGAATCATATCACCTAGTGTTGCATATATATCTTAGAGATTTAACTATTTACTTATATAAGATGTTGTCAACTAAATTCTCCTTCTTGTCCTGCATCAGTTTCAGGTTTGTCTTCATTGGTGTAGGTGTTGAATTACAACCCAACATATTAAACCTTTTTAGAAGTTCCTTGATGTACCTCCTTTGATGCATAAGATACCTTTATTAGTTTGCAAAAACTCAATTCCAAGCGAGTAAGTCAATTCACCTAGGTTTGTCATTTCAAGCTCAGCCTTCATGCACCTTTTAACCTGATGCATGCCTCCCATGATTAGTTTGCAAAAACTCAATTCCAAGGGAGTAAGTCAATTCACCTAGGTTTGTCATTTCAAGCTCAGCCTTCATGCACCTTTTAACCTGATGCATGCCTCCCATGATCTTTTTCTAGAGGTTTTCCTCTTTGGTGAAATGGTTTATGGAAAGGTAAGAAGTGAGGTGGTTTTAGGCATCACTTAAGGTAAGATAAGCCTAAGAGAGAAAGTTTGCCACAAGGGATGGAACCCTTGATAAAAACCTAAGGAATTCTCAAAGAGAGAAGGGTGGACACTAAGAGAATTTTGGCCAACTCAAGGTTTTTCCATTCAGTAAAGTGTAAAAAATACAAGAGTGTGAATGAACATATTTTTATAGAGGGAGCTAACCTCTTGGACAAGTCAAGAAGGAAAGGAAGGGCTAGGATTAAAAGGAGTCATCCAAGGGAGGAGGATTGAAACCCAAAGTCCAATAAATCCCCTCCTTTATATGAGAATTGGTGCCCAATCTACCTCATCCAAGGGCCAAGATTACTCCTTTATTAGTTTTGGGTTTTATTTAGGAAAAGATGCTGTAGTTATCAAACTATCCCTTTATTTCCTAAATAAAGGCCCAAAAGCTAATCTTACCCCTTCTTATTACTAAGACACCTCCTAGAAAATTAAATGGACTAATACATGTCCAAAATAAAATCCTAGGTTCCTAAAATAAAAATTACAAGTAAATAAGTCATGACTTGCATAACTTGATGGTCATATGGAGGTGAGATCTTCCTCCTTCTACTCTAGCCATGTCTTCTTCTATTCTCCTAGCCATGACCCTAGTGATAGGGCCCTTGCTTGGGGAGAATGCACCATCTCCTCCCCTTTAGGAAGGATTTGACCTCAAATCTGATAGGTCCTCTTCTTCTTTATCAGTACCTACAAAAGGGATCAAATCACAAACATTAAAGGTAGTACTGACATCATAGTCCTCAGGGAGATCTAATATGTATGCATTGTTGTTCACTCTCTTGAGGACTTGAAAGGGACCATCTCCTCAGGGGATAAGCTTGGACTTCCTTTGAGTAGGGAAGCGATCCTTCCTCAAATGAAGTCATATCCAATCCCCTTCATTGAAGATAATTTCTTTCCTGCCCCTATTGGCTTTACTAGCATACTCTTTTGAATGATGTTCAATGTTGGCCTTTACCCTTTCATGTAATTTTTTAACAAAATCTGCTCTTACTATTCCTTCTTTGTGAACAGAAGAAGGGAATGGTAAAGGCAAGATATCAAGAGGAGTGAGGGGGTTGAAGCCATAAACAACTTCAAATGGAGAATGCTTGGTGGTCCTTTGAACCACCCGGTTGTATGCAAACTCAATATGGGGTAGGTATTCATCCCAAGACTTGTGATTTCCTCGAAGAAATGTCCTAATCATAGTAGATAGAGATCTATTCACTACCTCAGTCTGCCCATCAGTTTGGGGGTGACATGTGGTAGAAAATAAGAGTTTAGTTCCTAGCCTTGCCCACAAGGAACTTCACATCTCTATCAGAGACTATGGATTGGGGAATTCCATGTAAACAGACAACTTTTTTAAAGAAAAGTCTCGCGATGTTGCTCGCATCATCTATCTTGTGGCATGGTATAAAGTGAGCCATTTTTGAAAATCTATCTACCACCACAAAGATAGAGTTTGCACCTCGTTGGGTTCGAGGCAGGCCAAGGATGAAATCCATACTAATATCCAGCCAAGGTGCAGAAGGAGCAGGTAAGGGTGTATATAATCCATGAGCTATTGTCTTAGACTTAGCTTGCAAGCAAGCAATGCATCTACGACAGTGTCTATAGATGTATTTCTTCATTTGGGGCCAAAAGAATTTTTCTTGTAAAAGCAGAAGAGTTTTGTTAATTCCAAAAATGCCCCATGAGCCCACCCTCATAGCTCTCTTCTGTCAACAGATTTCTCATAGATCCTTGGGGTACACAAAGTCTGCTACCTTTGAAAAGGTACCCCTCACTCACAAAGAACCCATTTTGGGTTTTACATGCAAATGTAGAGCCATCATAAATGGATCCAAAATCCTTATCAGAAAGATACATTTCTCTAATATTATCAAATCCAAGAATCTTTGCACTTAAGGTGGTGTAAAGGGTATGTCTACAAGACAAAACATCAGCCACCACATTATGTTTTCCTTTCTTGTATTTGATGATATAAGGGAAAGTCTCAAGAAATTCTACCCATTTAGCATGCCTTTTATTAAGCTTGCCTTCCTTCAAATACTTAAGTGACTCATGGTCACTATGAATGATGAACTCCTTGGGTACAAGATAATGTTCCCAAGTTTGAAGGGTCCTTATCAAAGAGTAAAACTCTTTATCATAGGTGGGGTAGTTTAAGGCAGCTCCATTTAGTTTTTCACTAAAATAAGCCACGGGATGACCACCTTGTAACAACACAGCTCCCACACCTACTCCTGATGCATCACACTCTAGCTCAAAAGTTTTAGAAAAGTCAGGAAGAGCTAAAACTGGTGCATGAGTTAGTTTCTCTTTGATAAGTTCAAAGGCTTTTTGTTGTTTTTCACCCCAAAGGAAAGGAGTATCCTTCTTCACCAAATCATTGATTGGTGAGAAAAGTGTGGAGAAGTTAGGCACAAAGCGCCTGTAAAAGCTCGCGAAACCATGAAAACTCTTGATCTCAGTCACACTTTTTGGGGTGGGCCATTCTTGGATGACTTTGATTTTGTCGGGGTCCACTTGAACCCTATATAACTATAAAACCTAAGAACACCACACTCTCCACACAAAAATTACATTTTTCAAGATTTCCATAGAGTTGGTGTGACCTTAGAATGCAAAAGACGCACTTACGATGGCCTACATGTTCATCTAGGCTCTTGCTATACACTAAGATGTCATAAAAGTAAACTACACAAAATTTTCCTAAGCAATCCGTAAGGACATGATTCATAAGCCTTATGAAGGTGCTTGGGGCATTGGTAAGCCCAAAGGGCATTACCAACCACTCATAAAGCCCAAACTTGGTCTTAAAAGCGGTTTTCCACTCATCACCTTCCTTGATGCGGATTTGGTGATAACCACTCTTAAGATCAATTTTCGAAAATAATTGGGCCCCATGCAATTCATCAAGCATGTCATCAAGCTTAGGGATAGGGTGCCTATATTTGATGGTGATGTTATTGATTGCTCGACATCCATTGGCCATTCTTCTTAGGCACCAACAAGACTGGCACAACACAAAGGCTTAGGCTCTCTTGAACCCAACCCTTCTTCCAATAATTCTTGGACTTGAGATTCAATCTCCTTGGTCTCCATGGGATTAGTCCTATAAGCAGGCCTATTAGGCAGGCTTGCCCCAGGTACCAAGTCTATTTGCCCCAGGTACCCCTAATTCAAGGAAGTCCTTTAGGAACTTCACTAGGGAATATATCACCAAACTCCTTTAAAAGCTCTTAAACCTCTTGAGGTAGGTTCTCATGTCCAAGTTCTATGGCAGTGCTAGAACTAGAAGGGAAAAAAGTGGAGGGGGAAGAAATGGGGGATGCCTCTTTGCAAAGGAGGAGATAGAAAGGTCTGTTAGTTAAGGGGGCTTCCTTTAAAATCAATTTTGTCGCAAATAAACTCCCTTTACTAATGACTTTCTTGGAAGGGGCACCAACTTCCAACTCAACCTCCTTACCCCTTTTAAGCTTTAGGGGTAAAACTTTGCTTTTTTTTTCTCCTCGCCTCTCTTATGTTTCATGATGAGTTGGTCATTCGCCACTTGTGAAGGTGTTAGAGGACACAACTTAATGCGCTTATCCTTATGAGTGAGGATGATGTTATTGGAATGACCATGGTGTATGACTTTCTTATCAAATTGCCATGGTCTTCCTAGCAAGATATGGCCAGCTTCCATTGGGACTATGTCACACAGGATCTCATCTTTATAAGACCCAATGGAAATTGGAACCTTGACTTGCTCATTGACCTCCATTTCCCCTTGCTCATTGAGCCATTGAAGCTTGTAAGGCTTAGGGTGGGGAAGTGGGGTCAAGGCTAGCTTTTCCACCAACCTTGAGCTACAACAATTGCAGCATTGAGAGAACATATTTTGTCATTTACCTTACAGCAAGTGTGGAATATGTTCTCCCTTTGAGATGATGACACTTTCAAAGGTTGGCTTCCAAGAAGCCTTTTTATCATTAAGAGGTCTCCCTCACATGCATAAGCGGTTTCATCACAATCAGATTGGTATGCATGAACCTCTTCTCCTTCGCTCTCACTAGAGGAGTGTGAGCTAGACTCACTACTATAAACATCTTGGGCCCTCATGATGATGTTTCTCTTAGTAGGGCATTGAGAGACAATGTGGCCTCTCCCAAGACATTTAAAGCATTTGATACTACTAACTTTCTCATGAGAGTTAGTAGTAGAGGTTTTTCTCTCTACATGTGATGTTTTATGCTCTTTGAAGTGCTTGGGATGTTCCTCTTTGGGGTAACTCTTGAAAGAGTTCCCCTTAGGTTGGTCCCTCTTTACATAAGGTGGGTTATCCTTTTAAAAGTTTTCCTTCTAAGTTGATTTTCCACCTTGATGCAAAGTTGAACTAACTCATAAAGGGAATTGTATGAGAAGAGCTCCACCTTATCACGAATTTCGGGGCTCAACCCACACAAAAACCTTGCCATAGTGGCTTTGGGTTCCTCAATGATACCTGCCCTCAAGATAAGAAGTTCCATCTTGTGTCTATAATCTTTTATACTAAGGTTGGTTTGCCTTAGCCTTTGGGGTCTATCCAAAAGATCTCTTTCATACCAAGAGGGAATATGCCTTCTTCTTAGAGCACTTCTAAGATCATTCCAATATCTTATGAAAGGCATATTGGTGCGGATTCTCTCATTGGTTAACCCAACCCACCAATGCATGACATGCCCTTAAAAGCTAAGGGTTGCCATTGGAACATTTCTTTCTTCTCTTACCTCATGGCAAGTGAAGTGTTGTTCTACCTTGATTTCCCAATCAAGGTAGGCTTCCACATCTTCCCTCCCATGAAATGGGGGGAGATCAATTTTGGGCTCCCTTGGAGGGGCCCCATTATTATGCATAGATGAATGAGAGTTTCTCCTAGGATGATTGTAGTATTCTTCCTCACTTTCACTCCTATGAGTATGTCTAGATGGGGAACCTAAGACTATCTCTTTCATTTTGTAATTCTCACCATTCCCATGCTTTCTTTTTTCTTCTTCTTTCTCTTTCTTTTCTTTCTCTCGTTTCTTCATCTTCTCTCTTCCTTCTCTCTTTTCTTCCTCTCTTTCTTTTATTTTTATTTTCTCCTTGGTCTCTTTTTCTCTCGTTTTTTCTTCTCTTCTCTCTTGTTCTTTTGCCATCCACTCCCTAAAGTCCATGTTTAAGTTTTCTAGAGTGTAATCTTTAGAAATATTTCTTTGGTTTACACTCTTGTTTGATGAATAACTATGAGCACTAGAGTGGGTGTGTGATATCATTGTGCTTGAATTTCTAAGAGGAAAAAGGTGGCTAAAAACTTTTCACAAACAAACACTCCTCTCTTTTTGTGTTTTCTTACCTAAAATGGCTTGATGAGTCTTTGAAACTCTTTAGCCTTCTAAGTGCTTTGAATAAAAAAATAAAGCAAAAATTCAAAAGAAAAGGGATCTAAATCGAGCTTCTAAGGTGTTGAAGGAAGTGTACCACTTCTTTCTTCTTCACCTAATTTTCGAGAAACTAAAAAATTAACTAAATATTATTACAACCAAAGGGAAGGCCTTAAAGGCACTCAAACTCTCAACTACAAAATTAATACACCCAAATTAAAGAAAAAGTAAAGTCTTCAAAAAATGATTCTCCAAATGCTCCCTCAAATCAAAGTTCTCACGGCTAGGTGTGTTTCCTTTTGAGGTGATCCCTTAGGCTCTTAGTCCAACCTTCCAAAATATGCTACCCTTGTGGTAAGCTCCTTTTTCAAGCTTTCTCCCAAAAGTGGCACTAACACACAAACCAAAGAAACCAAAAGTAGCAAGGGGAGGTGCGAATAGAAACTCAAAAAGCAATAAAAGATAACACAATCAAAAGGACACTTAACCAAATGGTAAGAGTATATAAGACAAACTAGAAAGATGATTTAAAAGACAAGCAACAACTAAAAGGTAAACAAAAGAAAGAGAGCACACAATGGAATACCTAAGAATGACACTAGATTAAAGAGTAGAAAGGCACAAATATCAAGTTCCAGTGTACCAAAAGTAATAAAATTTATTTTAAGGTTCCAAGTTCAAAGTTGAAGCACTTGCTAATTTTAGGTTAGGTACATCAAATGAATTTTTCAAACTTTCTTTTCTTTTGTTTGTTCTCTTTTTTTTCTTAATCCTTCGTTGTTTTTTTTTTATATTTTATTTTAGACTTTGTTCTCTTGTTTTTTTTTTTGAATATTTACTAGATGCACCTAAATTGATTGTGAATTTAGTGCTTGATAAAAAAGAGTTATGCGCTTGGAACAATAAAGAAAATTAAAAGCAACAATTTAGGTACTACTAGAAATGACTTCAAAATGCAAAGTAGTTATAGATGTTTTAATGATTTAGTAGTTTGGTGTGCCACTGGACTCAAGCTTTGTTAAGTTTTTAGTAATTTGTTGAACACAAATACCAAACTTATAGCTTAAGTGAAAGCACCTACAAACAAGAACTACCTTTACCACACAAATGAGCTACTAATTATACGTATAAGGAAAATAAAGACAAAGGGAATTGAACAATTATTTTGGAATTTTTTTAAGAATATGCTTGAAACTAAAAGCACATGAACCTCTAAAGAGACTTAGACATGAGGTATGACCCTCTATGTTGCTCAATTTAAGAAGTTTGAAAAGCTTGTTTGTAAAAACAAAAGAGGCTAAACTTAAAAGGAATTAATAGACAAAATAGGAAACTATAAACATGACTTATAGACAACTACACAAGAGTATGTAAGTGAAAAATAAAAGCTAAAAATAAGGCAAAAACAAGGCAACTAGGTGCAAGGAAATACAAGAATTTGGTCTAAATTTCTTGACCACAAGGTTGTAGAATTCACCACAACGGCATGAATTTTTAGCAAAAAATTCTCAAAACCAAAATTCAAGCAAGAAAGCACCCAACTCAGCTTAAGCGGAAATTAATGAATATGAGAGAGACATAGATGCAAAGAAAAGAACAATATAAATTGCATCAAGCAAAAAATAAATGGTGCAAATAAACTATAACTCAAAACAATAAACTCAAGACATAAATGGAAATGATAAACAACAATGGAAAGCTAGAAAAAATTGCGGAAATTAAAGATAAAATAAAATAGGAAAACGGAAAGAAAAAATAAATGAGGTAGGAAAAGAGTTTAGACCTCTAGAACCAATGCTCTGATACCAAATGATGCATGCCTCCCTTGATCTTTTTCTAAAGGTTTTCTTCTTTGGTGAAATGGTTTATGGAAAGGTAAGAAGTGAGGTGGTTTTAGGCGCCACTTAAGGTAAGATAAGCCTAAGAGGGAAAGTTTGCCACAAGGGATGAAACCCTTGATAAAAACCTAAGGAATTCTCAAAGAGAGAAGGGTGAACACTAAGAGAATTTTGGCCAACTCAAGGTTTTTCCATTCAATAAAGTGTAAAAAATACAAGAGTGTGAATGAGCACCTTTTTATAGAGGGAGCTAACCTCTTGGATAAGTCAAGAAGGAAAGGAAGGGCTAGGATTAAAAGGAGTCATCCAAGGGAGGAGGATTGAAGCCCAAAGTCCAATCAATCCCCTCCTTTAGATGAGAATTGGTGCCCAAGCTACCTCATCCAAGGGCCAAGATTACTCCTTTATTAGTTTTGGGTTTTATTTAGGAAAAGAGGATGTAGTTATCAAACTACCCCCTTATTTCCTAAATAAAGGCCCAAAAGCTAATCTTACCCCTTCTTATTACCAAGACACCTCCTAGAAAATTAATTGGACTAATACATGTCCAAAAGAAAATCCTAGATTCCTAAAATAAAAATTACAAGTAAATAAGTCATGACTTGCATAACTTGATGGTCATATGGTGGTGAGATCTTCCTCTTTCTACTCTAGTCATGTCTTCTTTTATTCTCCTAGTCATGACCCTAGTGATAGGGCCTTTGCTTGGGGAGAATGCATCATAACCTCTTTGATTTCCTCTTGATTACTGCCAGTGATTAGAAGATCACCCACGTATAGGCATATCAACATCAAGTTAACATCTATTTTTTATCTTATGTAAATTCCATGCTCAACTTAACATTTATTGAAGCCTAACTATAGGAAAAACGCATCGATTCTCTTGTTCCAAGCTCGTGGAGCTTGTTTTAAGCCATATAAGGTCTTGTTGAACTTTGTACACCTTGTCTTTATCTTTTTTTACTCTAAAACCAAGTGGTTGAGTTACATATACTTCTTCCTCAAATGGTCCATTTAGGAAGTTGATTTTACGTCAAGCTGCCATAGTTTCCAAATCATGGATCATAGATTGCAAATTACAGATTAGGAAATACAAATTACGACTCCTAGATTATGGATTACGGATTATGGGTCATGGATAACGAACAATGGAGCACTAATCACATATTACAAATCATAGATTGTGGATTATGAATAATGGATAATGGATTTATGGATTATGAATTACAGATTATGGATTATGGATCATGGATTATAGATCACAGATTATAACCATGGATCATGGATAACAGATTATGAATTATGGATTATGAAATATGAATTATAAGTTATGGATTACGGATCATGATTAACTTATCACGGATCATGGACCAAAGATCATTGATCACAGATTACAAATTAAGGATTATGGATCACGAATCATAGATTGCAGATTATAGATTATGAATAATGGATTACAGACTACGATATCAGATTATGAATTATGGATTATGAATTACAGATCATGAATTATGGATCACCGATCATGTACCATGGATTACAGAATACAAATTATATATTACAAATAGCAGATTACAGATTATGAATTACAAATTACGGATTATGGACTACAAATTATGGTTTACAAATTATGGATTACAGATTAAAGATTAATATTTGTGGATTACTAATTACCTATTACGGATTACAAATTACGGGTTACAGATTATGGATCACAGATCACAGATTATGAATTAGGATTATAGATTATTGATTAAAGGATTACAGATTATGGATAAAAAATTACATAATAGAAATTGTGGATTATGGATTACAAATCACAAATTACGGATTGCAGATCAAGGATTACGGATAATAAATCATGAATTATGGATCACAAATTATGGATAACGAATTATAGTGATCTAACACAATTTGATATAGTATATAATATAATATAATATCATATCACATATTATAAATTAAAGATATAGAAGAATGATATGTATGTATGTTTGATATAGTATATAATATAATATAATATCATATATTACCATAATTCATAATTCGTGATCCATGGTCCTTGATTTGTGATCTGTAATCCGTGATCCGCAATCCATAACCTCTAATCCGTTATCAATAATTCAACATTCGTAATTTGTAATCCATAATCTCCAATATCTGCTCCATGATCCATAATGTATAATCTATGTTAAAGCCAACAAATCTGCTCATAAAGAATCAGTCCGTGACTTAAGGTAGATATTTTATTTGAAAAAAAGAAATTGTAACATGTTGAGGGGGAAAGGTTCTGTAACTCTTATAAACAATTTCTGTAGGACAGATTTGAAGTTCTGTTCTTGCTCTGATGATATCACAGTTAAAGTTTGGGATTTTGCACGCTGTCAAGAAGAGTGTTCATTAACTGAATAACTGGTAATGTGCTTTGGATGGACCATATCTGAAATTTTGTTTCCTGTCTCTAATGTTGGTGTCATTTTAAATATTCTTGTGGGGTCTTAATACCAATAATATTTTGTTAATCTGTGCTTTTATTGTAGGCTTCCTAATTAGTAATTACAGATTGCATTGTTTATGCACTTGATTGCATTTCTTGTGTGTGTGTGTGTGAGTGTTGGGTTGTCAACAGCAGAGGAATTGCATGTTGCTGAATTATTCTCATTCTCATCAATTAAAATTTTATCTTATTTGTTGTGTCGTAATTCCTTGTGGATGACTATTTTCATATTTTGATGGGGAGACTTCTCTACTGCTGTAGGTTGAATGCCATCTAATTTACCATTTTCCTGTTTTAGGGTTGGTATTAATGATCTGGTATTTTCCTGTAACATCTTCTATTAATATGTGACTAAGCCATCATGATTAAGCAGGAGCTTGAGCAGGTATTTTCCTTTTGATTTGAATAATTATAGGACTCTAACCTTTTCTTACTTTGATAATGCATGTTGGTTCAAACTGTCAATAATTTTCTATACTTTTTTTTTAATGTTAGCTTATCTTGTGAACTGCAATGTTGATATTTTCCTTTGTGTTTATTGTTGGGGTGGGGGAGAAAGGGTACAAAGAAGACAAGAGTGTAATTTAACAAAAAGAATAAAAGACATGGCCATTAAAATAGCTTGTCAATCTACTACATATCTAATGAAAGATCCAAATTGATGTTAAGTCTCTATCATACAAGAAAACTGTAGCAGGGACTTTGGATTTCCAGAACAGTCTTTTCAAGAAGGAATTACTTATCCTTTGGGTATTGGAAATTCAGGCAACCACCACATGGGTTTGGCTGAAGAAGTCTGACATTGGATAGAAATGGAGAATATGAGGACCTCTGGACCATCATATAAAGTGGAAAGACTGATGATTTGTCTTTTCAACTCCTAATGTTAATAACTTAACAAGTGATAGCAGAGTTGATGATTTGAATTATTGGACAATTGTTCAAGAAATGGTGGTCGATGAGTGGTACATAACCTGATCCAAGGGACAAATGGTAAAACTAACAATAGTGGTCAAGATGGCTTATTAGACTATTGAAGAGGGTTAACACATTGGTAGATATGTGAAAATTTACAGAGATTGGTGTACTCCGGGGAAGGTCCTTGCTGTTAAATGATAAATATTTAGAAAAAGGTTTTACTTAGGTTGTGGATTGTGACCAACACACTTGTAGATGTGAGAATTTATAGAGATTGGTGTACTCAGGGGAAAGGACCCTGCTGTTAAATATTCAGAAAATGTTTACACAAAGGTTGTGGATTGAGATGTGGCGTCGGGCCCACTTATGTGATTTCTCGATAAGTATCACAAACTCAACAATTTAAATAAGAACAACTTAATTAAGGCTCTTTAATTTTAATTTTAGTTCTTTAATGCTCTTTTCAGTCTCCAGACTATGTTTTCAGTCGTTTCAAGTATTTTCATTTTATTTTAATCACCAGGATAGCTTTTGTCATTAGATACATATGTTAACGTTATTGAAAATAATATATGATAAATTTATTGATTTTTTAATAATTATATTAACAATTATTTTTATTAATTGCTATTATATTTTTTGATGATAGCATATAAAATTATTAAACTTTTATCATAATTATTTTAAAATTCATCCCAATAAATTTTAGTTAACTACTAGTATAAAACTTATTGATAATATAGGATAATTGAACTTTTTTTTTAATATTACACAACATAAAATTTATTTATTAAAACTTAATATTCTATACATACCTTTCTTTTTCATTTATTTATGTATTTAGATAGAGTTTACAAAAAGGTAAAACTTGATATATAGCTAGTCTATAGTTTGATGAAATAGATTAGGTTGGGTTGAACAAATTTAGCCTCAAGATAAAAATAGGTATTTGCAATGAACTTGTAGGGTAAAAAATAGTAAAGAAACATAAGTTCATATAGAATTGAGCCAATTACATGATATTATTCAAAGTTTTAGTTTTTTCTTTTAAATATCTATATATTTAGGCAAAAAAAAAGCCAATTTGTCCCAACTTGATGTGTAATTTATTTTTCATTAATAATAATATTTTTTATTTAAAAAAGTGTGTCATTATTATATTATTATTTTTAATTATGTAAAACAATTGATGTGATAAAATATTAGTCACATAATCACTTAATGATGGACAGTTAACAACAATTATTTAAAAAAAAAACATATTCTAATGATTAAAATAAAAAAAAATTTAAATGACTAAAAAATTTGGATATCAAAAGTTGATTAAGCTTGTTAATAATAATATTTTTTTTAAAATGAAAATCACATATTATTATTGTACTATTATTTCTCGTGACATGAAATGAAAGATATGACAAAATGAGAAGTGGATGAAGTAACTTTGTTAAATTTTTTCTTTTTTATTCTGGACCATTAGATTAATCTAATGATCCAAATTTTCTACTTACTTTAAAATTTTTCTAATTTAATTATTTTAATAGTTGAGAATGAATAAAAGTTATCAAATGAAAAAGTAAATAACAAATGTTAGTAATTTTATCATACTTAAAGTTGAACGTCAAAGATTATTTTTAAACAAAAACATATTATGAGGAATGAAACAAATAAAAAGAAACTTTAAAGAATTAAACTAAAAAAGTAGGAATATTTTAGGGACAAAAAGATTTATTAAGCAAATAAAAAATAGCAAATCTCCCTGATAGTGTAACACTAAAGAAATGGAAGAATGGCTTACTAGGAATCTTTCTCCATGTTTTCACCTCATATTGTTGATTTGGTTCTAGTTCACGTATTATAGGTTGACTTTCTATTTGTTACTGTTGGGAAGAAGCAATTGAAAGATGCTTGGAAAATAGACAGAGTTAATGAAGGCAATGCAAAATGATAACAGAAGAGCACACTCCCACTTTGTCTGTGATCTTGCAACATCACATGCTGTGTTGATAATGACAAATGGGATCAATGAGAGGTTTGTTTGAATGAGATTGTGGCAAACATCAATCACTTTGGTTTCATTGCACATAGACATTGTTTTCAATATGTGCACAATATGATACAGTAGACATTTCCATCAAGTTTAGCAACAGTGTTTCCAAAGAGTTGCAAGTGAAGGTTACATTGGACTGTATCATACAATTCTGCATTCTACAATGCTGTGGGGCACAGTTGATTGTTCAAAATCAAACAGCATCTATTATGATACATTAGTTCTAATTTGTGCTTTTCAGAATTTCAACTTGAAAGAGCTTGCATCAACAGTATCCCACTTTTTCTCTTGTTCAATGTATCTAAGGATGTTGCATTATCTAATTGTCCACTGTTTTAAAACGTTTTTGAATGCTGCTGCTTATTGGATTCAATGATTACAATTGTACTAGTTTGATGTCATATTTGGTAATAATAGTTGAGGAAAACATAGATATTGGCAGAATATATATATATATATTTTTCTTATTTTATTTTTGCCAATAAATAATAACGTAAGAATGTAACAGAAATTAAAATATCATACAATTTTTTTTTTTGAATCTATTCCCCTTTAGTCATAAAACAAATATAATAAAAATTATTTAATGGTGATATTTTGCTTGTTTGTTTTATTCTCTGGGTCGAAAAAAATGCAAATGAAGGAAGAGAAAAATTAAAAAAAAAAAGAAAATCATATTTGGTTATATTTTTAAGAGGAGAGGAGAATGAAAGAGGACAAAATCCTTCCTCACTAAATTTTAGTTTCCTCGACGAAAAATCATTCAATAAATTTTATAAGATTTTATTAAATTGTCCTTAATCTTTTTAGGATTATATGTTAATTATATCAAGAACGTTCACACGGTTGTGGAGACTTGTTAAACCATTGTGACATATTTTTTAAAATATAATAAAGAATAAAAATAATTAACTTCAAAATGTCTCTATTTTGTGACTAGACAAGAATTGGATAATTTTATTTTTCTCTTTTCTTTTTTTTTTCTCTTTTCCTTCACTGAACCAACCAAATATGGTATGTAATTAAAATTTCTTTTACCCCTTCATTAAAGGAAAAAAAAACAACTTATTGTCAAATTATATAAAAATAAATAGAAATAAAATCACATTTTTTGCAAAGAGTTTAATTGGTATATATTATTATTGTAAAAATTTTTATACTGACATTCAATCACAACCTTTCATTCATGGTAAATTTGTTGACTTTACTCATTACAACTTTTAAAAGTCACACAAAATGAAAAGTGATGATTAAATGTCAAATGTAGAAATTTTTTATCATGAGAGTGTATATCAATTAAACTCTTCTTCAAATTAAAGTTAGTCTGTTACCAAAGAAAACAAGAGTTTAATAAGTATGCATGAACAATGTAAAAAAATATTACACTAACATTAAATTATATCTTTTCATTTATATGAGTTTTAAAATATTATTTAATAAAATTAACAAATTTACTATAAATTAAAAATTATGATTAAACGTTAGCGTAAGAGTATTTCACTTCCCTGTATACTAGTTAAACTCAGAAAATAAATAGTTGCTAAAAGATTTACAAGATTCTTGACCGTTTAGAATGGTTTTTGTAATTATAAATCAAATATTATAATCTCAATAAAGGAAATATATTTTTTAAGTAAGCAAAAGGTTTAGAATTCTGATTAAAAAAGCTAATATATTATTTTGTACCTAATTTTTGTTTTCTTAATTTATCCCGACAATCGATTAATTTAAATACAAAATCAACAACTATAAATAATTACCTTTTTTGTAATTTTACTATAGAAATGTAATTATTTTAATCAATTTAAATCAAATAAATTATCTCTATACCAAAAAATCAAATAAAAAAATTATCTTAAAGTTATTGTTATGTAACATACCCAAACATAAAAACTTATACCATATAATTACTTATAAAATACTCGATTATATCTATAATTAATTATTAAATAATCTATAAAAAATTAAAAATAATCCAACCCAAAGTAGATTTTAATTTTAAACATAGAGGTTTTCACTCTATTAAGTAAAATGAGATATGAAGATAATTAGGGCTCCATTTTGAGGGTTAACTGATAAAGAACACAATGAAAATTTAAAAGAGTTGTCAAAATAAATTGCTATTTGTTCACCAAAATGGAATGGAATTCTTTCTCAGGCTACTTAGTATTTGGATTAATGACTAATACTATTTATCCCTTTTGCATAATTATTGATTGCCTAACTTTTCACTAACAAGCTAGTGAAAGAAGAGGAAAATGTTCTAGACACTACTTATATATGTTTCAATAATTTGAATTTGAAACCAATTTTAACTACTACATTTTAATCTGGTTTTATTTGTGGAATGAATTTCTTCCATGTCCTTTCTTTTGTTATTGAAGGGTTGGTCTTCCTCTTCACTAGCTTTTGATTTCAGCAAATGTGGCTTGAGCTTGTTTACATCTGCCTGTTGAACTGGTTTCAGAAAGAATTTTTCTGCTCCCTCTTCCAAGCATCTGATACAAATAAAAAAAAGTCATGTTAGCCAAATTTTGACATTTAACCATGTGAATGTGATGCCCCCAACATGTCAATTTGAAATTAAAAAAGAAAGCCATGTTAATCAAATATGAAATTTAGCCATGTGATGCCCCTAATATTTGAATTTGAAACATGTAAGTAGGTTTAATTAAAAATTAAGTTTTTAGTTCTTGAAATTGGACTAAATTCTACTTTTTTTTCCTGGAAATGAAAAATAATTTTTTTGGTTCCTGAATTTAGTCGAATTTAGTCCTGAAAAAAATGTAAATTTGAAATCAGATCCTATCCTTTCCTTTCAAATTAGGTTTGTGTTGGGTTGAGGTTGTAATGTTGTAGGATTCAAGTCCCTCACCTGTTGATCCTTGATGGTACATTCTCTGAGGACATGATCACAACTGGTATGGTTTTAAGAGATTTAGATTCCTGCAAATAAATGGGCTTATTATTATTTTTTAACATCAAGCACTAGAATATACAGGCTGTCAAAGATACATTATGATGGCCATGAGCAAATTTGATTAGAGGATCTGTTAGAATTTTTTGGAAATATCCCAACTGAGATGTCAGAAGGGATTTTTCATTTGTTTTGAAATGTCTGAAAATTCACATCACTTGTTTTTAAGAAATCAGATCCTATCCTTTCAAATTGTTTCCTAAATGCAAAAGCCATAATCATATCCATAGTGCATAATTTGACCAAATTTTGTGATGCATTCAGATTTTGAAAATGAACAGAAATTTATGGTATGGTTGAACTCATGAAATATCCTAAAGCCTACCTTGATTTTTCTCAGCAGATCATAGCCAGTCATTCCTGGCATGCAGTAATCTGTTATAATCAAGTTTACATCTATATCTTGCATGAACAACTGAATAAGTTATTAGTACAAACTTGTCCACCAAAATGTTTTAAGTCATGCTATGAGTAGTTTAGTAAGAAAATTGAACCTGATGAATTTCTGATGCAACATGAGTGTCAAAAGTCCTCAACTCATCTTCAACCAAACCAAGAAATTTTAAGGCCTTGGTGGCAGAGTCCACAGTAGTAACTGTAATTCCAAACAAATATCCACAAGAATCAAATATCAGGTATCAGATCAGAAAAAAAAAAACAATATCATAAATGATTACACAAATAACATGCTCATATAATTTTTCTCTCATCATGTGGCAATATCAAGGTTTTAAATTATGATCACAATTTCAAGTTGTGGTTAAAGCTTTGTCACACTTCTTAACAATTGTGACAACAATTGCAACCAGTTAAGAGAGAAAATAAATGAACAAAAGAGTTGACAAGAAAAATACCATGAAAGGAAGAAGTTTTCAGGAGCCTCTCAATCAACATTCTGTCAATAAGACTATCATCAACAGCCAAAACATGGAACTGGGCTTCTACAGTCATAGCCATAATAACTTGGAAGATGATATGTGTTGGCCACAACAAGAGAAAAAAGGATCAAAGAAGAGAACAAGGGATTGAGTTGAAGAACAATGTGATGAATGAGAGGAGTGTGACATTTTAAATGGGAACCAATCGTGGTCAAGAAGATACATAATCCTTATAGAAAATCTGACAGTTTGGAAAGCGATATCCCACAGATTTCATCAAGAATCTCAAGGATCTTCCAGGTTGATTTTTGAATTGAACAAGAAGCAAAGGAGGTGGTGGAATTTTACCAAATTTAAAAATTGGACTTGTTCATTATTATTTTGTTTGACCCTTTTGCCAATGATAAACAACTATTGAGGTGAGTTGGTTTGTTATGATATACTTCTATTCTCATTCCATTTGCCTTTTCATGAGACCTAAAAACCACTGTTTGTGAAAAAAAAAAAAATCTCTATAACATATTCATGACCTGCTTAGTGCTTTGCACTTAACCCCATTTTATTAGAACTACTGGCTAGTATATAATTTTCTATTAACTTCTTTGTTCTTTGACTCATTTAAAAGGACAACATGGAGACTTGGACCAAAACCCTGCATAATTTTTTAAGGGAGAACCAATCCTCAATATATACCTTCATCTTATTTTACTTTCATATAATATGTCTTATTTTTAATTCATATCATTCCTTGTCTGTGTAATACTTTCTTTATCTTATTCTTGTTATAGTTACTCACCATACTTTAAATAATCTTTTTCATCTTGAAACACAGATATTTGTTTACATAATACAATCTTATTTAAATGGAAAACATACACAAAAGTGATAAGGTTAAGTATTTTGGACATTTTTTACACACAGCACAACTTGTACTTGAGCCGACATACCTATAAGTTAAATATTTCAAGAGGGAAAATTTAACCAAAGATTGAAAACTTCAATTAATATAATAAAGACTTCAAAAAAAGTTGCTGTCGTTTAAGATGCGACTGTAATTTGAAACTAAAACTTTGTGTATAGTGAATACTATCTCATTAATATGTTTTAGATTTTTCAAATTATTTTGAAATATGTTTTTAAATTTTTTCTTTATTTGGTCTCTTATTTTAAAATATATCATTTTTTTTTATTTTTCAAGTGCTTTAGACAGTCCTTTATAGAAAAATCAAAATGATTTAAACAGTGTTTAGAGATCAAAATTGATATATTTCAAAATTAAGACACTAAAATAATATAAAAAATTTTAAATGATGTATTTACTGTAATGAGAATTTAGTAGGAAATTAAAACATATTTTTCTCTAAAAATCTACTAGAAATTAGCAATTTTATAGGAGACCCATATAATGACAAATGAACCCACCAAACTTGATGTTATCTGGAATGATTTTCCATCCTAATATCGTTATTCGAGTGTGATTCATTTTCTATTTTTTATGAGAAGCAGAAAGTAAAATAAATTACATGATATGCCATATCTTCAGCAGATAGAACCATAGTGAATCGGACTTGAGCTTTCAATTTTATTTTTTTTTAAACCATTCATAATACAATGGCACAACAAGGGCCACATTTAGCATAGTAATAAATAAAGTTTTTATTTTCAGTCCTTTAAAAATAAAATATATGATTTAATATTTTATTTTTTAGACCCATAAACTTTTTTTATTTAAAAATAATTTCTCATTGCTTTTAATTAATAAAATATCTATTAATCGAATATATCAAGGTATATTTTTAATTTATATTAATTATTACTCAAATTAATTTAATAAAATATTATTATTTATTTAAGAGTCTAACTTTGTAGTTTAAAAATTTCACTTTAAGATTTGCTTTACACAGAAGAATATGTTGGACGGACTTGGACTGTTGGATACATCAACTAATATTTAAAATTTATAATTTTGGTTATTCTAATTTTAAATAGAGATATCTAATCTTTAAATTTTATAAAATCTTTTATTTTGATTTTTAAAAATTAAAAATATTTTAGTACTCATTATAAATGCGAATATCTTCTATCTGTTAAATTAAAATATACTATTATGTAATTTGATGATAATAATACTTTTAAATTAAATTAACTTATATTAATTACTAAATTTGTTAATTTTGCCAAATTAACGTTAATGTGAAATTTAATTAAACTTATTTAGTGATTTTATCTATATTTTTTTATGAAAAATCTATAATTCATAGAGTTTTTTTTTTATAAAAATATTTATATTAAATATTTTTATATATCAGATTAATCTATTTTTAAATTTATTTAATCTTAAAAGCATAATATAAATTAAATTTTATAATAAATAAATAATTTATTTGATAAATTTTTATGTAAAAAAATAAATTTTAAAAAAATAAATTTTAAAATATCTTCAAATATCCGTAGCTAGCAACAAATATAAGAAAACTTGCTAATATTTTCCATGACGGTGGCGGCGGCTGACATATTTTGCCTAATGAATCAGATAGCCATTGCATGCAAACCGCCTTACCCCTAATGTAACATAAATTTGTTTATTTGCATTTAAGTCATTAAAATACCAAAATGGTTTTATTAACTTTTTATTTCGTCACTTTAATTTTTTTTAATCTCTTTTAAATTTTATTCTTTAAAACAATCCTTTTTACAAAAAATAAATAAAAAAGTAAAGACAAATATGATCACACTTTGTCAGTTTCTTAACTTTGCAATAATGAATATGAGAAATGTGTTAACAGTTAAATTTGAAAAAAAAATATAAAAATTGCATGTATAATAACATACAAGATTTAAGGGATACATGTGTATTAAAACTTAATATATATATATATATATATATATATATATATATATAAAGAGATTAATTCACATACACGGTAAAGATTTTTTATACTGATGTTCAATAAAAACCCTTAATTTATGATAAATTTGTTAACTTTTTACTCGTTACTACTTTAAAAGTCATGTAAAAATCTTTTACACTAATCGTGTAACCAATTAAACTCATATATATATATATATAATAAATTTATGTATAATAATACACTGTTTTGAAAAAAAAAATACAATAATTACATAAAAGTAAGGAGTCTGTATAATTAAAAAAATAGATTTATAATTATACTAAATCTAAAAAATATCTATAATTATATCTAACACATCTTATAACTAGAATAAACTCAACAATAATAATGCAATTATTGGTATGATTGGTAAATACTTATTTATTTTATTTCCGTGAATACTTTAGCAAATGCCCTTTTTGTTGATTTTTTTTTTAAGGAAATAGCCTTTTTGTTAACCATAATAGACTATTTTTTTTTAAAAAAAAAATAAAAACAAAAAATTAAATACTTATTATTTATTTTATTTCCGTGAATACTTTAGCAAATACCCTTTTTGTTAACCACAACAGGCTATTTTTTTTTAAAAAAATTAAAAACAAAAATAGAAACCAAAATGAAAACTAAAAAAAATATTGAAAATGAAAAGTTAATTTAAGCTACCAAAATTATATATAATTGAAGGTCCGTTTCATAATTGGTCCCATCTTCGTTTTCCACCGTTCTCCATCGTAGCCATGCCGGGAACCGAGAGTGTCGATGCGGAGTCGCCGGCGAAGCGCGTGAGGCACACTTTCTCAATCTTCTTCATTCTCTTTATCACAAATTGCTTAAATTAGAATATTAAAAAACCCTCTTTTTCATGCTTTTACTCTGTAATCAGCTGCGGCTAGGGTTCAGTTTTCCATCAAACTAAATCAATTTCAATGATTAAAAAACTCTTATTGTTGTTCTTGTGATACCTAAAATTATATCAATTTGTTATTTTTCCAAATACAATCCAAATGGTCCTCTTTTTTTTTTTTTTTTTCCCCATTTCTCATTCACCAAGCATGTGGGGAAAGAAAGACATTCACATATATAGCTTCTAACATTTAAAAATCAAATTTTGAATATTTCAGGATGGTGCAAAGACACATGGTGCTGTGTTGGCTTGCACAGATGGAGCTGTTCTTCCCATAAGTGAAGTGTTTGATGCAATTAAAGACCTTGGGAGTGAAGGGCTTGAGCAATGGGATCCTCTAGTTCTTACATCTGCCTCACTTTTAAGTAATTTTCTTCTGCTCCTTTGATTGCATTTGTGTGTGCACTTTAAAAATCTATGATTTTTTGCTGTTATGGATTGTTTTGCCTTGCTAGATGTTGTATATTTGTGTAAGTTGATCTTTCTTGCTTCAGAGTGGCTGCAAAGAAAGGGCCTGTTAAAAGCCCACAAATTTACACCAGCCTTTTATTAAAAATTATGCTTTTATTTTTAGCTATTTAGGGGTAGAGGTACCCAATTTTTATGATTAGAAGACGGTTCTTTATGAATTTATTTTGTATATCTTTTAGGCCAGTAACTAGCGAGTAAGGATGTCATTTGACTCGATTTTCTTTTCTTCTTGTTGTTCACTTGCCTGCCTTTTTTCTTTGTTTTCTTAGTTGATCTGCAGCAAGAAATGGGACAAATTTCAATATTTTGTCTTCTTTACATCAATTTTGGGTCTTCTAAAGACCACTGGTTCAACCTTTAGTTTGGAAATGAAATGCCTTAAATGCGAGAAAACTGGAAATAGCCTGCCCTTCGTGTATTTTGTCCTAAGAAGCACAAACATATCTATTGTTTGAAGTGTCTTTGTATCGGATACCGTCACTTGTTTGACACATGTGAGACACTTCTAATTAGGTGTCCAATTGAAAAATGATTATTTTTTCCTTAAAAACTTAAATTCACATTTATATACAACTTAGATACCTAAATTGACACCTTAACATATATGGACACACACTGATATTATTAAAAAAATAATGTTGGACCAATTTTTTAGCCTTGTTATCATAGAAAATTGGTTTAAATAGGTGAGTATACCACTACTTTAGTTAATTTGTTATATTACTCATACTTTATTTCATTAGAATATCCTTATTTATATGTATGTAAGCCGTGTCTCTATGTCCTATGTTATAGACATTAGCCATGTCTGTGCTTCTTAGATTTTGTCCAATTCTTGTAAACATATGTCAACCCATATCTATTTTTTCTTGGAAGAAGTTGGATGGAAGTTTCTATTTCCCTTACCAGTACTCAATTTTCAGGCAAGTTGCCAGGGGATTCATATTTGTGCAATATCATATTTTATTGTATTGTAGATGAAGAAACCATTATTTATCACCTATTATTTCATATTTCAGGCAAGTTGCCAGTGGATTCTTCCTCTGTTGATTTTGTGATTTTAATCTGGCTGTCAATTGATTGTCCTGTGGACCAATTGATTCAAGAAATTCTTAGGGTGTTAAAGGTAGATGGTACAATTCTTATTTGCAAGTCATCTCAGTCTGCCTTGGGTTCTTTTGATAAGGTAATGAAAGCTTAGATTGTGCCTTAGCGTATATTATTCTACTGCATGATCTGATTATTTCCCTCATTCTCCTTGTAGATAATATCCTCTCTTCAGAGCAAGTTGTTGTTGGCAGGGTTTATAGAAACACACGTTTTACAATCAACTGGGGTAAGTTTCACTAGCTAGTATCTGCCATAGTCATATAATTCACCATTTGTTTTGGTACCTGGTCTATGCAGTATCTGACCTTATAAAGTATTGGTACATAGGGGTTATACATAGTCGGTTTGATTTGGTATGCTAGAGTGAATGAATTATGTGACTATTGTATCTGCATCTGTCATCTATATTCTTTGTATTCATATTGTTTTCCTGTGTTTGGTCTGCTTTGCAAGAGAATAAAATAGAAATTTGTTGGCCTTGTTGAATAATAGGCTGACATGTATATTGAAACTCACTCTACTGCCATTTAACAACCATATTAACAAAATAACAATTTTTTTCATTTTGAGCACAATCTATAATTTCAACTAGATTTTTTTTCTTTTACTCATGATTTTCCTCCAATCCTTCGGACCAATTTGTCTTTCTATTGCCTGATGAGCAGAATATGGGTCTTCGATCATCAAAAGTTTTCCCTTTTCTTTCTTTCCTAATCAAGTGCTGTGGTCATCTTATAAATTCTAATTATCAATATCTTTGTATTGCACATAGATCAAAGCTAAAAAGCCTTCATGGAAAATTGGTTCATCTTTTGCGATAAAGGGGGTAAATAGTGCACCTAAAATGCAAATTGACGTTGATTCTGATCTGATTGATGAAGATAGTCTTTTGACTGAAGAAGATTTAAAGAAACCCCAGCTGCCACCTGGTAAGGAACAGTTTTTAAGTTTTTCTTTCTCAACTTGTATTCTGTGTGATATTGTGCTCTTAGCTGACGTGTTTCTGCACAATAGGTGATTGTGAAATTGGGAGTACTAGAAAAGCCTGCAAAAATTGCACCTGTGGGAGGGCTGAAGAAGAGGAAAAAGTATTGAAGTTGGGATTGACAACAGAACAGATTAATAACCCTCAATCAGCTTGTGGCAATGTATGTGCTTTTTTTTCTTTTGCAATATACCTTTTGTTTATGCTTTCTAAGGCTGTGTTCAATAATAATTTATTTTTGCTCTGTGCAAAATTTATTTTAAGAGTTCTAAACTGTTTAATAGCTTTAGGGTCTATTTGGGTAAGTTTCTCTAGAAGCACATTTAGAAGAAAAAAATATAAAGAAAAAGGTCACAAAAGTTTCTCCATGAACTTTTGGAAAAGATATATAACTTTTTAAAGCTAAATTTAGCTAATATGTAGAAGCTTTCTCGTGTAACTTTTTTGAAAAATGTGGGATTTTTTAAAAATTAGCTCGTAAAAAGTCTCACATCATTTAAAAAACTTGTAGAAATGTTGTTTTAACTTTTTTTCTTTGTATTTTTTTCTCCTAGAAGTGCTTCTAGAGAGAATTACCCAATCAAGCCCTTATAGTTGTTTGGTTAGATAGATTTGTTTTGGTTCAGATGATTTATAGAATTATATAAGGGTTAAAACACCCCTCCCCCAAGACCAAGTTCATGCTTGGTAAATTAAATTTTATGAAATAGCAAAAACCAGTGCGGCATTATAAATCCTTCTACTGCCATTTTTTTCAATTTAGCTATGAAAGCTTGCTGAGATTGTTATTTTAATGAGTTTCTAAATCCATGTAGCGAACCTCACCTAGTGAGAAATGGCTTTTAGGTTATAATCGACGAGTATTTTCATATATTGCACTTAATAAAGTTACTGTATGTTACAGTGTGTAATATTGTATATAGGAGCAGTTATTCAACTGCATCCTTGGTTTTCTAACTGTTAGTTAGGATAGTTAAAGAGCTGTTATTTCTGTTATTTTAGTTAAGACAGTTATGACAACTGTCATCTCTGTTGTATTCAGTTAGGCCAGCTGTGTGCAATCCTTCCTTGTATAAATTCTCAAGTGTACTACTGTTTCATTTGGCCAATAACAAAGCTCAGATTTAGTTTCTGAACATTTTCTCAAATTCTCTAAACTCTAGTCTAACTGTGATAATCAGCATTCCAGCATCTATGGAACATGAATGTCTAAGTTTAATTTCAATTATGGACTTTGACTAGTATCATAAGAGCAACAGTTCTCTATTATGTCAATCTATCCTCTAATAGACTAATACTATTTCAGATTTCTTTTTTCCTGTAATTGTCATTACTCTCAAAGTTGTCTTTTGTCTATAGTGTGGACTAGGGGATGCTTTCAGGTGCAGTACATGCCCTTACAAGGGACTGCCTCCCTTCAAATTGGGCGAGAAGGTACTTTCTATGTAATCAAGTGTTTGGTGTCATTTCTTTGGTATTGGTGTATGGTATGGCCTGTAGTATTGTAACTCATTTGTTATTTTTCATGCAGGTAGCATTGTCTGGTAACTTCCTTGACGCTGATATATAAATGGATAACGCTGCAGTACGCAATGGCATACCTGGGAATGATATTGTAGAATTTTGAGTCATGAGTTATGTTAATGCTAGCAGAACCATTGATATAAGTTTTTTGATACAGTTTTAAGTACGAAGATACGAGAAATTTAAGTTTTCCAACTATTATATATAGATGTAATGCTATGATGTCTTTGTCTCTTCAGTTTCCTTGATAAAATTTCTTCCTCTCTGTTATCTCTCTCTCTCTCAAGGATTTGAGCTCAAGCAACATCAGAAAATTCTTCTGTACAAGAATGTTATTTGAGAAACTCATTTTGAGGTTCTCATTGTCAAAGATGCAATTATGAAGAAATCCGTGCTAGCTATTACCAGAGTGTTGTACTCAGTTTACACTCTGATAAGCTATTGAAGACATCTGATGATACAAATCCAGAGGGGTTTGATTCGTTTTGCGGATCTATCTAGGTTGAAAGGTAATAAGTTAACAAAATAATGAGAATTGGATAAACAAGAAAATGGAAAAGATGAAAATGGTTTAACGTCACTTTCAAAGATGGAAGATGAGTTCTAAAGAGAAATTCATCTCTCCCAAAAGGGTAGAACCTAATTATAATTTCACTAATTGAATGGTTTTCCTTTGAGTATAATTCAATCCCTATTTATAGAACTAGTAATTATTCAAAATCATAATTTCTAAAAAAAAAATTAAATACCCTATTACCATGCAATTATCATATATGATTAATTGCATGTTATATTAATTTTTAAATTAATGAAATATTACAAAAAATAAAAAATAAAAAGTCATCGTTTTATTATCAGAGGGTAAACATTCACATCACCTGAGGGTAAACAAATAGCTGTAGTGAGATTTCTAAACGTACAGAAAACAAATAGCTGTAGTGAGATTTCTAAACGTACAGAAGGCATTCATATCAACTTAAGATGAGATTTAAAATTCATGCCTAAACCTATAAGAAGGTCGCTTGTACTTGAGAGTGTAAAGTGTAAACTTGTTTCGGAAAATAATTTGCTGTCTGAAGAAATATACAACACATGCAGAACAGGCAAAATAGATTATGCAAATATTTATTATTAATGGTATGGCTCTCAGAAAGGAAGATATTATTCATCAATATATTTATAGATGCAACAATCTATATACAAGGTGATGATTATTCTGTACATGAAACTTTTTACTTTATGCTATAAATCATAATTTTGCTTTCATTAGCTCCAATAGTCTAGACCAACTTTTTTCCATAGAAGCCTGACTTTGTCTAGTTATATCTGATCCATAAAAAAATAGATTTGGTTCAATTGGCCCTGCTTTGAATTGGAGTTTAAAAGGGCTTTTCTCCTGCACCCCAATACTTTCTTTCTGCACCCATATTTAGAAGTATTTGGACAAAAATTTATATGCCCCAGAACTTAGCTCCCACTTCTGCACCCCCTTCCTTCATTTTTTTGCACCCCAACCAAAATACCTCAATGAAAAAGGTTGCAGTGGTGACATTCTTGTCGGTGAAAGCCAATAGCAGTGGCCCCTGGATCCGGATTCAATACTCACAGATCTGGAAAGACCAATCTGAAGAAGTCTAATGGATTTGGATCCACAATGATGGTTTCAAAGAAATCTTGTAACACTTACCAGGTCCTATCAGTTGGTATTATAAAAAGAATTCATCATACACACTAATATAAATAATTAAATCTGTTTTTTACTGTTCTTTATAATCAAATTTGAGATTTTCAATTTCAGGTAAGATTGGTTTAGAATCGTGGAATCATTTTCTATATAGGAAGGACTATTTTCACTAAATTTCTTCATTTGGATTATGCATTCAAGGGTGTGGGCAAATGCCATATGGAATGACCAATATGAAAAGGTCATTCCGGGCATCATAGCACTCCCCGGATCAAGGATGTATGAGTCCTAAACAACGTACTTTGGAAGTTTCAGATTTGATTTTAACAATATTTGAATTATTGATTCTAAAAACACACATCTCCATGTTTTAATTATCTTCAAAAAATTATTCACAAAACTGATGTACCAACATTTGCTACTGTGGTTGTCGACAGCAAACACAACTTTTTTTTTTATGTGAGTTGCACGAGAAAATATCAAGGCAGTGAAAGAATTTTGATTTCATATAACAAGGATAATATTGATATTTTAAAGTTAGGGAGATGAATGGAGAAATTTATGGAGTTTAGGGAGAAAAATTCAAGCTTAAAATCTATATAAGGGAATACTTCTATATAATATCTTAGAACAAACTTTTTTTTAATGTCTTAAAACAATTTATAACATATCAAACAAGTTTTTAAATGACTAAAATCACAGTTTAACAAAGAAAATATAACAAACTATCGCGTGAGATATAAATCATTGAAATGTTAACGTTATTATTACATATGAGTTAATAATGTTTCTTAAAAGTAGAGACTAAAATTAAAAAAAAATGTTGAAGTACCAAAATGAAAAAATATTACTTTGTAGAAATTGTTTCTATTGCCAGTTCGAGACATTGTTAGGATTACTGCGTCAAAAATATTGTCTGTTTTAAAAGATGGGTTAAGGAAAGAGAGTTATGATTTTCGATCTCTATTCTTAAGTGATGTGAAACGAATTTCGAGTGTGTACCGGAATATCAAAATATTGATTAAGCTTTTATATTTTCATTACATATATAAATTTGTTCAACGCTATTTTTAGACATACAAGTGTCAATAAATTATACAATTGAACTGATTGTTAGAATAAGCTTAATTATATATGACCTAAGGAAGCAATTTTGAGTTTTTGCATGTTATAAAATATTCTGATTCAGACAAGCGTCACAAATCCTTAAAAATATATCTCCATGTAATTATGACATGTTATGCTCATTCCACTAAAATCTAAAATCTTCATTAACTGCTTGCCACCAATTTTTGCCAAGACGACCACCTTCAGAATATCTCGGACTTGGTCGGAAGGCTCATCAAATATCTCTAACCAGTAGTTCAGCTTAATTTCATCACATCACTTTGGTTGCAAGACCAAGTGTCACCATTTTCTTTTTCTTTTTTGTGGGATCTTTGGGTTAGAAATTAGAAGTTAAAGACTAATTTTCAAAATACTGAATAACTTTTTTCAACATATGATTTTTCATACACACATATCGGATTCAATTTTTAACCACGGACATGATTAAGAAAGAAAACTATCTATTATCTATATTATACATATTATATTTGGATTATAATATATTATATTTGGTTTGGGTAGCATCTATTATAACAACTTGAAAACCATAATGTCATGTAATCAACCTTCACGTGTTCTAATCACCCACCATCCTACGACTGTAAGAGTAGTGATCCACGATTTTAGGATCAAAAGAGAACAACCCTAAAACTATATAAAGGAAGGAAGTCACGACCTAAAAACATCTCATTCTTTTCTATTAATCACTCAAAAAATTATCTAGAGATTAAACTCTAGAACACTATTGATATTAAATAGTCACCATATATCAACTAAAACCTGACTTGGTGCATGTTTTGTTTAGGGAGACGTTAATTAATATTAACCCTAACCCAACTTCATAAAAGACAATCACTTCTATTAATACTTTGAAAATCTTGTATTGCAAGGTAAAAAAAAATTTGTTTAATGGGTTTTTAACATGCCAATGTTTAGTAATTTTGAAGTTTAAGGAAAACTTTTTTTTATTGAACCTAAAACTAAATTTAAAGTTACTTAATGTAATATTAACTATAAAATATTTATCTTTCATAAAGTAATATTATTGTTAGAAATATTAATATTTTAACAATAAAAATATTTATCAATTTCTGTTATTTTCTATGTAATGATTGTGATCCAGAAGTCTTACTTCTTAAGGTCGACAGTTTTTATGTCTGATAGGATAAGAAACACTCAGTAAATTTTTTTGTAACTTTTATGGGGTGGGTTTGAGTTGTTGATTTTTTTTAATATAGATCTTGAATTTTAAATTAATTATGTATTTTATAGTTATCACTTTATTAAACACAAACCCAGAATAATGGTCTTGCTGTAGACATTGCTCTGCAACGTGGTTTCAAACACACTTTTACGTTGTCAAACTCAATTTATATGTGACGTTAATTTGACACTTAACATTAGATTATTCTCTATGCTTTTCAATGTTTCATTTCATATAATTTTTCAGTTTTCTAGTTAAACTTAAGAGAGTTGACTTCTTATAGATTGCTAATACCAAATCATGCATGGCATAAAGCAATATTAAACAATAAACTAGATTTGGTTTAAGGTTTTGAAAAGATGAAAATAACTTAATATACTTTTTTCATTGGAATATAATAATAATTAATTAGCTAGCTAGGACATAGGAGGAGGATGCATTGTACTACATGTGAAGATTAAGAAATTATTCTCCGTGCAAACATGAGTGTATGTAGTGACATGTGCCCAACAAAGATGGTGACACTTTTGTCCATGTGCTTGTGAAAGGTGGAGAAAGCTGTGTCACTTTAGGAAAACCAAGAAAAAAAATGTGGCAAAAATAAAATATTGTGAAATAAGCGAAAAGAATTAATAATAGGGTGTGGAATCCTGTTGAAAGGAGAAGTTAAGAGACATTGGGAGACATTGTATGAGTGCATGTTGTTGATGCATTGCATGGAGAGTTATTTGTTTCTTCTGTGAAGAAGCTGCACGTGCTTTTGGTTCCTCACACGTGACCACACCCACGTGGGAGTCATTATAATATGAGGGTACTGCCCATTACTTTGGCCCTAGCTTTTGGCAGAGAAATATGTCAACGGGGTGAGAATATAGTAGAGAAAAGATTGTGGGATATGGCACTACAGCGTTGTGGGTTTTCACATAAAGGTGTGGTATGTGTTATTTTGGATATATTTATTAAAGGTGGTAATGAATTGGTCTAATTTGTTTAAAGTCAGCTCGTGAAACTCGCATTTTAGATGGATTAGATAAGTAAATAAACCTTTTAAAGAGTTTGTATTTGATTCGTGAAGTATGTAAATTTAATGGATTGGTTTGCGAACTTGTATACCTGCAAATATTAAAAATAATAAAAAATTTAGTTAAAGTGTTAAACTAACTAAATTATAATATGATAATCATTTATAACAATTTAAAACATTGAATATTTTCAATACGTATAAAATATAACAATTTTATATTTTCATAAAAAAAAACACAATAACATTAATACAAACTAATAGTCTAAGTGAAATTCTTTTTCTCTTTAAACAGGGTATAAGTCAAACCCATGAGCCAACAAAGTCGGTGGCTTTTGCAAATCGATTTTAAATTTTTCGTATAATAATTTTCTTGAAAAAAAAAATTTAAAACTCGCAAAACTTGGAATGTCTAAAATCTGGGTCAATATACCCACCCTAATTTAGATGTGTCGCTCATAATGATGTGAGGAAAGTTATAAAAGCATGAAAAGAACCTTGCATGTATTTTTTTCTTATTGTTCAAGAAAGTATATATCGAAGTGTGAAATTTTGCATAAGAGTGTGACATGCATTTTCGTTGTTCCTAACTATTTTTCTTGCTCACTGGCTTCTATAAATCTAACAACAATTACACTTTGGGTATTTTCTTGTCAGACTTGAAAGTTAGGATCGTTGGTTGGTTCAGAGTAGTCTATGTAAAAATTGTAGAAAAAAGATTATCATCCTTGTGCGCTATATATTTGTTGGTGTAGTGTATGTTTGATTTAAAATTTAACATGTTAACTACACATTTCAATGTAAATTTTGTTGAAAAATTTGAGTATTATGATAGTAAATTAATTTTTTACGATAGTTTTATAGTCACGTTAAAGTGTTTATAGTCATGAGTTAGTTTTATTACATATTAAATTAGTCTTTATTACGTATTAAATGTAATAATTCTTAATCACACAATTAATTACATTATTTTTTTTAATACAATTTATATTTGCAACGACTATATTAACTATGAGGTGTAAACACAAAGCACTATATATAGAGTCTTTGGTTCCCACAGTCAAATGCACCTTTCAGCATTCTTCTCTCTTGGCTTTCCCCTCTGGTTTTCATTTTTATCTTGCTAGTTGTGTAGAGCTCATCTGTCCTATTGTTTCTTGGGAGACTTGCAACATTACTTGGATAAGTCTTTTAGGACAGTTTCTAGCACGCTTCAGGAAGATAATTTATACACATTTGCACTAAAGTTACCAACAATCTAAGACTTATGGCTATACAATTCAACTTTGTTGCTGCCCACTAGATCGTTAATCCTGCACCTTAAGTCCAACGCGCCTTTGCCAAACATTTGTTGGATGTCTTCAAATTGATGTTTTTGCTAGACAGATTTTCTGGCACTAGCAGGAGCACATATATACTGCATCATTATTGAACGTCTACAAAAATTTACATTGGCAAAAGCAAGTCAAATTACGATTGCTTAGAAAAGGTACGCTTATGAAACTGACCATAATAATAATTTTCATACCCTATGTGCAGCTTTAACCTCACCTTTAATTAAATATTATTTTTGTGAAGAGCCAAAATATTTTATGCCTCAGTACTTACTTGAGAAAAATGACCATTGTCTTAAGCCTAAGGTTAACTTGGTTAAACAAGAAGATAATTTTATTGTATTCATTTCTCTAGTAAATATTGTGAGCAATGTGAGTAAATGGGTGATAGACTTTAGGGCTACCAGACACATATGTACTAATATAAATGTGTTTTCCTCCTACATTTTTGTGGGGGATGGACAAGAACAAGTTTTCTTCAGTGGTTCTAGATCTACTTTAGTTTTGAGGAAAAAAAAAGTTCTTTTAAAACGGACATTTGAAAAAATATTTGCTCTAGGTGATGTGTCACATGTGCCTACCATCAGAGTAAAGTTAGTCTTTGTGGCAGTATTGGGAAAGGTTAGGTTAAAAGTGGCTTTTGAGTCAAACCAAATTCTCATGACAAGAAACAATGTGTTTAGGGGAAAGGGTTATTGTGATAATGTCTCTTTGTACTTAATATCTTTGAACTGATTAATTAGAATAAGGCATATGCTTAAAAGATTGTTTTGTATGATATAGGGCATGCTAGATTAGGACATGTTAATTCCTTATATGTTATTAAATTACATTGACTAGGCCTAATCAACTTGCATGATAAACACAGTAAAAAATGTTAAATATCTTAGAGTGTGGAGGTTCCTAGCTAAGGTTATGTTACCTAAGACCTCTGATTATATGCTTATTGGTTATGCTGAGCATAGTGCAACCTATAGGTTTCTTGTCATTAAGAGTAATGTACTTGATTGCAATACCATCATAGAGACCAATGATGTTGAATTCTTTGAGAACACATCCCCTTTGAAGCTTAATATATTTTCTACCTCTAGCAATAATACTAGTGTTGAGCAATCAATTAAAACATATAATGAACCTATGATTGAGGACTTAAGGCATAGTAAGAGATAAAAGGATAGAAAAATCTTTTGGTGATGATTTTTACTCATATCTAGTTGAGAATGATCCTGAGTTTTTCTGAAGCTATTAGTCATCAAATGTGAACCTTTAGGGACAAACTATTATGATTGAGATTGATTCTATAAAAGAATAATACTTGAAGCTTAGTAGACTTTCCTAAGGGTGCAAAATCAATTGGTTGTAAGTGGATCTTTAAGAGAAATTATAATCCTGATGGATCTATAGATAAATATAACACTAGATTAGTAACTAAAGAGTTTACTCAAAAGGAGAACATAGATTAATTTGATACATTTGTGTTTGTTACCAGTATTTTCTCCATTAGAATTCTGATAGCATTAGCATATATTTAAAAGTTAGTGATTCATCAGATTAATGTTAAGACAACTTTCTTGAATGGTGATCTAGAGGAAGGGATTTACATGACCCAACCCGAGGGATGCATGATTCTGGTCAAGAAAACAAAACTCTTAAAATTCATATATGGTTTAAAAGAAACACCAAAGCAATGGTATAAAAAGTTTAATGAGACTTTACTTGTTGATACTTTTTCTTCTAGTAATGCTAATAGATGTTTGTACATAAAGTCTGTGAATGGTGAATGTGTCATTATATGTTTGTATGTGGATGACATGTTAATATTTGGTATATGCAATGATAATTTTTTTGAAACTAAATCATGTTAGAGCAAGCATGGGTCATCTCTTTAGCCTTAATCTTAATTTTGATTTTGCTAATTTTGCAAGACAAACACATTTCAAATGTGTGGCTTTGTATTGATTGTTTAGTATAGGTATGCATGAATGTTTTATCTTAATCAAAATTTTTGAATGACTAATGATATAAGTTCAAAGTTAGTTTTATAGCAAAAAGCAAGTTCTATGTCGAGATAATCAATTACAAGATTTTTGTAATCTGTTAGATTGATCATGAACTTCAACTGAGATTAAACAAAATGCTAAGTTTTGAAAATCTGATTGTGATAATTGATTACAACATTTTCATAATCGATTACACATTTCATTTTGCATTTTGGCTCAAAATCAGGCTTTTTTTTCTGTTTTAACAGGTTACAAATTTTTGTAACAGATTACTACAGTTATGAAACTGAACAAGAATTGAAGATAAGGACGAAATAATCGATTACTGGCTTCTCATAATCAATTACATAGTTCTTATTTTTTATCCCAATAGCTATTTGGAACACTTTAATTGATTATCCTATTTTTTTTTATCAATTAAACCTATTAAAATTTGTTTTCTTTAAATAGCTATTTTCTCACTCTTGTTAGAGAATGTTGGAAAAATACTTTGAAATTCTTAGCAAACATATCCTCATTCTCTGAGAAAGTTACTAAGGCAAGATAACATCTTTTTCAAACAAGATCATAAGTCTTTGATTTCTTGGATATGGTACATTAGAAGAGAGCTTATATGTGGACTATCTACACGTTACAGGTGTAATCTAATCCATTCTTTCAATTCGTTTTTCTGTTAAAGTGCATAGAGTTTGCATTTGTGGGTTTTGATCATAGAGTTTGGTCACAAGAAAGCCTATCTTTCCTTGTAGGGTTTAAGGAAGGGTGTAGAAAAAAATTGTCTGTGCATAGTGTTTGTACCTCACAAAGTTTTAATGGATAGATTTGTCCAAAGTGGATAAATCAAAACTGGATGTAGGCCTTTATGCTGAACCAATATAATCTCTTGTGTATCTTTCTATCTTTTCTCAATCTTGACTATTGTATTGAATTGAAAGTTTGTTGATCTTGGAATGAATGAAAAAAGATTTTTAGTTGAGAAAAAGAAAATGTTTTTTAGAGGAAATCCACTCACCCCCTTTGAATTTCCCTTTTTTGCTACACTTGGATATAAAAAATTCTTCTTAGCATCCAAGTTTAATATAAAAGACATGGGTGATGCAAATATATGGACTTTGTCACTAAATCAATTTTATAACCTAAAGAAAAAACTATTTTTAAACATTTATATCTAACATACATAATTGCCTACTATTTATAATCTATACGTGTAATCAATAATCTATAATATTATATAACATTATATAATGGGAATAGGAACTTTTGGTGTCAACATTTTATGACTATTTTATCCTTCTAAACATTTTACGACTTCTGTCACTTTCACAAATACAACTTTTTCGATATTAATAAATGGACATCTTCAAAAGTTCTATCTTACCACAAATCAATCTTCCCTAAACACCATTAATATATGTAAACCTCCGATCACAAATATTTTTAATAAAAATGCAAATACACAACAAGTATAACAACATCTCAAATTCTATTCAAACTCTTTCCTCTCTTAATTTTCTCAAATTCATCGCAAATATGTCATATTTGTTAATGATCGAACATGTGTCTATCATGTTATCATAAACAAAGAAATATAAAAATTAGTAAAATATATTTCAAAACATACTAAACTAAAATTATTATACACAAATGACACAATAAATTATTTATATTATATCATGTTATTACAAAAAATATTAAATTAAAATCTTAAAATTGTTATAACATCAAAATAGAAATGTGAATACATAGGTGCAACAATGCTTATGTTTTCGCTAATATTATATAATGGGAATAAGATCTTTTGGTGTCCACATTTTATGACTACTTTACCTTTATAAACATTTTATGACTTCTCTCAATCTCACAAATATGAGTTTTATGATATTAATAAATGGACATCTTGACTGTTAATATATGTATACCTTTGATCATTAATATTTTAATAAAAATATAAATACACAAGTACAACAACATTTGAATTTTATTCAAACTTCTCTTCTCCCATTTTTCTCAAATTCATTACAAATCTGCCATATTTATTGATGATTTTTGACATGTTTCTATCATGTTATCCTAAACAAAGAAATATAAAAATTAACAAAACATATTTAAAAACATAATAAACTAAAATATTATATGCAAAATGACACAGTGAATTATTTATATTCTATCATGTTATTACAAAACATATTAAATTAAAGCCCTAAAATTGTTATAACATATCAAAATAGAAATATAAATACATAGACAGTGCCTGTGTTTTCGCTAGTAGTTATAATTTTTTTTATGAATCAAATATTAGTTTTTGTTAATTGAGAGATTTGAATCTATGATATCTTGTTTCTCTATTTTTTTACTTTATCACCAAACCAATCTTATATATCCTGTTATATTTCAATTTCTAGGTTTGGTTGGAGACACTAATAAATTACACAAAGTCTTATCTTTTATGTAATTTGCTTTAATTTTTAAAACTATTCAACCGATTATTCAGAATTTCTTGTGATTTGCTTGCAGTCAGTTAAATTTTTTGTGAATGGAGTGAGACTCCAAATTTAATTACTTAAAGTTTCCTAAAGTGAATTATCTTTTCTTTAAGTGACAATCCTTATGCTAACCTATATTACATATTAATAAAATTTTAACTTAAAAAAAAAAACGTCACAATCAAAATCACAGCAAACAACTAAAATAATTAAAAAAAAAGTCTCTAACGATATATGTTCACAGTTTTTTCTTTATGTTCAAGATAATTGCATTATACGATCACTTTTCTTCTTGATATTATGAGTAATTTTTTTATGAAGTAGATACATTTTAATTGAGAAATAGAAATATCACTCATAATTTATTAGTAATTAATTAATGTATTACTAGCTAATGATTATTTTATTTTATATGACAATTTTTATATAATTTTAATTAATATTATATGAATTTTATTTCAATATTTATAAAATTACATAAAAAAATTATGCTTCTCTACTCATAATGAAATAAAATTTAAATCGTTTTGATGATGTCTTAATCTTGATGAATAATTATAAATACCAACATATGAAAACATCTCGATCACATTAGTTCAGAAATTAAACTAATTTTAAAATTGCTAAAATATTATTTTAATTTATTAAATTATTAAGTGTCTGTCATTTTGATTTAGGAATTTATTAAATAAAATAACAATATGTTTTTTTTAAAATCATCATCCTTTAATAACTCCATATGATAAATGATATTTTATTATTTTATATAATTTCATAAATTATATTAATTAATGTATTATAATTTTAAAGAAGTAAACATCTATTTTGATTCTTAAAGCTGACACATTGATTTATAGAAATTTTTAAATAAATTAGTTTTAATTTAGTAATTATATTGTTGTGGAGATTGATTATTATACAAAAACTTATATAAACAAGTTATATAAAATATAAAAAATTTATACACTAACATAATCATTAGAACATATTTCATCTAAAAATATCTTTCAGAATTTTTTTTATGTGTAAATCTTTCAAGAATTAAATACTAGTGTTTGTAACTTTTTGAGACCATGGTTTAAACTAAATTTTAATTAGTAATGGGAATGATAAATATGAGACCCATGCTTTTAGCAGCACAAAGATAAAATCATAAAAAGTGTGGGAACCAAGTTGACATGTCTCTTTGCTCAATTATTACTTACTTTGCCAATTAAAGTATCAGTTAAAGATGCTCTAGGGACCTTTAAATTTAGCTATGTCAGATTTGATTCCTTCATATTTTAGAGGGTACATTTTTTACTATTTTTTAAGCAGAAGATATTTTTTTATTATAATTTTAGAAAAAAGAGCTTTTTATTTGATAAGAAAACTTCTGTGTTGAAGTGTACCAAAAGAAGGGGTTGTAAAAATAAATTAGATAGCTTTCGGATTTGATATATTTAAAATTAGAAAGATAAAAATCATACAAAATAAATAAAATATATTTAATATGTTAATAATTTTTCATGCATTTAAAATATATTTTAACCAAAAATTTATATTAATATGCGCACTTTATATATATATATATATATATATATATTATTTTCTTTTGGAAGAGATTTACACTTACTTTAAGAATAAATATAAACACTTTCACCTTATTGTATCTATTATTTTATTGAAATTTTATTATAATTAACAAGTAATTAATTTTAATTATTAGATTTCAAAAAAATGAATTGTGAGATGAAAATAAGTCTTTTATAACTGTAAATCTCTTCCATACATACATATTATTTATATATATATATATATATATATATATATATATTATTGATTACAAAATCATTAATAAAAGCTATTCGTCCAAACAATTCTATACTATTTACTATTTTCCTATAATGATTTATGATTGAAAAGTTATTAAAATTTTAAAGATTGATGTTTTAATCTATTTTTTTTTCACAAAGGGATAAAATTTAAATCACTCCAACTTCAATTCCTCTTACTAATAGTCCAACTCTATTGAACTGTTTTTTTAATTTACTATTATAACTAATTTTTCACCCAATATATTTCAATATAAAACTTATTTTATATAATTAATTATAATAATAATAATCAATTATTGAGATAATCTTTAAAAATAATCAAATCCAAACGCACACCAAGCCACTAACTGTATACTTTATCTTTTTTAAAATATATTCTATATATAATTTTGTTGAATATCACAAACAAAAGACATAAACAAAAAAGTGAAATAACATAATATATTCAATGTACAAACCTTTTTTTTAAAGAAATTCTATGCACAAACCTGGTTGCTAGTTATGACAAGCTTTTAATAAACTGTTTGTCTTTCTTGTCCTTAAAAACCATTTTCTAGAATTTTCAGTTGTTACTTTATCAACTGTCACATGTAGCTAGGTTAATTTTTCAAATTATACATAAAAATTAATTGGTATATTAACATAAATATTTTTACACTAATATTCAATTACAATCTTTCATTCATGATAAATTGTTTGATTTTATTTATTATTACTTTAAAATTTTCATAAATAAAAAATTATAAATAAGTAATAATGTATACCAATTAAACTATAATATATATATATATATATATATATATATATATATATATAAATTATAGGTGGACCTAACATATTTTTTTAAGACTTATAATCTAGCATTTTAGTTAATCAAGCTTTTCAAAAACTTTGCTGTGACCATTTTAAAAAACATTTTGAGTTTTATGCCGGTCGAGCTATGGAACCTTAACAAGCCACTACCCCTCAATAGGTCGATTGGATAAGTGCATGATGGTTTAGAAATTGATTCTAGACCAGACTAATTTTGAACAATTTTTATGGGTCTAGTGTCATGTTTGAAAAGAATTTAAAATTAAAGTGAGTTTGAAATTGATTACAGAAAGAACCAACTTAGTGTGTATTTGAATGTGTAATATTAAAATAGATTTTTTATTGATTATGAATAAAATTGATTTTAAAATGTTGTAATTTATGTTTGAATTTTTTATTATAAAACAAGTTTAGAGTAAAATTTAATGTAAAATTAAAATATCAATAAATCCTTTTTAGGAGAAAATACCAATAGATTTAAATAAATTAAGCGTTAGTTATACATTTTTTTATAAGTCAAAAATGGTATAAAACAAAAACTAGAAAACACAAACTATACCTTCCTAGTGATTTTGAAAATATTACAATAATCCTCCCTTCCAAAACAAAAAAATGAGTCTAAGAGTGAAAATATATTATAAGTAAACTATCTAAATAAGAAAACCACCTGTCTTTAACACAAAAATGAAAATTCATTAATGATTCTACATGCGAGTTTGTTGTTAATTGAGATGTGTGATGTAACATCCTTACTTTTTTTATAACAAAATTATTTGAAATTTTTATAACAAAATTATAAATAAATTTAACTTAGAATTATAGTATAATGTGGTAAAATAAAAATATAATATATTGTTAAATTACAAAATAGAAACTACAAAATTTATTATTATAATTTTAAAGATTTTTTTAAAAATAAAAAAAAAATGCTTAGTTGATAGTTCAATAATATTTAATTATTCTAACTTTTATTCTTCATAAATATCACTTATGATCCTTTATTAAATATTTTCTACATATTACTTTTGATTATTTATTTAATATTCTCCAAATATTACTTCTAGTCCTTTATTAAATATTTTCAAAATCATTACTCTTGAAATTATTAATAGCTATCTTATAATTTTATATGTGCATATTATATTCAAAATTTTATTAGTTATATGTTGAATATTCATGATAATATATATATATATATATATATATATATATATATATTATAAAATATTCAAAGGATTGTGTGTAAGGTTTAGTTAAGAAAATTTCATTATAAATATAATATTTCTTAATATCATAAAATACAATCTAAGTATGTTTTGTGGTTGCAGTCTAACCTAATTTTCCACATTTGAAAGACGCCCTTTAGTATTAAAAATATATTAATGTTATGATTGTGGTTATTATTGATTATTCTCCATGAAATAGAAATTGGAGATATAAAACGATTTATCTCTATCAAGAGACCTACCAAAGCCCCGAACCATAGAGTACTTACTACTGGTGCCACGGAAAGATATGTTTTAGATCTCACATTTCAAATCCTCATTTTTAAGCATCTATTGCAATCTTTTAATTCTTTGAGGATAATTCATAAATGATTTTGTGAATATGATTGTAATATAAGTACTACATGAGTTGTGATGACCGAGTCTAGTGACTTTTGGAACTGGGTTGAGATGTTGTGAGAGGAACTTAGCAAAGTCCTAGGCTTTCCTGTAAGAGTACCATGCAGGTGCATGAGTGTCATGTTTTGGAAAGTCATAACTTGGTACACTACTAGATGAAAGGCAAGGATTGGTTACGGTCCTAAGATAGTTTTATATAGATGAATATTTATATTGGTCAATGTTAACACTTAGGCTAGAATATTCATAGATTTAAAACCTTCCATAATTGTTCAACATCTTCAAGATTGTGTAGTGTAGTGATTGTGTTTTGTGATAAAAGAGTGTTTTGTGTTTTGTGATGGGTTGAGTGCCCGATTGATTGGGGGCTAAAATGTTGTAATTGGTCGAGGGCTAGAATGTTGCGATTGGCTAGTGGCCAAAATGTTGCAATTAGCCAGGGGCAAGGATGTTGTGATTGGTCGAAGGCTAGAATGTTGTGATTGACAAGATAGCCAGAATTATGTTACAGACAAATGACTCACTTTCTCAAGAAAATTATTGTACTAAACTAGAGAAAGATGTACATTTACCAATCACTTTCCAAATAGATCCTTGATGATTAGGGTGAATCACCATGTATTGGTTATGGATCCATACATAGAGTCAAATTGGATTGAGTCAATAATTGAGATGAGTAAGGTTGAGTTTATATATTGAGTCAAGTGAGATTATTTATTAAGATTAACGTTGATGATTTATAAAAATCTCACTATTTTTGTGTTTTCTTTCATGTGTTTCTTTTCATATATATTTGTGGTATGAATAGAAGATGGGCCTGATCATCAGGCTATGATAAAGGATTCAAAGGATTTGCTCTGAATATATTGAATTCATAAACTAGTTACTCTTAATGTTTAAGTAACTTTAGGTTCGTGAAAAGTTCGTTGCTATGAATTAGGACTATTTAAAGGGTAACTATGTTAAATAATGTATTTATATTTTAAATAAAGTTTTTAATGAATTATATTTTGGGTCACAATATTTACCAGAAAATTATGGTTATTTATATAAGAACATATTTTGAAATCTCTCACATTTTTATAAATACTTTTGGTTAAGCATTAGGTGTGTTACATGTGACATCATTTCCTCGAGCTCAATAGCATTGCTTGGACTATATCTTATACCTATTATATATGTCTTTGTGAGTTGAACATTGTTGATTGCTAGTTATATTTAATGACACCATGTATAAATAAAGGGATAATATTAACTATAAATTAAGTGTAAAATGATTGCCTATTTAATAAATATATTTTACAATAAACTAAGTGTATAAAAATTAACTATTAATGTAATGAAAAGTGATAATATATTTCTTATAATTAAACAAAATTATTATATATACAATTTATCAAAGAAGGTATAATTGTTTAAGATTTTTATATATACAATTTAAAGTAGAAAATTATATGTTAGTTCTTAAAAATACGTCTTTATAAATTGATTTCTTAAATGTCACCGGTTAACTAACTAGTCTACCAAATTTTCAACTTAAACAATGACAAATATTAACTGTAATGATTCTATTATAATTTTAACTAATATAACTAAGTTGAACCATTATTACTCCTCTATCTGTCACACTCTTTTTATATAGAGCATGATCATTTACTGAATCCTCTCATATTGAAATCCAAGGTGCAACTAAGATTGCTATTTATTGGAATTACAGTCCTTATCTAAACTTAACTATCAGGCATCTTGGATTTGGTATGTTTGCCATTTGGCTGTAGCAAAAGCCAAACAGTTTTTTTTCCCTCACACCCCAGATCTGTATTTGTTGTGACTAGAACCGTGTTTGTCACTAGTTTGAAGACCCTGACCATCAATTTTTTTGTACACAAAAGCCATGGAAATGCACACATAAACAAGCAAATTAACAACACTCAACCCTGCCAAGGTCCAATAGAAGTAATCAAGGTGTGCCCTATTGAGATTGTTTCCTAGCCACTTCCCACCAGCTCTTGATGTGATTGCTTGTACCACAATTATAATAATGTTGCCAACAAAACTTCCAACACCAGTAATGCTTATGTATGCTGCAGCCCCCAAACTCCTCAAACCATCTGGCATTTGGTCATAGAACAACTCTTGTAGCCCCACAATTGTGAATGCATCAGAAATTCCAGTGATCATGTACTGAGGAAGCAGCCACCAAATGCTCATTGGTACCACTGCTTTGGGGTAATCCATTAGGCCATGATCCCTTGCAACACTGACCCTTTTGGCCTCCACAAGTGCTGACACAACCATGTTGAGGACTGACAGAAAAAGTCCAACACCAATTCTTTGTAGCACTGTTATCCCAGTGGGTTTCCCTGTGAATTTTCTTGCTAGTGGCACAAAGACACGATCATAGAGTGGCACAGCAAAAAGGATTGAGACTCCAACAAGGCCTTGAAGTGATGCTGGAGGGGTTTGAAAATGTGGCCCTATTGAACGTACCATTGTGGCACCTTGTTTGATGAAAAATGTGTGCACTTGAGCTTGTATAACAGTAAACATGAGACAACTTAGCCATATTGGAATCAAACGAAGGACAAGCTTCACTTCTTCAACTTGTGTCACTGAACATAGCCTCCATGGATCTCTTGTCTTGCTTTGTGCATCAATATCATCAATCATCGCTGCCTTGTCCAAAAACCTGTTGCAATTTTCATTTTAGCAATCATGTGGTAATAGAAAGTGTCAACTGTTATGCAACAAAAACACAGCAAAAGAGAGTCTAACTCCACAATGAAATGTTGGTATCAACTCAAACCATAGACCCAACCTAAGTGGCCCCCATCACTTTTGATGTTTCACAGTTGACTCCACTGTACAAACCAGCTATAAAAATTCTCCAATTGGATTATCAGTAAGTGTAATGAGAATAATTCTTGTATCAGTGGTACCACTAATTGCATACTCAGAATCTATTAAAATAATAATAAAGTCTGTGTTTTTTTGGTAGTGGTGAAGTCTATGCTAAAGTCTATTTTGAAAACTATGTTATGGTTATTTTAATATTATTCAATGCTTTTGATTACTTAGTTTGTTTATAAATACGATGTTCGTAGCAGAAGTGCTTGTGTTAAGGATGCAAAGAAAAAAAAAAAAAAGACGAAGAGATAGCTTCTTATTTACATGAGATATAAAAAATGTACACGAATATAATAACATTTACCATGTGCATGTGAAAAGGTTCCACTTTTTTAAAGTGACCGTACTAATTATTGATGATTGATATTGCCACTAACTTCTAATATTATATATATATATATTAATTTTTTTAAAAGTTTAATTAACATTCACGGTCAAAGTAAAATTTTTTACACTATATTAAATCACAACTATTTATTTATAATAAATTTATTGATTTTACTAATTAATATTTTAAAAGTCATATAAATAAGAATTGTAATTAAACATCAATGTAAAATTCTTTGAATTTAAATCATAATCTTTTATTTACGATAAATTCGTTGACTTTACTCGTTACTATTTTAAAAGTCACATAAATGAAAAGTCATGATTGAATATCAGTGTAAAAGTCTTTTACACTGGCAGTGTATACCAATTAAACTCAAATTCTTTTACATTGTATATACATACTAATTAAACTTTTTTTTAATTATATATACATTTTGTCTTCTAAACTATAGCTTTTCAATTAAGAGAGCATAAATTTGTGAAAAACCTCTTATTTTTAATTTTTTTAATGAACCACTGTGAACAAATCCAAAATCTTGTCAGTAAAATAAATTAGACCCATAATTAAAAGAATTTATAATGACATTCTTATAATAACAAGGAAGTAATTAGTCAACCAATTTTTTAACCTTATTCTTCAACTTAGTTGATGAATGTATTAGTCATCTAACTAAAATGCATGTTCATACTTCATAATAATAATATGAGTATAAATGAACTATCTACAACTATTCAACAAACTTTACTCTTCCCTCCACAAATTGAACACCATGCCAACCACTTCTACTAAGTTACAAACCACATGGAGAAAACACTTCATGCACCCAATTAGTTTTCCAAAAAGTGCATGACGTAGAAAAGCATAAGAATTTTATAACTCATGTGATAGTGGAAAGAAAAATGTGGAGACTTCTAGTAGTTAAAAAGAGTGTGGGCACCCACCTATATTGATGAGTATGGAGGAGAATGTGGATCTTGGGTTGAACATGGTGATGATGGGCCTCAAGATGCTCCTCCTCATCATAGAAAAGATTGTCTTCATTGCCGTGCGTGAGCTGCACGCGCCACTTTCGTGCGGCGGCGACAAACACTTGGGCCAGCCTTGTGAATGGGCTCCCTGATGGGCCTTCCTTTCTGTACCTTTTGATTCCCAACAAGAAGAGTGCCAATGCCAAAGCCAACACCCCTGCCAGCACTCCCAACCCCACTCCCCACCCAACGTTGTCCTATTTGGTTCAATTCATTTCCAATTCACATCAACATCATCATTAGTTACAATTATTTCATTGGCTCTTCACCAAAACATGATCAAGGAACAGGGGTCAATAATTTTATCAAAGTGATAAATAAATGCTTTTCTTCTTACTTCTTACCTATGACATCTTGCATTGTTTGTGTGGTTGTCATAAATTTAGTTATGGGTTTAGTTATTACATCATGCTTGTAGGGTTATGGTAAACATAGAGTCATGGGTTATGTGGTTTTTTTAATGTTTATATTATTGCAAATAGTAAATTATATCAATATTTTTAAAGTTTTATGTAATTATATGTATTTCTCTATTTTTTAACTATTAATTTCAACCTTTTTTTTTACAAAGTTAGTAATTTTTTTGAGAGATATTAGCATAATGTTTATAAACATATAAAAAGTATTATTAAAATGTTGCTAAACTTAAAGGATTTAGTAAAAAAAAAAGTAAAATTACATTAATTTGATGAAAATTAATAACATAATATTTATCAAATTGTAGCTTTTAATATTTTTTGATCAATCAGAAATCATCCTTAAAATGATAATTAATATTATTATAAAAATGATCAAACTGTCTATTATTAAGGTGTTTTAATTAAATGTTTATAAAAAATACCATTTTAATTATGCTTTGTCAAATGATTAAAAAGATTATTTATCACTAGGGGAATTTGTTAAAATAAATATCAGTGACAAAGCTTAATTGACAAACTTTCAATTATAAAGCAAAGATAGTGGAATCAATTATCCTGTGCAATTAAAAGATAAAGATGTCTAAAGTAAAATGAAGACAAAAAAACATATCATGGGTTATATATTGTCGTAGATAACTATTACTAATAGTTAATAAGAGATTGCTAATAGTAGTGTAAACTCAAATTTTGTCTCTATGTAACCAAACATTCTTTGTTGTTAAATAAAAAGTCTTAGTCCACTCTTCTCACTTTTTACAATGAACAATTGGTTTCACTTAACTTGTCCAAGGGTGATGCATATAAATGGAAAAGACTTGTGTGACGAATATGTTCCCATGTTAGTGAAACTTTATATTCTAATAAGAAATGTGTGATCCATAAATTCTCCTTCTATGTTTATCCACTGTAGTTCTATTCCATTTGTTTTGGCGTTACACACAAAAAATTAAATTATAATTTTTCAAGTGCCACCTAACTTGAAAGCCACTCTTTTATAAAAGAAAATTGTATTATTTAATGTCAACTCGGATATTATTTTTTGCTATATCATATTGGAGATCTTTTCATCGATAATTACTTTCTTGTTCTTGTTAAACTTCATAAGATGACAGTAGATACCGACTAATGAAACAAAATCTAGAATAATACTTTAATATTCTTTCAATCTTGTCTTTTTCCACAGAAACAAATGTAGAGATTCAATTATAGACGTAAAAAAGTAGATTAAAAAATAGAAAAATAATTCGGTATCATAAAACAAAAGAGCATTAAAGTGTAGGAAAACAGTTTTATTCTAAATAAATTAGGAGAAAAAAATTATGCCATGCTCCATAAAATAATTTTAATTTATGTTTTAACTTTGTCCAATTAAAATAAATTTTTTAATTTTTATAATAACTATTTTAAAAATGATTTGTAATTGGACAACAAGACAAATTTATGTATCGGTCAAGGATATATATATCTGCACCTCCTAAGTTTAAAAAATTATATATTAATATTTTTGTCTCTAATTTTATATATTGGAATGCCCTTCTGTTAGTTTTAAATTTTGGATAGCTTAATTTTCTATATTTGCACCCAATACTCTGTATTTGTTTATATTTTATTTTCTTAATCTTATATAATAAAACTAATTATTCTTAATTTATTTTTATCTTATTATTTGTAATTTTTTATTTAAATATTTAATTTAAAAATCTAATTTTATTTTTTCTAATTTGTTGATTTTATTCCCTCTTCATTATTCCCATGGACTGAGGGTCCTGATCCCACTTAATTATGACACAGTACACCACTATTAAGTTTAAACTTTTTTTGGTGAATATTAAATTTAAACCTCTAAAATTAGTTATAGTTTTGTGTCAATAAAATCTAATGACTTCTATTAGTTGTCCGCGTAATGATCCAAATTTATTAACTTACGTCTTAAATATTCATTGAATGGGTAAAAGCATCACATAATGATGCTTAAGAATAAAACAATAGTATTAAGAGATGAGTTAAACGTGGACGTTATTAATAAACAAAGAAATTAACAATTGAGGAAATCCAACTTGTGTCATTCGACAGATTTTCGAAAGACTTCTTAACAACAATATGATTCTTGTATGATTCTTTTCCATCAAAATATTTCAAAAGTTACAGTATATTGGAATCAAATTAACGTCAACTAAATGGAGCATTTTTAGATAACAAGCTTTTTAAACTAACTTTATTATCCCTTTTCTATCATTAGTATAATACCTTTTGAGTTTTTTAGACTTAGTGGATCATTTTTTTTCATGAGATTAGTGGATCGCATATAGACACTATAATTACTCTAACAAAATCACTATTCATTAACCATTTTAGTGTTACCAATATTTAGACAACCAAATAGGTGCTAGTCTTTTTTTTTTTTATCATGAATAATGAAATAAACAAAACCAAATTGTAATGCATCAAATTAGTCTTTAAAACCATTATAAAATATCATTTTAATCTCTAAAATTAGTACAAAAAATTAATTTTAATCTCCAAACATTATTAAATAACATTTTTAGCCTCTAAAATTCTAAAATAAAACCATCAATATTTAATAATTTCATAGGATTAATATGATACATATAACCCAAATTAAAGTCAAGGTTTTATGTTTAACAATTGATGTTATTTTTCTTTTTTAAGTTGCCCTTTTGAAATAATTTGTATATTTTTAAGCAGACATCTTGTATTTATTTTCTAAATTTTTATTATTAATAATATTAGTTGACTTATAAAAGAAATATAATTTAAGTTAAAACTCTATTAACCTTAAAAATATAATCAATTATTTGATGAATTCACTTAAGCTTCTAAAAGTATAAAGGAAAATTAAAATAATGAACATGTTGGTGAAACTAAAATTTAAGAATTTGATGAATTTACCTGAAGATATATGACAACAAAAGTTGAAGAAGTTGAGCCAGCCACTATCCCCAAGTACCACCAGTTGAAGAATGAGCTCTTGTCATCCTTGTCTTTTGGGGTGTCCTCGTTGAATTGATCGGCGGCGAAGGTCTGAACACAGGGTTTGTGACCTCCGTCGCCCACGGCGAGGACATAAAGAGACACAAAAAAGAGGACTCTGTTTTTTACTGCCGACACTGAAACTGTCAACAAAATCATGCCCTGTAGCATATGTATGTTCATGTGATGTGAGGATATGATGATATTCTTTGCTCCATCAACAACGGCTAAAACTATGCATTAAATTAATTGACAGTGCATGCATGGTGCTGACTTGTACAATGTGGACAATCACAGGGGAAAAAAAAAATGCATATCTTGTACGGAATATTGGAATCATAAGAGTGTGCTCAAGCATTTTCTTGATGATCCGTGGAAGTGGAAAGTACTCACAACAAGAAAATACTTATACCCCACATAACAATTAACCTCTCAACACATAAAGTATTAATCATCAAAAGAATCAAGACTGTATTTTGCAAATTGTGTATATTGTCTTGATATTTACTTATTTTCACTTAATTACATGTATTATTCATAAACAAAAATTATGTTTGAAACTTGTAAAACTATTAAATACAACAATTTTTTTTCCCAAATATTTAATGTAGTTACATATCCAAGATTCAAATTTATTAAGTTAAAATAACTCCTACATGATACCTTATTATTTACTTATTAATGATTTGTTGAAACTTAAAAAAAATTTATGAGAAATATTCTTTGTAAGAAATAAATAAAGTTTTTTTATAACAAGTAGAAAGGTAGATGTATCACTTTAAAAATTCGACCTACCCTATAAAAGGGGAATATATATACCTCTTGATTATTTAAAATATACTTTTTTAAGAACAAAAATATTTAGATAAACAAATAAAGGATGCAAGAAAACTACTTGTTTTATTTAAAAAATATTTTTCTAAGAAAAAGTTTAAACAAATAGACCTTAATTTATATTTTGTCCCAGCAATCTTTACAAAGCAAATAATCTTAAATAGAACATAACTCATCTTTGTAAAAAGAAACTCGTATATAATTTGATGTTAATAATTAAATTTGTAATTAATGGTATTATAAAAATTGTTTAATTGTCATTTTGAATTGGATAATGTTTTATTCTTTATTTTGTACATGTTATATTTATCCATTGTTTATACAGCTAAAATCTAGATAATTTGTAACTTTTATGAATGAAAATAAACACAATCCATAAACAAATTTATACTACTAATTTGTAAATAAATAGTGTTGCAACCAAAAGAAAATATTACTAAAACATAAAAGTAAAAAGGTAACCGGTGTGATTTGCATTGAAATCAATGAAAAATATATGGATATATATGGGTGGAGGATGGAGGTTGTGATGGCAAACTTTTTCTTAGGGTTTGATTTGACAGGTTGATTTTTCAACTCAAATTTGAAAATCTAGTCACTTGTGTTTAGCATCATGTAAGGTGGATCGGATGAGAAAAGATAAACATCATTAGATCAGGGATAAAGTATCTTCTAAGTTTAAATTTATACTTAAATTAACTTTCTTTTCTTCACTTAATTGATCTAAATTTTGTTGGATTTATTTTAAGTTGAATAGGTTTTCATAGTTTAAAAATATCAACTAAGTCTATTAAAAACTTATGAATAATTAAATAATTATACTGCATATTAACATTTTTTTTCATTCAATATGAAATGACGTTTATGTTCAAAAGAAAACTGCCATGATGTAAATAAATCACACAGAATAAGTTATTTTATTAGTTCTATAAAAAAAATTAATTTATTAGTTTTAAAAAAATACTACCCCATTATAAACTATTAATTTTACCCACAGATTTAATAATCGGTTAATCACACAACGTTTTAGAGTTTCAAAAGTGTAATTATAAACATTTATAAATATATTTAATTTTTTTCTAAAAGAGACACCCATGATTTTTTTTTGGAACAAATACAAAAAAAAAAGAATCAATATTTTTATTCATTATTTCAGACTTAATTTTTCCTAATTAAATAAAAGCTTGGAAGGACAAATAATTAGAAGAGAAAGATAACTAATATATTTAATTTTTTTATTGACTGACAATGTTTCTATTACCTGTCTTTTTTATAAAATTTATTGGCTTCCCATTCATTTATTAATGTAATATTAATGATTTTTTCCATTCATACCTGTTTATCAATGCTATTAATATGTAAAATTAATTTTTTTTAGCATTTGTAAACAACCCAGGAGTATACTTATTCCGGAAACTAAAGGGATTATTGTAATTAATCACATCCTACAAAAATATTAACTACATAAAATTTAATAGGGTTAAATGTAATTTTAGTTTTTTTATTTTTTGAAAACCGTAATTTTGGTCTTTTTATTTTTTAAAAAAATAATATTTTTTATTTCTTAAAATTCATAATTTTGATACTCGTATTTTAGAGACATTTAATCCTTCAATTTTATAAATTTTATTAATTTGATTCTTTTCCTGAAATTAAAAGTATTGACCATAAAAAAATAATTTTAAAGTTAGTCAAATTTAACAACATAACAGGAGAGTATTTGTTTAATTTACGTAATAATCAATAATAATTGACAATAATTAATGATTTTAGTTTAATGGAAAAATCAAAATTTGAATTTTATTATTAGAGATTAAGGGTTTGATTGGTTTAGTTTTTATTTTTATTTTTTGAAAAGAATTTTGAAAAATAGTTTCCATGAAAAGAAGAGAAAAAAATTGTTTGGGATGTGTTGTTTTTAAAAAATATTTTGGAGGTGTGAAAATAAAAAAAAAAATTGTTCATATTTATAAAAATGTCATTAATAAAAACAAAAATAACATATTCTCCTTATATTGAGTTTTCAAAATAAAAATACAAAACTAAAAAATAAAACTACTTATTATGTTTTTTTTATAGTTTTTAAAAACTAAAAAACAAAACTATTTTTTAAAATTGTTATAAGAAGACAATAACCAACCAGCACCAAATAAACAAAACTAATTTTTAAATATTAAAATACTAAAAACAGTTTATAACACTGTTGTAAAATAAGACTAAATATCTTCAATTTAACTAAAATTGTACATTATATGAAATGGAGGAGTAAATGACTAGAGAGAAAAAAATTATGAATTTTAAAAAATAAGTACAAAAATTGTAAGTCACTTCAATAATAAAAATAGTCAACAAACCTATCAAAATATATTATAAAAAAATTTAATCAAAATTAAAATGCAGTAGCAATTACAAATCCATTTAAATTAAAGTACTCCATCACACTTTCTTTAAAAAAAAAATTTCTTATACAAAACAATAAATTTTTTACCAAAATAGTTCATTAAAAGAATTAGAATGTAATTATACACTTCAATTATTTAAAATAACAAGTAATTTATTGTTTAAAATAACAAAACAATAAATCTTTGTCAAAATAAGGTAAAATAATTAGAATGTAATTATACACCTAAAATTATTTAAAATAACAAGTAATTTATTGCTTAAAAAAACAAAACAATAAATCTTTAAAATAACAAAACAATAAACCTTTTACCAAAATAGCTCATTAAAAGATTTAGAATGTAACTATACACCTAAAATTATTTAAAATAACAAGTAATTTATTGCTTAAAAAAACAAAACAATAAATCTTTAAAATAACAAAATAATAAACCTTTTACCAAAATAGCTCATTAAAAGATTTAGAATGTAATTATACACCTAAAATTATTTAAAATAACAAGTATATTAAAAACTAAACCAAAAAAACATGATATAACAGGAAAAGATTAATTATTTAAAAAACATATATATTGAGATACATTTAAAGTCCCGATACAAATTATTACTACCAAATACTTTGCAATAAAATCATTTAATTTTCTATATGCCTTAATTTGTGTCCTAATTTAAAGCCATTTGCAGAGTGAATTTAGGAAAACGTTCAACTTCCAAACATGAAAAACATACACTTTCATGTAAAAAATGAGAGAAAACATAGCAATCACTTTGAAACCAACTCATATTGACCTGTTTCAACAATTTCACAAACTCGTGTGCTTGAAAAAAGCAACGCGGTTACGAGATTCTTCTAAAATGCAAGAACATATAGTAATAATTTAATGTGATATTTATTATGGTTCCTGCACCATGTGGGACCATATACGATAACACAAAAAACTTGGAAAAAGACAAAGTTGTTGCCTCCAAAGAGCAGTGAGCACATAAATTAGATTCCACCCATTCAACAAGAATCACAAGAGAAACAAAGTAGCAGATAGAAAAAAATTTTCTCTCATGAATAGTAGAAGAGAGAAAGCCTCGTGAGTATGTAAAATCCATCTTTATAAAATGGGTTAATGTCTTTCTTTCTCTGTATAATAATAATAACAAAAAATTTGTAGGAAAAAGAAATACACACTCATGAGTATGATATACATATTTCATGAGTCAATTCTTCTCCTTCCTATAAAGCATTTCTCATAACAAGAGAGAATCTGCTGCTAGCAAACACAACACAGACATGACAGTATTTAACCCAAAGGGATTAAAGTTGCAACAGTGAAAAGAATTTACTTACCACAAGGTAAATGAGAGAGGACAAGAGTATGGTGTTGAAGCGACCAAGGTAGGAATCAGCTATGAAGCCACCAAGCAAAGGGAACAAGGAAGCAGCACCCACCCATGTGTTCACATCTTTGGCTGCTTCTGTGATTGGTTCATTCAGAACATTTGTGAGGTATTGGATTAGATTGCTTGCCAATCCTTGGTATGCAAATCTCTCAGCAAATTCCACAACTACCCCACAAATTCAAAACACAATCATGGTACATATGTACATGATTAGATCAAATTCAAACTTGGTATAATGCAAAAATGAGAAAATAATCCTGGTTTATTAATGTGTGTTTGGTTTTTCATTTCAGTTTTGAATTTTTTATGTGTTTGTCTTATCTGTCTCTTTATTTGTACTTCTTACAGTACAGACCGAAGAAACAACAACAAGAAGGAGATGACAACAGGTTAATGTAACTATAATTCAAACAAATGTAAATTAAGATTGGAATTGAATTCTTGTGAAAGTGTTTATATTTTGTGTATGACAATGCTAAGAACAAGAGCAAGGAATGAAAAGGGGAATGGAAAGAAGAGGGAAAAGGGTGTGATTTGGACTCACAAATGATGAAGATAGCAGCATGCCAACCACCCTTGAAGTTTGAGGACTGGTGGTGGTGGTTGAAGGAATTGATCTTGTTGTGGCTAGTAGCATAATCAGCCATGAGAAGTGGATAGGTGAGGTGATGAGAATTGTGGGAATGAACTAAGGTTGTGGGGAATCTGGTTTGAGGAGGCTCCATGGGGAGGGGAATTGGTGCTTATATAGGGTGAAATCTGAGACTATTATGATTGTGTAGTGTTTGTGTGGTGTTGTTGGGGTTATGGGGATGAGTAGTGAACACCAGCACTCAACTTTGGTGTAGAGGATTTTGGTAATGGTTGGCACCTTTTCCTATCTCTGCATCACTCTTGGCTTTTTGACCAAAACGAGCGTAGATTAAAATAGGTTATTTTTTTAACCGTTTATTTTATATTTTTAGGATATAATATATATACTGTATGTAAGCAGTAAGCAGTAAGCATCACACACTTCATCATGCCAGAGTGTCATCATGCTAGCTCTGTGCTTTTACTGGGGAGCTTTTTCTTCACTTAATTATTATATACCTAAAATGAGAATTTTTAAATTAGTAATAATATTGTATTAAAATAATTTGAATAAAAATTAATTTTATTAATAAATAAACCTATAAATAATTAAGAAATAATTTTATAATTAAAATTAATAAATAGTTATATTTTTAGTAAGAAAAAAATAATAATAATCAAAGAATACTAAAAATATTTTGTTTTTGAGGGTTAAATTCAAGGCTTTTTCTCCACTTAATATTAGATCTAAAATAGGACATTTTAAATTAGTGATAATTTTCTATTAACTTAATTTGAATAAAGATTAATGCAATTAAAAATAAATATTTGTCATTAATAATTAAGAAAAATGTATTAATTAAAATAATAAATAATTTTATTTTTTAGTAAGAAAAAATAATAGTAAAAAATATTAAAAATATTTTATTTTTGAGGGTTAAAGTCAAGCTTTTATATATATATATATATAACACCGGCCCTGTCGGGGGCTATTAGCCTATTAATTTGACATGGTTAAAGATAGTAGAGTTAAAGATAAATTAATCAACTTAATTAACTTTAAAAATTAAATTAATTAATTAATTTTATAAATTAAATAAATCACGTCTAATATATTAAGATATGTGAGGATTTGGGAAAATAATTTCGCCACTTTAAATACACTCAATACATTTATTTTAATTAGAGTTAGATAAACGAGTTTACGTGTACAAATTACCTCTTTAACTCAACTTGAATGCGGATCACATTATATAAAAATAATAAGTGTTTAAATTTTTAACATTTTTATTGAATATTAATTTATAAATATTGATAATATTAAAAGAAAAAAGATACTACAATATTAAGATAACTTTTGAAAGAGTCTAATTTAAAATAGTGAAAAAGTATTTTAATTGTATTAAAAAATATTTTAAAAAATTTTAAATTATATATTTTTTGCAGTTGTAGAGTTACTTAACTCTCAAATTATGTAGAATAGATGCGACCTTTACAACTTGAAGATTGTTATAAATGTGAACTTCTAAGAATTTACGGATTTAAAATGTTAGATTGTCCATCTGCTCAACTCTAAAATAGATTTTATTATTCATTTAAAATTTATAAAATCAAGAGACGATTATAGATTATAGGTTATATTTGAGACTATCTTAATTTCATTTGGTATTTTATACACTAAAATTTTATATTTTTTATAACTGTATATTAATAATAGGATTTCTTAAATTAATGATAAGTTTTACTTTGTGTTATTATATGTTTGTATATAAAATATACCTAGATTTTTATTAAAATACAATTAATATAAAGATATTTAATATATAAAATTATCAAATTATTTAATGTTTTTAAATATTTAATAATGTATTTTTATTGTTAATAATATATTAAATATTTTATGATTCTCATTGACTAGAGATTTACTTAAAGTCTCATTCATTTTGAGTGTTGATGGATATTGTTTATTTTTAGAGTCAAATGTTAAGTGTTAATGTGTTAGTGTTTGTTAGCGGAACAATTTGAATTCACGATCTTTTTCTCTCTGTCTCTCCACTTTACCACTAAACCAACTTTATAGGTCCAATGTTAAGTGTTAGTGATTGATATTATTTTTTTTATAAGTCAAATATTAATTTATAATGTGTTAATTGATCTCTCATTCTTTCGTCTCTCCACTTTACCACCGATGCAATCTTATAACTTTATGTTGATTGATATTGTTGATTAAAATAATAAACAATTTTTTGAGAATATAAAATAATAAAGAAATTATTTATGTTGAGGAGAATTTTATCACAAATAATATATACTAGTAACACATGTCAAGTTCATTGTTGACTTTATTGATGTTGAATTGAAGTATTTTAATACATATTGAAATTTCTCTTACTTTATTTTTTTATTAATTTTTTCACTATTTTTTCATGTAATAATAGATAACTAGGTATCACATGAAAGGTAGACCTAATTATTAGAAACTTAAAGAAATAACTAAAACATTAAATCAAAAGAGTAGTTTTAATTTTTCAAGAACGTATCAAATTAAACTTAATGATTTAATTGGACATAAGAAATACATGAAAGTTGGATTAATTAAATTAAATACATCTACAATATTAAAAAGGACAAAGACTATCTTAGGTTAATTTGGTTTAATAAATAACAACGTAGAGATAATTAGTTAAATGAAGTCAATAACTAATATTATATTTAATTTAATTTAATTTAATTTTGATCTTTAATTTAAATTCTTATCTTTATTTTTATTTAGGTTTTAGAATTTATAGTTAATTTGAATTCTAAATTTTGAAATTAGTTAATTTAATTTATTTTTATTTTAATTTTAATATTTCTCATTTAATTATAATTAATAATTAATTATCCACTACAAAATGAATTATTTGAGTTATATTATTACTTTACAATATCATATATTTGCATTTTTCTCGCACCACTATTGTAACATTATTCATTAATTTTATTTAAATTGTATAAAACATTTATTATAAATATAATATAAATTAATGGTCATAAGTATTATTTTATTTTTCATAAATAATATTTATGGCCTTTATAAAAAATTATTTAAATTTATATTAGTATTAAATAATTATATTTAAAATTTTATTATTAATATTTAGAAATATAAATTAATACTATATTTATGTTATAATTAAATGATTTTAATTTATGATATTATCAGCTAATTAGATTAAAATTATTCTTAGTGTAAATTTTTTAATAAAAATTATAAAGTGATTATATTAAATTATATAAATTAATTGTCTTGACAATGATTTATCTCCCTAAATAATATTTTTAACCTCAATACTAACTAAAACTATTTTAAAAATTTAATATATTATTAACTAATTATACTTAAAATTTTTTTTTAATATTTTAATAAAAATAATTATAAATTAAAAATATTAATAACCTTGAAAAAAATTTTATTTTTGGTAAATAATATTTGTAATTTCTTTCATAAATAAAGCTATTTAATATTATAATATTTTTAACTAATATTATTTAATATTTTTATTATAAATATTTTAAAAAATATATTACAAATTAATCATTCATTATTTTGAGTAAAATTTTATATCCCACAAAATATTTATAACCTTATGCTAACTAAAGCTATTTTAATTTATATTGTTATTGATTAATTATATTTAAATTTATATTATAAATATTTTAGAAAAATATTATACATTATTAAAAAATTAGTTGTCTTAAACATAATTTTGTTGTCCATAATTAATATTTGTAGTCTCTATCCCAACTAATATCATTTATTATTATAATAATATTGACCATTACTTAAATTTTTTATCATATATGAAAAGATTAAATAATAAAGTAATATTAAAATTAATAGCATTGAGTAGAATTTTATTTCTTTAAAAAATATTAATAGTCTCTATTAAATAAAAATATTTAAATTTATAATATTACTGCTATTATATTTAAATTTTGATTATAAATATTTTAACAAAAACCAAATTATACAGTAATATAGCAATTAATGATATTGAACAGGATTTTATTTTTTATAAATAATAGGTTTATTTAATAAATAAAATATTTAATTTATTTTTATTTTAATTTTAATATGTCTGAGTTAATTACAATTGATAAGTAATAATTTGTTTGTCAAATACGCAACCCATTAAAAATTATATTATTACTTGAAGATATGGTACACTTGCAATTTCAGACAACAATATTTTAATATTATTAAATATTTTTATTTATTTTTTAAAAATATTTTTTATATAAAGAAATAATAAAAAAATATAGAAATTAATGTTCTTCAGAAAAAATTTATTTTTTATAAATAATATATGTAGTTTTATAATAACCAAAACTACTTAAATTTATAATAGTATTATGTAATTAGTTTTAAATTTTTCTTATAAATATTTCAAGATATATAAATTAATGTAGAACCTACTGGTTTTGAGAATAATTTTATGGTATAATACTTGTATACATGTTATTGTTAACAAAAAAATATCAAAAATCAAAATAAAAAAGAAAAAATTAAAAATAAAATATAAAAAAATAAAATAGAAACATTAAATGAAAAATAATATTTTTAAACTCTATGATTAGAAAAGTACTAATTAAAAAATTAATGTAACATTTTTTTGTTAAAATAATTTAAAGTTGTTTTATAATATATAAAATATATTTAATAAATTAATTTTAACATATTAATAAAATATATTAAAAATAAAAACATATAATTAAAAAGGAAATAAATAAAATTAGAATGTGCAAATAGAGAAGTGAGGATGTCAAAAGAAATTCTCAAGGATCAATAAATAAATTTAAACAACCTAAATAATTATTATAGATATAATGTATTAAATTTATAATAAATAAATATATTTGAATATATAAATGGTATTTTGGATTTATTAGCAAGGAATAATTTTGACAATTTCTTTAAAACAAACTACTGCAATTCATTAGAATAAATTCTTCCTCCAAATATTTAATACAATTTGGGATATTGAGGATTTCAACTAAAAGCTTTTGGTTAAATTGATAAAACATTCTACTAAACTCACACACAAAATGTATAAAAATAGGGTGATGAAAGAGATCTATTGTAAACTTTTTTACATTGTTGATGTTATTAAAAGGTAAACACTCTTTTAATTAAGAAGCGATTGAAAATCTTACTGAATTTTGAAACGAATGATTATTATGATATATAGTTAACGATCGATTGCCTCAATTACTAATATCTTGTTTTTAAAAAAAAAAAAACTTGCAACAAAAATAGCTAGTTAATTCTACTTTTCAACTTTCGAATTAATGTTTGATGAAAAAGCCTTAAATTGGATCTTTCTAACAAAACGCGGTTTTGAAGAAACTGAAATTCAACGTAACTGAAAAAAAACATCTAAACGTGCAAGTTTAACTTTCAAGAACTTGTCAATATCTATTTAACCTGTAAAACGTATATATACCCAAACACACCCTTTATTCGGGGAAAAAAAATAATTATCTTGATTGATTTGGTTTTATTTTTTAGTTTTTGAAAAAAGTTTTTAAGAATAGTTTTAAAAAACTGTTTTCAAGAAGAAAAAAAAACTTGTTTGGTAAGTGTTATTTGAAAACTGTTTTGAAAATATAAAAATAAAAAAACTCGTTTGGGTAGTATTTTCTGAAAACAGTTCTGATTTTTTAGTTTTTAAATACTAAAATACTAAAAACAGTTTTATAAAATTATTTTCAAACAAACACTATATATTTCTTACTACAATCTTCATTAGTGGAATTTGAAAACAAGAATCCTTTTATTTGCTTTTCTAAATTAGTGTCTCTGGATTCATATGTATAATCTGATGGAAATATAATTCATCTTTTATTGATAAATATAAAATTATGGTATGTATAAAGAATAAATATAAAAGAATAAGAAGAAAAAATAATTCACCTTGTATATATTGAATCGGAGTTTTACCTTTTATGTTTATCCTGGATATATAAATTCAATAAAAAACTAAAACTTTTGAAGATTTTTCTACCAATCTTCTAGGGTATAGGAGAGTGTGGTAAAGAATTTAAGTGTACATTTTACTTAGTGAGATAACAAATTTATAATTTTTCAAGGTAGGTAGTTGACCTAATCCATTACAAAGTCAAAGTCAAGTCAACTCAATCTTACTATAATATTATTCAAATAATCATAAATATACAATAAAATATAATAATCATCATGTCTTAATTCTTTAAATAATTATTGAACATAATTAATTAATACTATTCCACAATTATATTTAATATATGAGGAGGGCTCGAGTTACTCCAATAGTAAGTTTAAGATACTTATTCTCTATCTTTACAATTTATTTTTTTGAAATCTAAAGGTTATAATGAATAAGTAATCTTGACCATTAGATTTTAAAAAAATGTATGGTAAAAATGAAGAGTAACTCTCTTAAACTTAGTATTGGAGTAAGTGGATCATTTCCCTCTCACACACACACTCACTATATATATATATATATATATATATATATATATATATATATATATATATATATATATCATAAATATTAAATAAATTAGTTATCATTATTTAATTTTATTGATTTCAACATGGGTGACCACGTGTTGGGTTAGGTTGAGTCAGATTTAGGCAAACTTAAGACTCAACCTAATCATAACACATTGTGTTAGGTTGAGTTGATATTTTGATTTTTTTTCACTAAACCTAATTCAACTCAACTCGCTCTTGAACGGATTAGATTGAGTTGGGTTAATTGAGTCACAATTTTAAAAGATAATTTTTTTAAAAAACAAAATTTTAGATTTTTTTAGCTTTTTTAGGATATTTTTTTAAAAATAGACTATATAATTGTTTTTTTTTACCAAGACTATATTATTGTTATAACATAAAAATAAATAATAAATTATACATACAAATTACTTATCAAAACTATAAAAAATTAAAATGCACATATAACTAAATTGAAAAAAAAAATAACTAAAGAGAGATTTGGCTAAAATAAAAATCAACATAATTTGTGTAAGCTAATTAAACCATAAAAATAAATACAAACAACAGAATTTCTCCAAACTAACAAAACACATATTATCAAAAGAAGAAAAATATTTCAAATAATAATAATTTGATATTATGGTCAAGTTGGGTTGGGTTGGGTTTCAGATTCAAGTTACGGGTCACATGTCATCGAACCTGTAGTGAATTGGGTTTGATTGAGTTTGGTTGGATTTCACCCGATCTTTAACTACCACCCATAATACAATTTTTTTTTTTTTTGCTTTATGTATCTATAACATATATAAAAGGGAATTCTCCTTTTTGGTGTTCATATTTTATTTCCAATTTTACCCTTATATCTATTTGAAAATTAAAAAACAAAAAGAAAAAACGACTTCGTTGAAAGAGGAACTCGAACCCACGACTTCTCGCTTCCCCATTCCCAAACACATATAAAGGGAATTCACCATTTTTGTGTCCACATTTCATTTCCAATTTTACCCTTATAGATATTTGAAAATTAAAACACTGAAAGTAAAAGCTATTTTATTAAAAGAGAGACTCAAACTCACAATATCTCACTCCCCTCTTTCCAAATATATTAACTTTGTTATTAAATCAACCTTATAATCTTAATAAAAAAACTATAACATTATATTATATTATCTATAACATATATAATGAGAATAAAATCTTTTGGTATCTATATTTTATGACTATTTAATACTTCTAAACATTTTATGACTTCTCTCACTCTCAAAAATATAACTTCTCCAATATTAATAAATGCACATATTAAAAAGTTCTACTTTAGGATAAATCAATATTTCTTAAATACCGTTAATACATGCATATATACAAGCACAATGACATTTTTAATTCTATTCAAACTCTTTCCTCTCTTCATTTTCGTAATATTGCAAATTTAAAACAAAATATTTAATTATATTTTTAAATTTAATATATTTATTAAATTGAATAAATCTATATAATATCTAATTATATTATTCTTAAATAATTATGCTATCTTAAATTTTGAGCTGTAATATTTAAAATAAACGGATATCATATTTTAAACTTTTAATACAATATTACATTATTATTATGAAATGTAAATATTTAATATTTAATTTTAAATTTTTAGAATATATTGTATAAGTAAAATAACATAAATAAATTTATAATAAATTTATTTTGAATATTTAAAATATATAAGTAAACACTACAAATAAATACTATAAAACTACCTATTAAATATATAGTATATGATATACATACACACACGCATACATATATATATATATATATATATATATATATATATATATATATATATATATATATATATGCATTCTTTAATTAATTAATTTTTAGTTACATATACTTAAGTTGAAGTTTTTGTTTTTCATGAATAATTTTTAAGTTAATATAAATTTATTAGGACGATAATTTTCAGAATTCCAATTTTATTGGATTTAGGATTTTAAATATAAAAAAAAATAGGTAAGAAAATTATTATATAAATAAAATATTATAAAAAGATAAAAAAAACAAAAATGTATTACATTATTACACGAAGAAGAAAAAAATGTAAATATGTTACGTTGAATAGGATAAACAAAGGTAAATATAATAATAAATATATAAATAAATAAAGAGTTTAATTGGTATACACTGTCAATATAAAGATTTTTACACTGACCTTCAATCACAACTCTTCATTCATAGTAATATGTTGACTTTACTAATTAGTACTTTGAAAGTTACATAAATAAAAAATTATGATGGACTGTCACACAGTGTATATCAATTAAATTCATAAATAAATAAATTAAAGAATGGATAAGTCTAACTACATGAAGACTTATTTATTATTAACAACATCTATCTATAACTAAGGAAAAAGCAAAGTAAATGAAATAACTAATGTAACTAAATTGTAAATAGAAATAGCAGTACCCATAATACTTGAGCCTATTTTTCAGAGTCTTCTTAGCACTATTTTTCAAAACTAGTTGGAATGCAAGTATAATTACAAATTCAGTTACAATTAGAAGCACTGGAATCTTTACTTTTGTATTTTTCATTGATAAAAAAGAACCGCTAGTGATAGAAGGACCTTCAACAATACATATATATGTAGTGGAATAAATATATGTAACCTTATATATGTTCGGATGTACTAATATATTCTCCATATATATATATATATATATATATATATATATATATATATATATATATATGAGTGTGACTTTATTTATGAAATTTTTTTATTAAGATAATTTAAGTTAAATAAATGACTAAAGAAAAGTAACTATACATTGAAATGGAATAAGACAAACTAAATAAATAAATATTTTTTTAATAATTAATAGTGTGTTAAAGATAATATAAATAAATTAATTATGGAAATGTGTTATAATAAATATTGTTATATTTAGATGGTATGAGAATAACGTTCAATGTGAGACTTGCGAAATGAGCTAACTATGATGTTAAGTTTAATTTGAATAATTTCAAATGACAAGTAGAAGAAATACTGAATTATCAGAAATAGTATAAGATATTAGCGACATGGTGCAACTTTGTTAAAAAAGTAAATGACAGAAGGACCTCTTGAATCACAAGATTTAATTAAATTTAGAAGAAGAAAAACATTCACAATTTCATGGGGGTTAATTTCCAGACAAAGCTGAATTATGGATTAAGGAAATAGAAAAGATATTTTGAGCTATAATTTGTCCTAATAATAAAAAAGTTAATTATATTGTTTTCATGCTAGTAGAAGAAGCTGAATATTGATAAGATAGTACTAGAAGGTTATTAGAAGGAGGATGAATAATCATTACATGGAAAACATTTAGCGCTAAATTTTTAGAAAAATATTTTCCTAACGATGTGAGAAGAGTAAAAGAAATAGAATTTATACAGTTAAAACAAGATAACATGACAGTAGGAGAATATACTTCTAAGTTTGTAGAGTTAGGTAAATACTCTGCTTTCTTTTATCACTTAGATGAGAGCATGAAGTGTATTAAATTTGAAGATGGACTTAGGCCTTAACTGAGAAAGGCAGTAGGGATAATAGAAATGTGTGATGATTGTGTTCAAAATCTTCAACTGTCAGTCTTTTCTCTAGATATAAGTCTAATTGTTTCAACACTACAAATAAATCTGTGATTGCTAATAAAGTTTGTCTAGATTGTCCTATTTTCATTGGAAGTAGAGAATTTCTTGTAAATTTGATCTGTTTACCTTTATCACAATTAGATGTGATTATGGATATGGACTAGTTATCTTATAATCATGTCATTCTCAATTATGCAAAAAAGTTTGTAATATTTTCTAACTTTGAGGATCTATTGATTTCATCTATCAACCTAATGAATAAGTTTGTAAGGAATGAAGTTCAAGGATATTTTTTATTATTATCTTCCATAGAAGAAAAAAAAGAAGTAAATTTGGAAAATATAGCAGTTGTTCAAAATTTTCCTAAAGTTTTTCCCAATAATATTCATGGTTTGCCACCTGACAAAAAGATTGAATTTTCAATTGATTTGATGTCTGTAACAAGACCAATTTTTATGGCACCTTATAGGATGTCATCTTTTGAACTAGCTGAACTAAACTGGAAAAGTTGCTTGAAAAACAATTCATTCGTTCTAGGATATCACCTTGGGGAACTCCTGTTTTGTTAGTTAAGAAGAAAGATAAAATTTTTAGGTTGCGCATAAATTATCGGTAGTTAAATAAATTCACTATAAATATAAATATCCTCTTCCTAGGATAAATGATTTAATGGACCAATCAAGAGGAATAATTGTGTTTTCTAAGATAGATTTAAGATCAAGATATCATTAAATTAAAGTGAAAGTAGAAGACATTCAAAAAACTACTTTTAGGACAAGGTATGACCATTATGAATATCAAGTAATGACTTTTGCTGTGACTAATGCTCCTGCAGTTTTCATGGATTATATGAATAGGAATTTTTGTTCATTTTTGGATCATTTTGTGGTTGTTTTTATAGATGATATTCTTATTTATTTTAGGACTCATGAAGAGAATGAAGAATATCTTTAGGTTCTTTAGATTTTGAAAGACAAACAATTGTATCCTAAACTTTTTAAGTATGAATTTTGGTTACAAGAAGTTAAATTCTTGGGACACATGAATTCTAAAGATGGAATATTTGTGGACCCAACCAAGGTGGAAGTAGGTTTAAAGTGGGATACACAAAAAACACTGACAAAAATTCATAGTTTTCTGGGTTTGGCTAGATATTATAGACGATTCATTGAAGGATTTTCTAAGATAGTCATGTCTTTAACCCAGTTCACCAAGAAAGGACAAGTTTTTGAGTGGACAAAAAAATACAAAAATAGTTTTCAAGAACTCAAAAATAGCACCAATGTACCTATTTTAGCCTTAGCCAATCCTAATGAACAATTTGTAATATTTTGTGATGCCTCCAAAATGGGATTAGGGTGTGTTCTTATGCAAGATAAGAGGGTAGTAGCATATGCTTCTAGGCAACTAAGAGTACATGAGAAAAATTATCCAAGATTTAGAATTAACTACTATTGCTTTTGCACTCAAAATATGGAGACATTATGTGTATGATAGTAAGTTTGAGAATTTTAGAGATCATAAAAGTTTAAAATACTTGTTTGGTCAGAAGGAATTAAATATGAGACAAAGAATATAGATGAAATTCTTGAAAGATTATGATTTTGAATTAATGGTTCATGAGAAGAACTTGATTGAAGAATTTAGAGATATGAATCTATTAGTTGTAGTAGGTCATCATAGAATACAATTGAATTCACTTCAGATTATCAATGACTTACAAAGGCAAATCTACGGGGCTCAGAGGATTGATGAATTTATTCAAAAGAAAAAGAGGTTGTCGGGAGAAAAGAATGGTGGAAATTTTAGGTTAGATAAGGAGAGAGTCTTGAGATTTAATAATAGAGTATGTGTGCCTAATGATTTAGAAATTTAGAAATAATCTTAGATGAGGCACATTAGAGCAAGTTGAGCATACATCCTAGTACAACAAATCTGAAGAAATTTTTTTGGTGGCCCAAGATGAAGAAGGAAGTAACCCAATATATGGCCATGTGTTTGATTTGTCAAAAGGCTAAGATAGAACATAAAAAACCGGCAAGAATGTTACAATCTTTAGACATACCTAAATGGAAATGGGATAGTATAGCAATAGATTTTGTAGTTGGATTACCGCGAACAATGCACAAATTTGATTCTATATGGATTATCATGGATAGACTAACAAAATTTGCTCACTTCTTACCCATTAACATTAGGTTTTCATTGAAAAAGTTGACAGACTTGTACATAAAAGAAATTGTAAGATTGTTCCATCTAGTATAATATTTGATAGGGATCCTAGGTTTACTTCTAGATTTTGGAGAAGTTTACATCAAACCTTAAGAACTAAGCTTCCTCTTAGCTCAGCCTATCATCCTCAAACAGATGGACAGTTAGAAAGAATCATACAATCATTAGAATATTTGTTAAGAGCCTGTGTGCTAGAGGATTTAGGTAGTTGGAATTGATACTTGTAACATCCTCAAATTTTTAAAATAAAAATTATCTCATAAAATGGATCAATAAATAATGATTATCTAGGTGTATAATAATTCAGTTACTTAGTAAATAATAATATTAAGTTATTATCTAATTTAAAATAAAGAAACTATTAAAATAAAGATTCATTTGAATTTAAACGAAATGAAATAATTAGTTTGGATATTAAAAAGAAATATGATGAAATCTGTATTTAATTTAAAAGATTAGAATTTTATTATTATGAATAATTATTACAATTTAGATAAAAAAATTGTCATATTGAAATTGTGATTATTGACAATGATATAAATATTTATCATATGTTCATCTTAATACTATATTTATAGAAAATACATTTGATATGAAGATATTATATGGAATTTAGATAAGATAATAACATAGAATAATATATTCTAATATATTCTATTTCTTTAGATAAAATTAAAAGATTCACCTGTTAGGATTTTTAAATGAAGAAATAAGTTAAGTTAAAATAATGTTACATTTTAAAATAATAGTAAGATGGGATAAATGAATATTTGATTTCATTTTAAATTTAAACTGTAAAACTAATCTTTTATCAAAAGAAATGATAGAGAGAGGAAAATCAATTTTAATCAATTATATAAAGTTAAATAATTCCCCCAGAAAATTATAAACTAATTGGTTATCCAAAAGTTGATAAAGAGGAAGAGGAAATGAGAGGAGACCAAATTAAAGTTGTGGAGTCTTGATTCAAGATATGAGTAAAACAACCTTTTTAAAAATTGTCATGGTATATTTCGTGATATGCTTTATTTTTTTTTATAAAATGTATGAAAGAAGAATATTTAATTAATCCTAACATGTATAGTATTATTACTTATTTTGTTAAGAATGAAAATTATTATTATTATTGCGGTAATTAAGAAATTTCATATTTTGTGTGATTGATTCGAAGTCCTACAAACAATTTCTTGGATAAACACTTGTGAGGAAATCTTCTATCAATTTGTTACTATTTAGCAGTACATATATATATATATATGACCACCTTACGTGAAGCATAATGGCACTATATATTATAACATTTTTTTATTATTTTAATTATCATTTATATTTGTTTTAGAGATATCTACATTTGAGAATTATATTTTGTAATGATCCATATTTTATTCACCTTATTTTAATATTAGGATATATTTTTTATTTATTATTTCAAAAGTTTGTTTATTTTCAATAATTCTTTATTTATTATACTATGAGTTGTTATTCTAACAAAGGACGTTATAATACTTACATTTGATTGAATTCACTTAAAACAACAGTTTCCATTCTAGCATAGGTATGACACTCTATGAGGTTTTGTATAAAAGAAAATGTAGAGCACCTATGTGTTGGTTTGAGACTTGGAGAAATTTGATCTTAGGTTCTGAAATGGTGCAACAAACTATACAGAAAATCAAAATGATTCAAGAAAAATTGAGAATGACTCAAAGAAGGTAGAAAAGTTATGTTGATAAGAAAAGAAGATCATTTGAGTTCCAAGAAGGTGATAATGTATTCTTGAAAGTTACACCAACAACTAGAATTGGTAGGTAATGAAATCAAAGAAACTGACTCTTCGATTTATAAGTCTTTATCAAATTCTCTAAAAAATAGGTTCTGTTGCTTACCAAATTTCTTTACCTCCTTTTCTTTCCCATCTTCACAATATCTTTCATGTATCTCAATTAAGAAAATATATATTTGACTCTTCCCATATAATAACGTTTGATGTAGTACAATTAAAGGATAACTTTACATTTGAAACCATGCTTGGACAGATCACAGATAGGAAAATCAAGCAAATGAGAGATAGACAAATTCCACTGGTAAATATCATTTAGAATAATGTCACAAGAGATGCTACATGGGAATTTGAGGAGAAAATTAGGGAAAAATATTCTTATTTGTTTAGTCATTAAGAATTTGGAGGATGAAATTTCTGTAACTAGAGGAGGATTGTAATATTCCAAATTTATAATAAAATATTTAATTATATTTTTAAATTTAATATATTTAGTAATTGAATAAATATAAATAATATCTAATTATATTATTCTTAAATAATTATGTTATCTTAAATTTTTAGATGCGATATTTTAAAATAAACAGATATCATATTTTAAACGTTTTAGTACAATATTACATTATTATTATGAAATGTAAATATTTAATTTTGAATTTTTAGAATATATTGTATAAGTAAAATAATAGAAATAAATTTATTTTGAATCTTTAAAATATATAAATACTACAAATAAATATTTTAAAGCTACCTATTAAATATATACTATATGATATATATATATATATATATATTATTTATTGATTATGCATTTTTTAATTAATTAATTTGTAGTTACATATACTTAATTTGAAGTTTTTATTTTTCATGAATAACTTTTAAGTTAATATAAATTATATTAAGGATGACAATTTGTAAAATTTCAATTTTATTGGATTCAAGTTTTTAAATATAAAAAAATTATGTAAAAAAAGTTATTATATAAATAAAATAATAAACAAAAGAAAAAAAAACATAAATGTATTACGTTATTACAAGAAGAAGAAGAAAAACAATGTAAATATGTTACGTTGAATAGGATAAACAAAGGCAAATATAATAATAAATATATAAATAAAAAAGAGAAATAAGTCTAACTAGATGAAGACTTATTTGTTACTAACAACATCTATCTATAACTAAGGAAAAAACAAATTAAATTAAGTAACTAATGTAACTAAAGTGTAAGTTTATGAATACTCATGATACCTCAAGCTATAAATATGCTGCCAAATGTGAAAGCTTCAAACTAGGAAAGATTAGAAATCTAAAGAAGCCGAGAGTAGTAACAGAAGATTATGTGACTGTTTAAAAAAAATAATTTCAACTCTTACATTACTTCAATGATTAAGGTAAGGGGAGAAGACATTTATCACTTTCAAAAATACTATACTTACCTATTTGTTTATTTTATATTATTTTTATTTATAATTATTTAACGAGGTGTTTCTAACCTTGTCTTAGTTATTAGTTTATGTTACTTTTAGTTATAATTATTTAGTGAAGTGTCCCTAATCTTATCTTATTTATTATTTTATGTTACTTTTAACTATAATGATTTGATTTAATATTCGTAATCTTATTTGATTTTATTAAATTAGTTATCTTTGAGCTATTAATATGTAATGGTTTTTTTTACCTAAAATATTAATTCTTATATAAATATGAAAAAATAATATAATAAAAGTTTTAATGTTTAAATAAAGGTTTGAATTAATTTGTAGCAGAGGTTTCACCTTGAGGATTTAAATTAGTTAATATTTAAGGTGAAATATGTTTATATTCTTTAAAAAAACACGAAAAAAACTCATTTATCTTGACTAAGCAGTATAAAAATAATTCATATTTCTCCATAAAATAAAAAATAATATCTGTAATTGATGATATGCATATGAAATAGATATAAATTTATCATGAAGTTAAAAGAAAAAAAAGAATTATTATAAACAAAAACAATATATTACCATATTTAAATGAATAATTGTATACATAAAAATAATCTATATATATATATATATAAATTTTTCTTTAATTATCTAAATTGTTTATTATTTTGTTTATATATATATGATATTTGTTCTCACTCCTTATATGTTTCTTGTCTCTTATATGGAAAAAAAATGGAAAGCAAATTTTAAAAGATGGACACGCTAAGTTATCCAAATCCTTTTTCCGTAGTCATTTCAGTACTATTTCCTAGAACTAGTTGGAATACGGATATAATTTCAAATTCAATTATATTTAGAGTCACTAAAATCTCCACTTTTGTATTTTTTCATTAACCAAGGAAAATTACTAGTGATAGAAGGACCTTTAACGGTCACTTCCTATATCTCACCCGCTAATTATACAAACCTACTAATAAAAATGTTTCTACCATTTATGTGAATGTAATAGTAGGATAAAAGGGAGATTTATAATAAGTAAACTCTCTCCTATATTTCTATGTAGTTGAATGGATATATGTAACCTTATATATGTTGGGATGTAATAAATATTCTTCACACACGCACGCACATACCCACACATATATGTTGGGATGTAATAAAATATTCTTCATAAAGTCACACACAAGAGTGTAACTTTATTTACCTAATTGTTTTTTTTAAGATAATTTAAATTTAAAAAAATTGCTAAAGAAAAGTAATTATAAATTGAAATGAAATAAGACAAACTAAATAAATAAATATTTTTTCAATAATTAATAGCGTGTTAGAATTAATACAAATAAATTAATTATAGAAATGTGTTATAATAAATATTGTTATAATTTTTTTAATTCATTGCAAATCTGTTATATTCGTTGATGATACAACATGTTTCCATCATGTTATCATAAACAAAGAAATATTAAAATTAACAAAATATATTTTAAAATATACTAAAGTAAAATTATTATACGCAAAATGACATTGTGAATTATTTATATTCTATAATTTTATTAAAAAAACATATTAAATTAAAATCCTAAAATTGTTATAACATATCAAAATGAAAACGAAAATAGATATATGCGACTACGTCTGTGTTTTCACTAATAAGTATAAAGGAAATATTGTCTAAGAGAATTATTTGAAAGAGTTACCTAAACCATTGGTGGAGATTGATACAACTTTGTAAGTGCAAAATAATTAAAATTATAATGCATAATTAAATATAATAATTTAATAATCATATATCTTATAGTTAGATGTACTAAAGTCATAACAAAATTTGTAAAAAATTAGCTTTATAAGAACATGACAAAATGAGTTTAATATTTCAGGTTAGAACAAGAAAAAATCCATACACAAGAAAATTCAGGGTTAAGTACATGTAAATATAAGTTTGAAAGATGTAAAAAATAAACTAATAAAATAGTTAATGTATGAAAATATAAACTGATTTTATCGAAAATAAAAATTTTACATCGTATATTAACATAAAATTGTATGTAACAACAATGAAAAGAAAATTACAAAAAATTACTTTTATGTAATTAGAGTGTTACTCTGTGCTTATATATTCATGGCTTTAAATTATTATAATTAAAAATAACACCTTTTTTGTTAAGAGTATTATAGATTTTTAAATAACTATATAAATAATTTTTAAGAATATTATAGAGTTTGTACATTAAGTGACAATAATACAACATCTAAAAAAACACTTATATACAAATTTATATACTTTATAATATAATTAGAGTTTAATTGATATACACGATCAGTGTAAAGATTTTTACACTAACATTCAATCACAAATCATTATTCATAGTAAATTTGTTGACTTTGTTCATTACTACTTTAAAAGTCACATAAATGAAAAGTCATGATTAAATGTCAGTGTAAAAAATATTTTACATTGACAATATATACCAATTAAACTCATATAATTATATATAATGTTTACTATTTTTATTTTTGTTAAAAGTTTGGCCCCTTGGTCACAAATTAAAGAAGCTCTGCCACTTAAGAGAACTGTGGTTGGAGGCTCTTCTGATTAAGTTGTTGGGCATGAATATTCTTGAGATCCATGTTAATTTGATTGTTGATGGGTGATATATTTAACTTAATTGATAGAGTAGAAATATATATATATATATATATATATATATATATATATATATATATATTTTTGTGGCAATAGATATCGTAATTCACAACTTTTTTTAAAATACAAAATTAATAAAGTGAAGTTGTATTGCACTGACTTTTTCATATTGAAGTCGTGTTTTAAAGTATATTTATTAATTTTTTTTTTGTATTTTTATAAATCTATCCATTTTGATAATTTAAAAGACTATTTTTAAAAAAAAACGGCCAAAGTATGAATGTGAGAAAATATTTATTATGACTACTTCAACTATTTATTCAATAATAATTAAACTAATAAACCGTGAATCAATAATTTCACTGATGGTCTGATTTTAAAAATATAGAAAATTACTCAGTTGAATTTTTTACCAAAAACAACAGCTAATTGAATTTAAAAGAAAAAACTTTTAAGTAGAAAAAAAATACGTATACTTGTTAATGTAATAAATGTTTTGGTGAAAAATATTTCGAACCCATCACTTAGTGATTCTTATTAAACTCCCTATGTGATGATAGTAGGGTGAGTATTTGTCTAGCTTACAACATTACTTGTTAAATTTGTTTTCACCACTTTGAACTAAATACAAAAGATGAAACTTTTTTGGCATAAAATAATCTACTTTTATTGACTTTTTTTGTCTTGGATACAACTCCTCTAAAGTGAGAAATTCTATAGAATAAAGTAGAAAATTTCAATAGTTGGTTAAAAAAATGGTTAGTACTTATATCTGCATAACAAATCAAGAAAGGGGCAGAATATCGATCATTGGTTTTTATACCAATAACTAAGATTTGTTAAATTTTTCCTCTATAGGAAACATAATTTTCTAAACTTTTAAGACATTTAACTGCGTTAGAATATTTATATAAATAACTCATGTCTTTCCTAAGTTAGGAGGACAACAAGAAAGAAATTACCTATATTTAAAAAATCATTTCAAACTGGGCAATTTCATCGTAAAACTGATGAAATTGGTCAATAATTGTTTCGATCAAGGTAGAAAATCAATCTTAAAATTGGTAAAAATTAGTGTCAAGTTAGTAATATTAAAGTATATTTAGTAAAAATATTTTTTTTAATATTAAATTCTTAATATTTTTTTATAATTTTAATGTTATAATACATTATTAATAATAAAAATACTATTTTAGTATCACTGGTTTATCCACTTATTCAATAACTATTGAATCAATGAACCTCGACAATTACTTTAACTGGTTCGATCGATCACCGGTACGGTTTTAAGAACATAGGAAATTACCCAATTGAATTTTTCACCATAAACAAAAGCTAATTGAATTTAAAAGAGAGATTAGAATAAAAATATTTATACTTCAATATTGTTAATGTAATAAATGTTTTCTTTCCTAAAAAAAAATTTGATTTTATAGATTATTTAGTAGAGATGAAGATAGGATAAGATCACATTCTTTTTCCATTAAAAGAGAAAAATCCTAAAACATTTGAGTGAATAAAATTTAATAGGATAAGAATGATTTATAATATTATTATTTTATGTTGCTAAAAAATAGTTTATATATATATATATATATATATATATATATATATATAAATAAATAAGAAGGGTTCAAATAATATAGTATAACACTCGATATTAACCGTTGATTTTATTTTAAACCTAATGATTCTAATTGATTCTAAATAAAATTTCATTATATTTTTTTTTTTTTAATATCCAAGCTATTCTTTCTTTTATTTCAAATTCAAATGAATATTTAGTTAATGATTTCTTTATTTAAATAAGATAACAAGTTAATATAAGTACTTAAATTATTATAATATAGAAAATTATTATTTATTAATTTATTTTATGAGATAATTTTTAGTTTAAAAATTTGAGGATATTACATCTCCCCCTTTTAAGAATTTCCTCCCTGAAATTATCCAACCCAATGTAAAAGAAATAAATAGTTTTGTAGACTTATCTAATAAACTATTAGAGGATAATACTAATATGTTTTAATTTTTTAGTAAACATAAAAAATAATTAAACATTTCAGATTAGTTAAATGTTGAACAAGCCAAAGTTGGCCTTAGAAAAATTACTCTATAATTTTAAACTGGATCCAAACGATGAAGAACAACTTTGAGGTCTTTAATGATTTTATTTGGATCGAAGAGGATTAATTATTTGGAATGAAGAATATATACTTGTAGTTATATATATATATATATATATATATATATATATATATATATATATATATATATATATATATATATAATTTAATGTGAAATAAATATTTTTAGGATAATAAAAGTCTAGATCGTATGCTAATGAGTTAAATTTATTTTCATCAAGTGTTAAATTTAAGAATATTACATCTCCCCCTTTTAAGAATTTCCTCCCTGAAATTATCCAACCCAATGTAAAAGATCATTAGAGAAAAAACAAACACTCATATCCTTTTTTATATATAAGATATTTTGAACATATATAAATCAAACATATCAAAGTTGGTAGATGAGTTTAATTTTATGAATTTAATTGGTATATACTGTGTAATGATTTTTACACTGATATTCAATCACAACTCTTCATTTATGGTAAGTTTGTTGACTTTACTCATTACTACTTTAAAAGTCACATAAATGAAAAGTTATGATTGAACGTCAGTATAAAAATCTTTTAAACTGACAGTGTATACCAATTAAACTCTAATTTTGTTGAATTTTTTTTAATTACTACTACATTCATTCCAAAACTATAGTTACACACTTATACTCATGCATTAAGAAAATATTAATTAGTATATTTTTAAATTAAAAATATTCTTATTTGATGAGCATTTTTGGAACTATAATTTTTTATAAATCAAATGTTAATTATATTGTTAGTAATGTTAGTTTAGTTAGCAGTGAGGATCGAACTTGTAGTTTTTTCCCATTTTTTTTTTCTTTAATCAACTTGGTCACTTTATATATTATTTAAACTATCAGTGTTGAATTCTTACATCTTGAACAAAGCTAGGTTGTCTTAACTATACGTGTTGCTTAAAATTTATTGAAAACCAACAAACTATAATAAGATTCACAATTTATTATTTTCATCAAATTCCAATACTAATGTTTCAACTTGAAGTATGTAATACACTTCTCTTAATTGGTTTGAAGTTTCAGAATTTTTAATATTATTACTTATTTATATATAATGAACATTCAACTCTTCACAAAAAAATCTTAATGACTAAGTTTCGTTGTTTTTAAGAAAGAAAAGAAAGTTTAAAGAAAAAGATGAAATATAGTAAAATTATAGTCGTTTAGTGGTTGGAAAATGATGTAAAAATAATAAAAAACTATAAATTATAGTTATTGTAATTAATTACTCATATATTTATGACTTTTTTTATATAAACAAAAATAATTTTCAAAGAGTAATTTTTGTTACACTTTCATTTCATGTTTGTTTTTAGTGAAAAGTTAAACATATAAAATTTGTCTGTCAAATTAATAACAATTTTTTTATTACTTTTTATGCTAAGGAAATAGAAAAAATACAACCTTCCTTTTATTTCTCTTGCAATCAAACAGGAAGTTAATGTTACCGAAAAAGGAAACACGTGCTATATTATCGAGGCACGAACCAAAATGTTAAGCATGTTCAGTGCACAATCTCAAACAACTACAACTATGGAAGTATTGTCGAATGATTTATACGTGATATATAAATATGTGCAATATCGTAGAAATGAATTATGGAAGAACTTGAATACGAAATATATCATATTAAACCTTATCATTAATCCAAGTCATACTAGAAATGAATTATGGCAGCACTTAAATAAGAAATATATCTTATTACAGCTTATCATTAATGCAATTCATATTCATAAACAGAATATGTATAACTTAAATATTTAACCAATCAAAATAGTCCTCTCCATTTCCTCTTGCCATCTCATCAATTTCCCCATCTTTAAGGAGAGTTACTTAATGTAAATTACTTAACTTAAAAATTATTATTTAATATGGATTCCATAAATTAAGTTATTTAAAAATGAATCACAGTTTTTTTTGTTAGATATGCTTATAAAAACAACTCTTATTCATTTTTAAGTAACTCATCTTGTAAGATTTATATTAAAATTATAGTTTTTATGTTAAACAACTCATCTAAACAACTTCTATTAAATATACTCTTATCATCCCCTAAATAATTGTGAAATTCAGGCAAAGAAACCCAAAAATTTAGAACATTCACATTGTATCATACATTAATGATCCCTAGTTGTCATTCAAATAAAAACTAAAAAATAACTTTTAGTTGGTAATATATATATATATATATATATATATATATATATATAATTCTACTTTTTTTTGCTCTCTTTCCATGTTTTCTCTATTCTCTTATATTTAATAACACAACATTTTATACTATCTTTTGGTCTTATAGGTAAAAAAAAATACTTAATTCATATGAATATATAATAACAAAAATAGTTAAATTGGTTCATTTAAGTTAATAGTATCATAAATTTAAATTTCATTTCAAAAACATGCATGGATTTAAATGGTTTAAACAGTGGTTGGTTGTATTTAATTATATCATACTCATAATAAATTAATATTTTTTATCGAAATGAGTAGGTATCTCGTTAATAAACTTCATAGTAAATTAAGAATATGAAAGAAAATTGGTAATTATTGTATTTAAAACTTAAAAGTTAAAAGTGTTAATATATTTCTTATATTTAGAAGAAAAAATTCTCTCATTTGTTTCTTATACATAAGACTTTCTGTTAAAAGGAGTGGATGAATCTTAATATATAGAGAAAAGAAGAGGAGATATTTTGATTAAACACTATGTTTGCTGTTGAGAGGAGGAGAGAGGATGAATTTTAATGGAGGAAAAGAAAGATATTTATTTTCTTATTTGATATATTCACAAATAAAGGGGTTTAAAAATTAATTTATTTTTATATTTTTATAGTTTTAAAATTCAAAATATAAATAGATATATTTTAGTAGCTATAATTGAAATAATTTTAAACACTTCCTCCCTCCTCTAAATAAATCATATAAAAGGGAACAAATAATTGATTATGGATTTTGCTCATCATCATTCACCTTTCCTCCTTACCTTCCTAAAAATTAAACCAAAAAATTAAAGTTAAAAAAATAATATCTCAACTCGTCTCGTTCATTCACCTCTAATAAAATATGGTGTATAATTATTTGTCTTCCATTTTTCTCCCTTTAACCAAGCAAATAATTAATAATAACTTTTAAGGCATACATGTTACTAATTATCACTTTTTATATTTTTTTTAAAAAAAGTACTAAATCCATTTTTTTAATGATAACTTTTAAGGCATACATGTTACTAATGAACAAGTTATGTATTTATTCAAAAATAGTAAATCCATTTTTTTATGTCTAAAATTTACTTTTTCTTTTAGTATCTTTAAAGATAACTCTTTTTTTAACACTAAAAACAATAATAAAAAATTATTTTTAAATTATTAACATTCAAACTACACATAAAAGCTTAAATCAAATATATTATACTACTTAAGTTTACGTTATAATAAAATGCAATATTTATTAAAAATAACAAGTTTAAATTTAGAATAAAAAAGAAATAATAAATAATATAAAATAGTATGATATCAAAATATATAAAAAAATTCATAATATAATGAGAAAATTTATAAAAAATAAATAAAATAATTTATACTTATTTTTAGTTATAAATAATTATTATTTTTATTTATATTTAAAATACTTTAAATAAAATAAAAAATTAAAATAAACTAAAAATATTTTATAAAAATATTGGTTCAGATAGGTTATTTCCACGTGTCTTGACTTATTTTTACTGATTTCTTATTGATTTAATTGGTTCTACTTCTAAAATCCCTTATTATTAGAGTGATTAGGTTAGTTTCTAATCAAAATAGTCAAATTTGCTTCAATTTTAATAACCATGAATTTTTTTATATTTTCTTAACATTCTAATTATGTTCACCTTAATATTCATGGCCCATGGGATGTTTCTAAAATGTAAAAGAAAAAAAGGGTTTTATCAACGAACAATCTAAAATACTAATTTAACAATCGGAAGTTATAACGTTGATCTAGTAGTAACTTAGTTAGATGAGGAAGGAAGAGAGTTTGTGGGTTCAAATCCCTTCACTAACACACTAATAACTAACTGCATATAAAATTTAAGAGTTATAAGATTGATCTTGTAGTAAAGTAGAGAAATGAGTAGGAAAATATGAGTTATAAAGTTGGTATGTTGGTAAAGTGGAGAGATAAAAAGAGAAGTCATGGATTAAAATCCCTCCAATAACAAAACCTAACACATTAATAATTAATATTTAATCTATTAAAAAAAACAATAACAATGAAACCATTCACATGTATTTGTAAAATGAGTTTAATTGATATACACTGTCAGTGTAAAAGATTTTTACACCGACAACCAATTATGACTTTTTATTTATGTGACTTTTAAAGTAGTAATGCGTAAAATCAATAAATTTACTATGAATGAATGGTCATGATTGAATGTCAGTGTAAAAATCTTTATACTGACAGTGTATACTAATTAAACTCTTTTAAAATTTGTTGCTATTTCTTTGTGATGTTAGTAACAACTTTCAAAATGATCTAGACTAGAGTTAAGAAATTGTGGTTCACATATATATATAATTGATTCTACATGGTTCGATCCATATATAATTAGGTGATTTTAGAATTGGTGAAACCGATCACAAATTCGTCTTGATAATCGGTTGAACATGTCTCTCTTAAAAACTTATTTTATTTTATTTATTTATTTATTTATTTTTAATTTTAATATAAAAATTAAAAATAAATATAAATGAATATTTATAAGATTAAAAATAGGTATATATTATTTTATCAACTTTTTTTATAAAAATATAATTAATTATTCATGTATATTAATTTACAAATTTTCATATCTTAATTTTTATAACTTTATATCATTAAAATTTCTTATTTGTATTTTATATTTAAATTTTATTTTAATATTATATAATTATTAAAATTTAAAATTAAATATTATGATATACTATTTAGACTTTTATATGTATTTTAATTATAAAAATAATGTTTTACTTTAATCTTAAGTATTAAAAATTATGATATTATATTTACTTAAGATATTTTATCTATTATTATTATTATTATTAACTAGCAAAAACACAAGTGTTGTCACACCTATGTATTCCCATTTCTATTTTAATATGTTATAATAATTTTAGGATTTTAATTTAATTATAAATTTTTATATTTTGAAATATAAATTATTACGTGACATGTTTTAAAATATATTTTGTTAATTTTATATTTTTTTTATGATAATATGATAAAAATATGTCAGATCGTCAATAAATATATCAAATATGCAAAAGGTGGACACCAAAATATTATATTCCAACAACAGAGTTATAAAATAGTCATAAAATATACAAAAGATAAACACCAAAATGTCATATTCATATAGTATAGATATAATATCATATATTATAAATTATAGACATAGTTGGACAATTATGTATGTTGAATATCAATATTTTAAAGTGATTTTTTGTTTAAAATTATAAAGTTGATCTAGTGGTAAATTTTACGTTTAAAAAAGTGTGGTCCAAGTTGTTATAAATGCTATCATTGTTATCATGAAAAAAAAAATGGTTCAACCAGTGAACTTCAACCAATTGGATGAAAGCTGCCGTTTTTAAAACATGGTAAATAATCGTCTCAAATTTTGAGTAACCTTAAAGAACGTGTGCCAGTATAAAAAAAAAAATGTGTGCCACAAAAAAATAATATTTTATTGATAAATAATGTTTGTAATATTACTAAACAAATTCTCTTAATTATTATAACTTGGTAATCTGCATTTTATGGAAAGAGAGAAAATATTGAAGCGATCGAGATCAGAGAACGATTTAAATCATATATTATTTCATGTGAAGCCATTTCCAACACCATTGTTTACAAAAATTACTTAAAGTTAAACAAGATTTTTAAACTAAATTTATCATTGAAATACATGACCTGACATAACTTCTATAAGTAATTTACCCTAATTAATGCTTGACAGAAATTATGAACTAAAATTGCCTTGTCTTTATTAGGTTTGTTGAAACCATATCAGTGAAGCTTTGCTATTTCATAAACTAATTCATATCTTGCAAGGAAAATTTGATTTATTTTACCCTCTTATCATTTAAATTTTTCATAATTAAGCTAATTTCATGGTAGTGATTTTAATTTACAAGAAAAAGTTTAGTTTATTTTGGCAATCTTGTGCAAAACTAACTGTCCGAAAACTTAAAAGCTAGTTAATTAATTAAATATTGTTAAACTAATTTATTGAAATATAATTAGTGTTTGAAGAAAAATATTTATTGAAGTAATTAATTAAAAGTTTTAAATGACAGAATAATAAATTCTTACTTACGCAGAAAATATTAAAGAGAAATTGTGATAGATATTTGGATAACGTTACTATAAAATATGCAAAAAAAAATAATAATTTCGTCATTCAATTTTCTTTTTTAATTTGGTTTCAATAAAATTTATACTTGGATTTAGAAATACTTATTTGTAACTTCGTCGTTAAATGATAATATATGAGGTAAAGGAGACATTGACATTTGTCTATTTCAGGAGACAAAATGCAGGGAGGTAAAGGAGTGGGAGGTGCAGGAGGTTTGGGGGTTGACAGGGTGCGAGTGGAAAAGTTTACTGTCTATAGGGCTTAGTGGAGGCTGCCTGACAATCTGGAAGAAACAATTGTTCAAAGTCGTCTGGGCTATACAAGGGCAGGGATTCCTTGGAATTGGCCTCAGAGGAAAGAACTCTCCCGCAATAATTTGCGTGGTTAATGTATATGCTCCATGCACGCTTCAAGGTAAGAGAAAGGTTTGGGATGATCTAATGATGACAAAGCGAGGTTTTCCGGAGGTCAAATGGGCGTTGGGTGGAGATTTCAATGCGGTGTTGGAAATGAGCGAGTTCAAAGGGAGATCAGACCATCATTCAGCAATCGAGATGTCTGATTTCAAATTCTTTGTTGATTCTATGGGGCTTCTCGACATCCTAGTTATCAGAAAAGGACCAACGTGGATAAGTTCGAATGGAGAGTCATCTAGCAGGTTGGACCGGTTTTTATTTTCCACGGATCTGATGGAGGAATGGGGAATCATAGCACAAAGAGTGGGATCCAGAGAGTTCTCTGATCACAACTGGATACTCACAGAAGTGAAGTCTCAGAATTGGGGTCCCAAATCGTTTAAGTTCTTTGACCACTGGCTACAGGAGCCAGGATTTATGGACCTAGTGAAAAACTTCTGGGCAGAACAGCATGGGCAAGGATGGAGGCTGTATCAGTTGGCATGCAAGCTACAAGGTTTGAAGAAGAAGATTAAGATGTGGAAACAAGGAGATGGGAGTAAAGATGAGAAGTTCTTGGCTGAGAAAGTTCTGGAATTGGAGACCGCGGACATCCACTTAGGCCTAGGAGTCATTGGGAGTGACAGCCACAGACAAGAGATCTTATCGGAGTATTGGGGGAAGGCAAGGAGTATGGAACAATCCATTTTTCAGAAATCTCGGGTAAAATGGGCTCGTGAGGGGGATAGGAATACAAGTTATTTTCACAGATGTTTTAAGGAGAGATGTTATGCTAACTCCTTGTTGTCACTTACATCAGATGAGGGGTGGATGGAGGGAGTTCAGGATATTCGGCAACACATGTTTAATCATTTCTCAATGCTCTTTAATGAGGATAGACAGCCGAGAACAAGCTTGGATGGGGTGTCTTTCAATCAGTTGAATGATCACCAGAGACAGGGCCTAGAAGAGCCTTTTTCAGCGGAGGAGATAAAGGAGGCCGTTTGGGCTTGTGAGGGAGGTAAAAGTCCGGGTCCCGATGGTTTTGGCTTCCATTTCTATCAATCATGTTGGAAAATAATAGGGGAAGACGTCATAAAGGTAGTTCAAGAATTCCACCAGTCAGGCGCTCTACCAAGAGTAGTGTCATCATCATTTCTTACACTTATTCCCAAGGTGGCAAAGCCGGTCAGGTTAGATCAGTATAGACCAATCTCTTTAATTTCAAGCATTCAAAAGATTATATCTAAACTGCTAGCATTGAGAATGAAGAAAGTCATGGGGCACTTAATCTCAAAGTGTTAGTCAGCTTTCTTGCAAGGCAGATCGATCCTGGATGGAGTACTGGTAGCAAATGAAATTGTGGACTGGGCGAAAAGGAAAAAGAAACCATGTTTTCTGTTTAAGGTGGATTTCCAAAAGGCGTTCGATTCGGTAAACTGGGATGTTTTGGATTATATGTTGGCATGGATGGGGTTTGGGTGCACATGGAGAAAGTGGATATTCAGTATCGTGAGGAATAACAAAGTTTCAATTCTAGTTAACGGAATCCCGACGGAGGAGTTTAAGCCGGGGAGAGGTTTGAAGCAGGGAGATCCACTATCCCTTTTTTTGTTTCTTCTGGTTGCTGAAGGTCTAGCTGGTTTGTTCAGGTCCGCGGTAGGGAAAAGGGTGTTTAAAGAGCTCAATATTGGGGCCGACGCAAAGTTCTCTATCATGCAATACGCAGATGATGTTTTGATGATGGGAGAAGCGGATCTGAAATCAGTATGGTATTTGAAGGTCATACTTCGGGGGTTCGAGTTGTCATCAGGGCTAAAGGTGAACTTCAGCAAGAGCCAATTTTTTGGCTTAAATGTTGGAGACTCATTTACAAGAGCAGTAAAAACTCTTTTGAATTGTTCTGTATCGTCACCGCCATTTAAGTTTCTGGGGGTTTCGGTGGGAGCGAATCCAAGGAGGGTACAAATGTGGGCACCAATCATTGAACAATTTCAGAGGAAATTGGCATTGTGGAGGGCGAAACAAATGTCGTTCGCAGGAAGGTTAGTTATGATAAATTCAGTACTGTCAAGCCTTCCATTATACCTATTCTCCTTTTATAAGGTGCCTAAGAAAGTCCTAAAAGTCATCACCGGCTTACAGCTATCCTTTTTGTGGGGAGGGACCAGCCAGGAGAACAAAATTGCGTGGGTTAGCTGGAATCAGGTGTGTCGTCCCAAGGAAGAAGGGGGGCTCGGAGTGAAGTGCCTGTGAAATTTTAACCTGAGTCTGCTAGCAAAGTGGAGGTGGAGGTTATTATCAGAGCCAAATGCAATATGGGCGAGCCTGCTGGAGACTAGATATGGACACACATAAACTCTAATCAAAGGCAGCACAATTTAGCCTCAGTTTCGCAGTGGTGGCGGGATTTATGGGACATTGATGGGCCAAAAGCAGAGAAATCAAACTGGTTTGTGGAAAACGCCAGGAGAAAAGTGGGGAACGGACAGGATACGTTGTTTTGGGAACAGAATTGGACTGGTGAGGGTCCTCTCAGTTTAAAGTTCCCCAGGCTTTATGGGCTAGCGGCTGATAAAGATACCAGTGTCAACCACAAAAAACTACCAGCTGAGGGGTGGAGTTGGGTATGGAGGAGGGAACTATTTGTTTGGGAAGAAGATCAGCTCAGTCAATTACAAACTATGCTACAGCCAGTGGTAATTGCGGACGACAGCCTGGATAGATGGGTCTGGAGGACGAAAATAGAGGTGTTACACTGTTAACATGAATTTTTTAAATTAGTTTGTAGATCAAATTCCACAAGTTGATTAGACGAAATTCTTTGAAGCTAGTAGGGGATATCTCCTTTAAGAATAAAGACTGGTAAGGTTTCTGAAGTCCCTTTCTCCACTCTTCCTATCTCAAAGCCTTTGCCATAGACTTCTAAATCTCGTTCCCTACTTCCGCCTAATATACTTAGAAGAAGATTAGATGGAAACCAAATGCTTAGGATTTCAAGCTCATAAAAACTTTCCAAGCCTCCTCCTTAGCTACTAGACCTATGATTTCACTCCTAGCATTAGAGGAAATAAAGAAGATATAATTTCCCTTGTCCTTACATTACAAGTTCATCTTTCTACCAAAATAAGTTTTTGAAGAAGGTTAACACTTCCTCTTTTAGTTTCTCCACATCTACACATCACTCATTGTTGGAAGAAATAGTCCATGCACCTTATTTCTTTTCCTCTAGATCATTATTTATGTGATAGAAGGAAGTATTTTGAATGCCAACCTTATCCACTTCTCCATAGACTTTTAAAGTTAGAGAGTTTCTTCGTTGAATAAATTATTGTCATAATCCTTTAGGTGATTCCTTTGGAGTATAACAAGTTTAGCAAAGTTGGTGGTTTCCAAAGCCCTTTGAATACCCCTAAGTCGTGTTTCAATATCTTTCTTCTTGTTTAGAATGTTACTGAACATCCCCTCTCCTTGCTGTAAGTATTCTTCACCATAACCCAATAATCTTAGTTCCGCTTGAAACTTGAATGGTTTATCCCTTTGTGAGCTAACAACATTCCTACATCTTAATGTTGGAGTGCAAGTGTGAGTTGAAGTCTCACATTGGTAAGAAATTGGGAAGTTGAGTAATATATAAGTGAGAAAGACCCATAACCTAATGCCTTAAGGTTTTGGGTTGAAAGTGGTGTCATGTTATGGGCTCGTGTCCCATGGTTGTATATCTCCCTAGTGTTTCACCCCCTCAGTTTGACCCAACAACTGGTATCAGAACCGACGGTTGTGATCAGCAAAGGTTGATGGTGGATTCCCTTCATCGAAAGTCCTCCTGACAAGGGTTTCAGGAGGTGTGTCCCCTTGTGTTTAAGGGCGGTGTGAATAAGGGGCCGTCATTAAATGTATGTCTCTACTGGAGGGGGAGTTTACAATGTGGAAGAGACTCACACTTGAGGGGGAGATTGTTGGAGTGCAAGTGTAGTGTGAGTTGAAGTCCCACATTGGTAAGAAATTGGGAAGTTGAGTAATATATAAGTGAGAAAGACCCATAACAGTGTTTCACCCCCTCAGTTTGACCCAACACTTAATATATAGTAGCATCTGGGAACACTAATCTTCAAGCATGATTACACATTCCTCTATCCAATTTGTTGGAAACTAGAATACAACCTTGCACATCTTCGTTTCCACATAAAGCGACCACCAAAATGCTCCAAATCTATTAGATAGTAGTTATTGAGGACTTCATCAAAATTATTAGCCGTTATCTTATAAAATATCTCACCACTCTGTTTAGATGAGAGGAATATATCGTTATAGTCCCTTAGTAACAACTATAGTTTGTTAATCCTTCTTTGCAATTCCTCCAAGGCTCCAAATACCACCAAAAAGTGTTGTGTTTGGTGAAGTTTGGGCTTGTATGTGCTATTGTATAACACCACATCTTACATCCTCTTGTAATTAATGGACACAATTACACACTAGGCAAGGGTCATTAACTATAACAATTTTACTTTGGAGGGACAAGCTATGTTATCCATGATCCATACACCCTTTCATGTTCTTGGGTATCTTCTATAACCACCACCACCACATAACCAATCTCTCAAAAAATTCTTTGAAAATTAGACCAAGACATGAGTAAACACTAAATCAAGTTTATATTTGATAAGAAATTACTTAGTGTGTGCAAGATTTTTTTATTTGCATTCCACACCAAAATAAAAAAAGTCTTCAAACCCTTTTCCTCTAAACTATCTATCGTTTCACCCTTCTCACAACTCACTTGTCTCCTTTATTCTTCAAAACTCATAATTCTTGCCCTTACCCTATGTTCCCCATATAGAGCTTTTAGCAGGTAAAAAAAAAAAATCTTATTTTGTATGGCAATCTTAATGGGTATCATAGACTTCATGTCAAATGCTACAACAATAGGGTCATTAAGAGTCACTGAAATCACATTTTTACTAGGCTCTCTAACACATGTTTAGACCTTTCTCATTCTCTGCTTGTTGGCTAAATTGATGTTGACACTATTGAAAGATAAGTAGCTTACATGTGGTCTTGTTTTTACAGATTACATCTCTCTTTTGAAGATAATGATGCTCTATTGTATTTGTTTTGAGAAAGTTGCTTGTATTATTTCTCTACTTTTTTTTTTTTTTATGTTGCACTTATATATTAATTACACATTTTTGTTAGTAATATTATTAATATAATTATATATTTTTTGTTGCTCCATCCCTGCCTATGGGCTTCTTCACTTCTAGATTACGAGTTAACCTTTCACCATATGACTTATAATTTTCATGCAGACATTCCCCTTTGGCAGAAGAGGACTTAGTTTTTTTTTTTCAAATTTTCCCTCTTCATTTTGTTTTTTTGCAGTTTTGGTCTCGATTGTATAGTCTAAGCTACCTTTTAAGCTCACCTTTCTGACCCATTAAACTCCTTATTTTTCCGTCTTCCCACTTGATCTTTCATTTTATGTCCTTCATTGTATTTTTTAATAATGATCAAATTTCTGTACATGCAAATATGAATAGTTTTTCTTTGAGTTAGATGTACTAATATGACAATAAAGTAAAAAATAGGTAGAATCAATTGTGAGTTAGAATAAAATATGACAATGTATAAGTGTGAGTGATAAATAATTATTTCTTCTAATTTTTTCAAAATAGTAATAATTTGATTTATTTAATATTTAAATAATATGAAAAATGTAGGATTTTTTTTTTTATTTTAGAAAAACGATTATAATTTAACGTAGATAGTAATTATTCCTTTTATTTTACTGAAATGATCATATATATTAAAAAATGAGAAATTATTCTAAAAATCAGTAAAAAATAAAATTAAAAATACATATTAATATAAAATAATTGAAAAACATAAAAAAAATTGAAAAAGATTAATTGAATATTAACATACAGAAATGCATGTAATCTATAAGCACATGATAATAAATCAATTTCGTTATAGAGAATTCAGAATTTTAATTTGTTCAAATCTAAATAATATAAAAAATATGCATGGAAACATAATATTTTTAATGAACACCAAATTAGAAATTGTTTTCAAATTTTAACTAAAAAAAATTGAGAAAGAGAAAAAAATTAATAAATTTTTAAAATTTTCTTTAGTCAAATTATAGATTAAAATATTTAATTTGTATAAATTGTTATAGGTTTAATATCAAGAGTAACATATTGAACAGGATAGACCTCGGTCAAGGACGAAGACTTCGGTTTCGACACCAAAGATAGACCTCAGTCACAGCTGAAGACCTCGGCTCCGACATCGAAGACCACGGGATAGACTTTAGCTTTGATATGTTACCAAGACCAAGTACACTCGGCCAACGGCAAGTCAGGATTAATTAGTACAAATCTCAATTACTAGTTGTTAACTTGATTAAGGTCACATTACCTAAGTTCTAGGTACTTAAACAAGGCCCAATAGACAGAGGCTCAGTCCATCCCTATAAATAGGTAACAGTACCCAAGGTAAAATATAAAGATAAAGAATATATTCACTATCTGACACTTAAAACCGAATACCCCTCTAACTTGAGCGTCAGAGTGTCTTTTGCAGGTATCCACATGTTCGGCCACCATGCGTGGAACTCAAGTTCAAGGAGTAACGAAAGAGACATTCGAAGAGTTTTATCCAGGAACATTTTGGCGCCCACCGTGGGGCCCGAAGTAAAAAGTCAGACCCATTAATAGCTACCGATTGACCATGGCAAGGACAAGAAGCAATGGAGCAGGAGCCAGGAATCAAGCCAATGAGGGAGCGGGGACCAGAACCACAGCTGGTAACCCCGAGGTGGTGAACGAGTCCAGTCTGGCAGAAGTCATCAGGCAGCTAAGAGAAGAAGTAGTGAAGTTGCGTTGAGAAACAGCCGAGATTAGAGGGAGACACTAGATGAAAGATGATGATTCGGATCAGTTAAGAGATGAATCACATGGGGGAGAATCGGCAGTGCCCACGAGAAGTTGACACCCTCACGGCTTGTCAGCAACCCCTGCCGAATCCCAACCTTACCACGGGCGTAGGCCAATGGATAGTGCCCTGTCGGGGTCTTCGAGCCATGTACCCTGGCAGGCCGAGCCGACGCCTCCCATAGTCAGACCTCACCACCTGTTCACACCCAAAATAATGGAAACTCCCCTGCCTGAAAGTTGGAAGCATGTTTCCCTCGAGAAATATGATGAGACCACGGATCCCGACAGTCACTTGGCGGCTTTCATGACCCAGGTGGGAAAATGTACACAAAGGACCAAACTGCCTTGTGCAAGATATTTCCGATGTCCCTCCAGGGACTAGCTTTGAATTGGTTTATTCAGCTTCCCCCGAGCTCGGTTGAGAGCTTTCAGACTTTAGCTGCCAAGTTTGGAAATCAGTTTGCCACATCCAGACCTCATCGATTCACTTTTCAAGCACTGACAACTGTGAGACAGGAAAAAGGGGAACCCCTCAGATCATTCATAGACCGTTTTGGAAAGGCTGTATTGAGCATTAAAAACTTACAAGCAGAAGTCACCCTTCACACGTTCCTGACTAACCTGCAGCCAGGAGGCTTCGCCAAAAACATGATTCATGTTCCCCCGAGGAGTATGGAGGAAATGAAGAGACAAGCTATATCCTTAATTTAAATTGAAGAATTGCAGGCGTTTCAAAAAAGGGAACATGAGATCATCCCTAGTTTATGGCCCAAGGAGGGGGACCGAGGAGACAAAGGCAAAAGAAAGGAACAATTCAATGAGAGGTCGCCCAAGGGACTGAGACATCACCAATACACCTCCCTCAACACCTCGAGATCGAAAGTACTGGAACAAGCGCTGTTGGTTGACCTTCTAGTCAGGCCAAGAAGGGCCAACACTCCTCCGAAGAGTGTTGGGCGTTAAGAGACAAGATTGAAGACCTCATCCAGCAGGGCCACTTGAAAAATTGTGTTTACCAGCCAAGCTATCGCTTTGATGTCCCTATCCCCAGAACCTATCAGAGGAGACAAGGCCAGGAACGTCAGGAGGATCCACGTGAACGTTATTGCCACAGGGGGTACGAGAATAGAAGCAGAGACCGAAGTAGATCTCGGGAAAGAAAGATGGCATACCAACCTGGCCCCCCAAAGAAGGTGAGCAATACCATTGCAGGAGGGTTTACCGGCGGCGAGGCCACCTCATCCTTGAGGAAAAGGCACATGCGAACCTTGCGATCTGTTAACTCAATAAATCCTTACCTCAGACCCAGAATGCCACCTATCACTTTTATAGATGATGATTTTCTGGTCGTAGACCCCACACAAGATGACCCGATGGTCATTAGCATCGAAATATCCAATTGTATTGTTAAGAAAACCTTGATAGACCAAGGGAGCTCGACCGATGTGCTTTACTTGAGGAGCTTCCAAGAGCTCGGCCTATCGTCTGAACAACTAATGCCTTTTGACGAACCACTTATTGGTTTCGCTGAAGAAAGAGTGGTAACCAAAGGTTGTATTGACCTATATACCAGCTTCGGGGCCGAAAATAGGTAGAGTCGTACCATAAAAATTAGGTACATTGTGGTCAAAGCAAACACTTCCTATAATGTACTCCTTGGTAGACCCTCCCTTAACAAGCTGGGAGCCGTAGTGTCTACACCTCATCTGACCATGAAATTGCCTTCCGAAGAAGGGAAGATTATCACCGTTCATGCTGACCAAAGGGCGGCCATAGAGTGTTATTTGGCTAGCCTCAAGATTCAACCCTGGGAAGAAAAACAACAGATTTGTGCCGTCAACATGCTTGCACACCGCCACCCTACGAGTCTAGACCTAGACCCTAAACCCGACGAGGCAGAGAAGGCCAAACCTACGGGGGAAATTCAACCTATCCGAATTGGGAAAACAGACACCCAGGTCACTTATCTCGGCTCTTCCCTTCCCGAAAAGGATCGAAAAGAAATCACGGTCGTGGTACGAGACAATGCTGACCTGTTTGCCTGGACATCCGCCGATATTCCAGGAATTGATCCCCACTTCTTATCCCATAAATTGGCAGTGTGTCCTCTAGCCAAGCCAGTGGCCTAAAGGAGACGAAAGATGGGGGCTGAAAGATCAAAAGTTGTGAAGGAAGAGGTCAACAAGCTTAGGGAAACCGAATTCATAAGGGAGATTAAGTACACCACATGGTTGGCAAATGTGGACATGGTAAAGAAGCATAATAGAATGTGGAGGATGTGTACTGACTACACAGATCTTAACAAAGCATGTCCCAAGGATGCATATCCTTTGCCTAACATTGACAAATTAGTAGATGAGGCTTCGGGACACATCGCCCTTAGTTTTTTTGTCGCTTTCTCTGGGTATAATCAAATACGAATGCACCCTCTAGATGAGGAGAAGATGGCGTTCATCACGGAAGAGGCCATGTAGTGTTATAGGGTCATGCCTTTCGGCCTAGAAAATGCCGGGGACACTTATCAAAGGCTTATGGATAAAGTTTTTCACTAGCGGATAGGAAGAAACATGGAAGTATACGTTGATGACATGGTAGTCGAGTACAAAAAGGTTGCAGGACATGTGAGGGACCTAGAAGAAGTCTTCCAAACCCTAAGAAGGCATTCAATGAGATTAAATTGGGAAAAAATGTGTCTTCAGGGTGCAAGGGGGTAAATTTATCGGATTCATGATCACAAGACGAGAGATAGAGGCCAACCCAGACAAATGCTCAACTGTTCTCGAAATGAGGAGCCCGACTAACCAGAAAGAAGTACAGTGCCTAATGGGCAGGTTGATGGCCTTATCTCGTTTCTTGCCTTACATGGCCGAGAAGACCAAACTCATTATAATGTTACTTCGGAGGGCGTAATTGTTCAAATGGACTGAAGAATGTGCGGAGGCATTTTCTACCCTCAAAAGAACCTTGGCTTCCCCTCCAGTTTTGGTCAAGCCAACTTCAGCAACGTTGATAATGTATCTTTTTGTCTGCTCCTTGGTTATAAGCACCGTTATAGTTCAGGAAGCTGAAGGGAGTCAATGCCCTGTGTACTTTACCAGCCGCATTCTCCGTGATGCCGAAGTCAGGTACCAGGCCGTAGAAAAAACGACCTTGGCCCTGATAAGCACAACCAAGCACGTGAGATCATACTTTCAAAGCCACCAAATTATTATCCGGACCGACTGCCCCATTGCGAAGGTCTTGAGAAAGCCAGAACTGGGAGGAAGGATGGTAGCATGGTCCATAGAACGATCTGAATTTGACATCCAGTATGAACCCAGAGGCCTCATAAAGTCCCAATTTTTGGTTGATTTTGTGAACGAATTTCATCCCCTGGCTGAGCCAGAATGTAACCTACCAGCCTCATGGACCATACACGTAGATGGGTCGACGGGAAGCAGTGGAAGTGGGGCAGGACTAATTGTAGAAGGACCGAATGGGCTTATTAGTCAAACAATCACTACGTTTCGACTTCAAGGCCTCTATCAAGTAGAATATGAAGCCTTGTTAGCCGATTTGAAGCTAGCCGAAGAGTTGGGAGCGAATACAGTAAGGTGTTTAACAGATTCCAAGATAGTGGTTGGGCAGGTCAATGATACTTTTCAGGTCAATGAGCCCAAGCTGCTGTAATACTACCATGCTTACAAGGAAATGTTGTCCAGATTTGATAATAGTCTAAGTAGCTCACATACCACGAGAACAGAACGAAAGGGCAAATCAGTTGCCAAATTGGCTAGTACCAAGAAACCAGGGCAGTTGAAAACGATCATTCAACAAGAGCTTACGTTGCGGACCATAGGAGTGCATGTTGTCTTAGTTACTAATGATTGACGACAAGAAATAACAAACTACATAACACAAAGGAAGCTACCTACAGACCCAGCCGAGGCCAAGGCCATCAGAATCAAAGTAGCCCGGTTTGCCATGATAGCCAACGACCTATACAAGAGAGGATTCTCAGCTCCGTTGCTAAAATGCATCACCACTGATGAGGTTTACTATGTTCTCAGAGAGATACATCTCGACATTTGTGGTATGCACACTGGGGGAAGAACTTTAGGTGCCAAGGTACTAAAGGTCGGATATTATTGACCCACTCTCCAACAAGATTATTCGGCTTTTGTCAAAAGGTGTGTGCAATGCCAAAGACACGACAACCTTATTCACCAACCAGCAGATGACCTCAATGCCAATAACCACCCCATGGCCATTTTTCATGTGGGGCATGGACATTCTTGGACCATTCCCTATGGCAAAAAGACAAGTGAAATTCTTACTTGTAGTCATCGACTACTTCACAAAGTGGATCGAGGCTGAGCCTTTGGCCACCATCTTGGCTCAGAGCGTCCAAAAGTTTTTATGGAGAAACATAATCACCACGTTTGGGATCCCCCAGGTCGTCATCATCGACAACGGGCTGTAGTTCATGGACAAAAAACTAAACTCCTTTCTAGAGGGCCTGTATATCAAACACAGGGTGACCTCGGTAGAGCATCCACATTCGAATGGACAGGCCAAGGCTGCTAACAAGGTAGTCTTAGGAGAGTTGAAGAAAAGGATGACGGGGGCAAAAGGAGAATGGGCCGAAATGATCCCCAAGATCCTATGGGTGTATCGATGCCCTCCTCAGTCCTCTACAAAAGAAACACCCTTTAGGCTTGTGTATGGAACGGATGCCATGATTCCCATCGAAATAGGAGAACAATCATTCCAAAGGGCCCACTTTGATAAGCAAGGCAATAAAGAAGCCTTACTAGCCATGTTGGATTGCATCGACGACGAACGGGACAGAGCAATAATAGTTATGGAAGCATGTAAGCAAAGGATGGCCAGAAGGTTCAATAGCAAGGTAAGGCACGAGAGTTCTCGCAAGGTGACTTAGTGTAGAGAACGACTGGGGATACCAGAAGAGACTGAAGAGAAGGAAAACTCGCTCCCAATTGGGACATACTGTTTCGGATCCACCAAAGCCTCGGCAGCAGCGCCTACAAGCTAGAAGCTATATGGGAAACTCATTCCGAGGACCTGGAACTCCACTCACTTGAAAAATTACTACAGTTAGTATAATGTACTGCAAACACTATTTTCCTCACCTAGTATTTTATCCCTGAGGAGGGTTTTGGCTAGGGAGGTTTTTAACGAGGCTTGACTTGAATCCAATAACATGATCATTCGTCCTACTACTTCCATCATCTTTTTTCGTCTAAGAAAAACCTTGTACGATTTAAAGTGCCCTACCAACTCGACACAGAGTTCGATCCAAGCAGCACTCACGATTTAAAGTGCCCTACCAACTCGACACAGAGTTCGGTCCAGACAGTACTCACGATTTAAAGTGCCTTACCAACTCGACATAGAGTTCGGTCCAGACAACACTTACAATTCAAAGTGCCCAACCAACTCAACACAGAGTTCGGTCCCGACAGCACTCACGATTTAAAGTGCCCTACCAACTCGACACAGAGTTCGGTCCAGGCAACACTCACGATTTAAAGTGCCCTACCAACTCGACATAGAGTTCGGTCCAGGCAACACTTACAATTCAAAGTGCCTAACCAACTCGACACAGAGTTCGGTCCCGGCAGCACTCACGATTTAAAGTACCCTACCAACTCGACACATAGTTCGATCTAGGCTGTACTCACGATTAAAGTGTCGTACCAACTCGGCACGGGGTTCGGTCAAGAAAACACTTAAAGACTAAAGCGTTCTATTAACTACACATAGACTACGGTAACTCTCCAAACATGCAAGACGTGCGAAGATTATCTAGGAAAATTTGAAACGTTGATTTAAAATATACAAGAAGATAACAAACAAAGGAAAAATTTCATTGAACCGGGATCTATTACAACATGTGCCTGTAAATACAAAAAGCTTTCATTAAATCATAACTGGTAGGCCTGTACCACAAAAAGTCAAAAGGCCCACGCCTCGGCCTAAAAAATACACAAGTCCCCCATACAAGAACTACCTAGCCTAGGAGCCTACGTTCCCCACATCTACTTCTTCGGCATCTTCGGCGCCCTCATCCTCTATGTCAACGCGTTCGGTATGATCAGGCACAACCGTCATGCATGAGGCATGGGTATTTGGGGCCAGATCGTCGGGCACCTCATCAAAGTGCTTGAACTCCCCGATGAAGAAGTCCCAGTCCTAGTCGAACTTGAAGTCTCGAGGGAAGGAGCCAAACTAGTAGGCCTGACGAAAAACATGGTGGAACTCGGTCTCGTGCTCCGCACATATGTCCTTTATCTCCTGCTTCTTATACTTTGAGAACCTAGTTTTGGCCGCCTTGAGATCACGCCTCAACGACTCACAGACCTTCTCACTTTCTTCACAGCGTTGGCTTCCCTGTACATATCCAACGCCTCCTCAACCCTCGCCTCCTTTTCTTTCAAGGTCGCCTCATGCTCCTCGACCGAGATCATGGGCTTGTTTTTCTCTTTCATCCTAGCGACTTCGGCATTCAGAGAGTCTACAGCCTCAGTGGCTGCTTCCAACGATTCCTCTAAACGCTTCAAATATTGTCGAAATTTCGTGGTCTCGGTGGCAAACAGATGGCGACCCAAAGCTTGCATCCGGGCTGAGAGCTCGCAGTAATGAACCCAGTGAAGGGTGGGGTCCGTGGTGGTCATATAATCTTGGTTAGCCTCAGACAAACTCTCCCCAAACTGGCACATGACGGCGAGAGGAGCAAAGTCCTCATGGAAGAAGGATGAGGAGACCATGGCGACAGGAACGACGAAGCTAAGGGAGGGATCCTCGGTCCTTGCTTTCTTGGACTTATTGGAGGAGGACTTTTTCCCCTTCCTACTCTTTCTTTTCCCCTTCTCCATCTCCTTTTCGGTGTCCTTACCTTTCGGCTTGGACTTTCCCTTTGATCTTTCAGGGACGGGAGGAAGAATGTCGGTAGGAGGGTCCTTTGGCTCCAGATCCAGCTCAAAAATCTCTTGCGAGACCTCCTTCTCGTCGTTCAAAGAGAGATCGGCCAGGACGCGCCAACTTTTTCGGAAATCCATGACGTTTGCGCCCTCGTCCATAATTATACCTGCATAAAACAACACATCCATTAAACTAAAATACACGCACAACAAATAAACAGACAAGACATTAACTTCGACTACTCATTCTCTAAGTCCTCGAGGGGTGTATGAGATTGGAACAACTTTATCAATTTTCTGACGGGGAGGCGCCGAGGAAGTGAATCCAGAAAGGAAGCTGCTGTCACTTCCTCGGCCGTGAGCAACTCCGCAGGATAGGAATCATACCACCTCGGGGTTCGCTGTCAGTAGAAAGGGAACAACCACTCCCCGTCTCGGTCACAAAAATGCTTCGGACTAGTCTCGGGATCAACCAAGAGTTTAAAAAACCCAGTTTTGAAATTTTTATAGGAGGTGGTGTATAGTTGGAGAAAAAGAGGACTTTTAGGGTTACAGTATAAGGACACCCACTTACACTTCTCATGTGGACGAGTAGTGAAGTGACGCAAGAACAAGCTGAGACTGGCCTTGACATGCGTAAATAAGCACAAGGCCTTAAATGCCTAGAGTTTTAAGCTATACCTCACCGACAATTATAATATTTAATTTAAGTTGGTAGGTTAAAAAGAAAACACAAGCAAGACTTTTGTAGACAGTTCATAGCTGCATGGCAAATTGGCAAGCAAAGTAATATATGCGATGTTTTCTTGGTGTTACGGAATATTTTTATGTCTTCTTATCGAAAGTAGATAATTATTTTATTTTATAAAAAAATATTATACATAAATCTGTCTTGATAATCGAAGAGTTGATTCTACATGGTTCGATCCATATATATAATATAAAATATAAAAATATTTTATATTACTTCGGAGGGCGTAATTGTTCAAACGGAAACAAAAGATATTGGTAAAAAAAAAAAGTCATTCATGCACGTGGGATAATACTAATATGTTTTAATTTTTTAGTAAACATAAAAAATAATTAAACATTTCAGATTAGTTAAATGTTGAACAAGCCAAAGTTGGCCTTAGAAAAATTACTCTATAATTTTAAACTGGATCCAAACGATGAAGAACAACTTTGAGGTCTTTAATGATTTTATTTGGATCGAAGAGGATTAATTATTTGGAATGAAGAATATATACTTGTAGTTTATATATATATATATATATATATATATATATATATATATATATATATATATATATATATATATTACGGAATATTTTTATGTCTTCTTATCGAAAGTAGATAATTATTTTATTTTATAAAAAAATATTATACATAAATCTGTCTTACCCTTAAATTATTCTATGATATGTGTTTTTGGATAGAACTCTTTGGATGTCTCGTTTATTACTTCTTGAACTTGAGTTCCACACGTGGTGGCCGAACAGGTGGGTACCTGCAAAAGACACTTCGATGCTCAAGTTAGAGAGGTATTCGGTTTTAAGTGTCAGACAGTGAATATATTCTTTATCTCTATATTTTACCTTGGGTATTGTTACCTATTTATAGGGATGGACTGGGTCTCTATCTATTGGGTCTTGTTTAAGTACCCAGAACTTAGGTAACGTGACTTTAATCAAGTTAACAATTAGTAATTAAGATTTGTACTGATTAATCCTGACTTACTATTGGCCGAGTGTGCTTGGTCTTGGCAACGTATCAAAGCTGAAGTCTATCCCGTGGTCTTCGGTGTCAGAGCCGAGGTCTTCGGCTGTGACCGAGGTCTATCTTTAGTGTTGAGACCGAAGTCTTCGGCCTTGACCGAGGTCTATCCTGTTCACTTGCCCTCAGCTTCTGTCGTAGCGCAGTAAGAACCGAAGTTAAAAAGAAAAATGGAATGTGAAGGGTCTCGGCTAAGAAGGGATGTGAAAAGGCGGGAAACCAGGGGGTGAAAGATCTGGGCCATTGAGGACATCATGGAGGTGAGGATCTGACGGGTCGCCGAATTTGGACCGTTGATGTGGAAAGGCCTGGACGGTCATGATCTATTGTCCTGCCTAGGTTTTTGGTGCTATATATAGAAGGTGTTCCTCGTCCAGTCTTCACTAGATTTTCTACCCTCTGAGCCGAGATCTCCGAATCCTGACCTGTTAACTCATCTTGCCAAAGAAATCCGACAAGGTATGTTGTTCCGAAAAATATCTTTGTCTTCCTTTACTAGTTCTGCTCCCTTTTCTTCTTCCTCTTTGTGGGGTGACGCCTCAGACTCAATCGAAGTCACCCCTTCCCGAGATGGTAGCAATATTTGTTCTGCTACCCGTCCTCTTTCTGTCTCCGTCGCAGCCACTGAAGTCGAGGTTGGGGTTGCTCCTCCTGAGGGGTCGTCGAAAGAGGAGGCCCCTAATCGCAAGGCAGTGGGAAACCCTAAAAAGGAGTTTCCCCCTATTAAAGACCCTGAGTACGACTGGGTCGACGGTGAGGTCCCTGCCTACTGCTCCCGTTATAACACGAAGGAAGTTTTATTAGCCTTCATAAGGAGCGTGGAGTTATGTCTTTTCAAAAACGCTCTAGATTTCCCCTTCTTCAGTCGTCGTTGCAGAAATGGCAGTTTTGACGCACCCAATTTTGTCTATCGCCATAAGAGTGTCGATGATAAGTTCGATTTCTTCTATGTCCATGATTGTATGTTTCGAGACCTCGATGTCCAAGTTCCCTTTGACGACTTCACTATAGGGGTTCTCTGTATTCTCAACATTACTCCCACACAACTACATCTGAACACCTGGGCCTTATATAATATAAATTAAAAGTAACAAGGGTATCACAGTAAAACAATTTAATGTAAAACAACCTCTAAAGAAAGATAAATGAAAATCTTAGAGGGTTTAACTGGGAGTATTTTACACTAACGTCTAATCATATCTCCTGATTTATAATAAGTTTGTTAACTTTATCAATCATTTATAGTAAGTTTGTTAATTTTATCAATCAATACTTTAAAAAGTGTAAAAATCTTTTACATTATTTGTGTATACCAATTAAACTCAATCTTAAAATACTATCTTATAATTAGGGATGATTAATTGTAATATTTTGTAAAGTTCTTGATACAAAAGCTAAATAATTAAAGAAAGAGCTTTTCAATTTATACAATAATCATTTGTATCTTAATAGAATTGTCTCTGATAGAAGATTCGTGATAAAAAAAAAATGTTTGGACCACATGAAGTTGGGAATAGCTCATTTTATTAATATACAAAAGATAGATTCTTCTTAACTCTAGTCTAGACTATTATAATGGAATGATAGTTGAGAATGTTTATGTTTTGAAAACCTAAATTCTAAATCCTAAATTATTAGATGTATAAATGTCTTGTAATTAAATGGAATGATAGGTTCTTCTCTCTCGTTTGATCGGTTTATCCATATAATAAATTTATTCTATTTTTTATATTATCTGCATTTGATACACAAATAATAAAAGATAAAATTATAATTAAATTGAATCAAAATATACAATAGCTCGTTTTATTGCGAAAAAAGAGTAATAATTCTCACTTTTTATCTTTTAAAGAAGGAATATTCATGTTTTGCTTGTCTTGGGTAATCATGACCCAAATAAAATAGAATTGTCCTTCAGTGTTTTATAAAAACAAAGCAAAGAATCATCACTGTTGTATAATACAAACAAAACAAAACATGACTATTTTACAGAATCTAGTGGACCCTTACTTTTATTTAGATTTTCAAAGATTTTTATTCGTTAATTCAGTATCATATTCTTCAATTTTTTTTTTATAAGCATGCAACTCTATTAAAAATCCTTTTTAACTCTTTAAATTTAACACTTGATGAAAATAAATTTAACTCATTAGCATACGATCTAGACTTTTATTATCCTAAAAATATTTATTTCACATTAAATTATATATATATATATATATATATAATTGATTCTACATGGTTCGATCCATATATATAATATAAATTAAATGGTCCACTAGAGATAAGGCCATCAACCTGCCCATTAGGCACTGTCAGTTTAAAAGATTTTTATACTGACGTTCAATCATAACTTTTCATTTATGTGACTTTTAAAGTAGTAATGAGTAAAGTCAACAAACTTACCATAAATGAAGAGTTGTGATTGAATATCAGTGTAAAAATCATTACACAGTATATACCAATTAAATTCATAAAATTAAACTCATCTACCAACTTTGATATGTTTGATTTATATATGTTCAAAATATCTTATATATAAAAAAGGATATGAGTGTTTGTTTTTTCTCTAATGATCTTTTTTTCTATTTTCATCAATTCTATTTCTCAACTCACGATGAAATAAGCATGAAGTAAGTTATTGACTTGGAGACCATCACCTTGGTTCACGGTGATCATGGTTTGATCATTTGAGTGGTGATGGTTCTGGAATTCATGGCAGAGATAAAGGAAAAGATGAAACTTTGTGGGCATGTTGCAATTGGTGGTGTTTGGCAATGTAGAGGGGTACGATGAGTGGGGTTAATGCTTGTTATTATTGATAAGTTGTATCAAAGGGTACAACACATGCACATATAGAGTTCATGATGAGGTGGATGGAATCTAGAACATAGAGGCTATGAATCAAGTGGCTGTTTATTACCTTTGATGATATATAGTATATAATTTATAGAGGCTATATAAGGATAATCTTAAGGTGCAATGGTTCTTAATCAGGTGGGTGGCTATGACTTATGAGGTTAATTTGGAATATATAGATGGATGTAGTTTGATGAGAAATGGTTCAGTTTCAGTGTGTATGAATTGGATTTGGATAACATAGGTACATTTGGAGGTTTTGGGGGGACTTAAAGGCTAAAACACTTGATATTGATTTCTAGGTAATGAATTTTGGATGGTTGGATTTTCGTTAATCATAACATTAGTGTGTGGTATCATTCTGTCTTTAATTTATGTCTTGTTTTCTATTTTCATTAATCAAGCAAGTTATCTCATTTAATGAGTTACATAAAAATTAAAAAAAAAATTTATTAAAAATCATAATAGCATTTCTACATTAAAAGAAAATTCATCTCATTAAATTCATTAAGTTCATTAAATGACAGAAAATTGTTATACGAATTGGAGACAGACAATTTCCATCTAGTATCATCATCTTTTATACATATAGAGAGCAAAAACATAACATAATTCATTGATATAATATTTGGGAAAATACAAAATGGAATAAACCGGTAATTAAGTACATTAGCATTATGGTTGAGTGAATGACTAAATTAGTTTGTTTATAAATAAAGCTAACTTTACATATTCTTAAACTATAGAAAAATGATATATCTACACCATATGTTACTTTACATCCTATGAGAAAGAAAAAAAAGAAAAATATTAAGTATGATAGGATCTATAATATGGTAGAAAAAAAGAAATAGAAAAAAATGTTAATAAAATATATAAATTCAATAGATGTATATGTATTATCACTCTAAACTATCTTAGTGTCTATCCATTTTGTGAATAACTACTTTTGTTTAAAAAATAACATTGATTGGTTATCTATTATGAGGCTCTCGCTATCGTTTTTTTTTTTTACTTAAAAAGGACTTATTGATATTTTGGGGGTTAATTAGATAGTTAATTCCTTATATATATATATATATACAGCTTTAATTTGAGGTTGAAGTAAATTATGTTAAGGGTGGAGTTTAATTATAATCTGAAGGAATAAACTCTTGCACTTAAATGTGATAAAATAGTTGAATTAATTACAATTCCACGTTGATTAAGAAATTAAATAGTGTAATATTAGTAATACAATCTAGAACATTCTCTTTTAAACATACTACCTTCCTCATTAAAATTCATGTGTATTAATTGTACTAGTTTGAAAATAATACGGCCCAGCAAATGCATATAGTAAAATTCAATTCACATATTTAATGAAACTCACAAAGTTTCTTTCAAGGAGAGAGAGTGTTAGAAAAAGAAGATGGATTATTACTTATTTTTTAGTAAATGAAATTATCAAAGGAGAGTTAGCAAAATTTTTAAAACGAATGACCAAGTATATGTTAGCCAGTAAAAACCTAATTTAAACTCGATTAAATTATAGGATAAAATTTTTAAAACGTAATGGAAAACTTCGGATAAAATTAAGCTTTTAAATTATAAACTATAAAAATTGTTTTAAAACTCATAAAATCATGCAGGGTATAGAATTCTTTCTTTTGTTTGATAAAGAAATAGCAGTGTATACAATAATTTAACTTAATGAATGTTTGACAGAATTATGAACCTATAAGCATCTACTTACCAATGATGTTTTGGTCATTCCAACACTAATTCATATCTTGCATATATAGGAGATTTATGCTATAATAGTTAGTGATACTGTGGAAGATATATAGTTTTTTTTTTTTTTTGTGGCTATATCATGCCATAAATGTTTGCTTGATTTTGAATATGCTATTACCAGTCATATAATCACTTTCTAAGGTCAAAATATAAACAACTTTATTTAATTACTGACGTGCTAACTATTTTTGCATGTGATATAACTATTTAATTAATATGCAATAATGATGTATTGATTTTAATGAGATTTTTAATAGTTTTTTTACTCTCTAATAGGAGTTGAAGACAGGGTAAAAAAATTTATAATAATTCATGCACCTTCCTCAACCTACTGAGCTAAACCTCTTTAACAAGAATTTAATGGTGATGCAGTGAAAGTGTAAAGTTTAATGGTGATGAAAATTTCCTGTTCAAAACTAGTGTCTCATTCTTTGTTGACTTCATGTTATTTAATAATGTTTTTATATATTAAGTAACTCATTATATAGTATGATATTTATTGATAGATTAGGATAAAAAATTATATACGAATTTTGGATAGAGAATTTTCATTCGTGAAAAATAAAAAACATATTTTTTGTATGATTTTTTAAATAATTATTCTCAAAATCAACAAACTTTCAAGCAATAAATAATGTAGATTATAATTGAATAATAATGCAAAACAGAGTCAATGCAAGATAATTTTTTCTTTTAATAGTACTTTTCGTTAATATAACTATTAAAATTTAAACATCAATATTTTTTATTGTCACATAGGGATTTTATTAATTTTTTAAAATATATCTTAGAACAACTTCAATATTCCTTTGCATATAAACGATCCACTATATGTAACCTCAATTTTAAGCCGCGCAAATAAATTTTTTATTTAATTCAAGTTTTCACTAATTAGGTTTAAATTTAATTTTGTTTCTCAGTTGTTGTTTTTTTAAATGTAACTTTGGTCCTATTGTTTCAATAAAACATTTTTAAAATTAACCACATTAACTATCTTTATTGTTATGTATAAATTATATCCTAATATATATAATAAGATCAAAGTAGTATATCAAAGTAAAGGATAAACACCCTCTAAAATAGAAACATCCATATAGCTTTATATAATTAGATTAAATAGTTGTTGTGTAAATAATCCCAATTACAAACTAGGATTGAACTATTCAATTTCACCAATTGAACTAGTAATCGGTCTCTTATTTGGTTCGGTTAGCATATATAATTAGGTGATTTTAGAATTGGTGAAACCGATCACAAATTCGTCTTGATAATCGGTTGAACATGTCTCTCTTAAAAACTTATTTTATTTTATTTATTTATTTATTTATGTGGTACTGAGGCTTATGTGGTACTGAGCTCGCATCAGAACTCAACGAATATCCCCGAGGTGGAACCGAATCAATTGAGACGCATGTGGGAAGATAGACTCCCATCAAAGGTAATTGCATTCTCTTGGAGATTATTGATAGATAGATTACTCACCATCGATAATCTGCTGAAGAGAGGTGTTGAGATTCCAGAAGAAGGGATTCTATGTGTTCTCTGTAGAAGCAACATCGAAAGCAGGACTCATATGTTCTTAACGTGTACCAAAGCTCAATCAGTGTGGAGTAATATAATCAGCTGGCTGGGAATCCAGGGACCTGCCCCGGGGGATCTGCATCAACTGTTTCTATCATCATCAGCATGGGTGGTTGGGAAGAGAAAAAAAAAGTGCAGGTATGTTTTCTGGCTGGCTGCTTGTTGGGGAATCTGGATGACTAGGAACCAGATTGTCTTTGATAGAATTCAGGTGAAGTCAGTAGATATTATGATGACTATTAAGATCATCTCGTGGAAATAGTTGTCATTTTCTTTTGGGTTTAATAGGGGGTGTGTCTTCTCGGATTGGTATGCTAACCCGAGAGAGTGTTTATTAAATATGCCTTAGGCGGAAAAGGCTTAATTCCCATGTTCTAATTGGACATGCAGTAGTATGGTGTTTACATCCTTGTACTTCAAGAAACTCTTGGTTTCTCTTTAGAATAAAATCTTTGCTTTTCAAAAAAAAAAAATAAATGATAATATATGAGGGATATGGTTATATACATATCACAATAATCTAGAAACATAGATTTTTCTGAAGTTCAACACGGTAAAACTGTTTTTTTCATGTAAATATTAAAAACGTCAAGCTAAGTCACTACAAATATTAATTTATATCTGCATTTTATATTTGAATTTTTTGTAATTAATCAATTGAATTCTATCGATAAAAGTTAAGAAACAAAATCTAATATTCCAACTAAATTATTTATGTAACATTTAGTATAGTCATATATATCTGCCCATCAAATTATCGTATAAGGAAATTATAAATAAGAATCCAGAATAATATGTTTAAATTTTAGAAGAACCAAATTAAAAAAAAATGAGGGACAAAATTAATATTTTGTAAATGTTATAAAGATCTAAAACATAATTTACCCTAAATATTTAGGACAAAAAATATAAAAAAATTAAAAGCTTAAAGCTGACGTTTTAAAATACATGACTTTAAATAGTGTTTAAAAAAACGTTAGAACTACAAAGTTATTACCAAACAATTGAAAAGAAGATCTTAAAAAAAAACCAAAAAAATTATCTTGAATATTTAAGAAACATGATCTTTACCTTGTTATCTTCTTCTTCTGTTACTATTTGGGAATTTTATTTAAACAATACGTATTTTCATATTCAGAATCATAATTTTTTAAAGCTATGAACTTTATGAATGATTTTCAAGGAGAAAATATGTTCTATTCGTTCAGGAGAAAATTCGTTTGAAAACTTAATTATTTATTTCAGAAAATATTTAAAAGAGTAATATAATAATTTTATTTAAAATTTTAATTATTTATCATGCTCAATTATCTTAAAAAGAATAAAGTAAATTATGCATATCTTCCTTTATCTTTATTACACTTACCACTCTTTTATTTTTTTTACATCACTTTTAGCACCTAAACGATTAGTGCAGTATTATTTTTTGTTTAAGAAATGTCCAATATAATAAAAGAGGAAAATTGATGCAATAAAAATAAAAATTAAGAAACACAAGAAAATTTCAAATTAATTATGAAAAAAGTTTAGTAGCTAATTTGTAATTAATCTCTAGTAAAAACAGTTAATTACTATTTAGCTATAAAAATATTACAAAACTAATCATAGTATAAAATAAATATCTAATTAACTAGAAAAAATAATCATAATTAATTTTTTTGGCTAATTATTAAATAATTATAGCTATTCTCTAGTTAGTTTGTAGCAATATTCAATTTTAACTAAGAAAATTAGATTGATAATTAACATATAATTAATTAGTAATAAAATAGCTACTAAATTTTTTGTAGCTAAAATTTGTAACAAATCTGAAAAATGTATGTAAGGTTAAAAAATAGATGAATGATAGAGGTAACAAGAGTAAACCTCAAGTATCATTATAATTTACTAAAAAACTTAATGTGATTTTTTTCTCTAATAAGGAAATATTTGTAATTTGTCAAAGTTATATTCACACCTTTCTTATGAAAAAGTTTTGGCAGGAAATGTTTTCTAGAAAAGTTATTTTAAAACATATACATTACGATTACTTTAAATATATATATATATATATATATATATATATATATATATATATGATTATGTTGATATAACATGTTTATGACTTATGGTTACAAGGCTGTGTGTCATCTAATCTTTTTCCTACTCCTTTAAAAAACAAGATTAGCAACTAATTCTTTTAAATACATATTTTGTTGTTATTGAATGAAATTCATCAAATATATAAAATCAAACCTAAATAAAAGTGTTTCCGATACATCCAAATAAATCAAACTAAATAAAAGTGTTTCCCAAAAATTATTATTCTACTATTCACATACTACCTTAGACGTAAGTGTATTTTAAATATATTTTCACCTTCACCACCGTTTTAAATCAACTCTCCATAATCACTCCTAAACCCTAAACCTAAAGCAGATTTAATAGGCATTTGGACTCATCCATCAAAAGCTGCTAGGCTATATATATCACTACTCATGGTCTTCATTTATTTATAGTCATCTAACTTTCACTTTTTAAGGTATCAATTTCTGTTTTCTCATGAAAGTTCGGTAATTTTAACTTTTTTTGTTAAGTTGTTAGTACCTAATTAAAGGATCATAAAATTCAAATGATTAAATATAAATACTAAAATAAGACATTAACAAAAGGACAATGTCTTAAATAAAGAAATGAACCTTCTTTAAAGTATGGGACAAGAGTTTGCGAATATTCTTGAGATTATATTGTTAGGGTTGGTGTCTTGGTGATCCTAAAATGTTATGCAGAAAACAAGTTTCCCTAATTAAAATTATGGTGAACTCAATAAATTAATTAGATGTGAAACTCTTGCGTGACTTTTAAAAAATAAACAAAGCTTTTTAATTCATGCATTTTCTTTCAATATTTTTCATAATGCACTAACACTATCTAAAAGGTTGAACAAAAAGAATACTATCTAAAAGGTAAAGTTTTCAAAATCCATCTGGACCCACTTGAAATACACACAAGTTTATCCATCTTGGCCCACTTGAAATACACACAACCTAATTTACTTTCCTTTTAGTGTAAAATTTTTGTTCTGCTCTAACCCACTATAAAGTTGGTAGATTATATGAATCAGTTCATCAAACACAAAAAATTAAAAAATTATGTTTTAAAAAATTAACAAATATTTGACTATTTAAAAATAACCTTAAAATTTGAATAATCTATTATAACATTATTTTTAAATTTTTTGAGTTTAAAAATAAAAAATAGCTAATAATGTTTTCCGCTAAAAATATACATTTCTAACATGATAAATACTAATTTAAAAATATAAAATATTAGTTAAATGAGATCAACAAGCTAGAAAATATATTGTTATAAAATACAAGCCAATAAATACAAACACTTTAAAACTCAAAAATAAAAATAATCATATTCATATAATAATAAAAAAGATTTAAGTTTGTAGTCTCTGAAATTCAACTAAATTTGATTGTTCCTAAAATTTGATTTTTTTTTTCTAAATTTAGTCAAATTTAACCTGAAAATTATGTAAATTTGAAATTTTAAGATGAAAAAAAAATAATTTCAATTTTTAAGGACAAAATAAAAATTTATTCAAGTTTCAAAGACTATAGATTCAACCCGAGTCCCAAGTGGGTCACGGTCATAAGTGAAGGACCATTTTTTGTATAAAATTAACTAGCTTGTAAATTTTTTTAACCCAACTCCATCAAGACTCATAGTGGACCAAGTCCAAGTTGGGGACAGGTTTTGATCCATTTTTACATCTCTCAAACTCATTGCAAACTTTCTTTCTCCCTCTTCTTTCCTAACCAACTTAATATATCTCCTTCTAAATCATTAGGATTAACTATTTAAGAAAATTCTTAATCTTAATGGTCCAACTCCAAAAAGCATAATCATGTGTACAACTTAATAGTGTGCTATTTCGCCAAACCATAGGCATTATCTACTAGCTAGCAAAAAGTTCACTTCCACGCTCAGTAAACGCTAATGGCTATCAATGTTTACACCACATGCTTTGTTCCTCAAAATTAAGTGATGCTGGTGTAATTATCATATTTAAGAATATTATTTAGGAATGAAATATTATTTTATTTCTTGAAATTTATTAGTGCTGAGACTTAAATTTTTGGGGAAAAAAAATTAGACAAATTAGTCTATCATATTTTTCTGTTTTAATTTGTATAATTTGATTTCTAAAATACTTTAAAAAAATGGTTTAGTTTAAACTTTAGAAACTAAATTACATAAAAATAAAAAAATATCAATTACTAGTTAATTTGTTAAAAAAAAAATTCACAAATTAACAGCTTCACTGGACTATTACTTTGATCTTTTACTAGTAATAATTACAAACTTCAAACTTTTGTATTGTATCCTTTTCAAGTTTTCATGACGATATATATGGTCTTCAAGTAATTATGAAAATCTTTGCCTTTTTAAAATGGTACAGCCACAGTCAATGCATAAAAGCTTTTCTCCCATTTTGCTTATATGAAACGTAGTGCTTCCTTGATTTTACATAATCATTATTATAATAATTGTCATCATCATTTGTATTAATTAATCATTAATTAATTATCTTCCTAACACACATGTACGTAACTTTTGCAATTTTACTTTCAAGGATTGGCCGACGATATCATTATTTTAATCCATAAAGCCTACTTACTAAGGTCTTTTTTTTCCACACAATGTTTTCCTATGTGAAATTAAGTACTACAAGACAAAGAAAGCACCATAGAAATATGAAATGACTATGAATATGATATTATGATGAACATGTGTACATACCTAATTTTTGTGATAGCTAGTAACCTCATATTTTCAAAGGTTTGGCCGACTGTCACAATCTGCATATATACTAATGATATCCAATAGCATTAGTTTGAATTTTGAAGTATATAAAATAATACACACTCACACTCACCAAACATGCACTTTAATAATAACCATGAAATATATAAATATCATGAGAGTGTATATATATTAATTTCTTAATGTATTTGATTATATAGGGCTATGATATGTTAGTTATATACCCTTTTGGTGCAGCCACATGCTTGCTCTCCCGACAGCACCACTTGCAACACACTAACAAAGAGGAAAATGTGAGTGGTAGTAAGTCAGCACCTGAAGCCAGGCCGAATCTGTATAGGGTCCATTTTTGCCATAATGGGGTGTCCAAGTTCACTTATGCAACAGTTTATTTGATGCTCACAGTTATGATAGTGAAAATTACAAGCTATGTGAGAGTTAGTGAGTGAGTGTGTGCTCTTTGACAAAAATGGAATCTCTGTGAAAAGCAGTGTCAATATGAAAGGGACTTTCTAGGCCTTTGTGGGGGAGGGAAATGCGTGCCCTAGATTCAATGACTCCAAGATAGGGAAAATTAGTTGGATAGAGACACGTTATTTTGTACCCTTTGTAGCTTTTTTTTTTTCATGTAGGGTCTGACCAATGTCACATTTAACATTGGTTTATTTAATGATAAGTTTGTTAATTTTTACAATAACTACTTATTTTAGTGTGTATGTCTATATATATATATATTATAGACTTTTTCAATGGACAATCATGTTTGAGTCGAGAGAACTATTATAGATGATAAAACTTTAAAATTCAAATTTAAGATGTATGGTTAAGAGAGAATAACCTAAAAACTAGTAAAATGTTCAGTAAAACTTGTTGATTTACTAGTTTCAGACTTTTAGGTTAGAATTAGGGTATAGAGTTGGTATCGTTGTAAAGACATACTTGATAAGATTCATCATCACTCTTATAAGAACTAATAAAGTGTCTAGCAAAACTTGTTGATTTACTAGTTTCAAGCTTTTATAGATAATTAGGGGTATAGAGGCAGCATCATCGTAAAACATATTAGATAGGGGTCATCACTCCTCAATTTTCATCTAGCAGAAGGTATGAATAGTCTATAGTTACTTTACTCACGGGAAGATTTTAGTTGTAGTTGTCTTGTATGTCACTGATTAATAAGGATATAGTGTAATAATCTTATGTTAGTTGATTTATACACATGCTAAAGATTATTTTGGATTAGAGGCATAGGAAAATAGAATTTGCTAGGCAATCAAGATGAGGGAGACTTACTCTTGAATGGTTTACAAGGAGAGGGGGCCAACAAACACAAATTTTGGAGCTGTTTACATGGTTGCCAAAAAGCATTAATTAGTGTTTTCCTAACTGATTATAGTGACAAATTGAGAAAAGTGTGTTCTTTATTTGTTGGTGGAGGCATCAACTACAGTTCATGTGATTCTCTAATGTTTTTGAAGGATTTGCATTCCTCCTTTTTCGTATATGAAGATGTGATATATCAATGAGAATAAGGTTAACAATGATACCAAAAAGTGCACGTTTTTTCTTATTCAGTAATAATCAATACTATATATGAAACAAAATTTTTTTGTGGTGCTTCATATATATATATATATATATATATATATATATATATATATATATATATATATATATATATATATATATATATATATATATATATATATATATATTTTTATATGTTTGGTTAAATTTGTTTTTTTCATAAAGCTTAGGAAAGGATAAGTGAGAAGAAAAACAATCAATCATTCTAAGCTAGTTGAAATTTGTTAAGCAAAAATTTAATTAACTAATTACTCAACTAAATTAACTGATTTAATGAAATGTAAATGGAAATGTTTATACGATTTCATACACAAATTGCATTTTTGTAGAAAAAAATATAATTTTAGATAACTATAGTTTCTCTTTTATTAATTTTAAATGTTTATTTAAAAATAAATTAATTATAAATAAAATAAAATAGATAGCTTAACATTTAAAATAAAGAGGGCAATATATTAAAATAAATTAGAATGAGATAGTTTAACAATAATATCGAGAGTGAAAAATAGAAAAATAATAATTAATAACTATATTTTGAAATGCTGGTTTGAGAAGTGCCTGTATGATAAAACATTATAAACTAACAAGATAAAGTAGTTTCTCAGATTCTCCTATTTTAATTAAACAACTTTTATAAGTTAATTTGTAAAATAAATTATAAATTAATTAAAAACATTTCAATTGCACACTTTTGTTGTGTCTTTTAGTGAAAAACTTAATTAAGTTATATTTTTCCATAGGCACCTAGAGCATAAAAGTTTACGATAAATTTGACTATCATAAAAAATATGAAAATTTTTACGACAATATTTTTTGCATTAAGAAACTAAAACTATGTACTAATAGAGCAAAACAAATTTATGCAGTCATCAATCATATATCATAATATATGATACGTAAGTTTATTAATTATTTTAAAAGACTAAAAGTCATACTATAACAATATATGATTTGTGATTGAATTTTTTATAATTATTTTACAATATTAGTTAATCATTAAACTCCTAATTAAAATTTTAAAACCTACCAAATTATTAAAATAAAGCAGGGTATATATATACACCGATAACGTAAAACAAATTTATACTAATATCTAACAACAATTTAACCTATGATATCTAACAACAATTTAATAAAAGTTTATTGGCTTATAAAAAAAAAACTATGATATATTTATTGGCTTTTATAGTAGCAATATATATACCAACAGTGATTTGTTATGTCTTATTAAGTAGACAACTTCATTAAGTAATTTTTTAATAAGTTCCTGACTTCCTGTTATATAAAAGTTTATGCATATTTAAACTTAAAATTATTAAATTAAATTAAAAAAATGTCTTATAAATTGACCAAAAACATTCTCTTATTAAATTGAAAAAATTATTAAAGATCCACTTTTACAAACTTAGGAAATTGTTATCTCTTTTATTTCTTATTGTATATTTTAATTTTAATGTTATCTATTATTTATAACCTCTCAAACATTTTTTTCTTGAGAAAAACGCCAATGTTAATCTAAAGTTTTAAATCTATTAATTTTGTTTTAAGTTTTTTTCAAAAGATATTAATTAAAGGTGATTATGTGACTTACATTTTCACAATTTTTTAATTTTATATGTAGTATTTTTAAAGATGTTAAAATACTTTTTATGAAAAAAGGATATTCTCTCAAGTGAAAAAAAAAAAGCAAATTAATAACTTTCATATTCTATAAATTTATTTTAAATTGTAACTATTTTTTTTTGTTCTTACACATTAACCAATTACCTTGGTATTTGAAAACATTATGTTAACATTTCTTACATCTTACAAACACTCTCTAAGTTTTTAAAAATATTTCATTAGCACTCATTTTTATAGTACATTAACACACCTACAAAATTAAAAAAATAAGATGTTCATAAAATATCAAGATAGTTATTAGTGTAATTTATTTAAAATTTTAAAATGGTAAAGTATGATAATGTCCACCTTTAATTTTTGTTGTTGTATGGTTCATCTTTTTGTTATTTTTTTATAGGATTTATCTTTTTATTTGAAAACTATGGACTCGCATTCTCTTCCATAATACACTAACACATCTAAAAGAAAAGTTACTGCAGATTTAAAAAAAATAATTAGCATAATTTGCTCAAAATTTTAAAAGGGACGTGTGACAATGTCCACCCTTTATTTTATTTTATTGTAGGGTATGGTTTATCTTTATGTTTTTTGTTATAGAATTTATCTTTTTATTTAAAAATATTACATTAATACACTACAAAATAAGGTCTGTCACAATAAAACTTAAGCCAGCATGAATGAAGCATGATATAGTTTACTCAAAATTTTAAGAGGGTCAAGTACAATGATGTCCACTTTTATTTTTTTTTTAAGTTTAGATTTATACTTTAAAAAAATATTATAATGACACTTTTAAAGAAATACATCAGTCTCATTAGGTTAAAATGTTATCAGAGAAAATTCATATGCAGTGACCATTTTTTATAGTTTTGTATTTTTCAAGTGTAAAAGAAACAATTTTTAAAGAAACATATCATTATTCTAAATGAACTTGGATATATATTTTTTATAAGTTAAATATTAGTGTTTTAGTAATGTTAAGTTTTATTAATGATAAAAGTTAAATTATAATATTTTTATATTTTTTTTAATCAACTGAATTATCTTATATTTATATTCTATAGTTTCTCTAACGTAAGCATTATTTTTATTAGAATATATCTTTTTCTTTAGAGAAAAGAGAAACAATCGACCCAGAATGATGAAAGGTAGAGAAAGATGATAACTGAATGCAAATCGAAAAGCTTTGTTTGGGGGTCACCTTATAAAAAGGAAAGTGGACCAAAACCTACTTTTTCTTTTCTTTTTTTCTGCGTTCATAGTCTCATAGACCTATACACCATGGTTTTATATGGTACGGGTGTTTCCTACTAGGTGTGCATCACTTTTGAGGTAAAAAAATTCCATCTTATCATAAGAAAAGTGGTGTTCAATTTCAATTGGATAGGTTTGCATAAGCTTTGAGGTAAAAGAAACAAAAATCTTTCGACCTTATCTAAAAAATTTGTGGTTCAATTTTAATTAGATTTTTTATATAAGAGTAAATTTTTAAATTGGTCTTGAAAGTGTGAGGTGCTAATAAGATGATTTTTGAAAATGTAAAAATTACTTATAAATCCTTAAAATCGTTAGTCTTTAAACTACATTCTTTACTACCAATTTAGTTTTCAAAAATTGTATTTTGTCCGACAAGCTAACGTTTATTTGACAATAATTTTATAAACTGTTTTCAGTATTTTAATATTTAAAATTTGTTTTTCAGTTTTTTTTTTTTAAACTCAATACAATAAAAATATATTGCTTTTTTCATTAATGAGATTTCTAATATGAACAAGTTTTTTTTTTTCATTTTCTCATTTTCAAAACAATTTTTAAATAATACTTACAAAATAATTTTTTTTCTCTTCTTTCAGAAAATAGTTCTTGTACCGGGAACACCCCCTAGAAGACGTTATTTCGATATCATCTGGAGTTTCGTCTAGATGTCGGTAACACCTCAGTTGTAAAAATGTCAACCTACAAAATACAATTAACCACCAGACAATGCAATACCCGAGTACATTTTGGGTATGTAGATAAAGATAGTTATGATCTAATAAACAGGCGGTTAAAACTAAAACATGATTAAGTCGTACTTGGGCCCGATTAGCAAGGTCCACGAGCGCAAACCCATCACGAAGCCTATAAATAAAGGGCAGGTAACACAGGTAAAACTAACTATTCACATTTATTACAGGTACTTATTCGAGATAACCTCTAACTTGAACAACGGAGTGGTTACAAGTATGCCCACCTCGTTTGTCAAAAGGTACATCTCGGCCTAACACCTATTCTATACCAGAGAACAGTGAAGAGGATTAGCGGAATCCATACATAATATAAATATTCATATCTAGTTCTTGAGACAAGAACATTGGTGCCTACCGTGTGACTGTTAAAACTTTTTGCCACTCATACGGTGAACACGAGGAGGAATACCAAAGAGGTGAAGGTGCATGAAGTCGGACATACCTCATCTCAGATGGAAGAGACTCCGGGTGGTACCAACATGACCACCATGGTTGCCCAACTACAAAAGGAGATGGAACAAATGAGGAAACACAATGAGGAAAAGTTAGAGGTCATACGGAGACGCAATTAAGAGGAGATAGAAGCACTTAGGCAAGAAAATGCTAGCATTAGAAACAGGCTAGACAGATCGAGCTGGACTCGGGATGATACCTACCAACCCTCGACCCACACTGATCACACAGCAAAATCAGGACCACATTTCCATACTATCCATACAGCCCCAAGCATGCGCTTAATTGGTATAATAGGGGCAAGAGCTACTCCTTCGGTAATGACCCGCTGGCATCTATTTGTAAACAGAATCATGGAGGTTCCCTTACCAGGAAATTGGAAGGATCTTACCATAGATAAGTATGACAACACTATGGATCCGGACGAGCACATCAATGTTTATGTGACACAAGTCTGCCTATACACCACTGATGATGCAGTACTCTGCCAAGTTTTCCTGACCTCACTAAAATGGGAGCATTGAGCTGGTTCACCAAACTGCCCCTAAGCTCTATTGACTACTTTGAGACACTTGTGTCAAAGTTTGGTATCCAATTAGCAACAAGTCGACCTCACCACCTGACCTCTATAGTATTGGTTCATGGAACGATTTGGTAAAGTTGCATTGAACGTAAGGAATCTCACCCCGAGGTTTCCTTACATCACATGGTCGCTGCCTTACCCCCTGGCAAGTTTGCTGACAGTCTTTGCAAGAAGCCGACGACATCAATGGATAAATTGAGGAGGAGGGCAGCCAAGTACATACAGTTGGAGGAGCTATTGAAGTTCAGAAATCAAACTTGGACTGAGAACTTAGAGGGGGACTGAAAGGATGATAGGAATAGAGGGAAAAGAATGAGAGAAAACCCTAGGGAACAAATGGGACCCAAGTATGCCAATTATACCCTTCTCACCACTAATTGAACTCGGATACTGGAAGAAGCTCTCAATTCTGAGCTCACCCCGTCACTTAAGAAGGTTTGCACATCCCGGAATGTGGATCAATCTAAACATTGTAGATACCACCGTAATTATGGTCATATTATAGAGGAATGCATAACCCTAAAAGATAAAATTGAGGAACTAATATAGATTGGACACCTGAGGTAGTTTGTCAACCAAAGCCAAAATAAGGAACGATTGGAGGAACCTTGGCAAGCCCAAGGATGGAAGGATAGAAGAAGACGGAGAAGGAAGCCCATGATAGACACCAGAAACTAGACAGAAGTGATACCCCTACGAGGGGTCATTAACACTATATTAGGAGGATTTGCCGGAGGTGGCGTAAGTAGTTTAGCCTGGAGAAGACATCTACGAGTAGTCCAAAATGTAGATCGCATGCTGCCGAACCTCGCCATTTCTCAACCATCTCATCCAGCCATCACTTTCACAGACATGGTTTTAAAAGCATGGACTAGCAACAAGATGATCCCATGATGATCACCATAGACGTAGCCAACTTCGCCGTAAAAAAAACTCTTTTGCCCCGAGGATTAACGAGGAAAACTGGCTATAACCCATTCAAGAAACCAAGTAGTTCGAGGTAGGTGGAACAAGACGAACCATGAATTTGAGCACCAAGCTTACAAAGCAAAGTGAGACTCTCATTACTAGTATCTTCTTGAAAAACGCTGACCTATTAGCATGGACAGCCATTGATATGCCTGGGGTGGACCCAAAGATCTTGTGTCACAAACTTTCTATATTCCCCTTACCTAGACTGGTGTCCCAAAAAAAGAGAAAAGTGGGAGAAACCTAAAGGAAGGTCGCTATTGAAGAAGCAAGCAAGTTGCTAGACTTCGGATTTATCCACAAAGTACATTACACGACCTGGTTAGTCAACGTCGTCATAGTCCTTAAAGGAAATGGAAAGTGGTGCATGTGCACAAACTATACTAATATGAACAAAGCATGCCTAAAAGAGGCATACCCTCTTAACATTATAGATCGGTTATTTGACAGAGTCGTTGGACACTGGGTAATGAGCTTCCTAGATGCATATTCAGGATATAATCAAATTTGAATGTACTCACCCGATGAGGATACAACATCTTTCATAACAAACAATGCCAATTATTGCTATAAGGTCATGCCTTTTGGCTTGAAGAATGGAAGGGCGACGTATCAACAGCTAATGACAAAATCTTTCATAATCGAATTGGAAGAAAATTTGAAGTTTATGTAGATAGCATAGTGGTCAAGTTAGATAGTTATGAGAAACATGTTGATGACCTGTCAGAAACCTTCTCCTTCCTTAGAGAGTACCATATGAGGTTGAACTCAACAAGTGTGTCTTCGGGGTTGAAGGTGGGAAATTCCTCAGTTTCATGCTCTCGCACAAAGGGATTGAGGCTAATCCTGATAAGTGCCAAACAAAGTCCATATAACCAAAAAGAATTGCAAAAGCTCACAGGAGGTTGGCTTCCCTTTCAAGGTTCCAAGTTTGTAGACAAAACCAAATATATGGCCAAGTTATTGAGAAAAGATTCCAAGTTTGAATGGACAAACGAGTGTGAGACAGCTTCCGATCAAAGCCTTCCTCTCTGCCCCTCCAACACTCTAAAAGTTGGTCATAGGGGAAAACCTTTTGCTTTATCTCTCGACAACCGACAAGGTCGTCAGTTCAGCGGTCATCTAGGAGCTTAAACAACTTCAAGAGCCTATATACTTCATCAATTGAACTCTTCACAGCCTCGACCAAAGGTACCATATTATGGAAAAGCTTGCCTTAGCCTTGGCCATAGCTTTAAGGAGTCTCAAACCGGGATATCAAGTGGTAGTCAAAACAGACTACCCAATCTGTAAGATCTTGTGCAAACCCAAGCTAGCAGGACGAATGATATCTTTGTCAGTTGAGTTATCCAAGTTCAACCTCAAATATGAACCACAAGGACCCATTAAAGCCCAATGTCTAGCTGACTTCATCTGCAAGTTACCTCCAACTGTCCAAGACAACACGCCTTGGACCCTTTATGTTGATGGATCCTCGAACAGATAAGGAAGTGGATTCAGGATAGTCTTGGAAGGGCCAAATGATTTGGTGTTGGAACAGTCGATGAAATTTAACTTCAAGGCTTCCAACAACCAAACAAAATATTAGGCACTGATAGTCATACTCAACTTGGCCAAGAAGATGAGAGCAACAAGGTTGGTTTGCTGAAGTGACTAGCAGGTCATCGTTTCCCAACTCAGTGGAGAGTACCAAGTCAAGGACCCTATTTTATTGCATTATTACCATGCAGTCAACAACTTCAAATAGCATTTTGATCACCTCACAATCGAGCATGTTAAGAGAAATGACAACAGTCGAGCCAACATCCTCGCCAAATTGGCTAGCACTAAGAAGTTGGGTCATCATAGGATAGTTATCCAACATACCTTAGGGGATTACACGTGACTCATGTGACCACACCAATAATAATAAAATCGTCATCATAGGATAGTCATCCATAGGTTCACATGGCAGAACCTTATATGTCATTTCGGCATCCCTCACACTATTATCACGAATAATGGTAAGCAATTTATTGATAAAGGCTTTCAAAAATTCTTGAGGGGATTACACGTGACTCATGTGACCACGTCAGTACAGCACTAATGTGTGAAAATCGTAAGTGTACGGTGTCAAATAATAATAATAAAATCGTTCTTCCACAGGGATTGTGCGTTTGGTAAAGAATAATTGTTTATAATTTCTTTTAATTTTATAAATAATTTAAATTAATAGAAGAGAATTCAAATTCTATAACTAATATTAATAAAAATAAAAATAAAGTGAATATTAAAATCAAAATAGGATAACAGTTTTTAAGAAAATGGTAACTAAAATGAAAGACAGATTTTTTTTAGATTTTTTAATACATGGGAAAGATAGCAAATAAGTAATATAATAAAGGAAGAATAATTCAAGGATTGAAAATCCAAATATTAGCAAACTTCCAGAATTGGGGATATCACACCATAACTGCCTATTGAATCAAAATTAATTATCTTTTTCAAGGTACGAAGGTGTATCTAATTGAATTGATCCTTACTTTCGTGGTAGCTATGTTCAATTAAACTCATTAAGTTCCTTGCTAATTCATTGAGTCCTCGAAGGGTTAAACCTACTTTCATGATTTAATTCCTAAGTTCCTTCCTTAGGGTTCCAATAATTAAGCTCACCTTTCGGTCCTTTCCTGATTATCTATTACTACAAAAACGGTTATTAAGTGTATTGCTTCGATAGAATCAATAGAGAAGAAATTAAGAGAAACCAATATAAGAACAATAAAAATACTTATTTCATCATGAATAGAGTCAAGAGTTAAACCTAGTACCAGAATAAAAAGTCTACTCACACATGTTCATGACTATAAAAAACAAAGAAAATAAAATTCAACAAACCCGGAAAAAGAGTGAAAAAAGGGAAAAAAGAAACTTCAAGTCTTTCTCTCTATTCCGTATTTGATCAAAAGTTCAGGACTCCTAGTTTGGAATAGAAACCATGTATTTAAACTAACAAGATTTTGATGTATGAACCGAAAAAGGTCATAACAATAGAGACATTAAACTGATTACACAAGAGAGTGCATATTTTTGCACAGGAGTACAATCTTTCATTAATTAACTCATAATTCATTTTTTATTCTGAATTTCATCTAGAGCTCCAAGCTTCACTCCAATGCTCCAAATTAGTCCAAAAGGCTAACAAATTATATCCTAAACACAAAAAAACACTAAAAGCATAACAAATTCCAAAATATAATTAAAAACACCTAAAATGCAAATATTAACATAAAAATAGATAAAATTCTAATTAAAATAAAACCTAAAAAATATAAAAATGCAATGCATCAAGCACCCATAGACAAACGGCCAGCCTGAGGTCGTAAATAAAGATATATTTCAAGAGTTAAAGAAGAAATTTAGTGTGAATAAGGGTAGATGGACCGAAGAGCTGCTAGAGATCCTATATACCTACAAGTGCACACTACACTCAGCAACCCAGGAGACTCCTTGTAGCCTTACGTATGGCATGGATGCTATGATCTTGATTGAAGTAGGGGAACCCTCGCTTCAGCAACAGCTATACCACAAAAGCAGTGGTGAGGAGATGTTAATGGAGTTGTTCTTACAACAGGAGTTAAGAGACAAGGCAGTCATACAGAAGGAAGCATGCAAGAAGGGGGCTACCAGGAAATACAAAACGAAGATTAGAACGAGGTCCTTCAAGCAAAGAGGCCTTATTTAGATAATGCAGGGAAAAAGCCCGACAAGAGCCCACATAGGGAAAGTTTGGATCAAACTAGAAGGACCTTTCAAAATCAATCGAAGTCCAGACAACAGAGCTTATAAACTATAGCACCTATCAGGTGAAGTCTTATTGAGGTCGTGGAATACAACACACCTCAAATTTTATTACAGTTAGTTTGCTTATGAAATATAGACTTATGTACTCTTTTTCTTACCACCAGTCTTTTCCCGAGGGGGTTTTGGTTGAGGAGGTTTTAATAAGGCATCCCTTTTGATTAATAGAAACAAGTCTACCTTCTACGAATATGTTGTCTGCTCAACTGTACTTTAAAATGCAAAATACGTCAGTGCCACACTAGTCTAAAGACTTCCAAAAAACAAATGACTCTAACTGATACACTCTCAAAAGGGCAGTTTTGTTCAAACAGATCAAATCCTACTGATGAACTCTCGGATTAAGAACATCATTCATTTCGCCGATGTAACCACGATTCATACAAATAAACAAATACCCCAAAAAAAGAACAAACAAAAAAATCAACACATACGTAAGACCGACATCATTTCAACACATACGTGAGTGCATCATAGATCAAACATGCTCAACTTAGTAATAACTTAACAAATAATAATAATAATAATCAAACAAGCAAGCTGGTAAACAAAATCTTGTATACTCCAAAAATAAATTAAGGGTACTTCTCATTAATCAGCATCCCAAAAAGGCATATAAGTTACAGGAAGGGAGCCATATGATCAACCAAGGTATAACAAAACAATTGCCACTAACAATGGTCTTTAAGCGACCGCGATTACAACTAACCACTAAAAAGAAAACAAAAGCTTTAAAAATAGAAGTCAAGTAGGATGAGCATCATCGGTGGTGGTTTCGACATCAGTTTCCGGATCCGGGATCTCTTTCTTAGAAATCATGTGAACCTCATAAATGTCATGATCCACATCGAATTGGGTCACATCGACCTGGTAAAGAAAGGCAGCTTGGTTAACAGCTTCTTAAAACATTCAATATGGCAAATTTCGATGATTGCCTTGGCCTCTTCCTTGATGTCGGCTTTGTTAGCTTCTAGTGCGACCTCTCTTTTTTATGCCTCTGCCAAGTCGGCCTTCGCCTTCGTGATTTGATCCGATGTTGTTTTTAGCTCTTGCTCAACAAAGAAACGATTGTCTTCATCGACTTTCACCTTTTCTTTGAGATTAGCAACCTCCTCGAAAAGGTGAGTATTAGCTGGCAGGGCTTCGACAAGAGACATGTGGGATTCTTAAAGCTATTTCTTCAATTTCTCCCCGCCTTTATCCTTCAATGCATCTTGAATTAGCCTTTGGCTCAACACCCATGCATGGGCTTACAGTTCTATATAGCTGGCCACGATCTCCTCAGTTGTTAGACCATCAATCAACTCAAGCTCCTTCACGATGTAACCGATTATTTTTATTTTCTTCCTCATCCTTAGGTCTGGACAGAAGAACACATCCATCATAGAGGTGTTGGGTGAATATATTGGCTTCTCAAAACTCAGAGTCTTTTGAGTTAGCTTCTTAGAAAGGGCACCAAACTTCTCGCCCCAGTTCGACTCCTTCCTCTTCTTATTGTCCTTCCTCTTCCTGGTATTATTGGGTGGTGGAGGTAGTAGGTTGGGAAAACCAACACCTTCAGGCCCTACTGCCACCTCCTCTTTTGTGCTTTCTTGAGCTTAACCCTCACAAATTTTCTTGAATGAGAACCAGGAACCCTTCAGTACTTTGTCGACCATGACACCTACAAAGACAAAAAAAATTAGCCAAGTTAAATTACAAACTAAAAGTAAATTGATAAGGATAGCGACTTAATATCTAGCCTAGGGTCAGGTTCAGCAGACAACATTAACTTTAATACAAACTTCATAAGAAGTTGGTGGGGAAGATCGTCTAGAATGGACAACAACTTTGAGTCGTCCTCCAGCATATGTGACCTTGGCCACTCATTGTATCGACATGGGTTTAGCATCCAATAAAAAGGAAACCTAGGTCAATCATTCTTATCATATATATACTTACAACCTTGAGGACCGACACCGACCTCAAAAAACCCTCTCTTGAAATCCTTTAAGGAAGAGGTATATGGACTAAAAAATAAACATTCTGCTGACCTGTAAACGAGACCCACGTTGGGGTCTCACCTAGGCGGACATGGTAGTGGCATAGGAAAATCCTAGGGTTGAGCTCTATGTACAATGCTCTGTAGAGCGTTCAGAATAACTGTAGAGCGGCCCAACTATTAGGATGAAATTGGCTTGGTGCCACATTCAACACGCATAACATGACCATTGTGAACTCATCAAATTGGATTCATACATGAAACTCTGAAAAAAGAAGATCATACATAAAAAAGAAATCCTCGTACGAATTACCTTGACCAAAACAAACCATGTTTGGCTTTTTACAAACGTCTATACTAAACATATCCTCCTTTGCTTCTGGCGGTAAAGGTCAAAGTTATCTACAATCCATTGTAAGTCTCTAACTTTGGTATGATACGACTTATATGACAAAAAAAAAGGCTTTATCCACTCATATCCTATAGGCGTAGAGTCATTGCTAACTATCTCGGTTATCGGGTTGGTTGCCAAAGTTAACTCCCCTACACGAGCTGACACCACCTTCACAAAATTAGAGACTTCGCCTCTAGTGTCCTGACTACCCACCTTGGAACTCTCGCACTCTCCATCCTTCGAGAATGATAACCTATTATGGGACGACATGCTCAGACTCTTCGACATTATACACACGTGTTACTTACAAGACGATGAGTCTCAGATAATCAAACAATAATACAGTTTAGAGTGTTAGGAAGCATGGTAGAAAGCATAGCCACACCTCTATTTATAGGTTGCTTGCCCATCAAGCCCAACGTGCCAGTCAAGGGTACTTGGGAATCCACTTGTCAAAGAGCGGGACTACCTAGGCGCCTACTCTAAGCACCCCAGTTTCCCAGAATTGTGATGCTTACTATGCCATGTGCGTTCCATCTGCCCAAGCAACACATGCACTTCTTGGCATATATTGACCATGTTTTGAATTTCGGCTCATTATGGTTGATTACTATTCCCATTTGAGCTTGGGAGGCACGTGTACTGGGAACACCCTAAAAGACGTTATCCCAGCATCATATGGAGTTTTTTTTAGATGCTAGTAACACCTTAGTTGTAAAAATGTCAATATATGAACACAATTAACCATCAGGTGATGTGATGCTCGAGTACATCTCGATATTTAGACAAAGATAGTTATGATCTGATAAACAGGAAGTTAAAATTAAAACATGACTAAGTCATACTTGGGCTCTGATTAGTAATGTCCATGAGCGCAAACCCATCACGAAGCCTATAAATAAGGGACAGGTAGCACATGTAAAACTAACTATTCACATTTATTATGGGTACTTATCCGAGATAACCTCTAACTTGAACGATAAGGTGGTTGTAGGTACATCCACTTCAGTTGTTAAGAGGGGACATCTCGACCCGACACCAATTCTATACCAGACAACAGAGAAGAGAATTAACGGGACTCATAGATAATATAAATAATAATAATCTAGTTCTTGAGATAGGAACAATTCTTGAAAATTATTTTTAATTTTTTAAAAAAAATAAAAAATAAAACAAACCAATCAAATTCTTAGTATTTGAAATGTAACTTAAAAAAATGAATAATTTTCTTAACCAATTTGTTTTTTCTTAATATATCACACTTTGATCCAACTTGAAGATTTTATCATTTGTTTAATCTAAATTATATTGGTTAATTTTTTTCATTTTAAGAAGGTAAAAGCTATTTTCTACTTAATAAATAAATGAGAGGTTTCTGAAAAGGATTTTGCTTATTAGGTTTAGCTCAATCTTAGAAAATTAATTTGTGAAGTGAAAAATATGCTTCTAACACACACCTCATTTATATATTATTAATTGGTCACATCACTAAATAATGTAGGATTTCTAACACACACCTCTCAGACCAAGGTCTGTACATCTCAAGCGTAAAGTTTGCAATAATGGATACTTATGAGTGGTTCAATAGCTGGTGACACAATAGGCTTAATAGCAACAAATTGCTAAAATAGACTTTGATATCATATTAAAAATTATAATCCTTTACTTCGAAGACTTTACTTCTTGAGTGTGAAGTTCACATGCTAACTATGAGTGATCTCCTACCAGGGGACATGATAGGTTCAATAAGAATAAATCATAGAAGACTTACTTCTTATACCATATTAGAAATAAGTTTTGGTTATTGAGTCTACCTTAATCTTACAAAATTAACTTAAAATATAAGATTTACATCTTACTTATATACTTGTCATATATCATATAAGACTTCTTCTTATTATAAAAGACTAGCGAAAACACATGCATTGTCGCACTTGTGTATTCACATTAATTTCTATTTTAATATGTTATAACATTATTTTAAACATTTACAAGTAATTTTTTACGATATCAATATTTTAAAGTAATTTTTTGTTTAAAGTTATAAGTTTGGTTTAGTGGTAAAACTTATGTTTGAGGAGTGAGGGGTTGTGGATTTGAGTCTCTCATATGACATAGTAATTTATTTTTTAACTTTAAAATATGTGTAAGGATAGAATAGATATTTTGAAAAGTGGACATAAAAAAGGAGGTATTCCCTTTATTAATACTATAAATATAGTATATAATATAATATGTATGTTGATATCAATATTTTAAAATAATTTTTTTGTTAAAGTTATAAGGTTAGTCTAGTTAAAAGTTTACGTTTGGGGAATGAGAGATTGTGAGTTCAAGTCCCTCTTATAACAAAGTAATTTACTTTTTAATTTTAAAATAGATGTAAGGGTAGAATAGGTCTTTTTAAAAGTGGACGTCAAAAGGAGGTATTTCTTTTATTAATAATATAGATAAAAATTATAATTGATCTTATTCATAACTTTAGGAGGATTATTAAAATTAAAAATTAACTTCTAGTCATATGATTATTTATAAAATTAATGTGCATTTGTTTAATTAAATCATTAATATAATTTAATTATTTATTTTTATAGTTTTCATTTGTCAAAATAAACACTAATTACTTGCATATTCACTCCTTACACGTATTTAAATATGAAGTTGGCTTCCAAAAAAAAAAAGGTTGGCTTTAAATTTAATTAAGATTTAAATAGAAATTTTCTCCCATTAAGTTGGATATTTCTTTTAGTTTTGTAAGATTTTTTTCATTATTTATTTCTTGTAATTTTTTATTTATTATATTTCTAGTCATTTTTCATGGTTTTCTTTAGTATTGTTCTGAGTTAGCGAATACAATGTTATCTATACTATTAATAAAGGAAATACCCTCTTTTGATGTCTACTTTGCAAAATACCTATTCTACCCTTATACCCATTTTAAAATTAAAGAAATAAACTAATTTGTCATAAGAAGGACTTGAGAACCCACAACATCTTATGTTCCAAGCATATACTTTACCATTAGGCCAACCTTATAACTTTAAGCAAAAAATTACTTTAAAATATTGATATCCAACATACATAATTGTCCAATTGTATCAATAATGTATAATATATGGTATTATATTATATAATATATATCTATACTTCTATACTATTAATAAAGGAAATACCCCTTTTTATATCTTCTTTTCAAAATACATATTCTATCCTTATACCTATTTTAAAATTAAGAAAAGAAACCAATTGGTCAAAAGAGGGACATGAACCTATAACTTCTTATTTTCAAAACATATATTTCATCACTAGACCAACCTTATCACTTTAAGCAAAAAATTACTTTAAAGTATTGATATCCAGCATACATAATTTGTCTAATTATATTTATAATGTATAATATATGATATTTTATTATATATTATATATCTATACTATTAATAAAAGCAATACCCCTTTTTTATGTTTGCTTTGCAAAATACCTATTCTACCCTTACACCTATTTTAAAATTAAAAAAATAAACTAATTTGTCATAAGAGGAGCTTGAACTCATAGTCTTTTATCTCCTAAACATATACTTTACCACTAGGCCAACCTTATAACTTTAAGCAAAAATTTACTTTAAAATATTGATCAAACATATATAATTGTCTAATTGTATCTATAATGTATAATATATAGTATTATATTATATAATATATATCTATATTATTAATATATACTATTAATAAAGGGAATACCCCCTTTTAATGTCTACTTTGAAAAATACATATTCTACCCTTACTCCTATTTTAGAATTAAAAAAATAAATTAATTTGTCCAACATTACTTTAAATAAAAAAAAAAATTACTAGGCCAAAATTATAACTTTAAATAAAAAATTACTTTAAAATTTGATATCCAACATACATAATTGTCCAATTATATCTATAATGTATGATATATGATATTATATTATATACTTTATATTATCTATACTTCTATACTATTAATAAAGGGAATACCCCATTTTTATGTCTACTTTGCAAAATACCTATTCTACCCTTACACCTATTTTAAAATTAAAAAAATAAACTAATTTGTCATAAGAGAGATTTGAACTCATAACCTCCTATTTCCCAAATATATACTTTACTACTAGCCCAACCTTATAACTTTAAGCAAAAAATTACTTTAAAATATTGATATCCAACATACATAATTGTCCAATTATATTCATAATGTATAATATATGGTATTATATTATATACTATATATTATCTATACTATTAATAAAGGGAATACCCCTTTTTGTTGTCTACTTTGCAAAATACCTATTCTACTGTTACTCCTATTTTAAAATTAAAAAAATAAAATAATTTGTCATAAGAGGGAGTTGAACCCATAACCCTTTATTCCCAAACATATACTTTACCACTAGGTCAACCTTATAACTTTAAGTAGAAATTTACTTTAAAATATTGATATCCAATATACATAATTGTCCAATTATATCTATAATGTATAATATATGATATTATATTATATACTATATATTTATTATATAATGGGAATATGACCTTTTGGTGTCCACATTTTATGATTATTTTATCTTGTAAACATTTTATGATTGTTCCCACTTTCAAAGTATAACTTCTCCCTATTAATAGATGCGTACATTTCATGATAAATATTTTTAATAAACATGCAAATACATAGAATGGGAATATGACCTTTTGGTGTCCACATTTTATGATTATTTTACCTTCTAAACATTTTATGATTGTTCCCACTTTCAAAGTATAACTTCTCCCTATTAATAGATGCATACATTTCATGATAAATATTTTTAATAAACATGCAAATACATAGAATGGGAATATGACCTTTTGGTGTCAACATTTTATGATTATTTTACCTTTTAAACATTTTATGATTGTTCCCACTTTCAAAGTATAACTTCTCCCTATTAATAGATGCGTACATTTCATGATAAATATTTTTAATAAACATGCAAATACACTAGTGCAACAATATTTTGATTTCTATTCAAACTCTCATCTTTCCATTTTTTATATTTGACATATCCATTGATGATGTGACATGTTTTTATCATGATATCATAAAAAAATATATAAAATTAACAAAATATATTTCAAAACACCAAAAGTATATAATATTATGGCCATAGAGACTTATTAAGCTATTCTATTTATTTTTAAATCATGTTGTATTTTTATTTATGTATTGATATAATTGAACAATATTAAATTACGTGTATGATAAGCGAGGACTCATGGGTCATTTATAAATGGTGACACTCATCTTTTATATTAAAGAGAAATTTGTTTTACTAAGTGAACTAATAACTCTTATCTAAGAAGAAGAAGATGTTATAAAATTATTTTTGAGAAATCATCAATGTTATAAAATAATTAGGTTAGTCGTTTCAATTTCTTATCTAAGAAGAAGATGTTTATTTAAGTCTAAATTAATTAATATTCTAAATTATGTGTTACAAGACACTTTGGAGGTTTTCAACAATTTCATTGTTAATTATGTGGTTGTTTGTATATATTGATGTTTGAAATATTATGTCATTCTTTTATCTAGGAAAATAAGAGGTTATGGGTTCAACAATTTCATATTTTATCTTATAAAAATTGTAATTTTATAGATGAATGGAGGTGTAGGGAGGCGCAAACTTAGGCAAAGAATGAAGGATGAAGAAGAAGGAGGTACAAGATACAAAGCTTGAAGAAGAGGTATCCATAATAGGTATAGGAGAAAAAAAAGAAGAAGTTAAGTTATTTTTTTACCTAAGGGTATTTTAGACTTTTTCCATTTTTATGGAGGTGCAAAGAGAAGTAATTGGGGTATAGAGAGAAATTATCTATCTTATAATATCTTTATGATTATTTGAATGAGATTATAGTAAAGTTTAGTCTCATAAGTTAGGTCAATCATAAAAAACTCATTTAATGGGCCAGAGGATTATAAATTGATCATCTATTAAGTAAACTTACACACATATTCTTTACATTAATCCCTTAGTAAAACCATCAAAAGTTCTAAACTTATCTACAAGGAAATTATTGTATTCTGAAAAGTTCATAATTTTGATGAGATGATATCATGAAAGTAAATTATTGTATCATGAAAGAAATTAGTGTTTCACTATCTAAGAATTTTTTTATGAGATGATATGAAATTACAAACCATAAAGAATTGTTATTGTCGTTATATATATTGATGTTTGAAATTGTTGAACCCATAACCTCTTATTTGCCTAAGTCTAAAATTTTATGCCATTCTTTTATTTATGTTTGTATGTATATATATATATATATATATATATATATATATATATATATATATATATATATATATTAATAAAGGGAATACCCCTTTTGATGTCTACTTTTAAAAATACATATTCTACCCCTTACACCTATTTTAAAATTAAAAAAATACATTAATATGTCATAAGAGGGAGTTGAACACATAACCTCTTATTTCCCAAAGATATACTTTATCACTAGACTAACCTTATAAATATTATAAAAAATTAAAATATTAATATCCAACAGACATAATTTTCCAATTATACCTATAATTTATATTATATGATATTATATTATATATTATATATTATATCTAATTTGTCATAAGAGAGAATTGAACTCATAACCTCTTATTTTCCAAACATATACTTTACCACTAGACCAACCTTATAACTTTAAGCAAAAAATTACTTTAAAATATTGATATCCAACGTACATAATTGTCCAATTATATCTATAATATATAATATTTGACCTTTTGGTATCCAACATAATTGTCCAATTATATCTATAACAAAATATATTTCAAAACATGTCACATAACAATTTATGTTTCAAAATATAAAAAATTACAAAAGATATTAAATTAAAACCTTACAATTTTTATAACATATTAAAATAGAAATGCGAATACACAGGCGTGATAGCGCCTGTGTTTTCGCTAGTTTAACATAATTTTAATATTTTTTATAGGTCAAATAACATAGTTTTTACATTTAAATAATTTAAAAATTATTAGAATTTTATTTAAATAGAATTTTAAATTATTCAAAAATTCTGTTTATGTTATAATGGATGTATTTCATGTTAAATTACAATTTTTATGAGATAAAATATCTATAAAAAAAACTAATACACTAAATTACTTTTATTATTATAATAAAAAATTAAGTTTGTTTGTATAAATTTCAAAAACTAATTACTTAACCAAATGTTTCTATTTGTGATGATACTATAAAACTAATTATAATATTATGATGTAATATACTGATATCGTTGCTATTGTGACATTGACATTCTTGCTAATGTAAAATTTTATCGATGCTTTACATTGATTACTATTAATGTGTTGACATGTCACGTGATAATGTGATCTTTTTGCCAACTATGATGACATCAATATGATGACATATATTATCATTAGCATATCTATTTTTATAATATTAAAAATATAAATTAATTAATGTAGCAGTTACATAATTTAAATTATAGTAATTGTAATAAGATAATAAAGTTAAAATTATATATTCAAGTAAATTTTCAATTCTTAATTTTTTAAAAATTATTTTTATATATTATTTAAATTAAAGTAATATATAATTTGATTTAAGGATATCTAAGTAAACTAAAATAATAAAAAACAATGTAGCATGTTATAGTCGGGTAAGGGTGGAAATAGGTTAGGTTATCCGGGATTATGGCCTAGCCTAATTAAATTCTCGACTTATTTAACAAAAACACTAAATTTAGGTTTTTAAAAATTTTATTGAATTAGATAGACTAAATATGGACTTTATAAATTAAGATTAATAGACCAAATTATTTGTTTAAGTATAATAAAAAATTAATATACACATTATACTTATATATTTAATATCTTAATAAATAAATAAATTCAATATTCACATTGCAAAAAAAAATTTATATTATTATCTAATCATAACTAATTATTTATATAATTTTTAAAATATTAATTATAAAATAAATAAAATTATTATATATATAAAATTGTAATTAAATAATGTGTAAAACTTTTAGCATATATCCTTTCTTATTAAGTAAAATCACTCTTGATTGGAACCAAATGCCAATCAATAATGCAAGTCTAATCTATTTCCATTGATATGAGTCTCTCTTTCTTTTTTAAGGTTTGACTTATCTTTTTAAGATTCTCTCTTGACTAAAACATCATTTATTTTAAAAACTAACTCTATTCATTGAAATAAACTATACTTTTTATTTATATTCATTGAAATAAACTAATAAACTTAAAAGACTTTCTAAATGCTTCGAAGCTTATATTTTTTAATTAAATAAACATACAAAAGGTCTACACGTAGCTTATTTTCCAGATATTCTAACCCGGTATAAATCATTTATATTTATTTTAATTATTCTGAAAGCTATACTTATTATTTTATCTTATTAATTGATAAGGTAAAAAACTTTATATCAATAACACATCAAAATGAAAGTCTAAAATATATATACATATGCATAATCTATGCTATTAATAAAGGGAATACCCCCTTTTGATGTCTACTTTTTAAAATACATATTCTACCTTTACAACTATTTTAAAATTAAAAGAATAAACTAATTTGTTTTGAACTCATAACCTTTTATTACCCAAAGATATACTCTACCACTAGACCAATTTATAACTTTAAAAATAGAATTACTTTAAAATATTAATATCCAACATACATAATTGTCCAATTATATCTATAATGTATAATATATTATATTATATACTATATCTATACTTACTATTAATAAAGGGAATACCTCTTTTGATGTCTACTTTTCAAAATACATATGCTACCCTTACACCTATCTTAAAATTAAAAAAAATAATATACTTTACCAATAGACCAACCTTATAACTTTAAGTAAAAAATTACTTTAAAATATTGATATCCGACATACTTTAAAATACTAATTTTGGGTTTAAGTGGTTGTGGGTTCAAGTTCCTCTTATGTCAAATTGATTTATTTTTTAATTTTAAAATAGGTGTAAGGGTAGAATAGGTATTTTGAAAAATAGACGTCAAAAGGGGGTTTTCCTATTATTGATAGTATAGATATAGTATATAATATAATATCATATATTATACATTATAGATATAATTGAACAATTATGTATGTTGGATATCAATATTTTAAAGTAATTTTTATCTTAAAGTTATAAGGTTGGTTTAGGGGAAAAATATATTTAGGAAATAAGAGGTTATGGGTTCAAGTTCCGCTTATGACAAATTAGTTTATTTTTTTAATTTTAAATACGTGTAAGGGTAAAATAGGTATTTTATAAAATAGACATCAAAATAGGGTATTCCCTTTGTTAATAGTATATATATGCATACATTTCATGATAAATATTTTTAATAAACATGCAAATATACAGGTACGACAATATTTTGAGTTCTATTGAAACTCCCCTCTTTCCATTTTTTTATATTCATTGCATATTTGACATATCCATTTATGATCTGACATGTTTTTATCATGTTATCATAAAAAAAATATAAAATTAACAAAATATATTTCAAAACACATCACATAACAATTTGTATTTCAAAATATAAAAATTTACAAAAAATATTAAATTAAAACCCTACAATTATTATAACTTGTTAAAATAGAAATGCAAATACATAGACGTTGTCGCGCCTGTGTTTTCGACAGTATTTATAACCTTAGCAACCATGATTATTGGAACTTATCCATAATTATGTAAAAGGAAACAATAACAAAAAAGAAAACATTAAAATACACTATACAAAACTAAAATCGTAACAAAATATCTTTACAGTGTCAGTTTTATATTATTTTTTCTGTGTCAGCTTTATATATATACAAAACTAATACCGTAATAATATATAACAGCTCTTATTCTCGTTCTCTCAATCAGGTTTTAAAGTATTTTGTTTTCTAGGTGTAATTTCTCAAAGTTAACATCAGTACATTTAGAATTTGATTAGTTTGATTTTATTTTTTAATTTTTGAAAAAAAATTTTAAGAATAGTTTTTAAAAATTATTTAAAAAAAAAATTATTAGTAAACATTATTTAAAAACTGTTTTGAAGATGTAAAAATAGAAAAACTTGTTCATATTAATTAAAATTTCATTAATGAAAAACAAAAAACAATATATTTTGATTGTATTTTGAATTTTCAAAACAAAAATAGAAAACTAAAAAGTAAAACTACTTTCAATTTTATTTTTTTTAGTTTTTAAAAACTAAAAAAGTCAAAACTGTTTTTGAAAACTGTTTTAAAAAAATACTACCCAAACAAGTTTTTTAATTTTTAAATACTAAAATATCGATAAAAATTTTATAAAATTATTGTCAAACAAACACTTAATTACACGTAGCTTAAGTATAGATATCTTGCCTCAACATTTCAATATTTCTAGAATGAGTATTCATTTTAGCAAAAAAGTACAAGATGAATGAATGGTCAGCCACCCGAAAAGAAGACCTGGCCGGTAAAATTTCCCTTGGTGAAACACTGCCTTGTGGCTGCAACTAAATTCTTGTAAATTATCAAATACATGATAAAAATAAAGCTACGTTTCAATACATTCAACTAATTTATTTATTCACAATAAAAATCACAAGCAAATATGAAAGCTAAACCAGATATGTCATTAACATTTACAAGCAATAAAATTGTTAGAACGACTTAAAGTTGCAGTGTGAATTTTTCAACATTATGAACCTGTGCTGTGCTTATTGTTCCCCGGGTTTTCTGTTACGCACACTTGGGCTAGTTTGTGCTGGTGGCTGGCAATGGTACACTTATGGACATATGCTATGATAACCTCGGCCAAGAGAAGCAGCACTTCTTCCAAATGATCCTTCTAATGAATATAAAACATGTAAGGATAGTTGCAATTAGCATTAAGACATAATTAGAATGATAATCAAGAATTTTATAGACAGATACGAAGTTTAGAGAACAAGTAAATCTACAACTTTCAGCTTCTTGACTTGAGAGATAAACCCTAAACACTTCGAAAATGGAATGTGCAAAGCCTGCTTCTTGACTTGAGAGAATGAATAAAGATAAAAAACAGATGAACACTTCGAAAATGGAATGTGCAAAGCCTATTGTATAGGATGGGGAATATTCGGGAAAAATGTCGGGTATTCGGCCTAAAGTGTTCGGCCACTAACTCAAACACAACCCAACCCCAACGAGAAAAACAGTTGGCGATAGATTAAAAGATTAATCAGCCTAAACCTCGATTATTATCTGAAAATCAACCTGAAGACTATATGAACTAGCCTTAGACTGATTAAGGAAGACCCAACAGGCAAAAGTCTAATTCATCCCTATAAATAAGTAATAGATATTGAGGTAAAGAGAAAGGTATCTTTTTTGAAATACTATTCATTACTCTGAACCGAACCCTATCTGACTTGAGCATCAGAGTGTTTTTTATAGGTTCCCCACCTGTTCAAAGTGAGTTCTCGGAACCCGAGCCCAACATGTAGGAGCAAGGAAAAGCAAGTGACCGAAGTCAAGTGATAGAAGTTAGTTTGACAGGTACATTTTGGAACTCATCATAGAGCCCAAGTAAAACCTTAGATACCACTAGTATTAACTACTTGCTAGCTATGGCGAGAACAAGGAGTAATGGAGGAGTAGCTAAGAATCAAGCCAACAAAGGAGCGAGAACTAGGACAACGACTAGAAATCCCAAAGTGGTGGATGAGTCTAGCCTAGCGGAGGTCCTCAGGTTATTAGAGGAAGAAGTAGTAGAGCTAACGCGCAAGACAACTAGGATCCGAAACCAAAACCAAGCAAGGGGAAGTGACAGGTCTGGCCACGTGGGGGAAGACTCCCATGGAGGAGAGTCAGCATCGTCTACAAGAAGTCGACCTCCTACAAGCCAGTCTATGACCCTCTCAAGGAGTCGCCCTTCCCACAATCAAAGGCGAGCCAAGAGCCCCTCGAGAAAGGTGCCACCCCATGCTCGACCAAGATCGTCCAATCCTCCTCTTCTGCAAGCGGTGCCGCCTTTCGAAGCAGGTAGCATGGGGGTAGGAGCAACATTAACATTTAGGCCCCATCACCCCTTCTGATGCAACTCTCCCCAAGCCATGATTGAACAATTGTTGGAGAAGGAAGTGCAACCTAGGATCTACTTTTAGAGGTCTTTCGGAGTTTTGAAATGGAGGTGGAAGACAAGGAATGGTAGTGGAGGTAGGCGCCATTTCTTATGGAAGAAGATAAGCCAAAGAGGAGGCTAGCCACAAGGGAAGAAACCCTTGATAATATAGAGAACATGAACATGAACACTCTCTCAAGAAAAAGAGGACTCTAAATATAGAGAAGATATTTCTTTCATAAAATGAGTCTTAAAAGATTACATGAGGTGTAGAGCTTTATTTATAGAGCAAGCATGGATCATGGGCCTAATACTCTAATGAGAACGTCAAACTAGGCTAATGAGGGTTTAATTGGCTTAATCTAGTGTTGATTTAGTATGTGCTCAATTAACACTAAGTTAATCTAACTAAAGATCCAAACATGACCCTAAAAATACGGATCTAGATCCTAAAATGTGGATCTATGTTCCCTCTTGTTTGAATTTAAATTTTGGAGGGAAATAACATGGCACTCCCAAAATTCAAATTAAAATAAGAAGTAACTAGAATCATCCATGTAAGAGAGAGAATAGTTTAGGTGATGTCAAATAAGGAGACAAAGAGACTCATGTGTCTCCTACATGCTTAATGTGTTGGTTAAAAGGGTGTAAAGAGGAATTAGGGGTATAGAAATAAGATCCTACATGTCAAAACCCTTTAGGACCAAGCCCAATTAATTAACACACTCCAAAAAGAGACTAAACACACCTCCTAAGGTAAAATGAACCTAAAGGCCAAAATACAATGCCGAAAATTAAACTAGCTACACTCCTAAAATCCTAATGACTTAAAGGTGCTTATACAAGCTTAGAAATGGTCAAATTAATACAATTAAATGGGACATGTCCTAAACTAAGCTCCTTGAAGCTTCATCCAAGTCATGCTCCTTTCTTATTGGTCCTAGCTCAAGCCCATGCTAGGGAGGATTACACCACCTTCACACCTGAGATAATAGAAGTACCACTCTTGGAAAGTTGGAAACACGTCTCCTTGGAAAAATATGATGGGACTTCGAACCCTAATGACCATTTGGCCACTTTCATGACCTAAGCAATAATGTACACTAAGAACCAAACATCTGTATGTAAGATATTCCCTATGTCCTTTCAGGGACCAGCATTGAACTGGTTCATACAACTTCCTCTGCCTTCAGTGGATAGTTTCCAGGCCTTGGCGGCCAAGTTCGGCAACCAATTCGCCACGTCTCGACCACATCGGTTCACTTCCCAGGCACTAACGACTGTCAGACAAGAGAAAATGGAGCCTCTCCAGTCATTCATAAACCGTTTTGAAAAGACACCTTGAGCATAAAGGACTTACAACTAGAAATAACCTTCCACACCTTTTTAACTAATCTCTAACCAGGAGATTTTGCGAAAAGCATGATTCACGTTCCAACGAGGAGTATGGACGAGATGAGAAGTCGAGCTGTCTCATGTATAAAGATCGAGGAGTTGCAAGCCTTCCAGAAGAAGGCATTGGAAGCCCCAAGCCAATATCCAAAAGAGAGAGAAAAGGGAGACAAAGGAAAAAAGAAGGAGCAGTTCAATGATAGGCCACCTAAAGGGCTGAGATACAATCACTACACCCCTTTGAACACTTCATGTTCTAGGAGCTTAGAACAAGCTCTGGAAGTGGAACTTTTGGTCATGCCGATGAGGACTAATACGCCACCAGGGGCAGACACTACTAAATATTGCAGGTACACTGGAATAAGGGACACTCTACTAAAGAGCGTTCAACATTGAAGGACAAGATAGAGGACCTGATCAAGCAGGGCCACCTAAAAGACTACATCTATCAATAGAAAGGCACATATTATCATATGGCCACAGAGAGAATCAGGATCGAGATGATCGTAATGGGAAAAGATAGCAGGATTGCTCTTGAGAATACAGGAGGAGGAGCAGGAGCAGAAATAGAAGCAGATTTAGGGAGAGAAGGAATACCTATCAGGGAGGTTATCTGAAAAAAGTTATTAACATAATAGCTAGAAGATTCGCAAGAGGAGGGGCCACCTCATCCTCCTGCAAAAGGCACCTTCACAGATGGTGATTTTCAAGCCGTAGACCCACAACAAGACGATCCCATGGTCATTAATATGGAAATATCTAATTGTATTGTGAGGAAAACCCTTGTGGACCAGGGGAGTTCGACAGATGTGCTCTACTCGAAAACCTTCTAAGAACTTGGCATTCCAGAAGGTCAGTTAATTCCATATGATGAGTCACTCATTGGGTTTGCAGGAGAAAGGGTAGCAACACATCTTAAACATATTGCTGGGAAGACCCTCCTTCAATAAGTTGGGAGCCATAGTATCCACCCTGCAACTAGCCATGAAGTTCCCATCCGAAGAGGAAAGGATCACCATGGTCCACGCTGACCAATGTGCTGCCAGAGAATGTTATTTGGCCAGCCTAAAAGTACGGCTTGGAAGGACAAGTACAAGACTCATGCCATCAACACACTTACACATCCAAACTCTTCAAATTTGGACTTGGACCCAAGGTCTGGCGAGACTGATAAAGCAGAGTCCACTGAAGACAAATAGCCCTTCTAGATAGGAAGAGAATCAACTCAAGTCACGTATCTCGGCTCCTCTCTACCAAAGAAGGACAAGAGGGAGATCACGACAGTGGTATGCAAGAACTTAGATTTATTCCCCTAGACAGTTGTAGACATGACGGAGATAGACCCCCCATTTCTTGTCTCATAAGTTGTCAGTCTGCACTTTCGCAAAGCCTATGGCGTAGAAAAGAAGAAAAATTGGAGTCGAAAGGTTGAAAACAGCTAGATAGGAGGTCGAGAAGCTCATAGTTGTAGAATTTATAAGAAAAGTGAAGTATGTCACCTGGTTAGCCAATGTAGTAATGGTCAATAAGCACAATGGAAAGTGGAGGATGTGCACAAATTATACTGATCTTAACAAGGCATGCCCCAAAGATGCATAGTCACTGCCCAAAATTGATAGGCTAGTGAACGGGGTAGCAGGCCACAGCGCCCTTAATTTTTTAGATGCTTTCTTCGGGTACAATCAAATTCGGATGCACCCTATGGACGAAAAAAGACAACATTCATTACCGAAGACACCACATACTACTACAAGGTCATGCCTTTTGGCTTAAAAAATGCGGGGGCTACATATCATAGGCTCATAGACAAAGTTTTCCATCGGTAAATTGGGAGGAACATGGATATATACGTGGATGATATGGTCGTCAAGTCCGAAGAGGCCTGAAATCATGCCGAAGTCATCATCCTGTTTACTTCATAAGTGTCATCATCACACAAGAAATTGAAGCAGGGCAACATCCTGTTTACTTCATAAGTCGCATCCTTCGGGATGCCGAAGTCAAGTACCAAGTAGTGGAGAAGATGGCTCTAGCATTTGTGAGTATGATAAGGCGCTTAAGGCCTTACTTTCAAAGCCATAAAATGGTTTTCCGTACTGACTGCCCAAATGCAAGATTGCTGAGAAAGACAGAACTAGAAGAAGAATGGTGGCTTGGTCCATAGAACTCTCAGAATTTGACATCTGCTATGAGCCGAGAGGCCCCACAAAGGCTCAACTATTGGCCGATTTCCTCAATGAACTTCATCCCACCGCTGAAATGTTGAATAACCAGCTGACTCAATGGACCGTGCACGTAGATGGGTCCTCGAAGAGTGGAGGAAGTGGAGTAGGAATCATCATAAAATGACCAAACGGCCTCACCATTGAACAATCGCTGGTCTGAAACTAGCCAAAGAGATAGGGGCCAAAATGGTTAGATGTCTAATGGACTCCAAGGTAGTGGTCAAATAGGTCAATGCCTCATTCTAGGTTGACTAGCCGAAGTTGCTGAAGTACTATCATGCCTTCAGGAAGATGCAATCTAAGTTTGACAAGGTGGAAGTAGTTCATATACCTTGGGACCAAAATGAAAGAACAAACCAACTCGCCAAGCTAGCGAGCACAAAGAGGGCAGGATAACTCAAAAAAATCATTCAACAAGAGTTGCCATCACCGAGTATAGAAGTATGTGCCATTTTGGTGACAACAGACAACTAGAGAAAAGACATTAAAACTTACACACAACATATGAACTACCCACAGATCCAGTATAAGCCAAAGTGTTAAGGGTAAAGGTAGCTAGGTTTACAATAATTATAGGGGAGTTATACAAGAGAGGGTTTTCGACCCCCCTACTCAAGTGTTTAGCACTAGAAGAAGCCGATTATGTCCTTCGAGAAGTCCATGAAGGTATTTGCGGCATGCATACAGGGGGAAGAACTTTGGCTGCTAAGGTTCTAAGGATTGGGTACTATTGGCCCACTCTTCAGGGAGACTGTTTAGCCTTCATAAGAAGGTGCACACAATGTCAGAAGCATGGAAACTTGATCCACCAGCCAGTAGATGACCTGAAGGTAATTGTAGCCCCGTGCTCGTTTTGCATGTGGGGATGAACATTCTCAGCCCTTTTCCCATAGCAAAAGGGTAGGTAAAATTTTTATTGGTGACCATATATTACTTCAAGAAGCGGATAAAAGCAGAACCCTTCGCCACCATCTCAGCACACAATTTCCAAAAGTTCTTTTGGAAGAATGTCATCACGAGGTTTAGCATCTCATATGTTGTGGTCACAGATAATGACTTCCAGTTCACAGACTGAAAGTTAAACTCCTTCTTGGAAAGGTTGAACATCAAACACAGGGTGCCTTTAGTCAAACATCCGCAATGGAATAGCTAGGTTGAAGTTGCAAACAAGGTAATATTGAGCGAATTGAAGAAGAGAATGACTGAGGCAAAATGAGGATGGGCCGATAGATCTCAAAAATCCTGTGGGCCTACAAGTGTAGCCCACAATCATCAATGAAAGAAATGTCTTTTAGACTGGCATGTAGGACTGACGTTATGGTCCCAATGGAAATAGGGAAACCCTCACACAGGAAGACTCATTTCAATGAGGAGACCAACCAAGAGGCCATGCTGACTATGTTATATTGCATAGACGAAGACCGTGATAAGGCCATAGTAAGCACTAAAGCCTACAAAAAAAGGATGACTCGAAGATTCAACATGAAGGTCCAAGCTTGGGAATTTAAGAAAAGCAACTTGGTTTGGCAAGCAACTAGGGAAGCTAGGAAGGACAGGGAAGTAAGCAAATTGGCTCTGAACTGGGAAAGACCATTCTGAATTAATCAAGTTCTTGGCAACAACACTTATAAACTCAAGGAGCTATCAAGCAAGCTCATCCTTGAAACTTGAAATTCTACCCATCTGAAGCACAATTATAGTTAAACAATGTAATGCAAACACTCTTTTTCTTACTCAGTTTTTTGTCCCCAAGGGTTTTTACTAAGAAGGTTTTTAATGAGGTTTGCCCATGACATAATGAAATACTACTCTTTTTTTTTCCTAGCACTACTTATCTTTCCTAAAGCTCTAAACTTCTCACTACTTCACCCAGCATAGAAAAAAAATGCCCTACCAACTCACCAAAGAGTAGGGTCTAGGCTGCACTCACAATTCAAATTAAGTGCGCTACCTACTTGCCGAAGAGTTTGGTCCAGGAATCACTCACAATTCAAAATAAGTGCCCTACCAACTCACCAAAGAGTTCAATCTAGGCAGCACTCATAATTCAAATTAAGTGCCTTACCAACTTGACAAAGAGTTTAGTCTAGACAACACTCGCAATTCAAATTAAGTGTTCTATCAACTTGCTAAAGAGTTCGGTCCAGACAACACTCACACCTTAGACTAAGTGCCTTACCAACTCACCAAAGAGTTTGGTCCAGGCAAGGCTCGTGGTTCAAATAAAGTGCCCTACAAACTTGCCAAAGAGTCCAGTCAAGGTAGCACTTATAACTAACAAAGTACAAAGACAGGGTCATTTAATAAAAGCAAAGAGAGTAAGTCCAAGGATCCGCTGGGATAACATACTCCACCACCTCGCTAGAGATCACAACCCAAGCAAACTATAGCAAATAAAATCATGACAATAATACCCAAGAAAATATACATGTAAAGAAAACAACACTCGCATAAGTCAATTAGCTGAAGAAAAAACAAGAAAATTTCATTATATATTGTCAAAAGTACAATCGAGAAGTTTGTAAATTAAAATCGAGAAAACTGAATACAAAAAGTTTAGAAGGCTGCACCTCGGTATACACTACAAAAAGTCAAAAAAGGACTATACCTTGGCCTACACACCACAAAAAAACTTAAAAGACAAGGGCGTCAGGGACTCAGCTGAACCTCAGCATTCCCACCACTATCCACTTCTTCGACATCCTCATCTTTAAGCCTTCACATGAATAGTTTGCGAGGGATAGGCATCATGTAGGGGGCATGTTCGTTAGGACTTAGGTCGTCAAGCACATCATCAAAGTGCCTAAAATATTTGCGGAAGAAGTCCCAGTTTGAATCAAACTTGAAATCCCGGGGGAATGTACTGAAGTGGTAAGCTTGGCGGAAACAGCTTCATGCTCAATGTATATATCTTTTTCAGCCTGCTTCTGGTACTTCGGGTAGCCTTCCTTCACGGCACTAAGATCTTGGCTTAAGAGACTCACGACTCTTCTTGATGATGTATGCTCCCCAAGCAAGGGCCCTATCACTAGGGTCATGGATAGGAGAATAGAAGAAAATATGGTTAGAGTAGAGGGAGGAAGATCTCACCTTCATATGACCATCAAGTTATGCAAGTCATGACTTATTTACTTGTAATTTTTCTTTTAGGAACCTAGGATTTTATTTTGGACATGTATTAGTCCATTTAATTTTTTAGGAGGTGTCTTAATATTAAGAAGGGGTAAGATTAGCTTTTGGGCCTTTATTTAGAAAATAAGGGGGTAGTTTGATAACTACACCCTCTTTTCCTAAATAAAACCCAAAACTAATAAAGGAGTAATCTTGGCCCTTGGATGAGGTAGCTTGGGCACCAATTCTCATCTAAAGTAGGGGATTGATTGGACTTTGGGCTTCAATCCTTCTCCCTTGGATGACTCCTTTTAATCCTAGCTCTTCCTTTCCTTCTTAACTTGTCCAAGAGGTTAGCTCCCTCTATAAAAAGGTGCTCTTTCACACTCTTGTTTTTTTTACAATTTATTGAATGGAAAAACCTTGAGTTGGCCAAAATTCTCTTAGTGTCCACCCTTCTCTCTTTGAGAATTCCTTAGGTTTATCAAGGGTTCCATCCCTTGTGGCAAACTTTCCCTCTTAGGCTTTTCTTACCTTAAATGGCGCATAAAACCACCTCACTTCTTACCTTTCAAAAAACCATTTCACCAAAGAAGAAAACCTCTAGAAAAAGATCAAGGGAGGCATGCATCATTTGGTATCAGAGCATTGGTTCTAGAGGTCTAAACTCTCTTCCTACCTCATTTATTTTTTCTTTCCGTTTTCCTATTTTATTTTATCTTTAATTTCCTCAATTTTTTCTAGCTTTCCATTGTTGTTTATCATTTTCATTTATGTCTTGAGTTTATTGTTTTGAGTTATAATTTATTTGCACCATTTATTTTTTGTTTGATGCAATTTATATTATTCTTTTCTTTGCATCTATGTCTCTCCCATATTCATTAATTTCCGCTTAAGCTTTGAGTTGGGTGCTTTCTTGCTTGAATTTTGGTTTTGAGAATTTCTTGCTAAAAATCCATGCCGTTGTGGTGAATTCCACAACCTTGTAGTCAAGAAATTTAGACCAAATTCTTGTGTTTCCTTGCGCCTAGTTGCCTTGTTTTTGCCTTATTTTTAGCTTTTATTTTTCACTTTTATACTTTTGTGTAGTTGTCTATAAGTCATGTTTATAGTTTCCCATTTTGTCAATTAATTCCTTTTAAGTTTAGCCTCTTTTGTTTTTACAAAAAAGCTTTTGAAACTTCTTAAATTGAGCAACATAGAGGGTCATACGTCATGTCTAAGTCTCTTTAGAGATTCATGTGTTTTTAGTTTCAAGCATATTCTTCAAAAAAAATAAATTCCAAAATATTTGCTCAATTCCCTTTGTCTTTATGTTCCTTATACACATAATTAGTAGCTCATTTGTGTGGTAAAAGTAGTTTTTTTTTGTGGGTACTTTCACTTAAGTTATAAGTTTGGTATTTGTGTTCAACAAATTACTAAAAACTTAACAAAGCGTAGTTGCACAACATTATGCTAGCTCATTCCAATTTGCATGACCCAACAAATATGTGCAAAAGCAACTGTTGAAGCATGTGTAGCTGTGCAAAATAGCACAGCACAATCATGCATAAATGGTGCACAGCCTTGCACATTACAACATGCACAACTATGCTATTTAATGTATGCTTCAAGAGAGACACATGAAAGATGGCACAGGAAGCATACATGCTGTAAAGAAGTTTCAGCCTATGCAACAACAGCAATTCTGGCCTCATTCTAAAAAGGACAATAGTAATGACCTAACCCGATGACTGAGACCCTTAGCAAATTCTGCAATCAGTTGAGGAACCCATTTAGACCCATGGGTATGACCCAATCTCCCACTATGACAACATGTCTTGGTCTAGGGAACCCAGCCTAGGAGTTAGAATCAGCTCCTTTCTGGTCCAAAATTTGCTTCCAACAGGATCTACTTGCACTGCTTCTTGCACATTATCTGCATGCTGCCATGATGGTCTAGTTTGTGTCATTAATTGACATTACTCTCCTTTAGGAGATAAGACATTTGCAGCTAGGTTTGTTTTGTTAGATTGATCGTTAGATAAGACATAACTAAGCAACCAACATGGTGTAACATGATTGATAGATAATCTTATTCTTTGAACATGTGGTCAAGCCTTGGACAGATCGAGATCTTTGTACATGGAGAAACACATGTTAAGAAAGGTTAACCCCTTACATGAATCTTCGTACCTCAAGGGATTACTCTTGGGCTCTGGGCCAAGAATACCTAAGGAAACAAAAATATATATAACTAAGCAGTAAGCAATTTGCCTACTTAAGCTTGCTAGTTGAGTGTCATAATCCGCTGCACTAGTTAGTATTTTGGGTTTTTTTAATCATTACAAATAAGTTATATCAATCCCAATTCCCAAATAGCAGCACAGAGTGGCCTACCCCAAAACTGCTATATCGTGATAGCTGATAGTGGGATCAGGGATGGCTGCTATACTAAAGATTGTATATACAAGATAAATAATTTATAATTTACACTATACAAAAATACATGCTTTAACAATCATAGTTGAGACACTGCAGCTATTATTATACCAGATTATTAACAGTGTTATATTTAAAACTGAATTTGGATGGGAAATTTTTTAAGCCATTGATAACCAAATGCTTGAATTTTATTTTAAATTTATTATATGATTTGATACTCTAGCCTATTTTTCTTCATGTAAATTAAGTAAAATTATATGAGCAATTTAGATCACAATACACAACTATTGCAAAAGATAAGAGCATTAATTGAAGTAAGATGTGATGAATATATCTGTATAACCGGTATAATATCCACGGATCGCATTCATAGTCCTACTTCTAAATAGGTCACATGCGACCATCCTCTATAGTACCAAGCCAAAAAGACAGTGTCCTCAATACACAAAGAGAAGAACTTTTTTTAAAGCCAAAAAGAGATAAATTTCCCTGTACAAAGTATCTATAAGGCGCAAACGGAGAGAATATATCTAATACTAATATTTACAATGAATGAAAAACATCAGAAAAAGTCTAGATGAGATGGACATGCTTAGAAATCACAGTAAAGGGATGTCAAGTAGTATGCTGGTGATTTGAAAGTTCACTAATCCTGAGTGATAAACAACCTGATTGTTGGATCAGGTTCATCTTCCATGTGCTGGGACCTACGATCCAGATGGGGATCGCTCCATACTCACTAACTTGTTTAGGGTCTATAATAAAATACAAGTATAACATGACAAACATAAAACATAGATGCAATGAGAATACATCCATTTTCTAAGCATGACAGGGTTTATAGTAAGTAAATTTCCATGCAAGTTAAGCTTTTAATTATATTTTAATTTAGCATAGAAAAGTCTCAAACAACACATGCATTATGTTAAAAGTAGCAGCCCATTTTCATTTAAACAACACTAGTATATAATTACATAAAACTAATTCACAGATCAGCTATCGGCCCATAAAATGGGTTCACTAGTAAAGCCAAAATCTACTAAAAGTTCAGGTACAACATTTGGTATTTGGTAGCTGTAAATGTATGTGTATATGTAGAATTATTACAGAATGTCTTTATTTATTATGACAAGTGAACAAGATCACTATTGATTATATAGGATTTGTCTAATAATGATAGGTATCAATCTAATAATAGATAATAAGTAAACTTTCTATTAGGATCTAATCCTAAGGATATTTCAATTTAAGTTTGAATTTCATATAAAGAGTGGCTTTCAACCGGATGCGCCTTTTTTTTCCAGAACATGCAACTTCATGAACTCTAAAGCCAAGGGCACAATGACGAATTTATTAAGGATGACTACTCTTTTTACTTTCCAACCAGTCTTGATAAAAGTTAAATGCTCTAACTGGTTGCCCCAATTTTCACCACTTATTAAAAAGAATATGAATGGGAACATGATCATTCAATAAATCAGATTTTAGTATTTTGACATAGAGCTCTTCAGCCCGTTTCATCTTTCCTCTAATACATAACCCCCTAACAAGCTCAGTATAAGTTATTAAATCTGGTTCATACCCCCCTTTCACCATCTCATGATATAATTGTAGAGCATAATCAAGAGGTCTAAAATTACAAGCAGCACCTATCAACAAATTATAGGTAACCATATCAGGAAAGAGGCCTTTTGAAATCATCTCTTCCTTCAGAGAGCAAGCACCATAGAAGTTTTCCCTCTTCACTTGTGCAAGAATTAAAGCATTATAAGTAAATATATTGGGGGAAACACCAAATGCCAGCATCTGATCTCTTGTAAAAAATGCATTCTAAAGATCATTATATCTCCCGTATAAATCAATTATAAGGTTTCATATTAAAGGATTTGGCACCATTAAATTGTTCAACATACACCAAAGCAAGTTTTTTGCTCTAACAATCTCTCCATCAAAACAAAGTCCTCGAATCACAAGCTGGTATGTAATTTGGTCAGGCATAATTCCAATATTAGACATAACTCCAAGGGTATAGCAAGCCTCACTAATTTTTCCTTCCTTCCAACGAGCACCAATAAGAATATTATAAGTAAAAGGATCAAGTAAACCTTTCTTAAACATCTCACACACATAACCATATGCAAGGTTAATTTGTTAACTATCGCAAAATCCATTGATAAGAACATTATAAGCTACAACATCAACTTTAGTACAATTTTGAAGCATCTCATTCCAAAAAAAAAAGATTTAGAGCCGGAATAATTGTTCCATTCTTAAAGTAACTATCCATAAATATAGTAGAGGTAACTAAATCAGGTATATCTTTCTCATCATCATCCTTTAATACTTCTTTGAACATCCTTTTAGCTTCTATTAAAAGACCTTTCTCACACAGTGCATGCACCAGTATGCTACAAGTAACCCTGTTTGGCATAATCCCAGCATAGGCCATAGTGGAGAATAGATACAAAGCCCTATCTACACCATTAACCACACAATAGCCCTTAATCAAAGTGATATAAGTAGCACAGTTGGGACGGGGACCAAATTCTAACATTTCTTTGACAACCAAGTCTGCCCTCTCCAGAAAATCAATTTTGCATAGCCCATTTACAATATGGTTGTGCATAAACACATAAGGCATAACACCTTTCTGCACCATTTTTCCCCGAAGCCGAACAGCTACTCCCAACTTGTCATCCAAACACAAACATCTAATTGTGACTGTGTGTTCAACATCCTTGGGTTCATATGCATATCCTATTATTAGACCTGTCTTTACCCTGCAACATAGGTAAAGCATAGGTTTTCCCTGCAACATTTCACATATTAACCAAAAAGTCACTCATTGGAATCCCCTTGCATCTTTATCTAACATATACATAAAACAAATATACTTTCACATATAGCTAACAACAAATCTATTTTTAAATGATAGGAGCAGATCTAGGTCATACAACCATATATGGATTTCAAGAGAAGCTTTTAAAACACCAATCATATAGGTTACTTCAAAAAGTCATGTGGCCTCTTAAAATTTTGGAGTTCATTTGGAAGAGCTTCTTTATAGATTACTTAGACTTATCTTATAACATAACACTTGCATAAGAATTTGAAAGGCCTTTTGAAAATATCTTATCTGTAAGCTATTTTTTGATAAATTCAATAACTTGTTTATTAGGATAACTCATGAAAATGACCAACAATTTATATAAAATTGGTCTACCATGCTTCCTATTCTATTACAAAAACAGCTAAAGCCTAAGAAAATGAAAAGGATGCAATAGGCTTCTCCCACAATTTAAAATCATCTTATGCATAAACTAATTTATAGAACTACTCATCTTATATCAATTAACGCATAATAAGCTTAATATTAACTTAGGGAAAAGTTTAAATGTTCAATTCACTTTATCATGTTATTTTCTACTCTTATAATTCTTATTGAAAACTTTATCCAAACTAGACCTTACGCATACTCATTTACATGATAAGCAGTTATTCCATAAGTCTTTAATTAAGTCCCTGCTTGATAGCCTATTTAAAAATTTGTCTTGCCCCCTCTAAAACTTGTGGCAAAAGTTACAAAGTAGTTGCTTTGGTGAATGCACATTGATGCTTAACATACTGATACATAAACACAGACTGATTTTAACTCATGAATAAGTTAACTTTAGCTTATGAAAAAACTTATTTCATTTTTTTGTTTGGTTTTCCTGTAAGTGCATAGAGAGAACTAAAGAAGCTTATCCCAAAACTAGAAGCTAAAAGCATTTTAAGTGGGAATTGTTTCACATAAAAATTATTATTTTCATGTAGTGAGTTGTGTAATATTCCAAATTTATAGTAAAATATTTAATTATATTTAAATTTTATATTTTTTTTTTTTAAAAGCAAAGATTTATTTGAAAGAGAAACCAAGAGTTTCTGAAAATACAAGGATGCAGACACCATACTACTTGATGTTCAATTAGAACGTGGTAATTAACCCTTCAGCGCCTAAGACATATTTAATAAGCACTCTCTCGGATTAGCATAGCAGTCTGAGAGTACGCACCCCCTATTAAACCCAAAAGAGTATGACAACCATTTCCACGAGATGATCTTAATAGTCATCATAATGTCTACTGACTCCACCTGAATTCTATCAAAGACAATCTGGTTCCTAGTCATCCAGATTCCCCAACAAGCAGCCAGCCAGAAAACATACCTACACTTCTTTTTTCTCTTTCCAACCACCCATGCTGATGATGATAAAAACAGTTGATGCAGATCCCCCGGAATAGGTCCGTGGATTCCCAGTCAGCTCATTATATTACTCCACACTAATTGAGCTTTGGCACACGTTAGGAACAGATGAGTCCTGCTTTCCATATTGCTTCTGCAGAGAACACATAGAACCCCTTCTTCTGGAATCTCAACGCCTCTCTTCAGCAGATTATCAATGGTGGGTAGCCTATCTATCAATAATCTCCAAGAGAATGCAATTACCTTTGATGGGAGTCTATCTTCCCACATGCGTCTCAATTGATTCGATTCCACCTCGGAAAAAGTCGTTGAGTTCTGATGCGAGCTCAGTACTACATAAGCCTCAGCTACCGAGAACCCTCCATCCCTGCTAGACCTCCAGATCCATCTATCCAAACTGTCGACCGCAATTACCACTGGTTGTAGCATAGTTAGTAATTGACTGAGTTGATCTTCTTCCCAGACAAATAACACCCTCCTCCATACCCAACTCTACCCGTCGGTTGGTAGCTTTTTCTGGTTAATACTGGTACCTTTATCAGCCGCTAACCCATAAAGTCTGGGGAACTTTAAACTGAGAGGGCCCTCACCAATCCAATTCTGTTCCCAAAACAACGTATCCTTTTCGTTCCCCACTTTTCTCCTGACGTTTTCCACAAACCAGTCTGGTTTCTCTGCTTTAGGCCCATCAATGTCCCATAAATCCCGCCACCACTGCGAAGCTGAGGCTAAATTGTGCTGCCTTTGATTAGAGTTGTATGTGGATCCATATCTAGTCTCCAGCAAGCTCACCCATATTGCATTTGGCTCTGTTAATAACCTCCACCTCCACTTTGCTAACAGACTCAGATTAAAGCTCCACAGGCACTTCACTCCCAGACCCCCTTCTTCCTTGGGACGACACACCTGATTCCAGCTAACCCACGCAATTTTGTTTTCCTGGCTAGTCCCTCCCCACAGAAAGGACCGTTGTAGACCGGTGATGACTTTTAGGACTTTCTTAGGCACCTTGTAAAAGGAGAATAGGTATAATGGAAGACTTGATAGTACTGAGTTTATCATCACTAACCTTCCTGCGAACGACATTTGTTTCGCCCTCCACAATGCCAATTTCCTCTGAAATTGTTCAATGATTGGTTCCCACATTTGTACCCTCCTTGGATTCGCTCCCACCGGAACCCCCAAAAACTTAAATGGTGGTGATGAGATTGAACAATTCAAAAGATTTTTTGCTGCTGTTGTAAATGAGGCTCCAACATTTAAGCCAAAAAATTGGCTCTTGCTGAAGTTCACCTTTAGCCCCGATGACAGCTCAAACCCCCGGAGTATGGCCTTCAAATACCATACTGATTTCAGATCAGCTTCCCCCATCATCAAAACATCATCTGCGTATTGCATGATAGAGAACTTTGGCTCGGCCCCAATATTGAGCTCTTTAAACACCCCTTTCCCTACCGCTGACCTGAACAAACCAGCTAGACCTTCAGCAACCAGAAGAAACAAAAAAGGGGATAGTGGATCTCCCTGCTTCAATCCTCTCCCCGGCTTAAACTCCTCTGTCGGGCTTCCATTAACTAAAATTGAAACCTGGTTATTCCTCACGATACTGAACATCCACTTTCTCCATGTGCACCCAAACCCCATCCTCGCCAACATATAATCCAAAAAATCCCAATTTACCGAGTCGAACGCCTTCTGGAAATCCACCTTAAACAGAAAACATGGTTTCTTTTTCCGTTTCGCCCAATCCACAATTTCATTTGCTACCAGTACTCCATCCAGGATTGATCTGCCTTGCAAAAAAACTGACTGACACTTTGAGATTAAGTGCCCCATGACTTTCTTCATTCTCAATGCCAGCAATTTAGATATAATCTTTTGAATACTTGAAATTAAAGAGATTGGTCTATACTGTTCTAACCTGACCGGCTTTGCCACCTTGGGAATAAGCGTAAGAAATGACGATGACGCTGCTCTTGGGAGAGCGCCTGACTGATGGAATTCTTGAACTGCCTTTACCACGTCTTCCCCTATTATATCCCAACATGATTGATAGAAATGAAAGCCAAAACCATCGGGACCGGGACTTTTACCTCCCTCACAAGCCCAAACTGCCTCCTTTATCTCCTCCGCTGAAAAAGGCTCCTCTAGGCTCTGCCTCTGATGATCATTCAACTGATTAAAAGACACCCCATCCAAGTTTGTTCTCGGTTGTCTATCCTCGTTAAAGAGCCTTGAAAAATGGTTGAACACGTGTTGCCGAATATCCTGAACTCCCTCCATCCACCCCTCATCAGATGTAAGTGACAGCAAGGAGTTAGCATAACATCTCTCCTTAAAACATCTGCGAAAGTAACTTGTATTCCTGTCCCCCTCACGAGCCCATTTTACCCGAGATTTCTGAAAAATGGACTGTTCTATACGCCTTGCCTTCCCCCAATATTCCGATAAGATTTCTTGTCTCTGGCTGTCACTCCCAGTGACTCCTAGGCCTAGGTGGATATCCGCAGTCTCCAATTCCAGAACTTTCTCAGCTAAGAACTTCTCATCTTTACTCCCATCGCCTTGTTTCCACATCTTAATCTTCTTCTTCAAACCTTGCAGCTTGCACGCCAGCTGGTACAGCCTCCAACCTTGCCCATGATGTTCTGCCCAGAAGTTTTTCACTAGGTCCCTAAATTCTGGCTCCTGTAACCAAATAATTTATATATATATATATATATATATATATATATATATATATTGAAATTTTAACATATAAATTATTTTATTATATATACATTTTTTCCACATCTCAAATAAATTTTAAATAAATATATATATATATATATATATATATAAACAGTAACGTAATGTATAGTAAAAAAAAAAAAAAAAGAAACAACGTGATAAAAAAATGATGAAAAGAAGGCTGAACATAGCAGATAAGGAATGAAGGGAAAAGAAAAAAAAATTTACAGCACGTGAAGATTAGAGAAAGAAGAAAAGCCAACAAGAATTATCTATATCTAATGTGAAATGGTTAACTAGTAATTAGGATAGAAAAAAATAATCATGAGCTTAGGTCTATACATAGCTGAAGTGTAAGGCAGGAACCGTAAAAAAAAATTAAAAGAAGAACTTGAGCAAGAAAGTTGAGAGAATAATAGCAAGTGAGTGCTTATCCAAAAAGAAAATTGAAAGTCTTGTATTATTCTAATTATTAAGGTAAGAGAAAGGAGACATTTATCACTTTTAAATAGTAAACTTACTTGTTTATTTTATGTTACTTTTAGTTATAATTATTTAGTAAGGTGTTACTAACCTCGTTCTATTTATTATTCTAATGTTACTTTTAACTTATAATTATTTAGTGACATGTCCTTCAACTTGTTCTATTTATTATTTTATGTTACTTTTAACTATAATTATTTAATGAGGTGTCTTTGACCTCGATCTATTTATTATTTTATATTACTTTTTACTATAGTTATTTAGTGAGGTGTCTCTAACATTATTATATTTATTATTTTATGTTACTTTTAACTCTAATTATTCATTGAGGTGTCCCTAACCATATTGTCATTCATAAAATGTAAATGAAGTTTTTTTATAGGAATTTCGTCTCTACCATTAGAACTTCTTGGTCAAACCAAACCTTTAAAACACAAAACTATCTTCAACTTTTAAAACTATTTTAAATTTCTTCTAAATCTAATAATCCAAATATTATCCCTAAACCATTTCTGACTTTCAAAACTAGCGTACTTAAACAAAATCTAGACAAAATAACTATTTGATAAAGTGAATGAAACAATGAAGTTTTTGTTCTACAATAGGATTATTATTTTGTGCTTGCTTTTTCCATTTTTCGTCTTTTCAGCTTGTCAAACTTGCTTTATATCATACTACAACTATGTCAACTTTTTTTCAACAATAGTAGATGAAATTGACCAAAGTTGGAAAATTAACAAATGTTAAGAATGAAAAAAAAAAAAAAAAATCAGTCTGCCTTTGATGCAGATAATAGTAAAAAACAAAAACAACGAGACAAAATTATGTAAAAATTATCCCAACACCCTTTTTAATTAATAATAATATGTTTGGTATGGAAATTATTGCAGTTTGATAAGCATTCCCATCCTGTGCTAGTAAATAGGTTAATGATTTAGGGTAAAAAATATGATGCAAGAGATAATTGCGTTATTCTGAGTTTGATGTGGGTATTATAGGCTTTGTTGATTATTGTCTTAGATAAATGAATCTATTTTTATTTATTTATTTAATATATTTTCTTTTAAAAGTGGAAATGTGGAAATTACAAATATTACATGATAATAATTTCTTGGATTTTTTAATACAGAAAATAAGATATAATAGCAATAAAAAAGTATGTATAACACTCATATCAAATCAGGTAGACATTTTCTAAATCTTTTATTTTAAGAAAACATTTTTTTAGCGTAAATAAATGTTCAAGGATTGTCGGTTTGATGATGGTAGGTGGAGAGCGATGAGAAAAAGAGTTATGAATTAAAATTTTTTTACTAATAAAAATTAACATATTAACAATCTAATAATTAGTAAAAAAAATATTCACTCATAAAAATACATTAAAAAGTAATATACATTAACTTCAACATGTGTAATATACTTTTTTTTTCTTATTTTTTATAGTGTGAAACGAAATTTATGTTAATATTTAAGGATATATTTTTACAACAATGACTCATGAAAGTTAATGGCACATAATATCCACATGGTCGTTTAAAATTTAAAATAAAATAAAATATAACTATATATAATAGTTTTTCTTAATTCATATAATTAATTTTTATTTTAAATGGATATTTATTGACTATTTTAATTGCGTATCTGTAAAGTCATTATTATTGAATTATTATTTTTCAGAAAAAAGTATTTTTAAGTAAATAATTGAAAATATATAATTGAGAATAAATTTTAAGGTTATATTTAATTCTATTATAGTCGTATTGATATTTTAAAGATAAAAAAATTTTCTACATACTATAAATTATTGTATTTATGCAATATAATACTTTTGATCTTTTTGGGGTGAATATATTTTTAAAGTTCATAGTACGATTAAATAATAATTTATAAATATAATATTCATATAAAATTAATTGGTATAAAATTTATTTATTAAATCTGTTATTTTCTTGAAAATCTATATAATTTAAATATATATTTTTAAATATTATAATTTAAAAATCTATACAGTGAAACTTATATTATTTTATGTAATAGTTAAAGAATAGCAACATGGCCTATTAGCTCAGTTGGTTAGAGCGTCGTGCTAATAACGCGAAGGTCGCAGGTTCGAGACCTGCATGGGCCAATTATATTTAAAATTGGTTATATAGTAAAAGGTCTATTTTAAAAAAAAGTAAGAATGTAAAATATAAATTAATAAATATGTAAATAATAGTTTATCGCTTAATTCTTAATAATTTATTTTTAATTAACTATTAGCTATATTTAATTACTATTTTTTATATTTGTGATACTAATTTTATATTGTATCTAAAAGCAACTGAATAAAAACAAATGTTAACATCATCAATATTATCTAAATTTTTATTTCTTGTTAAACAATTCATTTGGTCAAATCATTATTTTGATTCATTATACTTTTATTCTATGCACATTCAATTAATTAAATAAATTAAAACCATTGGTTTTATTCATTTTAAAGGATATTTTTATATCAAACAAATTAAGTAACATTATTTTATATAAAATGCATATAATAGTGAGATTGGAAATATTATCTACAAATCTTACGTGAATTGTTAAAAAAATTATAATAAATATATAGTCAATTTTAATGTTATTAAATATTATTTTTATTCGAGTGAGAAAACAATAAAGTAAATTTAATATAATATTATTTTTATATTTATTTTTACTAATGTAATAATATACTAAGTAAAAAATAAATTATATATGATTAAGTTTAAGTTTTGTTGTCTTTATAATATTATAAATAGGTAAAGTGACACATTGTCTAAAATGACTTTTTGAGATTCTAAATTATAATCAATGCTTCATAATTTACAAAAATTCATTTTAATTTTTTTTATTTTGTAATACCTTATTAAAATATCTCTCATTTGTATACGTATAATTTTAAAAACCACAAATTTTCAAAATTTTATATTTTTTCCTTTTTAAAAAAAAAAACAAAACAGGTTCACTGCCCGGTTTTGGCCAGTTCTCCCAATTTTTGACTGGTTTTTCCGGTTCCTTTGGCTCCCATTATTTTGAAAACAATGGACCAGACATTGGGTCAATTTCCAGTTGAACCGGTCGATCTGCTTTCAAAACCACAAAGATGAATTTAGTATAAAAATGTTGGAATTTTAAATATATATATATATATATATATATATATATATATATATATTATGATATTAAAAATTTGTAATTTTAATTTTTGCTCACATGTGTTTCTATTTTTTCTTTATTATCTTAATTAATTTTTCCTCATTTTATTTTTATGTTTTTTTTATTTAAAAATATTATCTTTCTTAATATTTTATTTTATGTTAATTTCCTTATATTTATTATCTTGCTTTTTCTTTTGATGTTACTTTCTTTTTATTTGTTATCTTTCTTAATTTTTTTATTTTTCTATTTTTATTTTTATCATTTTATTATCATTCATGATTTTTTATATTTATATATTCAATATATTAAAATAATCTCTTAAATTTTTTTTAATATATTATAATTAATAACTTAATATATTAAAATAATTCATTGAATATATTTAATATATTACTTTAAATTTTAATTTATTTACAGTATAAATGACAATATCATTTTAAAATAATTATATTTTATTAATATTCATTTATTAATGGTTATCAAACATTGTTATTAAGGTCAGAAGTTGTATTCTCTTTGGACAAATACAACATTTTCTTGTGTAAGCAATACAAATTAGGGATGGCAAAAATACTCATATCCGTGAATACCCACCCGAACCTGCCTTGATTTTGACGTGTATTACCCGATTTGACCAAATATAGGTACAGGTAAGGGTATTACCCGATGTCTTAAATCGGGTACGAGTACGGGTATGAGTATGTGACTACCCACCTCGTACCCGAACCCTTACCCGCCTGTTACAATTTTATTGATTATATAATAAGTTTAAATTTATATATTTAATTAAAAATTTGTTTTTAAGCTTTAATTTATAATTTCTTGTTATTAATTATTCTTTATATACTTTTTAAATTAAAATATAATTAATAACTTAATATACATAATTTATTAATAATAAATAAGTAAATTTAAATTGTAAAAATAATATGACAGGTACCCGCAGGTATACCCAAACCCAAAAATGCCCGACAGGATCAAATCCGCACCTGTCCCACCCTGTTGTCATTGCTAATACAAATCCACTATAAGTTGCATTAGTCAATGAGTTGGGAGACATTTTTTTTCTGTCTCTAATCAAAGTGAAAAAAATATAACACATAATTTATTTTTATAAACAAATATATTAATTTATAATTAATAATTTCATATACAAAAATTTAAATTTTTACACTAAAAATTAATTTAAACGTAAATATATAATATATTTGTTCCAAAATATTTTCAATTATATTTTAAAAAATTATACTATTTTTTTATTATATTTATATAATAATATTAATTTTTATATAAATAAATAATATCTTAAATTAAATTAGTTTTAATTTCTCAAGATGTCATCTTACTTAACATAATTATCAACAGTAAAATTATTTTCTATGAATATTTAATATAGTTACATGTCAAATAATAAAAAAAATATATAATTCTTTTTTTATAAAAGAATATATTTTATGGTACTATGATTACAAAATAATATATTTTTTATGTTTAATAATTTCATATATAAAAATTGAAATTTTTATACAAAATATATATATATTTAAAAATTGCAGTAAATTTTTAATTAATATTTATATAATAATGTTAATTTTTTAATATAGATAACAAAATTTATTACAAATACTGCCATGAATTAAATTATAAGGAGCGTAACTATCAATAAAAAAACACTCCTGAAAGAAAAAGATGTAACTACTGGTTAGGGTTCTTAGGCAAGAAGATCTATTCTTGTCATATCTTTTCATTTTATGTATGGAGCGCTTGGGTAGTATGATTCATCAAGAGTTAGGTTATCTCGTGATGGTTCAGCCTTATCCCATTTATTATTTGCGCAAGCAGATAGAAATCAAGCTTCATGCGTTCAACGTGTGTTAACCTCCTTTTGTTCAATATCTAGGTTAAAAGTTAGCTTAGATAAGTCACATCATGGCAGGAACAGAAAAGAATGATCCAATAGCTAACTGATATTAGGTTTCACAACAAAGTTTCTCATTGGATTTTATGTGCTTATTCAGCGTGTGGAGGGAAAATTGGCTGCTTGGAAGGGATAGTTTCATTTTAAACGTTTATTAATTCCAAATTCTCACGAGCAACACTAATAAGTTTCACCAATTTTAAAATTATCTCTCCCTTACCATACACCACCAATTTATTTCCATTTCGTCAAAATTATTTCCTGAACTGATATTGAAGACCAGCAAAAGACTAAAAACAAGTACAAAAAAATAAAAATAAAAATAACAATCATCAATTACAATAGAGTTTATCTGTATATGTACTTGAAGGCATCTTTTGTACTTTTCAACATCTTAATATATTTTTTTTGACTTAAAAAAAAAAAACAAGTATAATAGAATTGCCTAAACACATCCATAAATTATTGTAAACTCCTTCAGAATAATGAGGATGACAACAAAAAAAAAATGTCATCAAATAGAGTGCAACTCCTCTATTGGATTTCTCCCTTAAAAAAACCAGAAAGATTCATGGGATATGTGGAATCTGCTTAGACTTCGCTCTCCTAATTGAAATGTTCAGTAATGGAGAAGAAATTTTTGCAGTTGAATAAACCCTAAAACCCAACATTGAAAGTACTTGAACAAGAGAAAAAGCAGTTTCAAAGTCCAACTAAGTTCTCAAATGAAAAAAAAGAAAAACTCTAATTCCCCAATGATGTCAGCACTCACGATCAGCCACATTGCTTGCACTGCCTTTGGCTAAAATTCTTGATATAAAATTTCTGGCGTTATTCAAACTTGCAATAATCTCTTCCAACTCAGCTATACTTTCCTCTGTTTCCCTTATGTGCTTATCATTCATACGATTGTATTCATGCAAAAAAGAGGTAACATCTTCTTCATGAGTATGATCCACTTTTAAAGGCACAATCTCAACCTTAGACATTCTTCTGCTTGTGCTTAATTGATATGCTAGCACTTGTAAGCAAACCAACTCTTGTGAGTAAATTTAAGGGTAAGAGAATAGAAATAGCTAACAAATTTTATGTATATAGACAAGAAAATGATAGGAAAACTTTATTTCTGAAACTTTTTATCAGAATTTATTAGAAATCACAAATTTTAAAAAAATAATTATTTCATGATAACTAAAACTCTCTAAAATGGGTAATTTTCAATTCTAACCAGTAGTTTGACCCACCTTTATAGACACACTTGCAAGTAAATAGCATATTGTATTTTCAAGAAGACTAAATATAAGTGTAACTTCCTAAGTGCAATTTTTAATTAATTAAATACATGTTATATTTACAAGAAGAATGAGCACATAAGTGCAATTTCCTAAGTATTTGAATGGTTGAAAACGCTATAAATGAACCTAAACATACGTATTATAAGTAGATGGACCTTAGGTCTCTGGGTTACCTGTAAAATCTAATATGAAACTTAGATGGTATGTGAGTCTTATATGTTGAATTAATTTAGGCCTCGTTCGAGGTGGATGTGGATTTTAGTTTCTAGTTTTGAAATTTCTAAAAACAAAAACTAGTTTTGGTTTTAAGTTTTCAAAATTTTAAAAATAACATTGTTTTTGTTTCCAAATTAAAACATTATTTTCAAATCTTAATCAAAACTAGTGATCGTTGGTCAGAGGTGGGGACCGGTGACCGCCGGTTAGAGGTGGCGATCGGTGACCGTCGATCGGAGGTGACGACCAATGACTGCTGGTCGGAGGTGGGGGTTGGAGACCGTCGGTTGGAAATGATGGCTGATGATCGCCGGACAAAGGTGGCGGTTGGTGACTTCTGGTCAAAGGTGGAGGTCGGTGACTGCCGGTCAAAGGTGATGGTCAATGGTGGCAAATGATCAAATAATGAGCTTAAATAAAAACAGAAACAGAAATCTAAAAACCAAATTTTATTGTTTTTAAAATTGAGTGAAAATTGTTTCAAAAATGAGTAAAAAACCAAAACAGAACCATTTTTGTCAAACATGTTTTCAAAATACATTTCAAAACCAAAAACTATAAATTAAGAACCACTTCGAATAAAGCCTTAGATATGTAAATATTTTAGGCTTGATCCGCAAAACTTGGAAGTTTAGCGGGTTAATCCACGTGTCTTCGTGAGCCTTTACATAATTAATTTTTTCATAAAAAAAATATTTTTTATAAAAATTTGGGGTATTATAAGTAAAAGGAAAAAATCCAATACTTTTGTGATGACATTTATTTAAGAATTGAGAATTGAGATTTTATATTTTATTTGTGTATATTTTAAATTTAAACTATTCTATTTTATATTCTAGAATTGGGAGTTAAAAATATATTGATTATTTGTGATAACATTTAAAATTTAACTATTAAGTGATAAGTAGTCTTATTTTGCTTAGTTATTGTCTTGCAATCTATTATTATGTAATTTTAGATATATTAAATTTTTATAACAATTTAAAATGAGATAATATTTTTTAAAAAAGTTTTTTTTTATGTTTTTATGTTGTTGGCTTGTGGGTCTCTATGGGCTTTATGAAAGGGGAACGTACAGGTTCAAATATAGGGACGAAAAAATGGGCATCCATGGGCTTTGCGAGATGGAAAGGTACTTGCAAAATACCCTCACACAGGATAGATAATTACCTACAAAAATGGGTTCGAGTACAATCGGGTCCGGACTCGTAAAAAAATATAAAGGTATGGTGTTGGTATGGTATTATGATACCTAACCTATCCTGCATCGCACCTTTTACATATATGTGTGTGTGTGTAATTTAATATAATTATATTATACAATATTACATAATTATAGTTTTGAGTGAAAAATATTGCTAAAAATATTATTCGTATTATAATCTATGATAAATAATATATTTATAAAATAATAAAAAGAGACATATAGTATATTTTATACAAATTTACTAAGATAAAAATACAGTTGACAAGAAAATTGAGTCATTTACAATATTATTAAACTTACAACATTATTTCATGTTAGGGAGTATCTTATAAAACTTTAGGGAGTATCTTATATTTAATAAACATAGGTTCATGTGTAATCATATAAAAATTTACGGAGTATCTTATAATTTGTTTTATATTTAATGTTATGTTGATTTTTTTTATATTATGTTTATTTTATATGTAAAAGATATTAATTTATTGTTTCTATGCATAAGAAAGTGTTGGTCGCATGTGTGAGTATGAGTATATAGGTACCCAATGGGTACAGAGATAGAGATTAAAATTGCTACCCGCACAAGTATTGGGCCATGTTGGGTCCATTTTTTAACCATGAGTATGGGGATGGTATTATAGTATCTTACCCATTGTTATTTTATTCAAATATAATGAGCCTGGTTAGGCATTTTGGTGCTTTACTCTAAGCATTGGACTCACTTATGACATACCTTATACTTTCGTCTTTTGGGAAATAAAATTTGTCTTGATTTATAAAAAAAAATTCATTTAGAATACAAGCTTTGCATACTGAGTTTTAGGGATTGTGAGTTTTGTGGATAAGCTTTACACACTAAATTTTAAAGATTATGAGTTTTGTAGATTAAATTACTCGTATGTCCAATACTAATTATAAAGTATTTGGATTCAGTGACTTTGTCATTCATTAATTTTGGTAATTTTTATTGACTCTGGACCATTCGATAAATTTTATGTTCACATTTGTTTATATTTAAAAGTTCTTTTGAATTATTTTCTGTACTTTAAAATCAAATTATCATAAATTATAAAAAAAAAGTAATTAACTGTATAAACTTATTAGATTTTTTTTACGGATATTAAATTCTTAGATTTTTTTACCATAAAAACAATTATGACAGATTAAGAACTACTATAGTATTTTCTGATTTTTAAAATAATTTTATATTAATTAATGAAAAAAATCAATAATATTTTTCTGATTTTAATTTATAAAACTAAATGAATAATTAAATTACTAAAAATTTAAATTAAGTACAAAAATTAAACTATTAGAATAATCTAATGGTTCAATAGGATAAAAGTCACAAAAATTTATATCATCGCAAAATCACTGAATATCCTGTTTTAAATATGACTATTTCGAATACGTGTTTTGAGGTTACATATGTTTCATTTTCTTTTCTTTAACCGGAAGCATGTAACACTATACTAAAGTGATCAAAGTCATTAGGGGTTCACTCGGGGATGTAAATGTAGAATGAAGTATAAATAAATTTAACTAATGTTGCCCTATTTAGTATTATTATTTTTAAATCATTTTTTAACTAATGTTGCACTGAGGTATTGTAGTATTATTCGAGAAATTATCATCAATATTTATTAAGAAAAATATTGAAAAGGTTTTAAAATGAAATGTAGTTTATCAAATTAAATTTTGAGTTCGAGAATCAATTACATGTAGAGAAGTTATTAGCATCTTATGATGTCCATAATAAAGAAGTTACAATTTAATTAAACGTACGAAATTAAATAATTTTAAAAAAATATTTATTTTACCCCTTAAAATATAAAACTATTTTTTATTTTATTTATTAATTTTTAACATTTTAACAATAATAATTTTATTATCGAGACATTTATTATTTATGAAAGATTATTATCATTAATATATTTTATCTTTTTAATTAACTCATTTATTTTTATTTTGTTGGGCTTGCCAGGAGATGACTCCTTCTTCTATGTATCCCCATGCAAAGGAAAATCAGACTTTACATAATTCTTTGTTGAAAATTTTTCTGTGTCGATATTTTTTATTTTTAGTTTTATTAAGATTTATATTTTTGAACCGTCACAAAGTACATCCTTTAATTCAAAATTGACACGGGCCAAACCCATTTTATTAGAATAGTTTTATCTTTTTAGATTATTTTCCATTATTTTAGAAATATAATTTTGACTGATCTTTATGTTTTAGAGATGAGTTATAAGATAACACAGTTGTCACAACTTATGTCTCGAAATCTTGGAATTAAAAAAACATCACATTTAATTAATCTTTTTATCTCTACTAAAAAGATATTACAAATAAAAGTAGTAAAAGAAAGTTAATATTTTTTATCATAAATTATTTTTACATAAGAATTTTACTATAACTAAAATTAACTAAGTAAAAATTTTAAGTACACAAAATTATCATAATTTAAATTCTCATACTTCCTAGAGGTAAAAAAAATTCATATTAAACTATAAGTAGATAAATGTAAATATTTTCATGAGATAAAATTTATGAATTTTCTTTTTTTTATGAATAGATATATAAATGAATTATTATTATTATTATTATTGCTATAGTTAGAAATAGATTTAATTATTAATTTATTATTCATTATTTAACATATTTATATCAACATATTAATATATTTATATTAACTAGATGAAAATAAAAATGTGTAAAAAAAAAGAAAGAAAGAAATAGGGAAAGAAAAAATGGTGTCAATAAGAAAAAAAGCAGTTAAAAGAAAGAAAAACACGTGGGCTAGGCCCAGTACACAGGAATAGAGAGAGAGAAACATGGTGTAGTAAAAAACACAGTTAAAAGAAAGAAAAAACGAACTTGGGCTAGGCCCCCGTACTCAGAAATAGAGAAAGAGAAAATGATGGTGCCAACAAGAAAAAAAACTATTAAAAGAAAGGGGAAAATGTGGGCTAGGCTGAAGTACTTAGAAATAGAGATAAAAAAATGGTCCCAAATAAGAAAAAGAGAATTTCTTCATGCACTTTCATAAGTTCTCTCTACACCTTTATAAAGGTAGAAAAAGTCTCAAATGTCTTAGGTAAAAAAAAAGTATAATCCTAGTAAAAAATTTACAAATTTTCTTACAATTTCGAACACAGGTGTCCGGATTTGTAAAAAAAAAATTTGAAAACTTTTTTACAAATCCAGATAGAAGTGTCTGAACTTGTAAAAAGAATTGCAAATTTGTTTACAAGTCCGGACAAGGATGTCTGGACTTGTGAAAAAAATTTGCAAATATTTTTACAAGGAAGTGCCCGGACTTGTAAAAAAAATTCGGAAATTTTTTTACAAGTCCAGACAGGGGTGTCTGGACTTGTAAAAAAAGCTAATGTACCAAGATAAGATAAATGCAAAGCTGAACCACGAAGAACAAAGTAAACATAGAGGGCAGGAACAACAACGCACAAAGAAGAAGAGAAAATCACTGATTAAGTGAGAAGAAAAAAGAAGTCATGCAAGAGAAGCTAACGAGATATATGAAATGAGACATGTGAAAACGAGAGAAGTGCATATGAAAGAGAAGAGAAAAAGTTGCGTGGTAATTAAATTTTTACTATTTTTCATTAAGGTTTTTTTGTTATTTTGAAAAATTATAGAGAAAAAGTGTTTCGAGGCTCACGAAATATGTTTGTAACTGCTCTTGTAAAATCTACTCATGACAAGTTAGTCGAATACTTTGTTAAAAGAGTTGTGGAAGCGACTGCACAATTAACACAAGACTGGCGTTACTGCAAAAAATTAATGGATGCCATGGAAGAAAACGAAGCCGCTGCATCAATGCACACAGTCAAAAGGTATGACACAAGGAACAAAAAGTTCGAAGTCACTGAAACATTCTATCATGCCACACAAAGAGGAGGTCAAACATGGGTTGTGTTGCTTGATAAACATTATTGTGAGTGCGGAGCTTTCCAAGCATACCATTACCCTTGCTCTCACGCCATAGCAGCATGCGCTCGCGTCAATATCAATCACTATCAATTTGTTAATACGGTCTACTCTCTACAAAACATAATACAAACTTATTCCACAAAGTGGAATCCATTAGGAAATGTAGAGACAATGCCTCCAAGAAGCAGATCATTCATTGTGCCAAATCCAGCGTTGCTTCGAGGATCATGTCGTCATAAATCAACCCGAATTAGAAACGAAATGGATTTAAGAGAGTCACAACCCTGAGCTACACTTACATGTTCAATTTGTAAACAACCTGGTCATAGAAGAAATTGTTGTCCAAATGCGAACCCATAAATTCCCAACTTCTTATCCTGTATTCCATATTTGAATATAAACATTTTTTTCATTTCCAACTAACAACTTAATTTTATTATATTTTCATTCCATTTATTAAATACATCCATTATCATCGTATAGTCAAATTTATTCATAATAACAAATAAACTACTTTTTACAAATTATCTTCTATCCAAACCTTTACCTGAACACAAAATACACCATATTACTAATAATTATTTTACAAACTTTTTAGTTTATCAGTTACCATCTGTTAACCATATTTCATTTCAGTATTTATTAATATTATTTACTTATTTAATTATTTGGTAAACCATAAACTTTTAATTTTCTTCTTTATCATTTTTCTTTTTTAACAAAATATTCTCTTTCTTCTTAAATTAATAATTGACAAATTTTTATCAACCACACATCTCATTTTCGTAATTTTTATTAAAAACCAATAATGAAGATTATTAAAAACTATCATTCTTCTCTTTTTATTTTATTAAATTAAATATATCATTTCACCATTTTGTAATATTGTAAACCATAAGCTTTTTATTTTTCTTCTATATCATTTTTCTATTTTTTAACAAAATATCCTCTTTACACTTAAATTAATAATTCAAAACTTTTTATCAACCAAAAACATTTTTATTTTCCTTCTTTATCATTTTTCTATTTTTTAACAAAACATCCCATTTTCCTCATTTTTATTAATAACTTGTTTTCTTTTTTTGACCAACCTCTTTACTTTTTCTTAAAATATATTTTTATATTTAAAATTTTATATACTATTTGATTCTGTTACCCATATATAATTTTACTATTTTTTAATATTATTAATTTATACTAACCTTTTATTCTCTAGATTTATTTTTCTTTATCATTTTTCTACTTTTTTTTCATTTTCCTCTCCTCTTTCCACGTTGGTAACATACATGAATAGTCAAGAAGGTCATGCAACACGCCAGGAGAACTGGCAGGTTGGAACCTGCGATGTCAATTGGCGGGCTAAAAAGGAATCTTTGAGTTCCAATCCGCCAATCAAGTTGGCGAATTCCAAAATTCTTCCTCAAACCGCTAATTCAGTTGATGGGTTCCAAGATTTTCTATCAACCTGCCAGCTTGACTGGCGGTTTCCAATCTCCCTGCATCCAACCCACCATTTTAGTTGGCGGTTTTGGTGAAACTATATCATTTCGAAAATATTTGACAAAGATATTCTATCTTAAAAATTTTTAATTAAAAATACCCTCTCTACGGAAGAAAGTCGTGTCTATAACTGGAGTAATGGTAACCACCCACACATATCCTATATCATCCTGTATCTTGCAAATGTTTCACACTTTTACTCTTTAAATAACAAACAATAATAGCATGAGGGACACTTAACATGATCAAGGTTTGTTGGGGACTACCGAGGATGGCTCAACTTACAAACTTAAGAAGACGGATGAATATCCTTCATTTGGTGCATTATACATTTATAACAAAGTTATGAGCATTGCTTTTATAAGAAACTAGATTAAAACCCCGCATACAGAGGTTATTTAATTGTGGTCAAAACCAATATTAATTTATTTATTTTTTTTAATTTGGTTGATAGCATAAAATTTTTCTTTCAAGAAATATGATAATTCAACATGAGTATGAAATAATAATTTTGGCATTATCTTAGAGTTAATTAAAAAAATTATTGTATTATTTCGATCTTATTATATTAAATAGGCTAAATTGTACCCTACACTTTGCACTTAAGTTTTCTGAGTAGTATGTATTGTATTCTATCGGGTTCTATGTAAAGTAGACTTGATGTTTAACATCTTTTTAATAAAATTAATTTGGTTTATAAAAAAAGGGCTAAATTTGTAATGTTGATTCTTCTATATTTTGGAATTGACAATTTTAGTTTCTCTATTTTTTAAATTTCATGAGCTTAGTGCCTTTATTTATTTTTTTTTGTTTTTGAAAATTAAAATTCATAAATAGTTACTAAATATTTTTTTTTTTCATGCTTTCAGACAGGAAGTGGTGTAGCAGAGCTAATAGCTCTTGAGATGTCAGGGAAGGTAAGTTATCCATATATTGTTTATAATATACAAGAGTGCACATTGATATGTTAAATGCTTCATTTTTTGGTCATTACATATGCTACATCATGATTTTCGTGGAAACAGATATACAATTAAAGATTTCAATGTAAAATTTAAGTGTTCCAATGCAACTTAGTTTGGGTATTGGCGTTCCTTTCTATGTGGAGGAAATACCTAAATTAATAAACTTATTTGATATCTTATTTAAGTTAAGGGGTGAAGGTACTTTGAAACAAGAGACCAAATAAAGAGATAAAGAGAGAAGTTTCTGAAACACACCAATTGTTTTGAGAGAAAACAAAAATAAAGTTATTTCTGTTTTTACACAGAACTCTACAACAGTAAATTTACCACTGCAGATTTGTTTATCTTTGGATCAGGCTGATTTTTGGACAGCATGTTCAGAATGTATATGTTTCTTTATCCTAACCATTAAGATCATTGAAAAGATATCTGAGTTAAGAGATATTCAGTTCGTATAACAACAATGTTTTAGGGGATTTTCATCTTTCTTATTTTCTATTTTAAGTTATTGTTTTATTGTTTGAAATTGATGTTAGCATTGATATTTTAACCATACAATTCTGAAATAAGTAATTATACCACTAGATTAAACGCTCAAATTAGTTTTAATGTGCCTTTCAAATTCTTTTTTTTCATTCTTTAGTATATTTTTGTTGTAAATTAAAAAGTGAATGAAAAAATTTTTTAAATTCTAAAAAATAAAAATTAAAAACTAAAAATTAAAATTAAAATTAAAAATATATATATATAAATATAATATAAATTTAAAATTAAAATTAAAATTATAAATTATAAATTTAACTATATATTTATTCATATTAATTTAAATAAAAAATTAAGTAAATTTAAAAACAAAGATAGAAATTAAAATTCATAATTAAAATTTAAATTAAAATTTCAAAATTATAATATAAATTTAAATTTTATAATTTTAAAATTTAATTTATTATTTTCAACTTTTAATTTAAATTTTAATTCTTAATTTTAATTTCCATCTTTATTTAATTCTTTATTTAAATTAAAATTATTAATAAATATATAAATTAAATTAATAATTTATAATTTTAAATTTTAGTTTTAATTTTAAATTTTAAATATGAAATTTATAAAAATTTAAAAATAAATATAGAAATTAAAATTTAGAATTAAAATTTCAAAATTATAATGCAAATTTAAATTTTATAATTTTCAATTTAATTTATTATTTTCAAATTTTAATTTAAATTTTAATACTTAATTTTAATTTCCAACTTTATTTAATTCTTTATATAAATTAAAAATTATTAATAAATATATAAATTAAATTTATAATTTAGAATTTATAATTTTAACTTTTAGTTTTAATTTTAAATTTTAAATTTATAATTTATATATTTTTAATTTTCAAATTTTAAATTTTAGATTTTATATTTTTGTTTTAATTTTTCGTGTTTAAATCTTAAATTTATATTTTATATATAAAATTTAAATTTATATTATAAGTTTCAAATTTTAATTTAAATTTTAATTCTTAATTTTAATGTTGATCTTTATTTTTAAATTTATTTAATTCTTTATTTAAATTAAAAAATATTAATAAATATATAAATTAAATTTATAATTTTAACTTTTAATTTTAATTTTAAACTTATATTATATATTTTTTTAATTTTTAGATTTTAGTTTTAATTTTTAGTCTTTAATTTTTTATTTTTCAGAATTTAAAAAATGTCTCCATTTAAATAATTAAACCATGTCATCCCACACACCACCATGTCTCTCCGTTAACTTTTTAATTTACAACAAAAATATACTAGAGAGTGAAAACAAAAGAATTTGAAAGGCAAATTGAAACTAATGTGAGCGCTTTGTCTAGTGTATAATTGTTTGTTTTGGAATTGCATGGTGCCAAGTTTGATTCTTGATTTGCGCAATTGATGCATATTTTTATTTGTTGTTTGGTATTTTTGAAATTAACATTAATTATAGTTTAACTAGATCTAAATTTCAAAGTATAACTAGTAGAAGCATCTGGTATAGTGGTAAGGTATTTAGCCTATGACGATGAGTTCTTGGGTTTAAACCTTGCTAAGACCTACTTTTGCATCATATTAAAATTAACATTATATTAATTATACTTTAATTAATTCTTAATTAAGAAATTACGATTGTCAACTTTGTCTTTTTAACCGTCAACTGTGTCAATCTAACGGAAGGGCAAAAGTTACACTTTATGATAGTAATTTAGCCTAAAAAACAGCAAAGCATGTAACAAATAACGATCAACCTCGACACCTTTGATTTAGAGTTTACTATCCTTCTCCTTTAACTCGTTGATATTTTTTAACTCCGTTTGTTGATAAAAAAAAAATTATACTACCGACAAAGTCATGTAACGATCACGATCAATGTTGACACCATTCAAAACTCTCATTTTCCCAACACCCCTCTTCTTCACAACACCCCCAAACCCAAGTTTCACCCCATTATGCTCCCTACCATTACTAAGAACCCTAACAATCCCCACATAACTCAAAGCCTCAGCCATCTCCAATGCCCTAACACCCCTCTTCATCCTGGCCCCAACATCAGCCCCTTTCTTCACCAAAATCTCTATGACGTTAGTGTGGCTGGCCTCCATCGCGCAATGCAGCAGCATGTAGCCATTGTCATTTACCGCGTCAATCTCGGCACCCCTCTCCAACAGTAATTTAACGGTGTCAATCTGACCCTTGAACGTCACCCTATGTAACGGCATCCAACCGTTAATTTGTTTTCTTCTACTTCTATGTCCTCTTTCTCAACCCTAAAATAATCAACTAATCTATGATATTGTGAGGGAATTAGTTAACCCTATATATAATAGTTAGGGTTGATTTTTTTCTCTATATTTTTTTAACAATCTAATATTCTCTTAACTAAATGATTATTCAAATATTTGTATTTTAAATTTTGCGAATGTTATACCTTCATTCTTATTCTTCTTTTACTGTTTGGATTGCGTGTACCTTTCCATTTTGTTTTGTTTACTGTTTCTTGTTCTCTATCTTTCTTTGTTCCCCCACCCTCCCCTTTTTCTGATTCTTTTTCCTCATTTTATAGATGATCTCTTCCTTCATGTTGAAGGAAGGTTGTTGTTATACAGGAAAGGGCTTCAAGATGTTGTAAGGCAGAGATAAGGCGGCTATTGCAGGGCATGGAGCAGTGAAGCAGCAGCTGCTGCAAGGCATGGAAGCTTATGAACTTTCAGAGCAATTCTTTATCCCTTTTTTGTTGATTTTTTTTACTTTCTATTTCCAATTTTGCTCTGGTTGTATTTCTCCTTTTTCTAAATTGATGTTCAAGGACTTATGTCATCTATGAATTTTTTATAAACTTCCATTTATGTTTAAAGTGTAAATAGGCTTCATTTTTTAGCTTTTATTGTTTACACCTTCAAATTCACTAAATATACATCTTCCATTTTCGCCCTACTAAACTTCACATGAATTCTTAATATTTTTTCTTTTCTCTTCTTTTTATATATATATATATATATATATATATATTAATTATGAATTATGAATTTTGGATTAAAAATATTTTATTTTAGACAAAAAAAAATAAAAGTCCAAAACTAACAAAAATTTGAACAAAATTGGATGTCTACATATACCCATTGAATTGCTTCCTACACTTATAATTTTTTTAAAAATAAAAAATAATTAAACTACTTTTTTGTTTTTCTCTTAAAGTTATGTATTTTCGATTATGTCTTGCAACATCGATTCCATAATGTAAATGTGAATCTTTAAAAATGTACATATCAAATTACATCTAAGACACTCAATTCAAAACCTATAAATTGACTCTAAGTGGGCATTATCACAAAACATCTATGTTCTTCATCCCCTAACACAATAGCCTCCCGTAATCCTATCACAAGATTCACAACAACTAGGTATGCAAATAGGACATGTTAGGCAAGACTTTGTGCAAATAGAGTTGACTTGTTTTAAAAAGATCAATACTTAAATAAGGTTTATTATAAGTATCCAGTGCTTTGTTTTTAAGCTTAACCTTCATTCTTAGAAATATGGTTTGACGTGTTAAACTATTTAAGAGCTTATTTAATATTTTGATATGTAAATTGCTTAACAAGTCAAATTTTAAGTAAGCCACAAACCAAATCTTAAAAAGACTAAAAAGTTAAAAAAAAGTACATTATGCTTAGTTTTCAATATAACAAACAAAAACCCAAAATGTATTTAATTTTATTTATAATATGAGATTATTATTTTATTAAAATATTAAATATAAGTGTATATGCAATGTTTATGTTAATTTTTTTATTATAGTTAAATAAATAAATAAATAACTTGACTATAATATTTAATGGTTCTTTCCTTAAGTCCAAATCTAAAACTTTTTCAAATGTTTAAACTTAATTTTTTATTAAAGCTAAGTAAGTTTTTAGTCCTTAAAGTTTCACCAAAAATCATTTTTGATCCTTGGAATTCAAAAGTATTTTCTTTAGTCCTGAAATTAATTTTTTCTTGTATTAACATTTCCCGTTTATAATTTTCAGTGTATTTGGTTGTACCAAATGTGAAATTGAAGATCGAAGAGATTAAGGTTGAAAACTAGAGTGATTCACAAGTACAAAAATGTACTACTTGTCAGTAATTTTTTTACGGCATTAACTAGAGAAGAAAGACTAGAAGTGAATCAAAGGTTAAAAAAAATATTTTTAAATTTTGAGGATTAAAAATTATTTTAGATGAACAGAAACAAATATTTTTCATTACGGATCATGATAAAAATGTATTATTACATAGTTGTAGATAAACTTATCTACTTAACTGCTTTACAATAATATTATATAACATTTAGAAGTGGGAACTACATTGCAAATCATTAAACCCATCAAATAGTTAAAAAAATATACATTAGATATCACAAAATCTATAATATAATTAAATAAAATACATTACAATCCTAAAATTAAACTGCAAGCCTTAAATCTGTAATATACTTTAAAAAAAAAAAGAAAAATGCTAACAAGTAACCTTACCATGTGTTTGGATAAGACATTTTAAGATTTCAAAAAATTGATTTTTTTAATATGAGTCCTAAGACACATGTTAATAATTATTAGAATAGTAACTTTTGATGTATTTATTATGTGAGAGAGTGAATATAATTAAAAAATATTAAATTTGTTTTCAAATACTAATTTTAACCGTGTTTTTTCACTTCAATCCTCCTTTATTTTTTAAATCTATTTTTTCTATTATTATTTTAAAAAGAAAAGAATACTGATATCTGAATTTGCAAGAAAACTAAGAAATAGCTAGACAACAATAAAAAATCCAAGTGAAAAGATAAGGTTAAAATTTAAGAAAAGTGGAAGTAAAAATTAAAGGAGTATTGAAGTGAAAATATAAAGTTAAAATTGAAAGTAAATTCATATTAGAAAATAGATTTAATGCCTTTAACTATATTCATATCAAAATTGTTAACATATTCCCTAGGACACGCATTTTCAATTTATTAGGATGCTAGTTAAGAATAATTAATAAATATTGAATTTTTACCAAAATTTATAGTCAACTATGCTATTAAATGAATTCTAATATTACTAATATTTAATGAATTTTTATTTTATTTAAAATAAAAAAATCTTCATCAATATTTTTAATTGATATTTTATTTGATACACACAAAAAAACTTAAAAATTAAAATAAAATCATCTTAACACTATTTGACTATTTTATATTTTAAAGCTTCTAAATTTAAAACAATTTTATAAAACTGTTGTCAAACAATCACTAACAAAACAAACAATTTTATAAAACTGTTTTCAATATTTTAGTATTTAAAAATTAAAAAAATCGTTTGGGTAGTGTTTTTTTAAAACAGTTTTCGAAAACAATTCTATTCTTTTAGTTTTTAAAAACTAAAAAACAGGAATAACCTGAAAAAAGTTTTAATTTTCAATTTTCTTTTTTTTTTAAAAAACTCAAAATACAATTAGTAATACAATTAGTATAACATCCGTCGTTACAGTAATACCTAAAAAATAATAATTAAGTAATTATTGAAAATAATAAAAAAATAAAACAATAATAAAAATTTATTGTCCATACAAAGTATTATTCTCAAACGTGGATATCTCAAAATTTAAATAATAATGTTCACAAAACCGAAAAATCTAAACTATGACTAAGTTTTTACGCCTCCTTAACCTTCTCAACTTTCTCCTCTTTTAACTCTGAAAACATCACTTTTTAATGAGATGGAAATATAAAAAAAAGTTCGCAAATAGTGTTGTTCTCAGTCAGTGCAGAATCCAAAAAAACAACCATGGTACCCGCAAAAAGATGTTTTTTAATGACAAAATATAATTTGTTTCAAATAATTAATTTCTAATATGAATGAATTAATAAACACAGAACAGAATGGTGTTTTCATTAACACTCTCATAATGCACACAATCGATAGTGATGTTTAAGATCATTCACGCTCTAACTCTACGATTCCCAGAACCAATGTTTGTATTAAACGGAGGTATCTCATACATTCATCCTAGCTTAATGTATCTCAAATTTCACCCCATTCCAAATGGAGGTATCTCAAACAATAATTAAAACAATTTTCAAACACCAAAAATAACTTTTAAAATCGTACCATGGAGGGTTAAACATGGTGTTTTACTCACCTCTTGAAGCGAGATCCCACTGCTTCAATCTTTCCACTCTTATGTCTCACTTTCTCATCAACCCTAGAATATTCAACTCATCTATAATATTATAATATTATGAGGGAACTAGTTAACCCTATATATAATAGTTTAGGGTTGTTTTCCTCTCTATGTTTTCGATAAAAGATTGATTTTACCCAATTTAAATCCAAAATTTTATCAAATCTTTTATTTTGTTTTATCTTATTTCTATTTTAAAAGAAGTATTATCTTAATCTTGTTTATTCAAAATTTCTAACTGTTTAATCTTACAATTGGTTTTTTTTTTTCTTAACAACTTAATTTATCTTCTCTTAACTGAATACTTATTCAAATATTTGTATTTTAACTTTTGTGATATTACAATTAGAATATGTTATTTTTTTACTTTTCATTAATTAAATTTTAATAAATATGAACAATTTTTTTCATTTTTACATCTTTAAAACAGTTTTCAAAATAACACTTACTAAACAAGCTTTTTTTTTCTTTTTTTCCCAAAGACATTTTAAAAACTCTTTTCAAAAATTTAGAAAAAAAATCAAACGAATTAAACCTTTACGAGGATAAAACCTGAAGTTGCTTCCTTTTATTTTAGTTAAAGTGGACAAAATACTATACTTCTAACAATTAAATTCTAGTTTAAGTTCTTACCCAAAAGTAATAAAAATCTTATAGCACTTTTTTTAAGTATGTACCAAAGTACAATAATAAGAAATTTTTTCAGTGTGTTTGGTTTGAAAAAAATTGATCATTGATCTTAATTGATTTAAAATTATTTTTTTTCATGTACTTCGTTTCCTGTATTACATATCCAAAATTAATTATATGTAGATATTTTATAATGTATTTGCCCTAGCGACTACACTAGATTGAAAATTTTACTTATAACTTGTTTTTATAATAGAAAAATTTAAATATCAATTATTTTAAAATTAATTTTAACTATAATCAATTTTACAAAAACCCTAATTTCATATAATATAATTTACTAATACTTACTAGTTTTTCCTACTCGGTACTCTCTTGACCTGAGCTCAATTAAGGTTAAATGAATTTTACATTTTTAGCAAGGAATACAATAAGCAATTCATAAAATAACACAAACTATATACTCTTTTATTTACAAGAAGAACTTGAACGAGTACAATTTCCAAAGTATACGAATTAAAGCACTACATGCTTCTTAATTTTTTTCTTTCACCTCTTATAATTTCGTAAACACGTGATTGTAATTATTGAAGAGTTTAATTGATATATATTATCGATGTAAAGATTTTTATACTTACATTTATTTACAATTCTTCATTTATTCATAGTAAGTTTATTTATTTTACTAATTAGTCTTTTAAAAGACCACATAAATAAGTTATGAATCTAAAAATATCTTTAGGGCTTTCATTAACAATTATACCAATTAAACTTAATTTTTGAATGGTAAAGTTAGAATTTACTCAATAAATTTTATATTTCTTTACTTTTATATTTCCTAGATTTTAGAATGCATTTGTAGAGTTTATGTGAAAATCAATAAATTACTAAATTGGACTTGAAATATGTTTGAGATAATTTACTCAAAAATAAAAATCAGTATGAGTGAGATCATAATTAACTGAGAGTCAATTAAACCTAGAGATAAGATAAGCTATCTATTAACTATTAGTATGTATGAAAAGAAGTTAGAAATGCACATATGTAAACTTCTAGTGAATTTTTTTCTTTTAAATTTCCCTCTTTCTTTTTTATTTTTTTAATCTTATTCTTATGTATATTAAGTTATTTGAATTTATAAAATATTATTATTTAAAAATTAAGAAGATCACAAATCTTTATTAATATTTATTTTATTTTTATAATATTATATATTATGTATTATATTAAATATCTATCTATGTATATTATATATAAAATAATATCAACACTTATCATATGTCATTTTTAAAAAAATTATATATTTTTTTTAATTTTTCTCTTTTTTCTTTTTTTATTTTTATTTTTTAGATTCGTTTCCACTTTCATATTTATACTTATAAAAAACCATTATTAGTTTATTAGTAAAAATATGATGTTATTATTAGTACTAACTATTTAATGATATTTTTGTAATTTATCATATTATTTAGATATTATATTATTTTATTCACTATATATATAGACACATGTTATGTTTTGGTTAATTTTTTTTTCTTCAGTTTTTTCCCTTTCTTTTAATTTTATTTTTTTATTTTCTTATTATTTTATATATTTAATTAAATTTATAAGACTTTTTTTTTTAAATTAAGAACACAATAAACTCTTATTAATAATAATATTAATGTTTTAATATTATATATTATATACATTATACTAAATATCAATCATTGGTGGTTATTATTATATAAAAAAGAATATAACTAGTCATCTCAAGTTTAAGTCTTAGGCTTAAAAAAAAATTTAAGTCTTAGATATGTCTTTAGAGAATACCCATAATTAGATAATATAAATAAATAAATAATTAATTAATGTCACACATATCTTATATTATTCAACTTCTTCTTTTTTTTTAATTTTTCTCTCTTTACTTTTTAATTTCTTTTTTTCATATTTTTCCATTTTTATATTTATATTAGCAAAAAATACGTCAAGTCACACATTTTTTGAATAGTTAATACAGAACAAACATACTCCTTAACAATAGGTGCAACTAAAAATTTATCATTAAAAAATGAGATAGTTAGTTGTAATTTCTTTGACATTGTCTTCAACTTCTATTAAGAGGAAAAAAATGAGATAGGTCAGACTTGTCAATCACCTCATCATTTCAATTGTCGATGTGGTGTTTTAAGTAATCAGTCAACCAATATTTCATTATTTTTAAAAAAAATTATAATCTAAATAAATTAATAAAATATTATAATAATTAAAACATAAAATAAATCGGTAAGTAAATTTTTTTTAAAGATTATTAAGAAAATCAAATCAAATTTTCATGACTTGATAATTTATTTTTGCAAAATTATAATTTTGTCAATAAAATAAATTAATGATGAAATATTTAGGGCTTGGTTTGATTTTGTTTTTTAGTTTTTGAAAAAAGTTTTTAAGAATAGTTTTCAAAAACTGTTTTCGGGAAGAAAATGAAAAAAAAAACTTGTTTAGGAAGTGTTATTTGAAAACTGTTTTTAGGATGTAAAAATGGAAAAAATTGTTCATATTTTATTAAAATTTCATTAATAAAAAAACAAAAAATAACATATTCTGATTGTATTTTGAGTTTTCAAAAAAAAAATAAAAAACTGAAAAGTAAAACTACTTTTAGCTATTCTTGTTTTTTAATTTTTAAAAACTAAAAAACCATAATTGTTTTCGAAAACTATTTTCAAAAAACACTACCCAAACGAGTTTTTAGTTTTTAAATACTAAAATATTGAAAACTGTTGTCAAACAAACATTTAATTTTTTTATAATTTTTACATTTTTTAAACTATGACTTTATTAAGAAAATAAAAATGTGTTGTTAAAATTAAGTTTTATAATTTTTTTTCTTAAAAAACACAAAATATAATATATTTTTTTAAAAATATGGTAGACCAAATTATTTGCTTCGATAGGTTTTCCTAGCACTAAGGTAGAATGGGTCGAAATAAGATTAGTCACCCCATTTTGCCACCCAATTCAAAAATCTTCAATTTAAAATATGCATATCAAATTACATTTTGAAAACTCAACTTGAAGCTTATAAATTGACTCCAAGTCACAATACATCTATCTTCCCAATCCCCTAACACAATGGCCTCCACAACCTGATTGCAACAATTAGGAATGAGAATAAGACATGTTAGACAAGACCTTATACAAATAGACCTAACTTGTTTTAAAAGATCAATTCCTAAATATCACTTATTATATATCAAGTGCTTTGGTTTTATGCTTCACCTTGCTTTTTAGAAATATGGTTTGACCTATTAGCTATTTAATATTTTGATATGTAAACTGCTTAATAGGTCAAATTTTAAGTAAGTGAAAAAACCAAATGTTAAATAGGTTAACTAGTTAAAAAGTACATTAAGCTTAAATAGGTTAAATGAATATGTAACGTGTAAATATTTTATTATAGTTGAATGTGTAATGTGTACATATTTTTTTTATTACAGTTAAATGAATAAATAAGTTTACCTAAAAGATTTAGGTTCAGTTTGTTTGGACTTAAAAAACATTTTTTTGAAATTCTTTAAAACAATAATTTGACTTTAAAGATTCTTGTATAATTAGAAGTAAATTTTTGTTTGATTATAATAATAAGAAATTACTTTTTAATAAAAATAAAAGGCTTCACGTTTTTTAAAAATTTTCTCTTTTCTATCGCAATTGAATCTTTGAAAAACATAAATAACTGATTATTTTCTAATTTGAAAAAAGTTTGGATAAAAGTCTTTAAAATTTTATAATTGATTTTTTTTAAAAAAAATAATTTTAACAAACGAGGTTTTTTATAAATCCAAATGAAACTTATTTAATTAAATGAACTTTTTTAAAATATTGGTGGTGGTACCAAGTTCTCACCAAGTTGGGCTTTTACTTATTCTACCATTATTTTACTTTTGACGACATTTATTTAAATAAATTTTTTATCTTATTACTTTATAAAATTTATGTTATCTTTTTTCTTATTTATCCTTGTTGCACTATCTCTCAAACACTCTTATAGGTCAACTTATAAGTTTTCGTTTCAAGCATTTTTATTAGAATATATTTTACTTCTATATTTTGTATATTGTTACTTTTATATTTTTTTATTATTTATTTTTAAAAAAATAAAATCAGTGCAACACATAATCATAATATTATAAAAAAAATCATTATATAAAAAAATAAAATAAGAAAAACAATGTTATTATACGTTACACTGAGTTTATTTTTTTAATAATATGAAAAAAATGTAAAGTATTGTTCTCACTTATGATAAGATTCTCTCTTCTAATTTAATAATTTTCAATAAAACTCAAACAATAATTAAAAAATGTGTTGAAAAAATTATTGGTCTCGCGATGGTCCAGAGAAAAAAATGTTTTGGTACATTTATTTAAGAGAAATAATTCTGAAGATTTAAATTTTTTACCCTTTTTTTAGTAAATTATTTTTACGTTAACATTTAATTTTATATGACATTTAAAATTTCATAACGCAGTGAAAACCCAAAGACACCGATTAATATAATTCAAGCCTAAGCTTTCTTTTTTTTATCACGTAATCAAGGATTTAAATTTTCCGTTTAAAAACATCAAGGATTTAAATTGCAGTTATTCTACCTATTTAATCATGCAATCTCAAAATATTTGTTGAGTAAAGAATATAAGAGAAAACGTAATCAAGCAGACAACAAAAACACTGTCATAAAAGACAATACAAACAGTCACAAAACAACATAACAAAAGACGCAGTTACACAGTTGAAAGTGCTTTCTTTGAGTTCAGTTGAAGTGCACAAAATACTACGATTGCGACAATTAAATTTTAAGTACATATCAAAGTACAATGAATCGAATCATCAATAACCAAGTAACACAACAACAATTTGAACAAACATATATAATTTTAAGTACAACTTTAAATATTTTTGTATACACTAAACTCTTCATGTTTGGTTTTATATGAATTTATTTTAACCTAAAACAGATTTAAGAATAGTTTTATATGTTCAATTTCATGTAAAAGTATTCAAAATTAAGAATGTGTTAAAAAACTTTTATATAATTTACCCGCTATATCAACAATTTTACAATTAGTTATAACAAGCATTTCATAATTACATTAACTATAAAAGTTTAATGGGTATAAACTATTAATATAAAATATTTTTATATTGACAGTCAATCATAACTTTTATTTATATGATTTTTAAAGTAATAGTGAGTAAAGTTAACAAACTTACACTGAATGAAAGGTTGTGATTGAATATTAGTTAAAAATATTTAGATTGACAGTGTATAACAATTAAATTTTAACTATAATAATTTCACCAATATTCCTCTCTACACTAAGAGAATGATCATATATATAAAACATTCCATGAAAATAAAAAACAAAACATATAGAAGGTTACCCAAATTCTCAAACCCTAAGACAAATCTATAACATGGATAGCACCACCTTCTGCTGTGAAGAAGACTTAGAGCTAGAAACCCTAATGTCATCAAGCTTTGAAATAATGAAATCCATCTTTGCTCGATCTTCTTCTCTTTCCCTCAAAACCTCATCAATTTTACTATTGATTTCCTGCAAAAAAGAATACAATATTATCATACTTTCATGAGTTTCATTTGTGTTAGGTCCTTTTTCTTTCTCACACACAGTTTCCTTCTCCTTCTTCACAGTTACACCACTAAATGGTGCCATTAGTTGTGCCTCTTCAAACTCTGCCAATAGATCATACTCCCATAAAGACATGACTTAATTTAACTCTGTAGACAAATTTGCTATGAACAGTGGTGAAATGCTTCATTGTAAACCATGTATAGTAGATCATATATATACACACTGACACACTCTTGTGAATTAATTAATGTTATATTTACAAGAAGAACATGCACGAGTGCAATTTCCAAAGTATACGAGTTAAAGCACTATACAGTATACACATGAGTATATAACTAGTGCATGCACCGAAGCTTTAAATTAATGTAACAATTTCCAACATGGCTTTTGCAGCCATATATCTCCTTCCGCCTTTAATTAATAAGTTGGAGTGTGTGAGGATCATATATATATATATATATATATATATTTTGAAATATATATTATTACGTGACATGTTTTGAAATATATTTTGTTAATTTTATATTTTTTGTTTATGAAAACATGTCAGATTATCAATTAATATGTCAAAATGTGAAATGAATATGAAAAAATAAAAAGAGAAGAGTTGGAATAAAACTCAAAATATTGTTGCGTCTGTGTATTTACATGTTTATTAAAAATATTTATCATGAAATGTAAGCATATATTAATAGGGAGAGTTTAATAATAGATATTTTGCAAAGTGGACATCAAAAGAGTATTACCTTTATTAATAGTGTATATTATATAATATAATATCAAATATTATACATTATAGATATAATTGAACAATTATATATGCTGGATATCGATATTTTAAAGTAATATTTTGCTTAAAGTTATAAGGTTGGTATAGTAGTAAAATATATTTTTGGGAAATAAGAGGTTATGTGTTCAAGTCTCTTATGACAATTAATTTATTTTTTTAATTTTAAAATAGGTATACGAGTAGAATAGGTATATTGACATAAAAAATAGATATTCCTTTTATTAATAATATAGATATATATACAGAGAAAAAGAATTTAATTGTCCTCCCTCTAATAGGAGAGAGAAAGATACACTGTTCTTGTGCGATTTACCTATACACAAGAGTTTGATATCTCTTTCTCTATTAGTGAACTTCTTTATTTTTGACAAAAAATCACACCTCAAATATAGGTATCATAATCCTAATAATGTAATGATTTGGGACTATTTAATAACTTCTTTTAATTAAGATCTACTGGCTACCAAAAATTGGTTTTATTTAAAAAATGATTATGAAATGTTCAGTAATGCTGTTATTCTTCCTACTAAAATCAAGACTAATCAACCAGCAGGATTAAAAATGAAAAGTAATATATTTTTGAATAAAAAAATATATATATACATAGATTTAAATTGAAAATAAAAAATTTATAGAATGACAAATATTTTTAAATATTAAAGTAAGATAAAAATTTAAATATTATATGTTCCTCATCATTATCAAAATTTTATATGTTATCATGAGTTCAAAGTTTGATAGAAATTAGTTGAAGTTCTAATTGTTCTAATTTTAAAACTCTGAAATTCATGCATGAGATTGAGATGTTGATATGATAAAAAAAATAAGTTATATATATGAGAAAAGAAAGGAAAAAGGAAAAATATACAAAAAATAATGAGAGAAAATTAATAAAAAATATGATGTTAATTTGCTATTTTTTCCATGTAAATCTTAGAGTTTGGTAGTTAGAATTTAGATTATCATCTAGGCTTTTTCGTTTTATATATCAAAAGTAAAAAAATTACTAATTTTAGATTATCATCAATTTTTTCAATTTTTTAGTTGAAATATGTTAACACGGTGCATTACTAATTTTAGACAAAATAGAAAACCACCTTATTTGTTAAAATCAATTCATTTAAAAATATTTTGATAAATAATCATTTATCTTATACATATATTGAATTTTCTTTCTATTATTTATTATGATAGCTTTTTTTCTCTGTCATATCTCATTACTATTATTTGTTTAGATATTTTTCTTTGTCCTCTCTCATTAATGTACAATATTAATATAATTATAAATAATAATTACGTAGTGATAATCTCACATATAACTTTCATATGATAATCTATGCCAAATTAATATTTTATTTTTGATCAAAAAGTAATTTTTGACTAAATATAAATTATGTTGATTTTTTATAAAATCTAAATTATATGAACACAAATTATACATTATAAATTATTATTTATAATTATATTAATATTTTACATTGGTGAGAGAAAAATGTCTAAAAAGTTAATAATAGTGAGAGAATAGAGAGAAAAAAAAACAAAAGATGATAATTACAACAAGAGAAATAATAAGTGAATGTGTGTAAGAAAAATAATTATTTATCAGAATATCTTTAAATTATTTTTATTTTAATAAACAAGAATGTTGTTTATTTTGTACAAAGATTATTGCTGTAGGTGATATATATATATATATATATATATATATAGACACACACAAACACACGCATGTGTAGGTGTTACTTTTATATAAAACCTACACGAACATTATGTCTATAAAAAGTGCAAAAATGATGGGTTATTGCATGAATGAATTTTTATTTCAACCAATTTTTATATTTATATCTTTGTGGTCATTTTACATAAATAAAAGTTTCACTTAATTTTTGTAAAATACGAAAACAGGTTTTTAAATAAGTTATCTGGCCAATAATAATTTATATAAATGTCAAAAGAGACCTAAAAATTAGGCCTACAATATGTAACATGCTTACATTTGCAGAATTTCTCCTGACACTCCATAAGTTCTTCATATATTTCCATAAATTTTTAAAATGGCAAAAATGCTCTTAATAAAAATGTTGAAAAATTAATTACCATACTTTTCTTTCTCTTCCTTTTTCGTCTGCATTTTTTCTCTCATTTCACACCTCTCTCATTTGCTTCTCTCGTGCACGACTTCGTTTTTCTTCTCCATTTAATCAATGACTTTCTCTTTTTCTTCGTATGTTTGTTTTCATCTCATGTGTGTTTGTTTTGTTCTTCTCCGTTTAGGTTTGCGTTTATCTTTTCTTGGATACATTATGAAATCAGGTTTTTTGCAAATTTTTTTATAAGTCCAGAAACTCATGTTTAGACTTATAAAAAAATTTGCAAACAAGAAGAGGAGAAAGGGAGAGGTCGACGAGGGATGAATGGGACAAGGACAACGACGACTACAAGCGAGAAGATTAACAAAGGTGCAGGAAGGTTTGGACTTTAGGCGATGAATGAAGTAAGAAGAAGAAGGAGGTGTAAGACACAAAACTCTTAGAAGAGGTATTGGGAGACAAAGAAGAAAGAGTTAACTTATTTTTTTACTTAGGGATATTTTAGATTTTTCCCACCTGTATGAAGGTGTAAAGAGAGGTTAGTGAGGTACAGAGAAAAATTCTCTTAAATTTTGAGTTATAAAATAATAAAGGATCTTTGATCTGACCAACCCATTTCCACCCCTACTTGTAAGTCAACATGATAATTAATGTTTTAATTTGAATAATTGGATTAAACTTGTTGATGTTCATTAATGAAAGAGCTAAATAATTTCATTTAAAACATGAGACAAAAATTGCAAAATAAAATTAAAAAATTAAGAATTAAAAAAAGAGTAAAATTGTATGTTTACTTAATTTATACTATTTTTACATATTATTTTTCCAAATTGAGCAATTTTTTATTATTTTATACTATTTGACATGTATGACTATGACATCTCAATAAATATGAAACGCATACTTAATAAATATTCCATTGAACTTATATTTTCTAATTTTATAAATATTTTTTTAAATCAACTTCTTATTTTTATTTTTTTCGAATACCCACTTACACATCAATTGTGCTCAAATAGTTTCTCAAAAAGAATCTTGGATGCACAATCCCACCCTAAACTCATTCATGTTGTGAAAAGTGAAAACAAAACAAAAGCCACTACCCTAAACTCATTAATTACCTCTTCTGAAATTTTCTTTTAATCACAGTTAATATCATTAATTAAGAAAGTGATTAGGTTGGGCGTGAACCAAACACAAATTTCATGTATTAGCAGCGTCAACGAGGACAATCAAGTAATTTCCGCCCAGAACCCCTCTCACCAAAACCCAGCATCCAACAAAGTGAACACTCTTTGGGCACAGTACAAAGGCAAAACGCAAAATAAATAAAAATAAAAATAAATAAAAAACAAAATTCCCCAATTTGTCGAAAGAGAAAAACAAAACAAATTGTATCATGCTTGGTCACTCACTCACTCCCTCTCACTCTTACAACTCTCATTTCATTTCATTTCATTTCTCAATTTTCTCTCTTCGCTCTTTCTTTCTTTCTCCTTCGAAACCCTCACTCTCTCGCGATCGGTTTCGTGAAGCAAGGTACTTCGATTTTCTGCATCCATTAATCAGCATTTTTGTTTCATGCAAATGCATTTCGTTCTCTCTCGCGTGCGTTCTCGGCGTGGATTCTGTCCCTTGCTAATTTTTTTTAAGGTTCCTGTGCATTTTCTAGGGTTTAGGGTTTTGATGGTGAGCTCAGCGAGACGCTGGAATTGAACTCCGTTTTTCGTTGCTGAGGTAAGAAACACTGAAACAGGTCGAATAAGAAGGATCGTGTTTTTTTTTCTTTTTTTTCTTTTATATTTATTTTTATTTTTATTTTTCTTTGTGTTTGTTTATGTTTGTGCTGTGGTAGTGGTTGCGGTTGGATTTTGGTTTGACTTGCTCTGTTTCTTATAATGTCCTCATTTTTTGGAGAAAATTTTCATGCATTGTTAGTTCTTTATGTCTTTCATTTATTGGTTTTTGTTTTGTTGAGCTTGTCATCAACCGTTTTTTTTTTTTGTTGTTATTTTTGAAGTTTATCTTACATGTAGAAGTGGAAGGAATGAGAGTGGTTTTTTTCCTTTTTATTTTTGGTGAAAGAATTTTTTAAAAGGTAGATTTGGATGAAGTGGTGGGGGGTTTTTGTTAACCCTTTTAAGGATTTGGGGCTAGATGTTCGTAAGTTTGCATGATTTTGGTTGGGGTATTGATAGGGGAACCCTTACTGGTGAAGTGGGTTAGTGTGTATATATATATATATGTATGTATGTATGTATGAATATGTATGTAAAACCATTCAAGGCTATCATTAAGGAGTATTTTTTTAGGGGATAATAATTGTAATTGCTGATGTAATTGTGTAACTTGTAAGTAATTAACTCGCTTGGTTCTGTGAAAGTGTTTGTGAAGGGAAAGATGCTATAGTGTTATACTGGCTTACCTTTTCCTAATATTTCTGTTCCATACTTCCATTGATTGTTTAATTACTTTTCCTCCATAATTCTGTTGAAGTCTTGTAAGGTGTACAAGTAATGACTATATCTTTGAGTTATATGTCAGCAGGTACTGTAATTGACCCCGAAAGTAATGGAGGATAATCCTCCCACAAGTGTTTTAGATGGGACGGTTCTTGGGATCAAATTTAGTATGGCTACTCGCCAGGAAATTGTAAGTGCAAATCACACTCATTTTTTCAGTAAAATTGTATGACCAAGTGCCGGTCTATGTAGCAGTTGAGGTCTTTGTGATATTCAGCATCCCTTTTGTTAATTAAGTCAAATGAGATAACCTTGTATTAAGTTTGGACAATGTTGTTATGATCAGCGGCTCTGCCGAGGATGAAGGATGGCTTTTGCTTGGAATTTAGGAAATACTTGCTAGATCGTTTTGTAGTTTTTTCTGATGGGTTCCTTTAAGAACCTTATTTGATATTTCTCGAAAATTTTAAATTTATGCATGTTGTTACATACATATGTTCAGGTTTTTTTTAATTGAAAATTTGAAATGAACTTGTAAACATGTATATCATGCTGTTTACTGGTCATAGTTTTTGTTATTCTGATCACATTGCGTGTGCATGTCTGGTTTTGATTAAATTTAATGGAATATACCTTTTTAATGCAAGGTTCTCTTTGTAAGAATTAATTACATTATTTTGACAATTACCTTCTTTATGGCCTATTCAATATTTGAGTTGTTTTGATCAATTTGGTAAATTTTATCCTTTTGCCTTGATAGTGTACAGCGTCCATTAGCGACTCTTCAATTAGTCATGCTAGTCAGCTGTCAAATCCATTCCTTGGGTTGCCCCTTGAATTTGGCAGATGTGAATCTTGTGGTACTTCTGAAGTAGGAAAATGCGAAGGTTTGTATTTGCTCTTTTTCTGTACTTTCTTTTAAATAGTAAAAAAGTTGTATCTCTAATGAAGTAATTTGATATTACTTTTCAGGTCACTTTGGATATATTGAGCTACCGGTTCCAATATATCATCCTAGTCATATTAGTGAATTGAAACGGATGCTGAGCCTGGTCTGCTTAAACTGCTTAAAAATGCGGAAAACCAAGGTAATTGCCAACCTGAATATGAAAATGAGATTCTTCTTCTTGTTTGTCTGTCTAACTTGTATGAATTAACTAGTAATACAAGGTATAGTGGGTGTTTTAGTGGTGTGTCTTGAGTTTAATCTCTCGCCTATCTGTTTGATTTAAAATAACTCTAAACAGACCATTTTTCATTGCAAGCTTAATTTTTTGATTTTCCATCTTCTTTGTTAATTGTCCGTTTTAACTTTTAAGTCCTGACGCCCTCAAGTTTTTCATTATTATATGTATCACAAGGTAATATGCTCTCTAAATTTGGGTGAAGCATTTACACAAGGGCACATCCATTTTGTTTAGGGTCCTATTTAATAGTAAATCTAATTTCCTAAATCTCAATAAACTAAATATTCCATTTATCAATAAACTTAAATCACTTCTATATAATTTAAATTTAAGTATGCTATATTAGTACACTTCTATCTTTCTGATCTATTTCACGGTGAAAGCACAACTTATGTTAGAAAAGGGGGCACATCCATTTACTCCAGCAGAAAGTCTTGAACATGTACTTGGTTACTCTCCTTAATAACATTTTATGCAATGTGAATTTACTATGAGTGTGTTTGATTTGCCATTTTAGCTATCTGAAAGTTGAAAAATTAGCTGAATTGGTAGCTGAAATGATTTCAGCTTCGTTTTGATAACAAGAATCTAAGAGCTTTTTTAGGAGTTACTAGCTTTTTAGAAAAAGCTACTCCAAGTAGCTTTTCAAAAGATCTCTTGTTTTCAGCTACTAGCTGATTTTATTTTTACATGTTTACTTTTTATTAATTAATGCATGGTTCCTTCCAAGTCTCTAATCACATTATATAACCTCTCTCTCCTTTATTTCTCTCCTTCATTAATGTAATTATATTAATTTATAATATAAATATATAATTATATAAATTATAATTTAAATATGTAATTTATAATTTATATATTTAATTATAGAAATTATAATTTAAATATTAATTATAGTAATTTATTATTTAAATATGTAATTACATAAACTTATAATTTAAATATGTTATTATAGAAATTTATAATTTAAATATATAATTATAATAATTTATAATTTAAATATATAATTAAATTTATATTATTAAAATATGTTATAATTATTTTAAAATACCTCATTATTGATTTATTATGATTAATGATGCTTTTATTTGTTAGTTTACAACTCTCGGTTACTTAATCGGTTAGATTTACTAAACAACTAGCTTTGCAGTTTTTTGCTGACTTTCAGCTAGTTTTGCCAAACTTCCTAAATCTAACTGCGGAATCATATGATGCCTTGTTGTTAATAATGCATGCCAAATTTTAGATGAATTGAATATTTAAAGATATGGATTTTTATTTGACATTTATATTTGAAAAAAAAATATAATATGTTAAATGATTTTAATTGATGAAGTATCAACTAATTTTTAAATTATATGACATTTTGCAACCTTAATCTGCTGAAAATAAAGTTTGAGAACATGTCAACACCTTCCCTTGGTTTGGCTCTTTGACCTTTAGTTTCGATAATGACTTCTTTTTCTTGTTAGGGTATGAAAATAATTTTAGGTGTAAATGAATGGTAGCTCATTCATTTGTTAAAACGGTGATCCATGGCTGCCATGACGGATTTTTTTGACAATCACCTTAGGCAATTTTTTGTGGCAAAATTTTTTGATCCATGGCTGCAAATCCCTGTTTATGTGGCAAAATTTTGGCCTTTCACATTATATTGCCTCTGGCTTGAAGACAGGTTTTAGTATGGTACTTTCAAATTGCTTAGCAAAGTCATTACTGGCTGAGTGGCTGTGTAAATTGAATCTAATTTTTACTAATAAATGGGTTCGATCTTTATTGTATAACAAACTCTTGAAGGAATTTGTATTTGTTTCTTTATGAAAGTATAGCCCAATTTTTTTTAAAGCAAATATAGCATCATTTTTAAAACAATATCAAATTTAACAATCAAGTTGCAAAATATCTTTTTATGCTTAAGTAGTTAATAATTGATTTTGTAATTAATTTCAATATCATTTTGGTAATGTTGCATAGTATAATATATAATATTTCTATACTAATAATGGTTTTCTAGTAATTGAAAATTGAAATAATTTAGTTGTCTAGACATTTGCTACATTTGTTTTTACGTAAAAGGATGTACTGTTGTAATTAAATCATACTGACTGCTGATAAATTTAAGATACATTAAGTTGTTGAATTGTTTTTAGATTTGATGGTGAAAGAAATGCTTTGAATAATATTATTTTAATGATAATAATAAAAAAAATATTCAAGGAGTTAGTTAAAAAATGTGTTATAGTAAAACTTTTTTATTTTAATAATAATAATAATAATAATAATAATAATAATAATAATAATAATAATAATAATAATAATAATAATAATAATAATAATAATAATAATAATAATAATAATAATAATAATAATAATAATAATAATAATAATAATAATAATAATAATAATAATAATAATAATAATAATAATAATAATAATAATAATAATAATAATAATAATAATAATAATAATAATAATAATAATAATAATAATAATAATAATAATAATAATAATAATAATAATAATAATAATAATAATAATAATAATAATAATAATAATAATAATAATAATAATAATAATAATAATAATAATAATAATAATAATAATAATAATAATAATAATAATAATAATAATAATAATAATAATAATAATAATAATAATAATAATAATAATAATAATAATAATAATAATAATAATAATAATAATAATAATAATAATAATAATAATAATAATAATAATAATAATAATAATAATAATAATAATAATAATAATAATAATAATAATAATAATAATAATAATAATAATAATAATAATAATAATAATAATAATAATAATAATAATAATAATAATAATAATAATAATAATAATAATAATAATAATAATAATAATAATAATAATAATAATAATAATAATAATAATAATAATAATAATAATAATAATAATAATAATAATAATAATAATAATAATAATAATAATAATAATAATAATAATAATAATAATAATAATAATAATAATAATAATAATAATAATAATAATAATAATAATAATAATAATAATAATAATAATAATAATAATAATAATAATAATAATAATAATAATAATAATAATAATAATAATAATAATAATAATAATAATAATAATAATAATAATAATAATAATAATAATAATAATAATAATAATAATAATAATAATAATAATAATAATAATAATAATAATAATAATAATAATAATAATAATAATAATAATAATAATAATAATAATAATAATAATAATAATAATAATAATAATAATAATAATAATAATAATAATAATAATAATAATAATAATAATAATAATAATAATAATAATAATAATAATAATAATAATAATAATAATAATAATAATAATAATAATAATAATAATAATAATAATAATAATAATAATAATAATAATAATAATAATAATAATAATAATAATAATAATAATAATAATAATAATAATAATAATAATAATAATAATAATAATAATAATAATAATAATAATAATAATAATAATAATAATAATAATAATAATAATAATAATAATAATAATAATAATAATAATAATAATAATAATAATAATAATAATAATAATAATAATAATAATAATAATAATAATAATAATAATAATAATAATAATAATAATAATAATAATAATAATAATAATAATAATAATAATAATAATAATAATAATAATAATAATAATAATAATAATAATAATAATAATAATAATAATAATAATAATAATAATAATAATATTTTTTTACTATTATTATTATTATTATTATTATTATTATCCTTTAATTGTTTGCTTTCAATTAGTAATAAAAATGCTATTGTGAAACAATAACATACTATAATGGTAAAGTTGGTCATTGATTAATCATATATGTCATTGTTAAGATATTCCTCGTTACAAATTTATATATGGTTTGTTAATATGTATGTGATTAATCACATAAACAATGTTGAAGTTGGTAATTTTTTCTTCTTATTCTGGGACGTATTTTGAAGATGAGGGCTCCTGAATGTGTTTGTTATTTTTCTTGTTTTAATTTTTTTATTGTAATCTTGCCATCATACATTTTATTTGTTAGATTTAGTACAAGGATATAGACTTGATCTAATGCCATTATGCGTGCATGATCTTACTGGCTTACAACTTTTCAGTTTACAGCTTCAAGCAGTGGTTTGGCACAGAGATTATTGTCTCCTTGTTGTGAGGTGAGTATGGGAAGGTCATGTGTTATCATTTCTCAATAGCTATACAGATATACAACCCTAAAATAGTTCCTAGTATTGTTTCTGATTGATTCTTCCATATATACATGATTTGCTAAGAATATAAGACATTATTATTTATAATGTATATATTTTATTTTAGGTAGAATTTTACCATCTGTTATATAATCTCACATTTTACTTGTATAATCCATCCTCCGAACCTGACCTACCCAACTATATGATCTTTTATGTTGACAATGATACACCTTTTTGGGCAAGATTATCTGTTGGCAACCTAGTGGTGTTTTGTTTACCTTAGTTTATGTTCTTATCTGAAGAACATTTAAGGAGAGTGGAGGCTTCTTTTTGATTTTTGATGTTCTTTGTTTTGTTCCCCCCCTTATTTCCCTGACTTTTTCCATAGTTTACTTATCAGTATACTATGCTTTGTTTCTGTTTTCTGTGTTCTCACCGTGGTTCATAATTAATGCTTCAATTAGTTTTTCCTTATTAGAGTTGGCTAAATATGGTTTACCAATGATGCTAATTTGTTGAGGATGGGAATCTGTTATTTTTGTAAAAATTCATTTTCAAGGTTCATGGTTTTTGTTTTTTTCTTTAGGAGGCCAATGCTGCTCAAGTTTCGATCCGGGAGATAAAAACAGGTGATGGGGCTTGTTATCTGGCTTTGAAGGTATCCAAATCCAAGTTTATCGATGGTTTTTGGAGTTTTTTAGAAAAATATGGCTATCGCTATGAGGGTGATCACACTCGAGCCTTGCTTCCCTGTGAGGTTTGGCTACTTTAAGTTTAATCACTTTTATTACTTTACTTATCAAATATCTGTTTCTTTTACTTGTTTGCATGTGTGTTGCTAATTTACAATATTTTGTAATTCACCTTTATGTACTCCCTCCATTTTACTAGGCTCCTGTATGTTTTCTCTGTCTTGTATTCTCTTGCTACATGATGATTTGTCTTTAAAATGTTATGCTGCAGTGTATAAATAGGCATTATTTGAAATGAGAATTGTTGGATTTGTTATTACCTATTGCTCTAGATGTTGTGTTTCTTTGATTTTAAAGGATATTCCACATATAATGATTTGTATTAGTTATATCTTAGGAATGACCAAATAGTATGTTGTAAATTACCCATACTATAAGGCATATCTTTTAATCTTGGCAATTCTATATTTCTATTCATTTGCAGAATATAATATTCTGATCTACTGATAATAGTGGTGTATAGACACATTATTATTTTTTATTCAGAGGAAACAAAATATTCTTTATTGATTTACCATCAATATTATTAACTTGTATAAACGAACATGCTTCCACTGTTTATTTAGACACACAGTTTCAATAATTATTCCTCCATTTCTCTTATTTTAACATGGTATCTGAGCCAGGTTGAAGGAATACTGAGAAAGCATCCTCCACCAGGGGCTGAGTCCCCAATGAGCTCCTTTTGCTTGTTGCTCCTCTTCTAAAACTTTTCCCCTTCTTCCAGTAGTGCTTTTGAATATCTTTTCTAATCTGATGACTGCCAGTGACTATTCCAGCCATGAGCAACACCATCAGGGTTTTTGAGGATTTTTTCCTGTTATTTACTAGCACCTTCTGTTTCTTGATTTTTCTGGTGAAGAACTGTTTCTGCAGCTATCCTGTTGTCATTCTTTTTCAGTGTGTTTTCTGGTCACCACCTGCTTGCCACTCATCTTTTGGTTAAGAACTTTCTAATTCATGTGACGTCCTTTTCCGGCATGTATTTCTAATTTAAATAATTTTGGGTCTTTCACAAATATTGGTTTGAAACTTCCAAATGATGGTTTTAAGAAAATTGGAACTTGTTTTGCTTGCTATGAATTTTCTTATGCTGATGGGTATTTCGGTTATCTGACAACGTTATCTTTCTAGCAATATTCCCTAATTTTGCCAACATCTCTAATTTGCCTTTCCATATATTGTTTGATGGTGGAACTCAATTTTGGTTTATTTATTTTTCTAGTTGTTTCATGTAACATGTCTGCTTAGTTAAGCTTCAACATGAGCGAGAGTGCTGAAAATCAGAATATAATATTCTGATTTAATGATAATGTTGGTTTATAGAGACATTATTAATCTTTTATTTAGTGGAAACAAAATACTCTGTTGATTTACTATCAATGTTATTAACAACCTATATAAACAAATATGCTTCCTCTGTGTATTCAGACACAGTTTTAGTCCATTATTACTCCATTTCTCTGATTGTAACAGTTTCATTACGCCACATGAATTGACACTTTAATTTTCTAAATGATTGAATTTGACTCCTGAAATGTTTTTTATTTACTGTTACAATGGTCTGTAATTGATACTTTCAGGCTAACTGTTGTGTGCTGTTTTTCTAGTTTCCGGCTAAAAAAGCCAATATTATTCTTTAGATTTCAATTAAAAAGTTAATGTATTTTTAATCTTTCTATTGAAATTTGAAATCTGTAATTCACCTTTTGATTAATATTTTGTTCTTAACATGTCTTTCAGACAATGGAAATTATTAAGAGAATTCCGATAGAAACAAAAAAAAAGCTTGCTGGAAAAGGATATTTTCCTCAAGATGGATATGTTTTGAAGTATCTTCCGGTGCCGCCAAATTGCTTGTCTGTCCCAGAAGTTTCAGATGGCGTCAGTGTCATGTCTTCGGTGAGAAAATGAACAAATTATTGTCATAAAATGAACAAATTGTGTTCTCTATTATGCTTAATTCTATTTTGTTACCATAATCTGCCGCAACAGATTAGCTGCTTAAGTTTTTCAAACCAGACTTGAATCATTTGATAATTGATAATGTCTTTACTCTAAAATTCTGAACCATGGTCACATGTATAAATATGAAAACTCCAGAGTTTGTTATGAAAATAAATAAACAGAAGAGGTTTTTGAAACTCCTTGATTTTCTCCTGAGTTTCATATTTTTGTTTATCTGCTTGATTTTCTCTTGGCCATATTGCATTGGTAACTGATGTCTCTTTGTTGCTTTGCAGGATCCTTCCATGACGATTCTCAGAAAATTGCTTAGGAAGGTTGAAATCATCAAAAGTTCTAGATCTGGTGAACCAAATTTTGAGTCTCATCATGTGGAAGCAAATGATTTGCAGTCAGTGGTGGATCAATATTTTCAAATTAGGGGTACTTCTAAGGCAGCTCGTGACATTGAAACACATTATGGGGTCAATAAAGAGCTTAATGCATCATCAACAAAAGCATGGCTTGAGAAGATGCGAACCTTGTTTATAAGAAAAGGTTCAGGTTTTTCCTCCCGGAATGTGATAACTGGAGATTGTTATAAGAGGATAAATGAAGTAGGAATTCCAGTTGAAGTGGCGCAGCGAATAACATTTGAGGAGAGAGTTAACATCCATAACATAAGTTATTTACAGAAGTTAGTTGATGAAAATTTGTGTCTGACTTACAAGGAAGGTGTGTCAACTTATTCACTCAGGGAGGGCTCGAAGGGACACACATATCTTAAGCCTGGTCAGATAGTGCATCGGAGGATTATGGATGGGGATATTGTCTTTATCAATAGACCACCTACTACGCACAAACACTCTTTACAAGCCCTTTTTGTTTACATCCATGATGACCACACAGTGAAAATAAATCCTTTAATTTGTGGACCTCTTGGGGCTGATTTTGATGGTGACTGTGTGCATCTGTTTTATCCACAGTCACTTGCTGCTAAAGCCGAAGTTGTAGAGCTATTTTCAGTGGAGAATCAGCTGCTCAGCTCTCACAGTGGTAATTTGAACCTACAGTTATCCACAGATTCGTTGCTGTCACTGAAGATGTTGGTCAAGAGAAGTTTTTTTGATAGAGCGACAGCTAATCAGTTGGCAATGTTTCTTTTACTACCTTTGCCCCTACCTGTTTCTCTCAATGCTAGTTCTCATGATTCTTACTGGACTTCTTTCCAATTGTTACAGTGTGCTTTACCTGTGGGTTTTGATTGCACTGGGGGGCGTTACCTTATTAGGCAGAGTGAAATCTTAGACTTTGATTTCAGCAGGGATGTCCTAGGTGCGACGATAAATGAAATAGCAGCCTCAATTTTCTTTGGAAAGGGACCGAAAGCGGCACTGAATTTCTTTGATGTCTTGCAGCCGTTTCTGATGGAAAGTGTATTTGCTGATGGGTTTAGTGTAAGCTTAGAAGATTTTTCAATATCCAGGGCAATCAAAAGAATTATAAATAGAAGCATTGGAAAAGTTTCTTCTCTGATGTATCAGCTGAGGTCTATTTACAATGAGCTGGTGGCACAGCAACTGGAGAAGCACCTTCGTGATGTTGAGCTTCCCATTATTAGCTTTGCTGTAAAGTCTACTAAACTAGGAGATTTAATTGACTCGAAGAGTAAATCAGCTCTTGATAAGGTTGTCCAGCAGATTGGGTTCCTAGGGCAGCAACTTTTTGATAGGGGAAGATTCTATTCAAAAGGATTGGTTGAAGATGTAGCATCTCATTTTCATGTGAAGTGCTGTTATGATGGGGATGGTTATCCCTCTGCTGAGTATGGATTGCTTAAAGGGTGTTTTTTTAATGGTTTAGATCCATATGAAGAAATGGTGCATTCAATTTCTACAAGGGAAATAATGGTGCGTTCTTCGAGAGGATTATCTGAACCAGGAACACTCTTTAAGAATTTGATGGCCATCCTTCGGGATGTTGTTATTTGTTATGATGGAACTGTTAGAAATATTTGTAGTAATTCTATCATCCAGTTTGAATATGGGATGCAAGCTGGAGACAAGACAGAGCACTTATTCCCTGCTGGTGAGCCTGTAGGTGTCTTAGCTGCAACTGCTATGTCAAATCCTGCTTACAAGGCTGTCCTTGATGCTAGTCCTAGTAGCAATTCTTCATGGGAGTTAATGAAGGTAAATGGTTGTTTGTAGTGAATGGATGTCAGCTGTTTTTAATATCTCAATAGATGATCTTTCCCTGAATTTTTTATTTGTGTATTTTATCTTTAGGAAATATTGCTCTGTAAGGTCAATTTTAAGAATGAACCTGTTGATCGGCGTGTCATTCTGTACTTGAATGACTGTGATTGTGGATGGAATTATTGCCGGGAAAATGCAGCGTATTCAGTTAAAGATCAATTGAGAAAGGTCAGACTCAAGGAGGTAGCACTGGAGTTCAGTATTGAGTAAGTTTCCTCTTTTAATTCTGCACATGCTTTAGTTAGTTAAATAAATTTCAAGTAAGCAGTTTGTCTGATATACTGTTCATCTACTACTGATTTTGTTTGGGGTAAACTGGTCTTTGCATTTTTGAGTAAGTAGTGATATTTTATATTATTGAAAGATGAGTTTAGTTTAATATTTTGGGGTCCTGTTTCTTGTCTGCAGATACCAACAACAACGAACTCAAGGTGGAGATTCTGCAGCTGATGCTGGACTTATTGGTCATATTTATCTGGATGAGGTCATTGGATTTACTTTTCATTCAATTTGAGTATATTTCTATGTTTCTGCCTACTTTCATGGAAACTAAGCTTAAAATTTTTCATTCGTCATATGAAACTTGTTAGAATATATGAATTATGAAACCATCCAATCAAATTTTGATCATATTTTTTAGTACCTTAGAACTATTTAGAGTATCCAATAATATCTAAATATTTTAAGGCACTATAGAGATTATGGGGTGGGGATTATCTTCCCAATTTCTTACTTTCCATATTTCCTAATATCTCATGATTTTTTCCTTGATTGGCATTATGATTGGTATATATAAGGTTTTGTGCTTTAGGTTTTATGAACATCAGTCTTTGTTTTCTCTGTCCTATCCTTCTACTCAAAAGTCAAAACCCCGTAATTTTAACAAAACTTGATAAACTAACATGATTGAACATTTTTGCATGACTCTGGATTCTTACCCCTCGGAGAAGGCTTGGTGATTTTGAATTATTTGTAAATTTGCAATTATATTTATAATTACTATTATTGTTCTATCATGTTTTTACTAACAATATCCTATTGAACAGAGGATGTTAGAGGAGCTGAAGATTAGCACGGCCAACGTTTTCCAAAAATGCCTAGATAGACTTGGGTCCTTTAATCTCAGAAAGAAAGCTAATCAAATTTTGAAGATGGTTCAACTATCGTTTAGGTTAATCCTCCGTTTTTCTTTTGCATTTGATAATTGGTCGTCCATTTTTATTGTTCATCCTTCCCTGGAGTAATTTGTTGCTTGCAATATGATTTGTTGTTGACAAAAAAGTGCTTTTTCTTTCTTTCAAAAGCAAAAGAATCACATTTTTCCTTGTAAACAATATTGTGGCATAAATGGTAATCTGGATATATTTGATGTTAAAAGTTGCTATGCTTTGTTTTTTTTCCCTGTTAGACCCCAATTAATGAAGTCCTACAGTAGGTTTATGAGGGAAAAAAATTAGAGAAGCCAGATTGTTGCCTAGATTAGTCAGAGAAGGTTAGGAGGAAATAAATATGGAGGACTTGTTTTAAAATGGGAACTTTATTGACTATTGAGTAGTTGAGGATTTGTTTAGTAGTAGCAGGGCTCTTTCATTCCTAGTATCCGTATCAAACTCTTTTTCACTCAAGGGTACTACATCCAAGAGAGTGGGCAATCAATAAAATTTCCTTTTTCTATATTTCCCCCCAAAATTTTACTTGTTATACCAGTATGTTAGTACCTTGCATTAACCTTGTTTTTCTCGTAGTTGTGGTCTCTTTAGAGATTGCCTGAATTGCAGTCTTGAGTGTGGTGATTTAGTCCTACATTGATCAGTAATATGACCACTACATAGTGTATATAAGTGGTGGGGGACAACCCTCACTTTACAAATTGATTTTCTAGGGTTGAGTTTGGCCCAAAGCCATAAATTCTAGGAGTTTTTCTTTCTATTTTAGAGCTATTAATAAAATTTTCTTAGTTTCTTTATGACAATTTCTTATTTCTTTTTTCTTTACTTTTCCTGTGTATTAAATTGGTGCCCAATTCCAAATAAGGAATTAAAAAAAAGAAAGAAAGAAGATAAGGGCTTTTGTATGTACTTTGCCTTTATATGCATTGTAATCACATGCTTTGGTTTCTGGCTATTGCAGTTTATTTGTTAGTCATATCACTTTCTGATATATGTTCCATCTTGGCAAATTGGTTTTCTAGGGTTGAGTTTGGCCCAAAGCCATAAGTTCTAGGAGTTTTTCCTTTCTGTTTTAAAGCTATTAATAAATTTTTCTTACTTTCTTTACGACAATTTCTTATCTCTTTTTTCTTTACTTTTCCTGTGTCTTAAATTGGTGTCCAATTCCAAATAAGGAATTAAGAAAAAAAAAGAAAGAAGATAAGGGCTTTTGTATGTACTTTGCCTTTATATGCATTGTAATCACAGACATTGGTTTCTGGCTATTGCAGTTTATATGTTAGTCATATCACTTTCTGATATATGTTCCATGTTGGCAGTGAGTCTTGCTCATCTTCGGATCCTGCTGCACCGTGTTTATCATTCATTTGGACAGGGGATCGTGAGCATGACTTAGATTATGTCGTAAAGGTCCTGTCTGAAAAAATCTACCCTGTTTTGTTAGAATCAATAATCCAAGGTATTTTCCTTGTAATCTTTTATTTGGTGGAAGTACTATATTTCTTTTAAGTAAGTTCTATATGTATGGTTTTGTAGGGAAGGTGGAAAAGAGAAAAAAGATATTTAGAAGTAAAATACTCATGTTTATCAGAAATACTAATGTTTATTCTAAGAATTAGGTGTAGCATTAGTAAAATACTACTACTCAAATCCACTATTTCAACAGGACTCAAAAGCCTAATGTGTTAATATTGTCTCTCAAGTCCCAAGGTAAAACTGACTATGTTTATGATTGTTAGAAGTAGAAAACCAGAAACATAATTCAAACACCAAAATTTAAAACAAATTGGCTCATTTAAAATAACTATCCTATTTAACTAGTACTATCCCTGAATAATACAACCATGGTGGTGTGCTTGGCAGATAGCTCTCATAAGTGTTATATTAGTGGTTGTAATGTTGTGTCATTTATGTTCATGAATGCATACCTTACTTGTGTCACGTATTTTCATCTTAGTAATGCTTCTGATTTACCCTTTTAAATAAAATAGGAGACCCACGCATTAGCTCTGCAACTATAATTTGGGTTAGTCCAGATACAAACACATGGGTACGAAACCCTTATAAATCTTCTAATGGTGAATTGGCACTTGATATCATTCTTGAAAAGGAAGCTGTGAAACAGAGCGGTGATGCTTGGAGGATTGTACTTGATTCCTGCCTTCCTGTTCTTCATTTGATTGACACCAAGCGTTCCATCCCTTATGCTATTAAGCAGATTCAGGAATTAATGGGGATATCATGTACTTTTGATCAAGCAATTCAGGTAAGTTTCTAAAGAATATTTTGTTCAGATGTTTTCTCTTAGGATTATGTTTCCTCTCTTTACATTACTGTGTATACAATATGCTGCATATTTACTCATTTATTAATTTTTCAAAAATGAATTTATTTTATTTTGACGTACGTGCCAACAGTCACGTGTAATCCACAGGACTTATAGTTGGATGCTTATGCATCATAAATTGGTGTTTTTCATTTATTTGAAGATCATATAGCAGCTAAAAGCCTACGTACAGAAAATAGAAATTAGTCTGAAGGAGACCTCTCTTTGTTATATGATATCATGAGTTATTGTGTCTTGTTTATGAAAGATTTGATTATGATCATGATCCAATCTTTTAGTAGCCACCTGTTACTGTACTCTATCTTTTATTCCTATCTCATACTTTTGTGGGTTCTGCAGCGTGTTGCAGCATCTGTGAAAATGGTGGCGAAAGGTGTTCTTAGAGAGCATCTAATTCTATTAGCTAGTAGTATGACATGTGGCGGGAACTTGGTTGGCTTTAATACTGGTGGATATAAAGCCCTGTCTCGTCAATTAAATATTCAAGTACCATTCACAGATGCAACACTCTTTGTAAGTTGCTGCCTACCTAATTGTTGTAATCATGATATGTATCGGGTTTTTATTATTCTTTTTAAATTTGACTACACAGACACCTAAAAAGTGTTTTGAGCGAGCTGCTGAGAAATGCCATACTGACACACTGTCAAGCATAGTTGCCTCCTGTTCCTGGGGTAGACATGTGGCAGTTGGTACAGGATCAAAATTTGACATTGTTTGGGATGCAAATAAGGTATTTTATTTTACTCCGATTTTTATTTTTTTTTGTGAATAATCAGATTTAATATTGGACTTGATAAGAATTGGAGTTCTGGACTAACATTGTTTAAATATTGACATGTTATTTTACAGGTAAAATCAAATGAAATTGAAGGGATGGATGTTTACAGTTTTCTTCACATGGTGAAAAGCCTTAAAAATGGGGAAGAAGAAACTGATGCTTGTCTGGGTGTAGACATTGATGATCTGGTGGAAGAGGAAAATATGGGCTTGGGCATGTCCCCACAGCATAACTCTGCTTTTGAAGCTGTCTTTGAAGATAATCTTGAAGAACTGAATGATTCAACATCCAATGGTTGGGATGTAAGTTCAAAGAAGACTGAATCAAAAACCAATGAGTGGTCGGGTTGGGCAAGTAATACAGAAAGAAAAGATGGTAAATCTGAAAGCACCCAGGAGGATTCTTGGGGAAAAGCTGTCGTCCAAAAAGACTCTTCCAATCAAGGTGAATTAAAAACCAATGAATGGTCAGGTTGGGCAAGTAGCAAAGCTGTAATAAAAGATGGCAGTTCTGCAAGCGCCATGGAGGATTCTTGGGGGAAAACTGTCAACCAAGAAGGTTCTTCAATTCAGACAGAATCAGAAACTAACAAGTGGTCTGGTGGGATGCCTAAAAAAGATGGATCTGGAAGTGTCCAGGAGGAAGACTCTTCTAAGTCTAATGCTTGGGATACAAGCGCAACAGATGGATCGAAAGCTACATCTAATGAATGGTCTGCCTGGGGAAGGAATAAGGGTGAAATACCAAGTGGTGGATCTGAAAATGTGCAGGAAAATTCTTGGGGTGCAAACAGAACTGGGCAGACAAAATCAAATGACTGGTCCGGCTGGGGAAAGAAAAAGTCGGAAATACCAGCTGGTGAATCTGAAAACAGTTTAGGGGCTGATGCTTGGGGTACAAACAGAACAGGACAGACAAAATCAAAAGCAAATGAATGGTCTGGCTGGGGAAAGAAAAAGTCGGAAATACCAGCTGGTGAATCTGAAAACAGTTGTGGGTCTGGTGCTTGGGATGCAAAAGGAATAGATCAGACAAAACCAAAATCTAATGAGTGGTCTAGCTGGGGAAAGAAAAATTCCGAAATACCTGCTGCTGGAGGTGAAAATATGCAAGCGAATTCTTGGGGCTTGGGTAAATTGAAAGATGGTGTTACACCAGAAGATAATTCCTCCTCTGGTGCTTGGGCTGCAAACAAAACAGTCCAGACAAAAACTGAATTAGATGATAGGACTGTGTGGGGAAGGAAAAAAGTTGAAACAGTAGATGGTGAGTCAGGAAATCCCCAAGGGGATGTTTGGAACTCTGGTAAAAGAGCTGAATCAAAAGTTGGCAATGCCTCTTGGGGAAATCCCAGATCCTCAGAAAGTCAAGCGTGGGAAGGTGGGTCTGAAAATCCCCAAGGTGGTGGCTGGAACTCTGGTAGGAAAGCTGAATCAAAAGTTGGCAATGCCTCTTGGGGAAATCCCAAATCTTCAGAAAGTCAGCCATGGGAAGGTGGGTCAGAAAATCCCCAAGAGGGTGGCTGGAAATCTGGTAGAAAAGCTGAATCAAAAGTCGGCAATGCCTCTTGGGGAAATTCCAAATCCTCAGAAAATCAGGCATGGGAAGGTGGGTCAGAAAATCCCCAAGAGGGTGGCTGGAACTCTGGTAAGAAAGCTGAATCGAAAGTTGGAAATGCCTCTTGGGGAAATCCCAAATCCTCAGAAAATCAGGCATGGGAAGGTGGGTCAGAAAATCCCCAAGAGGGTGGCTGGAACTCTGGTAGGAAAGCTGAATCGAAAGTTGGTAACGCCTCTTGGGGAAATCCCAAATCCTCAGAAAGTCAGGCATGGGAAGGTGGGTCAGAAAATCCCCAAGAGGGTGGCTGGAACTCTGCTAGGAAAGCTGAATCGAAAGTTGGTAATGCCTCTTGGGGAAATTCCAAATCCTTAGAAAGTCAAGCATGGGATTCCCATAATCAGTCAAATCAAAATTCAAGTTCACAGGGATGGGAATCACACATTGCTTCAGCTAATACAGACAGTGAGAAAGAGAAAGCTTTTCAGTGGGGAAAGCAAGGTAGAGAGTCATTTAAGAAAAATCGCTTTGAAGGGTCACAAGGTCGGGGTTCAAATGCTGGCGATTGGAAAAATAGGAATCGACCACCGCGAGCACCTGGACCTAGATTGGACTTATACTCGTCTGAGGAGCAGGATCTTCTGAAGGATATTGAGCCCATTATGCAGTCCATAAGACGAATAATGCAACAACAGGGGTAAGTAAATATTAACAATGACTTGGCAAGGCTAGAAGAAATCTCGATATCTATTTGCCTTTTCTGTTATACTACGATGCGATGCTCAAGTTGCCTCGCCTTTTTATTGTCACCTTCGTTTACCTACACTGATCTGCAAGTTGCACAATTTGCCTCTGCCCAACAGTTTTTCCCTTCCACAACATTTTTTCTGCTTGTTATTTTTTGTTTGAACACCATAACATAGCAATATAGCTATTATTATTTTGATTTTTGCTCCTAATAAAAGCTTATGTTATAGGTCAGTTTGGCACTGTTCCCTTTCGCTGTCCTCTATCCTATAGCTTCAGGGCTTTCCCGTTTTCCCTCTGCTTCTAAGTTTTGTATTTCTATCTTAATTTTTTTTAATAAATTCTTCTTGAAGGTACAATGATGGCGACCCACTGGCTGCTGAAGATCAACTTTTTGTACTCGAGAATGTCTTTGAGCACCACCCAGATAAAGAAACCAAAATGGGTGTTGGAATTGATTATGTCATGGTAGGTGCCGTATATTAATGAATTTCTTTCCAAAACTTCCGGAATTTTTGTACTGAATGATGGTTTATTTTGGTTTCTCTTTTTCCTTTGCAACAGGTTAATAGACACAGCAGTTTTCAGGAAAGTAGATGCTTCTATGTTGTTCTGAAAGATGGTCGTAAAGAAGACTTTTCCTACCGGAAGTGTCTGGATAACTGGATAAGGAAGAAGTACCCAGACCTAGCTGAATCGTTTGTCAGCAAATATTTCCGGAAACCCCGTGGAAGGACGGAACAGACTGCAGTGCCAGGGAAGGATGAAGCAGCAACTCCGGCACAGGACGAAGCTACAACTCCGGTGGCTACTCCAGGTGACCGGACTTCAACGCCCGCACCAATTGAAACCAATGAGTAGATGATTATAGTTGTGTCTATAATGTTGTACAGAAACAGCGTAGTTGAGGCCACTAAATAGTTCGTCATAGCTGACCAATTTTCCAGTAGGGAAGTGTTCCTCTTTTTGGTGACAGTTAGATGTTAATTTTTTTAGCATGTGAATGATGATAACACCCTTGTGCAGATGTTGTTAATATTGCTCTACCGGTTACATGATGTACCTAGCAAACTTTGCTCTGCTCATCATTTGTTTCATCTTCAATCTCATCCTTCTGATTACATCATTCATGAGTAGTTTCCAAGCATTTCGTCGATTTAGATTTTCTTCTTCTCGTCATATCATTTAGTGATATTAGTTATGTCTATTTCTGTTAAACCCTCTATTAAGTTATACATATTATTAGCTGTACCGCCTCACTAGAAGAATTGAGAAGCTGCTGGTTGCTGCTATTTTCGCTGACATTCTTCAGAATTAAGCATTGGAAGCGTACAAGGTAGCAACCAGAAAGCCCTTTAATCTCACTGCACAGTGGAGCTTAGTAAAATTAGCCTTTATGTAGTGCTAACGCCAACTATTTTTCTTGCGTATTTTACTATTTTTTAATTGTGTTGCCTATAAAAGCCCACATGCTTTTAGATGATAATTGAATCAGTTTTGTAGAATCAAATCAATGTGTGAATTGAAGTGCAAACCCTCCTCCCGTGTGTTAATTGTGTGGAGCATTTTTTGCTTCCACTTTTATACTTCTGCTAAGTATCTATTTCTGGGGAGTGATTTTCCCCCAATAATATGATATACTGCTTTGTAATATCTTATAAAATTTTATTTTCAAAATATCAATTAGTATAACGAAAATCTTATCACCATCTTTTTCAGCGGAGTCTCATAGCAATTGTTTGCAACAGTAATCCATTTCATAACAGCGAAAATCTTTTGCGTGCCATTTCTGTGATGGCAAGTATTGCTCAAGTATTGCTCAATACATTCTTGTTGGTAAGCCAATAATGTGCAAGAGATAAGTATTAAAAAGTGGATGTGTGGAATGGTGTTAAAGTAGTGAGGTGGGAAGGTATGTCTCGTATTTGTACCTTTTTTTAGAAAAAAAAAATGTTTTTATGCACATGATAATTTAGATTTAAGTTTTCTTTTATTGGTCTTTTCTTTTGTTCATCTTCTTCAATTTTAGATTTATAAATGATTAAATGTCACCGAAAAATGGTATAATAAATTTATTAATGATATTTTTAAAAATAATTTGATATATAATATTAAAATTAACATATTTAATTATCGATGATTCAACCATATGTTAAGACTTTTAAAATTGAAAAAATTATTTTTTATTGATTTAATGTCTGGTCTAATATAAAAGATCACTATATGTATTTATTTTTCCATCGGCTACAAAAGTGCACATAAGATTGAGCTAACAATTAAAGAAAATCTAAGAAATATTTTTAATATTTAATTTGGAAAGAAATCTAATTATTTTAAGAATAAGTATTAAGATTTTTTCTTAATCTTTACCCTTAATTTAATTTAGTTCGTTTTTGTTGAATTACTAGTCTTTTAACTTTTACAACTATCTCTTTTTATAGGATGTAATTTTTTAAAAGAATTTAATTAGTATACATAGATAATATTAAAGATTTTTGGCATTTAAGCATATTTCTTCATTCATATGACTTTTAAAATATTAATGGGTAAGCTGAATAAACTTACCATCAATTAAAGATTGTGATTCGGTGCTAGTGTAAAATTATTTACACTATCGATGCATACTAATTAAACTCTTTTTTAAAAAATTGAGATTTATATATGTTATAAAATACACAAATATTTTATTTAATTTGTGAAAAAATACTAAAAGTGTTAGTGTAATTTAATATTATTATTAGGAGTTTTATTGGTTTGGTCAATCTGATGAATCTAACAATCCAAACTGAACCAATCAAATTTGCTTCAGATTTTTCACTTGATAGAGTCTGACCCAAATCAAACCGAGAAGAACTGAACATGATCAGTTCGATTCACAATTTTGACACTTTAAAACCCCAACCGGAATCAAATTGAAGGTATATATATTATAAAATTATTTTATTTTTTTAACTTAGTAATTTATATTTTATAACTTTAAATATGTTGGACTTTAGTTGTATTGCATTGTTAACTTTGTTAGTGTCGACTTGTTAACTTTGCTTGTATCAAATTGTTAAATTTGGTTTGACTTGTATCAATATGTTGGACTTTTTACAACGGCTAGACCTAATCAACATGCATGCTAAACAAGTTAAGAAATGTGAAGTATGTGTATAATCTAAGTTAACTAAAACCTTATATTTGTCAATACAATGTGAAATTGAACCTCTTAGTCTTATTCATTATTCTGATGTTGCTGATTTAAAACAATGTATATCTATAGGAGGTAAAAGTTATTTTGTAACCTTTATTGATGATTTCTCTAGATATACAAGAGTTTATTTGATTAGACATACAAATAAAATGTTTAATATGTTTTTATCTTATAAAGTTGAAGTTGAAACCAATTAATTAGAAAGATTAAAAGGATAAGATCAGATAGAGGTGGTAAATACACTTTGTTTAATGTCTTTCGTGAGAAAGAATTTATTATCCATGAGGTAATCCCACCATATTCTCCCGAGTCTAATGAAGTAGTTGAGAGAAAAAATAGAATCCTTAAGGAAATGAATAATGCTTTGTTGGTTAGTTCATCTACACTTGACAAACTTTGGGAAGAAGCCCATTGAACTGTTATTTTTTATAGACTAGGACCCCTAATAAGAAAATAGTAAAACATCCTATGAGTTATGGAAAAGATATATACCTAACTTGAAATTTCTTAGAGTGTGGGGGTGCCTAGCTAAGGTATGTTACTTTGATCCTAAGAAAAAGACAATAGGATCTAAGATATTTGATCGCATGTTTATTGGTTATGTTGAGTATAGTGCAACCTATAGGTTTCTTGTCATTAAAAGTGATGTACTTGATTGTAATACTATCATTGAGACTAAGAATGTTGAATTCTTTTAGGACATATTCCCTTTGAATTCTAGTATATCTGCTATCTCCAATGATAGTACTATTATTAAGCAATCAATTAAAACCTATAGTGAACCTATGATTGAGGACTTAAGGCGTAATAAGAGACAAATGATAGAAAAATCTTTTGTGATGATATTTACATATATTTAGTTGATGATGATCCTTTGAGTTTTTTTGAAGCTATTAATTCATCAAATGCAAACCTTTTGGGAACAAACTATTAAGATTGAAATGGATTCTATAAAAAGAATAATACTTGGAGCTTAGTAGACTTGCTTGAGGGTAAAAAACCAATTGATTGTAAGTAGATATTTAAGGAAAAGTATATTCCTGATGGATCTATAGATAAATATAAGGTTAAATTGATAGCTAAAAGGTTTACTAAAAAAGGAGAACATATATTATTTTGATACATTTGCGCCTGTTACCAAGATTTCCTATATTAGAATTGTGATAGCATTAACATCTATTCACAAGTTGGTGATTCATCAGATGGGTGTTAAGACAACTTTCTTGAATGGTGATTTAGAGGAAGAGATTTACATGATGCAACCTGATGGGTGTATGGTTCCTGTTCAAGAACAAAGTGTGTAAACTCTTAAAATCCCTATATGGTTTAAAATAGACAACAAAACAATGGTATGAAAAGTTTAATGAGACTATACTTGCTGATGATTTTTGTTCTAGTGAGGCTGATACACGTGTGCATACAGAACTTGTGAATGGTGAATGTGTCATTATATATTTGTATGTGGATGACATATTAATCTTTGTTACATGCAATGATATAGTTTTTGAAACTAAATCCTTCTCAGCATCCAAGTTTGATATGAAAGACATGGGTGAGACAAGTGTAATTCTAAGAGTTAAAGTCATAAGGAAGAGAGATAGTATAATTCTATCCTGAGAACATTATATGGAGAAATTCTTAGGGAGTTTGACTATGATGATTATAAATCTGCGAGTACCTCTTATGACACTAACTCTCAACTAATGAAAATTAGAAGAGAACTAGTTTCTCAAACTCAATATGCCCAGATTATTGGGAACTTACTACACTTGATGAATTTCTCAAGATCGGATATAACCTACACAATAGGTAGATTGAGTAGATACACTCATAATCCTAATAAGGATAATTGGGAAGCACTTGCTAAACTCATGAGGTATGTAAGAGGTACCATTGACTATGATATTGAATACAATGGATTCCTCTCTGTACTACTTGAAGGGTACAATGATGCTAACTAGATCTCTGATTCACATGAGACAAAATCCACTAGTGACTACGTATTTACACATGGTGGTGGTGCAATTACATGAAGATCAGCTAGACCAACTATTATAACTAGACCAATAATGGAATATGAGTTTGTTCTCTAAAAATGGTTGACACTGAGGCTGAGTGGTTGAAAAACTTTTTGCCTAACATTCCTAAACCAACACTATGAATGTCTATGCATTGTGATTCACAATCAGCAATAGTAGCAAAAAAATAAAACTGACAATGGTAAAAATAGACATATACAATTGAGAGATAATGTGATAAAAAATTGCTAAATGATGAGATAATTTCCATAGATTTTGTGAAGATAGAAGGAAACTTAGCAGATCTTCTGACGAAACCCCTAGAAAGAAAAATGATATTAAAAACATCAAAGGGAATGAAACTTAAGCCACTTGAAAATAAACAATGATAGTAACCCAACCTTTGTGATTGGAGATCCCATAAAGAATGTTGATATGAGTTAGAACAAGTTATTTGTCAGTTCTGCTAGCTCTAAAATTAATATAAATCAATTTCCTTTTTTTCCCCCTTCTTATGATGTGACAAAGTGCTAGATACTGCATTAATGGGAGATTAAACTTTATAGTTAAACTTTATGAGAAAACTTAGCATTTTATAAAATTTTTAATGAATTTCATATTCCTTATGGGTGATGTATGATTTGCAGCATACACTTGATGAAATCAGCTATATGAGTATCAAGTGGACCCTTTGCATGAGATCTTGGAAAATCTCTAGAACATTCATGAATACTGGGAAGACGCATGGCCTAAACGCGTAACACAATGAAAACAACAAAAGATTGTGTGAGTGTATTGTGATTAAAATGATAGAAAAAAGGGAAAAAATGTAAGTTTAACATAAAATATTAATTTTATCTTAAAATAAAAGAGAAAATAAATTAAAAAACTTTGCAAGGATTACAAAGTTAAAAAAAAGTACAACATTTTTAATCTTAAAACATTTAATATTAAATAATAAAATTAACCATAAAATATTAACATTAATATCTTTTCTTTCATTTTTAATCTTAAAACAAGTACAACATTTTTAATCTTAAAACATTTAATATTAAAAACAAGTACAACATTTTTAATCTTAAAACATTTAATATTAAACAATAAAAAAAATTAACCATAAAATATTAACATTAATATCTTTTCTTTCAACTGAATTTTTATTAAACAATTAAAAAAATTATTTTACTTTCAATTCTTTCTTCTTTTTTTTTCTTTTCTTTCACCTTACTCTCTACACTGAGATACTATTAATATGGTATACTCAATTCTATATACATCATTTTAATAAAATTAATTAATCATAAAGATGCATACTTTGTTCTATATGATGTTTGTTTTGAACGTTTTTTCTTTCATTTTCAGAGAAAGCAAAAAATGGTAATGAAAATATGTTTGATTACAATTTAGAAAACGTTTTTAGTAAAAACATTTTTAAAAAACAACTGAAAATAGAAAACAGAAAAAAATTATTTTCAAAAATTAAAATTATGTGAAAACTTAATACCAATATTATAATTATATAAAAAATAATATATAAATCTATTTTAAACTATATAGAAATAATTTATAATATTTTTGTTAAAATTGATTAAATTTAACAATATTATTTTTTGAAAATAGAAAATATTAAATGAAAATAAATATTTTTTAAATATTAAAAATGAAAATAAAAATAATTTTTAGAAAATAAAAAAAAAATTAAATCAAACGCCATCTAAATTATCTTACTTTATTTCCTTCTCTTCCAATTTGGTAACACATGATGTAATTTTTGAAATGTAAAGTTAAATCAGTCACAGACGATATCATAATGGAAAGGTATTCCAAATTGGAAAGGTTTTGATGCTGCAAATGTTGAGGCTAAGGATTACAATGCACCGAATTAAGTATTTCCTCAGTTGGGGTAAGTGAGATATGCATTTATATGCATAGGCCATGTGGATGTGGAATTAGATGGACGCATGCTAGCATGTGATTGGGGTGCAAAGAAGGAAGGGTTGAACCATAAAGAAGAGGTGAGGTTAATAGGGTGTAACTCTTGGAGGGGAGGACCATGTCTGAATCATGTAAATTGTATACAAACAGTGAGTGATGTGCAGATAGGTTGCCACTTTTGGGTGTTGAGGATGTTAAGGGTGTTGATATATATAATAGACAAATTAGTGGAACTGGAGGTGAGGGATAGAAAGTAAGACAGGTGGTGAAAATACGAGGTGTCTATGAAGGTGATGTTTTTTTAATATAAAGGGATAAAAAGTGGAAGGTGAGGAAGTTAGTTCAATCACAACAACTTGGGATGTTGTCTTCAGTGAACCAAATTGGAAAGGATTGAGGAGTGCTACGTGAATATTTATGGGGGGAACTCAAACGGAGATTGATGCTTCAAGTCGTCACATGGTGTGTCTGGTGGTTTTTTGTTGATGTGGGATGTAACAAAGTTCAAGTCATCAGAGTGCTATAAGGAAAATAATTTTGTTGGAGTAGCGGGAAATAGCAAGGAATGAGTACAATTATGTACATGGCAAATGTTTGTATGTTGTGTGATTTGGAGTAAAAAATGGGAAAACTTTAAAGAGGTATAAGGAGATAGAAGGAGGAAATTGTTAGTGCATCATGGGAGATTTTAATGCTATGAGGTGCGAAGAGGAGACAAAGGGGGTGGAGAGTTATAATAGGGAGTAGAAAATGAATCTGTAGTAGTCAGAATGGTTGGATATTCAAATGAATGGCAGGAAATTTATGTGGTATAAAAAATTATGGTAAGACCATGAGCCAACTTGATTGTTTCTTGTATCAACAGGATTCCTCACCTCTTGGGGAACTGTGGAGCAATAGGGCCTTCCGAGAAGTGTGTCTGATGGTCAGTGATGTTGGTGAATGGGGAAATTAACTAGGGACCAAAGCCTTTCAAGGTCCTAAATTGATGGTTCGATGATAACATGTTTAAGCCATTTGTGAAAAAAAGCATCAAAATACCTTAAATGTTCAGGGTAGGAAAACATTCATATTAAAGGAAAAACTAGAATTAATCAAAAGAAAAATCAAGGACCAGAACAAGGAGGTATTTGGGGACCTAGACAGGCTTATTAAAAAGGAAAGGGAAGAAATTCATGAGTTAGACTTGCAAAGAGAAAGGAAAGTGTTACACGAGGTAGAGAAGCACAAAAGAAGTCATGAGTTAAAAAAATGGGCAAGGAGGAAGTGCTCCCTATTAAGGCAAAAATTAAGAATGTACCGATTTCAAGAAGGAGATAGCAACACAATTTTTTTACCAGTCAATTGTGAAAAACAAAAACTTAATGAAATTCTAGACCTCAATTTCAATGGTGAGGATATGGTGGAGGTGGGAAAGTTAAAATTGATGGTGTAGGGACATTTTAAAAATCACTTTTGAGTAAAGGCTCGAGTCCAACCGAAGTTGGTTGCTTAATTTCAAAAGCTAAATGCTGATGGATTTGAGATGCAATTTGGGTGTGCGATAACAACAACAGTCTAGGACCAGATAATTTCAAGATTTTGTGGCATTTGTTGAAGGAAGATTTTATGGCCTTTTTAAGGAATTCCATAAAATAGTCAGCTAGTCAAAGATATAATAGTTAGTTCATAACTCTTATCCCAAAATAGAGTAAACCACAAAGTATAGACAATTGGCGTCCAATATCATTAATTAGTTGCATGTATAAATTCTTGGCTAAGGTGTTGGCAACAAAAATGAAGGAGGTTATGCATACCTTATTCTTTGAGTCACAATCAGCTTTTGTGATAGACAGATACTTGAAGGTGTCATTGCCATAAATAAGGTGGTGGACGTGGCAAAGAGGATGTGAAAAGATCTTGTGTGCTTTAAAGTGGATTTTGAAAAATTCTATGATTCTATAAGCTCGAAATACTTATGGAGTGTCATGGAAAGGATGATATTTGGATTGAGATGGATGAGGTGGATGAAGGACCTTGACATTGGGAGGGCGACTCTTGCCACCTTTTCTATTTCTCATAATCGTAGAAGGGCTCAGTTGAATGATACACAATGCAGTGGATCTTGGGATGTGAAAAGGGTATAATGTTGGAAAAGATAAAATTAGTGTGTCTCACCTGCAGTTTGCTGACGATACTCTACTCCTAGCTCAAATGCATTGGGAATCAATAGAGACAATGAAATTTGTTTTGTAGAATTTGAAGCTTTTTTTGGGTTTGAAGGTCAATTCTCATTAGAGGACATCCTAGGAATCAATGTGCCTGATTAATGGTTACACATGGCTTTGATGTTGTTAAATTATAAGGTGGGAGATATTCCTTTTAGATATTTGGGTTTGTCAATTGGCGACAATCCCCCATTAGGGGGAAATGTCGCAGCCTTTGGTGGATTGTGTATACAAAAGGTTGTCTACTTGGGAACATAAATCTCTTACAATGATAGGGAGAGTTGTACTAATTAAATTTATGTTGTCTGCATTGTCAATCTACTATCTTTCGTTCTTCAAGGCTTTAAAAGGTATTATTTCTAAACTTGAAACTCTTTTTAAGAATTTCTTATAGGGAGGAAAGGAATAGGAATATCAGAAAGGTTCATTGGATGTCTTGGAAAAGAGTGTGCAGGACAAAGGAAGAGGGGGTTTGGGTTTGAGGGACTTGCATAAGTTTTGGCTTTATTAGGAAAATAAAAGTGAAGGTTATTGGAAGAAAGTAGCACGATATGGGCATGAGTTTCGAAGTTAAGATACCAGATCCAAGGTAGTGGGAGATACAAGGTTGGAAGTGCTCTAGATGGTCGATTGACTTACACTTCATAGAGTGGGAGTGTTCATCGGGTCAGGCGACCTAAAAACCAATTCAACCCAAATAGATTAAGTTGGGTTTTTTCTTGTTATTAGGTGAAATTCAACCCAATCCAATCAACTACAGGTTGGGTGACGACTTCAATAAGTTGAACTCGAGACCCAACTGAACTCAATCCATCATAATATTAAATTATTATTATTATTATTGAAAATTATGTCTTTCTTTTGATATTATATTTTTGCTAGTTTCAACAAATTGTGTAGTTTATATTTATTTGTATAACTTGATTAGCTTTAATAATTTGTGTTTACTTTTATTTTAGACAAATGTTTCTTTAGTTATTATTGGTTGGAAATTTAGTTGTATGTGAATATTAATTTGTTTTAGTTTTGATATATATAATTTATTGTTTATTCTTATGTTATAACCATTTTAAAAATATCATAAAAAGCTAACAAAATAATATTCTAATTTTTTTTTCAAAAAATTTAAAACTGTGACCTAATTAATTCAATCCAACTAGACCCGTTCAAGGGAGGGTTGGGTTAGGTTGAATTTAATAAAAAAAAAAAAGTGGAAATCCAATCCAATATTTTATGATTAGATTGGGTTTGAGGTTTGCCTACCAACCCAACCCAACCTGTGCCATCTCTACCATAGAGAGGGGAAAGAGGGGTGGTGGACCTATAATGTTAGACGCTAGTTGGGGGATGGAGCGAGATTCAGTTTTGGACGAATAAATGGTTAGGAGGCAGAGTTTTAGGGAAGAATTTTTTAGGTCATTTGAGCAAGCGGTTGAAAAAACATCACAGTGAAAGGGATGAGGGTGGGGTTGGGGCATGGTGGTAGTGGAGCTGGAGGATATGATTATTCGCATGGAAAGATGAGAAGTTAGAAATTAGAGGTTAGAGGAGTTAAACAAAAAGCTAGAGTTTGTGCAATTGAATGAGGGGTCTCAAGATTGATGAAGTTGGGCTACATATGTATTAGGATTGTACTCAATACGCTCAACATACAAGGTTCTGGCTTCAAATGGATCCCAACATAAAGATTATTTTTTCAAACTGATTTGGACGAAAGAGATTCTATCAAAGGTGCAATATTTCACTTGGAAACTGGAAGCAGACAAGATGCCAATAAGGAATAATCTATGTAAGAGAGGAATACTACCAGATGATGCTCTTGGATGTGTTTTTTTTTTTGGCAGGAAATGGAAACAAACCAACACTTGTTTTTTAATTTTGAACTGTCAAAGCAGGTATGGATCTTGTTATGTGTTTAATAGAGAATCTCCACGACCTTCCACAAAAGGTGTTTCAAGATCTCAAATGAGATCTAGGGATAAAGATACCCTTAGACTTTTTTTTCTTATTTTGAAATCTTCAATTAAGATTGACCAAAATTACAAAAAATATCTATTAATAATGTAAAACTATTTAATTTACACTTTGAATACCCTACTTTTTTGGAATTGAATTCACTCTCTTTGCAGTTGATAATTTTTTTTCTTTATTTTATAGAGAGGTACTGAGGGTATGATAAATAGACTGCCAAAAAAAAGAAAAAGATTACTTGAATTATAAGAAACCAGAGCGTTGTAACATTAATTATTCTAAAACAAAGTTGTTACTATAAGGAGACAAAAGCATTAGAAAAGTAGGTAAAAAGAAAAGGATGAAAGAATCATGGGCTAATGAAGGAGTGAAACAAATAATTCAGACTCAAATTATGTTAGTAACTTTTTGCCTATAAATAACATCTTCAATTAATCTATCACCACTTCTGAAAGCAATATAGAGTTGGTAATAACTATATATAGTTTAGCCTGCTGTTAATGGCTCTTTCTGCTCATATGCCACTGCAGCAAACATCCAACTCTAGCGTCCGAGAACCTACAACAATGACCATGTAATATTTGCATATAGCATATAGAAGGAACGAGTGAAAGAAGCTGAAGGGTGGAGGGTGGTACGGAGGAGGAAGGAGAGAAGAGATCCGAGGGGCCAAGATGATGGTCAAAGATTTGGAATGGCCAAAAGAGGAGAGGAGGTGGAAGGAATGGAAAAAATTACCTTTGTATTTTTTACGCATTTTTCCTGAGAAATACACAGCAAGGGATATGTGAGAGATCTTTAGGAGGTATAGTAACATAAGGAGGTGTTCATCCCTTGCAAAAGAGATAAAGTGGGGCAAACAGTCAGTTTGCAAGATTCGTGGGGTGAAAGAGGTTAACATATTAGTTGTGAAGTTTGACAACATTTTTATCGGAGAGGGGAAACTCTGGGTTAATCTACCAAGATATGAACAACAGGAGGTTCAACAAAATAGAACTAACCATAAGGAGAAGAGTTGTAGATAAACGTCCTAGCTTTTAAACTAGAAAAGATAAAATATCATAGGATTAATAAACCTCTAGATATCATGTTTATACTCAATAAAGTTCATAGAGACTATTAGAAAGGAGTGAGGAAATCTCCAAATATTGTGGTGAGTTATGAATGTAATAATACTACGGGTATATGTGAGAAAATTGATATATTCAATATTATAAATGATATTTTGTGCATGAGAATATGTGTTTTGGATAATTTGTGTTGAAAAACTTATTTATGCTATGAGTTATGTCTAAGTTGTTGCTTATTAGTGTGTGAACTTTGAATTGCTTGATCATTTATGAAGTTTGGACTTTGTTTGATAGTGCTTAAGTCTTTTTTTTATAGCCATATATGTTTATATGTGTGATGTATCTTATGATTCTGAGTGTATGTTTGAAAGCTATTTGAAGTGTGTGAATTTGGGGGTTTGTTTCAATATATGATATTGATGTTGATTATAATTAAATGCATGTTGTGTTGATGATGAGGGTCGGGATGTGCCTGATGAGGTGCCATCTCGGCTGTGGTTGGGGGTGGATTGTGATGACATGATTACTTATTGATATTGTGAGTGTGTTATATGACATGATGCATGGATATGGCAGTCTAAGAAGCTTGTAAGGATAGTCAATTGTGAGGCGCTCTATATCAGGTGTCTTAGGTTGTGTTGCATTACACGGTTATACCTACGTGTTACTAGCGTAGAAGAATTATAACAGGTTGGTGTTTTTATATTTTTGTAATATTTTTTTTTATTTTTGTATTTTTTTAACATGTTACTGGCGTAGAAGAGGATTCACTTCGGGTGAACCTATGTGAGATGGTTGTACCTACGTGTTACTGTCGTAAAAGATGACCGTTCGGGTGTGTACATGAGAGAACATACGTGAGTTGCAATGCATGAGCATCATTGACACGACTTGAATTCAATATGGTTGTGTGGTTTCATGTGATACACTGTGGCTGGTAATGTTTCTTATTATGTCGCCTAATTATGTATGAGAAAATGTCTTACCCCCTATTTGTGTGTGTTGCTTGGGCTGAACGCCCATAGGTCAAAAATATTTTGAAGAGGTAAAGGTCAGTAATGCCTGAGATTAATGTGGATTCCATGCTCCAATAGATATGGCATTAGAGCGTTGTGACTATATTAGGATGTTCAAATTATTTCCTTATCTTAGAAATTATATCAAATATTTCTCAAGTTCTTTCCTTATTTTAAGTTTTCAATTATAAAGACTTATCATTTTATCAAATATGAGGTTTTGTTGAAAGGACCTTTGTAAACTTTTTTACCTAGTGAAATGACTTTTATTTAACCATGTTATGCTTATTTATTTGGGATGGAAGAGTGCCACAAGGTTCACAATGTTGTATTACATGATCCCGAAAATTCATTTTCTATGTATATAATGCTCACAACTTTAATTATAAGTTAATCTAATTTAATGGATCTATGTGAATTAGTAGTTTATATTCCTTTGACCATATTTTAACTTAATGTGGAGATAAATTATTTTTCCTTTCATGACTTGCTTAGGAATAACTAATTTGTGGTGTTACAATGTGAGTCTTTTTACATAACTATCAAGTCTAGTTATTTAAATCAACATATTTATATATTATTTTGTAAATTAACTAATAAAACGTTTGAGTGTAGAATGGTGTCACAAAAAGAAGAAGATTTGACATCTCTTCAATGAAATTGTTTTCTATTCAAATTTCTCTTTTTTATTTTTTATTTTATTCTTATATATTTATATGAATTTATAAGATATTATTATTTAAAAATTAAGAAGATAACAAATCTTTATTATTTTTATTTATTTTAATTTTATAATATTATATATTATGTATTATATTAAATATTTATCTATCTATTATATATTATTATATATAAAAGAATTTCTACATTTATCACATGTTATTATTTCATAAAAAAATTATTTTTACATTTTTTTTCTTTTTAATTTCTCTGTTTTGTATTTTTTTTAATTTCTCATGTTCATATTTATACTTATAAAAAAGCCTTTATTATTTTATTAGTAAAAAATGTTAATTATTATTATTAAATATTTAACGATATTTTTTATAATTTATCATACTATTATTTTATTAAATATAAAAGAATGTTGACACTTATCGCATGTTATTTTCTCACAAAAAAATGCTTTTACATTTTTTATTTTAAATTTTTTCTCTGTTTTTTGTTTGCTTTTTAGAGTTTTTTCATTTTCATATTTATGTTTTTAAAAAACCTTTATTTTTTTTATTAGTAAAAAATATATTATTATTATGATTATTATTATTATTATTATTATTATTATTATTAAATATTTGATGAATTTGCGTAATTTATCATATTATTATGTTATTTTTATATTCTACTGTATAGACGCATGTTCTTTTTATTAAATTTTTCCTCTCAATTTTTCTCCCTGTGTTTTAATTTTAGTTTTTTTATATTCTTCTTCTTATTCTTATATATACTTAACTAAATTTATAAGACATTATATTTTAAAAATTAAAAAATAAAATAAATTGTTTTTAATAATAATCTTAATGTTTTAACATATATTACATTAAATATCTGCTTTTATTATTATTATATACTAGCAAAAACACAGGTGTTGTCGCGTCTGTATATTTGCATTTCTATTTTAATTTGTTATAACAATTGTAGGGTTTTAATTTAATATCTTTTGTAAATTTTTATATTTTGAAATATAAATTGTTATGTGACATGTTTTGAAATATATTTTTCTAATTTTATATTTTTTGTTCATGATAAAAACATGTCAGATCATCAATAGATATGTCAAATATGCAGTGAATATGAAAAAATGGAAAGAGGAGAGTTTGAATAGAACTCAAAATATTGTAGCACCTATGTATTTGCATCTTTGTTAAAAATATTTATCATTAAATGCATATAGTAATAGGGAGTAGTTATATTTATAAAAGTGGGAACAGTCATAAATGTTTAGAAGGTAAAATAGTTATAAAATGTGAACACCGAAATGTCATATTCCCATTATATAACATATATAGTATATAATATAATATCATATAGTATACATCATAGATATAATTGGACAATTATGTATGTTGGATATCAATATTTTAAAGTAATTTTTTTGCTTAAAGTTATAAGGTTGGTCTAGTGGTAAAACATATATTTAGGAGTTAAGAGGTTACGGTTTCAAGTCTTTCTTATGCCAAATTAATTTATTTTTTTAATTTTAAAATAAGTGTAAGGGTAGAATAGGTATTTTGAAAAGTAGACATCAAAAGGAGGTATTCCCTTTATTAATTAATAATATAGATAAAACAATGTAACTAATTGTGTCACGTTTAAGTCTCTTTGGAAGATAATATATATAATTAGACCAAAAATATATATAAAAGAATGTTACATTTGTAACATGTTATTCTTTCACAAAACACAAAAGCAAAAGCTCTTTATTATTCTACTAGTAAAACATATATTATTAATTTATTATTATTGAATATTTTATAATATTTTTATAATTCATCATACTATTATATATTATACGCCATATATCATATGTTAGATGTTACCTGTTACATGTTATTTACTATATATAAAAATCTATTTATCTATTATTAATATATATAAAAGAATTTCACATTTGTTACTCCTTATTCAACACACAAAAATTACCTCCAAAATTTTCTCTTTTTTTTTTCCTAACTTTTTCTCTCTTTTCCCTTTTTTCATTTTTTTCTATCTCCTCGTCACTTTCATATTTATATTTGTAAGTAAAAAATATTTATCATTCTATTAAGAGAAAAATATATTATCATTATTATTAATATAAATATTTAATGATATTTTTTATAATTTTTCATATTATATATAGTATATGTTATATATTATATATGTATTTACTACGTATGAAATATATAAAAAGAAGGTTAATGCAGACACATGTCATTTTTTGAAAAATGTGTTTATTTGATTGTTTATGTTATGACATTGTACTTACCGGGAATGATGAAGTCAAAATCTCTCAACTAAAGTAACTTTTATGTAATTATTTTCAAAGTAAAGATCTTGGTCATTTGAAATATTTTCTTGGAATAGAAATAACTCAAAACAAAGGAGGCATTGTAGTTTTCCATAGGAAGTATGTCTTCGATCTTTTGAAGGAAACTAAGATGTCTTATTGTAAGCCTATTTATAGCCCAATGAACCCTAATAAGAAGTTATACCAAATTAGGAAGAATTATACTAAGATTCAGAAAGGTATAGAATGTTGGTTGGGAAACTCATTGTAACATCCATAATTTTATTACTAAGTCAATAAGATGAAATGTTATAAATAAAGTTTATTAAAAAATTATTCTTCAAAATTAGTAGATAATTGGAAATAAATTCTATGTACCTAGTCATAGGTTGGAAATTGATGTAAAATTGATTTTTGTGAGTAATCAACTGTTTACATAGATTAAGAATGGATTATATAACATTTTTAGCAAAAATTTTAAGTGTCCTTTGGTCTGGTCATTTCGCTCAGTGAAATATAGATTTGATTAATGGATTTTGTGATCGCGCAATGAAGGGGTGCGAGCGGTTTAACAACGAAAAAAAAAATGGGGGAAAAATCAAGAAACTTAGTTGTGAGGGAATTTCCCTAAGCAAATTTTGGGCAGAATTCACCAATGAATAAGCCCCTCAGAGAGCCCATAAATCACACCAAATCCATTATTTATCTATTTTAGAGAGAGACTCCGAGTTAAAGAGAGAAAGGGAGATTTTGAGGAAATTTTGGAAGAAATATCTCAAAGGGAATTGGAAGCTATGAAAGTTCTACACTACTCCTAGGTTAAAGCTTCTTATCGAGGTAATGGGAAGTAGAATTTTATAAGTCGTGTTAGGTGTTAGTCTTAATAAATTATGATGTTATTGTTTTCAATTAGTCATTGTTTTATTGTGTAATCGAATGTTAAGTATTTGTAGTTTGGTATTATTTACTTGATGTGTAAGTGTTATTATTTAATTATATAATTGTGATGAGTAAATATAATATATATTCAAAGGCAAACTAAGTATGCTCTGTGATATTATTTTGAGTACGGGTAAAAGATGTTAAGCTGTGGATGAATGATATTAAATAAATTCAGCAAATTTTGTTGGGAGAAAAATACTTTTTTTGTGTGCATTTAAAATCTGCGACAATATTAGTTATCACTATCAATTATAATTAGTTCATATTAATATTATGATTATAAAAAAATGAATGATAAATAAATAAATAAATAAGTTAGTACCCCATACCCAATAATGTTCCATCTTCAGTTTTTTCTCAAATCTCTATAGTCAAAAAGGTAAAATTGAATCAGAATACCCTAACACCTAGGAATTACTCATGTTAATTGTGGGATTGTGCCATACAACACTAGATCGAACTTAACCTTCAAAGTATCTTACTATTTAGATCCACATTTATTTTATTTATTTATTTTATAAATTTTAATCTTAATTTATTCTAATAAAAATAAATATTAAATTAATTTAAACCTGTTAATATAAATTAACTTTTTATTAATATTTTATTTTTGCAAAAAAATGGAATGTTACAGAATTCTCTTTAGAAAACTAAATCATCATTGTCAATAATAGGAAAACCAAAATCATAATAACCAAAGAAAAATTTAGTTAAATTTCTTGTGTTTTTTATTGCCTAAATCAGCCAATAATTTTTAAGGTTTGGATATGTTAGTCATCAATATTTATCACATACACTTTTCATTTGATTTGAATAACTTATTATTTTGATCATTAATTAAAGTTTTAATCATATCACTAACATATGAAAGGAATATGAAAATAATACGGAGATAATATGATAAGTAGTTTTTTGCAAGAAAGATGTTACTTATTAATTGAGGTTTGTTTACTGCAATAGTACATGGGAATTAATTCTTCCAACAACCTTCTTATTAAGATTTGTTAAAAAATGTTACATATTTTGACATTCTTCTAAGCAAGAATCCATCACATGAGCTTCAAGACCATGAGCATCTAATACATAAAATCAGTTCTTATGAATTTGTAAACATATCAATAACAAACAATGATTATAAAACACTAAAAAAAGACCAATGTTGTAAAAGATGAATACCATTCATGTTAATGCTATTGAACTTATCTAAGCTACAATTGGTGAGACAATTGTAGTCATACTCCATATCTTTGTTCTTTACTTTTCGACATAATTTCTTGCATCTAGTAAGACAATTTCTCCTCCGAAACGACTTCAAAGATATACATTTATTACGACAATATTTACACAAACTAAAATCATTTGAAAGTTCATCACCACCTAATGCAAAACTTAACACAATCATGATTATAAGCACAACTCCAAAACTTTTATTCTTTCCCATAACTCATCACTAAATCTTTGTAGTTTATCTTAGAATATATTTTTGGATATTGTAAAGGTATAACACTTAAAATAATGTCTAAAATCTATATTTGACTCTTTCAAACAAATGTAGCATAAAAATTTTCTAAAAATTTTTGCCACATTAAGTTGACTTGTTTTCTTTTAGTCATAAATATATACAAATGCTACATATTTAATATCCGTATTCTAACTATGAATTTTGAACCATAAATACTTTCACTTAATAAGTAGACTAGAAAATTAATAACAAAAAAAATATAAAAAAATATAAAAAAAATGTAATATGTCAAAGATATGAATAGTTACATTATATAAAAATGTTTTTTATTATTAATTCTATAGAAAAACTTGTTATTATTATTCTATTAAATTTTAAACATAATTATTATTAATATAGAAATTTATGTTTACTTGAATATTTCCAGGAATATTTTTATTTGTTTTTAGTATTATAGAATTATGATATTATTTTTAATTGTTATTTAATTTTATTTTAATTTATTGATCAGGAAAGAATAATGAATACCCATCAGGATCTTGTCCTATTGCCATGCTTATTCACAATCATCAATTATAGATTTTTTTAATTAACTACTAAATTGGATAAAATTAATACATGTTTTGGTCTTTTAATTATTTTACTTTTTATTTTAAAATTTCTATCTAAATTAAAAAAATTACTTTGATTAATTTAAATGTCTTTATTATATTAAATCAATTATATTATTATATATCAATAATTTATCATATATTTTTTGTTGTAATGTACTAATTTTGAATTTCATCGATGACTATTCTTATTTTATATGGTAACATGTTTTTTAGTATACAAGTTTACATAATTTCCTTCTACTCAAGGATATTCATATTACTTTTATGTTATTTTTTACCACAACAAATATAGTTTAGACTTGTGTACAACATAAAATTAATTATTTAACAAAAAAAAATTCAGTATATATTTGCAATATTATCTGTTTACTTACAAAACTTGTTAAATCAACTAATAACCTATGCGGAGTCACAATATTGTGGTAGTTTAACATAAAGAAAAATAAGTTAGAGTCACAAACCCTATCTCTAAATTGATACTTCTACAGAGTCCTTAAAAATAGAATTTTCTATTACTCTTACCAAATTTTCCTAATGTTCATTGATCTTTTCCCTAAGCTTTTCTAATTTGTTCTAAGAATTTACTAGGATTCATCAATATTCCTAAGTATAAACTTTGGATCTCTTCTTTATGGATAGGTTTAATCTCTAAATGATTCAATCAATTCTTAATTCTTATCTTAATGTATCAAGATACACCTCAATCTCTTTAATATGATCAATATCAGTCTTTTCTTTAAGAAAAACACTAATCCTAATGAAATTCTTCATTCATTGATTGCCCTAATGGATTCTTAGTCCCTTCAATTTCTAAAGGTAACACCATCTATAGGGAACATTTCTAGGAAATACTCTAGAAAGTTATATACTATAAGAATATTTGCAAGATATAGGAAAATAGGTGTCTTTAAATATCCTAGGAAATCAAGTGACATGAAAGATGAGTAATATTGAAGTCATACGAGGCCACAGTTTAAGTTACACTTACCCTAATTGAGGTCATCAGACGGAATGGCCTCAGTACCGCTCATAGTGATTTGTCCTGTTGTCTTGGGCCTTCCTTCTTGATTCTTCTTGTCATTATTGTTGTTGTTGCCATTTTCAAATTCCTTCTTTGGTTCTACACATTGACTATGAACATGTCTAGGTTTTCCACAATTATAGCAAATAATTCGGTTGGTGGTATAGTCCTTGACTAGATGTGGCCCACCATAGTGGAAATAGAAAATAGGGTTTGATGCACTTGTTGCATTTGCCGAAGTGAAACCCTTTTTGTCCTGAATTGGGTTGAGATGGTTGTTGGTATGGTTTATTCTTCTTGAAGTGCTCATTTTTCTCATCTCTCATGGTCCACTCTATTTCTACTACAGTTATCTATCCTTGTGCATAACATGAAGGTTGCAAATGCTATCTTGTCACTGTCGAAACATCTCATCTAGTATTAGAAGGTTCAATCCCACTATTAACATGGAGTAATTTATAGGGGTCAGGGTATTCTGCTTCGGTTTTACATTTTTTACTATGGAGTTTGAGAAAAAACTGAAGATGGAACATTGTCAAGGGTACTAACTTGTTTATTTATTTATTTAACATTTATTTTTTTATAATCATAATGTTAATGCAAATTAATTATTTTCTCTTGTCACTGTCGAAACATCTCGTCACCAAAAATATTTTCTCTATCTCAGCTACCCATCCTTGTACCCCGTCGAGGTTAAATCCTTCCTTAAACTTAGGGGGATTGTTCTTACGAAAGGTCTCCATTTGTCGATACTCTGTAGGCTTAGGATTTCGCCATTGGTTTTGGTTTATATTCTCCAAAATTTGCAGTCATTTTTTCGAGCAACTTGTGGGTTTGTCTATTCACCATTCTTCCCTGAAATAGAATGTGTCACATTAGCTTCTTTTTTCCCACAATAGTTCCAAACTTGTTCACCTTCTTTCCCATTAATTCTCCCAAGTAGTTTCTTCACCAATGTCATCAAGTCTCAATATTTCCTAAGTATCTATCTTATCTTACACTCCTATTTTTCCCATAGAGGGTGTAAGACTATGTCTACCTATCTTCCACTTCTGTTTCTCAATAAAAAATGCAAGAATACACAGCAAACAAGTAGACAAACAAACAAGCAAGAAATGGCCAAGTCCATACCATATAGGCTTGACAAGAACAACTTCTCTGATACCACTAAATGTAACACCCCATATTCCTACCTAGTTCAATTATGATTATTTATGGAAATTTTTTCAATGGTAAATTACATAGGAAAAATTTCAAAAAACCATTATTGACATAAGGAAACATAATCTTCAGTCGTGTACTTTAATACATCATTTATCACTACTCAACCTTAACCTGAGTAGTGTATCGTTTGACAAAAAGAAACTTATTAAACACCAAAATAACTTTATATATAGCAGCATCACAGATAGACTTAGGCATGTATGAAATCTTCGGTATTCTCCATCTCAGTAAACTGGCTTGGTCCTTCTACGTTCCAAACATACATGAAAGGTACTTACAATCAAACACACAAAGGGGTGAGATGATTACAAACCATAAATGTTAATATTAAATAACTACCCAAACAATTGGGGCGTAGATGTTTCCTAGGACTCGGTTCCTTAGCCCTAACTTAATCTCACTTATCTCTTTACCAGACTTAGTCTCACTTGACTCTTAAATATGGATCCATGATCATCGATGATGATTTTAGCCCCAATCATCAAGGATTTGGTTTGGGAAGTGATTGACAGTTGTATATCTTACTTCAAGTTTTAGGGCTCCTACCCTACACATTAATTTCAGGGCACCAACCCTGCACATCAAGTATTAGGGCACCAACCCTGCACATAGATTTTAGGGCTTCAACCCTACACATCAAATCCAGGGCACCAACTCTACATATTAATTTGACCACCCATAAGGTCAAGAATAAGATATAATCCACCAATCAAGAAATGTCAAGTACTACCAATATTCTAAATAAACCATTCCAGATTTCATTAGCAACTTCCCAAACACAACACTTAAGCTACAACGTCACTACTAGGGAACCTAGACCTTTTGCTAAGTTCTGTTCACCTCATTTTACTACTTCTTCAAGGAGTTCACTAAATATAACCATAATTCAAATATAAATTTGTAGAAGCACCACAATTCACATAATAGATAAACTATATACTAATACCAGTTAAAAATGAATAATAAACAATCCTACAAGGCATTTTTTTTATGTGGAAGATCGGATTATACCAAAACCATAGAGCATACTCAACTTTCCTTCCTATTCTTAAACAATTTCATTTATAAATTCGATTATAATCAACAATAACACAGATAGAAACAATAATTAGGAATTATAAATAGAGGACCAAAACAATGTCTAGATAGAATATCAAGGTAAAAGAAAAGAAACTATAACCACGTCCAGAAGATCATCTGGATTCAAGGACCAGACAACACTGGAGGGTATAAAGAATGATTAAATCAAGAAATAGTAATCACAGTAAATAAATACACACCACTTCTGAGATCATCTGAAATGAAGGACCAAACATTAATCAGCGGGTGCAAAGAATGATTAAATAGAGATGAGAATATAAATAACAACAACTTGAATAACACCACTTCTAGGAGTTTGTTTAGATTAAAGCATCAGACAACAATCCAACAAGTGCAAAGAATGAGAATAGTAAATATAGTAATAAGCAATATAGATTATAAAAGCAACAACTAGATAAACACCACTTCTAGGAGATTGTCTAGAGTGAAGGACAAGACAAGTATTCAGAAAATGCAAAGAATGATAAGATAGATCGTGATTACAACAAGCATCATAGATTATAAAAGCAATATTAAATAAAAACAATAACAGAGTAATCAAATAACACATTCATGGAAGAAATAATAGAAAAAGTAAACACACACTATTATTTAGATTAACATCTCACATGGTTTATAACTCTCACTCCCTCGTTACCTGAATAAGAAGCTTGACTGAAGCAATTAAACTTCTGCAGCACCTCCATAACTTCTACCTTTCTTCCTCAAGAACCTCTCTTTCTCTCTTTAGAATTCCCTTGGCACTTTCTCTCTCTAAACTCAGCTGAAAATGGAGTGCAAATGAGCAGCCCAAACACCCCTTATTATAGTTGGTGGCTACCCAAAATTTGTTGGGTGAATTGCAATTCGCTAAGCGAATTTTCCCTGCACTGCCATTCTAGAATTTTCTAGCACCCTCATCCACCGCCATTCTAGAACCCTCTCACCACCATAAATTTCACTCAACAAATTTCTCAGGAGGAAGAATCTTCAAGTTTTTTATGAAAATGCTTTACTAACATGTCATTAATCTAGCTCAATGATTGGTTACATATATGATTCATTTCTACATCATATTCAAGTAAAAAAAGTGACTTCTTATAGCATTAATTCCTAATACTTATCTACTAACCTTGATGATTAAATTAGGGTGTTACAACTATTCTGGGACTGTTTTGAGATAACTATTAGGTAATTGATTACCCTGCTCTGTGACTCGTATAAAAGCATTTTAAAACAATTTTTTTCACAAGATAAAAAAAAGAGAAAACAAAGGTCCAAAAGAAAGCTTACGAATTTTCAAGTGAGAAACCATGTGAAACTAGAGAAAAACCCAAAAATTGATGATTGGAGAATCAAGATTGATTGATTGAAAGAGAAAAAAATTGTGATATTGAGTTCTATGGTATTGGGTATTCGTCAAAATAAGGTGATATTGTTTTTTACCCATTTCTTTGTGTTTCCGCACATGTTCTTGATAATCTTTTGAGGTGTTCTTGAGAGTTATTGTGAAATCTTACAATGGGGTGTTGTGAGTGAGGCGTTGTGAGTGACAGAGTGTTAGAGTTTAGCAAACTCTTGTGGGGTTGTTGTGCATGTACTTTGATTTTTAGTGGAAAGCAGATTAGTGAAAGGCTAAGTCTGTAATTGCATGTACTGTGAAAATTCTCTCTTTCTCTAACTCTTTAAGTTTGATTGAATTGAAATCTTGATTAATTTGTATTGTATTTTGCAGTAATAAAATTGAATATTTGGGTATTGTAAAGTTGAAATTGTGATTGGGTTATTGAATCTTTAATTGAGTAATTGAATCTTGAGACTGTATTTCATAATTGTTGTGAAAGATTGGTTATTGGAATTCATATTGTGATTTGACTAAGTGCTAATTGGAAATAATTATTGAAGGAATTGTTATTGTTTAAGCGTGGTGTTTAAATCCTACAAGGAGTTGAATCTTAAACATTGTTTCAAGCTTTATTTGAAATTCTTTTTTTAAAACTCTAAAGGTAAATTTCGGAAATTTCTTTAAGGGGAGATTTTTGAAAACTCTTATATAACTATTTTTGAATAGAAAAAATTATGAAAATATTTTTAGAATTTATTCAACTCCTTTTAGATCCCCCCTGGGACAACAAAAATATAGGAGTTATGTATATTGATATTTGGTTCAGTTTGAGTTGGTTTTTAAATCTTAAAATGCAAATAGAGCCGCACGATTTAAAAATTTAGTAAGATAAACAAACCCAAACAATTGTATTGTTTTTAGTTTAGGTTGATTTGGTTTTGAACACCTCTAGAGATTATGAGGAAGTACTATTTTGGAGTACGAATATTAAAATGGACAGTTAAAAAAAAAAAAGCATAGTGTTGGGCCTATTTCAACATCTCTCCTTAGGAAATTTTTCCTTGCACCTTCATAACCTATGAAATGTCAAAAATACCCTTAGATAAAAAAGTTAAAACTTTGTTCTCACGTAATTTTTTACAATCGGATTAGCCAATCCAGACTTTAATTGCAAATATTTTTACAAGTCCGGATGGAACAGTTCAGACTTGTAAAAAAATTTGCAAATTATTTTGTAAGTTCGGAAATTTGCTCACTAATCCATGTTTATCACCGTTTGATAGTGACTAATCTTGTTATTATGGGAATTAGTTCTTTTCTAGTATATTATCAAGTATAGTTGGATACCGAGTAAAGTCTCATAAGATAAGATGACTCTGAAAAATCTTCTTCTTTTTAATTTGATACATGTTTTCGGAATGATTGAATCCAATGTGTGTTTGAGCTCTTAATGGACCTTATTTTTGCAAATCTGAATGGCCTGTTTGAATTTATAAAAAAAATTACAATTTTTTTTACAAATTCGAATTGTCCTGTTTAAGTTTATAAAAAAATTTGTAAATTTATTTACAAAAGAAGTAATTAAAATTTTACTGTTTTTATCTAAGACATTTTTGATATTTTAAAAAATTATAAAATTATAGAGAAAAAAACTATCTAGGTATATCGAGAAATTCCTCTCTTCCTAAAGCCCGTGAACCCTAAAACCAATTCTGAAATCGCAAAAGCTGTAGAGGGTACTCACCATAATTATTTTCAGACACCAAAGTCAATAAGAAACAAAGAAGCTTGAATGCGATGATGTCTAGGTTCGTAAGACAAGCATTCTCGTCCGAAACATGTTGTGGCTGCGAACCTCTGGTGTGGTTTGTGACATTCAAATGTGTCTGTTTGATAGCAACAGAGTTTTCACTCAGCACAAGTACGTCTTTGCTTCTCTCAGCACAAGTAGTGGTTTTTCTTGTACCCATTTGTTCAGTTTTGAGTTTTTTTGGTTTAGTTTTAGGTGGGGAATTGAATTGAATTGAATAAGAACATGTAGGGGCAGTCTGTGATGTGGTTTTGGTATTGTTTTCAGATTGAAATTGGAGTTTCAGCTCTGTAAGCATTATAATAAGCATTATAATTATAAATTATTAATGAATGTCCACATTTGTTGTTGATCTCACTTTGTTCAGTGATATGACAAAATAATGAATACAAACAAGTAGGGATATTTCTGGTTTAGCTTGTTTTTTGGGTCAAATTTTCATATAACGACGGAAGTATATTTTAAGTTCTAACCATTGTTGTTATTAGGCCAATCTAGTCTTTCAAACTTCACTTTCAAAATGTGTAGTTATTGGCATGAGGGGTGTTTAGTTCTTGATGTGAGTGTGTGTTGGATATTTTATATTACCTAGTGACATGCTTAAAATAGTGAGTATAAGTGAGGTCAATTTCCACTTTATGACTTATTTTTGAGGTTGAGTTAGATGAATCTTAATTATAAGAATATTTAGAGTTTGTTTGGTAACAGTTTTATAAAACTGTTTTTAATATTTTAGTATTTAAAAACTAAGGCCCCGTTCGGGATGATTTTTAGTTTCTAGTTTTAAAATTTCTAAAAACAAAAACTAGTTTTAGTTTTAAGTTTTCAAAATTTTAAAAACAACATTGTTTTTGTTTCCAAATTTAAAAATTGGTTTCAAATCTTAACCAAAACACTAGTTGAAGGTAGCGATCGTTGAAAGTGACAGTCGGTCATTGGCGATTGCCAGTCGGAGGTGTGGTTGGTGACCGCTGGTCGGAGGTAGCTGCCGGTGACCATTGGTCGAAGGTGACGGCCGGTGACCGCCGGTCGGAGGTGTGGTTGGTGACCGTTGGTGGAAGGTAGCTACCGGTGTCCGTTGGTCGGAGGTGACGGCCAATGACTGCCGGTCGGAGGTAACGGCCGGTGACTACCTATCGGAGGTGATGGCTAGTGACCACCGGTCGGAGGCGGCGACTGGTGATCGCCGGTCAGTGGTGGCGGCCGTGACCGTTGGTCGAAGATGGCAGCCGGTGATCACTGGTCGGAGGTGGCAGTCGCTGATCGCCAGTCGGAGGTGGCAGCCGGTGACCGTTGGTCAGAGGTGGCGGCCGATGATCATCGGTCAAAGGTGACGGCTGGTGACTGCCAATTAAAGGTGGTGGCCGGTGATCGCGACCGAAGATCGGAGGTGGCGATTAGTGACCAGCAGTTGGAGGTGGCCGTCGGTGACAGCTAGTTGGAGGTGCGATTGGTGACTGTCAATCAGAGGTGACAACCAGTGACTGTTAGTCGAAGGCGGGGGCTGGTGACTACCGATCGGAGATGATGACTGATGACCGTCGGAGTGACGGTTGATGACTTTTGGTTAGAGATGATGGTCAATGATGACAAATGATGTCAAGTAATGAATTTAAATAAAAACAGAAACAAAAATCTAAAAACCAAATTTTATTGTTTTTAAAATTAAGTGAAAACTATTTTGAAAATGAGTAAAAAACCAAAACAGAACCATTTTTGCCGAACAGGTTTCTATTTGCAAAATACATTTCAAAACCAAAAACCAGAAACTCAGAACCACCCCGAACGGAGCCTAAAAAACTCGTTTGGGTAATGTTTTCTAAAAGAAGTTTTCGAAAACAGTTTTGATTTTTTAGTTTTTAAACTAAAAAACAGAAACAATTAAAAGTAGTTTTGTTTTTCAGTTTTCTGTTTTTGTTTTAAAAGCTCAAAATACAATACGAATATGTTGTCTTTTGCTTTTCATTAATGAAATTTTAATAAATATGAACAAGTTTTTTCCATTTTTATATCTTCAAAACAGTTTTCAAAGAACACTTATCAAACAAGTTTCTTTTTCCTTCACGAAAACGGTTTTTTTGAAAATTATTCTTAAAAACTCTTTTAAAAAACTAAAAAATAAGACAAAATCAATCAAGCCCTAAGTCTCACTTGTTATTACATTACTCTCTTTTATAGTTTTATAATTCTTAATAAATTTTAACAAAAAATATACTTCATATTAAAAAAGTGTTAGAAAATTTATTAAAAGCTTAACGAAATTGGTCTGTGCATTGTGCACGCCACTTTATAACCACAAGCATAGATATGACTTCAAAAGTCCAAACTCATTATCTTGTCAAAGGTCCAAAGTTTTCAAACTTTTTGTAATTTGTATGGATATTTCAGATACACACAAATGTGATAATCAATTTCCGTCCTATGCTTTTTCCTATGTTCAATGAATGAGTTTTTAAAAATTTATTGAATTAAAATATAATAAAGAATTATCAACACATTTTTTAATGGTTGAAAGTCTGTGGTAAAATTTAATTTGTTTATATTTTATTTAATAAATATTAATAATTTTTATAAAAATATTTATTATTTTTAAAAATATTTTGTTAAATTGGACTTAATAATATCTTCTGGTCAAATATCATCATTGGCTCTATTATTTACAAAACATTGTGCTTAATCAATAAATTTTAAATTATTTCTATATATAAATTGTAAAATATATCAAAAGATTCATTATTCTTATATAGAATAAATAATTATTAATTTTTTTCAATTTTCTTTTTATAATTCAAAAAAGTAATTTATAAATAAATAAGTTCAGCAAATTTTGTTGGGAGAAAAATACATTTTTTGTGCGTTTAAAATTTGCGACGATATTATTTATCACCATCAATTATAATTAATTTGTATTAATATTATGATTATAAAAAATGAATAATAAATAAATAAATAAACAAATTAGTACCACTTACCTCACAATGTTCCATCTTCAATTTTTTCTCAAACTTCATAGTAAAAAACGTAGGACTGAAGTAGAATACCTTAACCCCAATGAATTACTTCATAGTGAAATTGAACCCTCTAACACGAGACTCAAACTTAACATTTAGACTATCTTACTATTTACGTTCATATTTATTTTATTTATCTATTTCATAAATCAATTCTTAATTTATTTTAATAAAAATAAATATTAATTAATTTAAGTCTGTTAATATAAATTACTTTTTATTAATATTTTATTTTCATAAAAAAATGGAATGTTACATCATTTTCTTTCGAAAACTAAACCAACATTGTCAATAATTGGAAAACCAAAATCATAATAAGCAAAGAAAAATTTAGTTAAATTTCTTTTTTGTTTTCCATTGCCTAAGTCAGAGAACAACTTTCAAGGTTTGGATATCTTAGTATCAATATTTATCACACACTTTTCATTTGGTTTGAATAACTTTTTTATTTTGATCATTAATTAAATTTTCAATCATATTCATTAACATATGAAAGAAACATGACAATAATAAGGAGATAATATGATAAATAGGTTTTTGAAAAAAAGATGTTACTTATTAATTGAGGTTTGTTTATTACAATAGTACATAGTACATGAGAATTAATTCTCCCAACAATCATCTTATTAAGATTTTTAACAAAATCTTACATATTTTGACATTCTTCCAAGCAAGAATACATAACATGAGCTTCAAGACCACGAGCATCTAATACATAAAATCAGTTATTACAAACATAATCATCTCAATAACAAATAATATTATAAAATGCTAAAAAAGACTAATGTTGTAAAAGATTGAATACCATTCATGTTGATGCTATTGGACTTATCTAAGGTACAATTGGTGAGGCAATTGTAGTCATAATCCCTATATTCCTTTTATTTTTTACATTCTTTCTTGCATTTAGCAAGACAAAGTCTCTTATCACGCTACCTTAACAAAGATTTACATTTGTAATGCCCCATATTCCTACCCAGTTCAATTATGAATTTTTATAAAAAATTTTGTTAAAGGTAATTAAGATACAAAAATTTTCAAACACATAGTTTACATAAAGAACAATAATCTTATTAATATAAGAGAAATGTATTACAAAATATAAGAGAAATATACATAATTTTTGTCCTTACAAGATATACATCTTATTAATATAAGAGAAATATATTTCTCTTATACAAAATATAAGAGAAATATATTACAAAATTTTTCCTTACAAAATATACATAATTACCACTATCCCCATGTTAACCTAGCTTAGAGCATTGTACCTTTGACAAAAAGAAATTGAATAATCATCAAAATAGTTTAATACATAGCATCATCAAACATAGACCTACATCATTTTCCATCTTTGTTGTCTGATTATGTTCTTCTATATCCCAAACGTGTATGAAAAGGTACATGCAAGCAAACACACAAAATGTGAGATAATTATAAACCATAAATGTTAATTATAATGAACTATACAAACCATGGAGCCTAGATTTATCCTAGGACTCAGTTCCTCACAACAATCCCATCTTAATCTCACTTATCTCTTTACTGGACTCAATCCTACTTGACTTTTACACATGGATCCATGATCATCCATGATGATTTTACTCCCAATCATCAAGTACTTAATTTGGGAAGTGACTAGTAGTCATATATCTTGCCCCTTAATAATACTCTCGAGAGTACGGGCCATCTACATCTACCATCTGCCCATCACGACAATTAGTGCCATTCCCGATCAATTGTCAACCATGACAAAATTAAAAATCAAAATTAAAATTAAAATTAAAATTAAAAATTAAAAATTACAACTTAAAACTTAAAAATAAAAATTAAAAATTAAAAACTAAAAATTAAAATTAAAACTAAAAATTGAAAATTAAAATTAAAAATTAAAAAATAAAAATAAAAATAAAAATTAAATAAAAAAGTTAAAAATATAAATTAAAAATAAAAAATAAAAAATAAAAAATAAAAATACAAATTAAAATAAAAAATTAAAAATAAAAAATAAAAAATAAAAATTCAAAATTAAAATTAAAAATTAAAAATTGAAACTAAAAATTAAAAATTAAAATTACAAATTAAAAATTAAAAATTGAAACTAAAAGTTAAAAATGAAAATTTAAAAATTAAAAATTAAGTTAAAAATTAAAAATTAAAATTAAAAATGAAAAATTGAAAATTAAAAGTTAAAAATTAAAATTAAAATTAAAAATTAAAAAATAAAAACTAAAAATTAAAAGTTAAAAATTAAAAATTCTAAATTAAAAATTATAAATTATAAATTAGAAATTAAAATTAAAAATTAGATATTAAAAATTAAAACTTAAAATAAAAATTAAAAATTAAGAATAAAAAACTAATAGCTAATTAAAAATTAATAATTAAAAATGAAAAATTAAAAAATAGAAATTAAAAATTGAAAATTGAAATTAAAAATTATAAAATAAAAATGAAAAATTAAAAGCCATGGTTGAATAATTGTTGAGGTAGGGAATGCCACCTAGGATCTACTCTTAGAAGTCCTTGAAGAGCCTTGAAATGGAGGTGGAAGACTTGAAGTGAAAGTGAGGGAGACACTACTTCTACTATGTAGATGATAAACTAAGAGTGAAGATAGCCACAATGGAAGAAATCCTTGATAATAGCGTGAAGAACTCTCACAAGAATAGAGAGAACAAGAACATTCTCTCTAAGAGAAGAAGATACTCTTAAAAGTAGAGAAGAAATTTATCTTTCAATTAAAATGAATGTTAAAAGATTACATGAGGTGTAGAGCTCTATTTATAGAGCAAGCAAGGATCATGGGCCTAATACTCTAATTTGAATGTCCAAGATGCTTAAATAAGGGTTAATTGGCTTAATTTAGTGTTAATTTAGCATGTGCTCAATTAACACTAATTTAATCCAACTAAAGATCCAAACATGACTCTAAAAATATGGATCTATGCTTCTCTAGTTTGAATTTGAATTTTAGAGGGAATGACATGACACCTCCAAAATTCAAATTAAAATAAGAAAGAAAAAGAATCAACTATGTAGGAGTGAGAAAGCACATGTGGAGTGAAACAAGGGGAAAAGGGGGCCCACATATCTCCTACATGCTTAATGTTTTGGTTAGAAGGGTGTGAAAAAGAATTAGGGGTGTAGACACTAAATTCCACACGTCCAAATCCTCATGGACCAAGCCCAACTAATTAACACACTCCACAAGGAGACTAATTACATCTCCTAAAGAAAATAGAACCTATAGGCCAAAATACAAGGTTGAAAATTAAACTAGCTACACCCTTAAAATCCTAATGACTTAAGGGTGCTTATACAAGCCTAAAAATGGTTAAATGAATACAATTAAATGGAACATGTCCTAAAATAAGCTCCTTGAAGTTTTATCTAAGTTATGCTCCTTTCTTATTGATCCTAGCTCAAGCCCATGCTAGGCATGCATGCATCATATTTACAAACATTTGATGACAAATTTTAGGTGTTACACAAGCTGGAGAAAAAACCATTACTTGGGAAACCTTTAAGCAAATGTTTCTGGAGAAGTGTTATCCCGAGGATCTTCACATAAAGAAGGAAGTTGAATTTCTAAAACTTCGCTAAGAAAGTATGTCTATTGAAGAATATGTAACAAAATTTGATGAACTATCAAAATTTTTCCCCGACTTCAATGAAGGAGTTGATGAATGCTCATGCTATTCAAAGTTTAAGGATGGACTCCAACTAGATATTAAACAAGCCATTGGGTACCTAGAAATTGACTCCTTTCTTGATCTCCTCAATCGGTATAAAATTTATAAGGATGATGCCAAAACAAGGCAAGCTCTATGGGGATAAGGATAACCACAAAGGAATAAAGGAAATAAGTATCTTGACAAAGACAAACCTTATCAACATACATACGAACAGAAAAACTTTGTTCCTATCAACACCCATAATATCATGAATATTTGTCAAATGATTCCATTATGGAGGGATGCACTTGATGAAGAATTGTGCTATTAGACTTGTAACTTGCTACAACTGTGGTAAGAAGGGTCATTACAGCAACAAATGTAAAGGATCCAAGAAGGGACCAAGTGATAAGAACCATAATAAAGGAAAAAGAAACCTTGTTTCTGCTAATATTGAAAATCTTATCAAATGTTTTCAATGTAAAGGTCCACATATGGCAAGAGACTGTGTTCTTACCTCCGAGAAATGCTATAACTGTGGAAAGTCAAGACATTATCGCAATAAATGTAATGAGACTAAGGAGGATTCAAACAATGGAGACAACATGAAGGGAATGAAGAACCAAGAAGAAAGGACTAATACCCCAAATGGAAATTTTATGGATGGTAAGGAAGCTGGTGATCTAACTGACGAACTTGTCAAGGAAACGGAATAATAATCTTTCACCCACGATAGCCATGTCAAAATGTGACCTTTTAAACAATCCCTAACAATTAGTAGATTCCTGTAGTACACAAATATTTTAGCTTTCTCTTAAAAATGTTCTTAGTTTAGCTTCTAAGAGAGAAATAAAATTTTCTATTTGGAATCAGGATCAAGTTCCATGACCATAGTTTTTCTTATAGAATGTTACCTTAGAATTAATGGAAGTGAGAAATCCATGATCATTAGACAAAAGAATTCATTAACGCTAGTGTTTTCCATTACGAAACATATTAAGGATCATACCACAATCATTAAGAGGAAAAAGAGTAGTATGGAATCTATCAAGAAGTAGCATCTGGTTAGAACAAGTTCCATAGGACACACAATCTTATGAGGTAGGATTATAGTTAACCCTCTAGAAGTTAAAGAGTGGTGATATTATTAAAAGAATGTAGTTCCTTAAGATTGGCAAGCAATCATAGAAAATTCATGAAGATAGTAATTTCTTGATTGAGTCAACCCTTTGACGGGAACGAGGAATGTAAGAGTAGTTCTACCAACCTAAGTAAGGAATAATATTGAATCTATTTGATCCTATTGAGTTATATTGTGATGTCTTAGGATAAGTAATTAAGATATGAATTAATACAAGAAAGGAAAATAGTAGCTTATACATTAGATAGCTTAGAAAATATAAGGTTAGCTACCCTACCCATAATTAAGAATTAGTCATTGTGGTAAGATCTAGAGACATGACTTACATGAAGTAAGATTTGAGGTATTTAGTGATCCTAAGAACTTGAGATATCTATTTGATAAAGAAGAATTAAGTATGAAGAGGTATAGTGGATGGAATTCCTTAAGGATTATGATTTTAAGTTGCATTATTACCCTTAAAAGACAACTAATGTAGTAGATGTTTTAAGTCAGAAACCCTTACGTATTGCTATGATGATGGTTAAAAAATTGGAGTTGATAGAATCATTTAGGAATATGAATTTGTCTAGAGAAATGAGTCTTAAGGATCTTTACTTAGGGATGATGATGCTAGAGGAAGGTTATAAGGGTAGGATAAGTATTCATCCAAGAACCAATAGGATGTATCAAGTTTTGAAGATATATCTTGGTGGTTTGGAATGAAGAAGGATGTTGTTGATTTTGTAGAACGTTGTCTAGCATGTCAACAAGCTAAGGTAGAACATCAGAGTGGCACAACGGAAGCATGGTATACCTTCTGTAACACCTTGAATTAACCATCAAAGATTAGTAGATGAATGATAAGGATTAATCCTATATGTAATTACTTTTGGACTTATAAATGATGTAGAAATGAATTTTATATGAATCCAAACATTGAAGTAGAATAGTAGCCAGTTACAAAGCATGAAAACATCAAAATTAGAGGATTTTTGGCTAGAAAATTTTGTTGAGCAAAATCCATTTCGCAAAGTGAAATTTATGGCAGTGAGAAGATTGCAAAATGGCAGTGCACGTTGGTGCTAAAAAATTCTGGAATGGTAGTGCCTTGAGAAATTCACTGAGCAAATCCCAAACTGCTGAGCGAATTTTGGCCAGCGAAAAACTATAAATAGGGGTGTTGGGCTGCTCATTTGCCACTTCATTTTCTGAGTTTTGTTAGATAGAAAAAGTGCTTAAGAGTTGAGAGGAATCCTAGAGAGAGAAAAAGAGGTCCTTAAGGAAGAAAAGTTGTGGAGGTGCTGCAGAAGATCAATGTAACTCTCAAACAATCCTCTTATTTAGGTAAGGGGGTGAGAGTTATAAACCTCTGAGGATTTAATCTTAGTAACTATGTGGGTGTGTTAGATTGTTCTATCATTGCTTTCATTCATGTGTTGTTATTTTTTTTGTTATTACTCTTATTTAGTTATTGTTTTCATATTCTATGTTGATTGCCATGTTGCTATCTCTTATTTACTTCTATATCTCTTTTATCATTCTTTGCACCTGCCTGATACTTGTCTAGTCCTTCAATCCAGACAGTCCCTTAGAAATGATGTTTATCTAGTTGTTGTTTATACTTTATAATTCCTATTACTATGATTTCCATTCTCATTTTTTGCACCTACCGGATTCTTGCCTGGTCCTTCATTCCAGATAATCCAAGAAGTGGTGTTTATCTACTGCTTCTTAATTACTTACTACTTATTCTTTATACCCTCCAGAACATTGTCTGGTCCTTAACTCTAGATTATCTTCTAGACGTGGTTATTATTCTCTTTTATTTTCTTTTACTTTGATATTTCTTCCAAACATTGTTCTAGTCCTCTATTTATGATTCTCAGTTACTGTATTTGTATTATTGTTGTCCTTTATTTATAATTCTCAATTATTGTTTCTATTATTGTTATAACTAAATTTACAAATGAAATTGTTTAAGAATAGGAAGACAAGTTAAGTATGCTTTGTAGTTGTGATATAATATGATCTTCCACATCAGAAAGTATGCCTTGTAGGATTGTTTATTATTCATTTTTAACTAGTATTAATATATAGTTTATCTATTTATGAATTGTGATGCTTGTACAAATTTATATTTGAATTGTGGTTGTTGATATTGTTATATATATATATAGTTTATCTATGGTGTGAATTGTGATGCTTGTACAAATTTATAATTGAATTATGGTTGCTGATATTGTAATTTTTATATGAATGCTATATATTATGTGAACTCCTTGAAGAAGTAGTATGAGGTGAAGATAACTTAGCAAAATGTCTAGGTTTCCAAGTGGTGATGTTGTAGCTTGAGTGTTGCGTTTAGGAAGTTGCTGATGAAAAGTTGATTATTGGAATGTTATAAATAAATGAATATCCTTGTTGATGGTGTTTCGACTTGGGATGTTTCATTAGGTAGATGAACATCTAGACAGATCCATTATGCTACTTGGTGATAATATTCATTTATTTAGAACGTTGGTGGTACTTGACATCTTTTGATTGGTAGAGTGTATTTTATTCTTGACCTTATGGGGGTCAAATTGATGTTCAGGGTTGGTGCCCTGAAATTGATGTGTAGGGTTGGTGCCCTGAAATTTGAAGTAAGATATATCACTGCCAATCACTTTCCAAACCAAATTTGAAGTAACCATATTTAAGAGTCACGGGGACTGATTCTAGTAAAGAGATACGTGAGATTAGGTTGGGGTTGAGGAACTGAGTCCTAAGAAAGATCTAGACCCCCATTGTTTATGTAGTTATTTAAGATTAACATTTATGATTTATAATTATCTCACCCTTTTGTGTGTTTTCTTAGTAAGTACCTTTCATATGCATTAGGGATGTAGAAGAACCAAAACAATCCACTGACATGGAGAATACTAAGGATTCCATATATGCTTAAGTCTATGTGTGGTGCTGTTATATATGAAGTTATTTTAGTGTTTAATAAGTTCCTTTTTGTCAAAAGGTACGTTGCTCTGGCTAGGATGGGGTAGTGATAAATGATGTACTAAAGTATTTTGTAATATTATACTCTTTCATATTTATAAGATTATGGTTCTTTATGTAAACTATGGTTTTGAATTTTCCCTTTACCTTTGACAAAATTTTTGTAAATAAACATAATTGAACTGGGTAGGAATATGGGGTGTTACACCTTCTATCATTATGTCAAATAGAGATCCTCGATTTACTTCAAGATTTTGGGATAGGTGGCTACAAGCTTTAAGGAGTAGAATTGGACTAAGTTCAGCCTATTGCCTTAGATGGATGGATAAATAAAGAAGAACCTTACATACGATGTATTTGCTGTGGAAATTAGGGATCAAAAGATTAAACGACTTTGGGATAAGAATATACATTTCATGAAAGTGTTGTGAAATCAGCACGAAGAGGGAGATACCAATTAGAGTTGGAAGGAAGGATGAGAGAAGTGTGCTCTCACTTAATTCATAGCTCATAAATTTCGAGGACGAAATTCCTAGAAAAGAGGAGAGAATTGTAACACCCCAATTTTCATACACCAAATTAGTATATAATTACACTTTAATTTATGTGTTAAAGTTAGAAACTTAGTTATTATAGACACCTAATTTTGTCAAAATAAGACTATTAATCCAATAGAGGTTGAATAAGAAAGGATTCAATGAACCAAAGGCGGATATTAATTCATGTGAGTTGTAGGACAACCACTCCAACCTCAACAAAAGGATTCATTAAAACCAAGAGAGGATTTTAGTTCATGTAAATTGAAGAACAATAACCCTAGCCTCAACCTAAGATTTCAATTGATCAAGAAAGGACATTGATTCACGTAAATTGTAGGATGATGAACCTAGCCATGACCAAAGGTTTCATTAGACAAAAAAAGAACATTGATTTATGTGAATGGTAGGACAATGAACCAAGTTTCAATCGTAGGATTCATTAGACCAAGAAAGAATGTTTGTTCATGTAATTGCAAAGTTATAAGGTCAAATCTCAACCTATAACACCATTAAACCAAAAAGAGTTGTTGGTTCAAGCTTAAGGAATTTTGGCACCCAAGAGGTCACTCAGCGAAGGAATTTTCGCTAAGCGAGACATAAATGGAATTTCAGAAATAAGGGTCCTTGGATGCATTTTGAAACAAAAAAATTTTCCTGTACAAGCCTATAAATAAGGGTCCTTGGATGCATTTTGAAACAAAAAAATTTGAGAGAAAAAGAGTTTAAGAGAAAATTTCGAAGAGGGAGAAAGCTTCAAGATGGGGAAAGAAAGAGATCTTAGGAGGAAGGAAAAGAAGGAAATTCTAGAGTGAGAAAGGGAGACTTTTGAGGAAGAAAGTTAGGAGGAAATCTTCCAAGGAAGATTGAAGCTGCAGAGGTTCTGCACCACTCTTAATCAGCCTTTTATCAAGGTAAGGGGGGTGGGATTTATAAACTGCAAGAGGTGCTAGTCTTAATAAATTATATGTGTTTACCATTTTGATTGTGTTACTACTATAATGACCCAACTTCTACCCAATTCAATTATGGAATTTACGAAAAATTTGTCAAATATAATTAACATAAATATAAAAATTAAAAAAAAACTTTAAAGCTACATAAAGAACCATAATTTTTTTCAAAATGAAAAGTGAATAATAACATTCATTATAGAATTTCCTTATACAAAAATCCATAGTACATAATATAGTAATCATCCCCATTACCCCAATTATAGCTAAATTAGAGCAGTGGACCTTTGACAAAATAGCTTGGATAAAACAAGGAATACAAAACATCAACCATCTTCAATCATAAAGAAAATCTTCAACAGTCTTTCTCCGATTCCTGATCAGGTTTTTCTTGTAAATCATACCACGAACATATAAAAAACAAAACAAACACATAAAGGAATAAGATAATTATAAATCATAAGTGTGTATCTTAATAAATATACAAACAACGGGGACCTAATCTTTCCTAGCAATTGATTTCTCATAATCTCAACATATATATGAATCTCACACCTCTCAACACTTAGACTCATCTTCACTTGAGTCTATGTTATGGATCCATGACCATCCATGATGATTCACCTAACCTTCAACAATCTCGTTTGGGAAGTGATTGGTAGTTGTATATTTTACTCTAATTGATACAATAACTCTTAAGAGAGATCATGCCTAATTGCCCAAGGCCATCTGCCCCTAATAATATTGGCCAACTGCCAATTTGGACCATCTGTCCAATCACCTTAATTGACCCTTCCACATCTAAGCAAAATATACCCTACCAATCATGAGATGCTGAGTATTTTTTTATGTTTTAAATAAACAAATATTCCATATAATAACATCATGGACAACACCCAATGTTCATCCACTTGATGAAACATCCCAAGTCTACACAACAACAACTGAAATATTCATTTACTCACAATAATCCAAGGATTCCTCATCCTATCTTTCATCTCTCAGTGTACCAAACTGTGACTTCCCAAACACCAAACTCATACTTACTACACAACACCTTTATCAAGGAACCTAGACCTTTTACTAAGTTCTCCTCACCATTTCTCAACATATTCTCAAGGAATAGTTTTCACAATTTATACAACAATTTATAAGAAATCATCTAATCATGCAAACATTACTAATAAACATCATAGTTTACAACATCATTAACTTCATTTATACAAGAATGAATAACAAACAATTTATTTCAAAGATCAATATATATCAATAACAACATAATATTTCTACAAGACATCTTTTTTTATGTGGAAGATCAGATTAAACCGCAACCACAGAGCATACTCAGTTATCTTCCTTAATAGTTCATTATACTTAGCATTAAATAGTTCATCATGTCAATATAAACAGAAATCATGAACAATCGTTGTTAATCAAACAAAGGACCAAAATATTGTCTAGAGAATAATAAGAACCACAACCAGAAGGTTATCTGGAACAAATGACTAGAAGATTATCCAGAGAATAAAATGAAAGCAACCACAACCAGAAATTTATCTGGTGTGTAACATAAAGACTAGAAGGTTATCTAGACAGATTGACCAGAAGGTTGTCTAGAGTATACATGCAACCAAAACCAGAAGGTTTTTTAGGAAAGAATGACCAGACGGTTATTAGGAGGGTAAATAAAATTAAACACACATCACAATCAAATAGTAAACAATATCAATTAAGCACAAATAGTAACCAGCATGGACAAAGTAAATACTTAATAAAAAGTAATAAACACATAAATAGCTTATTAAGATTAACACCTCCTGGGGCTTATAATCTCTCACTCCCCCCTTACCTTGATAACAGGCTTTTGGATTATAAGTGACAAAGAAACTTTGAAATTCTTCCTTGAAATTCATAATGGCACTACCACAACAACCTTCTTTCCTCCTTGAAATTCTTCTCTCTCTCTCTCTCAAAATCTTTCTCTCTCTAGGTTTCAGCTGAAGGTGTGAGGAATGAACTGAACCATAGACCCCTTTATATATTTTTTGAAGTCGTTAATTTGTTGGCTGGTTTTAATTTCGCGGGGCGAAATTTCCTATACCGCCATACTAGAATCTTCCTCCACCGCCTTGCACCACCATTCTAGAACATGTAAACTGCCCGTAAAATTCGCTGAGCAAAATTTAGTTTCGCTGAGCGGATTCTTCTGGCTAATGAACTTTAAATTTTTTAATTAAAAAAATGCTTTCTAACTTGCTATATTCCCATTTCAACAATTGGTTACATACATGGTTCATTTCTACATTATTTACAAGTTTAAAAATGAATGTATACAATGTCAATTCCTAATACATATCTACAAACCTTTAATGAAAAATTTTAGCTGTTACAACTACCTTATTGATTTGTTGATGTTTTATGCTCTAGATGTTTGTTTGACTCTTTATTTGTGATTTTCAAGTTATTCTTATGATTTTTATATGAGTTATTCCTTGTTGACTTGATTTTGATATCTTGGTTCTAACAAGTGGATTGTCAACTGGTTTTCATAATAAATGTATATGAATCAAGTTGTGAAGGATAATTAAAATATAAGTCTTTAGAGATGTATGGTTTTATAGTTGTAGTTATTAATGATTATTCTTGACCTAGGAAATAGATATAAATTTATACATCTGTTGAGGTCCTTTAGAGGATAATTCAAGAATGATTCTGTAAAGGATGATTGAAATATATATATATATATATATATATATATATATATATATATATATATATTAGTCTTTAAAGATGTAGTAATTTATAACTGTGGTTATTAGTGATTATTCATGAACTAGGAGATGGATTTGAGAATCTATATATATAGAGGTCTTCTTGAGGATAATTCATGAATGATGTTATGAACTATGATGTATGTGTTAGGTTGTGATACTTGGATTATGGTTGATGTGCTGAGATTTAGTATGAATATTATACCTAATCAGTGGGTGATAAATTAGTATTCTTTGAGAATTTGGTGAGGAGAACTTAGTGAAAAAATCTAGGTTCCCTGGTAAAGGTGTTGTGTAGTAAGAGTGTGATGTTTTTGGGAAGTTACAGTTTGGTACTTTGAGAAATGAAAAGTTGGATTAGAAATCCCTAAATTGTTATAAGTAAATGAATATTTCGAGAGTTGATAGTTAGACTTGGGATGTTTCATCAAGTGGGTGCACATCTAAGTGGTCCTTGATATTACTTGGTGGGAATAATCGTTTATTTAAAACACATCTCATGATTGGTGGGGTATATCTTATTCTTGACTTTATGGGGGGTCAAACTAAGGTGTAGGGTTGGAGCCTTAAAACTAAAGTATAGGATTGGTGCCCTAAAATTAAAATGTAGGGCTGGTGCCCTAAAAATTGAAGTGTAGGGTTGGTGGCCTACAATTTTGGGTAAGATATAAAACTACCAATCACTTCCCAAAAACAAATAGTTTGATGATTGGGGTGAATCATCTTAAATTAGTCATGGATCTATACATAGAGTCAAATGGGATTGAGACTAGTAATGAGATAAGTGAGATTGAGTTATATGATGAGATTATGTGGGACTGAGTTCTAGGGTAAATCTTAGGCCCCTTTTAGTGTTTAGTTTTTTAAGATTAACATTTATGGTTTATAATTATCTCACTCCTTTGTGTGTTTATTCCATGTGTTTATGTTCATGTATTCGTGATATGAATAAAAGAGGAGATAGATAAAATGGCTTTGATGAGAAACTCTGAAGATTTTCTTTATGCTTGATGTTATATGATGTTGTAATAAGCTACTTTTAATGCTACCTTGGTTATTCCATCAAAGGTTCACTGCTCTAATTTAGGTTTAAATGGAGTCATAGTTATAATTGATATTTGATGTATTGAGAAATATTTTGAAAGGTTTTTTTGTAATAAATTCTATTGTTTTGTCTTTATTTTAAGAAGATTATGGTTCTTGGATTTCTATCAGTTCTTTATATAAGAACTAATTCTGAAAATTTCTCATAATTATGTACGTACCTTTAACAAAATTTTGGCATTTCATAATTAAATTGGGTTAGTAAAATGGGGCATTACACACTACTTGTTTGATAAAATTCATATGTTTCAATTGTCTTCTCTAAACACTGTTTCCATATTTTTGTGTTTGTCTTGCTTGTTTGTTGATGTGAAATTGTTCTTTGCAACTTCTCGTTTGTTTAGTGCTTCGATTTAGTTCATTATCAAAATAAATTGATTTTAAATTAGAGTCAAAATCTACATGTTTGTGTTTATTGTATTCTTGATATTCTTGGTGTAGAACTTAACTTGATATTTAAATTTGTGTTTGTTCACTTGGGAAGTTTTGCAATAGGCCTGAAAATCATGTAGAAATGAACCTTACATGTAACCAATTATTGAGCTAGATTAAATGACAAGTTAGTAAAGCATTTTCATAAAAAACTTGAAGTTTTTCATCTTGAGAATTTCATTGAGCGAAATTTATGGCAGTGAGAGGATTCTAGAATGGTGGTGGACGACGATGCCAGAATATTCTGGAATGGCGATGCAATGGAAATTCGCTCAGTGAATTCCATTCGCCAGTGAATTTTGGGCAGCCACCAACTATAAATAAGGGTGCTTGGGGTGATCATTTGCCACACCATTTCATATGAGTTTAGAGAGAGAATGTGCTAAGGCAAATCTAATGAGAGAAAAAAAGGTTCTTAGAAAGAAAGAGAGAAACTGTGGAAGTGCTACTGAAGTCTAATGCTACTCTCAGTCAAGCGTGTTATTCAGGTAAAGGGGGAGTGAGAATTATAAACCGTGTGGGATGTTATGATGTATTCCTTCCTAGCAAGGTCCTATCATAAAGGCCATGGTTAGGAGGATTGAGAAAGATATGGTAAGAGAGAATGGAAGAAGACCTCACCTTCTCATGGAGATCAAGATATTATAAATTAGGCCATAATCTTCTTTTTAGTCCTTCATGTATACGTTTTTCTTTAGGAGTTTGGAGGTGTTTTTATTTTTATTTTTGGCCTTCTATTTTGGCCTTTATGTCCTTTTTAATTTAGGGGGTGTAATTAGTCTCTTTGTGGAATGTGTTGAGTAGTTTAGGCCTTTTTGGATAATCTTAGGAGTGTGGTTTTTGTGAACCACACCCCCTAAATTAGTTCCACACCCCTCTAACTCACACATGAAGCATGAGAGACATGTAGGTCCCCTTAGTTCCCCTCACACTTGGACGACACCTTCTCTCTCCTCCAAGGTGGCTTCCACATGTTTTTTATGTGCTCTCATTTTTTAATTTGAATTTTGAAGGTGTCATGTGGCTTCCCTCCAAAATTCAAATTCAAATTGAGAGGGGACCAAGATCTTAAAGTTAGAGGCATGTTTGGATCTTCCTAGAAATTAATCAAGTGCTAATTGACTCTAGCTCAATTAACACTTGATTAAGCTCTCCTAAACTCTCCTAGCTTGAACGTCACTCTTCATCCTCCCTAAGCCCATCTTTTTCTTATAAATAGACACCTCCGCTTCCTATGTTCATTTTACACTTGATTTTAAATACAAACCTCTTTTGTGAGTTTTATTGAGTGTCTTCTTTCTTTCCTCATTTGAGAGCTTCTATAGATTTTATCAAGGACTCTTTCCCTTGTGGCAAGCTTCTTCCATGGCTTATCTCACCATGAGTGGCGCCTACATCTTCATCTCTTCCCTTTCCACCATTCATTTCTTCAAAGGAACCAAGCTAGAAGGTGATCTTGGGAATGACATCAACAAGAATGCATCATGTTAATCTTAATAGCTATGTGTGTGTTGCAGTGTTATGTCATTGCTTTCATTCATGTGTTTTTACTTGTATGTTATTACTTTTAGTTATTGCTTTCATAATCTATGATGCTTATTGTGTTTGTTATCTCTTAATTCACTTCCTTGTTACATATATGTTCAATCATTCTTTGCACCCGTTAGATTATTGTATGATCCTTCACTCTAGACAATCTCCTGGAAGTCGTGTTTATCTAGTTGTTGTTTTCATAATTTGTAATGTTATTCTCATATCTATCTTATCATTCTTCGCACTCATCGGATACTTGTCTGGTCCTTTACGCCAGATAATCAAGAAGTGGTTTTTAATTAATCATTAATTTCATGTTGTTATTCTTATTATTATCATTCTTCACACCCGCCAGATTATTGTCTAGTCCTTCATTCCAAACAATCCAAGAAGTGGTGTTCATTTATTTATTTACTGCTTACTATTTCTTAATCATTATTTATACCCTCCAGAATGTTGTGTGGTCCTTAACTCCAGATGATCTTCTACATGTGGTTATAGTTTTCTTTTTCTGTTATTCTACTATTCTTTCAAACCTTGTTCTGGTCCTATATATTATAATACTCAATTATTTTTTATCTATATTATTGTTGATTATAAGTGAAGTTATAAAAGAACTATTAAAAATAGGAAGGCAAGCTGAGTATGTTTTGTGGTTGTGGTATAGTTCGATCTTTCACATCAGAAAGGATGCCTTATAGGACTAATTATTTTCATTTTTAACTGGTATTAGTATATTTTATCTATTGTGTGAATTGCGATGCTTATACAATTATACTTGAATTATGTTTGTTGATGTTGTGATTTTTGTATGAACGTTATATAATATGTGTATTCCTTGAAGAAGTAGGAGGATGTGATGAAGAGAACTTAGCAAAAGTATAGGTTCCCTAGTAGTGGTGTTGTAGCTTAAGTGTTGTGTTTGCGAAGGTGCTAATGGAAAGTTGATTATTGGAGTGTTATAAATGAATGAATATTCCTGTTGCTGGTGTTTAGACTTAGGATGTTTCATCGGGTGGATAAACATCTGGAGTGGTCCATGATATTACTTTATGGGAATATTTGTTTATTTAGAACATTGAAAGTGTTTTACATCTCATGATTAGTGAAATATATCTTGTCTGGTGTGGATAATCGTTCGATCGGCAATGAACCTTAATTGGCAACAAGTCTCATGGTGGTAATAAATCTTGATGGGCAACAGGCGCCATCATGTCAATGAGTCTTGATGGATAACAAGTGTCGTGGTAGTAATAAGTCTTGAATGGGCAACAAGTGTCGTGATGGGCAAATGGCCTGGGTCAGATGGCCCGTACTCTCGAGAGTATTATTAAGTGGCAAGATATATGTCTACTGATCATTTCCCAAACAAAGTCCTTGATGATTGGGGGTAAAATCATCATGGATGGTAATGGATACATATTTAAGAGTAAAGTGGGACTAAAGTCTAGTGGAGAGATAAATGAGATTAAGTTGGGGATATGAGGAACTGAGTCCTAGGATAAATCTAGGCCCTCATTAATTGTATAGTTATTTAATATTAACATTTCTGGTTTATAATTATCTCACCCCTTTGTGTGTTTGCTTGCATGTACCTTTTCATACGCGTTCGGGATATAGAAGGACATAATCAGACAGCGGAGATGGAAAATAGTGGGGACTTTCTGTATGCTTAAGTATATGTTTGATGATGTTATGCACTAAGTTATTTTGATGTGTAAGAAATCTCTTTTTGTCAAAGGTACACTGCTCTGAGCTAGGTTAATTGGGGTAGTGGTAAATGATGTATTAAAAACATATTGACAAGTATTTTGTAATATCTTTCTCTTATTTTTATGAGATTATGGCTCTTTATGTAAATCATGGTTCAAAACTTTTCCTTAGTTAATTACCTTTGACAAATTTTCCGTAAAAATCCATAATTGAACTGGGTAGGAATATGGGGTGTTACAACAAAAAAAAAATATAGTAGACCAAATTACAATTATAAAAAAAATTGGTAGTCAATGTGAAAAAAAAAATTATGTCCTATATAAAGTTTTTCTACACCAAATTCAAGTTTTTAATTTTGATAGGCTTCGACTCAAATTTTCACCCCTTGAATACACTAATTTTGAATCCTGTGTGATTCTTCGTTTGAGTTGCTCTTTGTCTATTTATTTTTCTCAGTTTCGTCTTTCTTTGGTATTCTACTTTGAGTTTCCTTTTCATTTCTTTATTTTAGCTTTTCTTGCTTCTCTTTAAAATTTCCTTGGTTTTGTCTTGGAGTTTTCTCATTCCTTGGCCTCTTGAGTTGAGCTTGAAATTCATTACATATTTCATATTGAATATTTTCTTGAATTTGGATTTTGGATGTTCAATTTAAGAGCTTGTAAAGGATCTAAGAATGGACAAAGGCATGAGTGAAACATTATAGAAAAACCCTCAAAAGTGTGAAAGACAAGTGAATTTTGAGTGGAAACACTTAAAGAGTGGTAAGGTCCTATTTTTACTATATCTTTTGTTTCCTTTGCTTGAACCACGATAGGTGCTGGTAGTAAAGGTAACTCTCCTCTAGTGGGCAACAACAAGTTGATATTTGATGCTTTTGTAGATCAAATGGAACAGTTCATGAAAACATATTCATACAAAAAGATACATCACCATGATTCTTCTAGTGGTAAGGACAAGTCTAAGAAGGAGGGATCTTTCTTACCTAGGCAACAAGGTAAAGATAAATCACCATGACTCTTAACCCCTGCACTTCTTCTACTCCTAGGAGTAATACAATTAAATGTTTGGGTAAATGTTATATTGCTTTAAATTGTCCAAACAAGAAAACCAAAATTGTGGGGAACAATAAGATTGTCACTAGTGAGATTAAGGATAGGGATGAGATTAAAAAGGATAACATACTCCAAACTAGGTGATTGGCTTGTACAAGGTTGGTTTCAAAACTGAATTTAGAGACTAGACCACACCCATAACCTTATGAACTTCAAAGTCTTAGTGAAGATGATGGGATAATTGTGAATAAGCAAGTTAAAGTGAATTTTTCCATTGGGAAATATGTAGATGTTGTCTTGTGTGATGTGGTACCTATGGAGGCTTGCAACTTACCTCTTGGTAAATCATGACAAGTTGAAAGAAATGTGAATTACAATGAGAAAACAAATAAAATTTCTTTTATGCATATAAAGGATGCAAATTCAACATTGCATTACTTTCACCTAAAGAAGCAATTGAGGATCTAATTAGGTTGAAAACAAAAAATAGAACAAGAGAGAAAAGGAAAAAGAGAAGATACAAAAAGAAAAAAAAAGAGTTGATAAAGAAACAAATGATAAAAAGAGTAATAATTAAAAAGAGAGTGAAAAAACAGAGAAAAAACTGATAAATATTCTTCTTTTCATTTTAATCCTTTGCTTTTTTGTGAAAATTCTTTCCTTAACAGGTTTCAAGATGAGCTCTCAAGTGAAGAATTTAAATTTTCAAATTATGATAATTTGTTTGATGATGAATTCCCTCATGGGAAGGAGATTAAGAAAGAGAATTCAATGGAGGAGTGCAAGACTCTAATTTGTTCTTCTAAATTGCATGATGAGCTCAATTCTCACTATAATTCTATTAGTGATTCTAACATTAAAAATTCTTTTGTTTTAATGTCTAAGGAAAAGTTATTCATAAAGGAGCAATAGGAAAGACAATTTGGAGAAGATGTGAGTGAAGGCATAGGAGGATCCATCAAACTATTTGAAGAATATTTTTTATCATATCATATTTAGGCCTAATGTTTTGATTAATATACAATGTGTCTTAACTCTTGATTTTCATGATCCTTGTGTTTCACATGCTTTTTTAGATGGACAATCTCATGAGAAGAAGTTGTTAAATACCTTGAATTTTCAAGAGTTTGCATGCATTGAATGAGAATTGCTTAAAATCTAACAAGAAACTACATGTATATAAGATGTGTGATGGATGCATTGAAAATAAAATGACTTGCTTAATATTGTTCATTCATGAGTTGTATGTTATATTGATAATAAATTGTGATGACTTCTTTAATTTTTTTTATCTCGGAGGATGGGTTAATAGGTGCTTGAATAATAAGAGATGTGTCCTACCTACCTACCTTTACCAAATTCGAGGTCGAATTCTCTTCAAGAAGGAAAGTATGATAGAGGACTATCAGAGAAACTTTAAGTTTCTTTTCAAAATTATGAAAATTGAATTAAGATAATTAAAGCCCGTTTTCTATTTTTTTCCATTCAATGTTCATAGTTATTTTATGTAATAAATTCATATGACTCTTGACATGTTTAAGGGTTAGTTTTATCTTTCTTTTAAGCTTCCTAAGAAATTAAGCGGTCAATGAGTTTTTATGTAAGTGGAAATTTAATTCTTCATATTAAATTAATTCACAATGGGTTTTTAGAAATCTTAGGCTATTAATAGGCCTAAGGAAGTTTTTTTAAGACAGACTTGGAAGAAATCAAATATAGTTTTACTAAAGTGAGAGTGTGTTTTCTTTGGGTTCTTGAGTAGAACATTTTCAAATTCTTATTAAATAATTTCTATTCTTTGTGCCGAATTCTCCTCAACTTATTAGGGATTGTGGTGTTATTCTTTCCATTTCTCTACCTTAACCATTTTTATCTTTTTCTTCTACAAATTTTCCTTTTTAATTTTCTTCTTGTTGATGTTGAATTTATCTATTCGAAATAGGTTCATATTAAAGCTTCTCCATTTCCCTTTTTACTCTTTATTTTCAAGTTTGATTTTCTTCCATTTCTTTTTGTTTATACTTAGGACATGTGTGAGTAGATATTTTTATTCTGGGATTGAGGTATAACTCTTGACTCCATTGATGATTAATTAAGTATTTTTGTTATTCTTTTGCTAGTTTCTCTTAATTTCTTCTAATTTTAATGATGTAATATGTTTGATCATTGTTTTTGTAATAATAGATAATTAGGGAATGATTGAAAGGCGAACTTAATTATTGGAACTCTAGGCAAGAAACTTAGGAATTAAATTACAAAAATAGATTTAACCCTTCGAAGACTCATGAATTAACCAAGAACTTAACGAGTTTAATTGAAGTTAATTCACCTTAAATTAATTCACCTTCACAAAGAACCAATAAGAGCAAGATAATTAAAATTGATTCAATAGGCAGTCATGATGTGATACTCCCAATGTTGGAAGTTTGCAAAAATTTGCATTTCAAATCCTGAATTATCTTTCCTTTGTTTTATCAAATATTTACTGTTTTTTCAAAGATATTAAAAATAGAAAATATATGTCTTTTATTTTAGTTACCATTTTCTAATCTTAGATTTTATTTTATTTAAAATTGTTATCTAAAAATCTTTCTTTTATTTTAGTTACGATTTTCTAATTTTAGATTTTATTTTATTTAAAATTGTTAAATTATTTTGATTTTAGAATTCACCTCCATTTTACTATTTTTATTTTTATTAATTATTGAACTTTGGTTTTTTTATTTAAATTACCTTTAAAAATTAATTAAAATTATAAGCAATTATTTCTTTACCAAATGCATTGTCCCTGTCGAAGAACATTTTTTATTATTTGATGACATCGTACACTTGCAGTTTTCTTAGATTAAGTTTTTTTTATGTAAGCCTAAACTATAACCCCAAATGTCTATTTTCTAAAATGAAAAACGGAACTTAATTTAGTTAACAAGACAAAAGGATATTATAGAAACACTGAGGTATGTTCGTACAAAATTTTTCAAATAACAAGTATTCAACTTATATAAGGTTCCTAAAATATAATTCTAACTTCAAACCTCAAACATTCTAGTACTCTATCTCTTTTGTTTATTATCATCACACTCCATAATTGAATTGATAATAATAAATTTTTCCATCAATCCCTCAATGAAAGAAAACATTCAACACCTAAGACCCATTTCTTTACATATGGAGAATAATTCAATTAATAGAGCAATCTCTCAGTTATTACATTAATCTATCATATAATTAAAGTTCTATATAGTTTAAAAATTAATAGCATTCATAGAGACAAATAATATATCAACACAGTTAGTAATCCCAATAATATAGAATCAGATCAATAATTAATACAAACACTCCAATAATAAATCAGTTCAATAATTAATAACATAAGCATTACACCCAAATAAATAATCTGATAGTGCACATGTACATCTAAATAATCTGCGCATGATCCATAACAAACTCAACAAAATAAATTCATACAAAAACCAATTAATTATTCAGGGGTCCAAATATATTGATTCCATGTTATCATTTATTCTTACCATTTAATGCAAGACTCAAATTAAATAAAACATATATTCACATAATCATGTTTATTTTATTAGCACTTGTTGTGGATGTTCATAACCCTTCAATAACATACAAAAAACCTATTAAATTTTAGGGATTGTTTCGCTGCCCATTTTCGCTACACATGACACATGAGAGATAATTTCCCACCCCACTTCTAGGGTGTTATTTCCTCTATTATTGAAGTCATAGTTGTAATGGTGGTAGACAGCACCCCTCCACCATGTTTCCTGACTTTGATATCTATTTCATCCAAGGGATCCTCAGCTTGAAAACACAGCATCTTTGCCATCATCAACCCAGGCTTTCACAGATGAATCTCTGATATGATTTTGTTCTGCATCATCAACAGCATCATTCATGAACTGCAGCATGATGCTGAACCTCTTCAGCAGCACCTCATTAGTTTTCTTCCTCAAAAGAAGTATAGAACTTCATCAGAAGCCAACCTGTCAACCTGGAGCAACAAGAAGAGAACCACCGTTGAGAATTGAGAAACAAAGTGGCCATAAAGAAGAGATTGCAAGATTGAAGGATTGCTAATGTCAATGACTCAATGCATAGATAAAGATGAAGATTGGTAAACATCTCTCTCATTGATAACTGGCTCACCAATGTCTGGTGAGTGTTCCCAGGAAGACCAACTAATGTGTTTGTATTGTAGTTTGGAACTAGTCAAACAGAAAAAACATACTTTTTGTACGGATTTGGATGAAGTGACTTTGCAGTTGGTAATTTTCTTTTATTTTAGAACATTAGATTAATCTAATGGTTTAAATTTTCTACTTACTATAAAAAAAAATCTTAATTTAATTTAGAATAAACTAAAGTTGTCACACTTTAAAGTCATTGAATCCATCCTCCTATACACCAAATTAAAAGGCAAGCTTTGTCTCAATAAGATAAAAGTCAGATTCGTCAAAATGTAACTTTTATCCAAAGGAAAAAATAAAGTTTATTGAATCAATAAAATATATTCTAGTGAATTTTATTTTACTTATATTGTCATAGCATTTTTTTTCTATCTTAGAACAAATACTAAAAAAAGGGTAGAAATAAGTGTTGTGATCATTTAATGAAATACCATAATGGATTCTTAAATCTTAATGCAAAAAAGTAACTAAGGTGATCTAGTCAAATCCTAATCACATAGAAGCGAATATTTACAAGAAGTTAAGTAAGTTTGGGATTATAATTTAAATAAATATTTGCTTTTTAGATTATAAGTTGTTCCAAAAAATAAATTAAATGTTTAATAACTCAGCTTAAATATAAAAAAAAAACTTTTGAAAAACTGTTTTTAAGAAATTGAAAATTTTAACTTATTATTAATTTTTTACAGTTATGTTGATTTTTTATTGCATTGGACCAAGATTAATTATTTTTAACTATTTTTAATAAATTTATTCAAACAAAAATAATTTTGATTATAATTAGTTATAAAGTAATCAATTAATGAAATAATTTAATTTTTTAGTTTTTCAAACGCTTGTTCTTAGTGAGTAAACTAAGCTGATATGAGGAGTTTACTAAGTGTAATTAAACTAACAAAAAGAGTAACTAAATTAGGAGGACACGCAAGCTTCCATTTTTCTTATAATTAAGAAAATATGTATGTTTATGATATGGGTAAACTCTAAGTAATGGCAAGCTCTTGAGTTTCGAGTTAACAAATTAGTTTTTTTTTTAAATATTTAGAATTCAACATACTTTTATTTTATGTATCATTCTTAAATCATATTTAGAATTTAAGATACTTTTGTTTAGTACATCATTATTAAACTGAAAAACAACATTAATTTGTTGTTTTCCAACAATACCATTATTATCATATTTGTAATTTATTATCTAATAGCAATATATTATTTGACTTAATTACTTAAGTATTATAAAGTTTATCATTTATTATTTTAATTTATTATATTGTTAAAATATTTAACTATATGATATTTATAGATATTTTTTATTATTTTTATATAAAGTAAACTTTGCAAATCTAAAAATCGAATTACGGATAAACTTTATTGAATTCTCATTAATTTACGTAAACTTCAAGTTTGATAATCTAGTAGATGACTTTTTTTTTCTCAATATTTTTTAAAGTCTTCAATTTTGTGTCAATGTTATTTTTAATTCAATTTCGTTTCATAATTTTTCTCAAAAAATCTTGGAGACAATTGAAAGTCAGTTAATCGCCCCAAAACACAGGATGATCATAACATATTTTTTATAACAAATATTTTATGCCGAAAGAGTGACAATTCTAATAAAACTTAATTCTATTTAAAACAATTAAATTGCCATAGTTATTGTTTAAATGGGTTGTATAATAGAAAATAAGTATAGCTTAATTGAGTCAACAAAGAATTCATAAGCTTCTCTAATACCTGTATTTAATTCGTATTATCAACACATTTACATTTTTTTAATGCACATTCTATCATTAATTAAGCAATTAGATCTATAAAAATTTGTAATTTTTTAATAAATTTCAGTCAATTATTTAATTTTAAATAACATGTTTAAAAGAGTACATTAAAGAATATACTATTAACATTTCTCAAACATTCTTGCAATTATTTATAAGAAAAACACTTATACATTATTTTAACATTTAATAACAACTCTTTATATATAATATATTTGTTAATTTTTTTAATTAATACTTTAAAAATAATTGTGATTAACTACCGGTGTTAAACTCTCTTTTTTACACTAATAGAGTATAAGTATTAAACCCTTTATAAAGATGTAATCGTTTAAAGTTTAATGGCTGTTAAACATGATCATACTGATAGAGAATGAGAGTCACAAAACATTCTTCCCCACCATCTTGCAAAATAGAATTTAAACAAAAAATTATGCTTTACATAAAAAAGTAACGAACTATGTAGTTAAGGTTAACTTGGCTGGGGTTTGGGTTATTGAAAGCTATTAACTAAATTCTCAAATCAGTTTCACATCCAAAGAAGAATTACACAGACATTGAACAAACAGAACAAATGGAGATAAACAACAGACAGAATAGCAAACTACAAAGAGTAACTCAGAATTATATTGAAAGTAATGCAGAAAGTTCTCTTGAAAGTAAAATAAGAATTAACTTCCCTCAAAACTGAATCATCAGTTAACAACTTAATATTCCAAAAATAAGATAGTATTTTATTGATGTTTACATAATATACCCTATAAATTGGTTATTGGTCTCTGTACACAAAAGAAGCACATCACCAGTTTAGGCAACTAGATACTACATACATTCATTCCTGTTTGGATGGATAGATAATATAGAATCTCTTCTTCAGAAACTTTATGGCGTAGAATGTGTGGAGACTGACACAAATGAAAAAAAATCTCAAAAGAAGTCATCACAGTTAGCATGATTCCTAAAACCAGGAATCCTACTCCTTTATTTTCTTTGGAAAGGGTATTCCAATCTCTCTTGGTCTCAAACCAAGTTCTTCCATATACTTGCTATCAAGTGGTGAGGACATTATGCAGAGTTTTCATCTTTCAACAATAAAATTAAATACTCCCTTACAAATACATGATCCTTGTAAAAAAAATTAGAAAATTCACAGAACAGCGTATAAAAGTTATTAATAAAAGTTATTAATGAATGGGCAACTTCCAAGAGAATAATAATATGATTCACAGAAATAAAATTCAGATAGAAAATTTGAGAGCAATCTGAAAAGAAAAGAATTTTTTTATGAATGCGCAACTTGTTAAAGAGGATTAGAACAAACTAAGTAACTGCTAACTGAAAATTAGAACAAACAAACTAATTCTCATTTCAAACATCATCCAAAATTTCATATACATTTAACTATTTAAAACATATTTTACCAAATCATTAAAAAGATCATACATGATAAAATACATCTCTTTCATGGGTGATAACATGTCAACATATTGTTCACCAATTTCTTCTGAACTCTTACCCTGTCATATCTATCTAAAATATCTAAAAGATATTTTATCAAATCATTAAGAAGATCATGCATGACAATCATTAAGAAGATCATGCATGATAAAATACATTTTATTTCTGCATTATTGGTGATAACATATCAAAATACTGTTCACCCAGTTCTTCTAGATTCTTACTCTCGCCAGGACATTATGCAAAATTTTCAGCCATCCATGACAGAATTAAATGTCCTTTAAAAAACACATGAAACCTTGAGAAATATGACCCAATAAACAAAATATCAATATGCAAAATTTTCCATTTCATGTAAATCTCATTCCAAACATCATCCAAGTGGAAAAGAAACTTCTTCCCATCAAATCTTCTTCAAAGAAATCTACTTTGGTACCATCACTTGATCTAGTGTTCTCCCCAAGAATCAATCTTGTCACCCTTAAAGCATCAAAATCAAGAGAAACGCATATCCAAGCCTTGAAATCAAATTCATCTCGCATCCTTGGCTCATTGTATAAATGTTGGGCAGGTAAGATCTCACTCGTACCCATCAAGTAAATCTCACTTATCAGCCAACTAAATGTAATTTCTTTGTCATTGTCTGTACCATATGCAGAAGTTTCACCCACCAATGACAACTTTTGTGACACAGACTTAACAGCAGACCCACTAGCCTCCTTCAAACCTAGTAAACCCTTTTGGGTTGCAACAAGATATTGTTGGTTGTGAAGGACTTGATTCAATTTCCGGGCCAAATGAACTGACACAAGAGAATTGAAGAAATTCCATACCTTGCTGGAACTAGTTTGAGATCTGGCTTCCACCTTGCACTTGGAGAATTGAGAGTGAATCTCATGCAAGAGATCCATCACAGCATAATAAGCATGATGTTGAACTTGAAACTCTTTTTCAGCAGTGAGTTTTCTTCCTCCAAAACTTCACACCATGAACAAGATGAAAGAAGACCAAGTTAGGAATCCAAATATAGCAATGTGAGGAAAAGACACTTAGTTAAATTTATCTTTCCACCTTACAAATTTAATAGAATATATAAGAAAAAATTGCAGCCATTAGTTAGGTTAAAAGTTGCATGAAAGCTTACTTTGACAGCTGGAAAACATTATCTCAGGCACGTGAGTGGACTCAGAAGTTAGAGAAAAGATTCGCTTTGTAAGAAATAAAGGATGATATTTTATTCTTTTATTAGGTTCTTCCATTTTCAAAAGATTTTGTTGATAGGTTTTCTTATTCATGGTTTAATTACATCATTTTGAAATAATTTATTAATAAAATTATTGTTAACCATAAAAGTTAATAATGTTACTGGTTAATTTTAACTTGACATAAAAGTGACACGGAAATTATTTAAAAAATTATAGAATAAATTGAATTTAAAATAATAATGAAACGAAATGTAACATTTGAAAAACAAATCAACAAAAAAAATTTATTTGTATTAGATCCGATGTTATCACAAAATAATAATATTATTATTATTAGAGTTTAATTAGTATACATTAAGAAGGAAAAAAGAGTTTTATATCGACATTAAATCATAATTTTAAATTTTTAAAGTATGAATCGATAAAGTGAACAAACTTACAATAAAAAATTATGATTAAATGTTACATATTTGTTATAATGATAATGTATACTAATTAAATTTTTATTGTTATTATTATTGTATTTTATTTTAGATTCCTAAAAGAGATAAATTATGAAAATATTCTCATTGTATTACAATTTAAATATTTATTGTTTTGAAGAAAAAACTGACCAGTCTTTCCCATTAACCTAAACCATTAAATAATAGTTAATTAATTATTACTTTTATAAACTATGTGAAAATAATATTGTATGAAGATTGGTGACTAACTCTTTGAAAATTAGATTAGCAATCCAAATAAGAACTAATATCGTCAGATCGTGATCAGTTTAATAACTTAAAAAAAAAAGAAAAAAAAAAACTTCTCAACGGCTGAGAATCGACAAAAAAAAAATTCAAAGATTCAACAATAAAAATTTTTTTGAATCTCTTTTCTCTCTTCCTATCCATCTCAGGATGTCAATGTCACTTTTTCCTCATTACAGTAATTCAGATTAAACTCATTGTGTACAAAAATAGTCTATGTTTATTTTTAGTTAATTAAATAATTTTTATTTTATTTTTTACTTATTTATATTCACGTTTCTCAAAATTTTATCCACCATAATATTTAATGAAAACCCTTGGCTCTCTTTCCTTCCCTTAAGTTAAAATCCCTCTCATCTTTCCTCTCATTTTAAATAAATAGTTCATAAAGTATCTAAATCAATTGAGTTAAAAAAGTTTAGTTAGATATTCTATTTACATTTAGATTCAATCACAATCTTTTATTTAAAGTAAGTTTGTTGATTATACTCATTAATACTTTAAAAGTCATATAAACAAGAGGATTCTTGTTAGATACAAGATAAAAAAAATTAAATACAATTTTAATTTCTCTACTTTTTTCAAATTAAAAGTTTGATTCTCTGATTTGAAATAGACACAATTAGTTTCTCTCTAAAAAATTCATAATTTTGGCTCAATATCTATTTACTACATTTTAATATTTTCATTTTGGTTTAATTGAATTTTAAGTATAACATATTCATATATGATACCAAAAAATTATTTTATCAATAAATAATAAAACAAATAAATATTAGTAAAATTAAAAATTGAACAGAAAATGAAAGATGAGGAAAGCATGGTAGGTGTAAAAAAAGTTTATAATGACATTCAATTACAACAAATTTTTATTTATGATAAATTTATTAATTTATCAGTTAATACTTTAAAATAAATAAATAGTACATGTGAAACTCTTATACACTGTGCATACTCATTACATACTTTCAAATAGAAAATTAAATATTTTTATTTTAAAATTGTATATAAAATCTGCATAATTATTAAAATGAGAAGAATAGTATTCTCTAGTGTGTTGATTATAAGACTGAAAATAAATGAAGTGTTTAATATTTCTTATAATGGCAAATAGTACTTTCTCGTGTCTTAATTGTAAGACTGAAAATCATGCTGTGAATATTTTTATTTTAAAATTGTATATAAAATTCACATATTTATTAAAATGAGAAGAATAGTACTCTCTCGTGTCTTGATTGTAAGACTGAAAATATATGAAGTGTTTAGTCTTTCTTATAATCGCATAATAGTATTTTCTCCTGCTGTGATTATTAAGATTAGATTTTAATTAGTATGTAATATAGAATATAATTTTCCAAATAATAATTTTTAAAATAATAATTCTTAAAATTGAATATCGGAATACAATTTTTTTTCTCTTCAGACTATAAGACTCAATCAATAATGTATTACAATTTTTTTTAATATTGCTGAGTTAGATAGTCGCCTCTTATAATGTCGTATTTGTTTAAGAAAAAAAAATGAATTATGAAAAATGATGGACGGAGCATCAATATTCAATAAGAAAATAAAAATAGGTAAAATTATCTTTTTGTATACAAACTTTTTTAAATTTATAATATTAGTATATAAATTTTTTGTTGATCGTCAAGGTATTTAAATATTTCTTTTTGTTTATTTTAACCCGTGGTGACATTAAAAAAAGATTTAACTAATAAAATAAGAGTAAATTAAGTTTATGATATATAAACTTTTTTCAAATTTATCATTTTAGTATAATAATTTTTTATTGATTGATCAAATATACAAACATTTCTTTTCATCCAACATATTAGTTTTTCTGTTTAAGATTTTTTCTTCTCTGATGATATGTCACTTTATATATTATTATTTTATTAATTAATTTTTTTGACAATTTTTATTAGATTTTTGTGGTAGTCTTTTGTCATCACAAATTAAAAAAAAAATATTATTCATTCTTTGTGGCACTTCCCATCCTCACTTCCTTTACCTTCTTTACTACTTTTTTCTGAGGTCCTTCACCTCCACCCATGTAAAATCTCTTTCTTGTTTTACTTGATACTCCTTCTCACTTGCTTATTGTCTCTTCTTTCACCTTTATTTTATAATATTATTTGACAACAAAGAAAATTTCATTTCTCGATTTAAATTTTGCTTTTAATAATATTTTTTTTAAACACAATGTTATTTTTTAAATTAACTTTAAAATATGTTTTTTAAGATTACTACAATTTTTTTTTCTCAAATATTTTCAAACAAAAAAATATTAATATACCTTGATGAGCCAATAAAAAATTTATATACCAAAACTATAAATTTAAAAAAGTTTATATATCAAAAATATAATTTCTCCATAAAATAATAATAATTACAATAATACCTAAGTACTTAGCAACTAAAATAACAAAAAAGACAAATATTGTATACCCAAAGCATAACACAATTTATCATAAAAAATAAAATCTGGACGGAGCAAATTTGACAAGGTGGTATTGAAAAGATTCAACAAAAAGATCCAATTCCATGCCCCATAGTCACCAAGAGATGTTATCACTATGTAAAAGTTCGGACCATCACCATCATCACCACAATATATCAAATTGAAACGAACGGAAAGCTTTAGTCACTGATAATGATATGATATGATTTACCTTTGACTCATCTTATATTTATCTTCTTTGTTCCCTTTTGGAATTTGTGACTTGTGATTTCATGGCTTCATCTTCTTCTTCTTTGGTTGGTGTTGGGCCTCTCCACCTTACTCAGCAGAATGGCTACAAAGTGTGGGAAGATCCTTCTTTCATCAAGTGGAGAAAAAGGGACCCGCATGTCACCTTGCATTGCCATGACTCTCTTGAAGGTCTCACTCTCACACCACCCATCAGCATCTTTTTTCAATTTTTGTTCACTGGGAGGGTTCTGTGCTGAAAGGGGATTCATTTCTTGTTTTGGGTTTGTTAGATAGGTGGATTTACATTTGTTCGTTTTTTTAGATGCCCTTTGCAAGAAAAATGCCTTTTTTAGATCATATTATTCCATTCATGATAGTTTTCTGTTTTGTTTTTCATTGGGGGGGTTGATAAATGGTTGCAACGTGTCAATTGAATGAAATGATTTAAGAAAACGAAGAGAGAATATGCGTATTCTAAAAGTTCATTTTTTTAGAGTCTGTTTGCGAGAAACCCACCTTTTTTTTAATATTTATTCTATTCATGAGAGTTATCTATTCAAATTTTTGTTGGGGGGTAGATAAATAGTTTCAACATGCCAGCTGAATGAGAAAATTTAAGAAAATTATGTGTTGGTATATAAATATTGGCCTCTTATAACAAGGGTTGTTATGAACTTAAAATGGTTAATTACACAGGAAATTAGTCCATATCAGTGATGTATTTTAGTGAGGTGGAAGATTGCTGAGAAAAAAAATTGTAAAATAACTAAATATGTTCCTGAATTTAATTTTTTTGTGAATTTCCTTGAATTTTTTTTTATTATAAATTATAGATAATCTGGAATTTTGTGATATGTAGGATCTCTTAAATATTGGTATCAACGCAACAAAGTGGATTTATTGGTTTCCCAGTCTGCTGTTTGGAATGATGATGCTATTCAGAGGTCTCTTGACTGTGCTGCATTTTGGGTCAAAGACTTGCCTTTTGTTAAGTCATTGTCTGGATATTGGAAATTTTTCATTGCTGACAATCCCTACAATGTCCCTACTAATTTTTATGTAAGTGAGTTCCAGGATTCAGAGTGGAAAACTTTGCCTGGTAAGTGTGGTTGTTTGAGTGCACATATTTTATTTGTAAAATCGGTTTTGCATGTTATGTGTAATTTTGCCTTCACTATTGCTATAGAGTTTGCTGTTATAGTTAAGTGCTGTTATTTGCTTGTATTTGTTGATTTTTGTTATTTTCTGTTCTCAGCTAGTGATGATATTTTTTAACATTGTTTAATTATTTTTCTCAAAATTGGACAGTTCCTTCAAATTGGCAGTTACATGGGTTTGACCGTCCTATATATACAAATGTGGTGTATCCATTTCCAGTAGATCCTCCTTTCATTCGTGTGGAAAATCCTACTGGCTGTTACAGAACGGACTTCCACATTCCTAAAGAATGGGAGGGTATGACCATTTCAATTTCTTTACAATGTTACTTTTTTTATCTTTTGTGGATCAACATATACTATGAAGGAATTTGGTCTGTCATTACTTTATTTTCATTCTGTTCTGTATTTGTAATTCAGATATAATTACGATGCATTTCATAATAATGACTTTGATGGCATACACACTAACTAACTTTGCTCTGGTTTCCCTTTGTCTTTCTGTATCCTATTTCGTGGAAATGTTGTTTCTTGTTTTATTCTTGTTCGTTTCAAGTCTTTGTCAGTCCTTTTATTTTTTAATTTAATATACTTCTTTAGAACATTGATTTGTTTTTGGTAGGTAGAAGAATTTTGTTGCATTTTGAAGCAGTTGATTCTGCCTTTTGTGCATGGATAAATGGGCATCCTGTTGGATATAGGTATATCTCTCTCTCCCTCTCTCTTTTTCTCTCTGGTATGCAGATCACATATTCAAACATAATTACATACTTGCTGGTCATTATATTTTTTTTCTTTTGTATTTTCAAATTTCAACTCAAGTAACTATGATATCAAGAGGGGGTAAAGATACACCAAAAAAAAAAAGAAAAAAGAGGGGGTTAAAGAAAATAGATGAGAAATGTTCAAAGCAATGCAAGAGTGGGGGAATGCATATTGTGAAAATAGATGATAAATTGGTAACTTTGGTCGATGAAGAAAATACTTGCTGTAGAATTCTTAGATTTTGTTTTGATGGATATGGAATGCAGCATCTTCTTACATAATATTTATGAAGAACAAAGATAATATGAATGAAGCTTTGACATTAATCAACTCTTGTTTCTATTTTGCAAGGACAGCCAAGACAGCAGACTACCTGCAGAGTTTGAAATCACTGATTTCTGTCATCCGTGTGGTTCAGACCTTAAGAATGTTTTAGCAGTTCAAGTGTTTAGATGGAGTGATGGTTCTTACCTTGAAGACCAGGACCAATGGCGGTTATCTGGTATCCACCGTGATGTTCTTCTTATGGCAAAGCCAGAGGTTAGTTTTCTCCAATTTTTTCCTCACCTATTGCTTTCTGTTGTTTATGAGAACGGTAATTATTAGAGTTATGTTAGTGCATATCCTAAAAGGTCAAATATGAAGTTATTAATCTTTATTTATGATAATCAAAGTGTGATTCTGTAATTTTTTATTTGCTTTATGATGAGGTTATATATTCTTTTGTAGAAGAAACTAGAAATTTGATTAAATCCTAACTAATTCAGCAAACAAAAAAAGTTAGATTAGATCCTAAATGCACCTAATTTATGGTTAAAATAAAATGTCCAAGAAAATCCAACTTTGATAGTTATTTATATGTATCTTTTATCTAGCTTATGTTTTGAATATAGAATGTCCAAGTTTTCTGCTGTTTGACTATTTTACCCCCCCCCCCCCCCCTCGATGCTAATATGTTTCTAAAATATTTGGTATCTAGGTATTTATCACTGACTATTTCTTCAAATCAAACCTGGCTGAAGATTTTTCTTGCGCAGAGATACTGGTAAGCATAAATATTTTTGTTAAGTTATGCTCATTATTTTTAATGTCATAATTCTGTTATGTATCTATTACCAGTCTTGATTGTTGAGTGCTTTACCTAAATTCAATTATTTTTAAGTCTACTGTTTTGTTGTTCTAACTTTTGTAAAGTGAATGCAATTGCCCAAATTTATAAATGAATTGAAGTTTGTATATTTTCACAATAAATTTCAACTTTGTTTCCTCTATCTACCACAATTGCCCCATTATATCATTTATGTTATAAAAACACTGATATTTTAATTCACATGCTATTGTTATTTTCGGTATATTATCAATGTCGTGCATATATTGTTCAGGTTGAAGTGAAAATAGATAAATTACACGAAACATCCGAGGATAATGTTCTCACGAACTATTCTATAGAAGCTACATTGTTTGATTCTGGAAGCTGGTACACCTCTGACGGGAATCCTGATCTCCTTTCATCTAATGTGGCAGACATAAAACTCCAACCATCAAGTGCACCAGCAATACCATTAGGGTTTCATGGTTATGTGCTTAAGGGAAAACTGCAATCACCAAAGCTTTGGTCTGCAGAGAAAGTGAGAATTTTCAATGATTTGTTTTTCATGTGCTTGGGTGGATTTTATTGATTGATTAGCTATCTTGCGATTACATTACTATTGAAAAATTATCATGAAGTAGTTAAAAATTTTTTGCTGTTTCCTGCTTACTCTGCAATTGTAACCCTACAAATGTCTCCTTAGTTTCTTATCTTATTTCCTATGCCATATTTTGTTTTCATAGCCATTGGTGCTGTGTTTGGTACAGAGGATGAAAATAGAGAGGATGGAAATAGAAGAGAAATTTTTTAATTAGAGTGTAAAAGATGTGGGTCCCACATAAAAGTACGCAATTTCTCTCCTATTTCTCCCTCCCACCCTAAACCAAACACAACTTGAATGATTGGTATTGGCAGATTGAAACTCTTGAATGGAATTCCTTAAAGTCGTATGAAAAGGTTGAATATGTGTGTCTTGATGATGATTATTTAGTATCTATGCGATTAGAAGTCCATTGACATATTTGAATTTTCTTAAAGTTTCATTTAACAGTTTTTTGTTATTGCTCTTTTCACTTTTTGTTTTTCATGTGTCTTTTTTGTTTGCATTTCTCACAGCCATACCTCTATACCCTAGTTGTTGTCCTGAAAGATCAATCTGGTCGAGTTGTTGACTGTGAATCATCTTCAGTAGGATTTAGAAATGTATCCAAAGCCCACAAACAACTGCTTGTTAATGGACATGCAGTAGTAATAAGAGGTGTGAACAGGCATGAGCATCATCCACAAGTGGGGAAGGTGAACATGGAATCCTGCATGATCAAGGTACTGCTAATCTTTTTTTGTCCTTCAATAAAATATTCAGTACATCTCTTTACGTGGCTAAATGCTATTTTTTTTTTACTAGACACTAATAATTACTATGCTTATAGGATTTGGTCTTAATGAAGCAAAACAATATTAATGCTGTGAGGAACAGCCATTATCCCCAACATCCACGTTGGTATGAGCTATGTGATCTGTTTGGCATGTACATGATAGATGAAGCCAATATTGAGACACACCATTTTGACTATTCTAAACATCTCAAGCATCCTACTATGGAATCAATGTGGGCAACTGCTATGCTGGATCGTGTGATTGGAATGGTTGAGAGAGATAAAAATCACACATGCATTATCTCCTGGTCTTTAGGAAATGAATCTGGATTTGGAACAAATCATTTTGCTTTAGCTGGTAGGTAGTGTACTTGAGCTCACTATTTTATGGCATGTGAATATTTGAAGCAAATTATTTATTGACTCTGCTATTGCATTTATTGAAATTTGCTTGCTAATATTTTTCTTTTCCTTTTCTTTATTTTGTCAAATGCATTAGGTTGGATTCGAGGAAGAGACTCTTCACGCGTATTACATTATGAAGGAGGTGGATCCAGGACTCCATGCACTGATATTGTATGTCCTATGTATATGCGTGTTTGGGACATGCTGAAAATTGCCAATGATCCAACTGAAACACGTCCTCTGATACTATGCGAGTATGATTTTATAGTTTTACTTCAACATTATATAACTTCTTCTGTTCCCTATTGTTTACAGTGATTGATGATATATAATTTTCATTTGTTATCTCCCACCCAAATGGCAGGTATTCACATGCAATGGGAAACAGTAATGGGAATCTACATATATATTGGGAAGCAATTGACAACACATTTGGACTCCAAGGAGGCTTTATTTGGGATTGGGTTGATCAGGTGAGTGGTTTTTGAATACCATAGCCAATCGATGAATGAACAACTTTGCTTTATGTTGTCTGAGTTCTCTCTCAGTTTTCTACTTTGCTTGCATGTAGGCTCTGGTGAAAGTTTATGAAGATGGTACAAAGCATTGGGCATATGGAGGTGAATTCGGGGATGTTCCTAATGACTTAAATTTCTGTTTGAATGGTCTCACATTTCCTGATCGAACTCCTCATCCTGTTTTACATGGTAAACTGACAGATTGGATCATTTTTGCATTCACCAGCTTCTAGGAGTCACAATTCATTCTTCATTGTTTACATCAATAGTCATGGCTGTGTTTTTGTTTCAGAGGTTAAGTACTTATACCAACCAATCAAAGTGACTTTAAATGAAGGGAAATTGGAGGTATTCATGTTTTATCTGGAGTAAGTGTTTCTCTAGTCAAATTTACTTTGCTTGTGTTCATTTGGTTTTTATTTTGCAGATAAAAAATACTCATTTTTTCCAAACAACAGAAGGATTGGAGTTCAGCTGGTATATTTCTGCAGATGGAAACAACCTTGGATCTGGTATTTTGGACCTTGCTCCTATAAAGCCCCAGAGTAAATATGCTGTTGATTGGCAATCAGGTCCATGGTATTCTCTATGGGCTTCATCATCATCATCAGAAGTATTCCTGATTATAAGGGTTAAGCTTTTGAGCTCCACACGCTGGGTTGAAGCTGGTCACATTACTTCATCTGCTCAAGTTCAACTGCCTGGCAAGAGAGCCATTGTTCCTCATGTAACTTTTTAACGTATTTATTTATTTATTTTAGACTGAGGCATGTGCCTTTTTAGGGCCAAGTAATGAGATTTAATAATTTATAGTATATGCTGACATTGCTTAAATTGAAATTTTCTATTTTATGAATGGTTGTTGTATTCAGGCTATTGATATTAGTGGTGGCAATATTGTTGCTGAAACACAAGGAGATACAATCGTAGTCAAACAGCAAGATATATGGGATTTGACATTGAATACTAAAACAGGTTTAGTTGAAAGCTGGAAGGTAAATCTGAACTTCGAGTTTATTTTTGTCCATTTAATGTTTGATTAAATTGGCAATTTTCTTGTCTCTTTATAATGAAAAGAATTGCAGTTTACTTAGATGTAGAATACTGGACAGATGTCTTCTTAAAATTATTAGACCTGGCTTTGTGTTATATAATGAAGAATGTCTTGAATAATGATTTCTGTATCTTCAATAGTAACGCCTTTATTTCTAATCACAATAAATACAACATTTTTTGAACAAGTTGTTTTTCTTTTTAAGCCCACTGATCGTGTTTGCTATGACAGAAAGCTTATTTATCCAAACCTAAATATTTTTAGGGTCAATATTTTGATATTTTGATATTAGTTATATGATAGAGACTGGTTTAACACTGAGATTGTATGAATAAATCAGAGCGCAAAGGTCCAAGTGGTATACTAGGAAATGTAAGGGAAAAGGAAAAGGTAAATATCAGAGTTGCAATAACATATTCTGCTCCTTGGTGGCTTGGCTTAAGCTGCCCAATTTTTGCCCAAAATCTGCAATGCCTTCACGCTATTGTCCTTCGCTTCCTTATTCACATTCTTCTGTAATGCTACATGTCATAATTTTTTCAATATATTTGATTATGTTTCCTCTTGAATTGAAATTTCATGATGTCTCTTTTCAATTTTTTGTTTGACTTTACACTTTACAGTTAGTTTGACTCATGATGAAATTTTGGTATAAATATTATGCTCTAGGTTAAAGGAATACATGTTATGAAAAAGGGCATCCTCCCATGTTTCTGGCGAGCTCCTACCGATAATGATAAAGGAGGACAATCGGCCAGTTATTTGTCAAGGTGGCAAGCTGCTGGAATGGACTGCCTCCACTTTGTTACTAAGAACTGTTCTGTGAAAAATATATCTGAGGACACAGTTAGAATTTTGGTGGTTTATCTCGGCATTACCAAGGGTGAGGAGGGTTCTCTCTCTAACCAAGACAAGTCAAAGGTTTTATTTACAACAGAAATGACATATACAATTTATGCTTCCGGGGATGTCATTGTAGAATGCAATGTGGAACCAAACCCTGATCTTCCTCCTTTGCCACGAGTTGGAATCGAGTTAAATTTGGAAAAGTCTTTGGATCAAGTAACTTGGTATGGCAGAGGACCATTTGAGTGTTATCCAGATCGAAAAGCTGCGGCTCAGGTGGCAATCTATGAACATAATGTTAGTGAGTTGCATGTTCCTTATATCGTTCCTGGGGAATCTTCAGGTAGGGCAGATGTTAGATGGGCAACATTCAGAAACAAAAATGGTTTTGGAATATATGCTTCTAAATATGGAAGTTCTCCACCCATGCAAATGAGTGCAAGCTACTACAGCACTTCAGAACTTGATCGTGCCACACACAATGAAGAGCTCATTGAAGGAGATAGCATTGAGGTATATATAACTTGCTTCAATATTTCTGTATATATTCCTTCCTGGTCAAAGTTTGGGATTTTTAACTTTGCTACCCTGATTTCTGGGTTTAATTGAAGTTTCCCTAAGATTAGGCAGACAAAGTTCAATATTTCGCAAAATGTTCATAAGTGCTGACATCTTTGCACCTATATGTAGTTTATGTTCATTCAGTTGGCTGCATTTGAGAACATTGTGGTTGTGTTCTGTTCTTTGTCACATGAATTTTCTTCAAATTTTTTCACTGTTGAGAATTTTAGATATTGTCTTGGTTTTAAATATAATACATAGGCATATTATCTTTAGATATTATAGCAAACCATATTTTCTAGATTCATTTGAAATTTATGAAATAAGTGTATATTCTATATAAACACCCCACCCGATGTGTATTCAAACACATGGTTTTAGTCCCTTATTCTTCTTCTCTTTTCTCTGGTTTTAACATTCAGAAATAATTAGGTGATTTGAATTTTACTTGCAGTGGGTTATATATAGTAACTGCTTTGTGAGATGACATTATGGTCATTTTTTGAGACATTATTAGGGCTAAATATGTTTTAGTCGCTATATGCTTATTTTTAGTTCTTAAAAAGAAATCATCTCTTTTTGGTCCCGTTTATAGAAATGTGTTAGATATCCTCATCCTTCACAAGAATCTGTCTCCTCTTGGTCCATTGTTTATAAGAAATAAGATATTGAATTTTTAGAGATTAAAAGCAAAAATTGTCCTATTTATGTTGACTAAAATATATTTCACCCAAATTATTATTATTTTTATTATTATTATTATTATTTGGATCTCTCATGATTAATATTTTATTGCATTACAGGTTCATTTGGATCTCACATGATTAATATTTTATTGCATTACAGGTTCATTTGGATCACAAGCACATGGGGTTGGGTGGAGATGATAGCTGGTCACCATGTGTCCACGAGCAATATTTGATTCCTCCTGTGTCACACTCATTCTCTGTGAGGCTGTGTCCAGTAACTCCAACCACTTCTGGTTATGAAATCTACAAATCCCAGTTTCAAACCTCTTGATTCTTGGATCACATGACTTGTTCTATTTAAGAATAAACATGTATAATAAGATTGAAGACTGGTATGTTTTATAAAGGACCACAAAGAAATTTCAAAGCCGTTGGTGCAAGGAAACATTCTCATGCAATCATTTTAGTTGGAAGCTGAATAACATTATGGTACAAATTTGTTCCATTTTTCACAAAAATTTTAATAGTAGATGTGCTGTAACTGTGATATGAACCATTTGTTGTTCTTGTTTGAAGATTAATGACAATGAAATGAACCAAAAATAATCTCCAGGCTCTCCTTTGAACTTGCTTGCATGACATTTATGTATTAAATTGTGTTTTGCATGATTATCGATTTTAATTTCTCCAATCTTGATTGTTGTACCTCATCTCCTGATGTAATTTTTAATGATCTTATACCAAAAAAGTAACTTAGCTATACATTGTATGTTTTGAATTACTTAATAGAATCAATAATATCACATATAACCAACCAATTGAAACAATAGTGTAATAGCCTGTTGGGTTCACATGTTCAGGACTATTTATTTAATGGGATGTTCCATGTTTGATTCTTCTTTGTGTACTCAATTTTCTTAGACTAGCAGTGCAGTATAGTCCACTCTTGTTTCCAATATATAGACCACTCTTGAAGAAGAGTATAAAGAGGAATCGCACTCGCAGGGAAGTGTATGATAATGGTACTCAACATGTTCTTGTATAGAGGAGGTGAAGTAGAAAACCAAACATATCCTTTTGAGCACATGGCATAGACAAAATCATAGGAATCTCCAAGCCTTCTTATGTGGTGCACCCCTCTGTCTATTTTATTTCTTATTCCTATGGGGATGTTTTCGTGATTGTTGTTTTGTATGATTTATTCCGTAACACACTGGGAGTTGACAATAATCCAGTTATTATAAATCAGTTAAAAATGAAAACGAATCACGATCTAAGAAAACTGCATTTGAGATTTGATCTATTTTATCTTTTTTTTTTTTTCAAGCCTTTTAGATTACTCTCTCTTTTTATTTTTTCACATAATGTAAATATAACCTACTCTTCTCTTACAAAAGAAACAAAATATCCTACATATATCCTTTCTTTTTTATATCCAAGTTAATGTGAGAAAAGCAATTGGGATTAAATTTTGAATGTGTAGCACACCCTTGTATTGTATTCCATGTAGATATGGTCAACTCAACATTAAGAGCCACACCTAGAACACCATTTCCACACCTCAGTGGCTTTCCCCACACCAGTTTGACAAACACAGGTGAATACACACGGGATGTAAATCTGAATGGGCACCACGCATCCTTGTAATGCATACTCACAACGTTTTAGTCAATTTGGCATTAAAAACAAATAAATTGCAATACTCTTTCAATACTATGACATTTTACACAATGGTGAGATGACACAACTTATGTATGAATGCACACCACACTCTTGTGTCATACCTCCCAATACTGTGGTTGACTTAGCATTAAAAAAAAACCAACCTAGAGCACTCTTTCACACCTCTTTGTAACATTTCCCGCAACTGTAACTGACACGGCTAAATACATCTAAGATAATTCAGAATGTGAACCACACCCTTGTGATATCTCCGTTGTTACTGACATGTTCTTTGATTGATTTCTCCAGTGATGTAATAATTTTAACACAATCCACAGTTTGATTGTCCTTGACTATATGGATTTTGCTGCACAGCTCTTGCTCAATTTTTACTAATTCTCCGAGCTGCATAGAAAAAAATGGGATGGAGATTGGGTTAAAAGGAACAAACAAAGATGAGTAACATGGAGAAAAATAACATTACGAGTAACATGGAACTAAGGTAGAATTGCAGTATTTGTTTATGAATCAATTTTAGAATGTAGACAAAAAGAAAGGATTCAAAACCTTATTATGCTCATTTTGCTCACCTCTGCTCTAAAACAATGAAAGGTCATATGACTTCAACTATAATTGTGCTTTAAGATCTGCAACGTTCTTTTTGAAGTGGAAGGAAATTTGGACTTCAAGATACAAAGGCAAAACAAGTATTTATGAGATTAAAATATGTTGGAGAAGTATGAGAATAGACCTCAAATACAGAAAATTGTCATAGAAAAATTATTATAAAAAATAATTAATAAATGTCAAAATAAACACCTATGAAAGACTTCCAATTCAAAGGAAAATCATGACAAGTTATCATGCTGTCCAACCTCTACTTTGATGAGTTTTGCAACAACACATTTCACATAGTCCATCTCAGTTGTACCCTCCTGGAAGTTACAGGAGAATTTATGTAAGCATAAGCAAGACTTTTAAACATTTTTCATTGGAAAGAAACTAGCAAAATTGAAACCAATATTACCTTATGCCATTATTATTATTTTCTTAAAGAATGTTTTATTTTTTATGCAATTCTTATTAGTGATTATAATACGTTAATTTTAAAATATTTTATCAATATTTTCATTTGGTTTAAATATCCTTTTAGTGTCTATAAAATTATACGTTTCTTTTAGGACCTAAACTTTTAATTTTTTTACAGAATTTATTTTTTTACTTTTAGTACCTCACATTTTTTAAAATTTCAAATTGATACCTATTATTAAGTGTTTTTCTTTAACTGATGACGTGACTAACAAAATTGTCACATTATCAGGTCCACATTTGTACCCATCTCGCCGAATGACTAGTCCCCAACACTTGAAGTCTTTTTGCGTCTCAACACTCTAAGGACTAGTACACCCCAGTCAAAAGACCAATCCCAATACTTGGAGCCCCTTTGTGAACTCTTAATGCCTAGGAGACTGGTGTATCTCATGCCTTCGGACGGATGCTTTGTAAGATTGACAAATGGAGTAGAAGTAGCCCACACTATATATAAAACCCCCACGACAGCTAGAAGGCAACACACTCAAATGCTTCTAATTGAGTCTCCTTCTTTATTCTAAGGGACGATAGGAACACTTTGGCAGCCACCGTGTTGCACAATGAATTCAATTTTGTGACCCTTGAGTTACGCTCTAATGCAACAATATAGCAACCACGAGAAACCAAACTTCTGGCACTGGCACCGGTGCCACAACCACCATCGAGCAACTCATGACCCAGATGGCAGAAATGTAACACCAAAATCAAGAGTGATGCAACAAGCCAATGAAGCCTTGCAGGCCCAACAACTCCTGTAGACTGAGAATGCAGAAATCTGGAGGGGGAATCTATGGTTGACCCACCACGAGATTTTCAATCATCCACTGAAGATGTAATGAATGAGCACCTCCCTCCAAATTTCCTTGTCCCAAAGATAATCCTTTCAACGACACTTCAGACCCACCCCAACACTTGAAAAGTTTCCAGGCCCAAATGCTTATCAATGGAGGTACAGATGTTGTATAATGCAATGTGTTTTTGGGAACTCTTACTGGAGTTGCACTGGAAGTTTAGCAAATTAGAAGACAGAATCATTGACAACTTTAAGACGTTCTTCTAAAATTGCATGGTTCAATTAGCAGCAAACTGTTGATCCTAGGGGGGAATCTAAAAAGGGGAAGTTGAATAGATTCACTAAAATATTTTTCAAACTTTTTTATTAAAATCAATATTAGAGTTTTTCAAAAGTTACCCCCTTAAAGAAATTTTCAAAATCTACCTTGTAATTTTCAAAAATAGGTTTTCAAGAAAAGGAATAAAACAAGGTCAAGACTCAATCCTTTTAATGTATTTGATAATAAACTTGATATATAGCAATTCCTTCAATAATGGTTTACTATTGCAATTAGTGAATATACAATATGAACTGCAACAACAAGTTTATCAAACACAAAACAAATGGGTAGATAAATAATTGAATAAAGTTTCAAATCCATAATTCTTATATTAAAAACCCAAACCCAATTTCCAAAACAAAGTTATTATAAAACAAAATCTACTGCAAGAAATCACAGTTAATTGGTGCAACTGCAAAAACCTTATCAATGATTATCCAAGATCTCAACAAAAATTAGAATTAAAGAGTATAAGGAAGAGAGAATTTGCACAGTGATTTATACTGGTTTGGTCAACCTAACCTATATTCAGTTTTTAGACTTAGTCTTCGGCTAATCTATTTTTCACTAAAATCTCAGTACATGCACACCACACATACAAATTTTACACACAGAAATATTCAAACCACACAAGAAAAGGCTTCCTTTTGCACCCAACAAGAGTTTGCTACACCGTGACACCCCGTCACTCACAACACCCCGTTACTAGATTTCACAACAATCTCAAGAGCACCTCAAGAGATTGTCAAAGATTGTGCAAAAACACAGAAGAGGTATAGAACAATATCACTTGTAGTGATGAATAGCCAACAAGATAGATCAAAATTCAATGTAGTCTCTTCCTTGAATGTTGAATTTCTTGTACCTTCAAATCATAAAAAATGGGTATAGTTCTTGGAGAAAATTTGGGTAAAACAGTTAAGAGCAACAAGCATTCAACGGACATTTTGAAAGTTGTTAAAATCAATTTTGAAAATACTTTTATATGAGTTTTAAAGTAGGGTAATCGATTACTTACTTAATTACCTGATATTCGACCCAAAAATGGTTGAGAATGTATGGTCTCTGGAATAATCAATTACTTTTTAGGTAATTGATTACTCCTACGAGCAATCTTAATACCCAAAATTCCTCAAAGGGTAATCGATTACCATAATAAGTAATCGATTACGTTACCAGAATTTTCACTTTTGAAGATTTTTCAGCACTTCCCAGCCTATGTAATCTATTTCTAAACTCTCTAAACACATTTTCATGCCTATCTAAACACACAATACAAGTACTACACCTATCAAACGTGTTTGGTACCATAAAATTGATTAGAGCAAAACAAAGAAGTAAAACTCAAAACCAAAATATCAAAAGGGATATTTCATGCTTTCCAAGGCCTTTAGTTCCAATACGAACAAGGGGGTCCTTCAGTCACCGCAGACTTGTTTGATGTCCACCAATAAATCCTCGCCATCATCAGGTCATCTGATTGGTTGTTTGCTCCCTCCTTCAGTAGAGCCACCTCCTCTTACAGTCCCACCTTTTCCACCTCTGCCTGCGCCAGCTCAGCCTCTTTTTGGACAGGCACCGCCTTCACCCTCCGTAATTCCTATTCCAGCTTCTCATTCTCCTTCAGACGTTGGTTGGCAGTTGCTTCCAACCCAATCACCTTACCCTACTCCACCTTTAGGGCAGTTCTCACCTGCATAACGATATTAGTAGTAGCCTTCACCTCCTTGGCCATTTTTCTTCCTCTCTTTGACATGCGCCTTTATTTTCTTTTCAACATCCACCAACTTGTTTTTATAAAAGTGAATGGTCGCTATGGACCTAAAGAGGAAGACTTTGACCGAGTCAAGCGAACCCTTGGCTCCAGCAAACTCCATCACACTGGCTTTCCTTAGAAAGAAGTCAATCGTTTGGCATCATTGCCTCGAGGTCAGCTCGACATTCCACAGCAAAGACACCTTGAGTGTGAAGGTGCAATGGTCAAGGTGGGTCACCCGTTCTTTTTGGTAGTGATACGCTATCTGCCCTCGACGAGGCGTAGAAAATCCTAACCAAACAAGAAAACAAATGATAAAACAACTAGCACACATCTATTAACTCCACCAAAGCCATACCTAAGCCACTACAGGAGGCTGAGGACACGACGGTAGGGGAGAAAGAGATGTTGATCAGTGCTACAAAGGTCAAACCCTTAGACCTCGGTACCACCAGCGCACCTCCCTAATCGGGGCACCTGACCACTCTGAAGGTTCGAACCAAGTCTTCTTCGGGAACGGGGGGACTGCAAGGACATCCTTCCTCTTCCCACCCTTCCTCCTCATTAGCTCTTCTTGGGCCTTGGCCCCCTTCTCCTTCTCAGTAGCAGAAACGGTCGCTCTCATCACTGCAAAGTCAAAATCCTTCACAATACCTGCCAAAACACATAGCAAAGGTCAATCCCTTAACCACCTTGTTATAGTTTCTAAACGTATCTAAAGAGTTAGACACTCACTACTCAAATCACTATCTACATCAATGGTGTACTCTAACTTCAAAACGGCTTTCACACGCATCTGTTGGGGAAATCGGTTAATCACCGCAATATCCTTCTTATCCTCTGGCATCAATAGGTGCTCGGGCCAATACAACGAGAAGTGATGGGTACACCCATCCTTCTTAAAAAATAAGTCACAATGGTAGGTATACTGCGCATTCGCACGAACTTTTAAAAAATAGGACTTGAAGTTCTTCCACGATCCATTCAGTAGAGTAAACAACGTCCTATACTGGCACTCAGTCATCGATACCCACCCCATCTTAGACTCCTCCCCACCCTTCACCTAGTAAAAATACAGGAACTTGTTCACCATGGGCACAATCTCGAGCACCTTGCACAAAATCTCAAACCCCCTCAGGAAACCCCAATTATTGGGATATAGCTGGGTCGACACCACATTGAGCTCGCTCAGCACCTCGCATTGGAAATCCGTGAAAGGAAGCATGACCTTGGCGTAGCGAAAAAGATAGCCAACACGTACATAAACAGAGCCTCCTCCCGTGTAGCCCTGAAATACACCCTCTCCTCGGCTCCATAAGGTTCCATTAACACCCAATGTAGCTTATCCAAATTAGAGCATATGTTCAGCTCGGCCCTAAGTCTCTCTAGGTCCCCCTGGGTCGGCATAACGCTAGGATACGACCCAACTTCCTTCAAGACCCAATCAAACCCTTCCTTAATAATAGGAGGCAACACCTTCTTGTCTTTCTTCCTCCCCTTACTCGCCCCCTTACCCTTCGCTATGTTCCCAACAGAGACATTTTCCTCCTCGTTATTGGACAACACTACTCTTCATCGACACCTTGGCTCATCCTTCGGTTCATCCAACCTGCTAGAAGCCTTACCTAGCGCACCCACCGTGGCATTAGCCAAAACCACCCAAACACTAGCATCACCAATTGTCACACCCTCATCTAGACCCGCAACAAATTCTCCAACATCCTCTCAAACTCTGCCTCATCAAGAAGACTCAGTGAACCCAGTGACGACTCTGTCCCACTGCCTTCACTCATATCCTCCATTTCCCTTTCCACCATGGATCCTCCAAAAATCTCTCGTCCAAGACAAAAAAATATAACATATGAATGTTGATTAATAAAATATAAATTTCATACTTAATACAATTACATATTAAAGATTTTAAAATTTTTAATAAAATATTTTTTAACAAATAGATGTTATTAATAAAATAATTTTAAAATATATTTTAATATTTTACAAAATAATTTTAAATTGCTTTAATAAAAATGTCAAATATTTTTTATTTTTCAAAAAGTTATCATATTAAATATATTTAATATAAAAGCAAATTTAAATTACATTCACAAAAGTATCTTGAATTAAATTTTTAATTTATTCACTTTCTAAAAGATAGTATCATTCACAGAATCGAAAAATTGGGTTTTATTAATATTTATATATTTCTTTCTATGTGCAAATTTTATTTGAAAAAACAAAAGCATACATCTTAAGTGAGATTATTATACAACTCAATAGGTTGAGAGAATTATTTTTAGTCTGTGATCCAAAACAAAAAAAAACTTATATTAATTAAAATATAAATTTTATACTTAATACAATTACATTTTAGAAATTTTAAAATTTTTATTTCTACATTGATATCTATAAAATCAAGAGGCCTTGCGAATGGCCAACAAAACAAACCCAGAATATAGAGGCACCTAGGATCGCCCTGCAAGCTTAGACACAGACAACCAACCTAAGGCGGCTGAAAGGGGAATCTACAGTTAACCCACCATGGGATTTTGAACTGTTCACTAACGGTGAATAAACGAGAATGTCAATCCAAATTTCCCTGTCACAAAGATGAATCCTTTTGATGACACTTGAGACTTGGCCCAACACTTGAAAAGTTTCCTAGACCAAACGTTGATCAATGGAGGTACGGAAGTTGTATGGTGCAAAGTGTTTTTGGGAACTCTCTTACCAGAGTTGCACTGGACTAGTTTAGCAGATTGGAAGATGGAACCATGGACAACTTTGACACTTTCTCCCGAAAATTGATGGCCTAATTTACAGCGAACAAATGATACCAATTTTTTAAAACATGGCTTTAATACTTTTATTTGATTATAAATTGATAATTGTATTTATTCATTGTAACATTAGTAATAAATATTATTTTAAAAAATTATACCAAGGCATATTAATTAATTGACAACTTCTTAAAAAGGCACATCCTCAACAATACTATAATATATAATATATAATATATAATATATAATATATAATATATAATATATAATATATAATATATAATATATAATATATAACATATAATATATAATATATAATATATAATATATAATATATAATATATAATATATAATATATATATATATATATATATGAAAATTGTAGGTGATGGGTCAAATAAGTGAATTAAATTAAAAGGTTAAAAGGGGAGAATATGAAGTGTAATATGGAATATGAAATACCAAAAATGGTCCAACAAAATGGGACCAATGTTACATAGTGAATTGGTAAGATTCATTGGTACCGGCGTTAATCAATTTTGTGAATCCGACAAAATCAGTAAACTGAACTCAACCAATTAGTTTGCTTTGATTTTTTCATGTGATTAGATTTGAACCTGATCCAAACCGACAATATCTAGTTCGATTAGTGGTTTTCACATTTCAAAATGCTTATCCGACTCAAACCAACCCAAAAGTATATATATTATATTATTATTATATATTTATTTTATATTTCAAGTTAGTAAATTTAGTAACATTTTTTATTTAGGGTTTCACATTTCAAAACTCTGCCATGACCATATTTGATATTTTTAAGTAAGTAAATTTATTTTATACTTTAAATTTATATGATTTGTTGTTTGGTTCATGTTAGGAAAACAAATTCAGAAAACCGAATCAACTCAATCCAATTAAAATTAATTGACTCGATTTTTATTTACCGATTTGAGGTCTCGAGAATTTCTCCCTGCACCTCTATAATTTCTCTCTACACCTCTATAAAGGTAGAAAAAGTTTCAAATACCCTAGATAAAAAAATAACTTTAATCTTAATAAAAAATTTGCAAATTTTTTTACAAGTTTGGATAGGATTTCCGAACTCAGTCCAAACAAGAGTATCCGGATTTGTAAAAAAATTGCAAAATTTTTTACAAATTCGGACAGGGGTGTCTGGACTTGTAAAATAATATTTGCAAATATTTTTACAAGTTTGGATAAAGGTGTCCGAACTTGTAAAAAAGCTAATGTACCGAGAGAAGATAAACGCAAAGCTGAATCACGAAGAACAAAGCAAACACAGAAGGAATGAACAACAATGCATGAAGAAGAAGAGAAAATAATTTATTCAATGAGAAAAAAAACAAAATCGTACAAGAGGAGCTAATGAGAGAGATGCGAAACGATAGACATGCGAAATGAGAGAGAGATGCAAATGAAAGAGAAAAGAAAGAGATGTGTGGTAATTAAATTTTTACTGTTTTTATTAAAAAAAAATTTGTCATTTTAAAAAATTAAAGAGGTGCAAAGAAAACTGATTGAAGTGTAGAGAAATTCTGTAATATCTCACGGCAGTCCCCATATGGGTTTGTGGGGCTTATCATGATTTGGTCACTATCATACTTACTTGGAGAAAATCCCTGAATGTCAACAATTACGAGCCATGCATTGCAAGAATAATACTAAAACATGGGGACTTAATGAAACACAACTCGGAGAATATTGCTTTTAACAAGAAATGTCCAAAATCGAATACAACAGAGTTAAGATAGTGAGGCACATCTAAACTCATATATATATATATAAAGGGAATAGCCCTTTAAATTATTTATTTATCTTTATTATTTTTTTACAAGTGTAGTACTTTATGTTCTTTTGTCATTTTCAATTTTAATTTTCTTTTTTAACTTCTTTTTGTTTTTGTCTTTCAATTTTATATTTTAATTACTTTGTTTGTTCTTTGTTTTGGTTTATATTTTAATTTTTTTTATACTATTTAATTTTTCATTATTATCATTCTTATAATTTTATTGTTTTACTTTTTCCTTTATTTTTTTTAAATTGATTATATTTTATAGTATTTTTATATTCTTCTTTTATATTTTTATATATTTGATTATATGAAAAAATAATTTTAGTGTATGTTAAAAAATATTTTTTAATTTCATTTTTATTTATTTTCTTTATATGTTATTTTTTTATTTTCATTATTTATGTTATTTTTATTTATTATCTTTTATTATTTTATTTCTTTAGGATTATGTTATTTTTATGTGTTTTTGTTATTTTTTTATTTATATATTTAATATATTAAAAATTAATTATTAAATATTTGATTATATTACAAAATAATTTTAAATAATGTAATAAAAATATGTTAAATATGTTTAATTTTTTAAGAAATAATCTTATTGAGTATATTTAATATAAAAATTATTTTAAATTACTTTAAAAAAATTATCTTGAATTAAATTTTTAATTTATTTACAGTATAAAATTTAGTATTATTCACAGGATCAAGAATTGTATTTGATTAATATTATAAATTTTAATTTATGTGAAAATTTTATTTCAGAAATAAAAAATCATTCATCATAAGTGAGATTAGTAAACGCCTCGATAGGTTGTGAGACATTAATTTTAGTGTCTGATCAATTGATCCAAGATAAAAAAAAAATATAGCATATAGACGTTAATTAATAAATAAATAAATTATTGAATTTTCTATTATATGATAAAATAATTTTAGTGTATGTTTAAAAATATTTTTAAATATATTTTAATATATTACAAAATAATTTTAAATTACATTAATAAAAATATGTCACATATTTTTAAAATTTCAAAAATAATAACATATATTAATTAAAATATAAATTTTATACTTAATACAATTAAATTTTAAAAATTTTTATTTCTATGATATCTACAAAATCATTTCAATATTTTATGAAAAAAATTACATAAAAATATATAAAATATATTTTTATATATTTTTTTATTAAATAATATTTAATTATATGATTTTTTATGTAAATTATTTAATTTAATTTATTTTTCTAACAAATATGAATTTAATCTCACTTATTTTTTAGTTTTAATTTTACTCTTATAAGTAATTTTGAACAAATCAATTTTGTAAGTGTTGGGTATTGGGTTCCCTTCCTAAGTGGAGAATATGTTTTGATAGACAGAGAGTAGACAGAGATAAAGCGAGAGACATTCCTAAAACACACTATTATTTTGAGAGCAAAGAAGAGAGAAAGTTATTCCCGTTTTTATACAGAGCTGCAACCATAAATTCACCACTGCAGATTCGTTCATCGTTGGATCGGCCTATTTTTGGAAAGCACGTTCAAAATGTATGTTTCTTCCTTCTCACCGTTCAGATAGTTTAAAATAAGTCTTAGTTAGGAGATATTCAGCAGCAGTATTTTTGGGAATTTTCATTTTCATTTTCCTCATTCTCTATTTGTAAACTTATTGCTTTATTGTTTGAAATTAGTGTTGACATTGGTATTGTTGTTGGCACTTGATTGAGACACTCTTTATTGATAATAGTGGAGCTATTTATTTTTTTTGGACAACCCGTGGTTTTTACCCTTGCTTTGAGGGGTTTTCATATTAAAATCTTGGTGTCTTATTCCAAAAAGAGTGGTGATTAGTTAGTGTTATTTTTTTTTTGTTATTGCTCCTCATAGATTCTTGTAAGATAGAAGCATTTCTTTTTATTGGTTTTTTTACATTTTGTTACAAACTTATCTTATTACCCCATCAGTAAGAACAGGTTACCTCAATAGGTTGTCACGCACTTTAGAGGTGACGTGCATTAGTATTTGATTGATTAGCATCACGGTGCACCAACCTCAAAGTACACTTACTATCAAAGTGCATGAACCTGCAACCTCAAAGTAAGTGAAGCTATCATTAGTAACATAACATTTTAGGGATTTTGTCGCACAGAAAGTTATTTTAATGAAAAATTACAGAAATTGGGTGGTTTTTGTAAAATTCTCGGAATAATGTAGGTTCTCCCAAACTGCTACATGACTTCTCGGTTTGGGGTGTCTTTTTTCGAAACCAGCAAATGACTTGCTGGTTTTGGATGAGATATTGGAAGTCAGCAACTCAGTTGTCGGTTTGGACTAGCTACAAAAATAGTCCATGTTCCTGAAGTAGCAACAAGCCTATGAAACCAGCACTTGAGCTGGCGGTTTGGGGCTTTCCAGTCCAGGGAAAGTTATTCTGGTCTCCAAACTGGAAATTGACATGGTTGTTTGGATCTTTTCATGCAATGTAACTGCACGAAATACTAAGGTTATAGAAGTTTTAAAAAAAAACGTAAGAAAAAAGAAGCATGATGAAGAAAAAAATATTAAGTTATTGATAAATTAAATTTTTTTAAAAACTAGTACAATCATATGTGATGCATTCTCCCCAAGCAAGGGCCCTATCACTAGGGTCATGGCTAGGAGAATAGAAGAAGACATGGCTAGAGTAGAGGGAGGAAGATCTCACCTCCATATGACCATCAAGTTATGCAAGTCATGACTTATTTACTTGTAATTTTTATTTTAGGAACCTAGGATTTTATTTTGGACATGTATTAGTCCATTTAATTTTCTAGGAGGTGTCTTAGTAATAAGAAGGGGTAAGATTAAGGGAGACATGCATCATTTGGTATCTAGAGCATTGGTTCTAGAGGTCTAAACTCTCTTCCTATCTCATTTATTTTTTCTTTCCGTTTTCCTATTTTATTTTATCTTTAATTTCCGCAATTTTTTCTAGCTTTCCATTGTTGTTTATCATTTCCATTTATGTCTTGAGTTTATTGTTTTGAGTTATAGTTTATTTGCACCATTTATTTTTTGCTTGATGCAATTTATATTGTTCTTTTCTTTGCATCTACGTCTCTCCCATATTCATTAATTTCCGCTTAAGCTTTGAGTTGGGTGCTTTCTTGCTTGAATTTTGGTTTTGAGAATTTCTTGCTAAAAATCCATGCCGTTGTGGTGAATTCCACAACCTTGTGTTCAAGAAATTTAGACCAAATTCTTGTGTTTCCTTGCACCTAGTTGCCTTGTTTTTTCTTTATTTTTAGCTTTTATTTTTCACTTTTATACTCTTGTGTAGTTGTCTATAAGTCATGTTTATAGTTTCCCATTTTGTCTATTAATTCCTTTTAAGTTTAGCCTCTTTTGTTTTTACAAAAAAAATTTTGAAACTTCTTAAATTGAGCAACATAGAGGGTCATACCTCATGTCTAAGTCTCTTTAGAAGTTCATGTGCTTTTAGTTTCAAGCATATTCTTAAAAAAAAATTCAAAAATAGTTGCTCAATTTCCTTTGTCTTTATTTTCCTTATACGTATAATTTGTAGCTCATTTGTGTGGTAAAGGTAGTTCTTGTTTGTGGGTGCTTTCACTTAAGCTATAAGTTTGGTATTTGTGTTCAACAAATTACTAAAAACTTAACAAAGCTTGAGTCCAGTGGCACACCAAACTACTAAACCATTAACACATCTATAGCTACTTTGCATTTTGAAGTCATTTCTAGTAGTACCTAAATTGTTGCTTTTAATTTTCTTTATTGTTCCAAGCGCATAACTCTTTTTTATCAAGCACTAAATTCACAATCAATTTAGGTGCATCTAGTAAATATTCAAAAAAAAAAACAAGAAAACAAAGTCTAAAATAAAATACAAAAAAAAAACGAAGGATTAAAAAAAAAAAAGAGAACAAACAAAAGAAAAGAAAGTTTGAAAAAAATTCATTTGATGTACCTAACCTAAAATTAGCAAGTGCTTCAACTTTGAACTTGGAACCTTAAAAAAAAATTTATTACTTTTGGTACACTAGAACTTGATATTTGTGTTCTTCTACTCTTTAATCTAGTGCCATTCTTAGGTATTCCATTGTGTGCTCTCTTTCTTTTGTTTACCTTTTAGTTGTTGCTTGTCTTTTAAATCATCTTTCTAGTTTGTCTTATATACTCTTACCATTTGGTTAAGTGTCCTTTTGATTGTGTTATCTTTTATTGCTTTTTGAGTTTCTATTCGCACCTCCCCTTGCTACTTTTGGTTTCTTTGGTTTGTGTGTTAGTGTCACTTTTGGGAGAAAGCTTGAAAAAGGAGCTTACCACAAGGGTAGCATATTTTGGAAGGTTGGACTAAGAGCCTAAGGGATCACCTCAAAAGGAAATACACCTAGCCGTGAGGACTTTGATTTGAGGGAGCATTTGGAGAATCATTTTTTGAAGACTTTACTTTTTCTTTAATTTGGGTGTATTAATTTTGTAGTTGGGAGTTTGAGTGCCCTTAAGGCCCTCCCTTTGGTTGTAATAAAATTTAATCAATTTTTTAGTTTCTCGAAAATTAGGTGAAGAAGGAATAAGTGGTACACTTCCTTCAACACCTTAGGAGCTCGCTTTAGATCCCTTCTCTTTTGAATTTTTGCTTTAAAATTCTTGCTTTATTTTTCTTATTCAAAGCGCTTAGAAGGCTAAAGAGTTCCAAAGACTCATCAAGCCATTTTAGGCAAGAAAACACAAAAAGAGAGGAGTGTTTGTTTGTGAAAATTTTTTAGCCACCTTTTTCCTCTTAGAAATTCAAGCACAATGACATCACACACCCACTCTAGTACTCATAGTTATTCATCAAACAAGAGTGTAAACCAAAGAAATATTTCTAAAGATTACACTCTAGAAAACTTAAACATGGACTTTAGGGAGTGGATGGCAAAAGAACAAGAGAGAAGAGAAGAAAAAAGGAGAGAAAAAGAGTCCAAGGAGAAAAGAAAAATAAAAGAAAGAGAGGAAGAAAAGAGAGAAAAAAGAGAGAAATAAGAGAGAAGAATAAGATAAAGGAGAGAAAGAAAAGAAAGAGAAAGAAGAAAAGAGAAAGAAGAAGAAAAAAGAAAGCATGGGAATAGTGAGAATTACAAAATGAAAGGGATAGTCTTAGGTTCCCCATCTAGACATACCCATAGGAGTGAAAGTCAGGAAGAATACTACAATCGTCCTAGGAGAAACTCCCATTCATCCATGCATAATAATGGGGCCCCTCCAAGGGAGCCCAAAATTGATCTCCCCCCATTTCATGGGAGGGAAGATGTGGAAGCCTACCTTGATTAGGAAATCAAGGTAGAACAACTCTTCACTTGCCATGAGGTAAGAGAAGAAATAAAGGTTCCAATGGCAACCCTTAGCTTCCAAGGGTATGCCATGCATTGGTGGGTTGGGTTAACGAATGAGAGAATCCGCACCAATATACCTTTCATAAGATATTGGAATGATCTTAGAAGTGCTCTAAGAAGAAGGCATATTCCCTCTTGGTATGAAAGAGATCTTTTGGATAGACTCCAAAGGCTAAGGCAAACCAACCTTAGTATAGAAGAGTATAGATAAAAGATGGAACTTCTTATCTTGAGGGCGGGTATCATTGAGGAACCCAAGGCCACTATGGCAAGGTTTTTGTGTGGGTTGAGCCCCGAAATTCGTGATAAGGTGGAACTCTTCTCATACAATTCCCTTGATGAGTTAGTTCAACTTTGCATCAAAGTGGAAAATCAACTTAGAAGGAAAACTTTTAAAAAGGATAACCCACCTTATGTAAAGAGGGACCAACCTACGGGGAACTCTTTCAAGAGTTACTCCAAAGAGGAACATCCCAAGCACTTCAAAGAGCATAAAACATCACATATAGAGAGAAAAACCCCTACTACTAACTCTCACGAGAAAGTTAGTAGGATCAAATGTTTTAAATGTCTTGGGAGAGGCCATATTGCATCTCAATGCCCTACTAAGAGAAACATCATCATGAGGGCCCAAGATGTTTATAGTAGTGAGTCTAGCTCACACTCCTCTAGTGAGAGCGAAGGAGAAGGGGTTCATGCATACCAATCTGATTGTGATGAAACCGCTTATGCATGTGAGGGAGACCTCTTAATGATAAGAAGACTTCTTGGAAGCCAACCTTTGAAAGTGTCCTCATCTCAAAGGGAGAACATATTCCACACTCGCTGTAAGGTGAATGACAAAATATGTTCTCTCATTGTGGATAGTGGGTCATGCTGCAATTGTTGTAGCTCAAGGTTGGTGGAAAAGCTAGCCTTGACCCCACTTCCCCACCCTAAGCCTTACAAGCTTCAATGGCTCAATGAGCAAGGGGAAATGGAGGTCAATGAGCAAGTCAAGGTTCCAATTTCCATTGGGTCTTATAAAGATGAGATCCTGTGTGACATAGTCCCAATGGAAGTTGGCCATATCTTGCTAGGAAGACCATGGCAATTTGATAAGAAAGCCATACACCATGGTCATTCCAATAACACCATCCTCACTCATAAGGATAAGCGCATTAAGTTGTGTCCTCTAACACCTTCACAAGTGGCGGAGGACCAACTCGTCATGAAACATAAGAGAGATGAGGAGAGAAAAAAAAGCAAAGCTTTACCCCTAAAGCTTGAAAGGGGTAAAGAGGTTGAGTTGGAAGTTGGTGCCCCTTCCAAGAAAGTCATTAGTAAAGGGAGTTTATTTGTGACAAAATTGGATTTAAAGGAAGCCCCTTAACTAACAGACCTTTCTATCTCCTCCTTTGCAAAGAGGCATCCCCCATTTCTTCCCCCTCCACTTTTTTCCCTTCTAGTTCTAGCACTGCCATAGAACTTGGACCTGAGAACCTACCTCAAGAGGTTCAAGAGCTTTTAAAGGAGTTTGGTGATATATTCCCTAATGAAGTTCCCAAAGGACTTCCTCCAATTAGGGGTATAGAACACCAAATAGACTTGGTACCTGGGGCTAGCCTGCCTAATAGGTCTGCTTATTGGACTAATCCCATGGAGACCAAGGAGATTTAATCTCAAGTCCAAGAACTATTGGAGAAGGGTTGGGTTCAAGAGAGCCTAAGCCCTTGTGCTGTGCCAGTTTTGTTGGTGCTTAAGAAGAATGGCCAATGGAGGATGTGCATTGATTGTCGAGCAATCAATAACATCACCATCAAATATAGGCACTTTATCCCTAGGCTTGATGACATGCTTGATGAATTGCATGGGGCCCAATTATTTTCAAAAATTGATCTTAAGAGTGGTTATCACCAAATCCACATCAAGGAAGGTGATGAGTGGAAAACGGCTTTTAAGACCAAGTTTGGGCTGTATGAGTGGTTGGTAATGCCCTTTGGGCTTACCAATGCCCCAAGCACCTTCATGAGGCTTATGAATCATGTCCTTAGGGATTGCTTAGGAAAATTTTGTGTTGTTTATTTTGATGACATCTTAGTGTATAGCAAGAGCCTAGATGAACATGTAGGCCATCTTAGGTGCGTCTTTTGCATTCTTAGGTCACACTAACTCTATGGAAATCTTGAAAAATGTAATTTTTGTGTGGAGAGTGTGGTGTTCTTAGGTTTTATAGTTAATAAAAATGGGGTTCAAGTAGACCCCGACAAAATCAAAGCCATCCAAGAATGGCCCACCCCAAAAAGTGTGACTGAGATCAAGAGTTTTCATGGTCTCGCGAGCTTTTACAGGCGCTTTGTGCCTAACTTCTCCACACTTTTCTCACCAATCAATGATTTGGTGAAGAAGGATACTCCTTTCCTTTGGGGTGAAAAACAACAAAAAGCCTTTGAACTTATCGAAGAGAAACTGACCCATGCACCAGTTTTAGCTCTTCCTGACTTTTCTAAAACTTTTGAGCTAGAGTGTGATGCATCGGGAGTAGGTGTGAGAGCTGTGTTGTTACAAGGTGGTCATCCTGTGGCTTATTTTAGTGAAAAACTAAATGGATCCGCCTTAAACTATCCCACCTATGATAAAGAGTTTTACTCTTTGATAAGGGCCCTTCTAACTTGGGAACATTATCTTGTACCCAAGGAGTTCATCATTCATAGTGACCATGAGTCACTTAAGTATTTGAAGGGTCAAGGCAAGCTTAATAAAAGGCATGCTAAATGGGTAGAATTTCTTGAGACTTTCCCTTATATCATCAAATACAAGAAAGGAAAACATAATGTGGTGGCTGATGCTTTGTCTCGTAGACATACCCTTCACACCACCTTAAGTGCAAAGATTCTTGGATTTGATAATATTAGAGAAATGTATCTTTCTGATAAGGATTTTGGATCCATTTATGCTGCCTCTACATTTGCATGTAAAACCCAAAATGGGTTCTTTGTGAGTGAGGGGTACCTTTTCAAAGCTAGCAGACTTTGTGTACCCCAAGGATCTATGAGAAATATGTTGACAAAAGAGAGCCATGAGGGTGGGCTCATGGGGCATTTTGGAATTAACAAAACTCTTCTGCTTTTACAAGAAAAATTCTTTTGGCCCCATATGAAGAAAGACGTCTATAGACATTGTCATAGATGTATTACTTGCTTGCAAGCTAAGTCTAAGACAATGGCTCATGGATTGTACACACCCTTACCTGCTCCTTCTGCACCTTGGCTGGATATTAGTATGGATTTCATCCTTGGCCTGCCTCGAACCCAACGAGGTGCAGACTCTATCTTTGTAGTGGTAGATAGATTTTCAAAAATGGCTCACTTTATACCATGCCACAAGATAGATGATGCGAGCAACATTGCGAGACTTTTCTTTAAAGAAGTTGCCTATTTACATGGAATTCCCCAATCCATAGTCTCTGATAGAGATGTGAAGTTCCTTAGCCACTTTTGGAAAACATTGTGGGCAAGGCTAGGAACTAAACTCTTATTTTCTACCACATGTCACCCCCAAACTGATGGGCAGACTGAGGTAGTAATAGATCTCTATCTACTATGCTTAGGACACTTCTTCGAGGAAATCACAAGTCTTGGGATGAATACCTACCCCATATTGAGTTTGCATACAATCGGGTGGTTCAAAGGACCACTAAGCATTCTCCCTTTGAAGTTGTTTATGGCTTCAACCCCCTTACTCCTCTTGATATCTTGCCCTTACCCTTCCCTTCTTCTGTTCACAATGAAGGAATAGTAAGAGCGGATTTTGTTAAAAAATTACATGAAAGGGTAAAGGCCAACATTGAACATCATTTAAAGGAGTATGCTAGTAAAGCCAATAGGGGCAGGAAAGAAATTATCTTCAATGAAGGGGATTGGGTATGGCTTCATTTGAGGAAGGATCGCTTCCCTACTCAAAGGAAGTCCAAGCTTAGCCCCCGAGGAGATGGTCTCTTTCAAGTCCTCAAGAGAGTGAACAACAATGCATACATATTAGATCTCCCTGAGGACTATGGTGTCAGTACTACCTTTAATGTTTGTGATTTGATCCCTTTTGTAGGTACTGATGAAGAAGATGAGGACCTATCAGATTTGAGGTCAAATCCTTCCCAAGGGGGAGGGGATGATGCATTCTCCCCAAGCAAGGGCCCTATCACTAGGGCCATGGCTAGGAGAATAGAAGAAGACATGGCTAGAGTAGAGGGAGGAAGATCTCACCTCCATATGACCATCAAGTTATGCAAGCCATGACTTATTTACTTGTAATTTTTATTTTAGGAACCTAGGATTTTATTTTGGACATGTATTAGTCCATTTAATTTTCTAGGAGGTGTCTTAGTAATAAGAAGGGGTAAGATTAGCTTTTGGGCCTTTATTTAGGAAATAAGGGGGTAGTTTGATAAATACACCCTCTTTTGCTAAATAAAACCCAAAACTAATAAAGGAGTAATCTTGGCCCTTGGATGAGGTAGCTTGGGCACCAATTCTCATCTAAAGGAGGGTATTGATTGGACTTTGGGCTTCAATCCTCCTCCCTTGGATGACTCCTTTTAATCCTAGCCCTTCATTTCCTTCATGACTTGTCCAAGAGGTTACCTCCCTCTATAAAAAGGTGCTCCTTCACACTCTTGTATTTTTTACACTTGATTGAATAGAAAAACCTTGAGTTGGCCAAAATTCTCTTAGTGTCCACCCTTCTCTCTTTGAGAATTCCTTAGGTTTTTATCAAGGGTTCCATCCCTTGTGGCAAACTTTCCCTCTTAGGCTTATCTTACCTTAAGTGGCGCCTAAAACCACCTCACTTCTTACCTCTCCACAAATCATTTCACCAAAGAAGAAAACCTCTAGAAAAAGATCAAGGGAGGCATGCATCAATATGTGTCCAACAGATCTTAATTGATAAATTAATAATTTTAAAAAATAATAATTAATATCTAAATTTTTTTAAATTTAAATACAAATATATTTAATTTAAAGAAAAGAAAAGAGATAAAAGATATTTTATCACCTAAACAATGCATGAAATAATTTCTAAATATATGAGAAAGTCCAAATAGTCTTTTAATATTGTTTAAAATCTTAATTTAAATATAGTTTATTTGGTGGCCATGTGAAAGACCGGATAAAAAATAATTTATAGTTTTTTAACTCAAATCTTAAATTTATGTAAAAACTAGTTTATTTATTAGTAACAATAAAATTTAAATATATGATTTTATTTAAATAATTCTAATTATTTTTTATTATATTAATAGAAATTATTTAGTTTATGAATTTTATGTAACTTTGCATACATGTTTTGTTGTGTACAAATTTTAATTATTTTTTTATATATAAAATGCTTAGATTATGACAATAAGAAATAATGTATAATTTTTTTTTAAAACTTGTTATATACTATATGCAAAAAAGACTTGAAGTTTACAAAACCTTTTGATGAATTTTAAAATTAGCATCTGTCATTGATTTCGATAATGTATGTCAAAGAGCATCTTTTATTAGTCATTAGATAAAATTTTAATTTTAATAACAATCATTAATTAAAATCAATCCATTTGAAGGATAAATTTGATTTTTGTTAACTGTTAAATCAAGGATATATTTTTATCTAATGTAATTGGAACCCTTTCATTAAAAAAAAGAAGAAGAAGAAGAAGAAGAAATGTAACAAGTGAATATAGAGGTTAGGATCATGACAACGTATGTATTTAATAAGACGGGAAACATAATAAAAATCAGTTGTTAACCCAAAATGGGAAAAATAATTATATTCAAATATAAATAAAAATACAATAAATGTTGACAAATACGGGGGAAAATATTTGGGATTTAGGAGTTTGCATTGGGACAACAATTCTTTCTATGCCCAGATTGTCTGCAAATTAAACATGTAACTCTGCTTTGTGGTTGTGACTCTCTCAAATCCATTTCATTTCTAATTCAGATCGATTTAGGATGACCTAATCCTCAAAGCAATGCTGGATTTGGCACAATGGATGGTCCGCTTCTTGAAGGCATTGTCTCTACATTTCCTAAGGGATTCCACCCTACGGAATAAGTTTCTATTATGTTTGGCAAAGAGTATACCCTATCAACAAATTGATAGTGGTTGATATTAACATGAGCGCACGCTGCTATGACGTGAAAGCAAGGGTAGTGGTATGCCTGGAAAGCTCCACACTCGTAGTATTGTTTCTCAAGCAGCAAAACCCATGTTTGATCCCCTCTTTGCATGGCATGACAGAATGTTCCAGCAACTTCAAACTCTTTGTTTTGTGTGTCATACCTTTTGACCATGTGCATTGATGCAACGACTTTGTTTTCTTCTATGGCATCTATTAATTTTTTGCAGTAACGTCTACCTTCCCTAAACTGTGCATTTGCTTCCGCAGCTCTTTTAAGAAAGTAATCAACTAACCTGTTGTGAGTAGATTTCACAAGAGCAGTTAAAGGCATATTTCGTGAGCCTCGAAACACTTTTTTAACTACTTTAAACAAGTTACTTATCATGTGACCAAATCTTTAGCCTCTTGCATGTGTCATGCTCCACTTGCTAACTTCAATATGATCAATCCATTCCCTTATTTGTGGGTTAGTGTCTCTAAAATTTGTCAACTTCTTGTCAAATTTAGCTACACATGTTTCGTAGCCTAATAAAAAATAGTGGTTTAGGGTAAATGTTAGTAAAAAAACAAATTCATTTTGAGGTGGAATAAAGCAACGTTAATTAATGACATATTTGAATTTACCCATTATGATTAAATCTTATTTCAGTCTTATGTTGTTGAACTTATGATTGAAGTTGCTTACTATGTGGCAGATGCAGAAGCTATGGTGAGCATGCGGCGGTCTCCACATATGTGAAGTTTGCACTGCATCTAGAATGCTTTTATATTGATCTAAGATCAGACATAACCTACTTTTTTTAGTTACATGTTTTCGAATTTTGGCCAAAAACCATTCCCAATTACTCAATGTTTCATTGTCAACAATGGAAAATGCAACTGGGAGAATATAACTATTTTCATCTTGTTTTGTTGCAATTAATAGTGTCCTCTTGTACTTTCCATACAAGAAGGTCCCATCTATCTGTAGTATGGGTTTGCACGAGTTAAATGTGTCAACCATAGGTTTAAATATCCAGAAGACACGATGAAATTATCGAAGTCTTTCTTCAACAGCATCATCAACCATAAACTTCATGGTCTCATGTTCATAAGTTGACCCAAGACATTTCATTACCATTCAATTCAACCACCTGGGCAATGTGTCATATGATTCTTCCCAGTCACCAAAAGCTTTTTCCAAAACTTTTTGTTTACCCAACCATGCTTTCTTATAAGAAGGTGTGTGCGATAGGTCATTCTGAATTCTTTCTATAATCATTGATATCACAACAGATGGGTCAGTTGTAATCATACCTACAATTAGTAGTTTATGGTTTATGTAATAAAAGTTAGAATGTTTACAGTTTAGGATAAACATATTAGTATATTATTACCTAGCTAGATATAATATCTGACATGATTTTGGTGTGATCCTGTGTAAAATTTGCATTGATGCAATTATGCAAACCCCTCCATTTTGTGACTGTGCATTTATGTATCAGTTGTGAGAGTGTCACTCTCATCCACCATAGACATCCGCTTGTGTGGTTGGTACACCAGATGGAAAATATTGTCGATCTTATCTCAACAATTTCATAAGTGTTATATGTCTGCAGGCAATGTTGAGAAAGGGCCAATTTGACATCATCCTTTGATTGAAACTCTAATCCCTTAAACAACTCTTGCCCATATTGCCAGTCATAAAAGCCTCAAATAGGTACTAAATTTTTTTCTTGATCTTGATGTGCCCAGTTAATGTTACTATAGCGTGGCGAAGGTAACAAAACTTGGGCCCCTTAAAACCAATATACAATATCACATTAACAAGGTCATAAAACAGTTATGTTAGCCAATACATACTTTACAAACTACTTCATACATGTGATAGGAAATCTTACACGATGTTCTCATTGACCATGACTTGTTTGTGCTTCCTGATCCGTATCTGAACCTGATACTGGATGTGTTCTGTTATCCTTACCTTTGTGGTCTTCATCTTGTTCATACACAACAAGCTCTAGACAGTCTTGATCATCTCCCAAACTTGTTACGTCTTCTGCTAACTTGTTGCATGCCTTATACCGCAACTACTGCTTGACATTGATTCATGTTTGGAATACGTTGTTCCTTGTGTTGGCATTGATCCTCCAGGATAATACTATCTGCTCTTGCGTATATCCAATATTATCAGACTGGTTAATGTCAACATATAATTCTATCATATTATTGTGTTAGTAGTCGAGAAGACATTAATCATCATCCTCAAATCACCATCATCAGATATCTAAAGCACCAAAATGCCTAGGATTTTCGTAAACAATATATTTACATATATTTTACTAACAACTTAATTATGTGAAAAATGTAAGTTCGAACGGATTTATGTAACAAATTCGTCAAAAGAAATGTTAGTAGAAAACTAGATGCCAGAACTAGAACTGCTAATGAAACTCCTTCAGGTCTCATACTAATTTCCCATTATAATAAACAATTGCAAAAAGGGTATCCATAATATGAGTTGCAAAAAAAATTTTCTTGCACTTGCTACATGATGTAAGAAACTGAAATTTGGTTAGGAAGCAAGTTCAAGACAAGTATATTTGGAGGAGAAATTAAAATGAGATTGTGTGGGTGTTTAGCGAAATTTGTTGTTGACGTGTGACATTTGTGAGCCCAATTCGCCACCCCAGATGACGAATTTAACCAGCTGACCTGACATGTCAGCCTAAACCGCCATCTTAGTTGGTGATTTAGGCTAACATTTCAGGTCAGCTGGTCAAATTCTCCATCTAGGGTGACGAATTGGGCTCAGTTTGCTCACATGTAAATAAAAAATTTCATTGAACACCTATGCAACCACCTCTTTAAATACCCCCTATCACACAACCACCTCTTTAAATACCCCATCCTAGCTACTTCAACTGATATAGAACAAGTATAAGACAAGAGCAATTAAATTACGAAGATGCAATTTGATTTTAGCCTTTTTCATTGGGAAATTTGGTCTACTATAAAGCTACATTAAATGGGTATTCAAATGTACTTTTTCAAGTTATATCATGCATCAAACGGACTATTTCAAGTTACAAAAGTAACTTGAAATTTTTCATTGGATGCAGATAGGTGGTGTTAGAACAAATTTCCTTTTCTTCAGAACAATTTTCTTGTTCTTCACCCCTTGTGTTGTGTTTTTTCATTGTTTTTGTTCTGTTGTCATCTACCTTCCTTCTATGTTTCTATTGCTTGTCTTTATTTTTTTTTTCTTTTGCTTGTCTATATTTTTTTTGTTTTACCATATAAAATACATCAACTGTTGCTTTGAGAAATTTTTCTCACCGTAGTTGTTAGTTTGCATTCATTCTGTATTTTTTTTCTCTCTTTTCTCGCAACAAAACTTGCTCCAGCAAGTGTGTTCAAGTTGGTGGTGCACTTCCTTTATGGGCTTCATACTATGTTTTTTCTGTCTTTTCTCCAATCAAAACTTCATCTGTCTTGTTTTTGTTATTTGTTCTCACCCGATTGTACCGTACTTGATTTAGGGTTCCTTGTTTAGAGGTTACATTTTTAATTGTTAGAACATACTCAGTAATGATGCTTTTGGAACAGGAATCAATGATGCAGTCATACCAACATAGATTGGAATGCAATCAGTGTCATGTGATGTTCATTATAACAAGTTTAGTGTTTAGGGTTCATATGTAATTCATATATTGTAAAAAATTGTTAAAAATAATACAACATTATGTAATGATTACTTTTTTAGTTATAGTAATGTTTGTATTTACAATTTTTATGAAATTTTAATTTCATTAAAATTTTCAACAATTTTCTTTTACTTTCTATAGAGAAAAATAAAAATAATATATTATTCATAGCAAATACAATATTTATTAACGTCTCTTAAAAATTAATGAATTATAAAATATTTATTAACGTCTGAAAAATATTACTATTACTTTATTTTTGTAACGTGACGTTAAGCAATATCATATCAATTTTTGTAAATATATATATATATATATATATATATATATATATATATATTACACTTTCAAAAGTTAATAAATTTTATGAGCCTTTTTTTAATTTTATATAATATAGTATTTTACATTCGGGAATAATTAATGTATAATATATATATATATATATATATATAATTTTATATAATGCAGTATTTTATATAATTATTTCATATAATGTAGTATTTAATGATATTAGCGTAGTATTTATAACCATATATTCATATGAGTCAATTATTTTATTGTTGTATTTAGTGTTAAAATATTGATATATCCATGGCCTTAGTTTTTTGTCAGCTTCATATACTGAGTATAGAATAGTTAATGAGATATAGGTTGAAAGAAAATACATTAAAATGATATAATAGAAGGACATAAAATGATAGATTGAAAAATTGCATATGAAAAAGGAAAGATAGATTATGGAAATCAAAAGAAAAATATAAGGAAACGAGATATTAAAAAAGAGTATAAGAAAATAAAACAATAATATTTCTAATCATTTATAATATCCACACACAGGTCCTTAATTTGTATAAAATATTTATTTATTTATTTATTTGTATTTTTTATTACAATTTTCGAGTGTCTATGTTGTTATCTTTTTAGTTATTCATTAATGAGAATAATAAAAATACTATTAATAATATAGCATAATATTTCTACACTTTCAAATAAGCAATTTATTAGAACACAAATTTTAATAAACAATTTCTTACACCACAAATTCTTATATATTTGTCTTTTTGAAGGCACTTTGTTAGACAATAACTGATGTGATCTTTGATGATCACGTGCCCAAAGGATCCTTTCTAAGGTCACTTGGAAGGGAAATGGATTTATGGAGAGGAAAAGAATGGGGTGAGGCGCCACAAATACTATGTTTGATAAGCCAAAGGGGAGAGGCCACAAGGGAGGGGTCCCTTGCTAACTCTTAGAAGCTCTCACAAAGGAGAAAGGGGGACACTCAAAGGTAAGAACCTCAACCAATATGGTCTCTAGGATTAAATTCAAGTGTAAAAATACAAGTGAGGGAGGAGCTCCTATTTATAGAGGTAGCTAACCTCTTGAACAAGATAACCTAAAAAAGAAGGGCTAGGATTAAAAGGAGAGATCTAAGGGAGGAGAATTGAGAAACAATTCCCTCCTTAGATCATCAAACTTGGTGCCCAAGTTTCTCAAACCAAGGGCCAAGATTCCTTCTTATTAGCTTAGGGGGTTTATGTAGAAAAGGGGGGTGTAGATATCAAGGCTACCCCTTATTTCCTTCATAAAGACCCAAAAAGCTAAATTCACCCTCTAAATTCCTAAGACACCTCCTAAAAATAAAAAATGGACTAAATACATGTCCCAAATTAAATTCTTAATGCTCCTAAAAATTAAAATAAAGGAAAATTACATTTTATTAACTAAAGTCCCTAGCCTAATATCTTCACTCTCCATAGGAGGTGAAGTCTTCCTTTGTTTGCAAGGGCTAGGTCTTCTTCAATCCTTCTAGCCATGGCCCTAGTGATAGGTCCTTGGCTAGGCATGGTCACATCATCTCCTCCCCTTTGAAGAGGATTTGACCTCAAATCCATGGGGTCTTCATCATTTTCAGCACTTACAAATGGAGACAAATCAGAAACATTAAAACTGGTGCTTACCCCATAATCCTCAGGCAGATCTAAAACATAGGCATTATTACCGATCCGCTCAAGGATTTGGAAAGGTCCATCTCCTCTAGGGCTAAGTTTGGACTTCCTTTGAGAAGGAAATCTATCCTTTCTCAAGTGAAGCCATACCCAGTCGCCCTTTTCAAAGATGACTTCTTTCCTCCCCCTATTGGCGAAAGTAGCATCTCTCAAGGATTGGCGCTCTATGTTAACTTTAACCCTCTCATGTAATTGTTTTACAAAAATGGCTTTTGCCTCTCCTTCTTTATGCACAGCAACAGAAAGAGGAAGAGGTAAAAGATCTAGAGGAGTACAAGGATTAAAGCCATAGACCACCTCAAAAGGAGAATGCTTGGTGGTTCTATGAACCACCCGGTTATAAGCAAATTCAATGTGGGGAAGGTACTCATCCCAAGACTTATGGTTGCCTTTAAAGAGAGCCCTCAGCATAGTGGATAAAGATCTATTCACCACTTCTGTTTGCCCATCAGTTTGAGGGTGACAGGTAGTGGAAAAAAGAAGTTTAGTTCCCAGCTTAGCCCAAAGAGTTTTCCAAAAATGGCTAAGGAACTTCACATCCCTATCTGACACTATTGAAGAGGGTATACCATGCAATCGGACAACCTCTTTAAAGAAAAGTCTTGCGATGTTGCTCGCATCATCCACTTTGTGGCAGGGAATAAAATGGGCCATTTTTGAAAATCGGTCCACCACCACAAATATGGAGTCTACACCTCGTTGGGTTCTTGGGAGCCCAAGGATGAAATCCATGCTAATATCCTCCCAAGGTGCAGAAGGAGCAGGTAAAGGTGTGTATAGTCCATGAGGCATTACTTTAGACTTTGCTTGCAAGGAAGCTATACATTTAGAGCAATGTCTATGGACATCTCTACGCATATGGGGCCAAAAGAATTTCTCTTGTAAAAGCATGAGGGTTTTTGAAATCCCAAAATGCCCCATGAGCCCACCTTCATGACTCTCTTTCGTAAGTAAGTTCCTAATTGATCCTTGGGGTATACAAAGCTTACTCCCTTTGTAAAGATACCCCTCACTGATGAAGTACCCATCATGGGCCTTTAATGCAAATGCAGATGCAGAGGTAGCAAATATGGGGCCGAAATCCTTATCAGACGGATACATAGCCCGAATGTCATCAAATCCCAAGATTTTTGCACTCAAGGTGGCACACTAGTCTACTGTTGGGACGAGTATTTATGTTTCATATAATCACTAAATGATTGCACTGGTGTGGCATAAATAAAAGGTCCCTTGAGTTGGTTCATATGTCATCCCAAAAAGGTTAATTTCATTATGATGCAGACCACATCTTCGTCTTTCAAGACCAACTCCTTCAATCAAACCATTTTAGGAGGTTGAGGGTATTGGGCGTACTGCTCAGGTACAAGTTCAAACGGTGCCATAAATGCATCTGTGTGACCAAATGCTTCAAAATTGCTACCCAAGTCACCTCGGATGTTCGTGGTTGAGCTTTCGCCGGCTTAATTATCCATGCTCACATGGTGGTAGGTGCGTTCGAAGGCATCAACTTGGAAAACACAACAGCAATGAATACAACATTATGAACCAACAAAATAAGTTAGCACGATACAAGGTAATGTAACAATAAAAAATAAAAAAACAAATGTAGTCGAAATTACCCTATATGCTTGTATGTTAGCGACTCGACAAATGAATAGACGTGGCTTTCGGTACCACAACATATACTCAAAATTCTTCGACAAGTATGGATTGTTTGTCTATGAAGTGGTGTACATGCTGTTGAACCAGTCATTCCACGCAGCAACCAACGGGGCATGTTTATCCAACCAATTGACACCTTCTTTATTTCGTAAGCTTAGGTTGTGTAGTCTATTATTATCTTGGAATGGGGGATGGGGTATAGGTTGAACCATCCCGAATTGGTGCATCACTCTATCAGGTTGATGCCACTCTATAATGTGAAAACAAATCATAGAACGATGACCAAACACAATCTCGACTTTTGCATGCCAATCGGGTCGCCAAGCCATGCCAGACACAGGTAACCTGTCAATTTTAAGGCTAAGCAACATGGCCACATCTTGCAGAGTGTTTGTCCACTCACTAACAAACATGTGAGTCTCGGGTCTCCAACGCTCAACCAACACTGAGATCAACGAATGGTTAAGCAGGAAAAAGTTCATCTTCACAACCTCACCAAAGCCAGTTGTTACCAAGAACGGTTGAAGATGAGGAAGATGTCCTATTGTTTGGATTTGTAGGGTTTTCCTAACATGCAACACTTGGTCCTCGTGTTCCAAACATTTTGTGACACATGCACCAATTGCATGGTCAACAACAAGGGATCTCTAGGTCCTGAATAGACAATACAACCTAGTGTCATTCTTTTATAACCTGCATAAGATTAACAGTTGCTAGTAACATATACACCAATTCCATATCTTTTTATATATTTTTTTGGTGTTCATTGATATTTTAGATTAAATATTGCATTTCCGATTTTTAAATTTTTTAAATGTCCTACTTTAAGGTTAACTAATGCATACTACTTTAATTGTAATTTAACATCAATTTTCTTTATTCTCACTAGGAGTATATCTAAAAAAATAAATCCTAAATAACAAAACTATTTACCAATTATTACACATCAGTGTTTACTTTCTAAACATATCAAAATTTTCATAGTAAATAAAAAAAATAGACATCAATATAGTTTTACTCTTTATTTTTTTATAACATAGTTTTAGAAAAAATTATTGGTCCTTTTATAAGTTATGTTATAATTTCTATGAAGTATTCATATTTATTTTACTAAATTTATTAATAAATGTTCTTTCTCTCAATTAAACTATTAAACATTATTTCATTATCATTTTTTAAAATTATTAAATGGATAAAATTAGTATTTTAATAAAAAAATAATAAAATTAATTAATATAACTATTTTCATATTTTCTATGATTTATATTCAAGTATGTTATCAATAAACTATATGAATTAAACATCACAAATAACAACCAAACCATTTATATCGTTGTCATTAAATTTCTTTTTTATATAAACTCATATTCAAATAATTTTTTATATATGCATAAAATTTAATGCATGCAACAGATATGGTCTGGATGCTACACGGCGGTAGTCCGCTCAAGACCGGATGTTATGCAATGAAATGCATGCAACAGTTAAACCAGAGCACAAGGCCGGATTATGCTATGCAGAGATGCAGCAGAAATAATACAATAAAGTTGTATTGATTGGGAAGAATTACAAGAATAAGAGGGAGGAGAGAGAGAGAGACTCTGGGTTCCCGTTCGAGCTCCCCTACAACTGAACCCTCGATTACAATTTATAGAAATTTGAAAGTTACTATTACAACAGTAAATTTAACTATTACAACAGTAACTCGATTTACCGCTACAGTGAACAGTGTACAGTGTACAGTGACTGGCGGCTCCACAATAGTGAACAGTGATGAACAGTGCTTTTCGCAAAATGCATGCGAGATTGGAGTCAGTCTTCATCAGACTCTTCTATCTGGTAAAATGAACCAGAGGAAGAGGATGCAGACGAACTGTCTTCTTTCTTTGACTTTCCTTTGGATGAACTGGCTTCTGAGTCAGTAGAAAGGAGAGTCAAAATCTGATGAAGATTCTTTGTCAAGGCTTCATCATCTGTTGAGGCTGCAAGGGCAGCTGCAATCTTGGCCTTGCGATTGAGGAATTGGCAGGTCTCTGGGTCTGCCGATTTGAGACTTTTTGGATTCTTTTTGAACCATAAAGCCACTCCTTGGGTGTTGGCATGGGAGGCATTGAATTGATCCCACCATTTGACGGATGCTTGTTTCCCTAACATTGGCAACATCTTCGGATTTGTTGCATTCTTCTGATACTCATGGCGCCAGGCAAAAATCCATGCTAAGGAAAAGCTTGAAAAGAATCAAAGGGAAGGATGAAATGGATTATTTCCTTCTTCAATTCTAGATTTATATTGATTGAATCCCGCCTTAATCTCGTCAGGAATGATGGATTGGATTGGTCCGAAAAAGTCCCACCACTCAGCAAACCACTGAGGGAAGAAATAACGAATATTTTTCTTAAAATATATCAGCCACGAGTGCCGATAATTTTTGTTTTGAAACCAAAATATATTGGTCCAAGCTTGAATATAATCCTAGTAAGTATAACCAATCAGGTCAAAAGGCTGGGAAAATTTTCTTACCTGGTTTGGTTTCGTTTTGAAATCTTTAAAAGTAAGAACTTTTAAAATTTAAAGAGTAGAATGTGTGATAACAGTGTTATCATTTTTATCAAAATTATGTTTTATTGAAACAGATTTTGAATCCACCAAAATAAATTCATAAAATTTCCTATTCTTATTGAGACCAAGAGGTTTAAACAAAAATGTTGGTGGAAAGATTTTTTCGCAAATTTTGTTTGGGTTGGAATCCCAGAATTCAGGTTCCATTTGGATTGTTGGATAAAACCTTCCTTCTTTTGGTAGATAGGAAGAAGGTTGTTTTTGAGCAATTGGTTGAGGCTGCTCTACTAATGCTTTTGGATTTAAAGTTATTTTGGATTGGGCTATGTCTGAAATAATAGATTTCAGGTTTTGGCTCCAGAAGAGGTCATTTGTTTCTTCCGAAAAGATTTGTTTCCACGATTTGGATGGAAGATGGGTAAGCCCACAATCTTGAAAAGCTTGAAGGGTTGGAATAGCCATCGCGTAATCGGATGGTTTAGCTATTAGGGTAGAAGACCCTTTGATAATTTGTGGGGTAGATGACCCTGGTTTGGTGGTAGCTAACTGAGTTGATGACTCATATTTGATAATAGCTTGCTGAGTTGATGACCCAGCCTGGGTGGAAGACCCTTGATTACCAGCCTGTATAGGGACTTGGATGGATTGAACATCTTCTGTTGAAGATGTTGATTTTTCTACCCAGGATGATCCCCGAGTTGTTTTTCCTCGGCCTCTAGACGCGGTGACTTTTAATCTTACTTTCGGAGGTGTCATTTCACTGTTTGTGACCCTGAAGAAATTCACGAGTCAGATAGTCAGGGAGTGTGTTTGAAGTACCTTTAATATATTCAATTTCAAAATCAAAGATACTTAAAATTGCTTGCCAACGGGCAAAAATTTGTTTTGATGCTAAATTTTTTACATCTTTTTGTAATATTTCTTTGGCTGATTTACAATCAACCCGAACTAGAAATTTTTTATTTAACAAATCAGATTGAAATTTTGAAATACACAGGACAATAGCCAAAACTTCTTTCTTAATAGTATAATAGTTTTGTTGTGCTTTGTTCCAATGCTTCGATGTAAATGCAATGCAATTTTCTGTATAATGCATGCGTTGTTTGAGGATACCACCATATCCTATATCAGAGGCATCGGTTTCTACAATCTTAAAGAGATTGGGATTTGGTAGATACAGACAGGGTAACACTTTGACCTGCTGCTTAATTTGTTTGACCAGATTGGTGTGGATATCAGTCCACAGAGGGGGAGACTTCTTGAGTCTGTCATGTAGAGGTTTTGAAATGTTACTGAGCTGAGGAAAAAAGTCAGCAACATAGTTGAGACAACCCAAAAATCTTTGAAGTTGTGTTTTGTCTATAATTTGATTAGGGAATTTATCGACAAATTCAATGACACGACAAATTGGTTTGATTGTTCCTTGAAAGATGTAATGGCCAAGGAACTTGATTTTTTTCTGAAAGAGACAGATTTTAGTTTTTGAGACTGCTAAACCATTTCGTTTAATGATATTGAAAAAGATTTCAAGATGTCTGAAATGTTGATCAATAGATTGGGAGAATATAAGAACATCATCAATATAGACAATGCAGAAATTGGAATAAGGATTGAATATATCATTCATAATATTTTGGAACTCTGAAGGAGCGTTTTTAAGACCAAAGGGCATTACGTTCCACTCGTATTGCCCAAAAGGAACAGTGAAATCCGTCTTGTAGCGATCACTGGGATTGATTTGGATTTGCCAAAATCCAGATTTCATATCGAATTTTGAAAAGATTTTTGCCGAATGCAATCGGGAAAGTAAATCTTTTTTTGTTTGGAATAGGATATTTAATCCATTGAAGAGCTTGATTAAGCGGTTTGTAATTGATAACTAGCCTCGGAGCACCCCTCTCAATTTCAGAGGCTTTATTGACATAGAAAGCAGCGCAAGACCACGGACTCTTGCTCTTTTTTATTAATCCTTTGGACAAAAGGTCCTTAATTTCATTTTGAAATTGAGTGACAAGATCATGACTCATTTGGATTGGCCGAGCTTTAGTCAGGATTTGTCTATCGGTAAAATCCTTTTCATAAGGAAGATTGACTATATGTTTCTTTCTATCCCAAAAAGCATTAGGAAGGTCAGAACAGATGGTAGATTGGAAACGATCAGAAAGACTCTTGATACGTTGTTTGACATGAGGGAGAGAAAGTTGACTCTCGATTTGTTTGAAGGAAATTTCTTCTTTTAGAAAGTTAATCTGATTAAGTTTTCGATCAACTTGATTTATATTCCTATGGATAGGTTTGTCTAGGAATTTAAATAAGATTGGTTTTCCCAAATGCTGGGTAGATATACCTTCACCAGAAATTTGAATAGGGAAGATAGACTTGATGAATGGTGATCTAAGATGACATCATTCTTAAGATTTTTTATCAGAAGAAACGGAGTTTCTACCTGGAGATTGTCCTTTTGTATGATTGCCGAAGGAAGCTTATACTGGATTTCTAGTTTAGATCCACTAGCAGTCCTAAGCCGTTCGGAAGTTTTATGAAAGTATTTGGTTGGAATAAGTCCTTCCAAAATACAGTTTGAATCAGCTCCGGTATCAAACAGAGCGACAGTTTTGAGGACAAAATCATCTACTATAATGGTAACATCAATATAGAACTTTTGAATGCTACACTAATTGATGAGATTGTTGAAGAGGGTATCTTCGTTTGATGAATTATGATCAGACTCATAGTCCTGATTACAATTTTCATGGTTATCTGGAACCATGTTATCAGATAGAGCTGCAGTTATTTGAGAGATGATAGTCTCGTGCAACTGTGATTGAGATTTGAGTTCTCGGACCTCAGATTTGAGAGAACAAATTTTAGCCTGGAGATCCTGAATAGTGACTGGCTTGGCTGAAGATTTTTCCAGTCGTTTGAGAGTCTGAGTAAGATCAAACTTATTATTGACAAACCTATTAATTTCTCAAGATACTCTTTTCTATCCTGAGGGTCTTGAATGGATTCTAGAGCATCAAGCAATAGATTTTGCTCATCATTGTGAATGACATTGATGAGTGGAGATTCAGAACTTTCGCTACTAGAGGAGGAAAGATCATCGTCAGCTTGGATTTCGTCAGAAGATGTCTTGGCGATATCATTTTCTTCTTCTGAGGAACTATCAGAAGAATTTATCAAAAGATTATTGAGTTGATCCTGAACAATAGGATCAAGATTGAGTTCACGAACCTTAGATGAGATTCGACAAAATCTAGCTAAATGGCCTTTGCGACCACACTTATAGCAATTTCTAGTTTCTCTAGAAAGATTGATTTTGTTCTGACGAGTAGGATTATGATCAGGAGGCCTACTGGGCTTGGTATTGAGATGGAGAGTCATGAATCTAGCGACTCTGCGATGAGGTTTACTCAGCTGGTGCTGAGAAGTTTTTCTATGAGTAGTCTTTCCCAGATTTTTAGAACAAGGAAGACCGAATTGTTGGCAGAAATTTCCCAAATCTCTGCGATTCTGAGCCTTTTCCCTGGCTAATTGTTTTTGAATGTGGTCGTCCTGATAGATTTTAAGAGCGATTTTTTGAACGTAAGCTATGATATTACCATAACTTAACTGATCATAAGGGATTTCTCCGTTAAATTGGGAACGGATTTTTTCCCTAACTTTGTCTCCTAAGGATTTTGGGAGTCCAGCTAGGAAGGTTTCTTTCCAAAAAGGTTGGTGACAGTCATCTCTAGTGTAGACTCGAGTAAGGAAGGTGTCCCTATACCACCTAAAGTTTCCTAAGGTCTTACACTTAAGAGTAGACAGGAGATCTCCAGAACGATCTTTGTAGATAGAAGGATCTCCGATGAAATATTTGACAATGGCCATGATTAAGGTGTTAACAGCATCGGGAATAGGCTTCCCTTTGTCAGTAAGGACGTTTCCTTCAGCGTCCATTTTGACTGCCTTAAAGATTTCATGTTTCTCATTATCGGAAACGTAATTATCCCACCAGCCTTTGAGTTGGCCAGAAAAGCCAGCGGTCAGGATTTCTACTATAGTGTCATCAGTGCTATCTAAAGCAGTCTGATATGCAGTGGAGACCATAGTCATATGTTGAAGAGTATTAAGAATATTATACTCAGTTTGACCATCTATGTTCCATTCATAGATTTGATTGGCGTTGAAGGATCTTAAACTTTGATCATTCTTTTCTTCAAGCAGAAGATCAGGAGCAGTAGCTCGATTGTAATAGAGTTTAGAAGGCTGCTTCCAGTTGAGAGCCTTACCAATGACAGGATTGATTTGAGGAATAGACTTACTGCTAGATGCAGCATCCTCAGACTCGGAACCTATGGAAGAAGTTCCTAACTTGTTAATCCTAAGAGATTGGTCATTTTGGGAGACACTCCTAGTGATTGGTCCTAGCTTAACAGATCCTACCTGCAAAGAACTAGGGGTATCAGGGATAACTACAGAATTATCCTTAACTTGATTTGATTTTTCTAAGGCTTTTGTCCAATTTTGATGAATAAGCCTAAATTTGTTTCTAGTCTCATTTGTCAGACTAAAAGGTTTGAACAAAGGTTTGGAAATGGAGGAGGTCTCATCATCTTTAGTTCCTGAGGATGAGGCTTTTCCTACAAGGTTGTCTCCTAAAACTTGGAGGTATTTGTTGGTGTAATTATTTTGTTCCATAAGGGCTTTAATGTCTTGGGCTCCTATGGTTTCATCAGATTTGTGCTTAAAGGGTGAAGCTAAGTACTCATCCTCTAAACCTGGGATAAAATAACTGTTAGACAGAGGTAAGTCGGATTTAATGAGTTTACCATTCTTACGATGCCAGACAGTTATGGTATTAACAGAAAGGTCTTCTATGATTGTAATAATCCAAGGAGAATAGATTTGGTTCCTATGAAGGTAGACATTTAACCAATCAAAGAAACAGACATGAGTTTGGACTTTGTTAAGAAATTGATAAAAGGAATCAATAATTTCGGACCTACGATCACCCTTAAAGTTGCTAAGAAACAATTTCCTCTCAGAGGTCCAAGTCTCAGAGTAGAATTCCTTACGAAGGGTTGGTTTGTCTATGGTGTAACTATTCATACTTGACCATATATATATATGTTTTTATCGTATATAAATCATTATAACCCTAAATCATTAACACGTATAATTATATTTATTGGTTAAACATTATAACTTATAAGTCCTAAAAATTATAAAAAAGAAAACCTATTTTTATCACAAAATAAATCTGACGCTAAAAATATTCTAATGCAACAGATGTTTAATTTTACTTAAAAATCAAGTTTAAAAATAAAATTTATGCTTTTTTATAAAAAATTAGTATTTGTTATAAACATATTTTTTGAATTTAAGACACTCATCATAATTTATTTAAAAATGTATTTAGCAATAAGAATTATAAACAAAACATAAATTTATTGTAGTTAAAATACAACATGTGTATTTAAAGAAAATAATATAATCTCAATAATAAAAACTTACAAATTTTTGTTCTTCTTTACTAAAAGTTTTCCAACACTTTTGTCTGTGCAAAATTTTTCCTCAGCTCCCATACAAAATTTTTCTTTCTTTCTTCTTTCTGTGCAAAATTTTCCATACATTTGGCACGTATAAAAGGAGACTGAGAGAGCCCAAACCGCCATTCTGATTGGCGGTTTGGAGCCACTTAGCATTGCCCCATTTTTTGAAAAGGATAGTGTGATTACTATAGCCCCAAACCGCCATTTGGGATGCTGGTTTTGCAACCCAAGCCGCCAGTAGAGTTGCCAGTTTTCAGATATGGTGACAAGTGTCAGCTTCCCACTCAACCTGTTAGTTGACTTGCTGGTTTCCAAAAACTTGTTTCACTCATTGTCTGCGTTTCATCGAGAAGGCACAGAATTTTTGTGAGGTCAGTTCAAACAAGTAATTGACTTGTTGCTTTCCACCAACTTTGCAAAATCCGTAGCTACAATGCTGGTTTCGAAAAGATTCAAACTTTGACTACCTAAACTACAACTGACGTGATGTTTGGGAAAAAACTATACCTTTCCAAAAATTTTCTAAAAACCCACCTTTTTCTTGTCATCTTTTGTTAAAACAACTATCTACGGAAAAAATCCGTATTTAAGCTGTGTATCAACACTACAAAGAGTTCAAATTACTCAATTCTATCCATCCACTCTCCTTCCTTTACTTCGATGGCACTAGAATTTGTTGGTGGTGCTCTTCTCTCTGCTTTCCTTCAAGTTGCATTTAAGAAGTTGGCTTCTACTTAAGTTCAAGATTTCTTCCATGCAAGAAAGCTCAATCAGAAGCTGCCAGTAGAGTTGCCAGTTTTCAGATATGGTGACAAGTGTCAGCTTCCCACTCAACCTGTTAGTTGACTTGCTGGTTTCCAAAAACTTGTCTCACTCATTGTCTGCGTTTCATCGAGAAGGCACAGAATTTTTGTGAGGTCAGTTCAAACAAGTAATTGACTTGTTGCTTTCCACCAACTTTGCAAAATCCGTAGCTACAATGCTGGTTTCGAAAAGATTCAAACTTTGACTACCTAAACTACAACTGACGTGATGTTTGGGAAAAAACTATACCTTTCCAAAAATTTTCTAAAAACCCACCTTTTTCTTGTCATCTTTTGTTAAAACAACTATCTACGGAAAAAATCCGTATTTAAGCTGTGTATCAACACTACAAAGAGTTCAAATTACTCAATTCTATCCATCCACTCTCCTTCCTTTACTTCGATGGCACTAGAATTTGTTGGTGGTGCTCTTCTCTCTGCTTTCCTTCAAGTTGCATTTAAGAAGTTGGCTTCTACTTAAGTTCAAGATTTCTTCCATGCAAGAAAGCTCAATCAGAAGCTGCTTAACAAGTTGCAAGAAAGCTCAATCAGAAGCTGCTTAACAAGTTGGAAATCAATTTGCATTCCATCCATGCTCTGGCTAATGATTTAGAACACAAGCAGTTCAAAGACCCACATGTTAGAAATTGACTTTTTAAGGTCAAAGATGTTGTTCTTGACTCAGAGGATGTCTTGGATGAAATACAATATCAACTTTCCTATTCTAAAGTTGAAGCTGAATTTGAATCTCAAACCTGTACTTGCAAGGTAACAAATTTATTTAAAAAATCCTCTCTAATTAGCTCCTTTAACAAGGAAATTAAATTTAGGCTGGAAAATATCCTTGAGAGCTTAGAATTTCTCTCAAGCTAGAAGGATGCTCTAGGTTTAAGAAATTTTGTTGGTGTTGGTGTTGGATCAGGATTGGGTATTGAAGTGCCATCACCATCAACATCTTTCTTGGTTGAAAGTGTAATTTATGGTAGAGATGATGATACAGAAATGATCTTAAATTAGCTCACATATGATATTGGTGATTGTAACAAGCTATCAATACTTTCTATTGTGGGCATGGGTGGGTTGGGTAAAACCACAGTTACCCAACATGCATACAATGACCCAATAATAGAAGGTAAATTTGAGAACAAAGGTTGGGTTTGTGTTTCGGATAAATTTGATGTTTTTATTGTAACAAAAACAATTCTTGAGGCAATCACTGAAAAACCTGATGATAGTACAAACCTAGAAATGGTTCACAGAAGATTGAAAGAAAAATTGACAAAAAAAGAAATTTCTTCTTGTTTTGGATGACCTTTGGAACAGAACTAAAGAGAAATGGATAAATTTGCTACCTCCTCTTAATGTTACAGCGCAAGGAAGTAAAATTCTTGTCACCACACATGATGTGAAAGTTGTTGAAGTTGTGGGATCAGATAAAACATATTTCTTGGGGTTGATACAAAAAATCATGGCTGGCAATGTTTGCTAAACATGATTTGCAAGATGATACTTCACAACCAAATCTAAACTGTAAGGAGATTTGTACGAAGATAGTTAAAAAATGTGGTGGACTGCCCCTAGCCTTGAAAATAGACAGAAGTTTATTACACAAAAAACCATCTCTTGTGGAATGAAAAGACATACTTGAAAGCAAGATATATGATTTTTCAAAAGAGGATAGTCATATTGTTCCTGCTTTAGCACTAAGCTATCATCACCTTTCTGTTTAACAAGAAGAGTTTAATTCAATTATAGATGGGTGAAAACTTTCTATAATGTCATCCGTGCACTAGAAATTTAGAAGAAATTGGGGAACAATACTTTGATTATCTATTGTCGAGGTCTTTCTTTCAACAATCAAGCATATCTAAAAATTGTTTTGTCATGCATGACCTTTTGAACAACTTGGAAAAATATGTTTATGAGAACATTTGTTTCAGGTTGGGAGTTGATGAAGAAACAAATACAACCTGTCATTTTTCATTGGCAACGAATCATGTTCCATATTTTGATTGAGTTGGGAGTTTAGATCATGGAAAAAGGCTACGCACATTTATACCAACAAGATCATTCGTAAGTTGGAGTTTTGAACTAAAATGCAAGATGTTCATACATGAGTTGTTCTCCAAGTTTAAGTTGCTACGCATCATATCTTTGGCTTCTTGTTCTAACCTAGAAAAGGTGTCTGCTTCTATAAGCAACCTTAAACATTTTCGTTACTTAGACCTCTTATATACTTACATAGGGAAACTACCTAAATCAACTTGTTCCTTGTACAACTTGCAAATACTAAAGTTGAACAGTTGTAAAAATTTAAAGATGTTGCCCTCAAATTTGCATAAACTCACCAATTTGCTTACACTGGAACTTATAAACAGTAAAGTGATAACAATGCCAATCCATTTGGGAAAATTGAAGAATCTTCAAGTATGTATGAATTCTTTTGTTGTTGACAAGAGCAAGGAGTTCCATATTCAACAGCTAGGAGAACTTAATCTTCGTGGAAGCCTATCAATTAGGAAGATGGAGAATATCAAGAATCCCTTGAATGCATTAGCAGCAAATTTGAAGAATAAAAATCACCTTGTGAAGTTAAATTTAGATTGGTGTGGGGACCTAAATCTTGAGGATTCAATCAAAAAGAGAAAAGCAATTGTAGTTGAGAATCTATAACCTTCTAAACATGTGAAGGAGTTGTCAATCAAGAACTATGTCGGTAAACAATTTCCATGTTAGCTCTCTGATAACTCATTGGAGAATGTGGTATCCTTGAAGTTGTTCAAATGCCATTCTTGCCAATGTTTGCCTTCTCTCAGACTTTTGCCTTTTCTCAAGGACTTGAATATTACAAGCCTCCATGGCATAACAGGTATAGATGTTGATTTTTATGGGAGTAGCTCATCTTCATTTACATCCATGGAAACATTAAGCTTCTCTCATATGAAAGAATGGGAAAATTTGCAATGTGAAGTGATGGTAATCTTTCCCATATCTTCAATCTCTTTTTATAAATGAATGTCCCAAGCTAAAAGGAAACCTACCAAAGCAGTTTCATCGTTTAAAGACATCATGGATTAAAGAGTGTGAACAACTTGAATGGTTTAACATGACTAATGGTTGTAACTATTTAAGGATCTTTCCACTAGATTCCTTTCCATGCTCGAGTTACTTGAACTCAACAGGTGCTATAATCTACAAATGATCACACAAGGACATGCACATTCTCATCTCAAGCTCACAATCAGTTAATGCCCTCAATTTGAATCATTCCAAGAGGAAGGTTTCCCATTAGATCTTAAAAGGCTTAATCTCAATAATAGCTACAAACTTGTGGCACACTGAAAGAGGCATTGGAAGCCAATACCTCTCTAGAAACCTTAACCATTAAGAATCTAAATATGGAGTCATTTCTTAAAAGAAGGTTTGTAGATTTTAGAAGAGTTTAATTAGTATATAATATCAATATAAATTTTCACTGACTCAATTACAACTCTTCATTCATAATAATAATAAGTTTGTTAATTTTACTCATTAATACTTTAAAAATCACATAATAATCACATAAATAAAAAGTTATGATTCAATGTCAACGTAAAAGATGACAGTGTACACTATTAAACTCTTTAGAAAACTAGAATACAAAAGTTTTTATCAACTCTCCTCTCTCCACAAATTATCTCTTGATCGCTGTCCTAGGTTGGAACACATATGGGAGGAGGCTCTTCCAAAATCCATTTCAAGGCTTTATATTTGGGGCAATTGTCCATTGCTCAAAGAGCATTGCCAGAAACCACACAGGGAAGACTACTAAAAAATCACTCACATTCAAGTTTTTGTGTTGTGATATTTTCTTTTTTCTCATTCTGATTAATTGTCAAACTCAAACTTCTTAATCTCTTTAGCTAGAAGCATTTACAAATTATTAAATAATAATTATTTTCCAAACTTATCTTCACTTTGTGACCGCATACATGTTAGTTTTTAATAAAAAAAAATCACTATTAGATTTTGTTTTTTAAGTAATCATAGCGACACTGAGAACTAGTTTTTGACACATTATTTTTTTCCTTAAATGTGATTTTAATTTTTAAAAGTTAATCCTATTTTTCATAAACTAATTTGGCTAAACATTTGGTTTGTTACATATATAATTTTATTAGTCTTTTTAATATATTTCTTTTAATCTCTACCATTTTTTTAATTTGGATTAATTAGTTTCAAAATATTTTATAAAGGCTAAAATCAAGAAATTTACATATGTTTTTTACCTTAATGTTAGGTAAAATATTCACTTTTCCCATTCAAACCAACAACTTGTTAATTTATGTTGTGTATTTGAATTACTAAAACCAATCATCCTGAATGTAAAATTTATTTATTTACATGTGTATATTAATTAAATCACACATAAAAGATATAATTGAACATTAGTGTAAATTTTATTTACACTGTTAATGTATATTAATTAAACTCCTAAAAAATATATATCATCATCTAAATTATTTAACTTTTCTTTTTTTTATTTAGGTCTTGTGTTTTTTTTAAATGGCGTCGTCTTTTACTTCTAAAATTAAATCAGGTCCTTTTTTATTAACCAGTTCAACCTAATTCTAGTTTTGTTCTATTTGCTTCGAAAATTTTAAAAGATAAAAACAAAAATTTGTTTTAAATTAAACCAAATTAAATTTATTTAAAACTAAGAGACTTGAATATTTTAAAATAAGTAATCTAATGGAATCATTTTAAAATTAACAAATCTAATTGAACCTCCTGTCAAGAAAATTAATTAAACCTTTTTAATAAAAGGGCCAAATAAAACCTACAAAAAATAAAATTAGAGTAGAGACCAGAAAAGTATTAAGCCAAATTATTTATGACAAAAAATCTTTTTTTATGTGGGATGACTTTTATTTAGAATTTAATTTATATTTTTAAAAACTTGTATTTATAGCAAATTTCAAAATCTGGTCCTACATTGTAACCAATTGTAGTTTCTTCTTAGAAGCAGGGTAAACGGAAATATTTTTGAGTTACATACGTTGATTTTTTGAGATTGTAGCCTTTATTTTTTAAATTTTACAAGGTTTTTTAATTTTTTTTTAAGTTGTTCCCTTGTATCTTTAATTAAATCGATTGTGACAAAAAAATAAGAAATGTAAGTCATTTTTTAGGTGAAATTTGTTTATAATATTTTCAAAAATAAAAACTATGTAAATTCTCAATATTATTATAATTCTTCTAAATTATGTTTTTTAGGTGAAAGTTGCCCCAGACGCCGTCTAACTGCAGACCACACTTAACTAAAGCGCTTATTGGATGTTTCAAATCATACAATTTTTAATATTTTAAATTCATAATGTGATAGATTTAATATTTTAATAGCTTTGTTAAAATTTTGAATTACATTTAATTATATTTTAAATTACATTAATTAGTTACATGAATACATGTTTTTTGACAGCTTTGTTATACTTTAACACCTACCATCTATCATACATGGTTCTTTTAAAACTCACATTAAAGATCATATAAACTTTTTAGTTGAAGATATCTTATTTTTGGTCTAAAATTAGGGTATTGTTTACACCCATTGTATTATTCATATTTTTGTTGTAATTTTCAAAATACTCAAATTACCCGTATTAATTTATTAAGAATGGCACGCACCCTTTTTTATCGAACAAGTAGATAATATAAAAAAGTATGTGTTAAACTATTACATTATATGGATGGCGGATATACTTTTTTAATGAAACTTTGAAATAAGGAATTAAAAACATATATCTTAAGTAATTTAGAAAACATGTTACATAATCCATACACCAATGCATCTTTTATGAATAAACCTCTAAATTAGGTAATCCGAAAGCATACATTGATTTGGATTATTCAATTTGAAAAGGTCATTAAAATCTAAAAATAAAGATCTTATATAATTAAATGAGAAAGACTCTAAAGATCTTAATATATGATAAATTACTAAATTTTATTTTGTTTAAAATATTTTAATTTTTTAATTTTATTTTTTTTATTTAAAATCTTATTTAAATTACTCTTCAACGTGTCAACTAAATAAATTTGTGATAAAAAATAAAATAAAAAATTTATTAAACAACATAATTATTGGGATAAAAACAAATTCAATTATTTATTAGGATCAAAAAACATATTTAAGGCATAATTTAAAATCTTACAACTTTTAATTTCTAAAAAGTAAAATGTATTTTTTTTATTTAATATTTCTTTATTAAGAAGATTAATATGAGAAATAATCAAATAATATTACTCAAGCGAAATACACTTTGAGCAATGCTCTCATTTACAAAAAATAGTAGCAGAAGGAAGATTTTGCTAACATAATAGTATGCTTTATAAAATATGAAAATGCGATTCCATAGCTCCACCAAACTTATAACAGTCCCCTATTTTTCCTAATGGGTGTAATATCCTCAATTACCAAACTGCTACATCCAAGCATAGAAAGGACTTTTCTCAAAAACACAAAGGAGATAGCAGAAACATACACCAAGTAGAAGTTGTTGCATGAATAACCATACTGCACATAAAAAAATTGACAACTAGATAGCTAATAAGGATTCCCATCACGTAACAATCGAAGAATTCAGATAAATTACAAGAATCCTTCCAAATTCAACATTTTGAGAATGATAGAAAGATCATCCATGATGCAGGCAGTACGCATCCTCACACCTCACCAAGTTCGAATTTTCTGTTTGGCTCAAAAGCACCAGAAAACCCACCACTGGAAGTCAATTTAACTAATGGAAATTTTACACTACATTCATAGACATGATTTGCCTAGCAAGACCCGGATCTTGTTGTAACAGTTCTCTCAAATTGCTTTCCACCTCTGTCATCTGCTTTTCCAAGTATTCTTTTGAGCTCTGTTCAAAGCCATAGAATAAGAACTGATTTTCACTCAAAAAAAACTATGGAAACTCATATTCACTGCTTTAGAAAATTAGCTAAACAGTTATATTTGTTTCAATTAAGAAAAATAACTTCGTTCTTTTCTCCTACAGAAAATTCAAAATAAAATGAGTATAAAAAGGATGAAAAAAATAAAAGTTGAGACCATAGTTATTAGTATCTTACGATTCACGATTCGATGCGATTTGACTATTTATCAATGCGTATCTTAAGATGTATCTAAATTGATTTTGCATCTTACAATACATGAATGAAGAGTGTAAATCTTACAATTCACATGATTAACGATTCATGTGAATCTTACAATTAATCATTATTTTAGTGTTTTTTTTACCAATTCTCATAAAAGATTTGAGAAGTCAAACAAGTATATAACCTTAAATCCTTAAATGAAAAAGAATTAGAATAACATTTCTAAACTTATCCTCTTTTGTTATTCCACTACTTTATTTGTTACTCATTCATTTCATACATGCACACTATTTAGCTATTGAATTGTTTTGTTTCTATCCTTCTAACATAAAAACTTCACAAACTCATATATAACTAATAATTTTGTTCTATAAGACTTATAATTTAGTTGTTTTACGATATGTGTTTACTAATAAACAATCTATAACTAATAATTTTGATCATGAATCTTACGATTCATGATACGATTTGATTCACAATTCAAAAAATAGATTTTTCAATACACAATTTTTATCCATATTTAACAATCTATAACTAATAATTTTTATCATGAATCTTACAATTCATGATACGATTCGATTCACGATTCAAAAAATAGGTTTTCCAATACACAATTTGTATCCCGATTTAACTACCATGGTTGAGACAAATGAAGGAAGGACATATACCTGTAATGCAGTAATTGAAGCTTCACCATCCTTAAACTTGTTCTCCTGTTCATTCATTAATGTTGCCTTGGTTTCCAAAACAAACCTGCCCATTATGTTAATAGCATATTAAAGTATGCCATGAATATTTTCTAAACATCCATTAAATCAAGCTTTTGTTTACTGTATTTAGTAATAAGTTCAAATAGGTAGCCATGACTCACATTCTCCCTGTAAAACAACATAAATAAACTTGTCATATGTCTGTACAACACTAGAGTATCAATAAATACAAATAGCAACCACACAAATTTGAAGGGCTTTTAAAGAATTGCAGCAGTAACATGAGCTCCGGATTTTCCTCACATACCAATGGATTTGTAAACATTAGTATCATCAGGAACCTGCTTCAGCTCTTCCATGGTCAAAAAAGCACGCTTCTTTTCTGCTTCTTTGGATCGCATCTGGTTTTGCACCTGCGCATGCCAATGGATAATATAAACTTCAAGAGTCTCAAGAAATCATCAACAAGCAAATAACTCCCATAGTCCCATTCCCATATGCAAAATACGAATATCAAGGTTTTGATTTGTTTTTATCTCACCTCTAACAACGAAAACAAAAACACAAAACCTTATCCCACTAGGTGATATTGGTATTTTTCTTTTTATTCCAAATAAATAAAATTACATTCACTTTCAGAACTCAGATGTAAGTATTCTCAGTAATTGAAAGCAGTGAAAAGCCAGCACACAAAAATTTTACCACTTAAAATGCGAAATGTATTAGTCATAGCAATATAGGCTGCATCAAATCATTAATTACATCTTAGTGTATTACTCATAGCAACAGTGTGCTTCATCAATTCACTGTTCTTCTAAATAACATATTCTTCACAATTGCTCCAAACATTAGGAAGAGAGTCACGAGACACATGTTGATAAACATACTAGAAATGATGGAATTGTGTCTAACTCAGCCTCACAAAACCGGCTTGTAAGGTGAGGTGTACACCTCGTTATATACTTTAGCTATATCACTAGCAAATTAGGATCTCCAACACACCCCCCTCACACTGAGAATTGAACATCTTGAGCGTGAAGTTTATATTTGTGGGTAGTCCGATAGCAGATGGCACGATAGACCAATAACAATGAATCGTGAATCCTAACATTTGCAGGTGGGTTCGATAGCGGCCCGATAAAGCCCAACAAACCACTAGGATAGGCTCTGATACCATATTAGAAATGGTGGAATTGTGCCTAACTCAACCTCACAAAACCGGCTTGTAAGGTAAAGTTTGCACTTCATTATATACTTTTGTTTAGCACATCACTAGCCAATGTAGGATCTCCAACACCATCAGTTTACAAAATTAAATGAGAATTGCTTCCATTAAGATCCACCCCAACTAGGTCTCTGATCAAACATGAGTTAAAAGGAAATTCATCTGATATCTTTTAGTTTTACAAAGATACCTCTAACCTTACTAAGAGAAGTACTAGCAACATGCTCTATCATCATTGGTTTGAAATTTAGTGAAAACTACAAAATTAAGAGAAAGTCATTTAATAACTAGTGAAACTCACATATCGATGTTTTTCAATAAATTTGAACCAAGAGTACATTAAAAAAAGTGTGTTGTTATCACTTCTCGCCTTACTAATTAGTAGCAGATACTTTTTCTGGTTTAAGACCACATTATGCTTTACGCCAATAAGTAGAACTATGGCAGCAAAACTCTTTTTTTCAATACAGTTGCATTACAAGATTACTAACTAAACTGAAACAACCTCACCCTAATTGGAACCTACACTGAGTGGTAATCAGTAACCAATACTTAGCTACATATTAATCCAAACAAATACAACAAAAAATTTATATTATTCATTAATTAATTGCTTAAGGTAATGATCTCCTTCAATAAAATTCAATTATCCAGCCAAGTTCAATCAAATTCAAGTAATAGTAAGAAATTAAGTGAGACTATGACAAACCTGTTTTAATTTTCCAGTAGTCTCAATCATACGACTTTGAATTTCAAGGAAAGCCTGCATTTTTGGATCAAAAAATGGTTACAGCAATAGGAAGAAGAAAAGGATTTAAAATTTCGAATACGAAGACACAACGAAACAGAGAGAGTGTGTAGTTACAGTTCTGTTAGCTTCATCAGCCATTTCAATCTATCAATGGGGGGTAAGAGATGATCCTACGAAGTGCACACTGCAGCTCCCGAAAAACCCTAACGCGATTGGATTTGAGAGTTTAGAAGAAGACACGAAGTGAAAAGATGCAGAAGTAAAAAGATGCAGTTGCAAACGCACCGTTTTGTGGTTCCTTTTTTTTTTAACGAAAATGTTTTTTTATTTTGACTAAAGTACACTGATTGAGAATCTATTTTTTAATAAAAAACTATTTTATTTTATTTTTTATATTTAATTTCTTAGTTTGTTGAGACCTAAAATTATATTTGTTTTTTTATTGCGCTATTTTAAAATTTTTTAATTAATATAAGTTTTTTGATATTTTTATTCCTTTTCTAAATATTCTGAATTTATTTCTTACTGACTCTTGATTTTGATGATATTCGGGAAAAAAAAATTGATTTTTGGTTTTTATTTTATTGATTGTCATTTTTCTCAAATAACTAGTAATTTTGGATGATGATGAAAATGAATTTTCTAGATACACCTCCCCTTTTTTTTTCCTTAACAAACATAATTCAATGTTTTTTAATTTATTTTTTTTTTACAACAACATTCAAAAAATAATTTCACCAAACAATTCTATGTGTTTTTTTTTTCATTTAATAGCAATACTCTATCTTCTTAAAATAAAGTTTTGTACTATTGTATGATACAAATGTGATACATAATAAGTGGTTTATTTTTATAATAATTATTTTAAAGTATATTTATTATAATTTTTAATTGTTAGACTATATTATTTTATAAAATAAAGTGTTATGTCTTATGTTGAAAGTTATTTGTAGAAGGTTGTCAACTTGGGAATACACTCATCTTTCACTGATTGAGAGGATAATGCTTGTTAAATTTGTATTGTTTGTGTTACCTTTCTTTTTTACTTATCATTTTTCAAAGCATTATTAGGTATTATCTCTACTATAAAAAGATTGAATAAGTAGTCTTTTCTTTGGGGGGAGTAATGCAAAGTTGCAAAAAGGTGCATTGTTGGACAAATGCAAGTGGAGATTGAAGGTAGAAAGCAATGGGTTGTGGGCATGTTTATTGAATACGGGCAATGGGTGGAAAGCAACACTTGGGATCGTGAATAGAGTAACTAAAAATAAGATCCCTTGATATAAGGATCCAATATTACCTTTGATTCTGTCAATTATTGTAATTAATGTAATTACTAGTCAATAAACATTATTTATTACCTTATTTAGCCTTTGCTATATACGTACAATGTTATCATCAGATTAATATATCAGTTTCTTACCTTCAATACATTTTTCATCTTGGTATCAAAGTGCTTAAGTCTTGAAGGCTCTTGATCCAATACAACCATGGCATCCGTTGCAGATTCAAAGAACAGAAATTATCTCCCATCCATTGTTCTATCAAGCTGGACAGAGACAACTATCCACTATGGAAATCATTGGTGCTCTCTATTGTTAAAGGTTATAGGCTTGATGGGTACATGATAGGCACAAAGGAGTGTCCTGAAGAATTCACAGCCTCTGCAAAATCAGAAAATCCTGCTTTTGACGATTGGATGGCCCATGACTAACAACTCCTTGGATGGTTGATGAATTCAATGATCGTTGAAATAGCAACACAGTTATTGCACTGTGAAACCTTAAAACAACTTTGGGATGAAGCTCCAGGTGGTGCATACACAAGGTCTCGAATCACTTACCTTAAATCTGGATTTCATAGCACCAAAAAAGGAGATATGAAGATGGAAGAGTATCTGGTCAAGATGAAGAACCTCGCTGACAGATTTAAACTTGCAAGCAATGTTATTTCCTACTCAAATCTGATTTTCAAACCCTGAATGGTTTAGATTCTAAATACAACCCTATGTTGTCAAGATATCTTATCAAACTACTCTCAGTTAGGTTGATCTGCAGGCCCAATTACTGACCTTTGAGAGCAGACTTGACCAAATGAATAATCTCACCAACCTAAACCTTAATTCATCAGCAAATTTTGCTCACAAAACTAATTACAAAGGTAACAAGTTCAACACAAACAACAACTGGAGAGGTTCTAGAAACAACTGGAAAGGCTCTAACTCTAAAGGTTGGAGAGGAGGTAGAAGAAGAGGAAGAATGTCTAAACTAACTTGTCAAGTTTGTAACAAGGTTGGGCACACAATAGTAAACTGCTACTATAGGTTTGATAAGTCCTACGCAAAGGATTCTACAGACAACGATAGACAAAGAGCCCATAATGCCTTCCTAGCTTGACAAAGCTCCATTCAAGATTATGATTGGTACTTTGACAATGGTGCAAGCAATCATGTGACACACCAAACTGACAAATTTCAAGACCTGATAGAACATCATGGAAGAAGTCCTTAATAGTTGGAAGTGGTGAAAAATTAAAGATTGTTGCCTCAGGTTCCTCAAAACTAAACTCACTTGATTTACATGATGTCTTATATGTGCCCAAACTTACCAAAAATCTATTAAGTGTGTCAAAATTGACTACTGATAATAATACTCTTGTTGAATTTGATGCAAATTGCTGCTTGGTGAAGGACAAGTTGACAGAGAAAGAAATCCTAAAAAAGACACTTAAAGATGGCTTGTATCAATTCTCATGAACTAAAAATGACTCATTTGGTTATGTGTCTCTCAAGGAAAGCTGACATATAAGACTTGGTCATCCAAATAATAAAGTCCTAGATAGAGTCTTGAAAAGTTGTAATGTGAAAGTGTCACCTAGTGATCATTTTCACTTTTGTGAGGCCTGTCAATATGGCAAAATGCATTTTTTACCTTTTAAAAACCTCTTCCTCTCACGTTCTGAAAACTCTTGAATTAATTCATACTGATGTTTAGGGTCCTACACTAGTAACATCCCTTTCAAGTTTCAAATATTATGCTCACTTCATTGATGACTTTAGTCGATTCACTTGGATTTACCCTTTGAAACATAAATCAGATATTGCACATGCCTTTGCTCAGTTTAAAAACATGGTAGAAAAGTAGTTTAATAAGAGAATTAAGACAATCCAATGTGATGGTGGTGGTGAATATAAGTTTGTGCAAAAAAGGCAATAGAAGCAGGGATACAAGTCAGAATGTCATGTTCTTACACATCACAGCAAAATGGTAGGGCTAAGAGAAAACACAAACATATAGTTGAATATGGCCTTACGTTACTAGCCCAAGCCAAAATGCCTTTACATTACTGGTGGGGAGCATTCTCCACAGCAGTATATCTCATAAACAGACTACTCTCTCTAGTCATTCAAAATAAAAGCCCCACTCCTTACTCCTTAGAAAGGAACCTGACTACAACTCTTTAAAACCTTTTGGGTGTGCTTAGTATCCCTACCTCAATCCTTATAATCAACATAATTTCACACAACAAGATGTGTGTTCTTGGGCTATAGCAACTCCCACAAAGATACAAATGTCTAAATTCTCATGGAAGAATCTTCATTTCAAGACATGTTGTCTTCAATGAGGAGCTTTTCCCATTCCATGATGGTTTCCTCAATACAAAAACTCCATTGAAAACACTAATTGTAAGTCCACTTGTTTCCTTTCCTTCGCGTGCTGCAGGTACCACATTGCTTCCAAATGATAATAATCTTGATGAAGAACCAAAACCAGCAAATCCACTTGAGATTAATGAAGAACAAGAACGAGCAAATCCATTAGAGAGGGCTGATGAATCTAACAAAGATCAGATTACAAATGATTCAACAAGGAATAGTCCAATCCTTGGTGACATTGATCCCACCAAAATAATTGTTGAGACACATTAAGACTTTGCTGAATCAAGCACAAACATCAACAACCATTGGACCAGGAGCAAGGCTGGAATTCACAAGCCAAAGAAACCATACATTGGATTAGTTGAGACTTACACAGATGAGAAGGAACCAGAAAATGTCAAAGAAGCACTCACAAGACTAGAGAGGAAATAAGTTATGAATAATGAATATAATGGCCTCATGTCAAACCAAACCTAGCTCCTAATACCATATCGAAGCCAAGAGAAGATCATTGACTCCAAATGGGTCTTCAAGACCAAGTACAAAGCAGATGGCACAACTGAAAGGAGAAAGGCAAGATTAATTATGAAAAGGTTTCAACAAACAGCTGGATTAGACTATGAAGAAATCTTTATTCCAATTGTCAAGGTCAGTACATTTCAAATAATACTCACAATTGCAATACATTACAACTAGGAGGTCAAACAGCTAGACATAAACAAATGCATTTCTTAATTGATACCTCAAAGAAATTGTGTTTATGCATCAACCAGAGGGTTTTATAAACTCAATTAAACTTGATCATGTCTGTAAGTTATCTAAGGCAATCTATGGATTGAAACAAGCCCCAAGAGCCTAGTTTGACAGCCTAAAAAATGTCTTACTCAAATGGGGTTTCAAGAACACCAAAAGTGACTCCTGACTCTTCACTCTAAGAGGTATAGATCACATTACCTTCTTACTTATATATGTGGATAATATAATTGTCACAGGGAATAACACCAAATTTCTAGAGTCTTTCATCAAACAACTCAACATTGTGTTTTCCCTTAAGGATCTTGGTCACCTACACTACTTCTTAAGTATAGAAGTTCAAAGAGATGCAACTGGTACGTACTTGAAACAATCAAAGTACATAGGGGACATTTTGAGGAAATTCAAAATGGTAAATGTTTCACCTTGTCCAACACCTATGGTAACTAGCTGATAATTTACAGCTGAAGGGGAGAAATTACAAGATCTAACCATATTCAGACAAGCTATCGGAGCATTGCAATACTTAACAAACACAAGACTTAACATGGGATTCTCAGTAAATAAGCTCAGCCAGTTCATGAGCTCTCCCACTATAAACCACTAGCAAGGTATCAAAAGAATACTAAGGTATCTTCAAGTACCATTCACCATTGTCTACACATTAAACCATCCATTGACTTGGACTTAACAGGGTTCTCAGATGCAAACTGGGCCACAAGTGTGAATGCTAGAAAGTCCATGGCTGGTCAATGTGTCTTTCTTGGTGAAACACTTGTCTCTTGGTCCTCAAAGAAGCAAAAGGTAATTTCAAGATATAGTACAAAGTCGGAATATAGAGCCCTGACTGACTTAGCTGTTGATATAACATGGACATGTTCGCTCCTTAATGAGTTGAAACTCCCCCTGCTGAGAAAACTAACATTGTGGTGTGATAACTTGAGTGCCAAGGCTTTAGCTTCAAATCCAGTTATGCATGCTCGATCCAAAAACATTGAAATTGATGTGCATTACATCAGAGACTAAGTGCTGCTGAACAAAATTGTTGTAGCCTTGACTAGTAATTACATTATAGGTTGGATGTTGGATGTAAATCGCTAGCCGCCTCGGGATAATTTGAGTAGGCGTCACATTCTGGGCGAGGAAGTGTTAGGTTGTGCATTTCGTAGGGAGACATTAGAAACAAACTCTCGTGTATTTTTCACTTGTCCAGTGATTTCTTTGATGTGGTCTAAGTTATGCTCTTCGTGGGGAATTGAGACAAATCTTTTCAATGAACGTCATGGTCATTACTATCATATGCAGGGTTTGGTCATGTTTCCAATAATTTGATGTGCTCATGGTCCTTAGTTTGGTATGTTGGAATTTGGCAGATTTAAAAGGCTTATAACTTAAATGAGTAAATTACAAATGCACTTCCTAAGGTTTATGACTGATGCATCCCCTTTCTGTTTTAAATTACACAAACCCCTTACTTTTATGTTATTCTTGTACCCTTGTATGCTTTAGAACATTACATCAACGTTTCTTTCAAACCTTATACTAACACATCTTTAGAAGTGTGAAAGTAATGGTTAAAAAGTAAAAGTATGTGTAATTACACTAAATTTTAAGATACATCGATAATTTCTCTAACTAAATATACAGACAAAATGATATTTTGGTGTGTATACGTTATTTTCTTTTTATTTAATTTTTTTCCTTAATGGGTTGAGCACAAAACACTCCAAACTCAAAATTAATTATTATCCATTTGCAACAAGCTTAAAACTAGTGTCCAAGTCTGTGTCAATCTGTTTATAGAAAGTTTGAACTATTAACAGTGTGTTTTGGCATATGAGTATATTTAAGGCTATTTTATGGTATATTTTGCGATAAGATATTTAAATAAGATATGATTTTATTTTTCAATAAACTTAAGAGTTTAATTGGTATACATTGTCAGTGTAAAGATTTTTATACTTATATTCAATCACAATTATTCGTTCATGATAAATTTGTTGACTTTACGCATTACCACTTTAAAAGTCATATAAATGAAAAGTTATGATTAAATGTCAGTGTAAAAATCTTTTATACTGAATGTATACCAATTAAACTCTAAATTTAATCATATGTTTGGCCGTTATGTAAATTAACATGATTAATATTTAAAAATAAATAAATGTAAAATTTTCATACATTATAACAATTTTAATATAATAATAATACTAACAATACAATAAATCTTTTTTAAATAGGTTAGTTCAGACTCAAAATTCCTTTTAAATGTCTTAAAATATTTAACAAAAAGGTCTAAATTATTCTGAAACTTGATACTCCATAAATTTGTATTGAGTAATAACTGGTGGGACATATTTGAACCTTTGCTTACTAGTTGGTGTATCCTCTGAAAATAAGTTACAAATCACACTCTCTAACAAGTATATTATATGGGAGAGTTTGTTTAAAATATCTTTTGTTTTTTTTTATTCTTTGGGCATACTATTTAGTGTATAATTTCGGTATAACCAAATAAACATACATAAAAATTATGTGCATTTTATATATATATATATATATACTCCAAGAGAGTAAGTTTAAAAGACTTATTTCTCATCTTCATTTTATTATGGTAGTAATGAATAACTAATCTTTACTCTGTTAGATTTTAAAAAAAGAAAGGATTAATATAAATAATAAGTTTTCTCTCCTTATATTTATATTTATATTTATATTATATATATATATAAATATAAATAGTAGTACTTACTTTTAAATAAATAGATACTTTTTCTATAAATAATCTTTATAAATAAGTTTTTAATGGCATTCCACAAATCTCATACTATTATTAATTTCTATTTGTTTATTTTTCAAAAGATAGAGAGGCTCAAATTGCTTTTTTCCTTGATACTTAAGTGGTAATCCTACTTTCTTTTTTTTTTTTAATTACTTTTAAAGAAAAGTTGTATCTAAAAATTTAAGATAAAAATTAATAGCAAATTTAACGTAAAAGAAGATTTTAGGATAAATTGGTGAAATTTGACATATAACTCTACTTATTTTTTTAGATTTAATTATAACTTTTTACTTTAAATTTTTGCAAATCCTCAATTTATAATTCTAATTTTTTAACTTAAAACATTTTTTCAGTAAATTTTTTAATTATTAAATCAAATTAAGGATAAGTTGTGTAATAAGAGTGTAAGTCACTTGGTAACACACCATAAGTTAATTTCTCAAGAAAAAGCGAATAATCTTAAAATGTAACCAACCTTCGAGAAGAAGAACTACGGATTTACATTTACAGCTATTGTTAAAGAAAAATAGAGTGTTAGTCTCATGTTCGTCTCGTATAAATTGCAAAAGTTTAAAACATAAAATAAAAATATTTTATTTGCAAAAAAAGTTAAAAATCATAAAATACAATTAAATCATTTTTTAAATTATAATTTTTTACCTTAACTTAAAATAACTTTAACTTAAACATAAGTTTGATAAAGGGTTTAAATTATAATTTTTTACCTTAACTTAAAATAACTTTAACTTAAACATAAGTTTGCTAAAGGGACAAATAAATTTAATAACATCTATAATATTATTTAAAAATTACATCTTCGATAATTTTTAGCTAAAGCAAGAGAGGCGAAAGTCATTTTGTATGTGAAGAGGTTGTGAGGGGCAGTTTTAGCAGAAGAATTTAGTGCAGACAGAAAGTGAAAGTGAAAGTGAAAGTGAAAGTGTGGTTTTGTTTCCAATGGACTTTCTTCTTCTTCACTTGTTCCTCTTTGTTCCAATCCTTTTCTGCCTCACTTTTTTCTCTCTGCCTCTTCCCAACCCAACATGTAACTAACTCTCTCTCTCACACACACAACACAAGGGGTGTTCAACCTCGTACCCACGTTGCACTTGCACACTTTCAACACTCACATACCCTTTTCTTTCCATTTTCTTTCAAGTTTTTATATCAATATATTATAGATAGAAATGTTACATAATTATCATGTAAACAAATATTGTGTCTATTTTTGTGTTCATTGTGTTGTTAGTTCTGTATGTAGTATGATAACTGTATCATACTTGTAACTTTTAAGTTTTATAATTTTTTTAGAGTAAATATTCTATGCACTTTACATTGTCGTTGTCATATAATTACAAATTGTAATGTATAGGTGTAGAGCTACATGGTGCTGTAAACATTGGAGTTAAATAAAGTGTGTGACATCTTGTTTTAGTTTTTTCTTTTTTTTCAGATTTTTGGGCTTGGAAGTCACCGTTGTCTAAGCCAGTGGCTGATTTGGTTTTGAGGAATGGGGTGATATATACCAGTGATGGTTCTCTCCCATTTGCAGAATCCCTGGCAGTGGCCAATGGGAGGGTTCTTCGTGTTGGCAACCACTCATTTGTGCAGGTTGTGATGCTAAATTCACTTCCCCATTTGTTGGAAAAAAAGGGAGCAATTGGGGTTTGATTTTTATGAACTGTTAGTGTAGAATAATTTATCAACTGATTAGATATGAGTTTTAAAGTAGTTATTGTAAAATTTGACAAACATACCATATAAGACCATATGTGATTGGGAGATATTGTAAAAAATTTACAAACTATATGTGATGGGATGATATTGTGGAAGTGGAAAAAAAGTTTACTTTTGTTGCTGCTATTATATATGTCGGCTTCAATTTCGAACTGTATCCGACCCAGATGTGTTTTTCAACATTTATGTAGGAGTTGGAAGGATATGGAACTCAAGTTTTGGACCTTGGTGGGAAGGTTGTGGTTCCTGGGTTCATTGATTCCCATGTTCACTTCATTGATGGTGGATTGCAGGTTAAGTGCATGTCCCATTTTTTCTGAAAGTTTCTTTTGTCCCATTTCTTTTCATGTGCTCAAGTCTGTTAATTTAAACTACTTTTTTTCTGAAATAATCATATGGGACCATCTGGTAGTACGAGGGTTCTTGTGATCTCAAATGTAAGATTCTTGAAGATGCTTATGCAAAACTACTAGTCTGTCAATCAAATGCAGTTCAGAAGTGTGCACATTGTAAACTTGTGTTTAGGATGGATTTTGGTTGTCCATAGGCTAGGATGCTCGAATAATTTGAATATATGAGCCTAATTTGGATTTACTATCTGAGAAATCCTTTATGTTTGTGAATCTACAATTTGTTCCCTGTTTTAAAATCCTATCAGTAGCTACAGATGATGCAGGTGAAGCTAAGGGGTGTTAATAAAAAGGAAGAATTTATGAGACGGATAAAAGATGCTGCACAAAGTAAGGCTTTAAGCTTTTGTATGCTTTTCCCTAGTTTTGAGTGCCTCCTCAAATACCAATTGTATTATACTTTTCAAAGTTGATTGATGTTCCATAGTTAAAATTATCATCTAAATATTCTGTTGATGCAAATAAATAACAAAGTTGGTGATACTTCTGGTTATGTTTCTATATGTCATAAATAATATCCTTGACTCCTTTAATTCTTAGTTTGACTTCATCAGATATCTTAGTCTCATTTTGCCTTTTCGCCAACAAAAAGGCTTAAGGGCCTGTGGTTAAATCCATGCAAATATGTTAATCAAATGAGAAATATCACGTAGTACAATTTTCAAAGCAGATGCCTGAGTCCTGAATTATATTATATCTGATGTTTACTTATTTTGTACACTTTTAACCTTAGGCACAAAACAAGGTTCTTGGATTTTGGGTGGTGGTTGGAACAACGATCAATGGGGAGGAGACCTGCCAGCTGCCTCTTGGATTGATGATGTTACTCCTAATAATCCTGTCAGCCTTTTACTTATGTTCTTTCATTTTTGAAAATTTTCATTCACAGCAATTTAATCTTATTTGAAGTATACAAGCAGGTTTGGCTGTCAAGAGTGGATGGCCACATGGGCTTGGCTAACTCAGTGGCATTAATGTTGGCTGGGATTACAAATTTAACAGATGATCCAAGAGGGGGAACTATAATAAGGACTGCCAATGGAGGTAATACTTGATTATCTTTGTATTAAAAAGAATTTTGATCATTCCGATGGTTCCACTGTTTTTTTAGTGATGAAATGAATTTCTAAAGAATATGGGATGATCTTTTTTGCATATACCCTACTCTTTAATTCACCCTTTTTCATTGTGAACTTGTAAATTTCGAAAGTCAATTACTTGAAGTACAAATTTTTACTTTCTGCATTTTTACAATTTTCTGGGTGCTATAGTGAGTTTTGTGTCTAAGATTTTAGGTCTATTAAGCATTGTTAGATATAAAACTATTTATCAGTCTCCACCCAACTGCTTAAGCTTTTATAAGAGTTGTCATTGACATGGTATGAAAGCCTCTATCACTAAGAGTTGAATTTAATTCTTGGCATCCCTGTTATTCGAAATCAAGTTGAAAATTCAACTCAAGGTCTTGCATTAGGGACATGTTTGAGGGAATGTCAGTCTAGCAGTATTAATTGTATACTTGAAAAGAAAATCCAATTACATCCTTTGATTCCAGAAGTCAATATAACACAAATATTAAATCTATATATGATATGCTCTAAAACAGAAAATAGGAAACTGATGATAAAAGGATTTGAAGATATTCAACAATATTTAACAAAATAAAATCGTTAATGGGCCTGTATCTAATAGCTTAAGCTTTTACGAGAGACCTTAACAATCATCCGAGTGTGTCTTATTGCCATTCCATGTCAACCATTGTTGACATTTCTCGTGACATTTTCCTTACCACTACCACATTATTACTTGTTTGTCAGTCTGCTTCATGCGTTTTCTAGTGTGGATTTCATGTTTTGGTGTTATGTTATGGTCAATTTATGAATTTATTCCAACAGAGGAAAATGTTACTGCTAATTTTGTTTCAAGATATTTTTTAGTTATGCATTATTTAAACTGATAGTGTAACTAATTATTGTTATCATGCAGAACCTACTGGAGTACTAGTTGATTCTGCAAGGTCACTTGTTACCTCCCAGATTCCAGAGAATTCAGTAGATGATAGGAGGGAGGCATTACATAGAGCAACCAATCTTGCCCTGAAAAGAGGAGTAACCACCGTCATTGATATGGGAAGATATTATCCTGGATTTTCAACTGAACTTTCTTGGGATGATTTTTCAGGTTTTATCTAAAAGCTGTAGTTATATTTATAGCTCATGAGATTTTTTTTGTTTTCTATTTTTTTATGTCATTTAGTTTCCTTTTATTTTGTATATCAACTGAATGCCAACTTAGTCATGAGAGGAAGATTGTTTAAATCTTTAAAGAACTTATTGCAAGAACAAGAAGTTTCTGCTTTACTGAATATTGAACTATACTTGAAGTGACCCACATAATCCACAAAAAGCATCATTAAGTAAAGGATTTGTAACAATGACAGCAGAAGACTTACCTAATTACCTTGCATTGCATAAATTTATTTGTGTAATTGCTTGAGTTGATCTAAATTATATGATTTCATATTTAAATCAATTAAGGAAAAAAGTAATGGGAAACCACAGATGGTGTAATTGTAATCTGACTGATGTAATCCTAAAGCCCAGTTCCCAGGATAATGCCTTTTCAAATTTGACCTCTGATATTTTCTCTGATTTTGAGATATGTAAGAAGCCTTATTCTTGAGCTTTGTGACCTTGATTCATGTCATTGGGTTTTTTTTTTTTGGATTGCACAGATGTATATCGATGGGCTAATTCTATGTCAAAAATGAAAATTAGAGTGTGTTTATTTTTTTCAATGGAGACATGGTCGCGTTTAGTGGTAAGATTCCTTTCTGACTTATGATTTGTGGAATGTTTTATATATTATCACTCTGCCTCAATGTTTAGAGCTTATTTTTAAGCATTGGTTCTGTTCTATTTTTCTGCCTCTTTTGCAAGTGAAAAGTATCAATATTATGATAAATTATAACATTTATAAGATTCATAGCCATATTTGCTCTATGACTTGGAGTTTGTGCTGTAGATTTTTTCTTCAAGTGAGGCACTTTAGATGTGCGTGTGCCCCTCACTGTTAGACAAGTTCCTACTAATAATTGGCATAAAAGTTCTTACCAAAGAATCCTAGTTGGGTATAGTATAGTTAGTGGATGCTTGACTTGTATTCTACTCTAAGAGCATTTTTGGATTGAGACGGAACCATTGAAATTTATTAATAAAAACACCAATATTTCTTTATAAAGGAATAAGTTATATGTGTTACATGTACTTGGTTTTGAACGGATGTTTTGTTTGAGGAAACTCTAATTGCCCATATATATATTCATTGAGACTAGGGAGGTTACGAAAAATCATTTTTCTGGTATAGCTTTTTGTTAAATATTTTGAAGATTGCTCCTCCTATTTTGATCTATCGTAAAATGGAAGAGGATTAAGTGTTATTTAAAAGTGGTTCAGAGTGAGAATGAGAAATGTGATAGGTTTCATACCTATAATCACGTAAAACAATTAGGGCACAGTCAAACTTATTAATTGATATATATCTGTTGAATAGTTTAGCTGATTAGCATTGGTTAACTTGTTAGAATAAGCTTTCTAAGGGTAAAAAGTTGTTTTCTGTCTGACACCTAGAAATAGTCTTGTTCAATTTTACTCTTTGGATGGACAAGTCTTATATATAAATAGATAACACTGCTGAGAGAACATCAAGCTCTCAAGAAGTTTTCATATATTTCTTATCTTAAGTTGCTACCAAAACAGCTCGGTCCTAATATGCCTGCTCCTTTTCCGGTGAGAATATCATTGTCCCCTGCTATCTTCTGCCGTCCACCGTCAGTCGTTGCCATTATCTCTGACAACCCCCTGATCTGGAGCGTCTCTTCGAGCGACACACAACCGTACCTGTTGTGGAGCCCAACTTCGTCGCACGCGCCTCCACGTGCAACTATTTAGCACCTATTTTTTGTCAGAAATAGCTTTTGGACCTTCCCTCTCAATTTTTGGGACTCCAACCATTACTTTAGAAAAGCTGAATGGTAAAAATTATCTCTCTTGGTCTGCATCTGTTGAACTTTGGTTCCTTGGCCAAGGTTTGCATGACCACTTGGAAGATGACAGTAATATACCGTCAGACAAAGCTGAACAACGGAAGAGGATGGACTTTCAACTTTGTGCTTTACTATAGCAATCTATGGAACCTCACATATTGGGAACTCTCAGAACATTCAAAACCTGTAACTCTTTTTGAAAGAATACTAAGAGTATTTTTTCAAATGATATTCAACACCTTTATGATTCAGACCATAAATTGGCATCGCTTCAACAAACAGATTGTGATATGACCTCCTTCATTGTTGGAGCTAAATCGGCTGTTAAGAAATTAAAAGTGTTCTTAGAAGTTGACTCCTTGGAAGAGATTAAGAACAAGTTGGATAAGTTTTATATGGTTATGATCCTTTATGCCATGAATCTGGATTTTGATCATGTTTAGGATCAAATTATGACAAGTCAAGAAGTTCCACTTATGGAGGATCTGACAACGTGATTGCTTCGTGTTCCCACTCTTAAAAGAAATCTTCATGATACTACTGAATCTTTTGCCATGGTTTCTAATTGTAGACGAGAAGGTCGTGGAAATCGAGTAGGATGAAGGGGTCACGGACGTCCCCGATGCTCATATTGCAAGAGAACGGGTCATACTCAAGAGAATTGCTTCTCTTTACAGGGTTTCCCTGATAAGATAGCCAATGTACTCAAATCTGAGAAGGTTGAACCGAAGTTCTCTAAGGAAGAATATTAAGATTATTTGAGGTTAAAATCCAACATCCAAGCACAATCTTCTGATCAGTCTAGTTTGTCAACAACTTGCATTTTTCAAACCATGGAAAGTTCAAGTTCATGGATACTTGATTCAGGTGCTTGTGATTATATTTTTGGTAATGTCTCAAACTAGACTATTTTTTTCCATTTTTCTTCTAGAGTTCCTCATTTTATTACTTTAGCTAATGGGTCCAAAGTTGTCTCTCAGGGAGTTGGTCAAGTCTCTCCTTCTTCCTCTTTAAACCTAAAATCTGTCCTTTTTGTTCCCAATTGCCCTTTTAACCTAATTTCTCTGAGTCAATTAACCAATAATTTAAGTTGTTCAGTAACCTTTGATGCTAATTCTTTTGTTATACAGGAGCGTGGGACTGGTCGATTGATTGGAGAAGGACATGAATCTAAAGGATTATACCATATTGGAACTAGACTGTCTAAGTCGTGTTTTGCATCTCCATCTCCTAAACTTTTGCATGATTGTTTGGATCATCCATACTTATATCCAAACTAAAGAAAATGGTTCCCAACCTTGGAAAATTTCAAGTCCTAGAGTGTGAGTCATGTCAACTAGGAAAACATGTAAGATCTTCTCTTCCAAAGAGAATTGAAACAAGATGTAATTCTCATTTTTCCACAATTCATTTAGACGTTTGGGATCCTAATGGTGTCACATCTTTTAGGTTTCGGTATTTTGTTACTTTTATTGATGAATATTCTCGTTGTACTTGCGTCAATTTAATGAAAGATCATTCTGAATTGTTGTCTATCTTTGCATCCTTTCTCAATGAAATTAAAAATCAGTTTGGCCAAGTTATCAAAATTTTAAGAAGTGATAATGCCAAAGAATATTTCTCTTGAAAATTTTCTACCCTTCTTAGATCTCATGGCATTTTACATCAGTCTAGTTGCCTTTATACACCTCAGAAAAATGGTATAGCAGAAAGAAAAAATAAACATATGGTTGAAACTGCTCGTACCTTATTGTTTGGTGCTAATGTATCAATTCATCACTGGGGAGATGTTATTCTCATTGCTTGCTTTCCCATAAATAAAATGTTTCTTCTTCCCTTAAAAATCAAATTCCTTATATTGTCTTGTTTCCTGATGAACCTTTGTTTCACATCTCTCTTCGTGTTTTTGATTGTGTGTGTTTTGTCCATGATATGTCCCTAGGGTTAGACAAGCTGTTTGCCCGGGCCATCAAATGTGCTTTCTTGGGTTATTCTCGTCTCTAAAAAGGGTATCGATGCTACTCTCCAAACACTAAAAAGTACTACATGGCTACTAGTATTACCTTTTTTTAGGAGACCCCCTTCTTTCCTTCCTTATGCCAAATACTAGTTCTGTCTAATAAGTCTTACTTGTCCTATTAGTTGAACCATTGTCTATTATCCCAAGTCAAACCACGTCTAAAAATACTTTTCCTTCTCCAAGATCCTATGAACCATCATCGTCTCCTCTCTTTACCTACCATCGCAGAACATAAGAAATTGGTCTAATATTATATGGTGAATCCTCTTCTTCAAGTCCTTCATCACCATTTACCCATACCTCAATTCCGGATGATGAAGAATCTGGTTGGCCCGTTGCTCTTCGTAAAGGTACTCATTCTACCTGTAATCCTCATCCTATTTACAATTTTTTAAGTTATAATCAACTGTCTCCTACCTTTTTCTCCTTTGTCTTGTCTGTGTCTTCTATCACTATACCTAAAACTGTGCATGGAACACTTGATCATCCTCGATGGTAATAAGCCATATTGTCGAAATGCAGGCTCTTGATCAAAATAACACATGAGAACTAGTTTCTCTTCTATCTGGGAAGAAGACCATTGGATACAGGTGGGTTTACTTAATTGTGTATGTTGATGACATAGTCATCACAGGAAATGATGCCTCTAAGATTTCTCAGGTAAAAAAACATCTAAGTGATCACTTTCAAACAAAGGATCTTGGAAGTCTCAAATATTTTTGGGGCATTGAAGTAGCTCAATCAAAGAAAGGAATTATTATTTCTCAAAGAAAATACGTCTTGAATATCCTTGAAGAAACAGGTTTGATTGATTGTATACCCGTGAGCATTCAAATAAGAAATTAATTATAGAACAAAGTGAGTCTTTCTCAGATCTAGAAAGATATAGAAGACTTGTTGGAAAATTTATTTATCTCACTATTACTAGACCTAACTTATCCTTTGCAGTGGGAGTGGTTAGTCAGTTTATGCAGGCTCTAGGCCTAAATCACTGGAATGCTGTCATTTGGATTCTCACACACCTCAAGAAGGCTTCAGGACAAGGATTGTTATATGAAGACAAGGGAAATGTGCAAATATCTGGATATTGTAATACTGATTATGCAGGATCTCTTATAGATAGACATTCCACTTCTGGATATTATGTTTTTATTGGAGGCAACATTATTTCTTGGAAAAGTAAGAAACAGGATGTGGTTGCTTGGTCTAGTGTTGAAGCAGAGTATACGACAATGGCGTCTCTCACTTGTGAACTTATATGGATAAAACAATTCCTCCAAGAGCTGAAATTTTGTGAAATTCAACAAATGAAGATGTATTGTAATAACCAAGCAACCATGCAAATTGCTTCCAATCCTATATTTCATGAGAGAACCAAACACATTGAAGTTGATTGTCATTTTATTCGAGAGAAGGTGATGTCCAAGGAAATCAACACCAAATTTGCCAAATCCTATGACTAGCTTGTAGATATTTTGACTAAATTCATGAAGGGACCTCAAATTCAATTTATATGTTCCAAGCTTGGCATATACAATTTATATGCTCCAGCATGAAGGGCAGTGTTGAATAGCTTGTTAGAATAGGCTTTCTAAGTGTAGAAAGTTGTTTTCTATCTGACAACTAGGAAAGTAGGAATAGCCTTTTTCAATTTCACTCTTGTATGGACAAGTCTTCTATATAAATAGATAACACTGTTGAGAAAACATCAAACTCTCAAGTAGTCTTCATATATTTCTTATCTTAAGTATATCCAAAAATAAGGTAAGATTCCAAAGTATGAAACATAAAATGAGATTGTGAAAATGATTAAACCTATTCTTAATTCTGCAAGGATTAAGATTTCCTTTTGATACTAAAGCCATAGGTAACAATAACACCTAGATGTCAACATTATATAAATTAGAACGTATATGGATGAAATCATGAAAACTTTCCAACAAAGTTTGAAAAAAAGAAAGCACCCTAAGCTATTTCAACATACCTATGACCCCAAAATGATCTCCATCATCAGGCATGTCTCATCCCATTTGTTGGGTTGAGGATTAGTATTTTGGTAGCATGCCCCTTCATAGGTCTTTAGAGGTTACTGTTACTGTCCAATATTAAAGATTAGATATTATTCTCTTTTTGGTAGCATGCCCCTTCAATGTTAGCATGTCCCTTTGTTGGCTCTTGGTGAGCCATGTTTATCCGACGTAACTATACAATTGAAATTGCCTTTCATTTTTATTCTTATTAAATTTCATTAACACATATGTAACAAGCTTGATTTATATCACATATATGTTCCAGCTTGAGTGGAATGTTGAAGATTAAATATTATTTTCTTATTTATAATTAGATAGTAATTATGAATTTACTCCCTACTACCTATTATTATATAGATCTTTAGTCATTATTAGAGTAATCCTATGTTATCAATTGTCATCCTTTCTGTTCCTATTTACTCATTATAAATAAAGACATTATATGGTCATCCAAGACACGTTGACACACATTTACACCTAGCATCCTCCATCATCAGTTCACCACCAATGTAGGTTGTACATGTCATTTTTAATTCCAGTATTATGATAACTAAAATGTCTTAATTTTTAGTATTATATGTAATAAGAAGTGTTTTTTATGAGAAAGGCTAGTAACACATTCCAATACCTTTGAAGCATAGACACCTCTATTATTTGTAGTGTTAGAGTGTCTAAAACTGACATTTATACATAACTCAAATATCTAAACTGACATCTCCACATAGATGGACCTAGTCACACGTTGATATTATTAAAAACATAATGTTTAGTGTTTTGCTAGAACTCCTCTTTCTTTATTAGTTTAGCTTTTTTGCCTTATTATAATTCAAGATCCATTGATAATGGACTAGGTGTAATCAGCCTCAAAAGCTAGTTTAAAAGGGGGCATTTCCTGAGTCATTATAAGGAGTACTTTTGCCATATGCCAAGCTGATTTCGGCTCTTAATAGTTCTGCGTGTGTGTGATATTACAATAATAATAGGAATATATATTTATTTTATGTCCAGTAAAATAAAATTTAACAATTGTCTCCTAAAGTCATTTTTTCCTCCTTAGGATGTCATCAACGAAGTTGGCCATGCCTTGAGCGAATGGATTTATATAGGTGGTGTCAAAGCTTTTGCTGATGGGTCTTTGGGTTCCAATAGTGCATTGCTTTATGAGGTGAGACCAGACATTCAAATTTTCCATATAGATTATCTGTTAATGAAAAAACTCAAAATCCATTTCTTTGTCTATTTTCTATCTTGTTTTGTTTTTGAATGGGAATGGGCCGGGGATGATAAGGAGAACCTGTGTTTATAGGGAAAGAAATTCTGCTCCTAGTTTAACCATGCACATTTGATCTTGTAGCTGTGATGGGATTATTAACCATGGTATTTCAAATTTTGTAGCCATATGTTGATGATCCTGACAATTATGGGCTACAAGTGACTGAACTAGAAGCTCTTCTCAACATGACCACGGAGTCAGATTTAAATGGTCTGCAGGTGATCTTTTCTTTTGTTATTGGTTGCCGAAGGTTTATGTTTATATGAGATTTCAATTACCAGTGTTAACAACATAATTTGATATATGTAAATAGCAAATAGAGTAAGGTTTTATTTTATTTTATTTTCTTATTTATCTTGTACATATGATTATAAATACATAGTATGTGTATGACCTAACACACATAATTGCTGAATTCCTCTATATTCTATAACCAGCTTGCTGTCTTCATGTTGATTCATTTCAGGTTGCCATTCATGCTGTAGGGGACAAAGCAAATGACCTTATCTTGGACATGTATGGTTTAGTAGCTTCTACAAATGGAATGCGAGATCGAAGATTCAGGGTAACATTTTTGCATAAACATTAAAAGCTTCTATGATTTTGTATTAATGATGGGAAATTTTTGCTTTTGTGATGTATGTTCTAATACAATCATTGTGAACCAAGTTAACAAGGAACTTAAACTCTGCTTTCAGGTTGAGCATGCCCAGCAGTTGGCAGTTGGGACCCCAGGCCGATTTGGCAAACAACGGGTTGTTGCTTCCATGCAGGTTTCTTATGATCGATATTTTGCGACCTTTTTATTACTATTTTAATATTATATTATACATGTCAGAGATTTAGATGGAAAAAGATATGAAATGTAAAGTTAATGGAGAAGAATAAATTGATAAATGAATTCTACAATTCAAGAGCAATGCTACTTCAGAAGCAAAACTAGCTTTTCCTCTCCCTTCTCCCACTATATAAGCATTACATGTTAAATTCTTTCTCATAACTAGTTACCCTTCTCTAATTCCCATTCAGTCCTTCTTATTTTTCTTGCTATATGTATTTCAAACTCATGACCTGTCAAAAACCGTGATTTGTGCAGCAGTAATTGACATGACGTAATTTTAGGATGTCTTTATATTTGATGTGCTGTATTCATGCAACAGTTGTGTGTTGTTTTTATTAGGATCATTTATGTTTAATTAATCCCATAATTATAGGGATCTGTTTTTAGGATTAACAGTCTGCATTTCCTAAAATATGTAGCTGACTCATGTATATTTATAGAGGTTAATAACCTCATAATAATAAGATAAGAAACTATCCTATTTCTTCTAAATTTCAGATGGTATCAGAGCACCCGATCCCTGGGAGTCTCTGACCGTGCCGTCAAACCTAAACCGCAGCATTCATTGCTGCGCGATCTATAACCTAAAATCGCAGCCTTCATTGTTGCGCTACCTTTAAGTCTTGGTGCTAGCCTTCATTGCAGTAGAATTCTCTACCTTAATCTCACCTTGTTATGGCTCAAGTCATGAACCTGGAAACTGGGGACAGCCCTCAAACCATTGGAGAAATGCAGAATATTCATCCAACTTATCGGTTAAATGGGAAGAACTATCTCAAATGGTCTCAAATCATTAGGACCATCTTGAAAGGAAAAGGGAAGATCAGTCACTTGACCGGTAATGCACCTAATGAAACTGATCCTAAATTCAAATCATGGGATGAAGAAGACTCTATGATTATGGCGTGGCTGTGGAATTCGATGATTCCAGAAATCAGTGATACCTGTATGTTTCTGAAATCAGCAAAGGAAATTTGGGAGACAGTTGAACAAACTTATTCTAAGGCGAAGGATGCTGCTCAAATCTATGATGTAAAAGTGAAAACCGTGGCTGCCAAATAGGGAAATAAATCAGTCACGGAATATGCCAATCAACTCAAGTCTCTATGGATGGAATTGGATCACTATCGAGTTATAAAAGCAAAGTGCTCAGAGGACTCTGCAATTCTAAAGGAGTATATTGAACAAGATAGGGTCTATGATTTTTTGGTAGGCCTAAACCCTGAATATGACCAAGTCCGAGTCCAAATCCTGGGAAAAGAAAAAGTTCCAGGGCTTAATAAAGTGATGGTCATTATCCGGAGTGAAGAAAGCAGGAGAGGGCTGATGCTGGAAAACCCAACCATCGAAAGCTCTGCAATGATAGCCGAAGGAGGAACAATTATGATTGCTAACCAGAGAAAAAACTGGGTTCCTAGTATGGAGAAAAAACATGAGGAGGCTTGGTGTACTTATTGTAACAAGCCGCGCCACACAAGGGAAAAATGTTGGAAATTACACGGAAAACCCCCAAGCCGAGAATGGGGGCTGAAAGATGGAAAGACCTCAAGCAGAGAATGGGGATCGAAAGGAGAAAACTCAAGCCGAGAATGGGGGCCAAAAACCCCAAGCCGAGAATGGGGGCTGAAAGGAGGCTTACACAAAAAAGAAGGGCAAGGACAAGCATACATTGCTAATGGGCAAAGTGAAGAATTTGTACAGTTGAATCATGAAGAAATAGAACGGGTAAGATCAATTCTTAGTAAATTGGAGAAGCCCACAAGTACAGGTACATGCTCATTGAGATATTCTGGTAAGTTTTCATTTTTGTTTGGATTCAATGTTTCAGATACACCATTTACACATTACTGGATATTAGACTATGGAGCCACTGACCATATGACCCCCTTACCCAAATACTTCTCCACATATTCCCCATGTCCTAGCAACAAGAAAATTTCCACGGCAGATGGAACCCTTATAACTGTAGCCGGACAAGGAGAGGTCCAAATAAGTCCATCCATGACTTTAAAAAATGTCCTTCATGTCCCTAAACTATCTACCAACCTGATTTCTATACAAAAACTCACCAAAGATCTTTCATGTAATGTTGTCTTTTACAGCAATGCTTGTATATTGCAGGACAAGAACTCGGGGAGGACGATTGGACATGCTAGAGAATGGAATGGCCTATACTACATGGAGAATCCTAATCTGCCTACCAAGAGTCTTATATCTACATCCACCATGACCAATAAAGAGAAAGTTCAACTTTACCATTACCGGCTAGGACATCCGTCATTCCGAGTCATAAAAGTGTTGTTTCCTTCCCTGTTTAAAAATTTAAATGTGGAGAGTCTCCATTGTGAGGTGTGTGAGTTTGCGAAACACAAGCGTGTACCTTTTCCCATTAGCAATAAGATGAGTTCTCTCCCGTTTTCTCTTGTTCACACTGATGTATGGGGTCCTGCTTATGTTCCTAATATCTCAGGTGCTAAATGGTTTTTAACATTCATTGATGATTGCACCCGGGTGACTTGGGTGTTTTTATTAAAACAAAAATCTGAAGTCAGCTCCGTTTTTATCCAATTTGTCTCAATGATTAAAAATCAATTTGGGGTTAGTATCAAAAGAATTAGGTCTGACAATGCCAAGGACTACTTTAATCTTGTACTAAACTCCTTTTGCCAACGGGAAGGGATAATCCATGAGTCCTCATGTGTGAACACACCTCAACAGAATGGAATTGCAGAAAGGAAAAATGGGCACCTATTAGATCAAACTAGAGCTCTACTTTTTCAAAACCATGTTCCTAAGAGATTTTGGGGGGAAACTCTTCTTACTGCCACCTACCTAATTAATAGGTTACCCTCTAAAATTTTAAACTCAAAAAGTCCCATGGAAGTTCTATCCTCATTCTACCCACACTTAGACCCCTACAAATAAACTCCAACCTAGGATTTTTGGGTATGTATCCTTTGTGCATGTTCATAGTAATGAAAGGGGAAAGTTGGATCCTAGGGCTGTTAAGTGTGTCTTCTTAGGGTACTCTACCACACAAAAGGGGTACAAATGTTTTCAACCCCTCTCAAAAAGATTCTATGTGTCAAGAGATGTCACCTTCAATGAACAAGAAAGTTACTTTAAACAGCCTCATCTTCAGGGAGAGACAGTAAGAGAGGAAGATGAGACTCTCATGTTCCCAAATATGATGTTCGGACCTGAAATTGTACCTGAAACTGAGGGAAGTATTGAGCATTCTGCACCTGAACCAGTGAGACCTCCTACATCTGCACCTGACCCAACGAAACAGCCTGCACCTGCACCTGATGCCGGAGGAAAGTTTGGGAAAAACCTGGTATATTCAAGGAGAGAAAAGGTCATTCCAGGATCCGGCAATGTCCAAGAATCCAACCCACCGTCACTGCATGAGGTAACACCTTCAAATCCTATAAATTTAAGTGATTCTAATGAACTCTTGTCTGAAAATATAGAAGCACAGGTGGACCAAAATCTGGACTTGCCCATTGCCCTTAGAAAGGGAACTAGAACATGCACCCAACAACCACGTTACCCATTGTCAAATTTTTTATCCTTTGAAAAATTCTCTCCTACCCATAAAACTTTTCTCACTAACCTCAACTCCACACACACACCTTCCTCTGTATCTGAAGCATTAACTGACAGGAAATGGAAACATGCCATGGATGTGGAAATGGAGGCGTTACACAAAAATAGAACATGGGAACTTGTCATCTTACCTCCTGGAAAAAAACCAGTTGGATGTAAGTGGGTGTATACAATAAAGTATAGGGCCGATGGGACAATCGAACGTTACAAAGCAAGGTTGGTGACTAAAGGCTTCACTCAAACCTATAGAGTTGATTACTTGGAAACATTTGCCCCGGTTGCTAAGATGAACACGGTCAGAGTAATATTGTCATTAGCAGCTAATAATGATTGGGATCTGCAACAATTTGATGTGAAGAATGCCTTTTTGCATGGAGATCTTGAAGAAGAAATATTCATGGAATTGCCACCTGGTTACAACGGACATGTTACTGCTGGAACTGTTTGCAAACTAAGAAAGGCTCTATATGGGCTGAAACAATCCCCAAGAGCATGGTTTGGAAGATTTACCAAGGTCATGATAGGTTTGGGCTACAAACAGAGCCAAGGAGATCACACATTATTTATCAAACATTCAGTTTCAGGGGGAGTAACACTTTTATTAGTGTATGTAGATGATATTATAGTAAGTGGGGACGACAAGCAGGAACAACAAGTGTTAAGTGAATGTCTTACCACTGAATTTGAGATCAAGACGCTAGGGAGACTTAAATATTTTTTGGGAATTGAAGTGGCTCATTCCAAGAAAGGGATCTTTATATCTCAACAAAAGTATATTACTGACTTGCTTAAAAAAACAGGGAAGACAGGCTGCAGACCAGCAAACACTCCAGTTGATCCAAATATAAAATTGGGAAGTATGGAGGAGGATATTGCTGTGGACAAGGAGATGTATCAAAGACTTGTGGGCAGGCTTATCTACTTATCTCATACTAGACCAGATATCGCTTTTGCTGTAAGTCTAGTTAGTCAATTTATGCACCAACCAAAGAAAGCTCATCTACAAGTTGCCCTTAGAATTGTTCAGTACTTAAAAGGAACCCCCGGAAGAGGAATTTTGTTCAAACGAAACAAGAGTGTAAGTCTTGAAGCATATACAGATGCGGATTATGCAAGGTCAGTTGTAGATAGAATCAACCACGGGATACTGTACCTTCCTTGGTGGAAACTTAGTCACTTAGAAGAGTAAAAAACAAAGTGTAGTGGCTAGATCAAGTGCTGAAGCGGAATTTCGGGTAATGGTTCACGGAATATGTGAACTTCTATGGCTGAAGATTATATTGGAAGACTTGAAGATAAAGTGGGACGAACCTATGAGATTATACTGTGACAATAAATCGGCAATTAGCATAGCCCACAACTTGGTGCAACATGATAGAACTAAACATATTGAAGTTGATAGACACTTTATTAAGGAAAAACTTGACAGTGACATGATTTGCACACCATATGTGTCTACTCAGAACCAACTTGCAGACATCCTCACCAAGGTACTGAACTGCAGTAACTTTGAAAGAATTATATCCAAGCTGGGAATGGAAAACACCTATTCACCAGCTTGAGGGGGAGTGTCAAAAACCGTAATTTGTGCAGCAGTAATTGACGTGACGTAATTTTAGGATGTCTTTATATTTGATGTGCTGTATTCATGCAACAGTTGTGTGTTGTTTTTATTAGGATCATTTATATTTAATTAATCCCGTAATTATAGGGATCTGTTTTTAGGATTAGCAGTCTGCATTTCCTAAAATATGTAGCTGACTCATGTATATTTATAGAGGTTAATAACTTCATAATAATAAGATAAGAAATTATCCTATTTCTCTAAATTTCAGATGACCCATAACTGAGTTGGACTAGACCAACTTAACCATGAGGCCTGGAAATATATGAACTGGTACAATCTAGTAACTAAGATTTCTTGTTACAATGATTGTCTTATTTGAAATATATGAATTATCTAATCTCCATGCTTCTTTTTCCGAAATAATTCAAGTCTCTTGCAAAATCCCAAGAAAATAAAGGTGAATGCAAATGAAATCATAAAAAGTAGAGTTTTACTTTCTATGCTGAAAGTCGCTATTGCTCATATTAACATACAACAAAAACTGTCATATTAGTTATCTTACAAATCTCAAGAACATACACTTTCTAAATCTACTAGTGGATTGAACACTTTAAGCCTCATTTCTTACCGCTTTTTGGAAAAGTGAATTGTTGATTCTATGAACGAATAACGAGAGTGCTTTTTCCTAATCACATTTGCTGAAAGTATATTTGAAAATCCAAGAATTTTTCCCTGTTCTGAAGTCTCTTCTCTTCACTACACTGTTCCTCAAACTCGCAAATTGCTCTCTCCTCCTTCAATTTATCTCATTACTGTTCTTACCTAAAAAATGACTTAATAAGGAACCCTTCCCTATTATATGTTTTGACAGTAAAAACAATGCGCCTTACAAGATTTGTAATAATTTCTTACTACCAATCATCAACAGCCAGATCAATTGTTAGATGATGCTGACTCTACTAGCAAAAAGCTTGGCAAGGATAGGGCTGAAATGGAGTCATATTTATTTCGGTCACTATTAAATAACAATGCATTAGTGGCATTTGGTTCTGACTGGCCAGTAAGTATGTTGTGTTTATTAGTACTCTTCACCTTTTGCACATTTTCATGTTCTTACTTAACACTAGCTAAGAGGTACTTTGCACAATATCTTCTCTCTCTTTTAAAGGTGGCAGACATAAATCCCTTAAGTGGTATTAAGACAGCAATGAAAAGGAGGCCTCCCAATTGGGAAAGTGCATGGATTCCTTCAGAATGCATTTCATTAGATGATGCAATAAAGGCGTAAGCATCATTAAAGCACTCATGTTATAATGATGTTAGGTGGCTTGTTATATCTTGTCTACTTGTGTGATGAGAGCCACTTTAGGTGGACTAATGAGTGCAAAATTTGCATATGATAAAAAGATAACCCTTCTAAGACTTGTCGGTCTGTTAAACTCAGACAATTAGTCAAAATATCATATAGCATTAATATCTTGATTTAGTACTGGTGGCCTGCTCATCTGTACTTGAAATAAGAAAAATTGAATTGACATAGACATGAGCCCTAGAGGGAGCCATGACATAGCGGTAAAATGTTGTTTTTGTGACCTGCTAGTCATGAGTTAGAATCTGGAAACCTCTTTAAACATGCAAAGGGGAGGTTGCTTAAAACAATCTTTGACTTAATTAAGGTTTTAGTCCGTGAAATTTTGTTAAATTCCACTTTTGGTCCTTGAAGATTGAGAATAATATTTTTTTGTCTTGAAATTTCAAGTTTACACTTATTTAAGGACTAAATTTGACTAAATTCCAGGGTGAAAAAAATATTTTTCATTTTTAGGAACCAAAAGTGGAATTTAGTCAAATTTCAAGGACAAAAAACTTAAGCAAACAATCTTTTTCATACCTTTAACATTTTTCATACCTTAACATAGTGAGGAGCCTGGAGACACTGGGGTATGAAAGTTTAAAAAGACATGAGCCAAACTCTTTGAGGAATATAACAATAACAGCAAATAGATATGGTCTGTTGGATTACATACTAACTCTATAATCATTTGCATCTCAGAAGACAAGTTCCTCAGTGCTCATGCCTATCTGAATTTGGTAGGACCATCAAATGTATGGCTTTAAAATAGTGGAGAGACCACTTATCTTCTGTGCTTTGTACTTTTCAGAGTTTTCCACCCACAAAGCTGTATAGTTCTTTTTGTTTTTTCTTCTGATAGATATTACATTATACATGAACGGCTAACTTCATATGATAATTTTAGCAAGTTTATTGGTGTATGTTATCTTTAAACTGATTGAGTGGTGCACTTTCCTTATATGGCCATATTCCAATTTTCAGTTCATGTATACATAGTTATCTTTTACTGTTCATGCATGACTCTTAAACACACTGTGACCTTGACAGATACACCATTTCTGCTGCTCGTGCAAGCTTCCTTGACAAAGATCTTGGATCCTTATCTCCAGGGAAACTAGCAGATTTTGTCATATTGTCCACTGATTCATGGAAAGACTTTGCTGAAGATGCATCTGCATCTGTTGAGGAAACATATGTTTCTGGTGTGAGAGCATATCCTTGAAGATTTTTAGTCAGTTAGAAAATTTTTGGTTAAATTAAAAATTTCTTCTCTGTAATAATTTTAGTCCTTATATGATATGAATCTACTATGTAAACCGACTTGTAAACAAAGACAAAAGGAATCAAGATTTAAAATAACTCGACCTATTATTTGTATATTTAAGTTGATGTGTTGAAAAATGTTTATTAATTAGTGTGCTTTTTAGAAAGAGTTATTATCTTGTCAAGCAAGTCTAGCTAAGTTGGTTGATCAGGATCATGTGAGTTGTGATAAACCCTTACTTTTTTATATTGTCTTCAATTTCTATCAGGATAATAAAAAAAAACTTATATTGTAATTATATATGGTATTATTTAGTGGAGAAAATTAAAAGGAAAACTTCCTTTTTTTTTTTACTATTTAGCTTGTAAAAATGAATAAAAGTGCATATAAATGATCTTAGGTGTGGTAAGAATTAACGTGACCCATAATAGGTTGGAGAAATCACTTGCTTGCTTCTCCTCTTTCACTGTCTTAAAATAGAAGAAAAAATTACTTGATAGCCATGGTTTGGATTCAATTCGTTACCAAAAAAAAGAGAGTTGGATCCAATTAGTCAGTGAACTTGAATAGATAATCGAATTGGATACTTAAAAAATAAAATTTTAGAAAATCACTAGAAAATTATATAATTTTTTATTCAAAATAATGTTTTAAATAAATAAAGGTTTACAAATAGGTTATTGCTATTTAACCTTTTTTATCAATTTTTCGTAAGACCTTGTGATGATTTTATGTTAGTTTATTATGTAACATTATATAATTAGAAAAGAGAAAATCATGAAATTATATCTTATGTCTCTTTTATTTTTCTTTTATTCTCTTTTATATGAAATTAAAAAACATAAATAATGGGACACTCAAACCCCTATACAAAGGTTAAAGAGAGAAAAGCTACGAGCAATAAAAGGACAAATAAATAACAAAATGAACAACAACAAACAGCCAAGGAGTTCTCAAACTTTTATCTCTCTTTTCTTTTTCTCAATCTTTTTAACTAAACAGCAAATCAACCATAACGTTTGGGTGCCAAATTAATAATTAAAAATGATGTTATATCTTATTATAATTCTTGAATTTGGACTGAATTTAACTTCATTAACATGAAGTGAAGCTTGTTTAAGTCAATATTTTTATATTGTATTGGAGAAGTAATAGGTTAGATAGAATTTTTATAGTGGAGGGATGAACTTTGAAATAATTTTAAGAGATAAATGACGGTGCATGGTATCCATATAAAAAAATTTATACCAACATTAAATTAACACTCTTTATTTATAGGAATTTTGTTAACTTTATTAATTAATACTTTAAAAGTCATGTAAGTAAACAAATTTTGATTGAATATCAATGTAAAACTCTTTTATATTGTTAGTACATACTAATTCAACTCTAATTTTAAATTCAGGTTTAAGATACACAATTTATTTTTGGCTTAAAATTTATATTTAAAGAGAGCCTAAATCAAACCATATTTATACTTAAAATTTTTAAGGAGACTATTTTACCATATAAATTTTATTTTATAAAAATATTCTTTTATTAAACAAAAAAATTATTTATCAACAAATTTTAATTTAAAATAAACTTTTAAGTTAAAAAATAAAATTTAAAAATAATTTATACTTATTTTTTAAGTTAATTTTTTACTCTAACTTAAAAGTAACTTTTAAGTTAAAAATAAGTTGGCAAAAAAAAAAGTTAACTTATGAATTAGAGTTCAATTAATTTTTATTGTTCAAAAAACAGAAACAAAAAGTAAAATAAAACATTATAGCAATTTCTAAATCAGTGAGGCAAACTTGAATTATTTTAACTTTTACCCCTATATTATTACTTATAATGAATACTTACGAAATTAAATTAAATTTTAAAATACAAAATTAACCCTTTCAAACTAATATGATTTTGCAAAATACTGTCTGATATTCATTTATTTTAGATATAATTTCACTCTCACTTAAATCCGTTGTTTTTATTTTCTTTTCAAATAAAAAAAATATAGAAATTTATTACGTTATTCAATTATTTGTATAAACAAATGTTAACTGCTACTATTTTCTTAGAATGTTAGCAGGAGGGATTTAAAATTTTAAATCCCTGTACATATTTAAATTTTATTAAATATAATTTAAATTAATTACCAAATATATTAATATAAGTTAAAATTTTCATTAAAACTACTTTAAGGATGATCTTTAATTAATTAACAATCCTATACCTAATATGTCTAAATTTAAAATGGGAAATCCAAATTAAGTTGAAATATAATAAAAATATTATCAAATAAATATGGATCATTATAAATTTGTCTTAGATAAAATATTATCTTAAAAAGAAAATTTAAATTTTATATTATTATAGGACAAGTCTTTAAACTTAAGTTTAAAGTTTAATTAGATTGAATTATTTTTATTTTATCATTAAATTTTTTTAATACATTTATTTTTAGAATTTAATTGGTATATATCATCAGTGTAAAGATTTTTTATACTGATATTCAATCATAATTTTTTATTTATGATAAATTTATTGATTTTACAAAATTTTTATTTTTAATCATTTTTTAAATATTATTGTGTAACTTTACAAAACTTTGAAACCTCACCACATTAATTATCAGCAGAAAATGCCAAGTTTTGCTACATTGCAGAATCCTTGTAATTCAATTGCTTTGATCTTGTTACAATCAATAGTAGTCTAGGCTATGCTCTAAGCCTAGCCCTAAAGGCTATGTTAGCCTAATTTATTTTTTTTTAGTTTTTACCTACTTTTGTCAAGTACGTACCTAAACTTAGGGTAGGGCTAACTAAGGCATCCTCTATTCTACTTTTCATTGCTATGAATAACCTAAAATTCTAAATTCTAATGCTAGTGTCTTGTAATATCTAACATATATTTATTATTAGTTAAGATTTATTAAAGTAACTAATTTGCGTACAATTTATTCTTTATATAATCAATTATAAAGTATTTTAAAAAAATGTCACAGTTTCCTCTTAATACTCAGTAAAGAGGTTTAATTGGTATATAATATAAAAAAATTTAGACTAATATTCAATCACAACCTTTTATTTATGTTATATTTGTTAATTTTACTCATAACTACTTTAAAAGATATATAAATGAATAATTGAATGTCAGTATAAAAATCTATATTAACTGTGTCTACCGATTAAACTCTTTAGTAAATTATTATATTATTTCATGAAGTCTATATTTGTTTTATTTGGATGTTGATAAATAAACATACATTTTAGTATTGATTTATGATTAAAAATTAGTTTAAAATTAATTCTTTCGAAATATATTTTATCTAACACTTCGTGTAGTGTAATTATGTAAATGTCCTTGGATTAAAAAAAAAAAATAGAAAGAAGAAAGAGACTAAAATGTAGTGTGTCCACACTTCATAACATAAAATGGTAGGGGAAAAATTGGCATTCAATGAATTGAGTGTTGATGGTCCATTCATCTCTCATTTATTTTCTCCAATTGTCTATTTTTATTTTGAGAGGCTTTAATCTCATAAATGGAAACTGTTTTTTATTTTTTACAGCATAATGGAAACTATTCTTAATTGTTTTAAAGAATGTAACTAAAAGACAATCGTTAATTATTTTTTTTAGCCATCACACAGAAGGAATATATAAAAATATATTAATAAAATGTTTCTAAATATTAAAAAGTTTTAGTGTAATATATAAAAATTTTTAATTAATATACATTATTCAAAAAGTTTTACAATTATGTTTGTTAAATTTTTTTTATTAATACTTTAAAAAAACCATATAAATAAAGAGTTATAATTTATGGGAACTATATGTAATAATTTCAATCATAACATATTTTCTTTAGTTTCTTTTTTCTGGGAACCAAACTCATTTGTATTCTGTATTTTCAATAACTTTATTTTATTTTATTTAATAATTTTATTTGAAATATGTTTCATTTAATAGGGGCTAAACTTATATCAATTTTCAATGAAAAATATTTTAAAAAATCATTTAATTAAAATTGATACAATTTAATGAATTTAATTAATTTCAATGAAATATTTTTAAAAAATCATTTAATTAAAATTGATATAATTTAATTAATTTTCTTAATAAGTGTGCATTCAATTTATTTTTTTAATTAAATTTTATAAAAGAGATTTGAAAATATATTTTTATTTTTATCATATGTACTTTTAAATTAGAAAACAGGTGATGCACAAATAATTATATACCATCTTTAGCATTTTAATGTTAATTATCTTAAAGATCATACAAATAATATGCTTTATAATCAATCAATAGTATAAATATATTTTATAGTATTACATCTTGGATATTGAACTCTCTTTAAATTGTTATATTTAGACTTAATTAATTGTAATTAATTTATATTATAAAAACTTAACACTGAAAATGTATTAATAAATAAACTATTGTTTAAATATGTTGTCCGAACCTGGAGTGAAATAGTTAATGTGTATAATAAACGATTTTTACAATAACAATTCTTTATTGATATAATTAACATTAAAATATTAATCAAAAAGTTAGGAATGTTAGTATAAAAATTTTCACATTCACCATAGAGAAGTCTTTTTCATGAAAGAATGTTGATAGAGATATTTGCTTAGCTTCACATATAAGTGGAATATAAAAAAAAGTTTAACACTTATATATTGGTATAAAAAGTTTTACATTAATTGTTAATTATAATTTTTCATTTACATTATTTTTAAATTATTAATATTAAAGTAAAAAAATTACTATATATAAAGAATATATTGTGATTAATTGTTAATGTAAAATTTATTGTAAAACTTACTTTAACAATATATAATTATTTTTCTCAATAAAAAAATTATTGTCCCATTTATCCATTTTATGTAAATGAATTGTCATTTGTCATCACTACTTAGTAGAGAAAAAATTTAACCATACAATATGTAAGAGTTATAAGGAAAAAATAATTTATTAGTACACGTAAATTGTTTTTACTTTTGATCTTGAATTGTATTTAAGTATAATTCTTATTAAAAAGGGTTAGCAAGATAATAAATTATTATTTTTGGTTTTTTCTTATAACAATGATTATTAAATTATTAAATTGGTTCCTTTCATCGAAAATCCGATCAAAAACCAAAAATAAAAATAACAATTTCATCTCAAAATTAACCGATAATATGGTAATTAAATAAATTAAAGAATATAAGTATTTGACATACATAAAATTAAGTTAAATAAAATTAATTAACAATTTTATCCCAAAATACCAAAGTGTTTAACATATACTAAATTAACAAAATTCACAAGCATAATTCACTTAAATCTTTACTAAATAAAGTCATGTATAAATAGGAGTTATAAGATTGATCTAGTGGGTAAAGTCTACATTTGAGGAGAATAGAAAGGGAAACGTTATAGGTTTGAATCTCTTCACTAATAAAAATAATACATTAACAACTAATATTTATTTATAAAAAAAAATCATGTATAAATAATTAGTTTGCATGGTTTGGTGAGCCGATTCTACACCTTCCTTTTTTATCATTAAATTTTAATACATCATTACAAAAAAAAATTATTCTTTAATGACAAAAGATGGAGATGGAGAGTCCAAAACGTAAGAGAGAAAATAGTTATTAATCACTTCTAAAATTCTCTTCTCATAGTTCAATAACAAGAAACATAAAATATTCATAATCTTTAATGAGGAAACAAGAAAAAAATTAATTTTATAAAAATTATAAAATGGACTACTCATTTTTTCTAAATTAGCTTATAAAAATTATCGAAAGTAAATTCTACATTAAAATAAAAGAAGGATTACATTCTAACAATCTACTGCATATTGAAATTTTCTACATCAATAAATATTTTTAAATTTAAAATAATTTTCACGACATACATAGAAACTAAGTAACTAATGTGTATTTTTGTTGTTGTGGACATCATACATAAATTTCAACTTACATTGCACTTAATAATTAAGTGGTAATGCAACTATTCAAGCAAAAAAAATAAAAATGTTTCACTGATATTATTGAATAAAGATTAACAATTTTTTACATCTCAACAATACAAACACTTCATTAACAATTTAAACTTTTTTATCACATCGTATCATCACTTTTTTAAAAAAGAAATACTCTTAATTGCATTTATATAAGAGAAAAGAAACTCATGACCACTAGGATGAGATTACATGATACTTACTATATAATGAAGACACAATTTGTTTATTGTTGTACAAAACTCAATCAATTAATACTCGGTTAGGAATCAATGAAGACTAAGTTTGTTTATTGTTGTACAAACTCGATCGATTAATACTACTGAGTTGGGAATTAATGAAGACATAATTTGTTTGTTATTGTACAAAAACTCGATCGATTAATAGAGTTAGGAATCAATATAACCTTTCATTCATTTGGGTGATCAACTACACTTTCTCTGTTTAATATATTATATCGTTTTAATTTTTTTTCTTCTTTTATCTATGTTTATGTAACATAGGAGGTAGCACTTCTTGTGCATGCTCGTCCTAACTATTACATTATTAATAAAATTTGTTGGTTAATAAAAAAAAACCTATGTTTTTTATATATTAACTTTTCAAAAAAAAAATTCATTTTGGTATACAAAATTTACAAACATTATTTTGTTTGAAAACATTTGAGAAAAAATATATCTCGCAGTAATTTTCAAAAAACAATATAAAGAGCAATTGTTTATATTTTACCATTAACAAGTGTAATGCAAATTAAACATCCTAAAGATGAATTTTGGATTCCGTAAACTATTATTTTGTGGTCCTTCTCTATGTCAACAAGTGAGAAACTTGTCTCCTTTAACGGTATTGCCTTCACTCCAATAAATCTTTACTCTAATGAAATCAATAGTTTGCTAGCATCTCTTAAACATATACATTACATTTAACAGATTAACTGGTTGGTATATATTGTCAGTGTATTTTTACATTGATATTTAATTATGACTTTTTATTTATGTAATTTTTAAAATAGTAATAAATAAAGACAACAAATTTACCATAAATAAATGGTTGTGATTGAATGTCAATGTAAAAATCTTTAAATTGACAATGAATATCAGTTAAACTCTAGATTTAACTCGTCTAAGAGTTCGCTTCTGCCAAATAGAAGAGTAAATTACCGTTTGGATAATAATATTTTTTCTAAAACATTTTTTACCACAAAAATTTAAGAGGAGCGATCAGATAAATTGTTCTGGATGAAAAAAAAAATGTTGGAGGAAAGATCCACTAAATTAACTGTATATCACTTGTAAATACTATCCATCAATACAATCGTATCAAAAACAAAAACTTACCAACCAAGTATATATTAATTTGTGTATATTAAAAAAAAGTTTAATTACATTGTAGGTTATCTATAGTAAAATCACGAAATTGTGCCTCCCAATTTTTAAAATTATTAATTTGTGTATATTCATGACTGAATTGAAGTCAATTGTTTTTTGGTAGGCCTGAATTGATGTCAATTGTTTAAATGTCAAGCATTAGTTGACATGTTACAATAACTTAATTAACTGTTACGATATGATTTACAAGTGATTTAAATTAATTATAATTATTTTTTACCATTCAAATTGTCTTTAATTACACACTTATGATATACCATATTGTTAAATAATTATCAATTATTTCTGACTATCAGACAACATTTATTACTTAATCCTCAACACTAAATATATTAAAAAATTTTAAATTGAATATCCAATATCATAATTTAAAAAAAGAAAAATAAATAAAAATTAGAAAAAGATATACCCAAAAAGTGTAATCAAGCCTAAAAAATCACAAATTAAAATATTTTTTTAAAGAAAAAGTGATTCATTTTTGGAATTTGGACTGAGCTAGATACAGTATTATTATAAGGTGCAGTGAGTAGGTAGTAAGTAGCTATGGCAGATTTGCAGTAAAGAAAGGGAAGGTACCATATAGTAGAGTTTCACTTTCACATGCATTGGGTACAAAGGTGCCTATACAATTCACCTAAACCTATCAAATGCTATATATGTTGCTGCCTAACCCTACATATATGAGACTGCCCTAACAAGTTACACTAGCTACATTTTTATCACCTTAATAATCCTTTCAATCTTATAAGTAAATTGCATCAAGTAATACTACATATATATTTATTGTGAAAAAGGTCATGTGATTAGTCTGGTTAAGAAAGTGAGTTAATAGGTTAGAAGTCGAACTGGTTAGTCTAATTTAATCCGTTTTTTATAAAAAAATTAAAATTATATGTATATAAAAATATAAATCGTAATTCTCATTTTTTAGTTTCATAAGTTGCATAAAAAATAAAAACAAAATAAAATAATGATATCATTTCTACTTAAAAAAAAGAAGTTCAAGCTCAAATTAGCTAGGGTCAACCCAATTCGGGTCACCGGTTTTTACTTGAATCAACCGGTTCAAAACAAGTAACTGCATATGCAGACTGTTGGAAAAACTGACCTAGTAATATAATTGTATCCCGATCCAACCGATCTGAACAAATTTTTATATCTATGATATCATATTTGAATACTACTTATCTTAATTCGGGATTATAGAACAATTTTTGGGTGTACACCCAAGATTTTCAGTGTTGTTGTTACTAGCGTGTATTAATATTATGGTAAAAAAAATATAATTTGAAATTATTTTATATTATATGTAAGGTTTAAATATATTTCATTCTATAAACATTCAATTTTTTCTCTCCAATATTTTTTTTAAAGTTTTGATACTTAATAATTTTTTAGTTTTTTATCTGTCTTTTTTTTATTTTTGCTAAACAGTTATTTGCACATTAAATTTTTAAAAATAATTTGTCACAACTTTAAATGCCACTGCTACTAATTTATTTATTGGTTTACATAAATTTTTTTTTTATCTTAAAGTTTCACAAAAAATCAGTTTTGGTTCTTCAAATTCAAAAATATTTTTTAAGCCTCTGAAATTAATTTATTTTTTGTATTAATGTTGTCCGTTTATAAATTCTAATGTACTTGGATGTGATAGATGTGAAATTGAAGATGATGGTAGAGGTTAAGATTGAGGAGGAGACTAATTCATGAGTACAAAAGTATGTTTTCTATAACTAATTTTTAACAGCGTTAATTAGAGAATAAAGAATAAAAGTGAATCAAGGACTAAAAGAAACATTTTTTATTTTTAAGGATTAAAAGTTATTTTTTATGAAACTTTAGGGATAAAAAAATTATTTAAACCTTATTTATTTATAATTTCAAATTACAATGTTTTATACTTAAAATCGTAAAAAAAAATTATATATTGGAATAAAATAAATTATTTATCTTACAAAACTCTGATAAAATGCAAGTGATATGCAATTCACATGACTTGAAGCTCAATCAATAAAAAAATCAAACTAAATCTATCAAATATATATGTGATAATAAATATCAATAAAAAAAATCATCATTAGTTTAGTGAAAATATATAATCACGAAGACTACAAATAATATTTTTTTATCGAGGACAAAAAATTTAAAAAAATGGAGATAAAACAAAATTCTATCGTATTTAAAAAAAAATATTTCAACCCATATTTAATTATGATTTGTGATATTATTAAACTTTTCACCACCAGTAATTATTAGGTTAATTTTATTTTTATCTTTAATTATTTTGTAAAATTCACTTGTAGTTGTTAAACATTTGTTAATCATTCTAGCTCCCTAAGGTTAATTTATGGTGTAATACTAATATTGATAGTATAATAATTTATCTTCAATTTTTTTAAGATTGAGTGGGAGAATGTAGTTTTCGAGATGCGTATCCTCGATTATATGGGTTTGCGTTAGATGAATTCGTCACAATAGCCTAGAAGCAAGAAGGTGAGTTAGGTTGGAGTTGGATCTTGAGAAGAAAACTATTTACATGGGAAGGAATTGGTAGAGGAGATAGGGAAGAAGATTGAATCTATGTCAATATATTAAATGAAGTCCCGGATGGATAGTGTAGACTTTGGATTCACCAGGCTTCTACTTTGTGTCTTTGGTCTACAAGTATTTATCTAGAGAGTTGGTAACGGAAATTGATGCCTTCAGCAAACAAATACGGGTTAAAGGAGTCCCTCCAAAGGTTCAAATTCTGACTTGGCGACTAGGTCTGGATAGATTACAAATAGGGAGAAATTCGTTGAAAAGAAACATTCTACAAGCAGAGGAAGACATTTCTAGGGCATATAGATCATCAGGGGAGTCGAGCGCACATTTATTTGTAAATTGAGAAAATTCCCACTGAGTTTGGCAAGCACTTTGTAGCTGGTAGGGGTTTCCATGGTGCTTCCTAGAGATGTCAAAGGTCACTATTTCTATTTTATGGGGCTCGTAGCATGTCACAAGAATTGGCAAGAAACATGATCTTTTGTTTGGTTCGCTGAAATCTAGCAAATTTGGAAAACAAGAAATGCAATATGGTTTTAAAAGATGGAGACATACAAGAAATCATTCAAATAACGTAACTTAACACTTGAAAGTGGTATCATACAACTAATCTCACATCCTACACTTATGCAGAATGGGTGATGAATCTTATTTCTTGTGTTTGATTGCTAGGGCTTCGCTATTATACTTACATAGACCTCATGGGTGCACTTATTGTTTTTTGTGTCTCAGGAGTTCTCTTCTAGGTATTCACACTTATATTTTTGTAATTTGCAAGCAAGGAAGACACCTCTTTGTTTTCTATCAGTATTAATATATTGGTTGGCTTATAAAAACAAATTCAATAATTGGTTAATCTCATCTATTTTTCTTTCCACTAAAAAATACACACAAAAAAAATATATAAAGAAATATATAAATAATGTTAAAGTTTTTCTAAGTTATCATTTAATTATAATTACCACAGATGGTAAAATTGTTACTTTTATAATAATTAATTTAAAATATATGTTTAGTATTTTTATAAAAATATTTATATTACATTTTATGAAAATTAAAGTCTAATCATAACAATATTAGTGTAGTGATCGACATTGTATTTTGAAAGGATAGTGATCTAATCAATATTAACTAATTATTAGGTCATAACTTTAAGTTTTAAGTATAAAAAAAAGTTCATTGATATTTCATAAAACTATTCAATTCATTTATTTATTTGAGTTCACTGTAAATTACCTTATGTAGGGTTCAATCATATAAACTTAATTGCACAACCAATCATATAACTTTTTAGACCAATTGGAATTGAGTTTTATAATCATGGATTTGGATTCGGACTCTAAGTAACTGCACAATTAAGAATGCTAACAAATTGAACTACTTTTCATGTGGGTGTTAATTAGAGAGAAGAGAATTAAGAAAGTTTATGTCTCCTCAACAAAGACATTCACATTAAAATTGATTTTTTAGGGACACATTAAATTAAAAATTAAAAATAGCATATTTTTATTGTTTGATTAAAATTCGAGCAGTGTTAATAGCATACTTTTTAGTATTGATTATTGATTAAAAGCTATAAAATTATAAATAAACTTGATTAAATTAAAATTAAACTTTTGTAGTTTTGAAATTAACAAATTTTAATCATAATAGAAAGTAAATTCAAAAGAATACATTGTTAATTTATATTTTTAAAAAATTAACCGATTTTTAAAAATTCATTAAGGTTAAAAATCTGAATTGGTAATTAGTAAAAGAAAAAATTAATAATCCTAACGTGAGTTACCAATAACCATAACTTTTTTTTTTTTAGTTTTATAGTAAGAAAGAAAAAATGTTGGTTGACCTCTTCTAGCCACTCAAAAGTCATAATAATATATATAAGACAAAACCAGCTAGGTTATTATTCTAGACATACTTGTTGCATTATTTTCTAATTAAATTTAAAATTTTCATAATTATGATAAAGATCACAAAAATTTGTACTCAATAACTAGAAGTAAATACCTATAAAAAATAAAATAATTTGAGTTTTTATTAAATTATAAATAATTCATTTATTTTTATCTTTCTACATTTCAAAGCCTTATAATAACACTTTTCAAATTTTATATTAACATATTTTTCATGTATAGTTAAAAATTAAAAAATATTTATATAATTATAGGAAGCTTCATGAATTATTATTGCAATTTGTTTAAAAAATGTCAAATAAAATTTTGATTTTTAATTCAAAATAATATCCAAAACACATAAAAATTGTATTTAAATATATAACACCATGGACAAAGAGAATAATCAAAGTTAAAATAAGAAAGGATCCCTCATATTTTATTTTATTTGTTAGCAAAAATGATCCCTCATTGCCCTACATCATCATCAAAGAGTTGGCCAAAATGCATGAAAGAGGGGGCCAAGTAAAATTGTGGTGGCTTATAGGCATTAGTGGATATATACGGCTATATTTGTTTCCATTAAGACCAATCTATGAGGCACTTAGGGTTAGGCTATGATCATGACCTACATAGACACACTCTCTAGGTCTATGACCCCATCATAGCCATAGCCTCTGCCCCATTTGGACCCCCCTTTGCCTACCCTTTTGCATTTTTGTTTTTTTAACACTATTACCATTATTATGATAGTGAAGATTGATCTTAGTCTTTGTAGCTTTGCTTACTCAACCTGCTAACTATGTCCCCAAATTTAATGACATGTAATTAAAACTCTTCAGTCTTACACTGTAGATGAGTTGAATTCCTTGTATATGTATGTTGTTTTAAACTCATTTTGTTAAATGTTTAACATCTAGTTTTGTTTGTCTTATTGAATATTAGGATTGTTAAATGTTATGGGTATAAAATATTCATCTATTTTTGTTTATTATTAATCTTGTTAAAAAATTTAATGACTATTTTTAGTAGAATTCTTTTTTTCAATATTTATATTTTCTCTATACACAAAATTCACAATTAAAACTTTATTTAAAGGTATCAATTCAGTATAATTGGTATCAACAAATAATTAATGAATTTAATTGATATACATTGTCAGTGAAATGATTTTTTATTTATGTGATTTTTAAAATAGTAAGAAATAAAATAAAAATATTTATACTGACAATGTTTACCAATTAAATTGATAGTTAATAATGAACAATACATCTTAATCATGTTTGATTTTGATTATATAATGTGTTTAATAGGCATATGTTATTTTTAAAGTCATTTGCAAAATGTGAAAGTCAAATTTGCTTATTGATCTTAATGAATAATACTGTTTAATCACCTGTTGATTTTGATTATATAAGGGGTTTAATGGGTGTATATATTATTATTATCAATTTTTTTATACTGTTAACTAATAAAAAAATTATTTCAATACAATTATTGTGAAAATTGAAAACTTCACAGATATATTACCGTTTGTAATGAGATAGATAACAACGTAAAAATTTATATTATTTATTTATATACAAATATGTTAAGTCTAAAATTTAAAAGTTTAATATTGAAAACTTCGTAAATGATTTATCTCTATTTATGTAAACCCTTTATTACGTGATGTGATATGTAAAGCCTTTATTACCATTAACTCAATTTTAAGAAAGTGAAATTGAAAGTAAACCAATAAAATTCAAAACATAATGGCACGTTACAAATTAAATTTCATATGAAATTAATTATGCTTCTTAAAAAGTTTCGTATATAAAATTAATAAAAAACATGCCTAACTTTTTAAATAAACATGAATGCAAAATTGAATAAGAAAAACATATTTTAGGGGAAATTTAAAGAAGATTCAATCCCAGAAGTGGAATTCAATTTGCAATTATGTTAAAATTTAGAATAAATTTAAGTTAACTGTGATACGTAAACACAGACTGACACACGTCTTTAATTTTCCCAACAATAATTCCAAAAGCTAGTACTCCGTACATTATTTTGCAGTAATGCTATATTATATATTGAATAAAATAAAAAATAAAAAAATTATTAATTAGTAAAGAAGAAGATTAATAAAAACATTATAATACAGTTTTAAAATATTTTTTAGTCTAATAAATAAAATGGAATTAATTATAGTATAGTATGGATGATGTGAGTAATAAGAATCTTAAAATAGAAAAAGCAAACTGTTCCCATATTGCTGTATTTTTTAAAATATTAATAAAAATAAATTTAAAAACATTTTGGTCTTTAATAAAAAGCAAATTGTTCCCATCTTTTTACATTTAACCATTTTTTAAGTTTTGGTTATTTGAATTTTTTTTTGTTTGAATTTAGTTGCTATCAACAAATAATGTTGTTTTTAGTTCTTAGTTTTAAAAAAACATCATTATTCCTATTGTTAATCATTAGGGTGATTGCCACTAAAGTATTGTCTATTTTAGAGGTTGATGCTCTATCACAATTTTATGCTAAATAGGCATCTCAGGGTTAAGAGAGAAGAGTGTTTATAAACAATTTTAGGTCTCGATTTTTAAGCAATATGAGGCTTTGGGTGTATACCGGAACAAGCCTCCCAGTCGTGGCTAAGGGGGCGTGAGAGTGAAGACTAGGCTCCACGGTGGACGTCAACTATTCCTGCACACGCTGAGGGAGTCTTTTTCCTTAATGTTCTAAGCTTCTAATCCAACAGTTCCTCCAAACAAATATAAATAGGTAGCTGCAAAAGTTCGACCCCAATATGTCTAAATAAAGTAATATAATATTTCAATGGTAAAATTTGTACATATGCTTTATTTATAGTATTTATATTTTTGGATTTGAGTTTATATAATTAGGATTTAAATTTTATCTTAAAAAGATAGTTTTTTACTTTAGATGAAATGTTAGACCATATTAAGAGTATATCTAACGTAATATATATTTAAAATGGGTGTTTATCCGGTTCCGGGTGAATTCAATCCAGGATGGTTCCTCCCATATATAGCAATAGAAAAATATATATTTCATGATGAATTATAATATATAAAAGAAAAAATATCTAAATTACATAATGCTAATATCATAATAAAAAAATAGTTTCTATTGTTTATATATTTTCATGGATTTAAATTTTATCGTTGTCATTATATAAACTATTTTTTCATACAATTAATTATTTATTTATATAAATAAGAACACTAAAACTTATTTATTTGTGACAACACCGTAAAATTTAACATGTTATTTCAGGATAAATTATATTTTTAATATTTTATCTCTTTGAATCAGTTTCTTTTAGTCGTATGTTTCGAATAGTTATAACATCAAATTGACGTGATAACTCACTCTTACTTATGGTTAATGTTTTTTCATAAAAGATGAAATAAAACTAAATAAAAGTATTTAAAGGATTAAATTGAAAAAACTTATTTACATACCAAATTTTAAAAAAAAAAAAAACCTATTTTTTGAAAAAAAAAAGTTTATTAAACCATAAAAATATTATTACTCGGATATCTTGTGTTTTACCATGTTAATTTTTATATATTTTGCTTTCCTGTTTTTACTTTATAATATTATTATTTGGCTTATAAAAAAATTAAAATATTAATTTTGATAATATTTTCAAAACATATCTTGTTAAACAATTTTCTAGATTTTTTTTTTTTTTGCATAAAAACAAATCTCTGATCACGGGCTTTTGTTTTTGCAGTATTATTTCCTTGTTGAGTTTCCAACAAATCAGAAGGCAATAATGATAACCCAGTGCATGAGCAATGAATTCAGAACTAAAAACATGTAAGACACTGTGAACAAGTTTAACTACACTTGCAGGCACCACAAAATTCCACCTATAATTACCACCCTTTACCAATCCAAGAATCTGTTAAGTGGAGTTTCAGTGTCAGAACAAAAACCTGTAGCAGCTATGTCTTTTAGCACCAAAACAAAAACAAAAAATAAACCTCTCTTTTCTCAGTCCTAAACTACACATTCACCATATGACCATCATCATTTTCACTCACTACACCAAGTTTTCCATCAAAGAATATCTCAATCTCGCATTCTTCCTATAAAATCTCCACATCCAACTCCAACATCACCCCAAAAGCTTAATTATACATTAACATTCAACACCTTTTCTTTTCATACTTCAAAAAAAATAAACTAGACCCTCTAAAATCCAAGCCTCAAGAGTGTTTGAAGCCTTGTTCCAATGAACATGTTAGGCCTTAGAGACCTAGTTCTCATAGCTCCAACCCCTTCTCCACTTCACCACCACCAACACCAGCACCAACCCATTTCAGCAGAACACCATTCCAACCTCCCTTTGCCTTCTCCAGCATCTCTCAGTGTTGGTCTTGGCATTTTTCCTCTCCTAACTGTGCCACACACCAATGATGTTCATGTTCAGGTTCAAGACTGTGCCAACACCACCACCACCACCAACAACAACAACCACCACCACCCCAACTATTGGAACCTCAAGATGTGTGGTGGAACTGAAGTGAATTCAACTAGAAAAGGTGTCATGAACATGGAGGATGAGGGGAGCAATAAGCATGTGATGGAGAGTGAAGAAAGTGGTGGTGAGTTTAGGGTGTGTCAGGATTGTGGCAATAGGGCCAAGAGAGATTGCAGCTTCAGAAGGTGTAGGACTTGTTGCAAGGGACGCGGCTTTGATTGCAACACTCACGTGAAGAGCACATGGGTCCCTGCATCACTAAGACGTGGTGTTATTGGTGGTGGTGATGGCAATGACAATGGTGATGGAGATTTTGATGGTGGTGCTTCTAAGAGGCTAAGAACTTTGGGGTCGTCAAAGAATGTTGCTGCTACCTCTCATAGTTCCACTTCCAATGCTACCCCAACAAAGAGCTTTAGCTTGGAAACCAGCTCTTGTCAACAAGGTGATTTCATTTTCTCTTTGAATTCTTGTCTCTTGTAAGATGTTTGGGACGTCTTTTATCAAATAGTTTTAAAAAATTTTAAGATTTTATGTTGTGATCACAGTTGCAGTTTCATTATAATTGTTGATATTATAAAAACATGATTGATGTGATCACAATTGCAGTGTCATCATAATTCTTGATATTACCAAAAATTGTGGACAATTGTGACTGAAGTTGTTGCAATCGTAATTGCTGAGACTACTAAATCTTGATATTGAAAAACTTCTTTATAAATTTGATTATAAAGCTAGTCACTCAAGTTAGAAATGGATAGTGATTAATTTTTCTAGTACTTGTTAAAGTAAGTTCATAAAAAAACATAAATTCTTTCTTTCTTTGGAACAACTCTAATAATCTATGGTAAAAATTTGGACTTAATTGGATGAGTAAGTGATTTTCTTAAATTGCAGATGCTGGTTTCAAGCAATCTTTGCCAAGGCATGTGCGTGCACCTGCTGTTTTTAGGTGTCATAGAGTGTCTGCTATTGGGAGTGGTGAAGATGAGATTGCATACATGGCCACGGTTAATATTAGTGGCCATGTGTTTAAGGGGTTTCTGTATGATCATGGTGCTTATGCCAAAAGTGATGTGCCTAGTGTTTCAGAACTGCAATTGGGAAGCAAGGGAAGTGGAAAGAATAATGGAGAATGTTCTCCTGCAATAGGGGTTTCAGCTAGTGTTTACCCTGCATCTGTTTGCTGAGACTGCTTAAAAGGTACAAAATCGACCTCCCTTACTTTAACCAACATTTAGCAGCCCTTTGCTATACTATTAAAATAATGGCTTCATATTTGAGCAACTTAAACTACAAAAACTCAAAAAGGGTACAATCTGATTTAGCCCTCAAAAAAATTTTCTGTTAAAACTGATTCAGTTTTTAGACTTTAAAAACAATGATTTGCTTCTTGTTTTCAACTTGAAGAGAGACAAAATTCACCAACTATAAAGAATTTATACGAAGTCCAATTTTACCTGAAAATTTTGAGGGACTTAAAAGTTAACATTTTTTACCCCAACAAAAATAACTCTAAATTTTATGAGCTGATTCATGGTTTGTCTGTTAATTAGTTAAAAAGTTCACGCTGCTGGTTTGTACTAAACAAAAGCTTAGAAAATTCTTGTCTCATTGCTTTAGTAACACGGTGATAATTTTTCATCAATGAATTGAGCTATTGGTAGAAGAGTAATCATGATAACAAAAAGAAAAAAGGGACAAAGAATGAAATAGAATTTAGCAAGCTGTCTCTTGATACTGTAGTGGTTACCCTGTATGAGTGACCTAGAAAAGAAGGTTAAAAGAACAGTGCACTTTGCATCTAAATTATCATTACTTTTATGCATTGGTTAATTTCATATGGAAGGTATTATGTACCGTGTACGGGGGGGTTGTTTCAAGAGGGGTAGTGACTTTAAAAAATGTCACTTTCAATCAAAGGACAATTAGACAAAGAATGCACGTACACTTTTTAATGTGCATTGAGAGTGTGTTACGTTTCCACTACCACATTATCATCATCTGTGTTACACTCAATGCGTGTAAATTGTGATTGAGCAAGATTCAACTTTGTCTACATATGTATTATCTCACATCTAGCAATCCACATCCACTTTTATTTTGATGCCCTTTTCCTTTTGAGTTTTGACTTTGTTTTGACCACAGCACATGATATCTTATCTCCATTTCTTTTCACTCAAAACATCTAACATAAGAACTAGCAAAGCTCTATTTTAGAGAATTATTTTTATACTTAGTTAAAAATTAATTTATTGAAAATCATTAACTTTAGTTATTCCTCATATTTTTTTTCTGGTTTAACTGTAGAACTGAGGATTTTAAAAAATAATTTAACTAATTATAGGGAGAATCTTTAAAAGAGAATTTTTTACTGTTTTTGTAGTACTTCATGAGTGTATTTATCTATTTTTTTAATATATAATTGTTATATAATAATATATTTGATATAATAAATATTTTTAATTTCATATTAAATGTCCACGAAACACAGTAGAAAAACCTCTTCTAATATGGTTGAAAATATAACATCATCTCATACCAAAAGTGAAGTCTAATCACAATGTGTACTCAGGCCTTTCAAAGTTGTTTACTTATTGCTTTTACTTTGTCTTTTGTTTCCATTTTTCTGGTTCATGGATATAGGTATGGCCATATATAGTTTATGCAAATGAATAGATTAAATGCTTTTATAACATCTCACTATCTTTTTACTACATAAATAAAGTACTGAATCTTTTTATGTTTTCAAGACAATTTTTTTTTATAAAATATTAAAAGAATTAGTATGAGGCTATTATGAAAAACAAAATGTAACATTACTTTGCTTGCTTCCCTTTTATCCTTTGCAGCACTATTTTCTAAAGGTACAAGGACATTTTCTATAGAATGTCACATCTAGTAGATATAATAATTTCCTTTTGACCATTCATAGCTACAATCCAATAACTAGCAACACCACTATTATATATAATTCTTTTATTTTTTCATTCTCAGCCTTTCACATTAGACATCTTACCTGGTGCTGATAAAGGCAGCCACCAATTTAGTGGAAATTTTTAGGTTCACCTGCATTTGAACTTTGAGTAGACTTCAATTTCCAATCATGACACACTGTATTTTTGGTCTATGTTGAGTGCCAAAATTTTCATTTCCACCATCTCTTTCAGCCTTCCAATGTCAAGTGTCAACCCCACTTCTGTGTTGCTTGTTTCACTTTCTTGCATACAAAGATTTCCCCTGGTTATTAAATCTTCCCATTTTGCATCTAAAATTATTGGAGGACAACCTTGTACTCATTTTAATTGCTTAATTTAGCAACCGATCATGTCTTGACATCATTCTTGTCCATGTTTCCTATTGCTGTGAGAGTGAAATGCCTTGAAAAGAAAACAAGAGTAGAGACTCAATAAAGTGAAAATTAAGGATGTGATAGAAAGTTAACATAGAAGTCGAGAATCATGGAATAAGAGTATGAAAAAGACCATTAGTGACATCAATTGTTATATATTGCTATGTCATTTCTTCAGTTACTTTATTCCTCTTATTTGGAGCCAAACTTTGCATCCTTGTGTGATTTGGGTCAGCCTCAAATAATGCATGGTGCAGCTTTTTTCTTCACTAGGAGAATTTTTAGTAAATGATAGAAACACCCTTTCAAAATATATCTTCACTCTTTTTTTATTTTTCTACTCTATTTTCTTTTTCAATTTAAAAATATTACATTACCATTCTTTATATATTTAAAAACATTATTTTAACACATTTCTTGAATCTTTCACTAACATCTTCCAGAGTGTAAAAATAAAGTTAAAAAAAGCAAAAATTTATGATAATTACACAAAATTTTAGAGGAGGCGTTATAATTTTTTCTTAATTTACTAAATCTTGATTTGCCAATGACAGATCATGGATCGGTGCTGTGACATTATGAAAGCAGTTCGTTCAGGGAAGACTGACAATATATGCTCTTCTGTTATTATGTAAATCTTCTCTTCTACAGAATGTTTATGTATATTTATACATAGGGGAACCTAGTTTCAATTTCTTGCATCAGAATAGAGACATTATTGATGTTGCGGAACTTTATATTCTGTGCTTAATCAAAGTTCTATTTGATCTCAATATTCTTAATAGTACAATTGTTTCAAAATTATAATATTATATTTTTAGGAATATATTGTTTTTTCTAACATGTATAGTTAACATTTAGTAATTTTGAAAAATTGAAATTTACCTAAGAATAAAAAAAATAAAAGTGGTAGAAAAAAAATGTAAAAAATAAGTGCAAATAGATGGCTATATTATAGAAGAAAGAACAAATCATAGTAATACTTCATCAAGATTCATGAAATTATATAAAAGTTATATTACTTTCTTCTCTCCTAATGGGGTTAATGTAAGATTCAAGGGGATGTAAATATTGTTTTAAAAAATAAAGTGATTATTTTAAATGAAAGTTAATTTAAGAAAATTAAAGAAAATATGTAAGATTGTTAATTTTTCATCATGGGAATATAAAAATATGGATATTTTTGGGAATATAAAGTCTTTTAGTGTAAATGTCTTTTACAATTCATTTATTATAATTTTTTATTTATAATAAAATTATTAACTTTATCGATTAATACTTTAAAAATTATATAAAACTTTTTCTACTGTTATAGCATGAACGGAAAGACCATTTGAACTTCGAAACTTCTGATTTCTGAAAGGGCAAGAAAAATGATTCTTAGCTCGTTGAGAATATATGGTCCAAATAGGACAATAACTAAAGTCGTTAATAATCCAAAACAATGTCATTAGGCAAGAGAAATTCAATGAATGAGGCAAGATTAGGTCTAAAGTAAAAATAAAGATGATGCAAAACATTGATGTGTCATATTCAATGACGTGAAGCCTTTAACTCTTCATCAATTTTTATATACACGCGTACAAGGAAGTTGATTACTCTAAGATAAAGATGTTTAAAATTTTAATAAATTCTTAATTTCTTAATTGTAACTTTCTTAAGTGCCATCTTTTTAGAATCAATTGTTGATGTTAAGGTGTATGATCAGATGCAAACACTTCAAACAAGAGGGAAACATAAGTTTATATATATTAGAACACCTCTATTAGTAAATGATCTTTTAAAAGATAACAAAAAACAAAACTTGATTCATTACGTGAGAAATAGTGTAAGTTTTTTTAATTAATTCCTATAAAAGTTTTGTTTCATAGATTAAAATCGTATTACAGGGAATATTACATTCTTGTTTCATGTATTCCTTAATGTGTGTTTTTTTTTTAAATAGGCAAAAATTTTATTAAGGAATGTCAACACATGGCTATTCCTTAGTATTATTGATTTTTAAGAATGTTACAACTTTCATTTTCATGTTTTGTTATAATTTTATTCCTTGGTATTATTCATGTTTTGTTACAATGTGTCAAAATTGTCTTTAATATCTTTGGGTCAGCCAGTAATATACTACCTTTTATAAAAAAAAATTTAATTTTTTATCATGTCATGGATGATGATTAATTTTTGCTGAAAACGTAACAAATCATCTTTAGAAGAATTTTCTTTCTACAAAATTCAAACTCAAAATTTTTCTAAGAAATTTGAGTCTAACGCTCCTTCTTACTAAATTAATTATTGAAATTGACCAATAAATTTCAGGATTTTCTAATATGAAAAGGTATTCTAAGTATTGCCTATAATTATTTTTATGTAAATTATTTACCTTATTTATATTCAGTCCAAATGAGTTTTAGAAGTTTGTCTTGACTACAAGAAAAGTTAGACAAGCAGATGTACAAATTGAGTACCTTTCTCTTTTAACTAATGAGTAAACTACCAACAATTCTCATCTTAACAGTAGATACACAATTATAAATAATCTATTAAATTTAAATTATATATACCATTAATGTAAAAGTTTTATATTATTAATTGATAAAAAAATATACTTAATTTTTGTTAAGATAATTGTTGTAAAATTTATCAAACTTATCATATAACACGATGTTATTTAATCTGTTAAAAACTCAAATTGTACTACATCCCTAATCACTTCCTCCAAATTCCTTTTTTGATTCCTTTTCTTCTATGCATAAAAATAAAGTCACACAAGCTATTCTTTTTACACGATTATTTAAGTCTCTTTGTACTTGTCTAAATCAGTTTAATTTTTGTAATCATCTTTTCCTTCTGTTACCTCCATGGCTCCATCTTTTATATATATATATATATAGTCACTCTGGATGAACCAATTAGAAATAATAATTAAAAAAGAAAACGAAAAAAGAGACATTATTGCAGTGTCTCACTGAAATTTGATTTGGGTTTATATCTTTAAGTTATATGATTATCTGATGATATAAAGAATATAATATAACATTTTTAGTAAGCTTCCAAAAAAATGTACTCACAAAATTAAGAGTACACAATCCACTGAAATTTGATGTGATTTTTCTGATTAAAGCTTTATTCTTTGGCTTTAATCAATGGCTACAAAGTCTTCTGAGTATGCCATGGGGCATTTGTGTGTGTCAAATCTGATGTGCTCAATTTCGAAGGGTACTGCTACAAATATTGAGTGGGGAAACATGGACCATCCTCTAAATTTAGTGGCCCACGTAAGCTTTTCACCATGTCACTATCAACTAGTTAATATTCACTTGACCAATTTGCATATTAATTTCAAATTAAACTTGTATTTTCTAGATTTTTAAATTGTTGCTTAATGCTTATGTGCTTAACATGTCTTGTATATTTTCTTTGAGATGAAAGGGTGAAGCTTAATAATGGATCAGACTAGGTGGATTTAATAAAATAGTTAAGCAGTTTTTTTTACTGTGTTTGAATAAATTGTCTGAGGTTAAAATAAATTTTGTTTATTTTAATAAAAGAGGTGTTTGACTAACAACTCTGTGTTAGTTTTCACAAAGTTTTGGATGACATGACAGGATGAATTGCGCTATAGATCACACATTATATCTTATGACTATTCTTACAAATATGTGGATGATGTAACGGAAAGGAGAAAGATGTGAATTATGCAGAAGGATAAAAATAGGTGTTGAAACTAGACTCAGCGTCACACCTTTGTGACAATTCTCACGGGATTGTAGATAACGTGGCATGATGGAGACATATGCTGAAGGTCCATATCAAATGTTAAACTTGTGTGACGATGTTCACAAAATATAGATGACATGCCAAAATGGAGACATATGTTGAAGTTTGATACCGAGTGTCATACTTGTGTGATGATTCTCACAAAATTGTGAATGATTTGATAAAGAAGGAAGAATAGTAATCTAACATGCCTTTTAATAACACTTTTTAAAAATATTACTTCTATATTTGAATGTATGATTTGATTATTGTAATTAATATTTTATATCGATAATTAATTAAAGGATTCAATAAAAGAAATTAAAACCCAATTGAAAAAGAATAAATCAGATACACAATGATTAGGAATGAATTAAACCTTGTTTTTATTGCTAATTATTATTTATCCAGTTTTTGTTTTTTTTTGTGTGTGTGTACGCGAGACATCAGATGTATCTTATTTTATAGTTAACAATTAGATATATTCCTTTAAAGACTTTAAGATCACAAAATGAAATTTGTTTTTTGCTAACAAAACCTATTTCTTTCCATATATATGACCATAAATTAATTAACTCTTTAAAGAACACAACTACCTACAACTATCTATATTGAATCTTGTTGGTACATCTTATCCCTTTAAAAGATTTTTTTTTTAATGTGAAAGTAACAATAGAACATGATTTTAGGCAACTTTTCTAAATTTAAAAAATAGATCTAAAATTATCTGATGCCATTATGCATAGAGATGCGAACAAATATGGGACTCTTTTGCCTAGCCACTAAAAAATTTGGACCACAGAAGAGGAGGATGCACATTTGTCATGGAGAAATAATTCTCTATTGGTCTAATTCTCTCTACCAAGAAAAAGATAAACATAAAAAAAGAAAAAACATTGAACTAGTGATCCCATATTCAAGCAGAAAAAAAAAATGCAACAAAACCATTAGGTTATGTTTTTCTAAAAGCATTTATTAGCTTCTAATTTTATTAGTAGCTAAAAAACTTGCATGATTATTTGGTAAACGACTTTAATTTTTTTTTTAGGTAGTTTCTACCACTTTTTAAAATGTTATTTCACAGTGTTTTTTTAAGTATTTTATTGTTATTCTTAAATTTAAGAAAATTACTCTTATCTTTCCATTCCTTTTATTTTAACCTAATCTTATAACCATTAGATTTTAAGAAATTAATCTTAAAATAAGTACATCTTCCTCAGATATTCATTAGATTTTCTTTTTAATTTTTTATATATGGTAAGAATTTATTAAATTTTTTATTTATGTCATTTTATGTTTTCAATTACTTTAACATAATTTTGTTAAACACTTATATAGTTTTCTATCTTCTAATTAATTTTTCAACTTTTAGTAGTCTTGTCAAGTCAAACATAATCTAAAACTATGTATGACAATTCATTTCAACTAGCTTCTAGCTTGTTTTACTTCATGAAAAGTTTGTTTGAATGTTTGGTAAATAAGTTTTTTTTTTTTAAAGTAGCTTCTACCATTTCTAAAAGCTACTTCAAGTATTATTTTTTAAAATATTAGCTTCTAACTTTTTTATGTTTTTTTTTACCACTATAAGAAAACTAGCTATTATAATGGATTTTTTTTAGTGGGCCACGAAGCCTACTGTAATACAATGGGTATAGCCCATACAGTCATGCCTTACAATGGGCTTAAGCCCACTATAAAATTGTTTAGCCCACTATAATGAAATCAAATACAATTTTTTAATAGATTTAAAAATTTAAGAAAGGTTACAGTGACTTTTGTCCACTAAAATTTAAAAAATAAATTATAGCGAGTTACGGTGGGCTGCCCACTATAAATTAACAATTACTTATAATGAGGAATTTCTTTCTGCACTTCCATATTTTCTCCTTGCACTTTCATGACCTTATAAAATGTTAAAAATACCCTTAGATGAAAAAGTTAAAACTTCATTCTTGCGTGCTTTTTTACAAGTTCAGATTAGCTAATTCAAACTTATAAGAAGGACTTGACAATGATGGTAATGAGGGAGAGACTCAAAGAGGGCCACTAGCTTCCGATTGAGACGAGTCAGCTTCTATGCAAATTTTTTACAAGTCTGAATAGGTCCATCCGAACTTGCAAAAAAATTTGTTGATGATGCTCTTAGCTGGTTACACTTGTGGCGAGAGAGAATGTGAGTGTGGGTTGTCTTCCTCCTTGCTCTTCTCAACTTGTTTTTCTCTTCCCAAGGTACTTCGCTTTTACTTCCCTCCAGTTTCACTCTTTCCACTTTCTACTAATGAAAATTCAACTAAATGGAAGATTATCTCAACGTAAAACTATCGCATGTTGGGTAGCCTCAGTAACTATTGTAGTTTTTTCTTCTTTGTCGTCGAGATATGTGTGAAGTAGATGTTAACGTTGTATATGTGAAGTTTACACTACATTTGAAAAAAAGTACTATTGCTATACCAATACCAACACTTTTTTTGCACGTCCAGATGAGCCTGTTTGGACTTATAATTGCAAATTTTTTTACGAGAGAGGTGTGAGAGAGGTAATTAAACTTTTACATTTTTTACCTAAGGTATTTTTGTCATTTTAAAAATTATGAAGGTACAAGGAGAAACTATAATAAATTTTACGATGAGCTAGTCACTATAATTTAAAACGTAAATATAATATGTTAACAGTGGGCTAATCACATTGCAATAACTTTATCAAATTGAAAGTTGACAACATTATGCCGGACATTTAGAGTGGGTTAATTCACTGTAATCAACATATTCTTTTCAAAAGCAACTTGAACTTCATTTTCAAATGTGAAGTTCATTGTTCAAGCTCATAGAAGGTTCAAGTTCCTTCATTGTTGAAAATGCGCATTGACTTCTTGGAAGCTCTAGCGAGGACGAAGCTCTGGAGTGGATTCATTGTGCAACTCCGGCAAACACTATTGTTATAACTCCGATTTGTTTGTAGTTCTTATGCATTTATTAAATTTTCTTTTTAATATTCGCTATATAAGTTAAAAAGTTAATATATTTTTCTATATTTGCCATTTTATAATTTCAACTATTTTAACAAATAATTTTATCAAACATTTATGATTTTACTTAACAACTTTCATCTATCAGTTTGTAATTAATTTTCAGCTAAATTTAACAAACATATCCTAAAACTATCTCTTGCAGAGTATATATGTAGAAAAGGTTAACATTTATTATTTATACCAACCAATCGACCGATAGTAGAAAATTTTTTGAACAAAAAATGTAAAAAGATTTCCAATTAAACACATCAGGAAAAAAAAGGAACAAATCACAAGATCTTGTAATATTATTTCTTCTCTTATTTTAATAAACACTTTTAAACTGTGTTGTGACTTGTGAAAACCAACCAATGGTGGTCTTACTAGCACACCCCCCTATATAATTGTTCTATTTGAAGTACACATACAGAATAGTAGGTTCGTATTTCTAAGAGAAAAAAATCAGCAAACAATGTTGTCTCGTGACCTTGCCTTGAAGAATTGCCAGTTTCAAGCAAAGAAAAACCAGTTAAATAATTATGATTTGATGCTTAATAAAATCTTGTTCTTAGCAATTTCATGTGTATTAGGATACTAGTTAAATGACGTTGAACAAAGTTTTTATACTTTTCAATACATAAACAAAAACATTATGAGTCATGAATTGAGTTCAAGGTAAGTTCAGTTAAACCTAACTATAATCTAAACAAATCCTTAGCCTTAAAAAATCAAGATATAAAGCTCCTCATTAGCTTGAGAGTTCTTCATTTTTACCATTGAAGCATTGCAACGTTAAAAACACATGAAATTGTTTGAAAGGTGGATATTTTAGCAAAATTACTCATTTGATTCTTATAGTTTCTTTATCTTTTAATTTCTATCCTTAAAAGTATCCCTTTAAGTTAGTATAATGACAAATTAAACCCATTTTAATATCTGTTGTTTAAATTCAAGTAGAGACTAAAAATAGAGAATGTCATGGATTCGATTAGATCATTTTCAAATGAATGGATTAAAAGCAAAGAACATGCAACTATAGAAACTAAATGAATAAGTTTACCATTAATTTGAAACTGATTGCCTAAACCATTTGGTTCATTAAAGAGAAAAAAAAAAAGAACCATAATATGCAAAAGGTGCTCCACTACACAAAATTAAGTTAGTTTAACTTAAAAGTTGAAATGAAGTCCCCTCCTAAGGTGTTAAGGATGATCTACACATTTCTGTACACAAAAATCTTAGTGCGCTTCACTTCATCTTTCTGTACATTTTTATTCAGCGCTGAGACCCCAGAGGCTCACCTGGGATATTATATATGTGAAAAAATGAATAATTTCCAATGTTGTTTGACCCTTTCTGTTGATTCATTTACAATTGGAAAAAGGCTTGAGTAACTCTGAACAACATTGATCTACACTACAACATACATCAGCTGTGACTATAATTAATATAAAATTCACAAACTGTGAGGGTGTGAAGAACAAATTTCAGAAACAAGTAACCCCTCTTGTCTATTATCACAGGACAGAATACCCTCCAACTAGTGTGTTGGAGACCATACTGTGCATGGATATATCAATGTGCTGGTTAGTGCTGTCACTTCAATTTGAATGTTTAGTCCTCTACAAAAACTCTGAAGATGAAATCACGAAACCGTCTTGAGTATAGCCTTGGATCAACTGCAGATATTGTTGTTGCATCATATTGGAATGATTTGTAAGCATGCTCAAGCTTTTTACTGATGTCATAGTCTTGCAATATGTCAATTATCCCAAAAAAGATGATAATCTCGTATAACTCCCCTGTTGGCTCTCCAACCAGCTGAGGAGTGTCGCAGCTTTTTCGCACGGTTAATTCGGCCCTAGCTGGCATGCTTATACCTAATTGAACCCACCTGAAATATGAAAGAGAATGTAAAACTTTCAGAACAGGCAATGCAGCCCTTTATAGCTGAAGAGAATCCAGGTATATTAAAAACTTGAGTGTTGGTGTAATATAAGCATTTATGCAAGGTTGAAGGCTCAGAAAAAGTGAAGAAAATGTAACGCAAAAGTATATGAACTCAGGAGTAATGCACGATAGGCATCTGAATTAAATAGGAGCGTTGCATTGTATGCAAATGCATGTAGCATCAGCAAATTAGGAACTGCATAACAATGCATGCTGATTTAGTCACAACTTAGCTATAAGAACTACAGTTATTGAAACTTCTGTCATGATGTGTTGATAGATCATACCGGCTAGGATCTATTACAAGATTATCCACATCCACTCCAGAAAGACGGGGCGCGCCATCATCAAAGTTACCACTTCCTGCAATAAGTTCATGCATTCAGAAAAAATTCAATCTAGAAAATAAAATTATGAAAAATCCAGAAGAGATAAGTTATAACCAGTTGGGGTTTGAGCGCCTGAACTGTAACCAGTAGGAGTAACACTCTCACTACACGGCATTCCTCGAAAATGAAGACCTATCAACATACTGTAATCCATGATCCTCTCCTGTTCCAGAAAGTCACAGTCCCTATCCACTTGTCTGCATAAAGGAATGTTAGAAAATATAGTCATGTTCTGTTTACATAGCAGCTAATAAAATGTGTTTAATGAAACAACAGCTGATATAGTGCAGCTTCCTGCATGAGACAAAGTGAGTAAGTACCTGGTGAATTCTTGAAACCAAGACTTCCGCAACCGAAATATATAATTAAGATCAAGGTCCTTGAGTGTTGTTGTAGGCTCTATTTCTGACTCGGGTTTGTCAGTAGAGCGACCGAAGGTTGAACCTTTTAAGTCAAAGCGCCTATGAATAGCATATTGAGAGCAGAATAGATTTCCCATGATGACAAATCGAACCTGAAATTTATCAAGGATAGTCAATTATAATGTTTTGTTAAAGAACAAGTGTATACAAACCTTGGCATTACCTTCTTCTGTGCAGATCCTGTTAGCTTAACACAATGGAGGCCAAAGAACTTGGTGACTAGAGTGTTCTCAAAAGCCCGAACATGTTTGTAGTAACCAGGCAGCATTCTCAAGAAAACCTGCAATCATTTTATATAGTCCTGAATGAAATATCTTTTAGTAGATAATAAAAAATAACCTTCATAATGAAGCAACTACTGAATACTATCACACATCAAAGAGACTTGTTGCAATGCAACCAAGTAAGTTTTTTAAACTATTTCAAAAACATGTAGGACCAGTTTAGATAAACTTCTCAATAAGCATTTATAGGAGATTGAAATAAGAGAAGAAATTATCTTCTCTCGTGTTAAAAGTCAGTTTATACACTTTAACTGTTCACAAGCTTTCTCATGTAAATTCTCTAAAGCAGAAGTGCACAACTTGATTATAACTGAATGGAGAAGTTTGATCTTTGATTCATTTTACCTCCTTATTTCATTTATAAGAACTTGTGGAGAAGTTTATCCATACTGTCATAATGTGCTAAGTTTATGATAAATTTTCTGAATATATTGTAATTCTTCCTCTTTAGTAATGCTCAGTATTGACCCACTATGGTTCTGAAAACTCATCAGGATTACTGGTGAAAAATTTTAATTATTGAAAAGTTAGGAAAAGTGTATGGTTGGGAGAGTTACAAAAACTAAAGGTTTATATCATATCTAGCCAACTAAAAGGAAACTCACTTTTACTTCTGATTTCTTCATGGTCTTTATCATATATCGGTCATCATTGGTCAAATAAAAGAAGCTTCCACTTTTTCCAGGGGATGAGAGCTCCCGAAGGGCATCATTTCCACATAATGATATCATGTAATCAGCAGGATCCACTTTGAACAATTTCCTTAGAGCCCTGCAAATATAAATGAAATAAACCATCAGGATCCAAGAATTTTGAGATAAATAACAGTCAGAAACTTTGTGATACAAATTTTACAAGAGAACACTCAACAGGTTAGCAGAATCAGATACAAAACACGGTTCAACTAATTAATGAACAAAGTTTGACAAAGTTTTGGTAGATTATGAAAAGAGAGAGAATCATTGAGTCTTGAATTTTTATCAAAACAGTACCTGAACACTACAGGGCAGTAGTCTTTCCATCTAAACTCGCAAGATGGGTGAGGTGGGGTGTGCTTGGATCCTTCTGGTGGAAATTTAGTCCACACTTTTTCTTTAGGATCAAATGCAGAAGACTTCAAATCAAGAGATGTACTTGGAGCAGGTCTTCCAACAGCATGTCTGTGCTATGGCACAAGAAATTAACAACTGCGTAGTTAAAATTAGAATCATGGAAAGAAATTATTGTTTTTCAGAATGCCATAATCATCATTGCGCCATAATCATCATTGCACCATAACCATATGACAGACGCACATTTAAAATAAGCTAAATCCTCATATGCTAGAAGATACAAGGTATCAGTAAGTCTCTGTCTATCACTTAAACAGAAACAAAAACAGAAAAGGCTAAATTTTTAACTTTGACAAAAAAATGAGAGTAAATAAACACAATTCACATGAAAATATTGAACATACAGCTATTATGATCAGTACCTGATACCAAGCTGCAAATTAAGCATGAGCTCATAGTTCTTGTGCCCTTTAGAAATAGTCTCTCCCTGTTTCTTTGGAGCCTTCACCCTGAAATGTGGCACTTTTGGAAGGGAATGACCCACCTGAGGACTCCTTGAACTATCATAGGAGGAATAAGAACCATCTTCAGAACTGTAATTACTAATCCTTCCATCCACTGAGGGATACTTTGTCCTTCCATTCACATCAGTCACCTTCTTACACAGCTTAACCTCCTCTGAAATGTTCAAAGTCTTCTGTGAAGGGAAAATTGCCACCTTCTCACAAGAACAAACACTGCACTCCACCAAGTCCACAGAGAACAGCTCCTGAGGATCCCATTCCAAATGGCCAACACAAGAACCAGAAGGGTAATAAGTCCCACTTTGCTCCTTTGAATCCCTACTCCAAACCCCAACATAGAAACTCCCATCACCCCACCTGAATGTGCCATTCCCCTTAGGCAACCCCTCCTCCCAACAACCATCATACCTATTCCCATTGCTCCACATCATGGTGCCATTCCCATTGAACAAACCATTCCTCCATTGTCCAATGTAATGGTTCCCATTCTTCCATTGGTACCTCCCATGCCCATTCTGCAACCCTTTCCTCCACTCTCCATCATAGAAGTCCCCATTGGGGTAACTCTGAGTTCCCTGGCCATTTCTCAATTCCATCACCCAACATCCCTTATAGGTATCCCCAGAAGACCCTATGTAAGTCCCTTTACCATCCATATAACCACTCTTGAAATCACCCTCATAGGTGGCACCACTAGGCCAACTGAACCTCCCTTTCCCATTGATTCCACCCCTTTGCCATTCCCCAACATACATGCACCCATCTGTCCACAAATACTTCCCTTGCCCATGTGGAACATTTTCAAGCCACTGCCCTGTGTAAAAGTCACCATTGGGGAGAATCTTCTCTACCTGAGAAACAGAAACATCACCAACATTCTTTGCATCATCATCATCATCAACATGGGCAACAGACATTGGTGTGAAGATGCTGTTTGCCCTCTTCTTTGGACCTGCTGATTTCCTAACTGCTGCTTCCCAAACCTTGACAAGGCCCGTAAGCTCGCTGCTCATATTCCTCTCTAAAAGGCTTCAACTTTGCCCCTCCCACCCTCTCACACATACCCTACAACATACAACACCCTTTGGCCTATTCATTCCCCCATCAACGAATACACCACGATTCAAATACCTGTTGTGTTTTTGTTGCCAATGCACAATGTTGTTCAGAGAAAAAAGCACTATCTGGAGAAGGAGAAGGAGAAAAAAAATTAAACAAAGGGAATGAAAATTGAAAAATCAAAATCCAAAACCCAATGCCAAGTTTGTTTCTTTTCCCCAGATTTTGGTTCCTTATTTGGGTCTGTGAAATGGGTTGTCTTCAGATTTTGAAAGAAACTGGTGCTGTTGGATTGACAGGGAAAGCAAAAAGGTTGGTTGGAACCAGTAACTGGCATTTCTTTTCTTTTCTTTTTTTCTTTTTTTTTTCCTTGTCTTTATTTTTGTTTTTATGTAAATTTTTATTTATTCTAATGTTCACTTTATTTTTCTTTATTTTATTCCCTTTCTTTTTTTATTTAATTTTTTTTTGTTGGGTTTTTATTTATTTTTTTCTTTAGATATATGGTTGGGAGCAAAGAGATTCAGCTCATCATTCTATTGATTCCGAATTTGGCTCCTAAAAGTAATAGCAGACTTGACAATTGGAAGAATGAGAGGAATGGTGGTGGAGAGCATGTCTTTCAATACCATTTTTAGCAACTTACTCCTAATTTTAGTTTTGTCTTTCTTCTTCTTTTCTCACAAAATGTTAAGTTTTGCCTTTTAATCATACCATTTTCTTTTTCTTTAATTATTTCCTTAATCCTTTCTACATCTTGCAACTATTTGTGAAAAATTATCTTCTTGTCCTTGCAAAATTATTATCAATTTTGTCTTCTAGATTATCAAAATCTTTATGCACTAATAATGTTAACCCTTTTTTTTTATCATTTGGTTGGATATTAAAGAAAGATTTAAATATATTTTTAGTTTTTATAAATCCTGTAGTGTTTATTCTGGGTTAAAAAAATTAAATTTATTAGAGATGAATGATGATTAATAGACTTGATTTAACCTTATAAAATCAACTTGTAACATAAAATTTACCTCTTACTTATATATTATTATTTGATCATGTTATTAGTAAATATAAGGTTTTAGACAAACACTCCTCATGTCAATACTAGACATTTTAAATAAAAAGTTTGCATGATTGGATATTTAGAGAGAAACTATATATCCAACATCAATAACTTGCTAACCTAAATTTTAATAGCATATTAAAAATGAGTGTCTTTATAAAACAACCTTGTAAAGTGAGTAAAGTCAAGTTATATATTATTATAATTTTTGTTAAAGAATAATCATACTGTAGTTTCATATAACAAAACTTATAACAAATTACTCAACAGGCAGGTAAAAAGAAAAATCAGATTTTAATTAGTAAAGAAAATAAAAATCAGGAATAAGAAAAATCAAATTTAGTTTCATTCAGCACCTCTAGAGCATTGCTCTGCAACAGTTTTATACCGAAACAACATGCTAAATCAAAAAAAAATAAAAATCTAACTATTTTTAGAAGCAAACAAATTTTACTAATAAAACATAAAACAGTTCAAGCACAAGTTTTGTTGTAAACTGCCATCAAATTACAGAAAAAGTGATCCTATTAAAACTAGCAGCACCTATACTAGTAAGATGGCTATGATATCCTTGTATATGCCTATGCAAATTAAAATCAGAAACTATTATTACAGATCCTCAATCCCATATATTTTTTAACTTTCATTCTAACTGAGAATGTTGCCTATAATTTCATTTTTTTTTCTCATCTGATTTTTTTTTTCTTATTCATTATTTTGAATTTTTTGCTTAGGTGGTTGTTGTATTGCAACTTGTTGCAAAATTTGTGGTATGAATATCATAACTTTTTTTAATATATACTTATTAAAATATAAATTATTTGATTACCTTTTTATTTATGTTTATTACTATAAAACTTTATATATATATATATAGGGAGGGGATTCGATTATTCTAAGAGTAATTTTAAGAGATTTATTTTTCATTTAACCCATCATTTTATTAAAATTTAATTATTGTAACGAATAACTAATTTTTACCATTAGATTTCAAGAAAATAAAGATTAAATAGATAATAAGTTTCTTAAACTTATTCTTAGAGTAAGTGGATCTCTTTATTTATTTATTTATTTATTTATTTATATATTTTTCTATGAAATGCAATTTATCAATCTATTCATTGAATTTTATTTTATTAATTGAATTAAGTATACAAAATTTCACACAAATTTAAAATTATTTATTAGTTTATCATACAACTTAACATTAACCTATAAAAATTATTATTAGTTTTCTATTTTCAGTTGAAATGTTTAAAAAAAAAACTTTATAGATCATAACCTATACATAATTTTACTACTATTCTATGTAAAAACAAATTCAGAAAATATCTAAAACAAACCAACCTTATATTAATATGAGTATCAATCTTTTTAAGTTTTAAACTGTAATTCAAAATATTGTGTAAAAACTATTGTTTTTAGTAAATCTAATTAACTTTGCTTTGATTTATTCTAAAACTTTTTTTTAAAATAATTAATATGTGACATCAATTTGTGTCAAAAAACTAAAGAGATAGAGAGAAGATGGAAATAAAGTATAAAAAGGGAGGTCATTTTATTTCTTTGAATCTGTAAATAATTTTGTGTGAGGTCACAAAGCAGGTCATTCATTTTATATACTAACAAAAAAAAATGTCAATGGAAATTGGCATTTCTGAAATGTTGCATTTAAGTGTCAATTTTTTTTTTATGCCTATTGAAGCCAAAACATTTATTAAGGATATGCAAGTTATGAACCCATCTACACATTCTTGCTGCTTTCTTAGACTTTTCAAAAGTGAATGAGTTGTCCAGGAGTGTGAAATAAATTTTGTACCAACCTATCAATCAATAAACTTAAAACCAAATAAGGTAATTGATTTATTACACAAATTAACCCTATTGTGTTTGTTAATACATTACCTTCTAGTTAAAACTATTTCTATATTGTCTTTCAATGTGTATATATATAAAATTCATAAAGGACCAAGAGTTAAGGAGTTATTCTAATTCTTAATTTCTATAATACAAAGTAATGGTAACTATAAATAAGTAATTGGGTTTCTTGTAGTGATAGTTCATGGTTGTTGAATAGAGATATTTAGACAGCCAAGTCATTGGTTTTATTTTCTTTGGAAGGGATTTTTTTAGAGTTTAACATTTATACACTATTAATGTAAAAGAGTTTTACACTAATAATTAATTAAAATCTTTCATTTAAATGACTTTTAAAGTATTAATTGGTATAGCCATCTAATTTAGTATAAATAGAAGGTTGTAATTAACTGTGTAAGATTATTTTATTGTATAAATATTTTTCTCATTTTTATAACCTGCAAGGTTTGGTTTTTGTTTTTTTTTTATAAATCATAACTATCCTTTATGAAATATAATATCTTTTGTGTCACATAAAGTTATAGTATATAATAAATTTTATTTTAAATATTTAATACAACTACATATTTAGTACTCAAATTTAGAATTACTAGTTAAATAAAAATAACTTTACATTAAATGTTCACTCAAAACAAAAACTTCACATTCAATAATATTTTACAAGTAGGATTTAAATACTAGTATTGTGATTCAGTGTTTATTAATCAAACTCACAACATTTTTCTACTTTTCTCCGTTCTTAAAACTGAATCACTTTTTTTTTCACTAATATAAAGGTTTAATTTTTTAGTTTTAAAAGACTTGCAGAAAATTTTGGGTACTCTAGTCTAGTGGAATAGAACAAGCTATATAGTTCCTTTAAAACTTGTCGTATACTTTAGGATGTGGTAAGAAGTTATATATATACATTTCAAGACAATTCACATGGTATATTTGGTATGAACAGTAAAGATTATTTATTGTTTTTTTTCTTTTTGTATATATGTTCCATAATTTAGGTGGGGTTTAGAACAAATATACACATGAGTATGACCCTTTTAATTTTCTATGATTGGTTTGGATAACAAATATTAGGTAGCAATAATGGAAATTTGTCACATAATTTATTTTCTTTGCAAGTAATGGAGGTAGCTCAAACCATGATTACATGATTACATGTGTGTTGGTCGAGTAATTATTGTGGCAAGTAATCATTAATTGATTTTATATTTTTCTTGTAAACTTTTGAGTTTTGATAGCAAAACAATAAGTACCGATTTTATTTTTTTTTTAAAGTAAGGAAACATGTGAGCCAGTGGGTGTTGGTATAGTATGTAACATATATATCATTAGAATACATATGCATTAATTATTATATAATTATGGATGATAAGATGAACTATTTATGTATGTTATTTGTTAATGGTCTTGTATATTATATTATACATTTTCATTTTAAAATATTAAGAGATATTTTTCCCAGTTTTCTACTCTGCAGAGTTTTCAGTCAGTTTTTTTTTTTTACTTTTTATAAAAATATGAAAATTAAAATGTGTTTAAATACATTTAGTCCTTAAAAACAAAGGAAAGACAATGTGGATAGTAGTCACTTAGAGGTGCCAGTGGAGGTGGAGACAAAAAACTGATAAAGGTCAGTATGAAAAACACTAAAGAAGCATAAAAAGTCGCAACAACATAGACATAACAAAAATTGAGATGAGATGCACAGAATGAATAAATATGAGAGGCGGCAGAAAAGGGAATTCAGTTGTTGAAGATAAGACTATGTTTTTTAATTTTTCAAATCATGAAAAACTACTTTAGATAACTTTTTAATTTTCTAGAAAATTAGTTTTTCATTTCTAACATTTTCATTTAAAAATTAGGTTTCTAAATATGTATTTTTAGTTTTCATTCTATTTTTAAAATAATTTTTTTAGTTTTCTTGAAAAATATTAAAACTAAAAACCCTCACATTTCTCATTATAAATTCAATCTCCTTAACAGTTGGTTTATATATTTCAAAAAAAAAAATCTTATATATATATATATATATATAGTAATATTATTTTTTAGAAAGATTATTTTATATTAATAGTTTTATATTAGATTATTATATTACAAAATTAATGTTTATTTTTCAAATATTATTCTTAATTATTTTAGATTTATATATTAAATTTTAATTTTTCATCTACAATTTAAATTATTAATATTCTAAAATTAATATTTCAATTTAAAAACATATTTTTATCTTGAATTTAAATTATTTATATTTTTATTTAAATTATTTATATATTTTTTAAAATTATAAATTTATATGACAGATAAAAAAATGATAATTAGTTGAAACTTCAAAATGACTATATATTCTTCACTCGTAATACCATACACACAAAGGAGGGGACAAATAGATGGGAGCTTTGATATTGAGTCTATAATATTTTTAGTAAAATTAACTATAAAAATTTATATATATTTATCATTTTCATTCTTTTAATTTTTCTTAACATAATAATATATTATTTATAAATTAATTTTTTATATTATCTCTCATATATATATATATATATATATATATATATATTATACAACAATTTGCCTACAACTATGATATTGCTCTGGGTTAATAAGAAAACAATTAATTGAATTTCCATTTCATCATTAAACATATTTAAACATTCAGATTTGGACATCACTTTCTAATAAATCAGTAAGATATATATAAAATGTGATGTAAGTTTCATATTATATTTTATAAGATGGTAAAAAAATGCATTCGATCAGTAGTTTTTCTATACGAAATTATCAAATATATATAAATCAAGAACATGACATTTTTGTTTATATATACTATATTTTTTAATTATTAAATATGTTTTCTTAAATAGTACTCATTAATATATTAATATATAGATAAGAAGGATACATCATTCAATGGTGGAATTGTGAGTGTTTCCATAGAGCCGACCCTAGTTTCTTTCACTTCTTTTTGTGGTGTTTTTTTGTTTCTTATGTTTGATTTTTTCTTTTATTCCGTTGAAATAGTGTTTTGGTTCTCTTTTATTGGGCATTTTCTCTAATGGGGTTGTCCTCGACATTCTTTGGTGATAAATAATAATCCTCACCCTTTTCTTAATGTAATGATTATTTTAGAGGAGTTTGAGTTTGATTTTCAAAAATGTGTATAGTAAATTTGAAAGTTATGTTTTGGTTTTATATGTTTGACCTAAGGGGACACTACAAAAACTTTTTAAGAATTATTGAGCAAAACTTGGTATTGGTAGATGGTAGAAACTTTTGTGTTGAGACTATCTAGAAACCTTATGCTCCACGAGAAAGACGTATGTCATTTCTTTATTCACCTTTTACTTCCCTTTAAATTTTTCTTTGAATTTATATGTAATAAGATTTATATTAATATTTGATCATTTTTTTTTACTTTATGTAAGTTGATTTTAGTAATTAATATTTTAAAAATTATATAAATAAAGAAATATAATTGAATATGGGTGTTTATTAGTTTGGGTCATTCCGACGAATTTCATAAATCAAACTGAAGGTTCAGTTTTCGAGTTTAGATCAAAACCAAACAACCAGAATTGACCATGTCTGGTTTGGTTTGGTTTGGGTTTTTGCCTTTCAAAACTTTAATCCAACCTGAACCAAACAAAAAGTATATATATTATATTATAATTATATATTTATTTATATTTTTAAGTTAGTAAATTTAGTAGTTTGTTTTGTGTAGGGTTTCACATTTCAAAACCCTGAACCCTATTTTATATTTTTAAGTTAGTAAAATTAGTAATTTTATTTTATACTTTAAATTTATACAATTTGTTATTTGTAATTATTTTGTTGTTTTAATAGTTTAATTTGACTAATTTGGTATATATGAAATACTTGATATTTTGTTATAAAATTATGAATTTAATAAACTAATGGATTTGACTAATTTCAAGTATAAAATTATTTTTTTATGATTTAATAAAAAAAAGTTTTTTTAATTTTTTGGTCAATTTTTTTAATTATTAATTGGTTCAGTTTTTATTTTCTTACAAAATCAAACCAAATTGAACTATAAATACCTCTATAATTAAATATTAGTTTAAAACTCTTCTAATATATCGTTGCATATTAATAATTAAACTCATAATTTTATCCTTTCTAGATTTTAAAAGTAGGTAATTCTAAACTATTCCGGTTAACTCATCACGATTTGTTAAAAAAGTGAGTCATTTCAATTCAATTTACTGATTGGTGAGTTTAAAAAATATTAATTTGATATGGTTAATGGTGAATGCGCATGTGTGGTTAGTGAGCATTTGCTCTCACAATACTTTTTTTACTTCTATCAAACAAAATAAATTATGTTCCTATAAAAAGATAGATATTACCCCACAACACAATTTTTTTAAATAATAATAAAAGTGATATTTCACCGTAATATTTTTTGTCATAAATTTTACATTTTGTAAAAAAAAAAATATTATTATTTTATAAACTAAGATTATTTTTTACCTACCCTAATAAAAACTTAAATAGATTAGACTCATTGTAGATTGATAAGTTAAACCAACTGTCTATGTAAGAACATAAGTAATTTTGTTTGGATGTTCAACCTAGATGCATTGTATATCTTTATAATTAAGATTAGTTGATTTTTATCCATCTAACTCAACTTGAACTTGTGGTTGATGAAGTTGATTTAAGAGTTTCGAATTATTTCAAAAGATATATATTTGAGTCATTTTAATTTTAAAATTTTATTTATTTTTCAAGATGATTGTTGTGGTAAAACAGGACGAATTAGGCAAGTCACCTTACTAACTCACCCTCATTTTGGCAAGATAGGTACAGTTTTGAGCTCGTTAGTCATTTTTGACTCATTTTGCTTACCTCGCCAACATAGTGGACCAAAGGCGAGTCGAGAGAGGCTTCTCAGCCCGCCTACCAATATTATATTTTATTTTAAAATTATATCATTTATATAAATTAAGAAAAATAATTATAATTATTAAAATAAAATAAATTATCAAGTAGAATTTATAAAATTAACTTTGTGAAAAAAATAAAATAAACTTTGTCATTTATTTTTTGTAAAATTGTAGCCTGGTCAAAAAATAAAATCAATGATATAAAGTTTACTTTTTGTGACTTTTTCATTTATTTTTATAAAATTATGACTTTATAAAAATAAGAATGTGTTTTCATTAAAATTAAAATTTTATATTATTTTTTTAAAAGAACAAAAAAATTAAAATTTAGCATGTTGATATGTTGATTCACTAACCCGCCTAATGTGAGGTGGATAAACTGTTTGGACTGCATTAACTATGACGAATCAACTCATTCTAAAAAATTTTATCACGCCTATGTTTGACGAAGTAAATAAATACTAAATACTTAAAACATACATGTTCCAATTAATTAATTAATTTTAAAAATAATTTTATAATGACCTCGTAAGATAGCTTTATGGAATCAAAATTTTCTTTAAATTTTTTTACATAAATTAATCAAACATGAACAAATGAAATACTCATATGATAAATAAAGTTACAAATTACATTCATATTTTTCTTGATATTTAACAAAATTATATTTGATATTGTTTCTGTTATATATTATCTTAATCTTCATGGATTTATATAATTAATAAAATTAAAATATTTATATAATCCTTAAACAGAACATACAGTTTCATGTTATTACACAAATTAAGAAAATTATACAGAATTAAAAAAAAAGAATTTAATATTCGAACAGAAAGTATAAGAAAATTATATATCATTATTCAATTCCTATTTATTATTTATGTAACTGATTTTTAAGATAATAAAATTATAAACTTAACATAAACGGTTACGATCCAATGAATATAATCATTTTTACACTATCAATTGCATGTAATAGAAGATACGGACGAAACAAAATATATGTTTCTAAACCTCGAAACAATAACACAGAGAAAAAAACACAGGTGAACCATAAAAAAAAAGAAGATCCTCAACCAAACCACCCACTAAAACTACAAATATAATGATACGGGCGAAACAAAATATATGTTTTTAAAACTCGAAACAACAACACAGAGAAAAGAACATAGGTAAATCATAAAAAAAGAGGATCCTCAGCTAAACCACTAACTACAAATATAACAAACACAAATATGGATTGCTACACCAATCAGAAAAAACACAACCCATCTTAAAACCGAACCTATAAAACAACTATTTCCAAGAGATTAGTTGAATAAAATAAAAAATATCCACAAACTTCACTGTTATATTATTAAAAACAATAAAATTCTTAAATATCCAAATATTTCAACCCGCGACATTCCCAAATAAATACGTGTAATTTATCATCAAGAGTATATAAAGTAAAGCTTAGGTTGAATTTCATGGTATGTTTATAGTAAAGAAAATCATAAATACGTGTACGAGTGTCTCTTTCAACTTTATTATCATTCATGAATCTTTGGTGTATATATATGTATATCTACGCCAAATTAAATCGTGGAAGAAATGTGATGGTCCCAACCATACGTGCAAAGCAGATAACTCTAGATTTTAGACAAGGTCAAACCCCAAATATTCGTGGGCCCACAAAACCCTAACTTTGATTGCATACAAAGGTGACACTTGTCATTTGCTCTCACACAACCACATTGATTGGTACTACACTAGATGACCATGGATCACCCTCGTAAATTTAAAACCAAAAAATGGGTTTTTCCCATAATTACAATTATTCATCTTTCTATATTTTTATCTGAATTTAATTAGTATACATTGTTAGTATAAAATATTTTTACAGACAGTATATCCATAACTTTTTATTTATGTGATTTTTAAAGTAGTAACAAGTAAAGTCAACTAATTTACTATAAATGAAGGATTATGATTTAGTGTTAGTTGAAAAAATCTTTATACTGACCGTGTATACTGATTAAACTGATCTTTTTAGTTTTAGTAAAATTTAAAGAGTTCAATTGGTATACACTATTAATGTAAAAAAATTTACACATTTAATCACAACCTTTATAAAAAGTTTTTAACTCTACTAATTAATACTTTAAAAGTCATGTAAATAAAAAGTTAACATTTAACGTCATTTGTAAAAAACACTTACTGTTTATACCAATTAAACTCAAATATAAATGTATCTTCATGTTTTAGAGATCTAATCTAGTTGTGTGGTTAACAAAATATCATGCTAATTTAGATAATTAGATATCTACGTGTCAACTAGATTACTTATATTATATGGTTGTTATGTAGTGCGTAAATTTTCTGTTTTCCAAAATTTAAAATTAGATTTTAATCGGTATAAATTTTAGGTTTAATTAACTTTTTGTCTTGAAAAATATCTATTTTTTATTTTCTTTCTTTGAAGTTTTTCATTTTAATTAAAAAAATATTTTTGTTTAAAAATAAACTTTATACTTAGTTGTCTTACATGTGATCACAATTTTTTTTAATAAAGAATGTGACGTCACATTCTCAACTAAAATAATAATATAATAATGATATTTTTTTAAAGAATAAAAGATATTATTATTAATGGGCTTAATTAACTTTTAATATTGGAAAATATTTATTTTTTTATTGTAGTCTTTTTTTATAAACTAAATATTAATTGTTAATATGTCAGTTTTTGTTATTCTAGCCATCTTTTCACTTTACCATAGACAACCTTATAACTGCTTTTATTCTAGCTCAAAAGTTTTTTAATTTTATTTTAGTTTCCAGAATATATTTTTATTTAAATAGTCTTTGTTATTATATGCACGACCGTAAGTGATGATATAGTTAATGTTTTGCCAGGTCATTCGTGCATGTAACCGCAAAACACATTTTTTATAATAATTACCTTAAAAATTATATTATAAATTATTTATAATAATTGATAATATATGTTTGTAATAACATATAAATTTTAAAATATTCTAATAATTATTTTTAACATTCATCTCAATAGTTTTTATTAGTTAATAGTATAAAACTTATTGATAATATATATATATAGGACAATTAAATTATTTTTCTTAATACTAAAAAATATAATTTTTTTAAAAAAATTATCACTTATTTATTCATTTTTAGAGAAAAGGTTGTGTACTGTCAATGTAAAAAATTTTACTGACATTCAATCACAACTCTTTATTTATGGTAAGTTTATTGACTTTAACCGTTAATACTTTAAAAGTCATATAAATGAAAAGTTGTAATTAAACATTAATGTAAAACTCTTTTACACTGTCAGTGTATACTAATTAAACTCATATTTTTAGAACTTAACATTGTACCAGTAATATTTTTTTATTTACCTATGTATCTAGTTAGGACTGTCAAAATTGGTTAGGCTCAATATATAGGTCAATGCATACCCTAATGAAATGGGTTCAAGCGATCTAAAGAGATTTAAGTTCATATAAAACCAATCAAAAATGGGATAACATGATGGACATGTGGGTCAATTTGGATTCAAGAAATTAACATAAGCTCATATAGAAGCAAGACAATTTTGACACTATATTATTCAAAGTTTTTATTTTTTTTAAAATTTATATAGATTTATGCAAAAAAGTGAAAAAGAGATTAATTTGACCCAACTCATTATTTTTATTATTAAATTTATATTTTATATATTTAAAACAATGCATCATTATTATATTATTATTTTTAATCAAATGAAATAACTGACGTAATTATTAATCAAGTTATCACTTAACATTAGATGCCTAATGACAAAAAATATTTTAAAATAGAAACATATTATGACACTAAAAAAAGCTTTAAAGAGACTAAAATAAAAGGAAAAAAAACTAAGGAGTCCAACAATAAGATGTTTTATAATATTTTTTTAGTTTTTTCTTAAATTGTCTCAAACATCTAAAAAATTAAATAAGTGTTTTTCCTTTTAAAAAAAACAAACTCACTTAATGTTTGTTCAACTTATTTTATTAACATATTTATCATTTTAGCTAGCTAACTGAAAAGTTAACTGAAACAATTTTACTTCTGTCTGAATAGCAAAAATCTAGAAGTTTTTTTAAGAGTTACTAGTTTTTTCAAAAAAGCTACTCCAACTTTTTCAAAATATATCCTATTTTAGCTACTAGCTTGTCTTATTTTTACATGTTTATCCTTCATTAATTAATGTATTGTATCCCATTAATTCTTTCTCATCACATTATCTAACCTCTCTCCTTCATTTCCCTCTCATTCATTAATGTAATTATAGTAATTTATAATATAAATATATAATTATAGAAAATGATAATTTAAATATGTAATTAAAAATTTAAATATTTAATTATATAAATTATAATTTAAATATTAACTCTAGTAATTTATTATTTAAATATATAATTACATAAATTTATAATTTAAATATCTTATTATAAAAATTTATAATTTAAATATATAATTATAATAATTTATAATTTAAATATATAATTAATTTATATATTAAAATATATTATAGTTATTTTAAATACCTCATTGTTGATCTAATGATTAATAATATCCTTATTTATCGTTCTATAACTCTCAGCTAATTGATGAGTTGGTTCTACAAAACACTTCTAACTAGTTTTTTATCTTTCAGGTAACTTTTAACTAGGTTTTAAAACTAGTTTTCTCAGCTAGTTTGATCAAACACATACACTATGTCAATAGCTAGTTTTATTAAACACATTCACTATCTCAATATTTATATTCTAGGAAGCCTAACAACTTTCCTTTCATACTGACTAAATTTAAAAGTTGAATTTCTTAATGTGAGATTATCTCACTTGATCCTAATTTATAACAAATACTATTGGATAAAATTTTTTAACTATTTGGTAATAAGGTGAGGAAATCTCTTAGATTAATGAATCTATGGAATTAGAATAAGAGTAATAATTAGCTTAAGGTTTTCTCGTTTCTTCTTGAGGTTCAAAAACTAAGCAGTAAGCCAATAACTCAAAACTATAGTACAAAAGGGTGTCTTCTTGACATGTATTTGTCATTTGCAAGGTTTTCTCGTTTCTTCTTAAGGTTCAAAAACTAAGAAATAAGCTAATAACTCAAAACTATAATACAAAAGGTGTCTTCTTGACATGTATTTGTCATTTGCAAAATCTACTTCTAGTATGAAGAAAGCTCATAGATTTCCATAAACTAAATAGTGAGTTTCTCTACAGTTATTGAGAGAGATTCAAAGAACTCCTAAACAATTTTCTATATCATCATAAATAATTATATATTCCTTAGATTGATGTTTCATCAACCTCATTACACGATATTTAACTCAATGACTCTTCACTAAACATTTTTTTTATATAACATTATTTTTTTTTTCAAGGATATATCCTTGAAACAAAAGTCCAATACCAATAACCCATTAACCCCTTGAATATTGAGATCTAATTAAGAGATTAAATTCTTTCAACATATGTTTTTCCATAACATGCAAAAACCAAGATCAAATATATAAGATTAATTATATACCAACTATGTTAAACCAAGGTTATATAAATAATAATAATTTTTTAAAATTAATAATAAATTCATATAAGTATTTTATATTATAAAAATTCAAATTTATTATAATTAAATTTGATAAAATGGAAAATTAAAGTAAAAGAGTTTATTGGTTACTATTTATATTTTTTTTATAAAACTTCCTTATTTTAAATTATAATTATTAAACTAATATAGTGGTAATTTTTTAACTGTCGTTAAGTGTAAGCTTAAATTTTTTGAAAAAATAAATTTTTAAATTAAAAATTGTTAAACTATTATAGTAGAAGGGTGATGTTGATAATTTTTTTTTTTAAATTAGAGGAACATAGTAAAAATAAGGGGGAGCACATTAAATCTATTAAATTTACTTTTTAGTTCCTAAAATTTTTAAATATTCAATTTTTAGTTTTTAAATATTAGTTTAACTAGCCAAAGTTCCTAAACTTTTTTAAAATCCGACTTTTGTTCCCTAAGTTTTAGTTTGGCTGGTAAATGTTTCTTAACTTTTTAAAAATTTGACTTTTATATTAGTTGCTAAATTTTTAAAAATTTTATAGACTAAACCAAAATTTAAAAGGTTTGGGAACTTTGACAAATCAAAATTTTGTTCAATGATGAAAACTCGATTTCTTTTAAAGTTTAGAGATCTTAACAAGTCAAACTAAAGTTTAGATATACTAAAAATTGAATTTTTAAGAAGCTGTGGACTGAAAACTTAGCCCTTAAATAAAAGTTTAATTGATTTTTATATTGATATTTAATCACAACCCCTTTATTTATAATTTAAAAATATAAATGAAAAGTCATGATTAAATATTAATGTAAAAATATTTTATATAACCGTGTATACCAATTAAACTCTAAATAAATTAAGTATCGCATGTCTAGCTAACATTGGTATTTCAATCGAAGTGGAAAAGATTTAAAATTTGACATTAAAAAAGATTTTTTACTATCATATGTTGATCCAAATGCGAAAGAGATTTAAATCTTGCCTTGCATTAGTCTTTTATTTGAATTTGACATTATACGTATGAAAAAAACAATATAATCGACTAATCAAGGAAAGCTTTTCAATTTTCATATTTGTCATTAAGAAAAGCTCACATTTCAAATAATCGATGTAAATAATTTTTAAATATGTAATACCACATAAATTGATGATATGTTTTGTTTAATCACAAATATTCGACCTTCGAAACCTCCTTTCTCTCTATTAATTATCCATACACGCATACATAATTTGATGATATATTATTAAAAAAATTGATGATATATATATATATATATATATATATTAATAATATCTTTGCATAAAAAAAGCATTACATAAAAATGATATTATTAAAAAAATATTAATTCTATATTTAATTTATGTAATCTAAATAATTTAAGATTAAAATTATAACTGTATCAAGAATTCATATTTCACAAAATAAGATTTACATATCTTTTATATGTTTTTGTAACATTGTTAGATCATTATAATTAAAGCTGTTAAAATGAACTATTTAACTTGATCTAACTCTTCGAAACAAGCTAAAAAAAAAGGTTAGACTTACTCATATTCAAAATACGCCTAATGGTCCATCAAGGTGATCTAAAATAGGCCATTTATCTTTTTTATATATAAATTTTAAAGAAAAAAATAAAAATTTAAATAATATCATATCCAAATGAATCTAAATTCTACATGAGTTTAAGTTTCTTAACCCAACTTGGTCATATCAACCATTAGGATGACTTATTTATTAGAATTTATTAACTCTGTCATAGTTTTGTTTTGAAAAGCCGACAACTTTGTCATATAGAACCATCAAAATAACTTTATTTAATTCGAATTTAATAACCTATCTTAATTTTATATTGAAAAATAGCATGGATAGATAAGAAAAAAAATTGTTTATAGACGAACTTTTACGAGAATTCTTAAACAATGTGATACCATATATTTAACAAAACCATAAATATTAACTAATCATGCAACCATGGTGATTCTAAATATTTCTATGTGGATACAAGTTTTCCATCATAAAAATTTCAACACGTACGACAAAGTGGGGATGGAGAAGCATTCATAATTCTTGCAGCCCCAGAATCTCAACACTCACACACACAAAAAAAATCAACTTTAGAATTATACCAAACTTAGTATTAAATTATTCTTTATGAACTCTCAATCATCCCCACCTTAAATCCATGCCACGGTTGGCATTTCAATTCCATTTAATGCCTCACACAAATTTCCATTCCCCTTTGAAAACTATTGTTAATCGATCGTGAGAGGATGGTCACTCTTATTGGCACGCCATTACACCTTTCCACAACATTCAGAAATATGATATGAAAGAAAGAAAGAAACATAAATAGTGGCATGGTGTTAAGGTAACTAACCAAACTACGTGTCAACATGAAAATCAGAAGCTCATAGAATAATGCAAAGACAAGAATATTAAAATTGAAAAACAAAGGACCCCATTTGAAAGGGCCAATTAAAAATGGGTCTATCACTGTCCCCTTTGTTACGTTAGGTCAAAGTCAGTAATAGGGCTCTAAATTAACAAACGTGTAGTGTCAAATGAAAGTGTGGGTTTGTGTAATTGAGAGACACAAAGGGTTTGTGTTGTCAATGAAAATGCAGGCAAATTGTGCTGATTGGGATTGCACAAGAGCCCACAAGTGCTTAAAATTTATTGTGATTTTTCATTTTGATGTAAACTATGTTAGGGTGTTGTCTCCCATTGGGGTAGCTCATGTCAGAGACAAATAGCCTTTTGTCGAATTCATAGGGTTGAAGCCCCAAAAGACAAGACCAGTACCCTCCTAAGGAGAAATGGTCCCCCACTATGTTTTATTTTTTCTATAGTTGTGGCTGTGGACTACAATAGATTAACAACTCCTTCACTTGGTTTTTGTTCCTCTTTTCTTGCTAATTTCAAGGATCTAATGTTGTCAACATATGGTGAACATTTCAAAAGGTAATTTTAGCATTTTTCCCCCCACTACTTTTATATTGTTTTAGTGTGGATGTTTTGTTTGAAGTTACAAAATTTATTTTAAATTTAAAATTGAGTTTATATGAGTTTTTGTATATAATTGATTTCGAGTTGAAAAAAATTTTAAATTGATTATGGATACAAAATTAGTTATGAGTTAAAATAACTTAAAAGAAAGTTGTTTGTTGAATTAAGAATTTTATACTGATTTAACAATTTTAAAATAACATAAATCACATACATCTTATACAATTTTAACAACAATTAATTTTATAAAATTAATTTAAGGAAAATTATAGATGTACACCTTATATGTTATTATACACTTAGTGAAAAAAGAGAGAATATATAGGTTTAGGATGAGAGAGATAAAAAGAAACAAAAAGTGTTGATAAAATATATAAAATAAAGAGGTGTATGTGTATCATTACCCTTAATTTAATTTTAAAACAATTTTGTCCAACCATTTCATGTTGTTCATAATTAAGGATTTGTTTGGCAAAAAGAAAGAAATCAATTGGATGAGAATAAGAGAAAAAAAAATTTTGAGATAAAAATATAAATTATTAATTTTTTAGGAAGAGAGATATAAAAAATATATAAAATAATATTGTATGTCCTAAAGAGATATTAGGTGATTCAATTTGTTAAAGAAATAAGAAGGTGAGAAAAAATTGTGAGTTCAATCTTCACCGCCAAAAAAAAAATTAACATTATTAATAATATTAATATTTTATTTAAAATAAAATATTGTAGGTCCTACTATTTTAAAGTTATTTTTACTTAAAACCAAACAAATCACCTTCACTTATTTTCATTTTTTATGCATTATTTTTGTCTTCGAAACCAAACTAAACGTAATTTTTGTTAAAAATAAAATTAGCTAATCACTTTTAATATCATCTCAACTATTAATTTTTATTTTAATAATTGAAATTTGTTGCTCCTACTTTCATATGGTACACTATATATATATAAATTTAATTGGTATACACTGTCAGTAACAACCACCTCTGGTCATCAATCATCATCTCCGATAGTCAGTCACCGACCACCACCTCCGATCATCAGTCATCGACCCCTACTTCCAACCTCTATCTCTAGTACTAACTTCCGGTCATCGATCGTCAATTTTCAACTTCTAAGAACAAATTTGTTTTGTTAAAATTTGAAAACAATGTTTTAAGGTTAGAAACTAAAACAATGATTTTAAAAATTTAAAAACTTAAAACCCAAATTAATTTTTATTTTTATAAATTTCAAAATTAAAAACCAAAAATCACTCCAAACTAATTTTTGTCTCGTACCATTGTTCCTTCCCTTTAATTAAAATATTTTTATTTCATTAAATTCCATTCCATTTCTATATTAAACAAAGCATAATACATAGTTGATTTTAGAGTGGGAAATGTATAATTAATTTTAAACTATTTTTTTACGATCATATAAAATATAACATCATTTAATAAACATAACAAAATACAAGTGTAAAAATTAATTTTTAAAGTAGTTTTTTATGTGTTCTTATATAAAATACTATTTTAATATCTTCAAATAACATTTTGTTAATTAGGTACATCTACCTTATTCACTAAGTGAAATATTAGATGAACCATTATATCAAAGAATAAAGATGAAAAATCCTTCTCAAGCTTAGATGAAGTCAATAATTTGTCCTTGCAATGCGACAATGACTTTTTAAGGTCAATCATGAGACTTTAGACTCTTAAATAGTAACTCATAAGAAGTTTAACAACTTTGTCTCCAAATAAAGTTTGCTATAATATTTAAAGTGACATAATTATAGGTCTAAACATCAAATTCATATAATTTTAACTCATTCCTCACACATCGAACGAGCTATATTCTTACACAATATTTTTTACATGCACAAGATAATTAATATTCACATATAAAAACTTCTAATATAACAATTTAAAGAAAATCGGTATCATATTTCGACTGAGTCGTATTTTCGCAAGTATTATCAACTAGGATGAGTTTTCGATTTTTACGTATAAAAATTTATTTTAATTTAATTATTCTGCCTCACATCAGAAGCTCTTTAATTAAATCCTAAATTAACAAATTTTTTTCCAAATTTATTATTAATATCTTCTTCGATATTCTCAAACAATTGTTCAGACATCAAGGAGGTTTTCTTTCTCTTGAGTTGTCTTAGAAAATTTTGTCCTTCCTTTCGTTATGATGATTTAATGAAGAAAAAAAAAACTACGATGCAAGAAATGCATTATTCTTAAATACAATGAACTAACCACATTAAATAGATATTTTTTATATGTGAGCCATGCATGTTATCTATTTAATTAACACTTTTTTCTAACAAATTATCATGATAAGAAGGAAGTGTGTTAACAATCAAAGCCTTCAAATGGATATTCTATTAAAGGAATCAAATGTATATATATCTATAATCTATCGTTTCCTAGGGGTTTGGACGAAAAAAGCAATATAGAAAACATCGTAAACTTGCACTTCTTCGTTGTTCATTGGAATGATAAATCTCCCGACTAACACTTAATTAGATTGATTTGTTCGTTTTATTATAACATTAAATCAAAATAATTATTAATTAATTTAATCATACTTTATTGGTTTCAAAATGAGTGTGGTTTTATGTAGTTTTGTCAAAAACTTTTGACACAATATTTTATATATTGCATGTTTTACAAAAAATGAAAGAGGTGAGGAAATAGTTTCAAGAGCATTGTATGTTACTAAGTTCATTAAGTAAAAGACGTTAAAGAGGCGCTTATAGATCAATTCATTAGGAATGGATATGACTTTTTTTTTTTTTTTATAAATCAACAAATTTTATTAATAACGCAATTCAAAAGCAAGCGAGCATAAGAAGTGCCTCCTAGCAAGTTATAAAGATAAAATCATCACGAGTAACGTCAATTCTGCAAAGGAATGTGATGTTAACTTCACTTCTTTGTCAAACACCATTCTCACGTGCTTAATTGAATCGCTTAAATTAAATCATTGAACTCCAAGTGGTTATCTTTGAAAATTGTTGCATTTTGAGCCTTCCAAATTTGTCATATACCAGCATATCATACATAAGATCACGCCCGACCCAAATATTTTGATTCACTGACTAAACCTTGCAATTGATAAAAACGATTGTGACACTGGTTGTGCAACATTGACACCCCCCTACCAGTAGCATAACTTTGTACCACACTAATGTAATTAATGGGCAATTAAAAAATAAATGAGAACTTGTTTCAACTTCTGCCCCACATAAGGCACACCGACTTTCTCCCTCACCAATCTGCTGCCTCAACAAGTTGTCCTTAGTTGGCAACCAATCACTAGCAAATCTCCACACTAAACATTGAACTTTTTGAGGAATCCCGTCTACCGAGCAAAAGTCAAAACTATCATTTTTTAAAGACCTCAAGGCAAAAGATAAAACCTTGTAAGCGGAAGACTTGATATATATGCATGATCTGTCTGCTGTCCAAATCCACTTGTCTTTGACTCTCACCCTTAAATTTATGTCCTTTAGAGTATCTACTAGCCCAACTAGCTAGTCTTCCTCCCACTCAAATAACTTTCTCCTCCAATTCCACCTCCACTCCAACCCTTCCCCCCTTAACTCCTTAACCAAGATATTTTTGTGAGATGCTAAATTAAACAATCCCACATAAGTCTTAGCTAGACATTGATCACTTAACCATTTATCCCTCCAAAACATAACCTTCTTTCCAAGCCCCCCAACTTCCTCTTTACATGACAAGACCACTATCCTTGAAAGCTCCTCTATAAAGAGAAGGTTTACCCACCATCTTGAACATCTTCTCCTTATACCACCCAATTCCTTGATGACGTCTCATATTTCGACTTCAGCACTCGGGCCCACAACTCCTTACCTTCTACCATTAATTTTCATTTCCATTTAACAAAGCGAGGTTAAACACTCACATATTTCTGAGCCCCAAACCCGCTCTTCCTTGGGCTTACAAACAGTTTCTCAGGCCACCCAATTCACCTTTCAACACTCTTTATTATCACCCTATAGAAATTGCTTAAACATACTTTCAAGAACAAAAATAATACATGTCAATGCTTTGAAGAAAGACAAATAATATATAGGTAACACATACAATACTAATTTTATGAGTGTTGTCCTTCTTGCCAATGACAAGTGTTAATGTTCCCATAAAGATAACCTCCTTCTTACTGCATCTAACATAGGCATCCATGTATCTTTACTCCTTGGCTTCTCCCCAATTGGCAACCCCAAATATTTGAATGGAATATCACTCCTTTGACAATTCAACAATTTGGACGCCCTTTCCACCCATTACTCTGTTACATTTACTCCAAACAATTGGCTCTTATAAAAATTAACCTTAAGCCCCGATAATAATTCAAAATTATGTAAGATTGCTTTCACTGCTACCAATGTATCCTAGTCCTTTCTTTCACATGATATGAAAATCAAAAGTGTCTTTTAAGGTATTAGTTTTTGCATGGAAGATAGCTCATAATCGAATCCCACAAAAGTAAAAGTTGCAAAAAGGAATGTTATCGCTCTAAATGGTGTTATATGTCCTGTTTGTCAAAATGAACTAGAATCAGTGTTGTATTTGTTATTCTCCTGCAAACATATATACAAGTTTGAATGAGTTATTATTGGTGGTTAGGATATTTGACTATTCTACCTTTAGATTGTTGCTCTAACTTATGGTAACATCTTGGCATTTATAAAGCAAAAGGTAAAAAATTTAAAGGTATCCAAAGTATAATTTGGTTGGCTATACTGAGGGGAATTCGATTGGCAAGAAAGACTTTTGGTGTTTAAAGGAGAACCTTCAAACCTTTGGAATGCAAAATCATTTGTTCCATATTAGTGCTTCAATTTCTGTTTCAACCAATCAATAAAGGTCATGTCATTTAATGAGTTATATAAGATGTAAAAATATTTATAAAAGAAAATTTATTAAATGACATGACGTTTATTGATTGATTAGTTCAAGAATTGAGATACCAATTTGAGATAGAGGATTTTCATTCCCTTTCTTTGTAGAAAAAGTTTAGCAAGAGTCACTTCAAAGATCTTGGTTATAGGTAAAAAATATTGTAAGAATTCCTTCTTTTCTTTTTATGAGTGGTCAATGAATCCAACTTATTGTCTTAATTACAATATTGGGTAATGGGTAGTGACTTAAGCAATTTTTTATTTTGTATTTGATATTATCTTCATGAGATGGTAAATTTAGCTATGCTTTCTGACTTGTATCAAAATTGTTATTATGTAAATATCTCTTGATCATGTCTTATGATAAGGAGATGTCTAGAATTTATTGAATAAAACTTTAATTTTTTTTAAAAAAAATATATTCTTTTACACATTGCTACCTGACAAAATATCTCTTATTTTCTCTAATAATAGTTAGAATTATGATATAATGAATTTAAATATTTGCATTTAAATTTAAAAATTATACTATATACAATATCTTTTGTTTTTTCTCAATAATAATTATAATCATGATATTAATAAGTTTACATATTTGTGTTTAAATTTAAAAATTATACAGATAACTATTTTAATTATTTAAAATTCAGAACTGATATATTAAAGAAAATAGTGATTTGAGAAATTAACCTTCACATTAATATTACACTAAGGTGATATTATTAGAGGTATCGATGAAAAAAAATAACTAATATTACATTTAAAAACTATATCGAATACTTATTTTAAAAGAATTTTTTTCTGATATCTGACTCATTTTAAAAGGGAGAAATTGGAGAAAGAAGTATTTGTTTTTTTTTTTAATTCAAATTAAGTGGATGACTCAATATGTGTGGTAAGGTTAGAGGAGATCCCCAATAGGTATTCTAAACAAAAAAGGGAATTAGTACATCTCTCTTTATCATTTTGCAAGAACACAAGTTTATCAAGTAAGTATAAAGCAAACAAGTCATTTTCAAGGATTATGCAAATTAATGATAAGAAATAAAATACGGTAAATTTTCTACACTAATTAAGAAGTGTAGAATTTATGCAAGAAATTTAAATAGAAAAATCATCATAATATGGAAACTAAGGTACGTACATAATCGACCGAATACCAGTATAGCATCATTATATTTAATCATGATTTTTTTTATGTAATTTTTAAAATATTAATAAGTAAAGTCAATAAACTTACCATAAATAAAAAATTATAATTGAATGTAAGTGTAAACAAAATGTAAAATTATAATTGAATATCAATATAAAAATTTTTACAATAATAATATATACTAGTTAAATTCTTAATAAATATACTACTCAACTCAAATAAGGCAACCAAACAGACATGCCACCTTAAACATAAGGTCTCCATGGCTATTTGGGAAAGGCTAGTGACTTGTCAGAATTATCAGGCATGGCTAGTAGTGTACCACAATATGGGAATTCACCTCTTATGGAATTGCCCACGTTCATATACTTGAAATTTATTAGATAACTTAACTCTAAATAAATTAAGTTCCCAACCTTAACCGAATAGGTGTAACTCAGAGTTTGTATAAAAAACAAAAAAAATAGAGGTGTACAAAGTTTAGGTTGAGTGGGATGGTAAAGCTTGAACAGATGATAAATGAGAGAGTGTGTTATGTATTTTCTAATTTGAGGGGTATTAATATTTTTTTTTCACCAATCAAATTATGAATTTTATCTAAGTTATTTTTAATAAATTAAAATAATTTTTATTTATTTATTTATAAATAAGTAAATATGTCTAGAATTTACAATAAAATAATTTTATTTCTAACTTACTTTAATAATGAGTTAGATTGAGTTGATTCATTGATCGAATAATTTAATTTTTGTTTTAAATTTAAAATTTTAAAACTTTTTATAAATTTTTTAGAACAATTTCTTTAAAAATAGAAAATATAAATGACTAAAAATTATAACTATAGTTAAAAATTAAATAAAAAGAAATTAAAATCAACAAATAGATAAAGTATTATCAAAATTCAAGTCATAAAATATACTCTAGTACAAAATATGTGGAAATTGTTTAAAAAATAGTAGTTGTTCAAACTAAAACTAAACATAAAGTGTAATATGTTAAACAACAATATATCTCATTCAATTTTTTATTTTAGTATTTTTTTCAATTATTATTATTATTATTATTATCATTATTATTATTATTATTATTATTATTATTATTATTATTATTATTATTTGAATTAGATTTGACTAGATATCAGGTTAAAAATTCAAAATCCATCACACAACTGGTAAGAAATTGAGTTATGTTAGATTTGACCCAAATAAAAAAATTAATTTGGGTTGGCTTGGATATCGATTTGAATCATCGAGTTACCTGTAATACTCATGTAAGAAAGAATTTAACTTATTGTAAAATACATCTTTAGAAAGAGACTATAAGTTTTAAGTGTAATAAATGTTGTTAATAAAAACATAGGTTTTGAAAACCGGACTAGACCGATCGGTTCAACTGGGAACCGAATCATTATTCGGTTTATTGTTTCTAAAAAATCGAGCATAGTAGGAACTAGCCCAGAACCGTCAAATCAGTCAAAAACCAGGTGAAATTTTATAGTTTTTAAAAATTTTAGGTACACTATAAGGTATTGCAAAATAAAAATATTTAAAAGAAATTTTTGTAAATTACAAAATATTGATTACAATATAAATATTTGTCAAAAAATCATTTTAGATAACATAAAACTTTACCTCTTTGTAATATTATAAAGACAAAAATAATTAAACTTAATAAGATATATTATATTTGTATATTATAAATCATATATACCTTATTTTTTGCTTAATATATTACTATATTAGTCAAAATAAATATAAAAAATAATATTTTATTAAATCTGACTCAATCCCGATTAAACTTTTAAACCTTGAACCTAAATAATGAGTCCGATTTTGAAAACATTGATAAAAACTAATTATTAACCTTAAACTGAGACAAGTTATACCTTATAGCTTGCAAGTTAACTGACTCAATTGTTTTATCAAATTACAGTACATTGGATTAATAATCTATCACTCTGAGCGACATTATAAAATCAAACTTTGTCTAAGGTGAAAGTCCTTATATTATAAATATTAAAATATTATTCATATATATATATATATATATGATAATATTCATTCGATAAGTATTAACATATCTTATTTATTAATATATATATATATATATATATATATATAATATAAATGTGATCATTAAACTACTAATTAAGAATTTTTAATCGCTCAAATTATCTTAAATTGTGAATATAAATTTCTCTAATAAAAATTAAATAGTTTTTAATGGCTCACATTAAAACCTATAGAATTGCTATGATTAGTAGAAATTGTGATAAATAATCATGTTCCTTTATATAATTTAAATTGTTTTATTAGAAGATTATTATGAATATGATCTTAATAATTTTGATATATCAATATATACCTAATAATATTTATTGGATGAATATCAATATATCTTTTTATTAATTAACATATATAAATGATGCAGATATAAATGTGATTATTGATGTCGTAACTCAGTTAAGAAGTTTTAATATTTTTTATTGTCAATAGAAATTTCTCTAAAAGTAATTTTCTGACATGATATTATTATAGTAATTAATAAGTTATTTATTGTATTTTAATCATGAAAATCTAATATCTTAGGCTATTAGTTGAATTGATTTTTGTGGATAGAGAAAAAATTTATATAGTAGTCGATAAGTTAAATTGATATTGAATATAATTAATTACTTGACAAATTTTTTGTTGGAAAAGCAAATTTTATTTAACAAGAACAAGACATCACCATGTTACAAGAATGACAAGAGGGTGTTGCAGATTACAACGTCAATGTAGAATAAAACAACAACTTTTAAGTTTTCCCACCCTTGAACTTAAATACAAATACCAAGTCAGAATAGTTTCATACATTACCTTTTTCTAATCCTTGCAAAATAGTATTTTAGTTGTACATACACTCATAGAATGAAATTTACGAAGCTTTATAGTATCTTTTAACATACAACCAAAATCTTTGTACAAATTGTTGTCAAACTTTTTCTAAATTGAAGAACTCTCCTTTAAATATTAGTGTGTTTCTAATCAATCAAATATCCCATAACACAATTAACCAAATTATACTAAGGATATCCATAGAGTCTTCCCTTTAGCTTTGGTAATATCCATATGTTGCAAAAAGTTAGGCTAACATTCTGAGGGCAAAACACTTAAGTAGCCTAACCATCGATTGATGATTGATTATTCAAGAAGGATTCATCAAATATTGATAATAAGTTATACCATGGGAATTGAATGAGATAAAAAATTATTTACAAAGTCATTCATAATAAAGTTAACTTATTAGAATTTATAATGAAAGAAAAAATGATTTATAATATGTCTACTTGATTAATATAATTAATTTGCTTAAGTTGCTAATTACTAACTAGTGTTCTAATATTTGATAAATAAATAAATTTTTATGATTGAATTTAAGAATTTAATAATCAATTAATTAATTAATTTTTCAAGTGGAATATTATTATGTTTTTTGCTAATACTGATAATGTAAATAATAAAAATCAATTTAAAATATTTTATGGAACATGACATGGAGAGCTTCATATTGATAGAATTGACAATTATGAAAAACAAACTCCAAAGGGTTGGACTTGGTCAAAATAGTTTCAAATTCAAATATTAAAAGTTAGTAATGCAGTAATAAACTATAAAGATTTACAACTTCAAAATCTAACAGTCAAAAAAATTTATAAAAGTAAACTTTGAATGTTTTTTCCAAGAAGAAGATAATGTGAGAATTTTCCAATTTTGATTAGAATTAGGTTTGTTAATGACTCTAATATCATAATAGAAATGTATGATAGAGAGAAAGTGAGAATTTTATTAATTCTCAAAGTTACCAAAGTTGTCTTGTGAAGTTGAAAAAAAAATTATTTATAGCTAAACATAAAAGTTACAGCTATCTACAATAGAACAACTCTATTTGAGTGTTTTCAATGGATCTACACGTACACATAATTTGTTTTTACTCTTTCCAATACAAGCACCTCCAAACATTTTATCTCTACAATATGGAGCAACTCCATTTTTACTCATTTTTGTTCTTTTTTGAGTTGTTTTAGCAAGCAACCTAGACCAATGAGGCAACCAAGGAGTAAGGTCTGCAATGCCTAAAACATCAATGCTTCATTGGTGAGTTCTTTCCCTGCTTGTTGATGTTGATGCTTTAACTAGAGTTAAAGGACTAAAAATTAACTAACACTACCTCAAAACAGGGTCAACCTTGCACCTTCTTGGGAGTAGTCTAAGGCTAGAAAGGGGCCAAATTTTTAAAATATAATAAATAGTTTGTTTATTTTTTAAATATTATTTTATGTTATTTATATAGATTTAATAAAACTATTGTCCTATTTTATAATTTGATTTTTATCTATATTAAAATGTGATATATGATTGAAAAGTATAATTTTCTATGTAATAATTTTTTTATATATTACACTAAAAAATCTATGTTGAATTCAAAGTGTTTTTTTTTTTAATTAACAAGATAAAGAAAAATAAAATTCAAATGATACTGAAACTAAAATTAAAAGTTGGTAAATTAACAATAGTAACAAAGAATAAAAATTATGTAAACTTTAATATGAAATGATGATATTTTGTTAATGCTAAACAATAGCGACTCTACTTCTCAACAATAATAACAATTAGTTTAGGGTTTAGACACATTTTCCTTAAGGATTTATTTGTATGGCATAAAAATTCACGAGAATTTAACACACTCTTCTCAACTAGAAAAACTATGGTAGCTGAATAACGAGAACTATTTTTTTAAAAGAAACAAGTGCCAAGGAATATCTCAACTTTTAGAGCCAACTAAAAGCCAAATTTATAAAAAATTGTAACCGCATTACTGTTGGAATAAAACTAATTTAATATATTTTTCTCCAATGTTCTTAGGTCGCTAAAAGATATTTGTTGCAAAATCAAATCTTAAAAAAAAAGAAGAAGTGACAACCATGTTAAAACTATATCACAACAAATATGAGAGAAAATACGAGTTAGAATAAACGCATAAGATAACTACAATATAAGACTAGATCAAATTAAAAACTAGTTTCCAATTAATTTAATATAAAATAATAAAATGAAAATCGAAAAGTAAGACTCAGTCAAAAGATACTTAAAGGATAACTCAACTGAATAAAATAATTTTAAAACAAATAAAAAATTTTATGAAAAGCAAATAATACTTGTGAAATATATGTCTCATTCAATATATAATCCAACAATCTCTCACATATTTCAAAAGTATTATAACACATTTGAATAAAAAAGAAAGAAATATGTTCCTAGGTTAACTTATCGTGAGTGTAAGTGCATGAGCCTAGTGTCTTTTAGACTATGAACTAAATCTAGAATGATGAAACATAATATACAAGTGAGTTGGTCAAGTAAACTTCTATGAACCAAAACACTTTGATGTGCATTAGTGATCAATCAATCATACTACACCCCTACAATTCTCGTTGTTAGCACCATTTTACACAAATAGGCCATGCAAGTGCTGGTAATTCATGAATACTCTAGAGATTTATGCCAAAATCTCATACAAGCGGCCCCACTTGATACTGATATAGGCCATTTTATCAAGTATATGCTAAAATTCATACACCACCCATAAGGGATGTGAAATAAAAAAAACATTAATTTTACCCTCTCAATAATGCAGTATAGCACATCTCATATCACAAGAAGAGATAAAATAAATTGTGCTAGCAGAATTAACTAGTAGCTTGTTTTTACCCATATGAACTTTTTTCATGGGATCTCCAATCACAAAGTTTGAGTTACCATTACTGTTAATTTCAAATTGGCTTAAGTCTCATTCCTTTCAATGTTTTATAAATAAAAGTTCTCTTCTTCCCTAGGGCTTTAAGTAAAAAAGATCAGCTAAATCCATTAATATTGACTTCACAAAGATATATCTTTAAACCACTAAGCCTCTTAATCAACCATATCTGGAGTAAAATACTCAAATTTAATTATCATTTGTGTGATTGATATCTAAGTAGCTCTATCACAATAAGTGTAATAACACAACTATTAGTGGACTAAAAATTCAATGCATATCATTCTATCTATTAATAAAATAAAAATACATTATGCCCCATAACTTATTATTTATAGTATCTCTCAAGTATTTTATATTACACATATTTGTAATATGTAGAACGTTACACTTATATAGCCACATAAAAAAAACTACTCAAATGGTTTCTTTTTTAATAATTCACATAGTTCTCATAACTTATGTCACAAGTAACAATTGCTTTAAAAGCAAAATATGAAGACTCATATATCAAATAAGTACATCAAGAAAATCCATAGACATATTGGTCTCATAATATATATGAACTAAAAACTTCTCTTTTGAGAAACCAATAAAAGTATCCAAATAAATAATCTTTTATCAAATATCTTTTTTTAAAAAACTAAAACACTCTTTTTTTAGGCTTATTCCACACCTCTGTGATGGTAACATAGAGACATGGTCAAGTGGGAGAATCATAATGCATTTTATCCTTCAATGTGTCTCAAAGACAACAAAACAAATATATTTAAATTTTCAAATTCTTAGTCATTATAGAGTCAATGAAATATCACATTTAAATGTCCATTATTATAAGCCAAAATAAAAACTAGCATTACACCCATGTTGATTAAACATAAATTAAGAAAACACATACCTTTAAGAATCCATTTTATCCCATGAATAAAACGATATCTAAAGTAATTCTACCTCTCCATCATGTTAGTGATGATTATTACCATAGACACCCAATCACAATAGTAACAAGAGAAAGCCTCATACTTGAAGGAGACAAGCCATGTGCACCCATCAAAAGAAACTGAGTGTAAACTTTTATAAAGTAACTTTAAGGGGTCTCACAACTAGCATAAGAAAACCAAACGTATATATCTCTATGATTAACTTAATTTTAGAGGGAAATTTCCACAACTGGTAGTGCTATTTTCAAATACGTGGGTGTTTGATTTTATATTTATTGCAAACACATTTAGATATGTGATAGTGAAGGCCTTAAAAATGAAATATTTGCAAGATTCTAGAAAGTCGCTTTTGGACTTTCAGAACCCTTTAAGGGAGGAGAAAAACAAGAGCTTGGCAAAAAAAAAACAACTCCATAATCAAAAAAGCAATTCCCGATAAAGGCATAACTTTAATAAAATAGATGTGGCATGCTTGTTTAACACAGTATTGACAATTGAGAATAGTGAGAGCCAAAATGAATGCTTAATTAGTTAATTTTTGCAAGTAATAATACGGTAGCATGGTGGAAGCAAAATTAGAAAATGGTAGTTGATCAAACATGGTTCCAAAAACAAAAAAAAAAGGATTGTCAAAATAAATAAACAAGAATAATCATACACAGTATCAAATAAAATTGATGAAAATTTAAAAGGGATAGATTAAATCCTTAAGCTTGTTGGAAAAGTTTGAGCATAACAACAGTCAGTCTAAGATGTGTTAGAAACATTGTCCTTAAGAATTTATTTGTGTGGTACAAAAATCTCTCAAAATTTAATAGACTTTTCTCAGACATAAAGACTAAGGTAGCAAAATAACGAGACTTTTCCCAGACATATGAGAGAGAATATGAGTTACGACAAACACATAAAATAACTTACAATATAAGATTGAGTCAAATTAAAAACTAGTTTCCAATTAACTTAATATAAAATAATAAAATGAAAACAAAAAAGTAAGACTCGGTCTAAAGCCATTTACAGATAACTCAATTGAATAGATAATTTTAAAATTAATAAACATTTCATGAAAAGCAAATAATACTTGTGAAATATATATATCTCATTTAATATATAATCCAACAATATTTAGGTATTTTCTTCAAGGTGTCTAAATATAAAAATTAAATTATAATTTTAATTAATAATTAAATTCAACTAGAAACTAAAAAACCATAAACATGTAGTTAGATAAAAAATTAACTAAATTTGAAAAGACACGAGTATAATGTTGTTGGGACAAAATAATAGTTTTTAAATATATTGTATCAATTTTAATTATAGAAGATATTTATTATATGTTTAAATATCATGTTCAAAGTTGTAAAAGAAAATTTCACACTAAAATTTTGTTAAATTAAAACTATTTTTTTAACATGATAATAATAAGAATAATACATTTTTTGCTTCAAATAATGAAAATAATATGTTTTTAATTTTTAAAAATATTTCAGAAAATATAAAGACCTTAATTTTTTTAAAAAAATTATTATTTTATACTTTTTGAAATGTGTATTCTTCTTGATTTATAAGAGAAATATGAAATTGATATAGAGAAAAAATGACGAGAAAATAAAAATAAAATTAAAAAATAAAAGATTAAAAACTTAAGAAGAATAAAATCTATTAAATCATTACTACGAATGCTAATCAAATTTTTTGATAAAAGTTAATCATCAATAAATTGATGAATATTTCATATAGTAAAAAAATTATATAGGTTAAAAAATAAACATGTATGACATGAAACATTTAAAATAATATTTTTCTCACAAGAGTATATACAAACGAGAAAAACACTTATAAACTAAAAGTGTAAAAACTTTTACACTGACAGTTAATAACAACCTTGTATATATGATAAGTTTGTTGACTTTACCAATTAATATTTTAAAAGTCATTTAAACAAAGGGTTGTGATTAATCGTTATTGTAAAACTCTATACAAAATTATGAAAAGGATCACCCTATTAGAAACTTCTAATATGTGTACTTTACTTATAAAAAAATTTGATCGCCTAAATTTTGGTTATAGTTTACGATTTAAGATTTTTTAATTGATTTGATTTTTTTTTAAACCGAACTAATCTTTGAATATCCTAATCACAGTATTTTTTAAAGACCTTCGTATTTTGCCCTTTTCAGATTTGTTAGACCCCTATAAACCACATTGCAAACCAAGCCCTAACCTGATCCTTGGATCCACTTAGAAGGCCCTGCCATTGGAAGAAGTGACTATGGCATTGATGATGCAAGACTGATAGAATCCCCTACCAAGAGCATAACTTATATCACACCTTCAACGCTATAGGACAGGAAAAGAATAAATGTGAGCTTGATTCTTCACCCATCCTACAAAACACACAGACACTAGATAAGCCTCCTATTATTTGCCTTTGTCGCAAGTTATCTTTTGTAGGTAATTTACCGTATCCTAACTGCCATACAAAGTATTGAATCTTTGGAAGAATCTCCTTTGCCCAGCAAAAATCGAAAGTGACATTGCGTGAGGGGCCCTGCATAGAAGATAACACCCTATATGTTGAAGACACTTCATACCAGCTTAATCCATTAGCATTCCAGGCCTATTCATCTTTAACCCTTTTCCTTTAATACTACTAGTCTTAACGAGCCTACAAGCTCAGAAAACAAGGCTTCTTCCCACTCAAATAACTTCCCCATCCAACTTCATTTCCAATCTAAACTTTCCCCTTTTATCTCCTTAACAGTGATGTTTTTGTTCGTGGCTAAGTTAAATAAGCACTCAAAGAACTTACATAAATGTTGCTCTCCTAATCACTTATCCTGCCAAAACAACACCTCTCACCGTCCCCTGACACCCTTTTGACATTGTGAGACCACCATCCTGGATGATTTCCATCCTCAGTTGAATTAAGATTATTCCACCAACGTGAACATTGTCTCCCTTAACCACCCTGACTTTTCCACCTTTAAACACCATTTCCATTTCCCCAACAGAGCCAGATTAAAATTATGCACTTTCCTGAGCCTTAACCCCCTCATTTTTTACCTTAAAAACATTTTCCCAGGTAACCCTGTTAACCTTTCGACAACCTTCTTTAAACCCCCAAAGGAATTGCTTGAATAAGCTTTCAAGGACAATAATAATACCCGACAGGATTGATTTTAAGAGTGTAACCCTTCGTGCCAAGGACAAAAACTTATGCTCCTACAATAATAATTTACTGCGAACCGCATCCACCGCAGGTTTCCACATAGCTTTACTCTCTGGTCTTCCTCCAATAGACAACCTAAATACTTAAAAGTGATCTAACCTCTTTGATAGTTTAGCAAGTTTGTTGCCTCCACCACCCAGGAGTCATCTATGTTAACACCAAATAATATTCTCTTAAAAGAAATTTACCTTCAAACCAGATAAAAGTTCAAAGTTCTAAAAAATAGCTTTTACCGTTACCAAGGAGTTTCAATCCTTCTTAACAAACAACATTGTATCATCTGCAAACTAAAGGTGACTGATGCACAAACTGTCTTTGCCAACTTCAAACATTTCCATAGATGAAGATGATCTACAGTTTGGACCATTTGACTCAATCCTTCGACTCCTATTAGGAAAAGGAACAGAGATAAGGGGTCTCCCGGTCTCAGCCCTCTCCCTATGCCAAACTCCTTAGTACAACACAGACATTCTAGTTAAACCTACCCATTCCTTGATCCACCTAGGGCCAAACTTCATTTTATCCATAATATCCCATAGGTACTGTCAACAAACTGAGTCATTTACTTTCTCGAAGTCCACCTTCAAACCTAACAAATTTTTCCCATGCTGATTTGCATCCTTCACTACTTCATTCTCTATTAGAATTCCATCCAAAATTTGATTCCCACCCACAAAAGCAGATTGCGCCTCTGAAATACTAAGCGACATAATTTCTCTTAATCTAATAGCCAACACATTCACAGTTACCTTATAAACACACCTACCAAAGATATAGGTCTACAATCACCTAATCCTTGAGGGCTAGACTTTTTTTGCACTAAAGCAATCAACGAAGAATTCACCTTTTTCAATATTTTACAATTGGTATAAAATTCATCAAAGATGGCCATAAATTCACTTTCAAATATCCTAGAATTCCTTCAAAATTTTGAAATTAAACCCATCAGGCCCTAGGCTTTTATTACCATTACAATCCCATACAGTAATTTTATCTCTTTCTTTGAGAAGGGCCTTTCAATGCTCGTTCGCACCTCCCTTTAAGCTTTAAAATTCAGTGATCCCACCTTAAGTCTATCCCTACCCATCTCTTTGAATTGATTTTCAAAATGCCCTTTTACCTTTTTTTTAACTTTTTCTACCTCATATATTACCTCCCCTTCAAATTCAAGACTCAGAATAGTGTTACCCCTCCTTCATTTTACAATCGATCTATAGAAAGACTTTGTATTGGCATCACCTTCCTTCAGCCATTGAACTCTGGATTTTTTATGAGTCAACATACACTTCCTTTCTACCCATACCTTTAATTCTCCCAAATTTTGCTTATGAATTTCCTTTTCTTCCTCTTCCAAACCAGTTGATTCCTCCTTAATATGCAAGTCATGAATACTCGTCTTTATCACACAAATCTGGTTATCTATGTCACAAAAAATTTCCTTGTTCTATACTTTCAACTTTGCTGTCAACATTTTTAACTTTTTCTTTAGTGCACACATTTTACAACCATTAACCTTTATTTGCTTCCATTGAAATTCCACAAAGGCCTTAAATCACGATATGACTGTTTAACTTGAAAATCTGGAACATCTACCTGAGGCATACTTTTCGGTGCAGGCACTGCCGTTCGCGTGATTCGATCTTCGTCTTCCAATAAGGCCATTATTTTATCAACATATGGAACTAAATCGTCCACTGACCACTTGTTTCTTCCCTCCGTAGACACCATATATGATAATGTCTCTCCAACTTCACCCTACAATAAAAATAGAATAAAAAACATTAAAGCATAAAAATGTTATTGCAAAAATTAAAAAACAAATTGAATAAGTAGTATAAATTTTTTTACCAACAATGATGCTCATGCATTTCTTGGGTCGATAAACAATTTGGTTTTGGCATGATACCAAACCATGTACTCATAGTTGAATGTCAGGTCTCCAACCTGAGTTCCAGTTTCTTCGACCCTAAATTGGTCTAGGTTGTTCCATATTGCAATGGCAGGTTGCAACAACATAAGCCAATTTTCAGAACCTTTTTCTCGCATAGTCAACCTATGTAATTTTTTGGGCTGTGAAGGAGGATGGGGTATGGGTTGCCGCATCCCAAACTGCCGCATTCTCTATCTGGTTGATGTCATTCACAAATATTGAAGCAAAGTAATGGCACAACACATTTCTACGCATTAACCCCTTCTACGCATATCAGGGGTAACTGTGCCAGAATTTCGTTTGGATATGGCATCCAAATCACCTATATAACATAAGAAGTAGTTAATAGGTAAACAAATTAAAAAATAATGAAATAAATTTTCTTACATCATTTTGCTTCATTGTATCCAGTAATCGAGGATGATGTTTTAAATCATCGGTGACCCCAATGTGTCGGTTTTCCCATCATAGCTACCTACCAAAATTATATAATTAGTCTTAAATATTATATAACTAATTTACAAATAATGTTGTAAAATATAACTAATATTATAGTCAATAAAAAAATTACCTTGACCCAATGAGTTTGTTTGATTTGTATGGGGGTGATATAGTTGGTGCAACTTTTGAGAATCTTTCCCATGCCCATATTTGTATTAATAGGCATAAGCCACCCATGGATCTTATTTTGTAATTTGTTGCGACGCATAGTTCTCTATATAAAAAACTAAGTACAGCAGCATCCATGCGTATGCACTGCACTCACCAAAGTCTCGCAACAATAATAAATACCTTAAAGAGACTTTATTACTTGACTTATCAACAAACAGGGCACCACCAATGAGTCGTAAAATATAAGTTTTGTTCATTATTTTCAAAATTAGCAATGTCACCAAAATTATGAGTTAGCCAACTAACTCGAATAGAACTACCATCAATTTCATCCTCATTGGGTGAAACCCCAAGCAGTTCTTTACATAGTTCAACCCAATTAATATTATTTCATCCTCAGAATGAACACTATCGATAGACGGGCGAGAAGAAGAAGATGCCATGACAATTGCTAAAATTTAAAACGAAATATTATGTTAAAATAATACCCAAAATAATATATAACAAAACAAAAAAATAATATATAAGAAACATATATCAAAATATTATATAAGAAAACTAACCTCAATATTTAGAAATAACTTTCAGAGAACAAAAACTTTCTTTGATTGTGACTATGTGGGACGCAAGTGGGTGTGTGACTCTCTGGGGCATAAGTGGTTGGGTGACTAGTTGGGGCGCAAGGGGGGATTAAATAGGAGAAAAACTCCACATAAACCGCAAGTCTGATATGCGGTTTATGTGGACAATGACTGCTGGTTTCAAGGCTGTAAAGGAAATAGATGAATATTTAATGCAAACCGCAAGTGTGAACTGCGGTTTTCACGTCCTAAAAATCCGCTCCCCTTCCTATTCCTGGGTTAAAACTGATGGGTAACGGAAAAAAAAATTTAATCAAAATCGCAGGTGGTACTTGCGGTTTTATGCGGGTAGAAATTTGTATTTTTTTGCAACTGTTGGGTAAGAACGGGGGACGAAAAAAAAAAATTAAAACCGTATGTGGCACTTGTGGTTTTATGTGGGTAGAAATTTGTTCTCCTCTTTTGCAACTGTTGGGTAAAAACGGGGAACCGGAAAAAAAATTAATTAAAACTGTAAGTGGCACTTGCAGTTTTATGTGGGTAGAAATTTGTGTTCTTTTGCAACTGTTGGGTAAAGGGGGACTGGTTAAAGACCACACAAACCGTAAGTGCGAATTGCGGTTTTGTGTGTCTTAGAATTTGCGTTTTTTAAACCTGCTGGGTAAAAAAAGGTGCTGGTCAAACCGCAAGTCTGACTTGCGATTTTACCAGAGTTGTTTTCTGTGCTCTGTTTACCCATTGGACAGGGAGGAGGTACGGGTCAAAGATCAGTCAAACTGCAATTTCCAGTTACGGTTTTACAGTAATTTTTTGTCACGCTGATTTACACGTAATCACCCAGTTGACGTGACACGTAAACCGTAATTGAAAGTTGCGGTTTGATCAAGTCAAATACTAAAATAGACCCATACTAGTAATATTTTAAAAATCAGACCCATCTAAATAATTTTTTTAAAAAATAAACCTACTTAACTCATTAGGGCTTCATGTGTTGACCACCGTGTGAACTACTACTTTGTACCTTCACATGATAGCTCTGAATTTTCTGGCAACACCCCTTTACAATAATCAGAGACAAAATCCACCAGGGTAAACACCTCCTCGACAGTACGAATTGGAAATAATAACTCATTAATGTTCACCTTAATTAACTAGTTTATCGGGTGCCAATCCTCAGTTCTAATTATAATTAAGACTTTAGATACATCTAATCCTCAGTTCTTTTTATGTCATATAAAGAATAACCTTCCACATTTTGTCACCTACTTTCTCAATCAACCCTTCTTTAACCACACCCACCCTTCCTCGTTACTTCTTTTCCCCACTAATGAACCTTCCTAAATTCACCCATAATTTAAACGTTCCAATCTATATTGAATTTAATTCTTTTCTCTAGATCAATCATGTTAATAACTGTCTTACAAGTTACAAAACCAAATTTCTTTCCAAATTTATTGACCTTAATTGGGATATAAACATCCTTCACCTTTTCCATACGAAAAAGATATTTCACATTGCATATTTCCATGTGTCTCAGAAAAATTCGTGAAAAAATACGTCTTCAAAGTTGAAGATTTCTTCCCTGAAGCTTCCCTTTACCTCCATCCTCCATTCCTCATTTCTTTCTCATACACATTAGACCTTCAAAATCTGAAAATAATATAATTCACAAGTATTAGTAATTTTGGATTGGCGCCTTATTAAATCTTTTCACCAAAAAAAACATTACATTTATGTTTATTTTTCATTTTTCTATATTATTTTTCTTTCATTTAATTATTTTCTATCTTTCTATTTCAATCATGTCAACCGTAATTACAAAATAAAAAAAAAAAAGAGAAGAAAATAATAGGGAAAGAAAAAGTGAATGCAAAATCAACAAAACCTGTCAACAGCTAGCAACGTACCATTGAATGTGAACAGGTTGGCAGCAGGTAGCATAGCAGGCCTATAGACTAGAATAGCACAATAATATATTATTAAATTAATTTGGATGAACACAATATTCAGTTCAGCCTTATATATATATATCCAACACTCCAAACAATAATTTTTAGACTTAATCTAAATTTTTTATTTTGGATTTCTGAAAATTAAAAATAATTTTTTTCTTGCATGTAATCAAATTAGTCTCGGAAAGAAACATAAACTTAGAAATTTCAAGACGGAAAAAAATATTTTCATTTTAAAAGGATCAAAACTAGAATTTAATCAAATTTGAGAGACTAAAAAATTAATTAAATAAAAAAATATAAATTGATATTTAACATAGTTTTTTTACTGTATGATAAGTTTATTAATTAATATTTTTAAAATTATATAAATAATAAATTATCATTGAATGATACCTAAGAAAATTTTAAATTGAAGGTGCATGATTATTAAATTTTCTTACTATATATAAAAATAAATTGTATATTAAAAATATAAAATAATTTTATACCATTGATCAATAAAAATATGTTATATATAATAAATTATTAATTTTTCTGGTAATTATCTTAAAGTCAGTAATTAATAGTGTTTAGTTGTGGAGAAAAAAATAAAAACATGAAAATAAATAAATAAATAAATAAAATAGAATAAAAAATTAATAAAAAATAAAATTTTTGGGTGGAAATAAAATAGAGTAAAAGAAGTGGAAAAAAATATTTGATAGAAAGAATAACAATAAAATTATTATTATGTTATTAGTTTCATTATTAATATATATTTTTCTTCTTTCTCATTATTTTTGGGATGAAACAAAAACATATGAAGTCTACCATGATTCTTTCTCATTATCTTTTAACAATAAAGTCTCTCTTTATGTTAATTTATTTATTTATACTCTATTTAATCAAGTAAATATAATGCATAATTATTTGTCATTTTAATAATTATAATATTATATATATTAATCTCTAAATATAGATCCTCGTTTTTTTATCTCTACACTAACCTCTTGATTTTTTAGAAAACACTACACTTTATACTCTTTGAAAATAAAGGCCATTAGAGACACAATAGTTTTATAGTATGTTCCAATAAAAGAAAATAAAATTTTTTTATGTATTTTCTTTTGTTTAGGTTTTCAATTTCTTTCCTTCAAACTGAATAGAATTTACTTTTTAAATTCTAATTTTACAAATAATTAAAAAGAAAAACACTTATACAAGGTATAAGTGTTAAACTCTTAAATAATTTCATATTGACTTTTTGTGGTAAAGTTGAGAAATGAAAAGAAAGGTCATGAGTTTTAATCTCTCCACTAATAAATTAACAATTAATATTTAACCTATAAGAAAATACTTTTTTAATACTTTTTTGATATATATTTTCTTTAAAAAAGTATTTTCTTTTAAAAAAATAAATTATATGAAATGGTAGTGCTAATTAAAACATCAAACAAAAGCATCTATAAAATTGACTAATGTTGTATATGTTAAAAATATCTTTTCAATTCCTTTATAAAAAAATGTTTATTAAAAATATAGTCAATGTCTTAAAATAATTAGTTGAATAAAATTATTCTATGCAATTAAAAGGTAATAAAAAAATTTACCTTTTCAATATATTTTAATTAAAGCCTGAAAAAATGAAGAACTATCCACATTCATGAGTCATGTGACAATTTAATTAACTTGACCTGAATGGGAGCTGATTCATATTCTGCTGAAACGAGAATAAAAGCAAGCGAGAAATTTAATGCCATAGCAGAGTGAGAATTTTGGAGATAACAAGGAATGAAGAAAAAGTTGTAGTGGTGATTGCAGACACAAAAGTTTAACAAATTTGGAAAATTGTTAACTTCATTTGTTTACAATATACCTAGTTTTGCACTCACTGCATTAAATTTGATAAAATTTGAATGGAATGGGAAAATGAGAATATGGCAATGAAAATAAAGCAAATTTGAATAATATGAGAAAGTTTCGACCAACCCAAACCACCTTTGATGGCCGTAGGTGGCAGAGTCATAGGGTGGCGGACAGTGTGGCAGACATGAAGACACTGTCCCTTATAACGTCATTAGAATCAGTCACTTTTGAAGGAAAAGTGAGATAAGAAGTTGAGTGGAATCTAAGGTACGGCTGAAAAGGACACAGGCTCATATATATATATATATATATATATATATATATATATATATATATATATATATATATATATATATATATATATATATATTTGAGAGAATAAAAGAAAGTAGATTTAATTACATTATGTGTTTCTTGTTTTATTATTATTTTTAGTTGATTTTCAAAATTGAATTTGTGTTAATATGATACTGAATTGATGTTCAAGATTAAGTGTTAATGTCTCTGTTTTTAAAATTGGATTAGTTATCGAATCGGTAAAGATATTGGTTCGCAATTATTGATTCAATTGTTATTAAATCAGCAGTTGAACTGGTTTTAATAAAATAATATTTTTTATTATTAATGTACTATAATAATTAAGATTATAAAAGAAAAAATATTAAGGTTGTAATTATAAAAAAATAAAAATAATTTTACTAAATACACTTTTATATTGGTAAGTTAAACTTTATTTTATTAATTTTTAATTAAAAATTGGTTGATTTAAAAAAATGAGGAGTGTATTTAGAAAAATAAAAAAACATTAAAAAAAAAACAAACCGGTTGAACTAGGAACACTGATTTTCACTGGTTTTCCGGTTTTAATACCGATTTACGATTCCATCTGTTTTGAGAGTTGACCGAACTGATTACCGGACCGATTCACTGATTTTCCTGTCGAACTGGCCGGTCCAATTTTTATAACACAGGTTAATGTTGAATTATACATAGGTTTGTTTGGGTAATTTCTTACAGAAGTATGAGAAAAAAATAAAAAAATAGTTTTTACACAACTTCAAATGAGGTTACATACTAATTTTTAAAAAATTATGTGAGATGTTTTATTAAAATTAATTTGAAAAATTTTATTGAGAAGGTTGTTTGAATTTTTTTGCATTATTTTTTTTAGAAATATTTTTAAAGAAACTTACTCAAATAGTTCTATGATTATAATATAATAATGTGAAGTATCTAATTATGTGATTTAAAAGTGATATAAAAAATAAGAGAATAATTATAATTAATTGAATAGTTTTCATGAATAGTTAAAATCTACTAATGTTAAACACAAATTTAATAATTTTAAAAGTTAGAACACAATATTATGAAAAATTGATAAATAAGAGAAAAAATATAATTAAATCATGAAAGTAATAATGCTGGGAATAGTGATTACAAATTTAATTTAATGTATAAAAAATAAAAGAGATAAAAAAAATTGGCTTACATAAGTTTTCTGTTCCTAAAATTTCACAAAAAATTATTTTTGATCCTTGAAATTCAAAAATATTTTTTTACTTCCTGAAATTAATTTGTTTTTATTAACGTTGTTTGTTTATAAGTTCATCCGTATTTGATTGAATATGAAATTGAAGATTGAGGAGACTAGGATTAAGGAGAGGAGAGTACTCCACAATACAAAAATGTGTTCCCTATCAACAACGTTTAACCGCGTTAACAGGAGAAAAAAGATTAAAAGTGAATCAGGACTTAAAAAAAATTCAATTTTAAAGATTAAAAACGATTTTTTGAAACTTTAGGAAAAAAAACTTATATAACAAAAAAAATTGTATCATTTAATGACATATTAAATAATGCATAAAATATTTTTTTAGTTGACACGAGGGCTAGATTATTTCTTATAATACGATTCACGAGTAAAGTGATTCATCTTTCATGGGTTTAAAATCTTATTAAATAATTTGTTACTGAAATTAATATTTTAAAAAAATAATAATTAAGGTAGCTATTTGTTAAATTTTTAAATTTAAATATAAATATTTAAATAAATTAATGTAATGATTATAATTGTAAATTGATAATAAAAAAATATATTGTGCTATGTAATTACATGTAAAATAATACCTATGCATGATAGTAACTAAATAGTTTTTGTAATAATACTGATAATACAAAATGAAAAAATATAATGGGATTAGCAGAGCAAACTTTATAGCATCAAACCAAAATTAACTAAATAATAAGGCACAATTATGGAGAAGTTTATGTTACAATGTTGAGTGAAAAGTATTCCCATCGAATATTTTCATGAATTGCTTTTGTATGTCCAACATGGGTTCTTTGAAAATCTCATTGGACTATATATAGTGATGCCATAACATTAATGAGGGACTTAGATGAACTTAGATAGCCTATGGAGGAAAGGGAGGAAGAAAAGTGGAGTGAGAGGAAGGATTAGACAACATGGTGAAGAGGGAAAAGAAGAAACAAAATTGAGGAGAATAAAAATAGAATTTAATCAATATACATTGTGAGTGTAAAGATTTTTACACGGATATACAATCACAACTCTTCATTCAGTGTGAGTTTGTTGACTTTACTAATTAGTACTTTAAAAATCATATAAATGAAAAACTATGATTTAGCGTCAGTGTAAAGTTTTTACACTGACAGTGTGTATACCAATTAAAATAATAAAAATATATAGTATAGTATGCACAATTTAATGTAGTAGGTCCTTGTATTAGTGAATAACAATTCCAAATATACATCGATTAATCAAGTAGATAGGTCTAATTTGAGTCTTCAAACTCAAAATCCATCTCTTGAACCGAAATGGATGGATTTCCAAATTTTCAATTTGTTCCTACTAATGATATGAAACAATTTGAATATTTTGTTTTGAAGTAGGTTTATATTTATTAAGTCATTGGATTAATTCAAATTCGTGATTTTTCCTAAATTTTCGAGATTATTACCAGGTGTATGTCATTATTCAACACATACTTGTTAATAGAATCCTAAGAAATAAATATTTTTGGTGATGTTAGATTAGTTGGATAAAATTATGTTTTCTTCTATTTTTATTTTTTCACTTTTTAGTAGGTTTTCATGTGAACCCACCAAACTTGTCATTTGAAAATCTACTTTTTATTTTATTCTTATATTTTTGAAAGAGAGACATTCCCACTTACTTTTAAACAAATCAAACTATTTTTACTTAACCTTCCCACTTCATTAGTGGATTAGCCCACATTAGGATAATTGAAAACAAGTTTGTCTATTGAAAAGTGGTAGCAATATTTTTTTTTATTGTTTAATTAAAATTTATTAAAAATCATCAATTTTGATCCGGATCTCACTTTTTATTTAATGATCATCTCTACTAATTAAGAAGTAAAACCCACTATGATTAGTATTAATAAATTGAAATTACTATAAAAAAATTTAAAACAAAGAATTGTATTAAAAAGTGTTGCTATAATTGTTTTAGTCATTTTTACACCATGCTATAATACAATGTTAAGCTAAGAGTTGTTGCATCAATGTCTATGTTATATATGTTTTGAGATCAATTTCTATTTTAAAAATATAGTTTTAATTATAATAAAACTAAACTTCGGGTAACATCTTTATGTGTCTAAACACTATTAATAAATCATGAATTTGAAGTGTTTATGTTTCAAATTATTAGAACTAAAGGTTTGTATAACTCAAACAACTTTATTTCAATAACCTCTGAACTTGAAATGAACCAAAATCGATATAAAAATGGTTCTTATTAAACTTAAATCGAGCTTTGAAACAAATAAATTAGATAATTCTTATTTTGTCAAGCTAAGTTAAATTAAGTTAGATTAGATTCAACTTAGTGTCAGTTTTAGTTTTATATTTTTATTTATTGAATATTTTTATAAATAATTTCACACAAATTTATCTTTTTTGCTCTTTTTTTGTTGAAAAAGAATTTATTATTATATATAGAAACTATAGAGAACGTTTTGACCCTTTTTCTGTATTTGATTTCGAATAACTATATGATTGTTATATTGAGTTAGTGGACACAAGATATTTTGAAGTTCTTATACATTGCAACTATATAGGTTAATATTTGCCACTAACCTTTTAACATATAGATTTGGTAGTTGGATTCTGAATATCCATACATTTCCTTCCAAAAGTTTATGTTAGAGCGAAAATTGGTTAAGTTAAACTTGTAGGATTTAAATGTTACCTATTTTTAAAATATAAGGACTAATTAAAAGCAACTTAGTTTTTTTTTTTATAATAAGCTAAGCATTTTTATTAAGAAAACATGCGAAAACACAAGACGTGTATTTTGCCCATAAAACAACAACAATCCATAAACAATGATAGTGAGACATTTAATTAATACAGAAAGTTGGATTCAAGACTCATTCTGCATAAGAATGAGAAGTTAGGGAATTCATCTTACACTATTCCCACGAGCTTAATTGGACACCTTGGATAAGTTCTTAAACATGATCTTTCCGAGCTCTGAATACTGCTGCATTTCTAGCTCTCCATAAGTGTGAGATCCTTGTGAATCACTTCAAAATACCATGCCTTACTAAGCGTTTGTGATCCGTCCACCAACCCCACAAATTGGTAACAATGTTTCCTAATTTCACTTGAGAGGGTCATAGATATCCTCCACCATTTACAAAGTAGTTGCCAAACCCAAGTTGAGATATCACAACCGAAGAAGAGGTGTGCACAACTCCTCGATTATCTTGCACAATCCGCATACTGCTTCACCTTGCTAGATTATTCCTCTCCGCAACAAATTACACCTAGTAAGAAGTCGATTTGTATCCAATTTTTCATATCAAAACCTGAACTTTTGAAGGAACTCGAGATCCCCACAACTTCTTGAGAAAATATTGGGACTAGAGTAAATATCCTATTGTCAATATAAGCTGAAGAAACCGTGTAATGCCTAGAGCCATCCAAAGTCTATATCCAACGATCCACATATCCCTCCCTCAATACTACTCCTTCTAAGCTCTCTGATAATCTTCCCAGCAATTCCTTCTCCCAAGCAAACAATCTACTTCTCCATGACCATTTCCACCCTGACCCAGTATCTTGCATATATTTGACAAATACTTATTGATTTTCAGCTAGCTCATACAAACGATCAAATGTCGTGATTAATGTCTGATCCTTAACCACCGGTCCTTCCAAAACAACACCTGGCCACCATTCCCAATCCTATGTTTCACATTAGCTGACCACCAATCCCCTCTCCTCTGACTCTCATGCTCTATCGAATAAAGGTCACCCCACCACCTGGAACAGTTTCGGCCAACTCCTTCCCAAATCCTATATTTGACCCATACTTAGTTTGTAATAGTCTACCCCACATACTATGACTTTCAACCCTCAGCCTCCACTTCTGCTTCCCCAACAACGCTAAGCTGAATGCCCTTAAGTCCTTCAACCCCAACCCTCCCTTCTCCTTATCCAAAAAAACATTCTCCCAAGACACCCAAGTAATTCTCCTTCTACCTCCCAGAACCAACCCATAAAAAATTTGAAAAAATGTATTCAGGTGAAGAAATAATACCTTTGGACACCTTAAAGAAAGATAGGAAGTAGAAAAGAGAAAATTGTACAAATTTTAAGAGCACAACCTCCTACAGTGGAGATATGTTTACTGTCACAGGAAGCAAGTCTTTTCTTAACCATACTGATCATTGGGGACCATGTAGTAAGTTGTGATGGGTCAGCTCCTATAGGCAATCCCAGATATTTCAAAGGTAATGTCCCTACCTTACAATTCAACAAGCTTGACACTCTGGTCAACTAGCTTTCTGCCACATTGACTCCAATAAGCTAACTGTTATTGAAGTTCCCCTTTAGTCTTGACACCAAGTCAAAATTTTTTAGAATCACCTTAAGGGCCTCTATGGACCTCCAATCCATCTTTGCTAGCAGGAGGGTGTCATCTGCAAATTGTAAGTGTGTAAAATTCTTATCACAGCCTCATACTCCATATCTTTTCCAGATTCCTTTATTCTCTGCTTCTCCTATCCTTTGACTTAGTCCCTCTGCAACTAACAGGAACAAAAAAGGGAGATAATGGATCTTCCGAATGGAGACCCTTAGACACGCTAAATTCCTTTGTAGGGCTACCATTGAGCAACATAGAAGCAACTTAGTTATTTGATATATTTCTTTTCAAGTCTTTGTAGAGTATGGATGTATCTAGGTTGAGTTGAGTTTGTGTAATTTTTATGGTAATAGTCTAGTCGCCAAAAAAAAAAAAAACTCAACCCATCGCTTAACTTGTAAGTGATTAAATTTGACTGGGTTGGGTTGAGTTTGACCCAATCACTAAGGTGACATTTAGTTTGAAAAAATGTTTTCTCTTTTTATTTTTTATTTTCATTTTCTGAAACATGTTTTCTCTGTTTTCATTTTCAAATTTTCTACATTCAAAAAATATGTTTGTTTTCATTTAATATTTTCATTTTCAAAAATTAATATTTTTAATTTTAATCAACTTTAGCAAAAATATTATAAATTATTTACATATATAGTTTAAAATACATTTATATTTTTTTTATATAATTATAATGTTGTTATTAAGTTTTTACATATTGTTAACTTTTGAAAACACTGAAAAAAACATTTTTTTTTCAGTTGTTTTCTGAAAATATTTTCTAAATTGTAATTAAATATATTTTCATTTCTATTTTCTTTGAAAATGAAACAGAAAACCAGCAAAACAAGCATCACCTAAAAAAATCAACTAAATCTATTTGAGTTCATTTGAGTCGGATTAAATTATCCCAATGAACAACCCTAAACCCTAAACATCCCTACCAAGCAAAGTTTGCTCAAGTCGTGAAACAATTTTTTCAAGCCGTAAAACAGTTTGTTTAAGCCATGAACACTTGCTTTAATAATTGACCTTCTAGGACATGTATCACTCAAATAAACTAAGAGTTTTGTCCTTTCTTATTTAGTCTTAATTGTGATATTTTTCTATATAATATTTTTATTGAATTTAACAAACAAACCAAATTATAGGAATATTCCTAGTTTTCAAATTACATATAATTTTATTTTTTTACATTAACTCTTTAAGGTTAAAAAATTTATAATAATATCCTCTTGTATGTTTATCATCACATTGATATTCCATAAAATATTATAATAATACCCTGAAAAGGAGATGAATCTAACGGTTAAAAAAAAGTAATAAATGTTTATATAATTACATAAAATCTCAAATATTAATGTTACTGTAATTTATTTTTAATAAATATAATTATAATATATTTATATTAAACATATAATTTTTATTGATTCAAATATATATTATTAAATAAAAAATTAATTATAAAAATTTAATGTATACTTGTATTTAGAGTTGTTAAAATGAGTTGAAACCCATGTTCAGCCCACTATAAATACGGGGCGGGTCAGGAAAAAAGACAAGAAATCTGTGTTATAATAATAAAAAATGACCTGACCCACTTAAGACTGACTTATACGGATTTAACTCAAGTGGGTCGAGTCAACCCTTATTAAACTCATTTTTAATTATGTGTTATTATATAAACTATAAATTTACAATTAAAATAAGTTGAAAATGAGTTGTTAATTTGTACTTTATATAATTGTATTTAAAGTTGTTAAAATGAATTGAAACCCATGAACCAACTCAACTCACTATGAATACGGGGCAGGAAAAAAAACAAGAAATCTACATTATAATAATAAAAAATGACCTGACCCACTTAAGATTGACTCATACGAATTCAACTCAAGTGGGTTGGGTCAACGCTTATTGAACTCACTTTTAATCATGTGTTATTTCAACTGTAAATTTGTTAAAATGACCAAAGCAATAATTTTTTGAACTAATTTTAAACTATTAGGTTACATAATCAAATAGAAAATATTATTTCTTAATTTTAAATAAAAACTTTATTAAATAGTAAATTTTTAAAAAATAAACTTTTATTTTTTGTAGGTACAGAATTGACTATTATAACCCACCAACCCGTGGTGGTTGTACCAGACCAACAGATTAAACAAAAAAAGAGAAATGAGTTGGATTAAGTTCACTCTTTTAATGGGTTAAGATGAGCTGACTCATTTGAGACGAACCAATTCATTTTTAGAGCTCTACTTATATTCACTATTTCTAATCAGAGATTATTTTAACATTACAATTTTTTATATTTAGATTGTGAAAAAAAGTAAACCACGAAATTACAAGTATAAGTTGAATTTCAGTTTTAAGGATAGTGATTGATAATACAATGATTAGTATTTATTAAAATTGTATTTAATTAAATATACGATGTATAACTTATTGAGTGAATTACCCCTGTACACTTGTGAACAATAGTGTTATTGGAAGGGGTAAAAATAATGTCAAATAACCAAGGTATACCAGTTCAATTCGCATAAAATAATAGGTAAACCTTTGAAGTTATTGTTACAAGCACGTCACAAATTAGACAGAAATAGTCAAATCATTGTAGAGAGTTCTATTCCATATACAGGGCACGCCACAAATCCATATACAGATATAGAAAAACTCCCATTATGTCAAAGCTCTTATCATTTTCAAAACAAGTGGAGTTATCTATTTTTTCTTTTCGATTAAAGAGCTCTTATATGTTCCCATGTCCTTCTACGCTTGCTTGGAAGTTTTCACTGCCTATTCAAGATTGAGCCCTGAAATTTGCTGATGAACTAAAAAGCCGCCTACAAACGTTTTAAAAATAAAACATTTTGTTTAATCTCTGTTTTCAAGTTTTTTTTTGTTTTTTTTTTACAGAAACTACTGTTTTCAAGTTATTCATAGGAAGACTTTATAAAAATATCAGATGATAAAAAGAATTTTTATAAATAAAATGTTTCGGTTAACCCATACAAACCTGATTTAATGTGTACAACTTGTTGGTAAAAATAAAATTATTTAATTTGAAAATTAGTTAAATATATTGAAATACGTTAGTCAGCTCCTCTTGTGCTTCTGACTAATAATTTTTATTAATAATATGCTTTGCTTAATAAAAAACAAACTTAAATATACTGAAATGAGTAACCAAAGGTAATTATTTATCTCAAACATTTACCGAATTATATATTAAAGGACCTAATTGAACTACTTAATAAAGGATCTAACTGAAATAATTTTAAATTACAAATTAGCTAGTTAAAATATTTAATAATATGATAGAGTACCAAACTGAATACAAAAAACATATTAGAAATCAAAATAATACAGAAACCTTTCAATGCTTTTGTTTACCATCCTCATGCCACAATGATTATAATGATTATTTCAGATAATCCTGTCTGACTTGAATAGTGTAACAATTCATCTTATCCCTCAACAAATGACCAAAATCAGATTTAATGTACATTCACCAATTTATTACTTGCAATAGGTATAAACTTTAAATTATTTATGATTCAATTTAATTTCATGATAAGTTTCTTTATTAATTTTAATTGTCTGGTTTTACCAACAAATTGGAGGACGAATCCAATGTTACCATAAAACTACCTTGAATCTTCTGCCAATTGTCGACCTAATGATGATTCCTAAATTGTATACAGTTAATTATGTTCTTTTTAGGATTTTAAAAAAAATTATCAGTAATAAAATTTCCAAATCTTTTCTAATTGCTACTTGAAAAATTTAGAAATTAGTTTTATAATCACTCCTTAAAGTTTTATTTATAAAATACTTTTTAAATAAAATTGATTACTATTTATTTACACATTAATAATACCAGACTACGTACCCTATACAATTTCCTTAACCCCACATGTTTTAAGCAATCAACTTTGGGACACTCATCAGCCTCACGTTCTGTGAGTACCAACTCACTCAATGAGAATATTTTTACATGCTCATTTCAATCATAAATTTAATGTTTAAAGAGCTCTGTAGTCAAAATTGAACCACAAGGTCTGCTGAGTGTCAAATGAACCAAAGATACAAAATAAAGAAGCACAAAACATAGAACCTATCTTTTTTCTAAATGTTTCCCTCAAGAACGATCACCATAGAACTGCTTAAAATTTAATAAAACCCAGGTACTACCTTAGATAATCCCGATCTTGTTTGCCACATCCAATGCGTCGTAATCAGGAGTCAACCTAACGTAGGCCTTCTTGGTACCATCAGGCCTGCAATAGAATTCAAATTTAGAATGTGCAGCAGAAATACCTCATTGAAATAAAATACATTTCACAAGTTCACTTTAAATGGACATCTCAATAACATTCTCGATAGTATAATTCTTCATTCTCAAATGGAAACATTCAAAATATTCCCTATTTCAATAGGGACACAAGTTAAATATTGCAGATAATCTAGCCCAAGCATTATTTCCACATTTCACAAGTGAAACTCTCAATTCTACAATTAATCCTGGGTTATTAACTTATGGATGTTCATATTGAAGAAAACCACATCAATTCCCACACCAATAATTAGACAATAAAACAGAACAAAAAAACCTTTTCCCTGAATTTGTTACAACTCTTTACAATAATAGGAAGCTAAAAGGACTAAGAAATCTTATATAATCAGAAGCTATCTAAAATAGCTTCCTATAAAATCAATTACTTTTTGATCCTGAACAAACAGGCCCTACATCTGAATCCTGTACCAACATAATAGGGTCTTCAAATAACAACAACAATGCTTTATTCCCAAGGTGAATAAGAAATTCACTGCCAGTCTACAAATTACATCAGCAATGACAACCTAAGAAACATGAACACTGTATTGGTTGAAGTATCCCAATGTTGGACACATTTCCTAAACTGACCACGACACGCACCTTATACATGTTACATGTTAGACACTTCTAATTAAAATTTCAAGTATAAAGTCATTTGTTGGTCTGGATGCTTAAATAAATATTTATACACAACTCATATGCTTAAATTTACACTTCAAACATGGATGGATACACATTGACATTATTAAAAAAAAAAAACGTCTTATCTGATTTTTAGCCTTATTATCATAGAAAATTGGTTATATTACTCATGTCTTATTTTTTAGACTCTAATTATTTTAAGTATGTAAATCGTGTCCCCATGTACTTTAATTTTTTACATTAACTAGTTCGTGTCATATGACAGTGCTTCATAGATAACAACTTACCAAACTATTTAACCATTTAACTAGATAATCACTGGAAAGAGGCTGACCTGATCAAGGTGTTAACTTTCTTGGCCTGGATGTCATACATTTTCTTGACGGCATCCTTGATCTTCTTCTTGTCAGCACGCAGGTCAACAATGAAAACCAAAGTGTTGTTGTCCTCAATCTTCTTCATAGCAGACTCAGTGGTGAGAGGGTACTTCAGGATCTGATAATGGTCAAGCTTATTCCTTGGTGGCGCACTGATGCGAGGGTACTTGGGGTTCCTATCCTTCTTCAATGTCTTCGGCCTGTGGAATGTCACAGAAGTTCTTATCTTCTTCGCCTTCTTCTTGAAGGTAGCACCAGACTTCACTGCCTTAGCAGTCTTCAAGGCCTGTGTCTTTGCATCACTCTTCTTAGAACCATCAACTGCACACAAACACAAAAAAAAATAAAAAAATAACACACTCAAATCACACACTACAACAAAACAAAAATCAAACCCTAAACTAAACCCTAATAAAAATCAAGCTAGGTTTGCACGCTCTATAATCTTCTTCTTCTTCCTAATTACATGTTTGATTTCAATAGTACTGATTGAAAGTATAAACCACTTATTGAAATTTTGTTCCGCTAATTGGCGAAAGGAGAATTGAAAAAAATCGAAGCGTGGAGCACGAAAGTACCTTTGGACGGAGCCATTGAGGAAACCCTAGCTGTTGAATAACCCTAATTCCTGAAATTGAGAAGAAAATTAAAAAACTGAAACCATTAATGGAATGAAACTTAAGTGTTACGCAGTAACGAGGCACAGTGACAAACCTGCGCAGAGGAAGAAGCTGACTCTAGGGTTTCTCGGCTTGGTTTATGGAGTTCATATACGATGTAACGAAACAACGAAAAATCTCGGCCCGGCCCATTTTGGATATAAATGGGCCTAAACCCATATAAGGAGGTCCTTTTATTAAAATTTCACATATTTTGTCAATTTCACATTTCCTTTTATTATTTTGTCGAAATTTGACATTTCCTATTTACAACTAATCTCAAAGAGGCTTAAAAAAAATAAAACCAATATCAAAGAGATCATAATATATATTAGGGTGTTTGTAGTGTGAAATAAAAAAATAAAAAATAAGTGAGGTGTAATTTAATTTAGGTTAGATTAATTATAAAGTTTGAAAAAAATTAAATAAATATTTTCCAGTATGGTTTGGTTTATTTTGAAATTTAAAATTTCTATTATTAAATATTAAAAAATTTTATTTTAAAAATTGTATAAAAGTTTATTCTTTAAAAAAAATTATATAAAAGTAACAATTATTAAATTTAAATATAAGCGGTCAATCATATGTCTGACATAAAGACATGTTTAGAAAATTTGACACCTAATCCAATTTTTTAAAGTAAATTACGAAGATTTTTCTTAAAATTTACCTATATTAAATGTATCATCTTTTTATTTTGGTTGTATTACGTTTAACTTACTAAAGGTGTTAGTAGAGTATTATTTTTTGTTTAGCAAAAGAAAGAGTTAATGTAATGAAAGTAAGACTGGAGGATTTGGAATGATCAAACTATAAAATAAAAAATTTAAAGAGGATTTTCTAGGATTAAAATTGTATGAAGGCTAGGTATAGAAGAGAAAACTTTAAGAGTAGATGTGACAATCATGTCCATTCAAGCCCTAATTTCGTTGGAAAAAACTTGTGTTGTTACTCTCACACTTGCCCCTCTTCCACTTCTATATTAAACAAAATTTCATATATATATATATATATAATATCACATATTTGTGTAGAAATCCATACCCTTTGTAGATAATTAAAACTAAAATATAATTAACAACTTAACATATAATTTTATTTAATTAATAAATAAAATATAATTAATAATTTAACACATAATTTATTTAATAAGTATAAGTTATCTTAAATTTAAATTATAAAATAGCATAATAGGGTACCCGTGAGGATACCAAAGCTCAAAAATACCTAATGAGGATGGGAACAACGATTAAAATTTCATAACCGTTTCCACCTTACATGGAGAGTAGTGCCAGAGCTTTTTGGTGATAGGCGGAGCTTGACCCCGCAAAATTTCCCAGAAAATTAGTATATACCAATATATTTATATAATAAAATATTAATAAAAGTTTATAATTATTATATGAGTTTAATACATACACACCGCTTGTGGAAAATAAGTTTATACTAATTTTCAATCACAACCTTTTGTGTACAGTAAGTTTGTTGAATTTATCTTTATATATTAATACTTTAAAAGTTATAATAAATCAAGGTTTTCAAAATCGGATCAGTCATTGAACCGATAAAGACATGAGATTAGGGTTCAAAGTTTTATCGAGGTTCAATCGGAATCTCAATAAAATATTGTTTTTTACATTTCCCCCCTAATATAGTAACACACTAAACAAAAAATAAGTCATGTAAGAGAGAAAACAAATCTAAATATCTAATACATCATAAGTTTATATTAAATTCAAGTGTTTTAATTAAGCAAATGATCCGATACAACCAAATTCAAAAGTAATTGTCCAAATTTAATTCATTAATCTAGTAATCATCATAATAATTGAGACTGCTTCCTTCAAATTCAAATGTATTAAAATCTTCATTGGTTGAGCCATCATGATTATCCCCACTTTCAATTTGAAACTCCAAAAAGATTCATCAATTTCATCACCTATTTTAAAAACAAATAAATAAGCAAGTCAAACCCAACTCTAAAGTAATATGTAATAAACCATACATGTTAAATATAACTAAACAAGTAAAAGTGTAAAACATTCACCTTCTTTAGTTTTTGATGATTCAACAATTGGAAATTGCATTTTCATGATGATACAAAACATTTTCAAGTTCATCTATGTCAAGTTCACTAGGTGATTCTTCCTCGGATACCCAAGAATCAATTTTGATCAATGGATTCATAATCAATAGGATCATATGATGGTTTCTTGCGGTACCTAAAAATAAAATAAAACATTACAATAAAAAACAAAAATAAATTTTGATTAAAAAAAGTAGTATATAATTGTTTTAACTAGTTTATACATACTTATTCTTCAAACGCATATTATAAGTAACATAAACTAGATAATTCAACCTTTGGTGTTCTAGTCTATTTCTTCTTTTAGTATGGATTTGATCAAAGACATTAAAATTTCTCTCAGATACAGAAGAAGAAGAAGTTTGACTAAGAAAATGAATTGCCAAATTTTTAAAATTTGTGCACTATTTCCAAACAATGATCACCATTGATCTACAAGAAATATATTTATTTACTTAGTTATATATTAATGGAAATGAAACACAAAATATACAAAGTTTCTATAAAATAAAATTTTATCTTTACCAAGCCTAACTGACTTTGATACACTAAGAAAACTTGGCCTACCAAAACTTTCCCGACGATTCTGATACATATCCCTCTCATTGATTGCTTGATTGAGGTCTTTACAAAAGCTTTCTTCTCAAGTAAAAGAATAATTGATTCCATGACCCTATTCTTTTTAACAAATTTCTCATCATATCAAAATGCAGGATTGAACCAATAAGTTGTAGCATGGAGATCTTGTTTCAAATGTTTGTCTCAACGAGCCTTAATGATATTTGTGTAAGGTTGATAAACATCCTTTTTATGCTTGAACATTTCCTTAATGGCACTTTCTTCTCTTTGCATGCCTTAATAGACATAGCCAAGAGAAGGTCTTTCATCCCCATCCACAATTCTTAGTAAATGAATTATGGGATCTACAACCTTTGCAATCTTAAAACTTTCAGTCCAAAATTTTTGGTCCAAAATAATAGCACTAACCGTTTTTCCCGTTGAACTTTTTCCTAACTTATGGATAGTGAAATGTTTGTCCACGACCAAGGCTTGCAAGTCATTCTTGTGATCAAAGATGCTTTTCATTGTGATAAATGAAGTTGCAAACTGAGTCACCCCTGGATCTACAATTTCTTTCCACCCTTCTTTTTTTCTTAACCAAGATAAAAATATCATGTGATTATAGACAAACACAGTTATTTTGGAGGATTTTTTGGCAAGATTTGCAACATTTGGTAAGCTAGCAATATGCTTCAAAAGGACATTTATGCAGTGAGCAGTACAAGGTGACCAATAAATGGTATCATACTTTCATGTATTAGTATACCTGCTACTACATAATTAGCAGCATTATCTATCACAATATATGAACAACATTTTGAACTTCAACCCACTCTAACTTCAGAAAACAAGTTTCACAATGTGATAACATCCTTCACAACATTTGATGCATCCTTCACCTATAAGAATTAAGTAAGAATAATTATTAACAAATTTGTAAAAGTTATACAAACTAGAAAACAAAACTAATAAAAATGCTAAAAACGAAATTAGAAAATTAACACTATACCAATTGGATAATAAACTAAAAAGTTATTCAAAGTTTCTTGCCTTTGATCAGTCCGCCCATCAACCATAATTGTGCATCCACTCTTAGCCCAATTTGCTCTATGACTTTCTACAAGCAATCGATACTATCTTTTCTTATCTCCCAACAAATTAATTCTTAGTTCATGGTACGATGGACCTTTAAGGTCAGGACTAATAACAACAACTGCATCTAAAGTAGGTTGAAAATATGGTGAATGTATTGCATTAAATGAAATACCAACATGGTAAAACCAACGGGGAACTACCATCTTCACTTTGTGTATTGCTTCCTTATTCGCTAAGACATTTCTCAAACTTGGTTAGGATCCAGGAGGAGTTCTTAGAGAAAAGTAACTACTAGCATCAATAGTGACTTTCCTTTTTCCTTTGTTTTGAGAATTTCAATTATAGGAAGTTTACTCTTACTCACATTCATGGGATTTTCAGCTTCTACTTCCTCTTCAATCATGTTATCATTGTACTTTTCATCTAGGTTAGTGCTCTTTTTCTCCTTGATTTCTTTTAATAGTTGTTGCATTTGATGATGAATGTCATGAGATACTTTTTTGCGAACACTTATTTTTCTTGATATTCCTACTGCAAGATGATACGTCATTCTATTTATGTTCCACCTTGATAAGACTTCAAACAATGTAGACAAGTATACATGTTAGTTTTTCCTTTTTAAAATGAAAAATGATCCTATGCAGAATTTACTTTCTCACAAACTGCATACAAAACTCCTGTGCTTTGTTTCCTAAATGACATGTTATTTTCATTATTTTGCAAAGGAACATTCACACTTGATAATTTCTACACAAAAATTTTAATGTAATGTAATTTACTAATTTACTTAAATTTAATAACTTACTAAATGACTAAATCAGTAAATCATGTAATGTAATTACTAAATTTAGTAACTTGAATAAATGTAACGTAACTTAGTATATAGTCTTAATCGAGATAATTCATAATTCAACGATACAAATAATGGCATTTGACAACTTTCTAATTTAGTATATAATCCTAATATTCATAATTCCTAATCCTAATTTAGTATATAATAGTGTATCAGTGAAGCAGGTAAGGACTCTTAATGGTTTCTAAATTAGTATCCTAAATTCATAATTCCTAATCCTAAAACTAAGTATATAATTCAAAATTTAGTATATAACTTCCTAATTCTAATTATGCCACTCGAATGAAAGGAGTGGAATTAGAATCAGTGAAGCAGGAAATGTAGTAAAACCTAAAAAGAGGAAATAGTGCAGTGAGATGGTACTGGTATAATCCTAATTCATATCTTTTTCTAATTTAGTATATAATCCTAAAATTCTAATTCTAATTGGATTCATGGCATTGGTTTCTCCTAGTTTTCACCGAGTTCAACTGGTTTTATCCCGGTTCTGGAATCCATTGATTTTTTGGAAACTTTTGAGTAGACACACGATTGTTTTCCAGTTGAACTGATTGATCCAGTTCGGTGTTGAAAACTATGGTAACTCTTATGCATTAGACACCCATATTTTTATTTCTCTACTTATATCTTGTTCTCTTCTTTTGCCTAAGGATGTCATGTGAATTTTTATAGACTAAATGGTTAGACCGTAATAGTTTCTTGTGTTGTTAGCCCTCCTTAATACAAAAAAAAAAGAAGAACTTATACATTGTTTATGCAAAAATTTTTACACTGGAATTCAATCATAATCATTTATATATAGTAAGTTTGTTGACTTTACTACTTAATATTTTAAAAGTCATATAAATAAAATATTGTGATTGAACATCAATGTAAAATTTTTTACCTATAAGTGGTAAACTTTTATATATATTACCTCATTATTTTCTAAAAAATATATTACCACATTGTTTAATATTTAATAAGTTTGACTTATCGTCTCTTAAAAGCTAAAATCCATTGAATATTTTAAATTAAACATTATTAATGACAGGCTAAATTTTGAGTTTAATCACGTAGGCTTAAATTTAGCCTATCAATCAATAAAAAAAATACTATATGTATTATTTTTAAAATAATCATTATAACAGTAAAAAAAGTTATTATATTATAATGATATGTGTCAGTAAAAAAAGTTATTATATTATAATGATGTGTGTGTGTGTTCTAAAATATAATTGACAATGAATGACAATTTTAAAAAATTTACTATCAATATATTCTAATTAAATTCCTAAAATATTTACACAAAATAAATAAAAATATTTTCTTAAAATGTTAAATTGAGAAATAGGTTAGAATTTTTTATTTTTTTTACAAAAGATGCATCAAAGAAGTATGAATAAGTAAATTAGAAAGTTTTTTTTTATTATAAATGAGATATCATTAGAAATTTCAACTATTATGATTAGACAATGCACATATAAGTGTTTTTTTTAAGAGATACACTCATATACCCAAGTTTTTTGCTTGCAAAAGCTTTTTTATGCTCATATAAGTGTTAACATGGATCGTTCAGGATGAATTATCACAAAGTATCGGTGAGGTAAACTTGCTAACTGGTTCAAACTTATTAAATATGCAATTTTTCGGTTTTTCACTAGCTTCTGCGGTGGAAATAAAATGAAGTCTTAGATTAATAGATACAAAATTATAGTATGTATAGAGAATATTCTACATGATTATTATAAAAATATAAGTTCAATAAGAACTCTTCAAAATTTTATTACTTACTTCCTAGAGGATTATTGTAAAGAATGTATGTGTTAACATGTTTAATCAGATGACAAATTTATAATCCCCTAGATAGTAAAGACCCTTCAAATGGACTTTTTATGATTGACCTAACCCATCACAGAGTCAATTTTACTATAATCTCATTCAAATAATAATAAAGATATTATAAGATATGATAAGATATGATTATCATCATATCTTAAATTTCTAGATAATGATAAAAGATAATTGATTATTACCAATTCACAATTATTTCCAACATCCTCCAACTTGGATGATATTAATTAATAATCTAAAGACAAATCATTAAGCTTGAATATCAATTATAAACAAATTCTATATTAGACAACAATATGAGAAATATGAGCTACAAAATAATATCCAATAGGGATATATACCATGCGCATTAACAAATATTTCTGATAAATTATATAGAATAATGCAATTCAATAAAATGATACTACAATGGTTTCAAGCATATAAAAAATGCTAAGATATATGTTACTAAAATAATAGTATTTCACACATATCTCATAAAAGAGTTTTTAGACTCCCACTCATTTAAGGCATCAAAACTTACCAATACCATGAGTCATAAAACTCCAACAGTTAAGTCTTTAATCAATGCAAAAAAAAATAATTATAAAAGCCTAGAAAACATAATTCACATGCATCTAAGTACTCATCATAGCCCAACAATAATGTAATTACATATAGGCTAGATAAATGCTCTACAATATTTGACATTCAGCTAATCCAAGTTCAGAAAATATGTGACTATGTACAAATCCGAAGACAAATTGGAAATCCATAAATTCTTTACTTGGATCACACATAGACACCTAGTTTAAATGTGACTCAGATTATAGTATATCATCATAAACACTTTTACAAAGTAGAAAATCATACTCAATAGGAGTATTATATCTACAATATACTTATAGAATATTAACCAAACAAAATGTGAAATTTTGAATAAAAGAAATACACAATACATAATTGTATACCAAAAGAATTAATGTGCAACACCCAATAGAATGACCTTAACATCTATTATTAAAGATGTCTATTAAGATACAATGAATTTTATGTATCTCAACAAAAATAGGACAAAAATAAATAGTCAAGTCCTATATAGTATGTCATTTCATAATTAAAAGAAAATATGACAATATAAATAAATAAGTCTTGAGATATAATACAATATTATATACTTGTAAAATTTTGACCAATTAAAACATGATATTTGGGTAAAAGAGATGCACAAATACATAATTGTATGCTAAAATGATTAATGTGCAATACTCAACTAAATGACATTAACATCTGTTAAAAATGTTTACAAAAATATAATGGATTTTATAAATACCCAACGAATTATTTTTTTATTGATATTGCAAATAAGAGCGAGTAAGCACCAGTAATGCCATCTCATAATTTACAAAAGAAATAAAAATAAAAGCAATACAAAAAAGAAGAGGGTATTAATAGTTTTCCAAAAATAATAATTAAGATAGTATTTATAAAAACTTTTAATTTAAATTAAAATATTTAAACTCATTAATATAGTGACTACAACTTTAATTTAATGTATAAAAAATAAAAGAGATAAAAAAATTTGGCTTACATAAGTTTTTTGTTCCTAAAATTTCACCAAAAATTACTTTTCATCCTTGAAATTCAAAAATATTTTTTACTCCCTAAAATTAATTTTTTTATTAACGTTGTTAGTTTATAAGTTCTCCTTATTTGATTGAATGTGATATTGAAGATTGAGGGGACTAGGATTGAGGAGAGGAGAGTAATTCACAATATAAAAGTTTATAAGTTCTCCTTATTTGATTGAATGTGATATTGAAGATTGAAGGGACTAGGATTGAGGAGAGGAGAGTAATTCACAAATATAAAAACGTGTTTCCTGTCAGCAATTTTTAACCGTGTTAATTGGAGAAGAAGATTAAAAGTGAACTGGACTAAAAAAATATTTTTCAATTTTAAAGACTAAAAATGATTTATTGTAAAGTTTTAGATAAAAAAACTTATATAAGCCAAAATAATTGTATCATTGATGAGATATTAATAAAATATTTTTTTAGCTGACATCAGGGGTAGATTATTTTTTATAATACTACACTAGTAAAGTGATTCATGTTTTATGGGTTTAAATTTTTTAAAATAATTTGTTACTAAAATTAATATTTTAAAAAAATAATAATTAAGGTAGTTATTTGTTAAATTTTTAAATTTAAATATCAATATTTAAAGGAATTAATGTAATGATTGTAATTGTAAATTGATAATAAAAAAAATATTGTGCATGACATGTAAAATAATACATAGAATATTTTTAACTGATACATGACAGTAGCCCAACAATTTTTATAATAATATTGATAATAGAAAATGAATAAATATAATGGGATTAATAGAGTAAACTTTATAGCATCAAATCAAAATTAACTAAATAATAAGGCACAACTATGGAGAATTGTATGTCACAATGTTGAGTGACAATTATTGCCATTGAATATTTTCATGAATTGCTTTTGTATGTCCAACATGGGTTCCTTGAAAATCTCATTGGACTACATATAGTGATGCCATAACATTGATGAGGGACTTAGATGAACTTGGATTAGTGATCGTTGAGGAACAATATGGCAGAAGAGGAAGAGAACCTATGGAGGAAGAAAAGTGGAGTGAGAGGAAGGATTAGAGAACATGACATTGTCACTGTAAAGATCTTTATACTGACATTCAATCATAACCCTTCATTCATGGTAAATTTGTTGACTTTACTACTTAGCACTTTAAAAGTCATATAAGTGAAAAGTTATGATTGAATTACACTGTAGTGTATACCAATTAAACTCATAGAAATATATAATATAGTATGCACTATTTAACGTAGTAGGTCCTTATATTAGTGAATAAAAATTCTAAAAATACATCAATTAATCAAGTAGATAGGTATAATTTGAGTCTTTAAACTCAAAATCCATGTCTTGAACCGAATTGGATGAATTTTCAGATTTTCAATTTGTTCCTACTAATAATATGAACCAATTTGAATATTTGGTTTGAAGTAGGTTTATATTTATTAAGTCATTGGATTAATTTAAATTCGTGATTTTTCCTAATTTTTTGAGATTATTACCAGTATAAATTATGTAGGGTCATTATTGAACATATCTTTGTTAACAGAATCCTAAGAAATAAATATTTTTGGTGATGTTAAATTAGTTGGATAAAATGATTTTTTCTTCTATTTTTATTTTTTCACTTTTTAGTAGGTTTTCATGTGAACCCACCAAACTTGTCATTTGAAAATCTACTTCTTATTTTATTTTTTTATTTTTGAAAGAGAGATATTCCCACTTACTTTTAAACAAAGCAAACTATTTTTACTTAACCTTCCACGCTTCATTAGTGGGTTAGCCCACATTAGGACAGTTGAAAACAAGTTTGTCTATTGAAAAATGGTAGCAATATTATTTTTTTTTTGTGATTGATTAATTAAACTTGATTGAAAATCATCAATTTTGATCCTGAGCTCAGTTTTTATTTAATGATCATCTCTCCTAATTAAGAAGTAAAATCCACTGTGATTAGTAATTTTTAATAAATTGAAATTAATATAAAAAATTTTAAAAAAAAATTGTATTAAAAAGTGTTGCTATAATTGTTTTAGTCATTTTTACACCATGCTATAATACAATGTTAAGCTAACAGTTGTTGCATCAATGTCTATGTTTTATATGTTTTGAGATCAATTTCTATTTTAAAAATATAGTTTTAATTATAATAAAACTAAACTTCGGGTAGCATTTTTATGTGTCTAAACACTATTAATAAATCATGAATTTGAATTGTTTATGTTTCAAATTATTAGGACTAACGGTTTGTATAACTCGAACAACTTTATTGGAATCACCTCTGAACTTGAAATGAACCAAATTCAATATAAAAATGGTTCTTATTAAACTTAAATCGAGCTTCGAAATAAATAAATTAGATAATTCTTATTTTGTCAAGCTAAGTTAAATTAAGTTAGATTAGATTCAACTTAGTGTCAGTTTTAGCTTTTATATTTTTATTTATTGAATATTTTTATAAATAATTTCACACATTTATATTTTTTGCTCTTTTTTTTTGTTGACAACAAAAATATTACTATTATATATAGAAACTATAGAAAATGTTTTGACCCGTTTCCTTAAAGATATAATATGCTTTCTGTATTTGATTACGAATAACTATATGATTGTTACATTGAGTTAGTGGACACAAAAGATATTTTGAAGTTCTTTGCAACTATATAGGTTAATATTTGCTACTAACCTTTTAACATATAGATTTGGCAGTTGGATTTTTTAATATCCATGCATTTTCCCTCCAAAAGTTGGTGTTAGAGCGAAAATTGGTTAAATTACACTTGTAGGATTTAAATGTTACCTATTTCTAAAATATAAGGTCTAATTAAAAGCAATTTAGTTTTTTTATAAGCTAAGCATTTTTATTAAGAAAACGTGCAAAAGTACAAGACATGCACTTTGCACATAAAACAACAACAATCCGTACAAAGCTTGAAGACAAAGATAGTGAGACAATTAATCATGGATTCAAGATCTATTCTGCATAAGAATGAGAAGTCATGGGAATTCGTCCTACACCATTCCCACAGGCTTAATTGGACACCTGGGATAAATTCTTAAACATGACCTTTCTGAACTCTGAATACTGCTGTATTTCTACCTCTCCATAAGTGTCAGATCCTTGTGAATCACACAAGATATCATGCTTTACTAAGCGCCTGTGACCTGTCCACCAACCCCACAAATTGGTAACAATGTTTCCTGATTTCACTTGAGAGGTTCATAGATATCCCTACCATCAACAAAGTAGTTGCCAGACCTGAGTCGAGATATCACAACTAAAAAAAAGGTGTGCACAACTCCTTGGCTATCTCGCACAATCTGCATATTGCTTCACCTTGTTGGATTATTCCTCTCTGCAACAAATTACACCTAGTAGGGAGTTGATCTGCATCTAATTGCCATAACTTGAACTTTTGAAGGAACTCGAGATCCGCACAACTTCTTGAGAAAATATTGGAACTGAAGTAAATATCCTCTTGTCAATAACTTATAAGCTGAAGAAACCATGTAATGACCATAGTCATCCAAAGTCATACCCAACTATCAACATATCTCTCCCTCAATACTAATCCTTCTAAGCCCTTTAACAGCCTTCCCAACAATTCCTCCTCCCAAGCAAACAACTACCTCTCGCTGACCACTACCACCCTGACCCAATATCTCGCATATATTTGACAGATACTGATTGATTTTCAGCTAGCTCATACAAATGATCAAATGTCGTGCTTAATGTCTGATCCCCAACCACTGGTCCTTCCAAAACAACACCCGACCACAATCCCTAATCATATGTTTCACATTACCTGACCATTAGTCCCTTCTCCTCTAACTCTCCTGCTCTATCAAATAAATGTCACGTCATCACCTGGAACAGTTTCGACCAACTCTTTCCCAATATCCTACATCTGACCCATACTTAGTCTGTAATAGTCTACCAATATACTATGACTTTCAACCCTTAGTCTCCAGTTCCACTTCCCTAACAACGCTAAGTTGATTGCCCTTAACTCCTTCAGCCCCAACCCCCCTTCTCCTTATCCCAACAAACATTCTCCCAAGACACCCAAGTAACTCTCCATCTACCCCCTAGAAGCACCCCACAAAAAATTTGAAAAAATAGATTCAAGTTGAGAAATAATACCTTTGAGCGCCTTAAAGAAAGATAAAAAGTAGATCAAAAGAGCAAACAGTACAAATTTTAAGAGCATAACCTCCCTGCAGTGGAGATATGTTTACTATCACAGGAAGCAAGTCTTTTCTTAACAATATTGATCATTAGGGACCATGTAGCAAGTTATGATGGGTCAGCTCCTATAAGCAATCCCATATATTTCAAAGGTAATGTCCCCACCTTACAATTTAACAAGCTTGACACTCTGGTCAATCAGCCTTCTGCCACATTGACTCCAATAAGCTGACTCTTATGGAAGTTAACCTTTAGCCTTACAAGTCAAAAGTTTGTAGAATCGCCTTAAGGACCTCTATGGACCTCCAATCCATGTTTGCTAGCAGGTGGGTGTCATCTGCAAATTGTAAGTGTGTAAAATTCGTATCACAACCTCGTACTCCATATCCTTTCTAGATTTCTTTATTCTCTGCTTCTCCTATCATTTGACTCAGTTCCTTTGCAGCTAACAAGAACAAAAAGGGAGATAATGGATCTTCCTAATGGAGACCCTTGGAGACGGTAAATTCTTTTGTAGGGCTACCATTAAGCAACACAGAAGCAACGTAGTTATTTAATATATTTCTTTTCAAGTCTTCATAGAGGACAAATGTATTTAGGTTGAGTTGAGTTTGTTTGAGTGTGCAATTTTTATTCAAAATCCAATTCAATCCAACTTAATTCACTTATAAATTGGTCAGGTCATGTTGAGTTAATTGGGTTGAACAATTTTTTTTTTAAATTTGAAATTCTATAATAGTATTTTGTTTGATTTTTTTAAAAATTTCTTTAAAAATGATTGTTGTAGGTAAAAGTAAATATAAAACTATAACTACAATTAAAACATTAAACTAACAAATTAAAATCAACAAAGAGGAAATGTGTTATAAAAAATTAAGCTATAAAATATACCCTAACATAAAATATATTTATATTAACTTAAAAAATAGTAATAGTCTAGTCGCTAAAAAAAACTCAAAACCCATCACCAAACTATTTTCTGTTTGGCTAGGTTGACTAGGTTGGGTTGGGTGTGACCCAATCACTAAAGTGTTGTTTAGTTTGAGAAAATATTTTTTACTTTCATTTTCTATTTTCATTTTCTGAAAACTATTTTCATTTTTAAATTTTCAACATTCAGAAAATATGTTTGTTTTTACTTAATATTTTTATTTTCAAAAATTAATATTATTAAATTTAATCAACTTTAGAAAAAATATTATAAATTATTTACATATGTAGTTTAAAATACATTTTTTATATATTATGTTTTTATATAATTATAATGTTGTTTTTAAGTTTTTACATAATGTTAACTTTTGAAAATACTGAAAATAACTTTTTCTATTTTCTGTTGTTTTCTGAAAATATTTTCTAAATTGTAACCAGACATATTTTCACTACTGTTTTTTGTTTTCTCTAAAAATGAAAACAGAAAGCAGACAAAATAAAAACCACCTAAAAACTTAACTAAATCTATTTGAGTTCGTTACCTACCATGCGAAGCTTGCTCAAGCCGTGAAATATATATCCCTCAAATAAACTAAGAATTTTGTCCTTTCTTATTTAGTCTTAATTGTTATATTATTCTATATAATATTTTTATTGAATTTAACAAACAAACCAAATTATAGGAACATTCCTTGAAGTTTTCAAATTACATATAATTTTATTTTTTTATATTAACTCTCTTTTAAGGTTAAAAAATTTATAATAATATCCTCTTGTATGTTTATCATCATATTGATGTTCCATAAAATATAGGCGATGACGTAATGGTTAAAAAGAAAAGTAATAAATGTTTGTATAATTACATAAAATCTCAAATATTAATGTTACTGTAATTTATTTTTAATAAATATAATTATAATCTATATATATTAAACATATAATTTTTATTGAATTCAAATATATATTATTAAATAAAAAAGTAATTATAAAAATTTAATGCATACTTGTATTTAGAGTTGTTAAAATAAGTCAAAACCTGTGAGTCAACTCAACCCATTATGAACGGATTCAACTTAGGTGGGTTAATACTCGTATTAAACCCACTTTTAATTATGTTTTATTTAATTTGTAAATTTATATTTTATATAATAATTTTTTGAATTTTAAATTTTAAACTATTACGTTACATAATTAAATAGAAAATATTTTTTTGTATTCATTATTTCTTATCAACAGGTTAAATTTGCTTTAACATTACAATTTTTTATATTTGGATTGTGAAAAAAGTAAACCACGAAATTACAAGTATAAGTTGAATTTCAGTTTTAAGGATAGTGATTGATAAGACAATGATTAGTATTTATTAAAATTGTATTTAAGTAAATATACCATATATAATTTATTGAGTAAATTACCCCTCTACACTTGTGAACAATAGTGTTACTAGAAGGAGTAAAAATAATGTCAAATAACCAAGGTATACCAGTTCAATTCGCATAAAATAATAGGTAAACCTTTGAAGTTATTGTTACAGCGCACGTCACAAATCCATGTACAGAAATAGATAAACTCCTCTTACGTAAAAGCTCTTGCCATTATTAAAACTATCCGATATGTGTGATTGCATTTGTATATTTGTATTTCTATTTTAATATATTATAATAATTTTAAGATTTTAATTTAATATTTTTTATAAATTTTTATATTTTGAAATATAAATTATTATATGATATATTTTAAAATATATTTTGTTAATTTTATATTTTTATTTATGATAATATGATAAAAATATGTCAGATCATCAATGAATATATCAAATACGCAATGAATATGAAAAAATGAAAAGAGAAGAGAATCATATATAAAATACGCAATGAATATGAAAAAATGAAAAGAGAAGAGAATTTGAATAAAACTCTAAATATTGTTGCACAGGAGAAGTTATTATATTTGCGAAAGTACGAACAGTTATAAAATGTTAAGAAGGTAAAATAGTCATAAAATGTGAATACCAAAAGATCATATTTCCATTATATAATATATAGTATATAATATAATATCTTATATTATAAACTATAGATATAGTTGTACAATTATGTATGTTAGATATCAATATCTTAAAGTAATTTTTTAATTAAAGTTATAATAAAGTTGATCGAATAGTCATAAAATATTAAGAAGATAAAATAGCCATAAAATGTGGATATCAAAAGATCATATTTCGATTATATAATATATAGTATATAATATATTTTATATTATAAACTATAAATATAGTTGTACAATTATGTATGTTGGATATCAATATTTTTAAGTAATTTTTTAATTAAAATTATAATAAAAGTTGGTATAATAGTAAAGTTTACGCTTAGGAATAAGAGATTGTAGGTTTAAGTCCATTTTAAGAAAAAATAATTTATTTTTTAAATTTAAAATAAGTATTTTAAAAAATGAACGTAAAAAAGAAGATATTCCTTTATTAATAGTATACATAACTGAAATTATCTATATTTTCATTTCAATTAAAGAAAAATTATCTATATTTTCATTTCAATTAAAGAGCTCTGATGTGTTCCCATGTCCCTCTGCGCTTGCAGGGTAGTTTTCACTGCGATTGAGCCCTGAAATTTGCTGATGAACTAAAGAGCCGCCTACAAACGTTTTAAAAATAAAACATTTTGTTTAATCTCTGTTTTCAAGTTATTCATAGGAAGACTTTATAAATATATCAGATGATAAAAAGAATTTTTTTAAATAAAATGTTTCGGTTAACCCATACAAACCTGATTTAATGTGTACAATTTGTTGGTAAAAATAAAATTATTTAATTTGAAAATTAGTTAAATATATTGAAATACGTTAGTCAGCTCCTCTTGTGCTTCTGACTAATAATTTTTATTAATAATATGCTTTGCTTAATAAAAAACAAACTTAAATATACTGAAATGAGTAACCAAAGGTAATTATTTATCTCAAACATTTACCGAATTATATATTAAAGGACCTAATTGAACTACTTAATAAAGGATCTAACTGAAATAATTTTAAATTACAAATTACCTAGTTAAAATATTTAATAATATACTAGAGTACCAAACTGAATCCAAAAAATATATAGAAATCAAAATAATAAAGAAACCTTTCAATGCTTTGTCTACCATCCTCATGCCACAATGATTATAATGATTATTTTAGATAATCCTGTTTGACTTGAATAGTGTAACAATTCATCTTATCCCTCAACAAATGACCAAAATCAGGTTTAATGTATATTCACCAATTTATTACTTGCAATAGGTATAAACTTTAAATTATTTATGATTCAATTTAATTTCATGGTAAGTTTCTTTATTAATTTTAATCCTCTGGTTTTACCAACAAATTGGAGGACGAGTCCAATGTACCATAAAACTACCTTGAATCTTCTGCCAATTGTCGACCTAATAATGATTCCTAAATTGTATACAGTTAATTATGTTCTTTTTAGGATTTTAAAAAAAATTATCAGTAATAAAATTTCCAAATCTTTTCAATTGCTACTTGAAAAATTTAGAAATTAGTTTTATAATCACTCCTTAAAGTTTTATTTATAAAATACTTTTTAAATAAAATTGATTACTATTTATTTACACATTAATAATACCAGACTACGTACCCTATACAATTTCCTTAACCCCACATGTTTTAAGCAATCAACTTTGGGACACTCATCAGCCTCACGTTCTGTGAGTACCAACTCACTCAATGAGAATATTTTTACATGCTCATTTCAATCATAAATTTAATGTTTAAAGAGCTCTGTAGTCAAAATTGAACCACAAGGTCTGCTGAGTGTCAAATGAACCAAAGATACAAAATAAAGAAGCACAAAACATAGAACCTATATTCTTTCTAAATGTTTCCCTCAAGAACGATCACCATAGAACTGCTTAAAATTTAATAAAACCCAGGTACTACCTTTAGATAATCCCGATCTTGTTTGCCACATCCAATGCGTCGTAATCAGGAGTCAACCTAACGTAGGCCTTCTTGGTGCCATCAGGCCTGCAATAGAATTCAAATTTAGAATGTGCAGCAGAAATACCTCATTGAAATAAAATACATTTCACAAGTTCACTTTAAATGGACATCTCAATAACATTCTCGATGGTATAATTCTTCATTCTCAAATGGAAACATTCAAAATATTCCCTATTTCAATAGGGACACAAGTTAAATATTGCAGATAATCTAGCCCAAGCATTATTTCCACATTTCACAAGTGAAACTCTCAATTCTACAATTAATCCTGGGTTATTAACTTATGGATGTTCATACTGAAGAAAACCACATCAATTCCCACACCAATAATTAGACAATAAAACAGAACAAAAAAACCTTTTCCCTGTATTTGTTACACCTCTTTACAATAATAGGAAGCTTAAAGGACTAAGAAATCTTATATAATCAGAAGCTATCTAAAATAGCTTCCTATAAAATCAACTACTTTTTAATCCTGAACAAACAGGCCCTACATCCGAATCATGTACCAATATAATAGGGTCTTCAAATAACAACAACAATGCTTTATTCCCAAGGTGAATACGAAATTCACTGCCAGTCTACAAATTTCATCAGAAATGACAACCCAAGAAACATGAACACTCTATTGGTTGAAGTGTCCCAATGTTGGACACATTTCCAATACTAACCACGACACGCACCTTATACATGTTACATGTTAGACACTTCTAATTAAAATTTCAAGTATAAAGTTATTTGTTGTTCTGGATGCTTAAATAAATATTTATACACAACTCATATGCTTAAATTTACACTTCAACATAGATGGATACACATTGACATTATGAAAAAAAAAAAATGTCTTATCTGAATTTTAGCCTTATTATCATAGAAAATTGGTTATATTACTCATGTCTTATTTTTTAGACTCTAATTATTTTAAGTATGTAAATCGTGTCCCCATGTACTTTAATTTTTTACATTAACTGGTTCGTGTCATATGACAGCGCTTCCTAGATAACAACTTACCAAACTATTTAACCATTTAACTAGATAATCACTGGAAAGAGGCTGACCTGATCAAGGTGTTAACTTTCTTGGCCTGGATGTCATACATTTTCTTGACCGCATCCTTGATCTTCTTCTTGTCAGCACGCAGGTCAACAATGAAAACCAAAGTGTTGTTGTCCTCAATCTTCTTCATAGCAGACTCAGTGGTGAGAGGGTACTTCAGGATCTGATAATGGTCAAGCTTATTCCTTGGTGGCGCACTGATGCGAGGGTACTTGGGGTTCCTATCCTTCTTCAATGTCTTCGGCCTGTGGAATGTCACAGAAGTTCTTATCTTCTTCGCCTTCTTCTTGAAGGTAGCACCAGACTTCACTGCCTTAGCAGTCTTCAAGGCCTGTGTCTTTGCATCACTCTTCTTAGAACCATCAACTGCACACAAACACAAAAAAAAAAAAAAAAATAACACACTCAAATCACACACTACAACAAAACAAAAATCAAACCCTAAACTAAACCCTAATAAAAATCAAGCTAGGTTTTCACGCTCTATAATCTTCTTCTTCTTCCTAATTACATGTTTGATTTCAATAGTACTGATTGAAAGTATAAACCACTTATTGAAATTTTGTTCCGCTAATTGGCGAAAGGAGAATTGAAAAAAATCGAAGGGTGGAGCACGAAAGTACCTTTGGACGGAGCCATTGAGGAAACCCTAGCTGTTGAATAACCCTAATTCCTGAAATTGAGAAGAAAATTAAAAAACTGAAACCATTAATGGAATGAAACTTAAGTGTTACGCAGTAACGAGGCACAGTGACAAACCTGCGCAGAGGAAGAAGCTGACTCTAGGGTTTCTCGGCTTGGTTTATGGAGTTCATATACGATGTAACGAAACAACGAAAAATCTCGGCCCGGCCCATTTTGGATATAAATGGGCCTAAACCCATATAAGGAGGTCCTTTTATTAAAATTTCGCATATTTTGTCAATTTCACATTTCCTTTTATTTTTTTTTGTCGAAATTTGACGTTTCCTATTTACAACTAATCTCAAAGAGGCTTACAGAAAAAAAAACTAATATCAAGGAGATCATAATATATATTAGGGTGTTTGTAGTGTGAAATAAAAAAATAAAAAATAATTGCAGTGTAATTTAATTTAGTTTAGATTAATTATACAGTTTGAATTAAACTAAATAAATATTTTGGAGTATGGTTTGGTTTATTTCAAAATTCAAAATTTCTATTATTAAGTATTAAAAAATATAGTAAAAATTTTTATTTTTAAAATTGTATAAACGTTTACTCTTTAAAAAAAATTATATAAAAGTAATAATTATTAAAGTTAAAATATAAGCAATCAAACATGTGTGTGACATCAAGACATGTTTAGAAAATTTGATACCTAATCCAATTTTTTAAAGTAAATTACAAATATTTTTCTTAAAATTTATCTATATTAAATGTATCATCCTTTTATTTTGTTTGCATTACATTTAACCTACTAAAGGTGTTAGTATAGTATTACTTTTGGCTTGGCAAAAAGAAAGAGTTAATGTAATGAAAGTAAGACTCGAAAATTTGGTATGATGAAACTATAAAATAAAAAATTTAAAGATGATTTTCTAGGATTAAAAATGGATGGAGGCTAGGTATACAAGAGCAATGTTTAAGAGTAGAGGTGACATTCATGTCCATCTCTACCTCAATTTTTATGAAAAAAACCTGTGTTGTTGCTCTCGCACCGCCCATGTCTCACTTCTATGGTAAACAAAATTTCATATATATATATATATATATATATATATATATATATATATATATATATATATTTAATCTCACATGTTTGTGTACAAATTCATATTCTTATGGTTCATTAAAAATAAAATATAATTAACAACTTAACATATAATTTTATTTAATTATTAATAACTTAACATATCATTTATTTAAATTAATAATTATAAGTTAATTTAAAGTATAAAATAGCATAACGAGGTAACCACGAGGATACCTGAGCTCGAAAATACCTAACGAGAATGGGAATGACGATTGAAATTTCATAACTATCTCCATCCCGCTCTTTCTGGGGATGGAGACAAAGAGTAATGCCAGAGCTTTTTGGTCATTGGGGGAGTCTGGCCCCAAAATTTTTTAAACTCCTTATATATATACCTATATATGTATATAGTAAAATTTTATAATTATTATATGAGTTTAATACATGCACCGCTAGTGAAAAATAATTATACACTAATCTTCAATCACAACCTTTTGTGTACAGTAAGTTTGTTAAATTTATCTTTATCCATTAATACTTTAATAGTTATAAAAATCAAGGTTTTCAAAACCGGACCAGTCATTGAATCGGTGAAGGCATGAGTTTAGGGTTCAAAAGTTCAACCGAAGTTCAAGCAAAATCAATAATTTTTTTTTTTTACATTTTCCCCCTTATATAGTAACACACTAAACAAAAAATAAGTAATGTAAGAGAGAAAACAAATCTAAGGGCTTGATTGGTTTGATTTTGTTTTTTAGTTTTTGAAAAGAGTTTTCAAAAATAGGTTTTAAAAACTGTTTTCGGGAATAAAAGAAGAAAAAAACTTGTTTAGCAAGTGATATTTGAAAATTGTTTTGAAGACGTAAAAATGGAAAAACTTGTTAATGTCTATTAGAATTTCATTAATGAAAAGCAAAAAACAACATATTCTGATTGTATTTTGAGTTTTCAAAACAAAAACTGAAAACTGAAAACTGAAAAGCAAAATTACTTTCAACTGTTCCAGTTTTTTAGTTTTTAAAAAATAAAAAACCAGAATTGTTTTCGAAAACTGTTTTCAGAAAACACTACCCAAGCAAGTTTTTTAGTTTTTAAAAACTAAAATACTGAAAACAGTTTTATAAAACTATTGTCAAACAAGCACTAAATATCTAATACATCATAAGTTTATATTAAATTCAAGTTTTTTAATTAAAGCAAACATTCAATACAATGAAATCCAAAAGTAATTGTCCAAATTTAATCATTAATTAGTAATTATAATAATCATTGAGACCGTTTCCTTTAAATTCAAATGTATTACATCTTAATTGGTTAAGTCACCATGATTATCCCTACTTTCAATTTGAAACTCCAAAGATTCACCAATTTCATCACCTATTTTCAAAACAAATAAATAAGCAAGTCAAATCCAACTCTAAAATAATATTTAATAAATCATACATGTTAAATGTAACTAAACAAGTAAAAGTGTAAAACATTCACCTTCTTTAGTTTTTTATGATTCAACGATTGGAATTACATTCTCATGATGATACAAAGCATTTTCATGTTCATCTATGTCAAGCTCACTAGGTGGTTCTTCCTCGGATGCCCAAAAATCAACTTGATCGATGGATTCATAATTAATAGGATCATATGATGGTTTCTTGTAGTTCCTAAAAATAAAATAAAATGTTACAATAAAAAAAATTGATTAAGAAAAGTAGTTAATTGTTTTAACTAGTTTATACATACCTATTCTTCAAACACAGATTATAAGTAACATAAACTAGATCATTCTACCTTTGGTGTTCTAGTCTATTTCTTCTTTTGGTATGGATTTTCTCAAAAACACTCCAATTCTCTCACATCCACATCTAGAAGAAGTTTAACTTGAGAATACAAACTGCCAAATTTTGCAAAATTGGTGCACTATTTCCAAACAATGACCACCATTGATCTAAAAGAAATGTATTTACTTAGTTATGTATTAATGAAATAAAACACAAAATATACACAGTTTCTATAAAATAAAATTTTATATTACTATGTCTAACTGACTTTGATACACTAAGAGCACTTGGCCTACTAAAACTTTCCCGATGATTCTGATACATATCCATCTCATTGATTGCTTGAATGAGGTCTTTACAAAAAGCTTTCTTCTCAAGTAAAGGAATAATTGATTTCATGACCCTATTCTTTTTAACAAATCTCTCATCATATCGAAATGCAAGATTGAACCAATAAGCTGCAATATGGAGATCTTGTTTCAAATGTTTGTCCCTACGAGCCTTAATGATATTTGTGAAAGGTTGATAAAGATCTTTTTTATGCTTGAACATTTTCTTAATGACACTTTTTTCCATTTGCATGCCTTCACAGAAGGTCTTTCATCCTCATCCACAATTCTTAGTAAATGATTTATGGGACCTACAACTTTTGCAATCTTAAAACATTCGGTAAAAAATTTTTGGTTCAAAATAATAAAACTAACTATTTTTCCTGTACAACCAAGGCTTGCAAGTCATTCTTGTGATCAAAGATCCTTTTCAGTGTGATAAATGTAGTTGCAAGCCGAGTCATCTATGGACGTACAATTTCTTTCCACCCTTCTTTTTTTCTCAACCAAGATAAAAATATCGTGTGATTATAGATAAACATTATTATTTTGGAGGCTTTTTTGGCAAATCTGCAACATTTGGCAAGCTAGCAATGTCCTTTAAAAGGAGATTTAAGCAGTGAGCAACAAGATAACCAATAAATAGTATCATACTTTTCATGTATCATCTTAGTTGCAGCTACATAATTAGTAGCATTATCTGTCACAATATGAACAACATTTTGAACTCCAACCAACTCTATAACTTTAAAAAACAAGTTGCACAATGTCATTGCATCCTTCACAACATCTAATGCATCAATAGATTTCACAAATGTAAGGCCTATAAGAATTAAGTAAGAATAATGATTAACAAACTTGTAAAAGATATATAAACTACAAAACAAAGCTAATAAAAATGCTAAAAAATAAATTAGAAAATTAACAATAAACTAAAAAGTTAATCAAAGTTCTTTGCCTTTGATCAGTCCACCATCAACCATAATTGTGCATCCACTCTTAGCCCAATTTGCTTTATGACTTTCTACAATCAATCAATACTCTCTTTTGTTATCTCCCAAAAAATTAAGTCCTAGTTCATGGTATGATGGACCTTTAAAGGCAACCAATAGCAGCAACTGCATCTAAAGTAGGTTGAAAATATCATAGCCCAACAATAATGTAATTACATATAGGTTAGATAAATGCTCTACAATATTTTACATTTAACTAATCCAGTTTCAAAAAAGGAGTGACTATGTAAAAATCTGAAGACAAATAGGAAATCCATAAATTCCCTACTTGGATCACACATAGACACCTAGCTTAAATGAGAGTCAGATTATTGTGACCACAAAATGTCAATTGAGCAATTGGTCTAAACAAAAAATTGATAAGTACTTTAATAGTACAAAATTGTACTCGATATAAGTACTATCATCATAAGCACTTTTACAAAGTAGAAAAACATACTCGATAGGAGTATTATATCTACAATATACTTATAGAATATTGACAAAACAAAATGTGAAATTTTGGGCAAAAGAAATACACAATATATAATTGTATAAAAAAAGAATTAATATGCAACACCCAATTGTCTTAACATCTATTAAAGATGTCTATTAAGATACAATGGATTTTATGTATCTCAACCAAAACAGGACAAAAATAAATAGTCAAGTCCTATACAGTATGTCATATCATAATTAAAAGAAAATATGACAATACAAATAGATAAGTCTTGAGACATAATACAATATTATATACTTGTAAAATTTTGACCAATTAAAATATGAAATTTGGGTAAAAGTGAGACATTAGCTTCAATGCATAACACCATTCCCATGCACTAAGCTGAATTGCCTGAATTACATTATCTAGGTCTATGTGAGAATCTTTAAAAAATCTCCGTATTTTGACCCTTCCAAATATGCTAGACACCAGCAAACCATGTTGTTGACCAAGCTCGAACCAATTCCTTTGGGCCTCATAGAAGTCCCTTCCATTGATAGCAATGACTACGACATTGATGATGCATAACTGCCATGACCCCCTACCAAAAGCAAAGTTTGTATCATACCTACGAAGATAATGAACATATATGAAAATAGATGAGAGCTCAATTCCATTTCCATCCCTCACCAACCACATCCAAAATCTTGACCTCTAATTATACTTATCGCACTTCATCAAATTTTCCTTTGTAGGCATTTGATCTAACCCCAACCTTTAGACTGCACACTACACCTTTTTAGGAATCATGTCTGTCTAACAAAAAGTTAGATGTGACATTAAATGATGGTCCTTGCACAAGAGACACTAATTGGTAGAAGACACTTTATAGCTGCCCGACACATCAACCTTCCATAGTCATTCATCTTTAGCCCTTCCCTAAAAGATACCTCTTTCAACATATCAACTAGCTTTACTAACAGTTCTTCCTCCCATTCATATAGCCTTTTTCTCCAACTCTACTTCTACTCTAGGCCTTCCCCTTTTAACTCCTTTACTGAGATATCTTTTTTTGTTTCTATATTAAACAAACGATTGAATAGCTCACACAAATGTTGCTTGCCTAGCCACTTATCACTCCAAAACTTCACCCCCCTTTATCCCCTAATCGCCTAATAATATTACTAGACCACCACCCTAATTGGCTATCATCCTCAATAGAATTAATATTAGTCAACCATCTTGAGCATTTACTCCCCATTCATCACCTAACTACCGTCCACAAACTCGTATTTAGACCAAAGTACCTTGGCCCATATCCCTGATTCTTCTACCTTTAATCTCCATTTCTATTTTCCCAACAAGGCAAGATTGAACTCACGCAATTTTCTAATTCATAGTCCCCCTTCCTGCTTTGGCTTACAAATAGTCTCCCAGTCCACCTAGTTCACATTTCTACTACCTTTTTCTCCATTCCAAAGGAAATGTTTAAACATACCTTCGAGGGTGAGATAATACTTATTGGATAGATATCTTCTAGATTTTAGAATAAATTATTGAAAGCCTTAGAACTAGTGTATAAATTTAGTATACCACACTCAAATAGAAATTAGAGTAGCACAAGCGAAAGCATAATTCTTGAGATAAATGTCAAGGGCATAGGCTTTAGAACAAACCAAAAATAGGAATGAATTATTACTATTGATAGTTGAAATCTTGCCAGTAATGAATTACCTATATAATTTAAGGATAAAAGTAACCTTAGGTAAGGATATATCTTTGATAAGAGTATTATGGAATTAATCAATGATTATGAAACCACTAGAAAATTAGAAGGAGGGATGTGAGATAGATCATTAATCTATTTGTAGGCTAGTGAATTTCGGGGACGAAATTCCTAAAAAAGGGAGGGGGGAGAATTGTAACATCCGTACTTTTACTTTTAAGTTAATAAGATAAAATATTATAGATAAAGTTTATTAGGAAATTACTCTTCAAAGTTAGTAGACAAGTGTTAGAAATAAGTTCTATATGTACCTAGTTATAGGTTGGAAATTGATGTAGAATTGAGTTTAGTATGTAACCAACTGTTGGAATGGATTAAGGATTGATTGAATAATATTTTTAGCAAATTTTCTAAGTGTTCCTTATTGCCTAAAATCCGCTCAGTTGATTGGAATTTTCTCAGCGAATTTTAACTGATGGGAAGATTTTTGGGAGATTTAGTTAATGCGGGAAATCTGCTCAGAGAAAATATTTTTCGCTCAGCAAAAAATTAGTAGTGCATGAGGTGCAAGAGATGTAGAATGAACTAAAACCATGACACAGAGAATTTCACTCAGCGAAATTAAAATACGCTCAACGAATTTTGAAGCGGTGAACTAGAGTGGTGCAAGCAGTGTAGAACGATGGGAAAATTTTGGAAAATCAGTTTAGCCAAAAATTTTCCCAATGAATTAGATTTTGCTCAACGAATCCAAGGCGGAATTTCACCTATAAATAGCCCTTGAGTTTAATTGTTAGATGCACCAAGTTTAATTTTTTTCATTCCCTTTCACACGAAAAATATTATTGGATTTATATCCATTGGGATTGACGGGGCTCGAACCCGCAGCTTCCACCTTGACAGTTTAGAGAGAGATGCTCTGAGTTTAGAGAGAAAGAAAAGTTCTGTGAAGGGAAGCTTTGGAGGAAACTATCTCAAAGGTGTTTGGAAGCTATAGAGATTCTACACCACTCATAAGCAATCCTCTTATCAAGGTAAGAAGGGAATGAGATTTTATAAGTTGTGTGAGGTGTTAGTCTTAATATACAATGTATGCTACTTTATTGTTATTGTGTGTTTGAATGTTAAGTAATTATTACTTTGTATTGTTTACTTGACTTGTAAATGTTATTATTGAATTATGTCAAGTAAATATAATGTGTATTCAAAGGCAAACTAAGTATGCTTTGTGGTTACAGTTTGTGACCCGATCTTCCACATAAGAAAAGTTGTCTTTAGGTAATGTTTGATATTGTAATGTATTGTTATTATTTTGAGGAATAATAAAGAGGTTAAGTTATGAATGATGATATTAAGGGATATTAATTGGTGATCAATGGATTAGTAATGTGTGAGATTATGAGGTGAACTTAGTAAAAAGTTCTAGGTTCCCTAGTAGAAGTATGATACTATGAGACTGGTGTATAGATTGAGAGAATTGTGGTTGTGAACTTTATGAGGTAAAGTGAGATTGTCAAGTGACATCTCGATTTGAAGGGAGAATTATATTGTAAATATTGGTTGAAAGATTGCTTGTGCAGTAGTGATTATTGTGGGTTGAAAGATTGCTTATGTATTTAAGATTGTTGGCTAAAAAACTGCCGAGATGTTATGAATAATGGGCTGAAAGACTATTGAGCTGTTGTGATTAGAGGGTTGAAAGACTACTGAGATATTGAGGGTTGAAAGACTACCAAGATATTGTAGGTTGAAAGACTACCGAGATATTGTGGGTTGAAAGACTACCGAGATGTTGTGGGCTGAAAGACTACCAAGATGATTGGGCTAAAAATTGCCGAGATGATTGGGCTAAAAGACTGCCTATGGGATATATTGCTATTGGGCTATAAGATTGCTTGTGGGGTATTGTACTGTTTAAGATTGAATTGAGTGAGATAGGCATGTGAAATTGATGAATTCTAGACCCATTTTTGTGTCTAGTTTATTAAGATTACTACTTATGGTTTATAAATATCTCACACCTCAGTTTTCCTTATGTATTTATTTGCATATATGTTTGGGGTATAAAGATGATGTTGATCGGATAATGATGATGAAGATTGTGAAGATTATCATATATGTAGGATATTTAGATTAAACATTGTTTGTACTAAGTTGAAGTTTCTATTGTCAAGGATTCACTGCTCTGAAATAAATTATTTTGGGATAGTCGTTATATGATGGAGGACCATCCTTAGGGCATCAAATAGGACCCATCACAAGGTCCATAGCAAGAAGAATAGAAGAAGAGGAAGGTCATACTATACCAAGAGCATTGATGATCACATATGTGAACTTTGGTGCATCTACCTAGTGCTTTGCTTGTTTTCCTTATTTTTCCCTTATATTTTGGGGAACCTTAATCACTTAGGATTTCATTGTGTATTTTTATTTATCCTTTGTATTATGGGGTAAATTAGTTTAGGATTTATTTTGGGACTTAAACCTTGACTTGTGAGATCAAAAGTCCATTTCTTTCATTTTCTAAACACAAGGGTATTTTAGTCATTTAGGGGGGAGGGATCTACATTTCATTTGAGGTCCATTTAGGGTTCATTCGAGAGACATTTAGCTCTCAAATTTTCGTGTAAATGGCCTAGAGGCCTCCCACCCTCTCTTTAAATACCATAGTTAGACTACATGTAGTCACTTTAGATATATTGGATATTTGAGAGAGTTTTCCTCATCATTCCTCTTCCTTAGTCATTTAGGGATCTCTTGGCCCCCTTCTTCTCCTCTCTACCTTAGAAGGAGCTTGGGTCTCCCTAGGATTGACCTTCACCCTCTCCAAGTGAAGTGAGCTAGCCAAAGAGACACCATCTAACCACCACCCCCAAAACACCATTCTTTTGTCTCCATTTTTCATGAACCACTTTCACCCATCATAAGCTCCATTTTCACACCTATTTCAGCCCTTGAAGAATATCAATTTCAACATTTCATCTTGGAGAAGAGTTGGTGACACCATGGAGAAGGTGGAGTCATCATGTGGTATCAAGAGCTAAGGTGGTCTTCAAGGGTAACTAGTGTTCTTCTCCATTCTTTTTTTTCTTCTTTGTCTTCAAAAATATGTTTCTTGTCATGTTTATGTCTTCTCCTTTGTCTTGAGTATTTTGTCTAAATATTGTGTTTAAAAATTGTCTCTTTTTTTTGTGTGGTTCATCATCATTCATGAGCCTTCTTAGTGTTCTTCGAGTTTTTCTCAAAAGGTTGTTCTTTTAGAGCTTTCCTTTGTTTTTCCATGGCTGCATTTTTTTTTGTGATGAACATGCTATGAACATCATTTTAATCTTGTTTGAATCCTTGTTGTGTCATGTTCGACTTTTCCCTCCTTATTTTTCAAAAACTAGTCAAATATATGCATATTTCTCTCACAAGATGCATGAAACTTTGAAAAAAAATCTAGTGATTTTTCTTTCACATTCTTGGCTGGCCAAACCTTTTGTGAGCCTTAGGAGACTCATATTTTCATGTAAAAATTGACTCTTGCATGCTCCATGTCTTATTTGACCTATGTGTGTAATTAATGCCTTACACATTTTTTGCTAGCCTTCCTTTTGCATGACTACATCATTCCTTGTCTTTATTGCATGATCCTAAGTCAAACAAAGTGTCATATGGCTGAATATATTCTGAAAAAACTGAACAAAAAAAACTGCACCTAAATAAGAGAGCAAAAGACAAGAAACACTTCCCAAAAAGATACCTTTCTTGCACCAAAATAGCAACTTTTATTTACCACCTTTTTGTACCCACTTTTACACACCACAAGTGTAAAATTGATGCAACATATAAGGTTAAAAAAAAAATCAAATCTGATCCTCCATGGTGGGACACATTTTGAATGAAAAAAAGTGAAAGTTAAAAAAAAATTAAAAGGAATTGTTGCTAACTTATGGACCATTTTACCCTTGGACTTTGGACTTGAACTTTGACTATATTGAACCATTTTGGACTATCATTGGACCCATTTTATGACCAAAACCTTGACTGGAGTTTGGACATTGGACATGAAATTTTAAGGACAAGAAACATTAAACACTTAAATTCTAATCTAGATTCATTCTAAGTTCCTTTTGAGTGTTTAACTTTCTTGTGTGCCTTAATTTTTGCTTGTCTTTCTTCACATTCTTTGAGTCTTGTCTCATAATTAATCTTTTGAGTTTAGCCTTCTTAGTTTTCCTTTTTTAGTTTTTATTTCTTGGCCTCTTGGTTGACTTCTTTGCTTGGTGTAGGTGAATCACCTTGGGTTCACCTTGTGAATCTTGGGAGATTGAGTTGGAGGAAGTTCCCATAAGTCCCAAAGTGCTTCGTAGAGAATCACCAAATAGTGGGAGTGCAAACACTATAAAGAGAGGACAAACAAGTTTGTTACTTGGGAAGCAACACCAAGTTGGAAGCTTGAAGAATTTCAATTTTGTTTCTTGCTTTTTTTTTTTTAAATTTGCGCCTAGTATCTTTCTATTTTTATTCTTGTTTTATTTTTGTACCACTTTTTCTTCTTTATTTGGCCCTTTGTTGTTGTTTTTATTGGGACCATTTGTACTTGGTCCTTTCTTGTTCATTTGGGTTGTAATTTGGACACTTTAAACTCTCATTTGATTTCTGATAGCTTAAGTGTAATTCGTTTTAGTGGTGGGATTGTTTCCACCTTAGGAATTTTGACTAGTGTATGCCTTTGTTACTTTCGTTACTTACTTTGTTGTAGTTGTATGCTCTAGGTTGTTGTATGTTCGCTTAGAGGGCTTCTAAGTGCTAAAAAGGGTTCGTTGCACATCACACACTTGTAGTGTCAAAATTTGTTTTTGTAAGGCTTACAAAGGGGCAAAGGTTGGTAAGTTTACCACTACTAAGAGGCTTGGTTATTAAGTGACTCCTTGTAGTCCACCTTCCTTTTAGAGTGCAATTCTAACCGCTCCAAGTAATGAGTCTAGCACCAAAATCTCTTTGTGAAAACCTTTATCACTCACTCTTTGTAAAAAATCTTTTCAAGAAAACCTTTATCAGTCACCCTTTGTAAAAAAATTTTTCAAGAAAACCTTTTGTGAAAATCTTTCCTAGATCAAAGATGAGTGATCATTCAAGTGTCCATGGTCAAAACTCACACCCTAGTAATGCTAGCCTTAGAGATGAACTTAGGGAGTATATAAGAAGAAAAGAAGAAGAAAGTGCAAAAAAAGAGGAAGAATTTAGGAAGAGGGAGAGAAAACATGATAAACAAAATGAGGAAATTAGAGAAATGCTTGCTAAGTTACTTTCAGGGGTAGGAACTAGTGGTTCAAAACATAGATTCCAACCATCTAGGTCCCAAAAAGGCAAAGGGGTAAGGGTTTCTATGAGTGAAAGTGAGGATAATGATCATCATCATACCAAAACCCCAAGTGTTAGCCTTTATAGTAGTCATCACAATAATGATTATTATCAAAGGCCCCCAAGAACACATAAGCAAAGAGAATCCTCCAATAAGGAACCTAATGTCAACCTTCCTTCATTTTTTGAAAAGGACAATGTTGATGCATATTTGGATTAGGAAATGAAGGTTGAACAACTTTTTGCTTACCATGGGGTAAGTGAAGAGAGGAAGGTTTCTTTGGAAACCCTTAGCTTCCAAGGGCATGCCATGTATTGGTGGACTTCTTTAGAAAGAGAAAAGAGAGTGAATCATGAGCCCCCAATTCAATATTGGAATAAACTCCGTAGTGCCTTGAGAAGGAGGCATAATGCTCCAGACTATGAGCGTGAGCTTATGGATAAGCTTCAAAGGTTGAAACAAGGGTCATTAAGTGTGGAAGAATATAGGCAACAAATGGAGTTACTCATTATGAGGGCGGGTATAAGGGAAGAAGAGATGACCACCATCTCAAGGTTCCAAAGTGGCCTTAATCTTGAAAGAGACAAAGTTGAACTTTTGCCATATAGAATTTTAATGAACTTGTTCAACTTTGTTCAAGAGTGGAGCACCAACTTAAAAGAAAAAGTTTCAAAAAAGACTTCACTCCATCTTATTCCAAGAATTTTAAGAAAGGGGGTCCCTCTTCCAAACCTTTCTCCAAAGAAGATGAAAAAGAAAAAGATAAAGAAAAAGAAAAAGCATATTCTTCTAAAGTACCTTATAAGGAGTCTAAGTCAAGTGACATCAAGTGCTTTAAGTGTCTTGGAAGGGGTCACATTGCTTCTCAATGCCCCACAAAGAAAACAATGATTTTAAGAGGCCAAGATCATTATAGTAGCCTTGATGAAGCTACTTCTTCTTCTTCTACTTCAAGTAGTGAAGATGAAGCCATGGATTCTATGGAAGAGACCTTACTTTGTGATGGAGACTTAGTTATGGTAAAGAGGCTTCTTAACAACCAAACTAGTGAGATTGACCAATCACAAAGAGAGAACTTGTTTCATACAAGATGCAAAATTTTAGAAAACACTTGTTCTCTCATTGTGGATAGTGGGTATAGTTGTAATTGTTGTAGTACTAGATTGGTTGAAAAGCTAGCCTTATCCACAAAACCACATCCTAAACCTTATCAACTGTAATGGATTCATGAAGATGGAGGTATTGTGGTTAACCAACAAGCACTTGTACCAATTTCTATTGGCAAATACAAAGATGAAGTTTTATGTGATGTTGTGCCTTTGGAAGCTAGTCATGTGTTGCTTGGAAGATCTTGGTAATTTGATAAGAAAACCATGTATGATGGCCTTACCAATAAAATAAGTTTCCAACACTTAGGCAAGAAATTTGTGTTGTGCCCTCTAACACCTTCTCAAGTGTGTGAAGACCAACTCAAAATGAAAGCTAGGAGAGAAGAAGACCAAAAAGAAAAAAAACAAAAATAAAAAAACAAGATAAAAAGGGTCTTCTAAGGCCAAAGTAAAGGAAGAAAAGGTATCAAGTTTAGAGGAAGGTGTCTCCTATAAAGATGTTGTTCACAAGAGTCATTTATCACTTAAGAATGATATCAAGAAAACACTCTTGCCTGAACAACCTTTATACCTTCTATACTTCAAAGAGACACTCATTGCCACTAATCATGAACTTGAGTCTCTACCTCAAGAGGTCCACAATCTTTTAAAAGAATTTGATAATGTATTTCCTCAAGAGGTTCCAAGTGGACTTCCACCTTTAAGAGAGATAGAACATCAAATTGACCTCATCCTGGGGGCAAGCCTTCCAAATAGGCCCGCCTATAGGACTAACCCCCAAGAGACCAAAGAAATAGAAACTCAAGTTCAAGATTTGTTGAAGAAGGGTTGCGTTCAAAAGAGCCTTAGCCCTTGTGCTGTTCCTGTTCTTTTAGTACATAAGAAAGATGGAAAATGGAGGATGTGTATTGATTGTAGAGCTATTAATAACATCACCATAAAGTATAGACACCCAATCCCTAGGATAGATGACATGTTGGATGAGTTACATGGGGCCATTATATTTTTCAAGATTGATCTTAAGAGTGGTTATCACCAAATAAGGATTAAAAAGGGTGATGAGTGGAAAATCGCTTTTAAGACCAAGTTTGGTTTGTATGAGTGGTTAGTGATGCCATTTGGTCTCACCAATGCCCCTAGCACTTTCATGCGTCTAATGAATCATGTACTTAGAAATTGCATAGGGAAGTTTGTGGTCGTCTATTTTGATGACATCTTGATCTATAACAAGTTCTTAGATGAGCATCTTGGGCATCTAAGTGAGGTTTTAAAGATTCTTAGGGACAACCACCTCTATGCCAACTTGGAGAAATGTACCTTTTGCAAGGAAAATGTAAATTTCTTAGGTTTCATAGTTGGCAAAGAAGGAGTGAAAGTTGATCCCGAGAAAATCAAGGCTATCCAAGATTGACTTACCCCAAAAAGTGTTGGAGATATTAGAAGTTTTCATGGTTTAGCAAGTTTTTATAGAAGATTTGTGAAAGACTTCTCCACACTTGCATCCCCTTTTAATGAGCTTGTTAAGAAGGATGTACCTTTCATTTGGGGTAAAGCTCAAGGAAAATCTTTTAATGTGCTTAAGGAAAAGCTCACCAATGCACCCATTCTAGCCCTTCCAAATTTTGAACAAACCTTTGAGCTAGAATGTGATGCATCCGGTCTTGGCATAGGTTCTGTTTTACTTCAAGGAGGCCACCCCATTGATTACTTTAGTGAAAAACTTCATGAGGCCACCTTGAATTATCCCACCTATAACAAGGAGCTTTATGCCCTTATTAGAGCCCTCTAAGTTTGGGAGCATTACTTAATGACTAGGGAATTCATCATACATACCGATCATGAGTCACTTAAGTACATTAGAGGGCAAGGGAAGTTAAATAAAAGACATGCTAAGTGGGTTGAATATCTTGAGCAATTCCCTTACATTATCAAATACTAGAAGAGAAAGTGTAATGTGGTGGCGGATGCCTTGTCTAGAAGGCACTCCTTACTATTTTCTTTGGGTTTCCAAATTAGATTTGATAATATAAAGGAGTTGTATGAAGTAGATCAAGATTTCCAATCCACTTTCACCAAATGCCTCCAAAAGCCTTTTGATGGGTTCTACATCCTTGAGGGGTACCTTTTTAGAATGGGAAAACATTGCATACCCCAAGGATCCATTAGAAAACTTTTGGTAAAGGAAAGTCATGAGGGAGCACTTATGGGCCATTTTAGGGTTGATAAAACCCTTAGTCTTCTAAAATCTAAATTTTATTGCCCTCACATGAGAGTGGATGTTCAACGGCATTGCTCCAAGTGTATTACTTGTCTTCAAGCAAAATCAAGAGTGATGTCTCATGGACTCTACACTCATCTCCCTATAGCTACCACCCCTTGGGTTGATATTAGTATGAATTTTGTGCTTGGTCTTCTAAGAACTCAAAGGGGATTTGATTTCTATCTTTGTGGTTGTGGATCGTTTTAGCAAGATGGCTCATTTTATACCATGCCACAAAGTGGATGATGCTAGCTATATTGCTAAGATTTTCTTTAAGGAAGTGGTCTGTTTGCATGGTCTACCCAAGACTATTGTTTCCGATAGAAATGCTAAGTTCCCAAGTCATTTTTGGAAAATTCTTTGGCAAAAACTAGGATCAAAGCTTGTCTATTCTACTACTTGCCACCCATAAACGGATGGGAAAACTGAGGTAGTGAATAGGCCCCTATCCACATTGTTAAGGGAAATTTTAAAAGGGAATAAGAAAACTTGGGATGAATGCCTTCCCCACATGGAGTTTTTCTACAATAGGGTGGTCCACAAGACTACTAATTTGTCCCCTTTTGAGGTTGCATATGGCTTTAATCCTCTTACTCCTCTGGATTTGCTTTCACTCCCTAATACTACTTCCTTGTATATCAAAGAGGGAGTATCTAGGGATAACTTTATAAAGAAATATCATGAAAAGGTCAATAGTCAAATTGAAAATCAAACTCAAAAATATGCCAAGTACAACAACAAAGGAAGGAAAAAGGTAACCTTCGAAGTTGGGGATTGAGTTTGGCTTCATTTGAGGAAGGATAGATTCCCTATTCAAAGGAAGTCCAAACTAAGTCCTAGGGGAGATGGTCCTTTCCAAGTTCTTAAGAAAATTAATGATAATGCCTACATCCTAGACCTTCCCTCCGATTATGGAGTTAGTTCCTCTTTTAATGTTTGTGATCTTACATCTTTCCTAGGAGCTAATGACATGGATGAGCTTGAAGATTTAAGGACAAATCCTTCTCAAGAAGGAGGGCATGATGGACGACCATCCTTGTGGCATCAAGTAGGACCCATCACAAGGTCCATGGCAAGAAGAATAGAAGAAGAGGAAGGTCATACTACACCAAGAGCATTGATGATCACATATGTGAACTTTGGTGCATCTACCTAGTGTTTTGCTTGTTTTTTTTATTTTTCCCTTGTATTTTGGGGAACCTTAATCACTTAGGATTTCATTGTGTATTTTTATTTAGCCTTTGTATTATGGGGCAAATTAGTTTAGGATTTATTTTGGGACTTAAACCTTGACTTGTGAGGTCAAAAGTCCATTTTTTTCATTTTCTAGACACAAGGGTATTTTAGTCATTTAGGGGAGAGGGATCTACATTTCATTTGAGGTCCATTTAGGGTTCATTTGAGAGGCATTTAACTCTCAAATTTTCGTGCAAATGGCCTAGAGGCCTCCCACCCTCTCTTTAAATACCCTAGGTTAGACTACATGTAGTCACTTTGGATATATTGGATATTTGAGAGAGTTTTCCTCATCATTCCTCTTCCTTAATCATTTAGGGATCTCTTGGCCCCTTCTTCTCCTCTATACCTTAAAAGGAGCTTGGGTCTCCCTAGGATTGGCCTTCACCCTCTCCAAGTGAAGTGAGCTATCCAAAGAGACACCATCCAACCACCACCACCCAAAACACCATTCTTTTGTCTCCATTTTTCGTGAACCACTTTCACCCATCATAAGCTCCATTTTCACACTTATTTCAGCCCTTGAAGAAGATCCATTTCAAAATTTCATCTTGGAGAAGAGTTGGTGACACCATGGAGAAGGTGGAACCATCATTATATTTAATAATTGTTGTACTTCGAACTATTTTGTAAAATCAAGTTTATGAAATGAATACTGTTATTTTATAATTATTCATTTTGTTTTAAAGATTATGATTCTTTATGTAAGTTTAAGTTTTGAAAAAAATTCCTCATAATTGGATAAATATCTTTGATAATTTTTCCATAAATTAATAAATGAATTGGGTAGAAATTTAGGGTGCTACATAGGCCTAAATATTTAAAAAGGATGAAACCTTTTTGACAATTTAACACATTTGACGCCCCCACCACCCAAGGCTCATTCACATTTACTCCAAATAATTGACTCTTAAAGAAATTCAACTTAAGACCTGATAAAAGCTAAAAGTTCTGTAAAATAGCTTGTACCGTTATGAGGGAGTTCCAATCCTTTTTAACAAAAAGCATTGTATCATCTGTAAACTATAGGGGGGAAATACATATACTGTCCTTCCCAACTTTATAACCCTTCCACAGATCATTATGCACTACAGCCTGAACCAATTGACTCAACCCTTCAACTGCAATAAGAAAGAGAAACAAAGATAAAGGGTTTCCCTACCTTAATCCTCTCTCTAAGCTAAACTCTTTTGTAGGACTTCCATTTAGTAACACATACATCCTTATCGAACTCACACATTTGTTCATTTATCTTATATACTGTGATCCAAACTTCATTTATCCATAACATCCCAGAGGTATTGCCAACTAATCGAGTCATAAGTTTTATCAAAGTCAACCTTTAGACCTAATAAGCAGATTACGACTTAGAAATAATAAGGGGCACGATATCCCTCATTCTAGTAGCCAACACCTTAACAGTCACCTTGTAAACACAACCTACTAGTGATATGGGACGAAAATCAACAATTCCTTGGGGGTTTGGCTTTTTAGGCACCAAAGCAATGAAGGAAGAGTTCACCCCTTTCAATAATCTGTTATTGGAGTAAAATTCAGCAAATATGGTCACAAAATCCTCATTTAGCACATTCTAGAATTCCTTTAGAAATTTGAAATTAAACCTATCTGGCCCTGAGCTTTTATTCCCATTGCATTCTCACACCGCACTTCTAATTTCTTCCTTCGTGAAAGGGTTTTCAATGCTCATCCTTGCCTCTTTACTCAATGTGTTAAACTATAATGATCCAAACTTTGGTATACTCTTAGCATTCTTTTGAAACTACTTTTCAAAATGTTCCTTCACCATCCTTTTAAGCGTTTCTACCTCTAAAACATGCTCACCTTTAAACCTAAGACTCCAAATGGCATTACCTCACCTCCTTTTCAAAATAGATTTATGAAAAAAATTTGTATTAGCATACCCTTCTCTCAACCATTGCATTCTAGACTTTTGATACACTAGAGAGCAGTTCCTTCTACCCATATCTTTAAATCTCCCAATTTTTGCTTTTGATTTTCCACATCTTCCTCTTTCATATCTAATTCATGAATTCTTGCCTTTGCCTCTACAATATGCATTTCAATGTCCCCAAAAACCTCCTTATTCCATAGTTTCAGCTTTCCCTTCAATAATTTAATTTTTTCTTTGAGCACAAACATTCTACCCTTTAACCTTCAACTAATCCAATTCTGTTTCCACAAAAGATCGAAACTTGACATCCTCAAACCAAAAATTTAGTACCTGAAAGCTTTCAGGCCCCAATTTTCACTCCCTGATTTCAACGTAATCGAGCAATGATATGAAACAAACTTAGGAAGTTCCCATTGTTCCACCTCTCCCCAACTTTGTAAGAAATCTTTCGAAACCAAAAACTGATCCAACTTACTCATAGTCCTACCATCATTCTTTCCCCACGTGAACTTCTACCCAATAGCTAGAGATCAATTAGTCCCGACCCTTCAATAAATTCATTAAACAACCTCATATCTCACTCCTTATAATTAGTCCCCTTTTGCTCCTCCTTAATCTTGATTGAGTTCAAATCACTCATAATACACCAATTAATACCTCTCATATTCTCCAAACACAGTATAACAACCTTCTAACACTGTTTTTACCTTCCATTTCACATGGCGAAAACACATTTACAAGAAAATGTCTTCTGACTTTGGCCAAACCAATAACTTACTACCCGTACATATGGTGATCACCCATGAACCAATCTTCCTTTTCAAACTTTGATTTATCCCACATAATTAACAAGCCTTCTGAGTTCCCATTAGAGGGTTTATAGCACCACTAGAATATATGACAATATAGATAAATAAGTTTCAAGACAGGACATAACACAAGGTTGTATACTCCCACTAATCCTTAATATATATTAAAAAAATTTACGATTATCATTAGGGTACACTAGTATTAAAAGTTCTAGTGATGGTGAGATTATGATTTTATAAGATAATAATAAAAGTGAATTAAAATTCAATATTTTCTACTTAATGAATTCATTATTAGAGAGTAGTAGAATAACAAAAGATTAATGAGAGAAGTGGTTAAAAAAAGAGAATATGAAACCCACAAATTCATCTATAAGAATAAATAATTCTTGTAAAATGATTTCATAGTTAACCACATATTAATCAATCATTTAAAAATAATGACCCTTATGAGGATCTCGACAAAGTAATTACATGAGTAAAAGAAATTATCTCTTAATAATTTTAAGTAGAACATGAGATCATAAACAAATTCTCAAGTAATCATAAAAAAATCAATGTTATAATGAACAATATTCACACACACACACACTTGAGAATAAAATATGATTACACATAGCGAAAGAATTAGGACTCATTCTTATAAATATTAAGATATAATAACAAATAGTCTTTAACTCTCATGACAATTTATAATGGACATATATTTATCTATATATCCCAAAATAAAACATATAGATTTTACAAGAATACCATCAACAACATTATAAAATATGTTATAAAAAATCAATCGCTTCAAATTTGGGATTGCTATATTGTCCTTACAAGAATTGCATGCTAATATTAAACACCAATAAAGAGTTTATTACATAAGAAAATATTCTACCAGAGACTAATACAAAATCCTTAATATAGATCCCATGATCACAAATAATGTGATAAGAAAAAATAATTTTATCAAATTTGTTTTTGATCATGTATGATTAATTGGACATTTGAGGTAAAAATCTTATATTAAGATAATTTATTTTATAAGATATTAATTAGAATTCTAATATACAAAATTCTTCCACTTGATAAAGAAAAAAATAGTTGACATAAAAAAATACCCAAAAGAATAAATAAAATTCAACTATTTCTTTATCACACTAGAATTATGTCAAGTAATGTCATACCGATAGGGTAAGTCCACTACCTACATAATAGTAATATATATAAAAAATTTGCACCACAAGAAAAAATGAAACAATTTGTTTTTTGGAAGAAAAAATGTCCAATTAAAGGTTATAAGTCATTATGGAACAACAAGAAAATGATAAAATTAAGGAAATAAACTCGACATCACAAAAATAGGGAAACATTATCTAATTCCAAAAGTTCAGTTAAAAAAGAATTTCTAAGAAAATTAAAATGTACTATGACTTATATCTAGAGTTGTCAAAATGGGTTGGTCTACTCATATGGGTCAACCCACCTTAACCCACCAGAAAAATGGGTCAAACCAATCAGCTTATTTCTCCTTTCCTACTTAATACGGGCCAACCCACCAACCCACAAAACAATAAAAAGTCATTTCTTAAAAAAGAGATCTTTTAAAAATAATAAAATTAACTATTTAAAATTAACAAAAATAATTTTCCATTTGATTATGTAATATAATAATTTAAAATTCAAAAAATGATTATACAAGGTACAAATTTACAATTGAAATAAAATATAATTCAAAGTGGGTTCAATATGGAATGGCCTGACCCACCTAAGTTGAACCTGTATCGGTCGAATCCTAAATGGTTGAGTCATATTTTCACTATTACAATGCAAATATCTTTTTTTTTTTTCCGATCCATATTCATGATGGGTCAGGTTGACCCACAGATTTTGATTTGTTTTTATGACTCTACTTATATAAATAAAATTCTAATATCGATAAGGTATCAAAAAATCATTAACATAAGCAAAGAGAATTACATTGTACAACACCAAATTACATTAACAACAATACACCCTTAGTAAATGCAATAAAAAAATAATTATATCACAAAATTCACATAAATGCATCCATGATAGATGAAATTACAGTTATGTAAATGAAAAGAGAAATTATGCCTATTGTTCAATAAATTTTCATAATTTTAATAATATATATTATATGACAAACACACAAAATTCACATTAATATACCCACGATAGATGAGTTATAATAATGCAAATTAATAAAGAAAATTATGCACATAAGAGGAGGAGGACAATTATGATTATGCATAATTAATAAAATAACCTAAAATTAATTTATAAATGATAATTCAATATTAATGAGGATACAGTATAATTGCAGAATACAAATGTCGTAAAAAATTATCACAATGAAAATAGGTCCAAAATCCAAGATTATAATAGTAAAAAAAAATAATTTAATCTTGAATTAATCAAATAAATTTTTTTATAATAAAATATACCAATAATATTAAAATAGTAAATAAATATGGTATTTGTGAAAAAATAAGAATATAAAAAATGAGCAACCCCATTAACATTTGTGTAAGTGAAGTTAACACAAATCATCTTATGTTGTCCACACAAATGACTGATATTGGTCAACCATAAAAAGGAAAACTTTCAAGTAATTTTGAAGATAATTTACCTAGTAATTGAATTAAAAAGAAAACTAGACTTTAAAGGGGTAGCAATGTAGCACTTAAAAAGAAATTTCAATACATAATTTATCTATGTAAGAGCAATAATGAAACTTTAATATTTTATTTTAACAATAACAAGTAGCATAAACCCTTAATTTTTATTTTATTTTTTCTTTTGCAAAAGATAATAGTGAACTATATTACAAAATCCCACTAAAAATACAAAAAAAAACCTCCAATTCAAATTTAATTCCCTAATAAGAAAACAACCATAATTTGTTTCTATGTTGGCTCTATGCCAAATGATGGAAATAAAATGAAAGCTTAGATCAATAAATACAAAATTAGGGTATGTATAGAGAATAAATATAAAAGAAAAAGGAAAGAGAATTTGTGTATTTCGTATATATTTAATTGAAACTTCTATGAATAGAAATTCTCTCTATATGATTATGATAGAGATATAAGTTTAATAAGAACTCTTAAGGGTTTTTACCTTTTAGGGGATTATTATAAAAAATGTGTGTTAATTTCGTTAATGGAATAACAAATTTATAATCCACAGGGTAGATAGAGACCCCTCAAATGAACTTTTTATGATTAATCCAATTTATCACAAAGTCAATCTCATTATAATTTCATTCAAATAATTGTTATGATAGGATAAGATATGACAACATATCTTGCTTAATACCAATTCACAATTATTTTCAATATTTTACTCACTTCTTTCATCATCTTTTTTGTTTTTTTTTTGTCTCAATACTTGTATCTTTTGTTATGCAAGTTAAAGATATATATTAAGAGCATGTTTGGTTTATAGTTTACAAACTTCAACTTTAAGATGAAGAGATAAGTTATATTACTTGTTTATTATTTACTCATACCTTAATAATCTTGTTACACACATTATTACACTTTGCACATCATAATTATCTCCAATCAAGAGACTCCATTACCATGAAAATCACTATCAAACGAAAATATTGCATATGCATGAAATCGAACTAGTAAATAACTAATTTTGACACAAGCATAAGTACATAACTATGAGTGTAACAGTTGTTAATAATGCAAATATAGAAGAAAATGAGAAAGAAAAAGCATGCAAACAAGACAATGAGTTGAAACTCTATGCAATGGAAAACAAAGAGATATTATGTCGCCAAGTAGCAAGACTAAACTTTACCCTCACAGATAAAATAAATAAAAAAAGACAAGAAATTAATAACATAAAAGTCGATTTGGTTTAATATCTAACCAAAGCCTCACTATAAATGGGCCAAGAGAACTAACAAATTTTCAAGCCTCATATAGTGCAACCATTCACATTCTGGATCACATTAATTGGTATTTCTAAATGATTCTACAACCTATATCGGTATTAGGGCATGTTTGGATAACTTTTTCAGAAATACTTCTAAGGAGAAAATATATAAAAAAACTAAAAGTTTTTTCATAATTTTTTTTAAAAATAATGTGAGAGTTTTTATAAGTTAATTTTTAAAAATCTCACATGTTTTCAGAAAACCATGTCAAATAGTATTACATATTAGTTAAAATTAACTTAAAAAAAAGACTCATATATTTTTGAAAACTTTATGAAAAGGCTTTTCTTTGTCTTTTTTTATATTTTTTTTCTTTCTAAAAGTGTTTTTTAAAAAAATTATCCAAACAAGTGCTTAAAGTAGCTAGAAGCTTAGCTTTTGCCTTGAAGTGTTAGAGTAAATGTCTTCAAGGAAAGAAGAACTTGCTTCAAGTTATTCTTGGCCTCTTCATCAATTAAGTCACCATCATCATTGAATTTTGGTGGGGGCTGGAATGCACGAAGGAAAAACTCTGGTTTGTTGATGAAATGAAGATCAATATAGACTCCAATTTGGCGAAGATGATACTGTGATCTTCCACCACCAAAGTCCCCTCCTGCACTTACAATTGCAGCAGCTTTTCCAGCCCAAACATTTGGGGGCCTAGAGGCCCAATCAATTGCATTCTTTAGTAGAGCTATAAAAAAAATAAAGAAATTATGTTTTAGTTCTATAAAATAAGTAACATATTAATATTATTTTTCTAAAATTTTTTGTGTTAATTTAGTCTCTTTGCATTTTAAGAAGTCTTTATTAACTCACTTAAATAATAAGGTGATAAACTAAACTCTAATGGGTTGTATTTGACACATTTGAAAAGCTGTGAATAATTTGGTTTTTAATAAGAAGGTTCTCGATGTGCATGTATTGTTTTGGTTACACAGTTGAATTTGTGCGAGTGGTGTAAGAAAACCAAGTTACTAGACCATTCTTTTGCAAAGTGGATTACGAACCTATCTGTTTGTGTTGGATTTTGTTCTGAGACTTGGTCTGACTATTGTCTAAGTCAAACATGACTGATTATTTATGTATGTGTTTAAAAATTATGTTTCACTAAGAAGGCATATCTTGTGTTTTTCTTGCTTATCATATAAAATGCATCTGACTTATAAAAAAAACCTCTAATTAGTTGTAGTCTGAGATAGTTTTTTTTTTTTTTTATAACAAACATGTAATTCCAAATAAATAAATCCAAATAAATAAATCCAAATAAATTAGCATTTATAAGTAGTTTAGTTTGATTTTCTTGGTGTTCTGATTAGTAAATAGATTTGCTTAATTTAATTTCAATAGAATTGACAATTTCATATTGTTAAGGTGATATATAGCCATAATTTTTTAATTACCATCTAATGAAGTTACAAACGAAGACTTTTAAAATTAGATTTAAATTTTAAATTGGGAATGAAATTAACATAAAATTAGTTAAGTTAGAACACACTTTTTTTTGTTGTTAAGGGCCTTGAAGCCTAAATTAGCAAAAACATTATCCACATTAATAGAGAAATCGTATAGTCGCTGTCACTTGTCATTTTCTATCTATTGTTGGACCACTTTTTCTTTTTTTATTTTCTTTTTACCTTTTCTCTCCTTTTTTTTTATTCAAAACAAGATATACTAATATGGTATAATTTAGAATATAATAATTAAAATAAACTATAAATATTTCCTTGAAGTTTACCTCCTTCTACTTCTCTATTTGTTTGCATTAATTTCAGTCTCTAAGGAGAATCAGCGTAGTATTATTTTTTGTCGAGGTTAATATATTGAAAATAAAATTTGAAAAATAGAGTACAAAGAAAATAAAAAGGAGGAATTATGTAGATTAGAAAATGAAAAAAAAAAAATCTTTACACTAATTTATTTACAAATCATCTAATGGTACCATTATTATATAAATTAATTAGGTGTGGGACATGTGTACCACATGGGTTTTGAAAAAAAAAAAATTGAGTGCGAGGCAATGGATTAAAAAAACTAAATTAAAAAATAAAATATATAACAACAAACAAAAGTTTTAGAATTTTTTACACCAGAACTATGTAGCTTTTTTATTTAATTTATGATTACTTAATTAGTGGTAAAAAAAAAATGTGCGATGACCAAATTTTTAAAATGAAACCTACTATACTAGTCCAATGATTGAACACAAAATATTAAATTATAAACATATATTTAATTTAAGTTTTTTTAATACAAGAAAATCAAAACACGATTCTGGTCTAGATGGAGACATCTAGAAATAATGTATGTAACATGAAAGAGAAAGTTTTTTTTCTATGGAGAAAATAGAACCACCAACCCATATCACATTATCACCATAGAAAAGGCATTTCAATATTGAATATTCCATATGACTCTAGCAACATCAAGTAACCAAAATGGATTGAATAACCATTCAAACTTATAATTCGAAACCATGTATGTTGTAAAAATTCGAAACCAAATACATCAATCAATAACTAACAAATAATTTAAATGGAATAAAATAAAATTAGAGGAAATTATATTGTAATTCTTCACATATTTTAAAAGTTGAAAAACGGGGTGTGTGATGTAAAAAGATGTTAGCATAGTCATTTTTAATTATAAAAAATAATATAGTTTGTGTAAATTTTTTAAAAGTTGGGATATAAATGTAAGATACAAATCCTCATAAAATTTTAGGGTAATTAATATATATAATTTGTCTAAACTTCGTTACTCTTATTACTCTTTTACGTTTACTTCTTAATTTTACTCTCTCTTATATCTGTCTCTCATTTTATTTAATTTTTTAGTAAATTACATAAACACATTCTCAACTTTTTAAATTACATATAATTTTATCTTTTTATTTTCTTATACAGATTTTTAAAAATATTACCCTAACATTGCTATATTTTTTAAAACAATATACTAGCACATTTTTCAAATCTTATAAAAACACCTTTTAAATAAATATAAAAGTAATGATTAAAAAAATAAACAATATATATATATAATTATACTAAATTTTAAACTGATAATCTTTCAAAATTCTTGTATAGCAATGATCTACACCTACTTTACTCAAAATTAATCAAAATCAGATAATAGCAATTAATAACCAAAATTTTTTATTGGGTGTGAATGAAAACCATATAGCAGTACATAAATATAAAGAAAAACACAAGACCCATGATGAAGTTAAAGATGGTACCTGTGACAGAGTAATTATACTCAGGAGAAGCAAAGAGAACACTATGAGCTTGAAGAATCTTATGGCGAAAAGCTTCAACTATTGGTGGATAGGTTCCATTGTTCTCAAGATCAGTGTTCAACATGGGCAGCTCTGAAATTTCAATGAACTCAATTTCAATGCCTTCAGTTTCCCCTTTGCTTAGATCAATTGCTGCAATCATTATCATCACCATCATTCAGCAAATTCAACAAAACCACAATAATTTGTAATAAAGCATATAAAAGTGACATTAACAAAAGTAAAATAATAAAAAAGAAGACAAAGAAAGAGAGGGAGATGGAACCAGCACGGATAAGGCCTGAGTGGTATGAAGCTCTTCTGAGAGAACCAGAAAGAGCTGCAACTTTGATAACCATAGACATGGCTATACAGTACACTTCTTGTCTGGTCTAATGAGTTTGTGAAGAACATGTGAATGCTAGCACTACTTAAAATAGGATCTTGATGAATTCTAATTGTGATGTGACACATGTCTGGTAGAGTATTACTATATTAACAATATCGTACTTACTTAGTTTAAAATTTAGTCATATTTAAGCTTTTTTATTTTTCTTCATCAAATTCAGATATTTTCTTACAAAATTTACGTATATTATCACCTAAGTTACACATATTGAATTGTATCACGTAGAGTATATAATATATTTATTATTATTTTTTAAAAATAATAACTATTTTTCATTCCAAGTTGTAATTACTATTGGGTTTCTTTACGCAAATCATTTTAACTATGCAAATTAAGAATAAAAAATAATTAAATAGAAAGTAAAAGTTTTAAAATAATAATTGTGGTCTATCAGACTTAATATTGCTATTTTTATACATGACATGGACTTAAAGTATGATCTCCTGCTCAACTTTACTTAATTAATCTCGGTCAAGAAACCTATTTAACATTTTTTAATAGGAATTTTTCTTTCCATCACATTTTTTTTTATTTATTAAAGAAGAAATGTCAATCACAATATATGACTATTAGAGGATATCTTTTCCCTAGGAATAATAAAATAAAAAATATTTTGTCTAGGTAAATTTAAAATTGTGGTTATATTTTGATATTTCTTGAAATATTTTCAAATCAAAATAATTTAAATAAAAAAAATAAGAAGAAAAAATAGAAGTTATGAACATAAGTAACTTCAAATATTTTTAATGAAAATCTCAGTTCCCCACCGTTTACTATGATAATAAAAGGTAAAAGAAAAAGAAATTAAAATATTCTCAATAATAAAAGATATTAAGGAATTAAAACTTCAAAACCTTTAATAAATATGTGAATATTACATTCTTAAAAAGAATGCGTTAATCCGCAAAACGTGTAAGCCTCAAAATGTTTAAGCCATCACTTCAAAACTGTTCTTTTTTAAATCTTAGTGTTGACTTTTTGACATTTAAGCATTGGCTTTGTGGATGTTACACTTAGCTTAGCGTACGTAAATAATGTTTTACTTTAGATTATCATGTTTCAAAATTTTAGTTTTTGCTTTGTATTAATACAAATAATATAACTTTTTTTATTAACAATAACCACATTATAAAGAATACAACTCTATGAATTTGTTTAAACTTTCTGATCTGCGTTAATATAGCCAGTTGCTTATTCTAGATTAGTGTAAAGAACACAACGCTTGACTATAGTATTCCGTGTCCCGTATAGCTTTGTGGAATATTATATGTAAATTTATTTTAATCTTGCAATAAAAAATGTCAATTTATAATAAAATTAAAGTAAAAAATATTTAATAAAGTTAATTTAACTTGAGATATGTTAAAGTTTTTATACACCCAAAAAAATTATAATAACAAAAAAATGAGAATATTTGATTCTCAACCCATGCAACTAAGACACTCAAACATATTCTGCATATTATCGAGAATCATGAATCTAGAAATGATTTTTGGTATAAAAGATCTTCTCTCCTATCAAACACCACCTTAGTGTGGACTATGTCTAAGTCATGCAAAAACTTTTATTTATCACTTTATCCTCCTTTCTATCATTCACTCTCTTTTTAATTGTTATTACTTGGTGCTGCCATTGAAATAATACACATAGCCATTATGGGTGAGGTTCCCTTATGTATCCTTCTCTCTAAACTGTTAATTTTAGCATTATTTCCTCCGTTTAAAAATTAAGTACAATTGATGAATCAAATTTTAAGTATAGAATATAAGTTGTAACTTCTAAGCATTAAGCACAATTCGGCCATAATTGGTCAACCAATTTTTTGTACATTGAACAAAATTGGGATTAAAGGCCATAAAAAATTATAGTACTTATGATGCTACATAATAAGGAAGTAAAATTGGAAATTATTTTTAAGTTTAGATAGAACATTTTAACAATTTTAGGAATTTGAAATCCATGACATTTAAATTGCTTATATCTTAATTCTCTTCATTGTCTAAATAATTTGTTTGGACAAATTTAATTTCCTTGTTTGAATAGAATATTAAAATTCTTTGAATTTTAATTTTTAAAAATTTTATTTAAAATTAAATTTTAGAAAAATTTAAAATATAAATATTCAATAAATAATATTTTTTTTTCTTTGCCTTCTGTGCATCTCTCACAAAGCTGTGGGTGGATCCACAGTTTTGTTACTTGCGTCCTGGCTTTTTTCCTTTAGCACATAACTGACAGTGATGCAGGTTTTACCAATCTTGTGGCCAGCGCCTTAGGCAGATGTTTTCTCGAAATCTCCCACAGCATCAATCACAGGGCAGTGGGTTTTAACAAAGTCCTGTGGTATCCTCTTTATATAGAAATTAAAGAAGCTGAACTAAGAAACACCACAAATCAATGCTCTTGAAACAATGTTTCTCTCTTTTAATAGAAAATCTTTTAATAGAAAATTATATCAAGAAAACTTTCCCTAGACAATGTTTCTTTTATCTTGATATTTGGAAAAAACATATTCTTGCCAATTGGGATCCCAATGTAGTTTTCAAACTTAACCTGATTCTTTAGATGGGAGCAATAGTACAAGAAGCCAAGAGAATATCTTTTACCTATCATAATAAATCCAATGATAGTTAGGCATGTAAGACATATGAATCAAGTAAAAGTGCATAAAAGACACCACATTTAATCAATGACAAAATTGCGAACATGTATAAGAAAATAGTTCTGTCAACAAAAAATAAAGTTTTCTCTTGATTTATTTCTTCTTTTACATTTTACTTCCTTTGCTTCAAGACTATAGTTTAAAGTTTAAAGTTAATACATATTCATTAAATTGGTTGGTTTCTGATTTCATTAGTGGTTTAACTTCAAACTTTTGATATGGCTATACTGTTTTAGTTTTGTTGTGTGTTAACATTAGATTTGATGAAATGACATCCTTTTGTTGTTTGTTGATGAGAATTAGAGGATATGACATGGCATTGATAGAAAAGTGTCATATTATCAACAAACCATTAAGGGAACTTAATTGTGCCACTTTGAGAACGAAGAGCATAGTTGCAAAATTGAACTTCGACAAAACAGGGGGGCAAAAATTGTAAGCAAACCCATGTGGTTCATACTTGTCCTTCTTCTGCATGTGTGTCTGGCACACATGAAAGTGAATAATAAAAATTGAAAAATAAACATTTTGTAGTAACAAACAAATTGAAAGGACTAGTAGAATTGATTACCACAACAGAGGAGATATTCCAGGAAACAAACCTGCGCAGATGAATGCTTGGAGTAGATGCTCTTCATGACTCCAAGTATTGCAGGTTTCAGAATTGTTATTGACCAGACCTATGTCTTTGAGCAATTAAAATAATTGCTTTCGAAGAGAGTCAATGACCTTAAGTGTTTGAGAAGAAAGAAAATTTCGTCAACAGTACTCGTAACCAGCTTGCTATGCTTCAGCATCTTTCCAACCCTCATAAGCACGGATGAGTGCAAGATGATCATAGTCACGAGTAGCAAATTTGGCTTTGGCAGACTCCCAAGCTGTATGAAACATACACATTTTAACAACTAAATACAAAGACAAACTCCTTTCAACCTAATCAAGCAATTCAGAGTGCATGCATGATGGGTCGATGAATTTGCTATAATTTACTTCCCCAGATAAAACTATTAAAAATAATCGGTCTCACTTGATACCATCAAAACTTAAAAAATTCACCACCATTTCTATCAAGAGGAACATCCAAGTTCAATAAAAAAAAAAGTCAGGGAGCCTGAAATATCAGCAGTAGTCATAACAAGCTTACATCCTTCTTGTCAGATGGCACCACAAATGGATCTCTTACACAAAGACCAGCAACAACAGTCATTATAGGATCCAAACACTTGAAGATAGTTCCCAAAATGAGCATCTTGCCAAGTTTGGGCTCTACAGGAAGCAATGCCAATTTGTGCCCTGAAAAAACAATTCAATATCAGCAGTAATTATGGCATAAATCAAAATAATACATTATAAAGACTTGGAAAAACCAATGACAGGAGAAATGAAGACCGTAATGTAGTAGTTCTTTTACCTAAAACAGTTAAATTTTCATTCTCATCTTAAGCCCAATAATCTTCAAATATTCGATAGCATTTTGAACCTGCAGAATGAAATTGAATTGATAATATATTGAATAAAACAATGCTGTTGCAAGATGCAGAATGTCATAAGCTCAACACATACAATTCATAGAAAATATATTCAAATAACAACCCTTGTATTTGAAATAAAGTTTCAGAAACATGTGCAATGAATTTTACCGATAAAGGCTCTGGTGGCTGTAGAGCTCTAGATAAAAACTCAGAAATGCTTCCAAGTTGTAGAGTTTTAATTTACAGACATAAGGATTGCAAAGGTGTTCTCAAAAGCTCTGGCAATTAATAATCAGCAAAAGCATCATAAACACATCTGGGGTAAAGATGGTAGCATTCTTTTTTTTTTTGAAAGGAAAGATGGTAGCATTCGCCAGGCTGAACGCAACCAGCCCTTCCTCTTCTCCAAAAAAAGAAATGAAAACTTTCTAAGCAACCAGCCAATCTAAATGTTTAATAGAAAAGAATAATCTGAGGGAAAATATTATGAAGCTGTACACATACAAGGGATACGTGGTTATTTTAACTACTTAACAATGTAGTTCAACTTGAAAGCAATAACAATTACAAGTGAACACCCATTTATAGTCCAATTTCACAAATCCATCAAAAGCACCGGGCATGAGCATCGTATTTCAATTGACAGTTTACTACAATCAAATTATTAAAGAAAACTTTAAGAGTTTATGACTGTAATTATATGTTTAGATCACACATGAAATTCTTATTTATAATGAGTGATATGTATAATAAAAGGAAACAAAATAAATGTAAATAATGCCTAAGTCCTTATAGATAATATACTATATAATGTAATCAAATCATATCTTAATATACTACTTAATGTAATCAAATCATATCTGTAATACTCCCCCTCAAGCTAGAACATATATGTCATGAGCTAAGCTTGTTACATATACTATCAACACAAGAACATTTGAGAGTTTTGAGCATGTTTGCAAGTTGATCAATTGAACTAGCAAATTCAGTGGTAATTCCTTTGGAGAGCACTCTCTCTAACAAAATGACAATCAATCTCTATGTGTTTAGTCCGCTTATGGAAGATAGGATTTGATGCAATGTGCATGTCAGTCTGATTATCATATATCAGCTTCATACCATTAAGATCTCCAAATTTTAATTGTTGGAGAAATTGTTTCAGCCATATACTATCTCACACGTAGTCATTGCCATGACACAGTATTCTGCTTCAACAATGGATTTAGTCTTCCATGAGATAAAGTTTCCTCCAATAAGAACACAATATCCAGTAGTGGACCTCCTGTCTAACTGTAACTTTGCCCAATCAGCATCAAAGTAACAAACAATTTCAATTTTAGAATTGCCTTTATCTTCATATATCAATTTGTGACTTGATGCATTTTTTAGGTACTGAAGAATACACATGGCTGTTGTTCAATTACCGTCACAAGGCTTCTGCAAGAACCAGCTAAGCACGCTAACTACAAATGTAATGTCTGGTCCAGTGACTGTGAGGTAACTAAGTCTACCCACTAGATGACGATATATTCCAGGTCATTCAAAGGCTCCTCCTAACCTGGAATAGGCTTTACATGTGGGTCTGTACGTGAGTCACAGGGACGACAATCAAACATACCTGTTTCAGTCAGGATGTCTAAGGCATACTGGTGCTGGAAATTAACAATGCCAGTGGAGAATTAAGCATCTTCAATGCTGAGAAAGTATCGAAAAGGTCCCAAAGTCCTTAGTCTAAAGTGATTATGAAGATGAGACTTGAGACGAAGGATCCCGTCAAAGTCATCGTTGGTTATGACTATGGCATCAACATAAACAACCAAGTAGATGCACAGGCTAGTGGAAGAGTGAAAGGAGAAAATGATGTGATCAGCTTCAATACGAGTCATACCAAATTCAAGTAAAGTGGGGCTGAACCAACTAAATAAGGCACACAGAGATTGCTTCAAACCATAAAGTGATGGACGAAGTTTACAAACAAGGGACAATCACCGAAAACTATAAAACTATGTGACTGATCCATGTAAATCTCTTCCTACAAGTCATCATGGAGGAATGCATTTTTTTATATCCAACTGATGGAGAAGCCAATGACAAATGGCAGCCATAGCAAGAAAAAGGCAAACAGATGTAATTTTGGCCACCGCGGAAAAAATATCACCATAATCAAGCTCATAAATCTGAGTATAACCCTTAGCCACCAAATAAGCTTTGTAACAATCAATAGTGCGATCAGGTGCAACCTTCACTGCATAGACCCACTAACAGCCAACGGTAGACTTGTCAGGAGGTAAGGGGGCAAGTTCCCATGTGTTTGCTAGCTTCCAATGCAGCCATTTCTGTCAACATCACTTGTTGTCAATTGTGATCAGCCATGAATTCACCTATAGACTTAGCAATAGATATAGAATCCAAGAAAGAAACAAAGGAGTAATAGGATCAAGACAAACGGTCATAATTAATAGTAAAGACTTAGGATTACAAGTGGATCGAATACTTTTGTGAATAGAAACAGGAAGTTCTTGCGTAGGTGACGACATTGGAAGAAAAATTGAAGCGGGAGATGATGCTGGAGGATCAGACGATGGTGCTGGAGCCTATGTTCGATGATGATAGGTGAGTAGTGAAGGTAGGGTAGGAGAAACAAGAGGGGCTGGAGTAGGAGCAATTTGAACAGTAGGTGGGACCTCTAGAAGAACATTTGTAATGGTGGAATAAAAGAAGGTAGTGTTTTAAAAAAAGGTAACATCAGTGGAAACAAAGTACCTTTGAAGTTGTGGACAAAAACATTGGTAGCCTTTCTGGAGGTGGGAGTAACCTAGAGACATTTTAGGGACTTGACATAAAGCTTGTTCTTACCTAACATGAGATTATGAACAAAACAAGTACTCTCAAAGACATGCAGAGGAAGTGGATAAACGTCCTGTGTAGGATGTAAGATGGAAAAATGAATCTGATTATTAAGAACCGATGAAGGCATGCGGTTAATCAAATGACAAGCTGTAAGTACTGCATCACCCCAAAAATGTGATCGGACATTGCAATGAAGAAAAAGGGTACAAGTTGTCTCCATCAAATGACAGTTTTTGTGTTCAACTACACCCATTTGTTGTGGTGTGTGAGCACATGAGGTTTGATGAAGAATCTCTTGCGAGATAAAAAAGGACTGAAACTGGGATGATAAATATTTTTTTGCATTATCAGTTCATAAAATTTTAATAGAGCAAACAAATTGATTTTGAATTTCAGTGAAGAAACTTTGAAAAATAAAGAAGATATCAGAACATTTCTTCGTTTGGAAAACTCAAGTATAACAAGAAAAATCATCAATAAAAGTAGCAGGGTAAAAATATTCTAAAGTTGAACAAACTCGACTAGGAACCCAAATATCGGATTAAGTTAAAGCAAAAGATAACACAACACGTTTATTGAGACCAGGACCATAACTAGTACGAATATGTTTACCTAACTGATATGACTCACTAAAAAGAGTGAAAATTTGAAAAACAAAGGACGCAGACGCATTTTCTCCACACTCAGACGCCGAGCAAGAGAAGCAGAGAGGTGTAAGTAAGTATAACCCTCCAAACTCATGTCCTGCTCCAATCATCCGTCCATTGATCTTGTACAAGAACAAAGTTATTAATAACTAAGACAGAAATATCATGGGTGTGTGTAAGTTTACTAATAAAAACTAAATTAAAAGGACAACCAGGAACAAATAATACAGAATTTAAGGAAAGATGTGGAAGTGGACGAGCTTGTCTATGCCCTAGACTTTAATCTGGGAGTTATCTGCTAGTAACAGACGGCAACGAATCGGAAAGGGTCAAAGAAGAAAAAAAAGATTGGTTACTAGTCATGTGATCAGAGACATCGGAATCAAGGATCCAAGGTCAGAGAAGGGGACTGAGAAAATGAAAGCTACAGTATTGCCCGACTAAGCCACAACAGTACCAGGTGATGCAATGTCCTTGGCTTCATAGACCGCGCGCAACTGAAGGAGTTTATTAAACTCGGTAGCAGAGTCACAAGGCGGAGGAGTAGCCATCAGAAAGAGAAACAGGAAAAAAAAAAAAGGAGCCAAATAGGCACTCACTGAAGGAGGAGCCAAACAACCCTGAAACGATGGTAGACAGCGCAGAGAGTGGCGGCGGGAGGCTCACTGGAGAAGGGTGCAAGAGGTGGCAGCAAATGGAGGCACGCTTGGATCTCACACGCTAGAGAGGTGGCACGTGCAGCAGTGGCAATTTGGTGATGGAAATGGTCATCAAAGAGAAACGGTTTCGACAGTAAGCTGCACGGCGGGTGAGTCTCATCGGAAGTGGCTGTTCGGAGCTTCGCAATTACAACACTGGAAATAAAAAAGGAAAAAAGAATTGAAACCCTATGCTCTTGATATCATGTAAGAGTTTGTGACTGTAATTATGTGTTTAGAGCACACAAGAAATTCTTATTTATAATGATTGATAGGTACAATAAAGGAAAACAAAATAAATGTATATAATAACTAAATCCCTAAAAATAATGTACTACATAATGTAATCAAATCATATCTTAATATACTATGTAATGTAATCAAATCATATTTGTAATAAAAACATTAACAGGATTCAATAGATTACACAAATATTGTTGATATTCTAATGTGTGGCATATATTATAAAGAAAAACAACACATCTTGTGCATTATACTAGACAAATGTAGTTCAACTTCAAACTTGAAAGCAAAAACATTACAAATGAACAACCATTTATAGTCCAATTTCACAGGTCCATAAAAAGCACTAGGAGAGAGCATCTTATTTCAATTGACACATTACTAACATGTTGGGTTAGCTCATATGATCCATTGGAAACTCTAAAACCAGATTTGACAAACCACAACTTAAATAATTGAAAATAAAGACTAATCATAAGGTTGATTCCAACTCATTGGACTTTCAACTTGCGTTCTATATATGCTAGACATTACTTCTCACCTCCACTTGGAGCAATGTAATCTAGACCTGAACAATATTTTGGCACTTGAATTCAGTTGTCATTAGTGTATACTAGAGGATTCTGCAAGACAAATGTTAAACCTGTATATTTAGCTACAGTTGAAGGCTTGAAGCATTAGGGTGGCAGTGGCACCCTATTAGAATTATATCAGTGATACATCTAATAAAGAATATATCGCAAATAAATTCAAGAATTATAATAAAAGTTTTTGAATCAGTACTTGTAGAAAACAAAATAACTTGGACCTTATGGGAGGAGGAATCACAGCAGGTGCAGCACAAGTATTGGCTTCTCAAGATGGCTCTAATGATAGCAGTCTTATTAACAGACAGTTGAGTCTTTCTTTGCAACAGGTGTAAGAAAGACCACAACTTGGACCTCATGGGACAGTACTAGTAGCAGAAACTTAATTTGGTCAAATGGTAGATGGGGTGGGAGAAATTTTATGGAAGCAACCAAGAAAGTGAAACCATCATATTGGCTTTTACTTAAATACAAGAAGCATTTCATCTGCTGCATTCAATTCTAAAACCTGTAAAACCCTCAAGAGGTTTGCCTCATCTAGCTTACAATCACACAACATATGAAGTAAAAAGATGGCTGATAAATTCAACAAGCAACAATATACCCTATCCAACTATATTTCTCGTTAATGCATTTCGACAAACAATTTATGGGAAGACAAATCAACCATTCAGTGTTAGGGTTACCTTACCTGAAATGGTTTGAAGCTTGTCGTTGTTGCACATTTGGCAGATGAATAGTGAGAATTGAACCATTTTAGTGTTAGTCCTACACATAAACCAACAAATTCAAAAACTAAATCGCTTTGATTTCTAAAACAAATTGGCCAAGACAAATAACACATGATGACATGAATCACAAGATATTCATCATTTCAACCCAAATCAAACCCTAGGAGAGACAAATTGAAAAGAAAGAGACTTAGGTTAAAAAGACAAACCAGAAAGAGTGAGCATTGCGAGAGAACCAAGCAAATAGTGTGAACATGAGAGAGAGCAATGAGACTGAGGGAGGGAGTGAACTCGAGAGACAGAGCGAGATGCGAGAAAGAGAGCAATGCAAGTACAACATGAAGGAGGGCAACTCAATGAGCAACCGCTCGTTCTCAATTCTCTCATTTTACAAGGAAATTAGATTTCTCAAATTTTAGTTGGTTAAAATTCCAAAAATTTAAATTCTATTTGATAATACATCCAAACTGTAAATTACAAATTGAAATTTTAAAATGCTTGTAAAATTATTTCTCTAGTTTAATTCCCTTATCTAAACACACTCTTATGGAAATGTACATTTCCGTTGTACAACTCTATTCCTGCATAGTGACAATCTTTTACGCATGAAATAAGCATTGAAGAAAATTAATACAATTAAGCAGATGATAGAGCCAATGTTTGAAACTTCACTACATAGGAATTGTACTTAGGCTTTCCATTTTTAACAATATACAATTTCCTAATAAAATATAAGAAACATGATTATCTCCTTCGCTCCTGCAACCAAGTTAAAATTCAAAAAGAAGGGTCACATCTTCAATTTACAAGACAAAACACAACAAAAGCAGATGAAAGAGCTTTCACTTTAATGCAAAAGAAAAATCAATTACATTAGAAGCATCACATGGAACAAAAGACAATAAAGATTCATTATATATAAGATGAAATTCATAAGTCAACTAAAAATTACCATATGAAAATTCAAAATTAAGAAAAGAGAGCAGGACACATTCAAAAGTCCAGCCATTTCTGGAAATATTCACAAGTTGTTGGGGAGATAATACCATCGGGTTTACAAAAATTAATCCTAGGACAAACCCCACAAGGAATAGAAGCCATGGCACCAACTTTAACACTAGCAGCAGCTGCCTTCTTTGCCAACCTATAACAAACTTCACCAAGAGGAACAGATTGAAAATCATCAAAGCCAGTACTAGTCAGCTCTTGCACTTTATTCTCCAAAACCAAAAGCTTCAAAATTTGTTCCACCTGCCCTGCACTGACTCCACTAGGGAAGATCTTGCTCCCCGCAGTCCTAATCCAATCAAGGATTCCCTCGGGAGTTGCAACTTTCTGGCGAGTAATGAACTTCAGGCAAACCTCAGACAGAGCATCTCTGAATTCCGTGTCAAGTTTGCCTTCAGTGTACCACTCACCACCAGTTATCTCCTTGGAGGGTTCAAATTCCACAGCCATCAACACCTTCTTGGACTTGTTCTGGATGTTCACAACCTCCTTGATTAGTTTCTTGGTGAGAAGAGACTTGATGGATTTCTTCAACAAACTATCGGGGATGTTGGTTTCTCGTTTGAGGTCTCCTTGCCATATCCCCATCTCCTTCCTCCCACGAATGAGGTTATACAAAATATGCTCCTCGTTGGTGCTCGGTGAAACCAAGTCTGGCCGTTTGCGTTTCCCTTGCAAAAGGCTCATTGTTTTGTTACCTTGTTGTGACACTAGTTCTGAATCTGAAAATATTTTGCATAAAACATTAAAATTATATACTTAATAAGGATGATATACTTGACAAATTAAAAACACATTATTAAATCAATTTCCATCCTCTCTACAAGAAGAGAAACTAAAATTGCTCATATCATTTGTCAAATTTAATACAAAGGCAAAAAAGAAAAAAAAAATCAAATGTTCAACCTATGCTAGTTCATGTTTTTAAAACAAAAAATCAATTCACCAAAAAGAGATAGATAATACCCTAAGATGCTCAATTACATCAAATTAAGTGTTCAAGAAAATAAAATAGAAAAATAACTCTTTGGATTTGAGCTGTGCACTAAAAGAATATTTCTGCTAGAATTTTTGTAATGCACACAAGCACAAAAGTACCAGCAGACAATGGATAGAGGTAGCAAAACGTGGGCGATGCAGCAAGCAAAAATCAAAGTGAGGGTAACAAATTTCTCCAACAAAAAGTGAAGCTCCACCTGTGCGAAAAAAAAAATTATGGTTTAAAAACATGTTTAGTGTGAATCATAATATACAGCAGCTGCAGAATATAACAAAGAACAACCCTACCAAATGCATTTCATCCTGCACTGTACCATACATGGGAGCCAACATTACTTTGATTTCAAAAGGCAAGAAAAACACCTTCTCAAAAGAGTATAAATATATAAATTTGAAAGTTTCGACATCTTACAAAGCATTTCAAAGTTACACTGTTCATTCATTGCAAAATTGTTCACTTCAGTTGCTAAAATTGTTTTATGTGATTTTACTCCCAATTTTTTGCCTAGTTTCGTATCTGTCTGCCCCAAACAAACACAGCACGAGAGAGGTGCAGAATTGAATATAATACTAAAATTGAATATTGTAATAACATTGAGGTGCAAGAAACAGACTTTGGCAACGCGTAACCCTAAACCCTAATTATGAAATTGAACAGAAACGCAAAACATGTGATCGAAACAAAGCGATAAAGGAAAAAGGGTACTGGACTCACCTCGAACCCTTGCTCGTTCACAAAACCCAAACGGAACTTCTCAAAACCGTTAAACTCCGTTACTCCCTCTGCGACGCCGTTTTCCCTTTCTTCTTTGAGCCTGTGGTAGCTAAGATTCAAGAGGAGAGTGACCGAAGAAGAAACGATTTCGCGACTCAATTTAAACCCTAAACTCTAAATACTAATGGAATGAGTTTTCAATCGAAGAACTAAAGAGACCCATTGTTATGAATAATTACTATAATTTATAATATTATTTATAATTATTTTATAAAATGATATCAGCTGTAATAAAATCTAAAATAAATTATTACATATATATTTTAAATATTCTTCTGTTTTAATTTATTCTTATATTAATACATACATATATATATATATATATATGTTTTAACTTTTCAAATAAAAATATTTTTATTTGTAATTTTTTATCTATTATTCTTATTTATAAAATAATAATAATATTAATTTTATTAATTATTTTTTTATCATAGGTAACTTTAAAAAGATAATTTGTTTTTCTGCAAATTTTCAATGTGATTTTCGCTGAGTCCCAAATTTATATTTAAAAATTGATTATATAGTTAGAATTGATTTTTCTGTATTTATCTATGTTTTATGTTTTAAGAACACAGTGCACCACTTGTTCAATAAAAAAAATTGATGAACCGGTGTGATTATCGTTTCGGTTAATATTAAAAATTGATTTAATAAAAAATCAATGTTAAAATTGAAGAACTAACCATAACGCGGTAAAATTTGTAGTTTTATGGGTTCAACTGGTTTATAATTTTTTTTTAAAATTTTGAATTTTGTTAAATACACCTCTCTTTTTATTAAGTCAATCCTTTTTAATTAAAAAATTAATGAAAATTGGATTAATTTAGCAATATGAGGGTGTATTAATAAAATTATTTTTTTCTTTTATAATTACAACCTTAACTAATTTTTTTCTTTTAAAATTTTAATTGTTACAGTTCATTAATAATAAAAAATATTATTTTATTAAGACTAGTTCGATTATTGGTTCAATAACATTTAAACTAACCAACCATGAACAAATATTTTTACTGGTTTAATCACCAATCCGATTTTAAAAACATTGGTATATGATATTACATTGAAAATAGGCTTAGCGAGAATGAGTTATGATATGACAACATTAAAATGTCACACTACACTCTAGTAAATTTTTTTTACTGATAGACATGATAATCAAACTCTCGAATTAACTCTTTACGAATTTATGAGTCTAATTACTGAATTAACCCGTATGCAAACTCTCTTTTTAAATCAGGAGTGACAAAAATACCTATACCTGTGGATATTCAGTAATGAGTATTACCTGCTTTGATCAGGTATGGGTATGAATACGGGTATTACCCAATGTGATGAACTAGGTACGAGTATGTGCCTACCCACCTCATACCCAAACCCGTATCTGCCCCGTTATAATTTTAATAATTATATAATAAGTTTAAAATTATATATTTAATTAAAAAAAATTATTCTTAAACTTTAATTTAATAATTTCTTGTTATTAACTATTCTTTATATACTTTTAAAATCAAAATATAATTAATAACTTAATATATAATTTATTTAATAATAAATAAACTTAAATTGTAAAAAATAATATAACGGGTAACCAAGGGTATACCCAGACCCGAAAATATTCGACGGGGATGAGGATTAAAATTTCATATCCACTTTTTTTATACTTGAACTTGAACCCGCCCCGCACTTTGCGTGAATGGGGACGGGGAGGGTCAACCCATCCCGCCAAGTTGTTATCCCTATTTTAAACTTTAGATAAATGCAAAATCTATAGACTCCAGAGTTTATTACCGAGTTAGCGGATCAATAAATTGAGTTGTTTTATATGCATTTAGGGTTCAACATACTTCTATTTATCATGTCATCATAAATAGAAAAATACTCTCACCTTTAAGATTATTAAAAATTAGTTTTCCAATAACATCAAATATCACCGAGAATGTTCTACTCTTAGCATCATTTTTGCAAGTTATTATCTAATAGTAATGTATTGCTATAAATATAATTATTTAATTATTTTTTATGGAGTTGATGATTTACTATCTTGATTTATGATGTTACTGCAATGTTTGACTAGTATGTTATTTATAAATATTTATTATTTTTATATAAAGTAAATTCTTACGAATAAGTTGAGATTATGAAACTTCCATAACCTTGCTAATAGATATCTTATTACTAAATGCTAATAATTCTATAATTTTTATAAAATAAAAATGCTATTCAAATCCAACTTAACATTTACAAATTTTAGAAAAAATCTTAACATTTAAAATCAATTAGTTTTAAACAAATTACAATTTTTTATTCAAAGTTAATTAATCTCAAAATACAAAATTATGTAATATATTTTTCTAGATGATCAAATTATTATATTAATATAATATTAAAAATAAAATTATTATGAAAATTATTTGTAAATATATCTTCTAACAAAATAATAATAAATATGCTTGATGGATTATTTTATAAAATAAAAGCTAAAATGTAATTTTAAGGTTCCTATTTAATTTATTTAAGACACAGTTTTGGTTTTATATAAAAAAATATAAATAGGACGTTAACATTTAATAAAGAACGTTGATCATTCGATAATTGATGTGACACTGAGCTTTTTGAACTACTGATTTGATTAGGAGAGCAGTTAATTCAACAAGATTTCTCAATCCTTTTTTCTTACATTAAAATATTAATTATTAATGAATATTTTGAGATTGTTTAAGAATTTGATTAAAAGCTCAATAGTATAGTGTTAGAGTCTTGTTAGATCCAGGTTAAAAGTTTTACTAGGAGTTTCTCTACAATCATAAGCTCTGCTTCGCTTTAAATTAATGTTTGGATAGATTACTTTTAATAATGTTTTACTTCTTTAAAAGCTTTCAATAGAGCTTATGGAAAAGTTAATTTTTTAAAGTTTTTTCAATTTCACCCGTTTAGGATGGTTTTAAGTTTCTGGTTTTTTTTCAAGCACATCACTTGACATCACTTGCTACCATTGACCACCAACTCCGGCGATCACCAACGCCACCTTCGACTGGTGATCATCAGCCGCACCTTCGACTGACACGGTCACTGACTACTACCTTCTGCTGGAAGTCGCCAAGTGCCACCTCCAACCTCTCTTCGATACGGATCCAAATTCCCTGCAGTCATTTTATGATTATAAAAACATGCAGTCACAATCTATTGGTTAAAATTTTCAATATTTTATATTTTTTATTATAAAATTTGTTATTGTGGTTAAAATTCTATACAGTCACTTATGTGACTTTAATGGATCCATTTCCCTTCGATACCAACCGTTGGTCATCAATAATTAGTTTTCAGTTCTAAGGAGGAAATGTTCTTTTTTATTAAGATTTGAAACTGCTGTTATAAAGTTGGAAATGAAAACAATATTGTTTTTAGTAATTTTACCAATATCAAAGAACTTATATTATTTTTCCAAACACTATTTTTCTACAAACTCTTACATATGTATGATTCAAACACTAATTAAACTTTTTTAAAAGTGCTTCTTTATTAGAGCTTTAAGAAAAGTTCTACTTTTATAACTTCTGTTACATAAGCTAACCCAAACAAGATCTTAGTCATTAATGATTTAGGTGTTTTTTTTTTATGAATGGTCAATGTCTTCAAGTTTATTGTTGAACAAAAAAAATTATATTTTGAAAAATAAGAGAAGTATTATTTTAGGGTCCAAAATTGTGAATTGAATAAATTCGGAAGACAAAATTATATTAGCCAAACAATATATTATTAAATTAATAGTTAAGTGATATTTTATTCTCACAATATAATAACCATTGTGTTTATGATTTTTAATAGATTTTACACACTATTATAATGTTTATAGACATGGTCTAAACACTTATTTATATGTTTGTTACTAGAGTTAGTAATTCCTGTGTTGAGGAAAAGTGAATGAAGATGCTTTAATAGTTGATAATATACGAATAATTAGGTGTGAGAATTTGTATTACACGGTTTTGAAAAAAAAAAATACATAAATATATAAAAGTGAGTGAAACAAAAAATACAAAGTAAATTATATATATATTTTTTTTAATTTTTCTTATTATATATATAGCATCTCTCTATTTTAGTGTGTATTCTTTTGTATTACAACAAGAGGTATGGAGTGGGAGAACACTGCCAGAGTTCTGAAAGAGGACTTTGAAGAATAACAGGACCAGATTAAGGTCAAATGTAACACAACAAATGTCCCTTATGTAGATGATGCACCACCAGCCTCTTCTTGTTTGAAGACCACAAGTGTTTCTTACAAAGAAAAACTATTGGTGAGTGATGATCCTGTTGCATTTGATGTCAATGTTTTGGTGTGCCCCAGAATGAGATCATGCCACGATCGTTAAACAAGAAGGGTATTGCAAAATATAAGGAGATACCCATCGTGAATAATTCTATGATTGATGGAAAAGGTCGCTTATAAGGCATTTGCTGAGGAAGAATATGGGATTTTACATGTTGGAAACTAAACTCAAGTGTGACTGGGCAAAGAAGGGTTTGCTCAAGATTGATCAAGTCACTATAATCTAATCAAGAGGTAGATATGCGAAGATATGTGTAGAACTGACCTCAAGGAACCACTCCAAGCAAAGATTATTGCAAGAGGGCACCTTCTTCAATTGCAATACAAAGGACTTTATCGAATTTGCTTCTCGGGTGGTTGCTATGGCCATAAGGATGTTAATTGTGGTAGCAATGCTTTAGGTGAAACCATGCCAGTTGATGGGGCAAAGGCTAGTGGTGAGGCATAAAAAATTGAATCGAAAAACTTGTAGGGAGCACTTGAAACGACTTGTGCCAAATCACGTAACGCAAATCCCATAATTGACGAGAATGGCACACATTTGGACGCAAATCACTTGCATGGACCTGTTCCCGTGCCACCAAAAATTGAGGTTACAGTTTCTAATTATGGGCCTTGGCAAGAAATTGGTTGCAACAAAGAATGAAACCAACCTACCACGAACATTGAAGAATGCCGTGCCACGAGACATGCATAAAGCACTGAATTCAAGTGGATCACGATTTATGATCTTGCCTCAAGAGTATGCAGACCAATGTGATTTCCCCTTGCAAGACCAATACACAAGTGTGCCAAAATTGACAGCCAAATTGCATGACTTTGCTGGCTCACAACGTAGAACCACTAGAACAAATGGACCATCAAATTCTCAAGAGTAGTCAACCAAAACCAATCGTGCAGTGTCAGCCAAAAAGAAAATGCAACTCACATCCAATAACGACGCAGAACGCGTGAGATAGCACAAAGAGCCATGAATATGGGCCTCTTATTGAAGGTGAGGGCCACCACATAACTACGCCAGTCGAAGAGTCAAAGAGAATGAGTGCTTGGGAGGAATTTGAACTTCTAAGCTAAGAAATTTTATTAAAATGTATTAAGAGTACGGCCAAGCATAAGATGTGCCTACTTGCACAAGTACATATTAAGATTTTCAGGAAATGAAACAGCAAAAGCAAATAACAAGATTACACACAAAAAGAAGGGTTCGTGACCCACTCTGGGAGGAACATGAACTTATAAAGCACTATCAACAACTAGATGAGTGGTTCATCTTCGGTGTTGCTAGGAATATGGGTGGAGGCCATCAAACATCGGGGTTGATAATGCCAAAAAGTCAACAGAGAGTCCTTTTTTAGGGAGACTGATTATCTCTCCCTTCAGAAAAGAAACGACCCACGACTAGAGTAGATGGAGGAAGACCTCCCCTCCATATGACCATAAAGTTGTGCAAGCCATGACTTATTCTTAGCTTGGGCAAATTTTAATTGCTTGTAATGTCTCATTTAATTTTCTTAGAGAACCTAGGTTTTTGGACATGTATCAGTCCATTTAATGCTCTAGGAGGTGTTTTAGTAATAAAAAGGGATAAGATTAGCTTTTGGGCCTTAGATAACCACACCCCTCTTTTTCAAAATAAGACCCACAAGCTAATAAGGAGTAATCTTGGCCCTTAGATGTGCTAACTTGGGCGCCAATCTTCATCTAAAGGAAATGATTGATTGAACTTTGGCTTCAATCTTCCTCCCTTGGATCACTCCTTTAAATCCTAGTTTTTCCTTTCCTTTATGACTTGTCCACGAGGTTAGCTCCCTCTATAAAAATATGCTCCTTCACACTCTTGTTTTTTTTTTACACTTAGTTGAATGAAAATACCTTAGTTGGCCGAACTTCTTCTTAGTGTCCCTCCCCTTCTCTTTTGAGAATTCATTGGGTTTTTATCAAGGTTTCATCCCTTGTGGCAAACCTCTACCTCTTATGTTTATCCTACCCTTAAATGGCGCCTAAAACCACCCTCACCTTTTACTTCTCCACAAACCATTTCACCAAAGAAAAAAACCTCTAGAAAAGATCAAGGGAGTTATGCATGATTCAATCAACAAAGTAGTTAATTGAAATACAGTTCATGTTTGCAGAAAGACAGGGGAACCAACAAGACACTACAAACCAGACACTGCCTTTTTAAGTTGGATCTATGTTAGTAATTGTAGGAAAATTTAACAATAAAAAACTCAAATAGATAACAATTTATTAACTGGAACAATATGCTTACACCTGTTGGCTTTAGCAAATTGATCAACTTTATTAGGTATACATCCAACAATAATCACACTCTATAAAATTCAAAACCAAGCCCGTTATTCTGAAGCATATTCAGTCGTACAAAATATATGTTTTATGCTAAAATTACTTACAAAAGAAAAACAAATTGACACAATTAATTATGTTTCAAATGAGATAAAAGACCTCATTAATCTTGAAACAAACAAAATTATATTAAAACAAAGAGGCATAGAAATCTTAAGAAAGTCCTATTTATAATAAAATGAAGAATTGAGCTGAGTTTTTTAGTCAAGATAAGAAAGTTATGCATAGTTTGAAGTCAAAGTTTTAGTTTCAAGTTATATAGTAAGACAATAAAGTTTCTCTTGTCATACCCCTCTCCCATCATGCACATAACCTCTCTAACCACATGAAACCTCATAAAACTACTTCACTGTACCTTACAATAAACCTTTCATATTTATGATCCATAACTACTAATTTGATCCAACATTGGGATTTTTGGCCTTTTACTTAAACCTCACAAATTCCTTTTTTGCACGTCCTATCAAAATCTAAAGTTAAACAAATTATTTCTTATTTAGTTCTTAATTACCACGTATTCACTCTAGATTGAAAGTTTGTATCCAATTATAGAGAAGCAAAATGTTTCCTATAAGAATAAGAATCTCATGTTAAATGAGAGGTCTAACCAAATATGCAATGGTTCATAATTAGAAGAAATTTAACAGAACCAACCAAACACTATAATCAAGACACTACAAATTGAACACTACCTTTTTAATTTGGATGTATGTTAGTAATTGCAGGAAAATTTAAGAATAAAAAACTCAAAGTAGATAAAAATTTATTAATGGGAACAATATAATTATTTCTATTGGCTGTTGCAATTGGAATTACTAGATCAACTTTATCAGGTTCTCAACTTCTAGCTCATACGCACTCAATTCTTGGAATTTTTCTACAAATTAACAAAGCAAAGTAAGGGTGAAGTGAATGCATGGTCAAGGAAAACTGAATTTCATTTTGTAAAAAAAAATTAAAATTATTATACGTACCAGAGTTAACATGCAGAGCCCGAGCGAAAGTGAAGAAAAAGTGTGAAACAATGATGTTCGTCAAGGGTGTGACACTTAACAGGCAGAGCTCGAGCCTAGCTTCTACAAGGAAAAGACTTTTTGGCCTTTTAAGTAGTGATTAGCAAAGAGTAGCAGAAGTATGGAGCAATGATGTTCGTTAAGGGCATGGTAGTGCAACATGACTGCATGAGCTTAGCGATGGCAACTCGACAAGAGATCTTTACTTTTGAAGCAGATCTGTCTTTGAAGCAAGAAAGAAAAAAACTCTAGATCTAGATAGGCAGATGCTCCTCACCCCCTCATTCACAAGTATACTCATACCTTTCCTTTCTATTTTTTATTTCTATATGCATTTACTGTATTATCCTATAAGAAGACATTAAGAGAAACTATCATTGTATGGACATAATGGTAAATATACATATTAGTATACGTGTCCCCATCCTCGATTTTTTTAACCATGTATTACTCGAACCCGAATCCAAGTATTCCCCATCAAACTCAGGATGGGTGGTTACCCGGGGGTATAAGTTTCATTGTCATGCTTAATGCAGTGGTAGAAAAAGTGGTCTCTTTATGAACACTTAAAATGCATTAACTCCTTATGGATATGATTTCTTCGTTGTGGCATTGGAGAGATTTAGTACACTTGATCTTACTAGTCATAGGACTAGAGCTAGTAATGGGTAAAGAGGATGTGTATTTTACATGTTTTTTCGTGATGGTTTTCTTTTAGCACCTTTTTCTCATTTTTAAAAATTTTTATCTTTCTTTTTTCTTGTTCTTTCAAGTTTTTTTCTTAATTTTTGTCTCAATTCTTTTTCTTTTTTAATCTTTTTTCTTTTTTTTCCTCTCTTTTCCTTTTCCTTCCAACGTTTTAATGAATCTAACTCTAATGACGTGTTATATGAACTAAAAAAATGTTATTTGACAAAAATGATAAAAGCAAATAAAAATTATTTAAAGGACCAAATTCAAAATAAAATTAAAGGACTCAAACAAAAAAAACAAACTATTTTTCAGATAGCAAAATATTATTTATGAGATAGTTTAACTATGTTATTCAAGAATTAAAACCAAAATGTTATACTAAATATTGTAAATCTAATTAATATCATAAATTAATTTAATTATAATAGAAACTACAACATTATGTACGAAAAATAAATTCTCCTCTAGATAATTAATTTCTTTATTATTTTATATTTTTCTAAAAATATGAACTTTTCTGAAGAATAATATCAATAAACAATTTATTTTTTTATTTAACACAATATTAATAAACACTTTAATTCACTAATGTTGAAAAAAAAAATCTTGCTAAAAAATTATTATAAAATATCATTTTACCTAATGCACACAATCAATCTACAAATTTTGTTAAAGACTATTAACTTTATTTGCTTGGGAGGAAGGGATGCTAGAGGAGTTAAGCTAGAAACTAAAGTTTGTAAGGTTGGACAAGAGGTCTCAAGATGGGTGGAGTTGGACGACAAAAAGATAAGATTTGTACTCACTAAGATTAGCATACATGATCCTGACTTCGACAGAGTCCAATAATAAAGATTATTTCTTCAAGTTAATATGGACAAAAGAGGTCCCTCTAAAGGTCCAATATTTAGCCTAAAAACTTCAAGTAGAAAGGTTGCCAACAAGGAACAACCTATAAAAGAGAAAAATATTAGGAAAAGAGGATGAAGGGTGTGTGTTTTGTGACACAGATGTGGAAACAGGACAACACGTGTTGCTGAGCTGTCAATTTTCTAATAAGGTTTGATTTAGCTTATGTGCGTAGTAAGGAATATCCATGATACATCATAATACAATACACGATACTTCACAATACAATTTTCTAATCATGGGATTAATTAGTATTGAGTTGGGCATGATCTTTTATTTAGTTTGCGGGAATATGACACATTTGGAAAGGTAGAAAGATAAAATTTTCAGGGATATAGTTCATGCAGTACAACTGAGAATGGTATCATGCATTGAAGTTATCATCAAAATCATATGTTGAATGAGTTATAAACCCTAGAAAATGTGTTTTTTAGATGTTAATGTGGGTGTGTTTTTATTTTTCTCACCTTTACTAATTGTGTATTTTGCTAGGTAGATACATCTTTTGCCTTTGTTTCACTATTTATTTTCAATAATATTCATTGACTTATAAAAAAAGATTATTATAATAATTTATAATTTATTTTATTATAATAATTTTCCTAAAAATAATCTAAATATAAATAGTTAATAACATCATAATTAAAATATTTTTAATTAGTATAGAGGCTACAATTATTATTTATAGAAGATAAAATCAATCTCAAGACAATTAAGTTGTATAGTTAATATAATCACTTCATGATTTTTATTGAAATATTCATACTAATAATCATTTAAATCTAATTAGTTGATATTATCATAAACTAAAACACTTTAATTATAACATACATACACATATTATAACATAAAGTATATGCAAGACCATTAATTTTTATAAAATAAACTATATTTCTGTTACATTAACTTTTTCAAATTTCTAGTTTAGCATATAAAATTTACATGGACGTGCATCAATTGTTTTTTATCCAATATTTTGGTATTTTTGTTTATTTTAAAATTAATGATGTAACATTATATTTAATATTATTTTGTTTTTATTACATTTTCCATAGTTTTAACCTCTAAAAATTAAAAAAAAGAAGAAGATGAAAGATGCAAGAAAGAGGTTGCTACGTGCATAGATTTAAAATCCACATTTGAAAACCACTTATTTTCTAAACTATGCATTTATCCAAAAATTGAAATAAGCATAGCTTTCTAACTTTTGAGCTTTTCAAGTGAAATAAAAGTCCATAGATTTGTTTTAACATAGTCTAAATCTGTTTTGGAGTCTTTAAAAAAATCGAGCATTTTTTACAGAAAAGATGATAGAAAATCCATCGTCTAGAAATCTTGGTCTTTTGTAAACTTGTGAATGGTGTTATTTTTTAACCATTTGACGGAATTCCGTCAAACCAAAGGCGTTAGGTCGTATTTAATACATAAAAAAAATTGTTTTTAAGTTCCATAATATTTTGAGTTGTGTATCTAAATTGGTACCAAAAATTGTTTTCCATAATTACTTAAAAGCACAAACTTACAGTGTGCATAATTTTCAAACGGTAGTTGTGATTTGGATGGAATCAAAACTTATATTCTTGATTTTTTATATATTAAATCTATTTTTGGTCCTTGGGGTGACTGAATCACAACTTGATAGGGTTTCTTTGAAAAACTACCTCTTAGAGAGCTTGAATCGAAGAAGAATTCATAGGTAGGAATCTTTTTGAGTGACCAATAACTTATCTGGTGCAATCTCAACTAGCAAGGTCCCTTGGCTAGGAGGATTGGAGAGAAAATATGGCTAGGAAGAAGCTTTATGAAGACCATTAGGGCCATAGTCTTAAAATTATGTAAATATTTTGTGTAAATTGTGTAGTATTTTAAGTGTCTTAGTATTTTTTGGGCTTTGTGTATTTCAGTAGTCTTCCCCTTATTTTCCTTATTTTTAGCTTAGGTGCCATTAGTCATTTATGAAGGGTGTATGGTAGAAGGTGCGCCTTTTTGGAGCAAGAGGATATGTAAATTTTTAATTCCCACACCTCCTAACATACACATGTGCATGAGAGACAAGTGGGACCCCCTTGTTCTCTCATTTAGGTGCCACTTATTCTCTCTCTCCTAGGTGGCATTTTAAAATTCAAATTTGAATTTTGGAGGGAGTCCACATGGCACTTTCAAATTCAAATTTGAATTTAGAGGGAACATAGATCCATATTGTTAGGGGCTTGTTTGGATCTTTTATTCTTCTTCCCCTTAGCTAGCCTTGGACATCTAAGACCCCTCCCCACTTTATAAATATCACCTCACACTCTCTTTGTAAGGAACTTTGATAATTTTAATACAATAAACTTTGTGTGAGTTTATTGGGAGTGCCTTTTCTCTCTAACTTTGAGAGTGCTTCTATGGTTTTTATCAAGGTTCCTTCCCTTATAGCAAACTTCTAAAACCAAGGCTTATCTCTACCTAGAGTGGTGCCTCCAACCACCATCTCTACCTTCTCCAAACTTCATCTTTTTCACCTCAAAGAACCACAAGAAGAAAAATCCTAGGAGAGAAATCTAAGATTGCATCAATACTCCTCTCTCTTGGAAAGGGTTTGACCTTAAATTTTGAGGCCCTTGTTCCTTTTCTTCCAATTTTGCAAGAAGATAAGCAATGTAGTCAATAGGCATAAACCCCAGAGGGTTGGGAGAGTGAGGGGTCTATGAGATAGCCCCTCATAGATGAGGTGGTGGAGGTAGTGCAGAGGCTTCCACACAGTAACTCCTCAACCTATGCCTAATGCATTAAGTATTAGTCTCACATTAACAGAAAAAGATGGAGAAACAATACTTGGTGCTAGGCATGACAATGAAACCCGTACTCACCAGTAATCACCCGCCCCCACCCCGAGTTTGATGGGGAATACTCGGGTTGATCGGGTTCAGGTAATACCCGATTAGAAAAAATGGGGATGAGGATGAGGACGGGTATTATGATAGGGTTTAGGGTGTCTTATTGATAGGTTGTCTTATTGTTTTATCATAGGATAGTATATTAAATGCATATAGAAGTTAAAATAGAAAGGAAAGGGATTGGTATTCGTAATGAGAGTGACTTAGTGTCTGGACTCTAGATTCTAGAGGAGCCTTAGGGTTTGCTCATTGCTGAGCTCTTCTCTACTGCTAGTGTCTTGAGGGCCAATGAGTCACTAATTTCGGGAGTGACTTTCACATTGACCCCATCGGACTTGGCATCAGCCCATGTCACAACTGTTCCCATGTCACTTTCCTCTAGGTTGCCACCACTGATTGCGCTCTTCTCTGTTCATCCCCTCCCCCTTTTCATATCTCTCTCAAACCTAGAATCGTTGATGTTCCTCCTAACAGGTCTTTTCATTTTCCTTCAATTTTATCATCACCCATTATTTCCTTTTCATCACCAACCCCCAAAAAATAATTAAATTTTGCTTATGAAATCACTCTAATGCTGTGTTATTACATTTAGAGCTATATGGGTTCCATAATTTGGGAGGTTTAGTAGTGGTGCATTGGGGAAAATTATTACATGATGTGGATTGAAATAGTCCCAATTGGATACGGTGGAAAAATCCAAGTGCGTTTAAAATAAATCCAAGTGTATGATTGTTGGTGTTGGTTTCAAGTTATTTTCCCTCTTGATATGTTAGTTTTTGACTTTAGATGTGTGGTTCTACCCTTGGAGCAAATGTTTGATTGTCAGTAATTTATGTTAATTTTGGTTTGAAGTTATTTTCCCTCTTTTAAGATTTATTTATGTTATATTTATTATCTTTTTTATTTTCTTATAGTTTTTGTTATGTGGTTTCACACATCTATATATCTTTTTAAAAACTCTATTCTTTTTTACTTTATTTGGTCTCACATGCTAATCACATGTCAATTTTGTAGACTTTAGATAAAGTTTACAATTTGGACTAGCTCATGCTTCCAAGAATGAGTGCTCTGCTGCAACTAGCTTGAAGTGGATGCTTAACCAGGTACACATGCTTTTAGCTAAGTTTTTTTAGTGATGTACTTTTGTCAACAGAGCAACACATTCATTAAGTGGCTTTCTTTTCTTTCATTTTTTGGATAAAGATATTGCTATCAAACTGTCAAGGGATTGTGTAAGGTTTATGCTCTAGTGCTATGTTAGTTTCTGTAATTGAGCATGTACTAGCTCGGAGGATTGTTTAGATTTTTTGCAAAATTGTTCGAAAGTAATCCCCATTCACCACAAATCTATACTATAATATCACATGCCAATCACAAGATCTGTATTGATTCATAGGTTGCAAAGTTCAAACTGAACTCCTAAACTCTGTTGAAGTTCTCTTGAGCTAATCATTTTGTTATAGAATTTTCAAGAAGAAAAACATAACTTATGCTATTTCTTCTAGTAGTCATAATTTACAATAGGAATTGCCTCTCCCCAGCAAAAAAGTATGTTCTGTCTCTTCAACAGGCACAAATTGGTGTTCTAAAATCATCAACTTTTTACAGCATGGCACAACCTCGGAAAGCTCGGCTAAAGCTAAATAATTAAGAACCAAAGCCTGCAGGTTCATTCTGATTTTGGGTGAACTCTACAGACAGAGCTTTTCGGCCTCGCTCTTAAAATGCCTCAACAGCAATGAAGCCGACTATGTACTCAGAGAAATACATCACAACATTTACGGCTTTCATTCTGGGACAAGATCCATGTCTAACAGAGTACTCAAAGCTGACTATTACTGGCCAACATTAAAACGAGATTGCACGGAGTTTGCTAAAAAATGCATGCAATGTCAAAAGCATGCCAACTTAATCCACGCTCCAGCCAATGAGTTAAAAGTCATCACAACACCATGGCCCTTTTTTACCTGGGGAATGGACATTCTCGACCCTTTCCCATTAGCCCGAGGACAACAGAAGGTTTTATTAGTCGCCATTGATTATTTCATAAAATGGATAGAAGTCGAACCATTGACCACTATCCCGGCCACAAACGTCCAGAAATTCACATGGCAGAACATCGTCACACGCTACGGCATTCCACATACAATAATCACGGACAATAGTCTCTAATTCACAGACAAAAAGTTCAACACTTTCTTACAAAGGCTTGGAATCAAACACAAAGTTACTTTAGTTGAGCATCCACAAACAAATGGCCAAGCTGAAGCAACCAACAAAGTTATTTTGATAGAGTTAAAGAAAAGGCTCGACGGGGCAAAGGGGACATGGGCTGACCAGATCCCCGAGATTTTTTGGGCCTATTTTTGTACTCCTTTAATATCTACGCATGAAACTCCATTTCGGTTAACCTTTGGCACAAACGCTATGTTACCCGTCGAAATTGGGGAACCTTCACTACGACAACAACATTTCGACCCGATCGACAACAATGATAAACTTCGGCACGATTTGGATTGCCTTGACGAAATCAGGGACCATGCCCTTTTAATAGCCGAAGCCTCCAAACAACGAATGTCATGACAGTTTAATTCAAAAGTGAAGTCGAGAACTTTCCTCCCAGGTGACTTAGTTTGACGTGCAATAGGTGCAACAAGAAAAGAGAAGATAGAAGGAAAGCTCTTTTTCCTTGAACTTTTCAGATCCACCTAGACCTCAGCAATGACACTTATAAACTCAAAGATCTTACAGGAAAGCTCATTCCTTGAACTTGGAATTCAACCCATTTGAAAATGTATTATAGCTAATACTTGAACATGTACTTCTTTTGGGGCACTCTTTTTCCTTATTTCAGTTTTTGTCCCGCAAAGGGAATTTTCCGAAAAAGGTTTTTAATAAGGCCCCCCACCCATTTATAAAAGAAGCATACTTCGGCTCTCATTTATTTACTTTACCAATTTTGGCTTCTATGTAACCCTCGAGAGTACCCTTTCGAAAATATCATTTTCGGACTAGGCAGTACCTTCCTCCAAAAATAACGCAATCTAAAAAACAAAATCAATATTTGACCCAAAACGTGTGTAAAAAGCTCATACAAACAATACGACTATACTTGAAGCGAATTCCTCATATATTCAAATTTTTTAATTACAAAAAGAGAGACATTACTACATTCTTTGAAAAATAACAACAAAAATCAATACAAAATAAATCCTACAACGCTACCTCATCATATTCACTTTGAGCCGCCAGCGCCTTCAGACTGCACAACCTCCTCTTCGGCCTCTTCCAGCTTCTCATCCCTTTCTACCACAGCCTTGGCATGTTCGAAATCTCTCACTGCAACAGCCTCCTCCAGCATTTCTCAGGAGATCATTGTTTTTTCTTTTTTCTCCATCTCCCGTAGCCTGTCCGAAATAGCCAAGAAGTTGTCTTCGGCTTTTCTTTGTCGTTACTTTGTTGCCACCAACTCATCAGCAAACAGATGCTTTCCAAGTGCCTGCGCTCATGCTAGGAACTCACAATAATTTTGCCATTTCAAGTTGAGCTCCATCTGCTCCAACGATTTTCGGCTATTCGCCAAAATTGAATCCCCAAACCTACTTGAAGCCGCCACAGGATCCAGATCCTCATAAAAGAATGAAGGTGGAAACAAAGCAATGCTGATGGTTGAAGTCTTCGGCATCGAGGACTCTGACTTAGCCCTTTTTGACTTACTGGAGGATAATTTCTTCTCCCTTTTTCTTTTTTTCTTCTCTTCCGCCTTACCACCTACAACCACCTTCTCCTTTCCCTTTTGTTTTTGTTTCTTTTTCTCATATTCCAAAATGAGAGGAAGGTATCCACTGGAGGAGACTTTGGAGGCGGACGCTCTTCAATTTGGATTGTAGGAATGGTGGTTTCACCTTTTGGTTCTCGGCTTTGGCGGATCTTTCAGAAGCCTACGACCTTTCCACCAGCTTTCACCATAATTTCTGCAAAATACACACACCAATCTGTTATCGACAATATGGCCCGACATCAACAAACACTTCATTCACGAAAATACTCACCTTCAAGATCAGTGAAGAGAGTAGTTGATTCATACAGTTGCAATAACACTGCAACAGGAAGCAGGCGAGGAAGGGAATCAAGAAATTCAGCATCGACTTTCTCCTAATTTGTAAGGAGGTCATCAGGGAAATCTATGTACCTCCTCGGCACAGACTTCCAGTAGAAAGGAAAGAGCCGACCTCCTTGGTCATCATAAAAATGATTACGGCCAACCACGGAATTTATCATTACCTTAAAATACCTGGATTTGAAACCCTTAAAAGAAGTTGTATATGACATGAATAAAGGGTTATCGGCCTGACGAAAAAGAGAAACCCACTTACACTTTTCATGGGGTCGCGTCGAAATATGATGCAAGAAAAGACTGTGTGTAGGTCGTGTATGTGTAAATAAACACAGAGCTCGGAACGCTTGGATATAACCCCAAGCATTCGGATGTAATTGATTGGGGGCACAGTTTAACACTCTAAGTATCACAATTTATGACAAGTTTAACATACAGTCATAGACATAGAAAAAATTTATTTTTTCTTCGGGAGTTCGGATCAGGAAGACAAAATCTGGGTTTGGATTAGAAAAATCCCTACAACGTCGGGCAAGACAAGGAAACTCCTCACACTCTTCGAAATAACACACTTGCACCTTGCCCACAAAGTCACTCAAAATCTGCCTATTGCAGTATCTAGAAGCATAAGCCTCTACTTCCCTGTCTACCCAATGGTAGGAAAGAATCAAAATGGGGGGGTATTCCTTTTTCGGATTACCCTTAAACTTGTCTTTCATGGCTGCCTTGGCTAGAACGCTTGTCGTCCAATGGGACAACAATTTTAGCCCCACAGGCCTAACATCCTCTGCCTATACTCCTGGGTACGTCGTAGATTCGTTATTGCTGCCTGACACAGACGCTGACACTTCGACGGACTCACTTGGCACTCCTTCCCTAGAAGGGATTTCGGACTCAGAAGGACTAGACATTTAGGCTGAAAAATAAAATGAATTGACAATTACCTCACTATAACAAACACAAACCAGATGCGCAAAAAGCTTGAGAGGGATTTCGGCACAAGAAGAGCACACAAATGCAAAGTGAATTTGAACTTCACAACCCTTCACCCTATATATAAATTACGAACCTGAAAACTTCCACAACTCCTCTCTGCCATTGATAAGATCCAGATCAACGACCCACGACACACGACTGTTCATCTTCACTTTCCGCTATAGTAACGTTGGGATGCGACTCTTCGTTTTCCCTCCTTCGGCACCACTTGGCGGGAATCTTTCGCCAAACCCTAAAACAACATTTTTTCCAAACCCTAGGGATTTCGATTTTAGGGTGCACAAACCGAAAACCTCTCATCCACTCTACTTTACGTTGAAGACTCCAACCTCATGTTTCCCATTTTGGCAGGAGCTTGGGAGCAAGTGGATAACCATAAAGCGGAGCGGCATCTAATATCAACACATTTCGGATTTCGGCATAGTCGAAATCCGAAATATATAAAACACTACACTGCTAACTTGAATCCTTTTGAGAGACTTCGGATCTCGGCATAACCGAAAACCGAAGTACATGAATCAATAAAAAGAATAACAAGGATAGATAAACTTCAAAATATAGACTTCGAATTTCGGCCAAGCCGAAATCCGAACTCCTTCAAAAGAAATAAATTTAATTAAGTTAAGGTCAGAAGATAAGATCAGCATAATCACCAATTAGCACTACTCCTATAAAGCAGAGAGGGACCTACCAAATACCTACTGGATAAAAACAAGTCCCACCGGGTAAAAGAAGTACAATCATGATAAAAAGTATTAATCATCAGGTAATAATTGCATTTTTTACTATAAATACATGACAAGAGGTACGTGTCCATTACTCATTCAGGAAAAAAACATATTTGACTTTAGTTTCTTTCTCTATCTCTTCCCCTCTTTTCCCTTTTTTTACTCATCTATTAACTTGAGTGTCGGAGTCCTCTTTTGCAAGCTCTCCCCCTTTGTGGTCTGTCCCAGAAGATATTCTGATATTTCTTCAACCAGTACTTCTCAGAGAGTTCGAAGGAATTTATACTCATGTACATTTCGGTAATATTAGCTTAGCTTATATTGCATTTTAATATGTATTTCTGTTGTGAAGGATTTAATTTAAATATAACCAATGAGTAATTCCCTTCATCTCAATTTCACACTCAGTATTTGGAATCTGTCTTATCTCTCATTTGATGAACGCCAATTGTGAGCATTGAATAAAAACGAGCTACACAGTCACACATGAATATAATCTGAGTTGTGAAATTCACAGTGCAAGTATTACATCTGATGGCAGTGACAGGTTTTATGAACATTAAGAAGAACACATATTAATAACTGCTCTGATGCAGCTCGATTCGTGAATACCTGTACAATGCTTACTTGGTAGCTGAACTGTGTTGATTCATGTGGCTATTGGCAGAATAGATGTGATAGGATGCTGACATTGATTTCATAGTTTAGAAGCTTAGGGCCATATGAATATAATTGCAGATGCTGACACTGATTTCGTAGTTTAGAAGTTGTGTCATATGAGCAGATGACATTACATTGTTAATTCTACAGTACAATAAAAGCAACGGGTAAATAAAGCCAAAACATTAAACACCAATTCCATTCTTTTACATTATTGTTTCTTTTCTCATATTTCTGTTTGATTATTTATTAAAAGTTTGTTCCAAACTAACACACGAAAGTTGTAAGTCATTCCCTGTCATAGAAATAAACATTTTTCATTATATAAATAATTGTGGAAGTCTTAATTTTTTTTTTTTTATTTCTAACTTTTTTTCTAGTTCTGTTATGGTGCTATTCATTAATGTACTAGACCTAAATCATGTAATATACCCTTGTTCATATATTTTCCTTTTTGGTTAGTGAGCTTAACGTTTTCACTATGAGAAATTTATAACATTGTTGAGATTTAGGGATTGCCAAATTGGACTGAGAAAATGGGGTTCCGAGAAAACATATTCTATTAGCAGTGAGATTTTAGATAATTGTTACAAGCTATCTTTCTCTTTCTTAAAAGTTCTTCCAAAATTAATGATTAATGAATTTGTGAATCTAATTTTACTACTGTTGTTTGTAATGGCTTATAACAACTAATAATAATCCTATTATTTCCCCTTTCATTAGGTGCTAGCTTTTAGGGACATAAAGCTTCTATACATATTCTTATTATTTCTAAAGTCAAAGACGGGTTAAGTGGTCTATCCAAAGTATTAATTAGTGGTTTTTCGCATAAACTATTTATTATTTTAGTAGTTTATAACTTATTTTCCTAAACTATTTATTTATTATTTTAGTAGTTTATAGCTTAATTTTCTAAACTATTTCAAGTAGTTTAGTAAATGCATACTTTCACTATATTTGTAGGAAAAGGGAACCTTGAACAAGTATCTTTACAAGAACTAGTACTACCATCTCAAGAACCAACTCCACAATCTTCGCAACAACCCACACCATATGATCCAACTCTTGTAGGAAGTTCTACGGGTACAAGTGAAGGTTCAATAAATGAACCTATGCAAGTTGAACAAGTGGTTGTGGAGATGCAAGATGACAATGAAGAGTCAATAACACATATAGGGAAAGGGAAACTAAAGAATGTTATATGGCAACACTTTTAAAAGAAAAAAGTTGATGGAAGGGATAAAGCTGAGTGTAACTATTGCAGTAAATTACTTGGAGGAGAATAAAAAAATGGAATAAAGCATTTGCATGTTCATATGGAGAATTATTTACAACGGAAGCTGATGATGAGAAGGAAGGGGGAGGGGGACAATAAGTTCTAATGCCTAAGATATCATAAGGGAAACAAGAATTGTGTGTTGCTACTTTTAATGTAGAATCTTCAAGGATGAATCTCGTTAAAGAAATAATCATGCACGATTATCCACTTTCAATAGTGGAAAATGTTGGTTTTAGGAGATTTGTGGTTTGTCTTCAAAGGTGGTTTCAAGTCCCAGAAACACTATTAAGAAAGACATATTTTGCATCTATGATTTTGGAAAAGACTCGGTAATGAAATTGTTAGATACAAATGATGGAAGAGTGGAAATTATTCGATATGCGGACAACAAGCAATAAAAAAAAGGGTTTATGACTGTGACAACTCACTTCATTGATAGCTCTTGGATATTACAGAGTCACGTTTTAAGGTACAAACATTCTCTATTTTATAATTTCAAGTTTTTCCAGCAAGTTATTGTGTTGAATTTTCTTAATCATTTTGTATGATATATAGTGACATGAAAAAATTATATGTTAGGTTCATATATATTCTTGCACCCTACACAGTAGAAAGACTTTGTCATGCTTAGGTTGATTGTCTGTTAGATTATAATATTGACACAAAGCTATCAAGTATCACTTTAGACAATTGTAGCACAAATGATAATATGATTGACAAAATCATGGATAAGTTGAAATTAGGAACTTTAATTAAGGAAGTGATGTGAATGCCGAAGACAATGACTTTTCATTTTTTGTAACGTTTCATTAATTTTAGGAATTAATGTAACATGCAATTAATCATGTGTGATAATTGCGTGATAATGGAGTATTTAATTTTTCTTTTGCGAGTTACGATTTTGAACAGCCACCTAGTTCTATAAATAGGGGCTGAATTGTACTCTAAGGACAACCATTGAATTAGTGAAATTATATTTGGGTTTTACCCTTTTGTGAGAGATGAATTTCTCTTTAGAACTTATCAAGGAATTTTTCCTTGTGGTGTTCTGTTAGACTTATCAAGGGTAAATCACTACCCTTGTGGCGTCATATGACTTATCTTCCATCCCTGGAAGTGGTGTCATTTATCCCTTCGTTAAACCATTTTCATCCTTTCCATTTTCTTGTTTACCCAATTCTCATTGTTTTGTTAACTTATTACCTTCCAACCTAGATTGATTCACAAAACGAATCCAACCCCTCTGGATTTCTATCAGGAAGGGTCATTACTTCATATGCGATGTTGTGCACATATTCTTAATTTAATAGTTAACGAAGGATTAGGGGTTGTGAAGGAAGGGGTAGAAAAAAAATCTGAGATAATGTAGCTTATTGGTCTGCAACACCTAAAAGGGTGGAAACATTTGAGGAAACAACTAGACAATTACGAATTCCTGGCAAAAAAATAATTGGCTTTAGATTGTCCAACTAGATGGAATTCAACTGTCAAGATGTTTGATATTGATATATCTTATAAGGATGTGTTTTGTCATTTAAAGCAGCGTGAAACTCAATACTCTTATTTTCCAATTGAGAGGGAATGGGAATTTACAAAGGATGTTTATGGAAGGTTGATTATTTTTAATGATATTACAGAAACAATTTCGGGAATGATAACATTTATTTTCCCAAAATTTGTGAGATCAAGATTGATATAAATGAATGGATTAATTCTCCTAATGTAATAATTAAGGATATGACATACCAAATGTTAAAAAAAATTGAAAGTTTTTGGAATGTGATTCATGACATAATGGGTGTTGCAACAGTCTTAGATCCAAGATATGAGATGAACTTACTTGGATATTATTTTAGTAAATTGTATGATCTTGACTCTTATGATCAAGTTAGTAGGATCCGTCAATTGTGTTATGATTTGGTTTCTGAATATGAAATAAAGAAGAATGAAAACTTTGGTAGTGGGGCTTCATCATCTAATGTGAATAAGAGGTCTACCCATCCATTGAGTGAGTTTGAATAGTTCATGGTTGCTAAAAAGAGATCAAGAACTTTATATATGAAAACAAAGTTGGATCATAACTTGGAGGAAGATGTTTTATCTATTACTAATGATTTTGAAATCTTAATGTAGTGGAAATTGAATGGAGTGAAATATCCAACTCTATAAGCAATTGCAAGGGACTTATTAGCAATTCCAATCTCTACAGTTGCTTTAGAATATGCATTTAGTATCGGTGGTAAAATATTAAGCCCCCATCTTAGCATAATTCATCATACTACTTTAGAGACTTTGATGTGTGCTAGAAGTGGTTATGGAATGCAGAGAAAACAAGTCAAGTTTTGAATTCTTTAATTTTTTATTATCTATTTTTAATTGGTTGATACTTTAACTTTCTTAGAATTTTACTTATTACTTTATATTTCATAATTGTAGGTTCTAAAGCAATTGAAGAGGCAACTACTGTAATGGATGAAATTGAATATGATGATGATGGTATATTTATCTTCCTTGTTTTAAAAAAAGTAAATTTGTTATTTATTTCTAATTTTTCATTTATTTGAAAATAGTTGGATTGATGATTAGTTGTGTTACCCAATAATTTGTAGGTTAGTGTTTCATTTCTTGTGTTATTTGGTAAATTCAATTCTCAAATTAAATTTATTTTGCTAATATAATTTCATAATCATATTGAGCCTTAGAATTTTCGTTTCTTGAACAAGGACACTATAGTAATTTGGAGAAATCATTCATGAAGTTTTTGAAAAAAATGTGTAATTTATTTTTTTTTGGAAAGAACTCAGACTCAACTCATTATTATTATGACTGAACATAATGGATTATGATTTAATGCATGAACTACTTTAGTTCTAGTTATTTTGCTTGAATATTAATTTTCGTGCAAAGTTACGTGTTCTTGTTAGGTTATAAAAATGATTAGTAAAAAATTCACAAATGATATTTAGTGAGAGAAAAATAATACAAAAAGTATAGATACATTAAGGTGATAACAAAATAGAAATTTATTTATTTTGTTTTGTTTTGTAAATAGAAATTTAAAAAAGATTGCTTTAACATCATGAGATTTTTTTTTTGCGAATACAAAGCTAAATGGAATTGTGGGTTAGACTTCAGGTTTAGGGTTCAAGTTTGGTTTCGGATTTGAGAAAAAAGAATAAAAAAAAAATCATGAATTTGTAACAAGTCACCGGGTTAGAGGCGGGGATACCCGGTAAAAATCAGGGATGGGGATGAGGTCCCTAAATGACTACCAGTCGGGGATTGGGGACAGATTTGGGGACAACAGGGAACTTAATACCTTCCCTGCCCCTCCCCGTTGCCATCCCTACTTGGTGCATTAGTGCACTCATCAAGGAAGGGTAAGTAATAAGTAAGCTTTGTTCTTTTGTTCACCCCAAGAGAGTACGATGGGTCTAGGGGTGGACCATTCTTGCATGGTCTCTTTGAGTTGAACTTGAGACTAAGTTTGAGTCTCCAAATTCATGGGCTCAATCTCATGTTCAACTATAGTGGCATCATCTATAAGTAGATTTTGAGGTTGTGATGCTTTGTGCTCAATGTTGATGGGCACAACCTCAACTTCTACTTCCTTAATGGAAGAATAACCTTCAATAAGATCCTCCTTGGGAACCAATAGGTGGTCCTTCCCTTCCATGTCTCCCAAATCTTGAACTTGACATGCATGATTAAGCTTAAAGGATGAATATTCAAGCTTAACACTTAGGAATGTATGCAATGATGCCTTCTCAACACTTAGGGATTGTTTAGGTAGGTTTTGTGTAGTTTATTTTGATGACATATTAGTTTATAGTAAGATTCTAGATGATCACCTAAGACATCTTAGACAAGTTTTTTGCATTCTTAGGGCTAACCACCTCTTTGAAAGTCTTGAAAAATGTACCTTTTGTGTAGAGAGTGTGATGCTTTTAGGATTTGTAGTTAGCAAACAAGGGGTTCATGTGGATTCCAAAAAGGTCAAAGCCATCCAAGAATGGCTCACCCCAAAAAGTGTGATAGAGATCAAGAGCTTTCATGGTTTCGTTGGATTCTACAGGCGCTTTATGCCCAACTTCTCCAAACTTTTCGCACCAATAAATGAGTTGGTGAAGAAGGAAGTTCCTTCCTTTGGGATGATAAACAAGAGAAAGTATTTTCTTTTATCAAGCAAAACCTCACTAATGCACTAGTCTTGGCATTACCTGACTTCACAAAGACTTTTGAACTTGAATGTGATGCCTCTGGTGTAGGTGTGAGAGCTCTTCTATTGCAAGGTGGGCATCCTATCGCCTACTTCAGTGGAAAACTCAATGGTGCCCCTTGCAACTACCCCACTTATGACAAGGAGTTTTATGCCCTGATAAGAGCCCTTTAAACTTGAGAGCATTATCTTGCTCCTAAGGAGTTTGTCATTCACAGTGACCATAATTCACTTAAATATTTGAGGGGTCAAAGCAAATTGAATAAAAGACATGCAAAATGGGTGGAATACCTTGAATCCTTTCCCTATGTCATCAAATACAAATAAGGAAAACATAATATGGTGGCAGATGCTTTGTCTAGGCGTCATGCCCTTTATACCACCATCAGCATAAACATTTTAGGGTTTGATGACATATAGGCCATGTATCCCTCTGACAAGGATTTTGGCCCCATATTTGCAACCTCTGCATCAAAAGCCCTTAATGGGTTCTTCATCAGTGAGGGGTATCTGTACAAAGGTAGCAAGCTTTGTATATACCAAGGATCTCTTAGAACCTTGCTGACAAAAAAGAGCCACAAAGGCGGGCTCATGGGGCCTTTTGGGATTAACAAAATCCTTATTCTTTTACAAGAAAAATTCTTTTGGCCCTATATAAAGAGAGATGTTCAGAGGCATTATTCTAGATGCCTAGCCTGTCTTCAGGCTAAGTTTAAGGCAATGCTCCATGGACTATATAGACTTTTACCGACTCCTTCTGCACCTTGGCTGGACATTAGTATAAGTCTTGCCCTTCCTTATACCCAACGAGGTGCAGACTCCATCTTTGTGGTAGTGGATAAATTTTATAAAATGGCCCATTTTATACCATGCCACAAGGTGGATGATGTGAGCAACATCGCAAGATTTTTCTTTAAAGAGGTTGTCTGATTGCATGGTATACCCTTTACTATAGTCTCTGATAAGGATGTGAAGTTCTTTACCCGTTTCTGGAAAACTTTATGGGCTAAGCCAGGAACTAAATTACTATTCTCCACTACTTGTCACCCCTAAACTGATAGGCAAACAGAAGTGGTAAACAGATCCATATCCACTATGATGAGGGCTCTCCTTAGAGGCAATCACAAGTCTTGGGATGAGTACCTTCCCCCTATAGAGTTTGCTTATAACCAGGTGGTTCAAAAGAACACCAAACACTCCCTTTTTGAAGTTGTCTATGGCTTCAACCCTGTCACTCCTTTGGATCTCTTACCTCCCTTTTTCTCATTCTTTCCATAAAGATGGGGAGGCAAGAGAAAATTTTGTGAAGAAATTACATGAGAGGGCCACAACTAATATTGAACAGCAATCTAAACGGTATGCTATCTCAGCTAATCGAGGAAGGAGGGAAGTTATCTTCAATGAAGGAGACTGGGTGTGGCTTCACCTGAGAAAAGGATCACTTTCCTACTTAGAGAAAGTCCAAACTTATTCCTAAAGGAGATGTGCCCTTCCAGATCTTGGAGTGAGTGAATAACAATGCATACATATTAGATCTCCTCCAGATTATGGTGTTAGCACTACTTTTAATGTCTGTGACTTATATCCTTTTACAAGTGCTGATAATAATGAAGACCCTCAGGATTTGAGGTCAAATCCTTCCCAAGGGGCAGGAGATGATGCAATCATCCCTAGTAAGGGGTTATCACTAGGGTCATGGCTAGGACGATAGAGGAGGACATGGCTAGAGTGGATGGAGGAAGACCTCACCTCTTTATGCACATAGATTATGCCATAGTCTTCTTTTATTTTTGCATTTATGTTGCCTTGTACTTTTCCTTAGTGGAGTGGTCTATTCCTTTTTCCTTGGCCTTGTATTTGGAATTTTTTTTTGTGAGTTAAGGCCTAGGAGGTGTGCTTAGCTCTTTTGTGGAGTGTATTAGCTAATTAGGCCATTTAAGGGTGTTGGTAGGTAGTTTTATTAACCACACCCCCTCTTTACTAATTAAACCCAACTAGTTAGCACATGAAGCAAATAGGAGACAAGTTGGGTCCCTTGTTCCCTAAGGAGGCACCGAATTTGAATTAAATGCCACATGGCATCCTACATGGCACTTAGTTAGTTCTAAGATCCATGATTTTAGGAGCATGTGCTCGTTAATTCAAATTTGATCTTCCCTTTATTTTTTCATTCACTTGCATGACCCAAGCTCACCATTCTCCTATAAATAGACCTCACCACCCTTTTGTATACTTTACACTTGATTTTGAAAGAAATATAAAGAGCTTATTTCATTTTTGAGTGTCCTTTCTTCTTTTGTCTAGAGAGAGTTCTTAGAGCTTTTATCAAGGGTTCCTTCCCTTGTGGCAAGCAACCTTTCTTTAGGCTTATCTTCTTGAGAGTGGCTCCTCCTATCTCCACCCTTTTCCTTACCACCGAATTCATTCCATGCTTGGACTTCTTGAAGATGATCTTAGAAGACCATTTAAAGGAGGAATGCATCAGTCAGGCTCTTAGCTGGAAGGCATTGATCTCTTTTATGGGTTCAACATGTACGTTTGTGTTCATCCTCATATCTAAATCCACTAGCTCCTGCTCCCCTAGCGTGGGTATATTTATAAAACTTACTTGTCCCTTCCTCTCTACCTCAACTAGCGGTCTTACCTTGAGGCTAGCCATGTAGCATTCTCAGGCTGCACATTGATTGACATGCATAATGACAATCTTACCATCTTTTGATGGGAATTTCATGGCTAGATATACGATGACTCCCAAAAGTGTTCAATGAGGGTCTGCCAAAGAGAATATTATACTAGGTATTCATGTTGACAGCGATATACCGAACTTTAATTATTCTTTCACCTTCATCTTATACCTCAAACTTGGTGTATAGGTCCATGCACTCACATGTGATCACCCTTTCCCCTTAAAACTGACTAGGAGTTCATCATAAGACATCAACTCCTCCCTCAGTATCTCTAACAGCTTAAAGGTCTTCCAGTATAGTATATCTATCGAGCTTTTTTTCCTCTGAAAAGGGCTATCATGTAAATTATTATCTCGATACTAATGACTACATGGTCATCCTGTACTGGGTTAATGGCTTTGAAATCACGGTATGGAAAAGTTATATCATGCATTATTTGTCCTCTGAGAGGGGCTATCATGTGGACGACCCATACCTGTTGCAAGTGTCTCTTTCGAGCTGAGGAGGTGCTACACCCTCTTGTGAAACTTCCCGCAATAATGTTGATCACTTTCTTGGGACCTTTAGTCCCTCGATCCTAGGTAGTAATTGTGGTTGGGTGGTCTTAGGACCTACTCTTGAAGTTTTTACTCTTTTTTTCTCTAGTCACCTTGATCTTCTTCTCTTGCAATGGTCTAGCCTTCTACTATCATACCGATCTGGGATCCTCTTGTCATTTCTCCCGTAAGTAGGCTTTGGGGCCCCTTTCACATAACTCTTGAGATGCCCAACCTTGATCAAATCTTCCATTTTTGTCTCGTAGGGCTGCATACTCCTCCATCGAGTGTCCCCTGTTCCTGTTATATTGAAACTCCTTGGTCTTGTCAACATTTGGCAGGGTGTTCACTCTCCTAGAGATCACTCTCCTAGGGATCACATTAGAAGTATCTATACTAAAAATAATCTACATATAATTAATTAATAATATTTTAAATTAAAATAATTTTAATTATTATATAGGCAACAAATACTACTTACGGAGGAAATTATGTTCAAGTGAATTAATTTTTATAATTTAATGTAATTATTTTATAATTTATTTTTATTCAAATATTTATACAAAAATAATTTATTTATAATTTAATGTTCAAGAGAACTTTATTAATTTATAATTTATTTTATCAAAACAATTTTACTAAAATAGTATAGATATACATAATTAATAATATCATAATTAAAATAGTTTTAATTAGTATAGAGACTATGATTATTATTTAGAGGAGATAAAATCAATGTAATGACAATTAAGTTATATAATTTAATGTAATCACTTTGTATTTTTTTATTGAAATATCCATACTCAAAATAATTTAAATCTAATTAATTGATAGAGGACAATACAGGTAAGAAAAAAAAGTTATTGTGAGAAATGACAAAACATAGTAAAATCATAGATTTTAAAACACAATTCAAATTGAGTTTTTAATCAAACAAATTCATCTAGTTCTCTCACGCATAGCTTTTTCCCACGAACATTTAACATGTCGCTCTCTCTCATTACTCCTGTGAAATATCTGCAAATGGTCGTCACCAGCCTCACTCCACCATTACCGCTGCCCTTATAACCATCATCAGAAAATACCATAAAATAAAAATTTCATAGGGATGTTATATACTAACAACTTTTATATATAATTTTGCAAGTACAAACTTAATAAAAACCGAAAGTTTAAACCAAATCTAAATTTTTTATAACAAAATCATCAAGTTTCAAATTTTAACTATCTGCATAACTCTAGACAAAACATAAACATAATAAAAACTACGTTACAATCAAACTTCAAAATAAATAACTATATGTTTTTGCACACAATTATGTTACTTGTGACTAGGTTATATTCTTTGACTTTTTTTTTGTTTTGACTATGCTCATATAGGATAATGTATCTGCCTTAGATGATATACATAGTAGTTCCTCATAGTGTAGTGGTGGTGACGACCTTGAAAAAGATGGTGAAGTAGGGGTAGTGACGACCTTGAAAAAGATTTCACAGAGGTAACTAGAGAGAGTGTGCATTAAGTATTTGTGAAAGATGTCTCTATGTGAGAGAACCACATGAGTTTTTTTAAATAGAAACTCAATTTAAATTGTTTATTGAAATCATACAATTATTACTATATTTTATCATTTCTCACGGTAGCCCTTTTCCCTGAGTTGTCATCTTAATTCATATTATCATAAATTAAGACACTTTAATTATAACATATATACATGTATTATAACATAAATTATGTGAAAGACCATTCATTTCCACAAATTAAACTATGTTTTGGATAAATCAATTTTTAAAATTTTTAGTTTTAGTACATAAAATTTTTATTGACCAATCAAAGTATTTCAATTTCTTTTGTCCAACATTTTGTATTCTGCTTATTTTAAATGTTAATTAATAATATATCATTATATTTATTATTATTTTATTTTTATTACATTTTTTATTATTTTAATCACCCAAAATTAAAAGCATACAATATGCAACAAAGAGGTTGTTACGTTTGAATGGGGAGTGGGCATGAAATGGGAAGTTGAGATGAGATGGGAGTTCACGAATGGGAGATGAATTAATGTTTAAAATAAACAAAATAATAACAAAATGTTGGGGAAAAAAGTTAATATACTTTGATCAATCACTGATAATTTTACGTACTAAAATAAAAATTTGACTAAATTACTACCTGTGTCCCCCTATTTAGGGGATAACTCACTTTGTACCCTTAATTTTTTTTTGGACACCTTTTGCCCTCAAACTTTCTTAAAAGTTTAATATTTGTTCTTCCGTCAAATTTAGGCCATTGAGTGGACCTAAAACCAATCCACTAGACCAAAGTTCAAAATCTATCTTATTTTAGAATTCCAATGTATTTAAACTAATCAATAGCAAAGTTAATTTTAAAAGTATATAAAACTTGAGCAAGGCTAGAATTGGACCCAAGTCCAAGAGTTTAAATGTTAGAGCCATACCACTAAACTAAAAGCAAATATTAATTTTCTTTTGAGATTTAAATTTAATTAAACTAATCATGGCAAGATTAATTTTAAAAATATATTAAAATTTACAACTTTTTTAAATTTTTAAAATGGAGAAATTTTAATTTTAAATTTTAATTCTTAATTTTAATTTCTGTCTTTATTTTTAATTAGATTTTAAATTTAATATTGTTGTTAATATAACTAAATTTTAGTTTTAGTTGTTAACCCTGAAATTTTAATTTCAACTTTTAATTCTTAATTTTAGTTTCAAAATCACAAATAAAATATATAACATAAAATGACCTACAATAGATTTAACATTAAAATATACAAATAAAATATAAAATATAATTAAAAATAAAAGATAGAAATTAAAATTTAAATTAGAAGTTAAAAATTATAACTTAAAGTAACAACTAAAACTTAAATATAAAACTAAAAATTAAAAAAAATAAACTTATTCAAATAAATTTAACATAAAATCAAGCTAAGTAGTTTTTAGAATTTAAAAAAGTTTCTTTATTTAAAACATTTAAAACATAAATGACCAAAAATAGTAAAACAAAACAAAGGAAAAGAGACAATAAAATTAAAGTTGACTTACTATCTAGTGGTATTATCTCAAAACTCTCACAGGCCCTAGGTTCAAATCTTACTTTGTCCAATTTTAATATAAAATTAATGTTGCATCATGATTAGTTTAATTAAATTTGAATTTCACAAGAAAATTAATATTTGCTTTTGGTCTAGTGGTATGGCTTTAGCATTTAAACTCCTGGACTTGGGTTCAATTCTAGCCTTGCCCAACTTTTCTATACTTTTAAAATTAATATTGCTATTAATTAGTTTAAATACATTGGAATTCCAACATAAGACAAACTTTGACCTTTGGTCTAGTGGAATATACTTTTAAAATTAATATTGCTATTAATTAGTTTAAATACATTGGAATTCCAACATAAGACAAACTTTGACCTTTGGTCTAGTGGAATGGCCTTCGGTCTTCTTCCTCTAGGACTTGGGTTTGAATCTTACTTTGTTATAGTTTTCAATATTTTTAAAATTAGCATTTAGTATTTCCAAATCATTAATTAAACTTTAATTAACTCTTAATTATAATATAACAATGTCACGTCACTCAATTACACAAGTCAACGTGCTAATTTAGCCTAAAAATTTTGATATACAAAAAATATAGTTTAACTATTTTTATATGACTTTATACTTTTTGAAATATTTATAATAAAAATTTAAATATTATTATTTAATACTATTATAAATTTAAATAATTTTGGTAATAATAAAACTGCAACTATTATTACAAAAAATAAATTTTCACACAATATATTAGTTATGAAAAATAAAATAAGGTCATTAACTATTTATTACTTCATAATTTTATTTTATTTAAATAATTATGTAAAAATAATTTAAATATATTTAATTAATAATATCATAAAATTAAAATAATTTTCAATAGTATAAATGTTACAAATGTTTGTTTTTATCGGCAAAAAAAGGTATTACTATTTTTTTAAAACCTATAGGAAAACACAATATATGTGTTCCAAATAAATATTACACCAAAGAACTAAATGTTACAATTATTATCTACAAGAGAAAAATCATGCTCTAAACAATGAATTTTTATAATTTAATGTGATTATTATATTTTTTTTAAATATGATTTAATGATTTTTTTATCCTGAAAAATAGTATTTTTTTTTATTTTGGTTTTATAAACTTGTTTTAATTTGGTCCTTTAAAGATATTTTGTTTGGTTTTAGCATTAGATTTCAACAAACATCATCAATTGATTGACCTAGGTGGGTCTATTTTTAAAAATAATTACTTAAATGGGTCTGTTTTAAAAAATTTACCAGGGTGGTCTGTTTTGTAGTTTGACATGGTCAAACTACAATTCCAAAATTGCAGTTTTAGTGTCACATCAAGTGTATGTTTATGTGGCATCCAAGGTAGGAAAAAACCTCTCCTAAAAGTGTAATTCTCAATTGTGGTTTGATGATGGTCAAAGATCACCTTCTTGGAACCACGCGAAGGTCAGAATAGATCCACTAAAGCCGTAAATACAAGTTGCTATTTGTTTTGTATTTTGATAAAACCACAACTCCGAGTTGTGTTTTGACTAGTCTTGGACCCATTTTGTTTGTCCAGTGGTTAACTAGGGGGCGAATTCCCATTGCACTAAAATCGCAACTACTAGTTGTGGTTTCACGTATTTTTATTTTTTTTTCCTGTCCGCAAAAGAATCAGGGCTAATCTACTAAAAAATAGAAACTTTGAAGAGAGCCCCTAGATATTCCCCAACTCCTCATGGGGGGCCTTCCTCCCCCCTTATATTTAGGATTCTCACAGCTCTTTACCTGGATGTATTGTTGAGTCTCTTAAGGCCGTCAAGTACATCGACTCTCATCACTTTGTTGTCCCTGAGGGAACAAGAGCCATTGAACTTGTTGCAGGGAAAGAGAGTGCCCTTGCCTAGCTCGTTTTTACTATTATTGGTAAGTTTTACGAGCTCACTTTCGCTATGGGTGACACCAATAATTCCTGTGAGGCTTCCATAATGGTCAAAGAATTTGCTGTGACAAATACTATGATGATTCCTTGTATCTCCTTCACTAAGGTCCTTCCTCAAAGAAGATGGAGGATGGAAAAACGCTAGGAATGGGAAGGGAGCTTGACGCCACTTCTCTTGAAGAAGAAAATTTTATGAGGCTTGCCACAAGGGATTGATAAAAGCTTTAAGGAAGAAAATCCTTAAGAGAGTGATTTATCAAAATGATACTTAAGAATAATAGCTCAAATATACTCTTACTTCATTCAATCAAGTGTGAGGTTACAAGAGAGTGAGAGGAGTATAAATAGTCCAATGGGAAGGCTAGACACACAAAACCATGCAATGTGGGACTTTGGGCTTAATTAGGATCAAAATTAATGAACCACATTTAAGCCCACTAACCTAGCGCCTAGGGGGTGCAAGAACTAATCCTAAGGTGTGGTAAGAAATCCCATCACGCCTTAGATAAGAGGCCCTCTAACTAAGCTTACCTCCTCTCACTAACTAATAACACATCTTATTCCTAATTACAAAGTAAATGATTGAAATACATGGCCGAAAAGGAAATTAAAAGCTAATTAATATTTACAAGGGGGAATCTATGGACTATGGCCTAAGATCTCTAGTTCCATCATGAGTTGATGTCTTGATGATTCCTTTCGGGTCAAGTCCTCTTCTTTCCTCCTAACAATGGCCTCAGTGATAGGGTCCTTGGTAGGTAGAATTGCATCATCTCTTCCTCCCTCAGAAGGATTTGACCTCAAATCCAAAGCGTCACTCTCTTCTTTGTTAGCACCTACAAATGGAGTGAGATCACAAACATTAAAGGTCATGTTGACACCATAATCCTTAGGAAGGTCTAACTTATATGAATTGTTGTTTACCTTCTCAAGGATTAGGAAGGGAGCATCTCTTCCAGGGCTAAGTTTAGACTTCCTCTTAGAAGGGAAATGATCCTTTCTTAGATGAAGCCAAAACTAATTTCCCTTTTCGAAGATGACTTCCTTCCTCCCCTTGTTGCTAGATGAAGCATACCCCTTAGATTGGTTTTCTATATTGGTTTTGACCCTCTCATGTAATTTTTTAACAAATTCTGCTTTAGGTTACCCTTATTTATGAAAAATACGTGTATTAGGAAAGAACAACAAATCTAAAGGTGTGAGAAGATTAAAACCATATACTATCTCAAAAGGGGAGTGCTTAGTGGTCCTATGAACCACTTTACTGTATGCGAATTCAATATGGGGAAGGAACTCGTTCCAAGACTTATGGTTGCCTTTTAAAATTGCCCTCAACATAGTGGATATGGATCTATTCATTTCTTTTATTTGTCCATCCGTTTGAGGATGACAAGAGGTAGAAAAGAGAAGTTTAACTCCTAGCCTTGCCTAAAGAGTTTTCCAAAAATGGCCAAGGAACTTAGAATCCCTATCAGAAACTATGGTTGAGGGTATACCATGCAAATAGACAACCTCTCGAAAGAAAAGTTTCCAATGTGGCTCACATCTTCCATTTTATGGCAAAGAATGAAATGGCCATTTTGCTAATGCGGTCCACTACCATAAAGATGGACTCTACACCTCGTTGGGTTCTTGGGATTCCAAAGACAAAGTTCATGCTAATGTCTACCTAAGGTGTAGAAGGAGCGGATAAAGGTGTGTAGAGTCCATAAGGAATTACTCAAGACTTAGCTTGTAAACAAGCTATGCAACTCAAGCAATGTCTTTGGACATCCTTTTTCATATGGGGCTAAAAGAATTTCTCTTTTAAAAGAATTAAAGTGTTGTCAATCCCAAAATACCCCATGAGCACACCTTCATGGCTCTCTTTTGTCAGCAATTTTCTAATTGATCCTTGGGATACACAAAGTTTTTCATCTTTGTACAGGTACCCCTCACAAAGGTAGAAGACATCTTTGATGTTGGGAGATGAGGTAGCATAAATGGTTCCAAAATCATGGCCAGAAGAGTACAAGTCCTTTATGTCATCAAACCCCAAAATTTAAGCACTAAGGGTGGTAAGGAGAGAATATCTCCTTGAAAGAGCATCAACCACCACATTTTGTTTTCCTTTTTTGTATTTGATGACATAGGGAAAATTCTCAGGAAATTCGACCCATTTAGCAAGCCTCTTGTTGAATTCGTTGCCTCCTTAAATACTTGAGTGACTGATGGTCACTATGAATAACGAACTCCTTGAAAACAAGATAATGTTCCCAAGTTTGGAGGGCACAAATCAAGGCATAAAACTCCTTGTCATAAGTGGGGTAGTTGAGGTGGGCACCATTAAGTTTTTCACTAAAATAAGCAATTGGGTGCCCTCTTTACAACAAAACAACTCCCACACCCCCTCCCGATGCATCACATTCTAGCACAAAACTTTTTGAAAAGTCAGGAAGAGCTAGAATAGGTGTATGGGTGAGTTTATCCTCGAGCATTTGAAAAGATTGCTCTTGTTTTTCACTCCACAAGAAAGGAACATCCTTCTTCACCAACTCATTGAGTGGTGAAGCTAGTGTGGGTGGGTCATTCTTCGATAGCCTTGATCTCAGTCATACTAGTAGGGGTGGGTCATTCTTCGATAGCCTTGATTTTTTTGGGATCCACTTGGACCCCTTGTGCACTAACTATAAAGCCTAAAATGACTACAGTAGGAACACAAAAGGTACATTTTCTAAGTTTGTGAGATTTCCTACATGATCATCTAAGGTCCTACTATAAACCAAAATATCATCAAAATAAACAACTACAAATCTACCAATGAAATCCCTAAGTACATAAATCATGAGGCGCATGAAAGTGCTTGGAGCATTGGTGAGCCCAAAAGGCATCACCAACCATTCATAAAGGCCAAATTTGGTCTTAAAAGTAGTTTTACATTCATCACCCTCTGATTCTTATTTGATGATAACCACTTCTAAGATTAATTTTAGAAAAGATTGGTGCTCCACACAATTTATCAAGCATATCATCTAGCCTAGGGATTGAGTGCCTATATTTAATGGTGATGTTGTTGATGGCATGACAATCCATACACATCTGCTATTTTCCATCCTTCTTGGGCACCAACAAAACTGGTATAACACAAAGGCTAAGGCTCTTTTGAACCCGACTCTTCTCCAACATGTCTTGAACGTGAGACTGAATCTTTTTTGTCTCAATAGGGTTTCTCCTATACGTCATCCTATTGGGTAGACTTGTGGTAGGAACAAGATCGATTTGGTGTTTGATTCCCCTTAAAGAAGGCAATCCCTTTGGGACCTCTTTAGGGAAAATATCATCAAATTCTTTTAAAAGTTTTTTAACCCATTTTGGAAGAGACTGAATTTCAAGACTAGTGGCAATGCTAGAAGGCACCTCTTGGAAAGAAGGAGATAGAAAGGTTTCTTAAGCAAAAGAGCATTCTTTATATCCATTGTTGTTGCAAAATGACTCTCTTTCTTAACAACCTCCTTGGAAGGGGTACCTCCTTCCAACTCTCCTTACTTAAGATGTTACCATTGTGGAAAGGTCCCTTACTCAAAGGCTTCCCTACACAAAGTGGCACAAAACCAAAGCAAAAACAAGAGAGCTAGAATACAAGCAAGAGCAAGAGAGTGCAATAGAAGAAAAAAGTAAGAAAAGCTCAAAGCAAGGAAGTACACATTCAAATGGATAGAGTTTTTTTTTTTACAAAGTCAAAGAAGATAAGTCAAGACAAGCAAGCAACAAAAGGTGGAAATGAAAACTAGGACAACAAGATGAATCTTAGAACGCACTAGTTAGGTTGGGACTAAAATCAATAAAAGACTCAAAAATTTCTATGATTTACACTATATAGGTTAGAGTGGCTGAATATTAATGACCCCAAATCAAGCAATTGCAACAATTTTTTAAACACTCTCTAACAATACTAAGAAACTTGAGGTGTACTAACTTTTCTTTGTTCTCTTTTACTTCTTTTAATCACTTATATTAATTCTTTCTTTATTTCTTTTTCTCTTTTGATTTTTTTTTAAATATTCTTGCTACAACTCCTTGATGATTTTGCAAAGGAAAAAAATGATGGGGATTCTAATTGAACTATTCACTTGATCAAATGATAAAGAAGATAATCAACCACAAAATTTTGTAAGTAGAAATGTGAAGAAGTGTACCACTTCCTCCTCACACCTAAAAATAAGAAACTAAAGCCATTACACACAAAAGGAAATGACCCTTAGGGGAATCCAACACTTCCTAAAATAAGAGGCCAAATTTAGGCAAGATATTGAGCTACCACCTTTGCAAAACAAAAGCCAATCTCAAGTTTAAATTAAAGAGACAAGCAAGAATGGTCCATCCCTAAGCCTATCATTATCTCTTGGGATGAACAACAAGACAAAGCCTACTTGGCTTTCTTGGATAGATGCTCCATTACAGCAACACTAGTCTCACCATCTCCTTATATTTAGGTGACACTAACACTAAGTGTACTTGGAGTTAATTGGGGAGCTAATGTGTGGAGGCACATGCACAACAAACATTTCACGTAGTTAATTAAAAAAATTGATATATGATTTAACGTAACTAACTAAAAAAATTGAATCCTTAATATAAAAATTAAAAATTAACATAACTAATTAAAAAATTAAATATATGCTATAAAATTAAAAAATTAATGTAACTAATTAAAAAATTGAATATATGATATAAAATAGAAATTTATAAAATATATATAAATAATTTATAATATTTTTGTGAAAATTGATTAAATTTAACAATATTAGTTTTTGAAAATAGAAAATAACAAGCGAAAACAAACATATTTTTTGAGTGTTAAAAACTTGAAAATGAAAATAGTTTTCAGAAAATGAAAATAGAAAATGAAAACAAAAAACATTTTCTCAAAAAAAAAGCCACCTAATTTTAACTTAGGAGTGATATAAAAATTAAAAAATTAACATAAGTAATTAAAAAATTAATATATAATATAAAAATTAAAAAGTGAATGTAGCTAATTAAAATTCAATATATGATATCAAAATTAAAAAACTAATGTAACTAATTAAATTTCACGTAGTTAATTAAAAAATTTAATATATGATAAAAATTTAACGTAACTAAACAAAAAATTGAATCCATAATATAAAAATTAAAAACTAACGTAACTAATTAAAAAAATTAAATATATGCTATAAACTTAAAAAATTAACGTAGCTAATTAAAAAACTGAATATATGATATAAAATAGAAATTTATAAAAAATATATAAAAAATTTATAATATTTTTTTCTAAAATTGATTAAATTTAACAATATTATTTTTAGAAAATAATAAATATCAAGCGAAAACAAACATATTTTCTGAGTATTGAAAACTTGAAAATAAAAATAGTTTTCAGAAAATGAAAATAGAAAATAAAAACCAAAAACATTTTCTAAAAAAAATGCCACCTAATTTTTTTTCAGGAGTGATATATAAAAATAAAAAAATTAACATAAGTAATTAAAAAAATTAATATATAATATAAAAATTAAAAATTGAATGTAGCTAATTAAAATTGAATATATGATATAAAAATTAAAAAACTAATGTAACTAATTAAATTTAACGTAGTTAATTAAAAATTTAATATGTGATAAAAATTTAACGTACCTAACTAAAAAATTGAATCCATAATATAAAAATTAAAAATTAACGTAACTAATTAAATTTAACCTAACTAATTAGAAACATTAAATATATGCTATAAAATTAAAAAATTAACGTAACTAATTAAAAAATTGAATATACGATATAAAATAGATATTTATAAAATATATATAAATAATTTATAATATTTTTCTAAAATTGATTAAACTTAACAATATTATTTTTTAAAAATGAAAAATATCAAGCGAAAACAAACATATTTTCTGAGTGTTAAAAACTTGAAAATAAAAACAGTTTTCAAAAAATAAAACAAGAAACATTTTCTTAAATAAAATGCCACCTAATTTTTTCTTAGGAGTGATATAAAAATTAACAAATTAACATAAGTAATTAGAAAAATTAATATATAATATAGAAATTAAAAATTGAATGTAGCTAATTAAAATTGAATATATGATATAAAAATTAAAAAACTAATGTAACTAATTAAATTTAACGCAGTTAATTAAAAAATTTAATATATAATAAAAATTTAATGTAACTAACGAAAAAATTGAATCCATAATATAAAAATTGAAAATTAACGTAACTAATTAAAAAATTAAATATATGATATACCTAATTAATTCTTCGCTAGAAAATTAATTTATATTAAAATTTGTATGCACAAACTTCTTCTATTTGTAAAAGGGTAAAAAAGAGATGGAAGAAACTTATGTTATTCTATTTCCTTTGTTTTTTCAATCCATTTCCATAATCAATGGCTCATACTAGATTAAGAAAGATCAATTTGATCTCAGATATCCTTTGTGTGTATTATGACTTAAACACAAGTGAAGAAACAATGTTCTGACCGCATGAGCTAATAACTACTACATAGTTATTGTTAATTGATAATTTAATATATTAATTTTAATTTATTTTAGTCATATAATTAGTAATTATAAATTTATTGTTTAATTTTTTTAAAAAAATGGTAACCCAATCAACCCAACCAACCCTATCAATGGCGGGTTGGGTTGGGTTGGGTTTAAAAAAAAAAAAAAACTCAACCTGACCTAACCTGATGTTTTATGATTATGTTGGATTTTGGGTTTGCCTAAACCTGACCTAACTCAACCCGTGAACACCCCTGTTAAAGTCAATATTAATATTTTGTAATTATTTTATTATGCATTACACTCAATAATTAATATTTTGAGTAAATAACACCAGTGTAACTCATATATTAGTATGGATTAGTTATTGCCAGGAGAAATATTTAAAAATCTGTTTGGTTTTTCATTTGAAATAACTAATAATTAGATGAGAATGAATCAAATAATTAAAAAATTAAAGATAAATTAATTTAAGATAGAATAAATAAAGATTTGATCTCATATTGAATTTAAAATCAATTAGAATTGTTAGATTTAAAATACTTTTAAGATTACACTAGTATTATTTGAACTCCCTCATACAAGTAATATATATATATATATATATATATATATATATATATATATATATATATTATACTATTATAGAATATCTGTTTAATATAATTTAATCAGGAAGCAACTAGTGGAGAGATTCGAATCCGCAATCTTTCCCTTCCACCTTCTCCTTACATACATTATCATTATCTCAATCTTATAACTCCTAGGATTATTCGTGAATTGATTCTAAAGATTATTAAATATTACATTTTTAAAATTTAATACATAGTCACATTATTAAACAAGAATTTTAATATCATTATTAATTTATTAATAATCAGCAACATATTTTATTTTTATATTAAAATATTTTTTTATACATGAAGTTGTGGATATTCATTTTTATAATAATTACTTCTTATTTTTAATATTTTAAATCTTAATGTATTTATTTAAAATCACTTGCATGTTTAATAGTTAATAAATAGTTTTTAATATAATTGTATATTATATTAAATAATAATAATAAATATACCATAAGTATAAACGAGTGGTCAATAATATTAAATATTATATTTATTATTTTTAAGTCAATTTGTTATTATAATAAGTAGAGTAAATTATCTATATATATATATATATATATATATATATATATATATATATATATTATTTTACGGTATTCTTCAAAAAATATTACCAATATTTTAAAAAATCTCACGGTGACACCTCTCTTTATAGTATATACTTTGTTAAATTTTTAAAAAAATTATATTATATAGCAACGTAACCACTAACTTTTTATCTTCTTTTGTAATAATATATATAATATAATATGTTATTATTGTAAGTGTTTAATTTTTTTAAGAATATTAAATCTTGACCGCCCTTTTCATATGCTATACAAATTGCATATGGTAATTACAATTTTTTCATAATAGTGGTAGTTTCATAGTATGTATTTATTTTTTAAAAAATTAACAAAGTAAATTTTGACAGTTATAATTTTTAAAAATAACTTTTTTTAGTGGTTAGAATCTTTATTTAAGAAAGAAAAATATTTTCAAGTAGTTATGAATAAAAAATATTCATTTTGCTAACAAAATTGTTAAAATAATTAATTTAAATTTTCATATGATATATATATATATATATATATATATATATTTATATTTATATTTGAATTCATCGGAAGATAACTTTAACCTTTTATGCAATAATAATTAAAAATATTTTTAATAATCACAAGATATTTAGTTAAATTGAAAGATAAATTGATATTTTCTTTTATTTTTTAGTTGCAATTTTTATTTAATACCAATTAAAGAGATAAGTTAACATTTTATTTATTTCAGTTATTGTAATTTTTATTTTAAAAAAATTAAAGTATAAGTTAATATTTTTTTATATAAACAATTTATTATTATAAATTTGTTAGCCAAATTTTTATTAATTAGATTATTGTTTTTAATTTGAGCTTAGTACTATTAATTTTCTTCTTCCATCCCCAACAAAACATTTTTTCATTTTTCTCTTTTATTTTTTTTTTTGGTTGCTTCTTTTATATAAATTAAATTTCATGTGCAAGTTCTAATTTAACAATAAAATAGTTTTTTGTGAAAAATTTATTCTTCTCAAATCTCAATTTTTTTTGTCTAATCTTTTTAAAATTTTTATATACACATAAAATTTATATTTTGTATTTTGAAAATTTGCATTCTTCTGGTACATAAAATTTATGGATATGCATCATTGTATGTAACTGAAAGGGTGGTCAAAGTAAAAACGGTAGAAATATTATGTGTAATTCAATAATACCTCAAGGGGGGTTAGTGTAATATACATACATTGTTTTGTGCTTATAAATTGATGCTTAGTTTTCATAAAAATACACAAGTTTTAACATTGGTACACAATTTAGGAATATTTAGTAAAGTTTGAGAGAGGTTATGGCAAAAACTATGATGAAAACAATTGGGCTAATGATTATGATTATGTTAGGTTTTGCACAAGCTTATTCTAATCCTCAATTTGTCCAAGTTGAGTCAGAACTAGTGGAATTATCTGTAAAATCAAATGTAAAATCAAATGTAAAATCAAATGTGCAATCAAATGTGAACCTTACCTAAAATTTCCTCCTCCTTTGTATAGAAAATGTATGGATGATTGTACAGCAAAATGTCAAGAAACACCTAATTCTGCCGACAATTGTTTCAAAAATTGTGGTGTGACTAAGTCCATTGACATCAATATTGATATTTATTTTCTTATAACACTAGCTATTGTCATACTTTTATAATTTATTCTTTACTCTACTAGGATTTATTAATTATATATTTGCATATTTTGATAATTGACTTTACTTGTCAGGTGCTGGTGACCTTGCAACCTTTGTGAAGAATCCTTGCTTAAGGAATTGTCTCAATAATTAATATGTTCAATAAAGGTTCTTAAGTGAACTAGTATACATGATTGTAATAAATAAATAAATAAATAATTTTTAGTTAATAAGTAATGTTTTTTCTTTCTTTTGTGCAATTCTTTATTTCTGATTATTTTTCTTTCATTTTTATGTTCATTTCTTATTGTTGCAACTTGGGTAATGATGAAACAACTAAAAAATTACAGAAAAAAAGTTGCCACCAAAACTTATGAAGGAAAAATATTAGAAAAAGTTTTAAAAATAATATTCGATACCAAATTTTCAATTTAAAAATTGATGTATTAACATCTTATAACATTCATTATGACTATGATTATGCCTATTCAAATGTCAATATATTTTTTAAAATATTTATTCTATATCATTCAAAATAATTTAATTAATTAATAATATTTAGGCTTAATTACCACTAGTGTCCCCCTATTTACGGTTCAGCTCACTTTGTGCCCCCCATTTTTTTTGTTAACCTTTTAGCCTTCAACTTTAATAAGTGGGTAAAATTTGTCCTTCCGTCAAATTCTCACAGTTGATTGTTAATACGTGTATGTTGAGTAGCTGAGGTGGTTGAATTTTTTACATTGAGTAGCTGAGGTGGTTGAATTTTAGAACTTAATGACTGACGTGACATAGTTAATTAAGGATTGATGTTAATTAGGTGGTTAAGATAAATGTAAAAATCCAAAAAAGAAAATTCTTCCAGGAATCAAACTTGCAACCTCTCTTATGCAAAGCAATAGTCATACCACTAAACCAAGGCCACTTAATATTAATTTTTGCATTTTCATGGTACATAGTATAGTTTCAAACATAAATGTAAAAATCCAAAAGAAGGGACCTTCTAAGAATCAATTCTGGGATCTTTCACACCCAAAACAAGAATCATACCACTAGATCAAATATCAAATTTATGTTAATTTTACCCATTTTTATGCTATGTATATGTACATATACGTGCAATTTCATTTTTTAGTGTCGAGTTTCATAAACTTTGTTATTATTAATATTAATCATACTACTGTAGTTTCATAAATTTTGTAACTTTTTCATTTGTTCCTAACAACAAAATTTATGAAACTCAACTCTAAAAACTGAAAGGAAAACTACACATGCACATATCTGTACCATAAACATATAACTTAATGTTAAATGGGAATTGGTCTAGTGGTATGCTGTTGGCTTTGGATGTGGGAGGTCTTTAGTTCAAACCTTGGAAGAACCTTTCTTTACATATTTGAAACTATGTTTTTGATAAATCAATTTTTTAAATTTTTAGTTTTAGTACATAAAATTTTTATTGACCAATAAAAAAGTACATCAATTTTTTTTGTTCAACATTTTGTATTCTGTTTATTTTTAAATCTTAATTGATAATCTATCATTATATTTATTATTATTTTATTTTTATTACATTTTTTTTATGATTTTAATCACCCAAAATTAAAAGCATAAAATATGCAACAAAGAGGTTGTTTTGAATGGGGAGTGTAGGATGCATGGGGCTTGAAATGGGAACTCCAAATGAGGTGGGAGTTCATGGAATGGGAGATGAATTAATGTTTAAAATAAATAAAAATAATACTGAAATGTTTGGAGAAAAAAGTTAATATACTTTAATTAATCACTGATAATTTTACATACTAAAATAAAACGTTTGATATACCAAAAATATAGTATAACTATTTTTATATGATTTTATATTTTTTGAAATATTTATAATAAAAATTTAAATATTATTATTTAATACTATTATAAATTTAAATAATTTATATAATAACAAACTACAACTATTATTTACAAAAAATAAAATTTCACACAATATATATTAGTTATGAAAACTAAAATCTTAGTCAAGGTCATTAACTGTTTATTACTTCATAATTTTATTTTATTTAAATAATTATATAAAAATAATTTAAATATAGTTAATTAATAATATCATAAATTTAAAATAATTTTTAATAGTATAAATGTTACAAATATTTGTTTTTATCGGAAAAAAACAGTATTATTATTTTTTTTAAACCTAAAAGAAAAGACAAGATATGTTTTCCAAATAAATGTTACAAATATTATCTATAAGAGAAAAATCATGCTCTAAACAATGAATTTTTATAATTTAATGTAATTATTATATAATTTTTTTTGAAATATGATTTAATGAATTTTTTTATCCTGAAAAATAGTATTTTTTATTTTGGTTTTACAAACATGTTTTAATTTGGTCCTTTAAATATACTTTGTTTGTTTTTAGTATTAGATTTCAAGAAACATCATCAATTGATTGACCTAATTGGGTTCATTTTTAAAAATAATTATTTAAATGGGTCTGTTTTAAAAACATTTACTAGGGTGGGTCGATTTTGTAGTTTGACATTGTAACGTTCGTCGTTATAGTAATAACTCATAATAAAAATAGTGAAAAATTTAAAGAAATAATAAATTATGTATTTAAATACATAAATTCTTACATAATATTAAAATATAATCCTCAAATCTAGACCTCTAGAAGACGACAATAATTACAAAGACATCATATTCTAAAATTTTTACAAACAAATACTACTTGATTAATAATAAACTAGGTCTTCAAGCCTCTTCGATTTCCAAAACTTCTCCATGGAGCTCCCAAAACAATACTTTTAATGAGATAATAATCTCAATGAATAAAAAAAGTTTCTAAAAGAGGTTCACAAATAGTTGTTCTTAGTCAGCGCGAAATCCGGAAAAACAACCATGGTACCTGCAATAATAAAAAGTATCTTCATTTATATATAAATAAAGATTTATCCAAATAATTTTTAACAATAATTATAAATACGATAAAAATAATTTTCGATGCAAACACACAATCCACAAATTATCGTGATACTCATGATCACTCACTCACACTTTACGGTTCTCGGAACCAAGTTTTCAGTAGATTCTTCAAAAAGGTTTATGAGCTCATATTCTATACAATGGCGTCCCATTGCCTTCCCCACGCTATTATGGAGGTATTTAGAATCTCTTCTCCTTCCAGATAGAGGTATCTAAAACATCTTCCCCTATGAAACAGAGGTATCTCATACATCCATCGGATGTATCTCAAAATTCAACCTCATTCCAAATAAAGGCATCTCAAAACAATTATCAAAGTAATTTGCAAACATTAAACGAATTAACAACAATTTCACCTCTTTAAGCGAGATCCCACCACTTCAATTCTTCTACTCCTATGTCCCTCTTTCTCAATCCCAGAAGAATCAACTAATCTATGATAAATGTAAAAATCCAACTTTAATAGGTGGTTAAGATAAATGTAAAAATCCATAAAAGAAAATCCTTCCAAGAATCAAACCTGGAACCTCTCTTATCCAAAGAAAGAGTCATACCACTAAACCAAAGCCACTTAATATTAATTTATGCATTTTCATGGTACATAGTACAGTTTCAAACATAAATGTAAAAATCCAAAAGAAGGGACCTTCCAAGAATCAATTTTGGGATCTTTCACACCTAAAGCAAGAATCATACCACTAGACCAAATATCAAATTTATGTTAATTTTACCATTTTTATGCTACATATACATACATATACATGCAGTTTCATTTTTTAGTGTCGAGTTTCATAAAATTTGTTATTATTAATGTTAATCATACCTACTGTAGTTTCATACATTTTGTAACTTTTTCATTTTTTCATAACAAAAAAATTTATGAAACTTAACACTAAAAACTGAAAAGAAAAATACACATGCACATATATGTACCATAAATGTATAACTTAATGTTAAATGGGAATTGGTCTAGTGGTATAATGTTGGCTTTGGATGTGAGAGGTCTTTAGTTCAAACTTTGGAAGAACCTTTCTTTTGATTATTTATATTTATATTTGAAATTATACTTTATATGTACTATAAAAATGCGAAAATTAACATTAAGTAGGCTTTGGTATAGTGGTATGACTCTTGTTTTGATGTGAGAAGTTGGGCAAAAGGTGAGAAAAAAAAAGGCTCATAAAGTGAGCTGAACCTTAAATATGAGGTCACCGTGGTAATTAAGCTTAATATTTATTTAGAATAAAATTAGATTTTGAAATATTAACATCGATTTTGCTTTGGGTCTTTTTGTTTTTTTGTAAAAATTAGAAAATAATAGTAAAAACACATTTGGTTGTTGTTTATAAAATATATCTTGAGAATTTTAAAATAAAAATAAAAGAAAAAACTTTTTTTTCAAATCCTAATTTTCTTTTAATGATTTGATTTTACTCGTCTTTAATCTATATAATTCATTTCATTCAAGGTCTTGTGAGTAGAGTTGGCGCTTGTTTTGCGCGTTTTTGTTTTCATTTTCAGAAATTTTCAGTGAAAATGTTTTCTAAGTTGTAACATATTTTCACTATTGTTTTTCTTTTCATTTTCAGAAAAAACACAAAACAATAATGAAAATATGTTCTGTTACAACTTAGAAAATATTTTCACTGAAAATATTTTCAAAAAGAAAATGAAAATAGAAAACAAAAAAGTTATTTTAACTGTTAACATTATGTGAAAACTTAATAACAATATCGAAGTATATAAAAAACAATATATAAATGTATTTTAAACTATATATAAATAATTTATAATATTTTTGCTAAAATTGATTAAATTTAACAATATTATTTGTTGAAAATAGAAAATATCAAGCGAAAACAAACCTATTTTCTGAATATTGAAAACTTGAAAATGAAAATAGTTTTCAGAAAATGAAAATAGAAAATGAAAACAAAAATCATTTTCTCAAACAAAACATCACCTAATTTTTTCTTAGTAATTTTATTTTAATTCCTCTTTAATCTACATAATTTATTTCATTCAAAGTCTTGTGAGTAGAGTTGACCAAAGGTTCCATTGAATTGAACTTGCAAACACAATCAATTCAAATTAACCAACTAAATAAAATTGATCAAGGTCATATTGGATATACTGAAATCTAAATTATTTGATCTTAATAGGGTTTTGAGAATTTGAAAAATGTAAGAATCCAACCGAATTAATTAGTCCAAACAAAAATGTTCTATTTTATTTACTTTTACTTACTCCATTGTTTTATTAGTATTAATTACAAATTACAATACCTATTTTTATTTTATAACTTTTGTTTTAAAAAAAAATTATGTACTGACAATTTAAAAAAATGTTACCCTTTTATTGATTCAACTCATCATTCAATTATAACTCACTCTTTTTATATGACTTTCATAATATTGATTAATAAAGACAATAACCTTAAGCCATATACTATTAACACATAAGTATTAAATTTGTTTTTTGTTAGTAGTTAATTAGATAGATGAACTTGAATTTGTTGTAAATTAAATGTCTAGTTTAGATTTCAGAAAACATAGCGATATTTGTTGTTAGTAGCCATGATTTTCTTCTCTTTTAAAATTTTTATTTTCTTTTATTAAACCAAAACCTGATCCGAATCACATTAGATATTTATGAAATAGAACTATCCTAAAACATATGTATTTGTATTTCTATTTTAACATGTTAGGGTTTCAATTTAATATTTTTTGTAAATGTTTATATTTTGAAATATAAATTATTATGTGAGATGTTTTGAAATATATTTTGTTAATTTTATATTTTTTGTTTATGATAACATGATAAAAATATGTCAGATCATCAATGCATATGTCAAATATGCAATGAATATGAAAAAATAGAAAATGGAGAGAGTTTGAATAGAACTCATAATATTGTCACACCTGTGTATTTTCATGTTTATTAAGAATATTTATCATGAAATGTATACATATATTAATCATGTTTAAGGAAGATTGATTTGTGATAAGGTATAAATTGTGAAAATGTGCATATATTAATAAGGAGAAATTCTATTTGCGTAAGTGAGAACAATCATAAAATGCTTAGAAGGTAAAATAGTCATAAAATGTGGACACCAAAAGATCATATTTCCATTATATAATATATAGTATATAATATAATATCATATATTAACATTATAGATATAATTGGACAATTATGTATATTGGATATCAATATTTTAAAGTAATTTTTTACTTATAGTTATAAGGTTGGTCTAGTGGTAAAGTATATGTTTGGAAAATAAGAGGTTATGGATTTAAGTCCCTCTTATGACAAATTAGTTTATTTTTTTAATTTTAAAATAGGCGTAAGGGTAGAATAGGCATTTTGAAAAGTAGATATCAAAAGGGGTATTCCCTTTATTAATAGTATAGATATAGTATATAATTTAATATCATATATTATACATTATAGATATAATTGGACAGTTATGTATGTTGGATATCAATATTTTAAAGTAATTATTTGCTTAAAGTTATAAGGTTGGTTTAGTGGTAAAATATATGTTTGGCAAATAAGAGGTTATGGATTCAAGTACCTTTTATGACAAATTAGTTTATTTTTTTAATTTCAAAATAGGTGTAAGGGTAGAATAGGTATTTTGAAAAATAGACATCAAACAAGGGTATTCCCTTTATTAATAGTATATATTTATTAATAGTATAGATATAGTATATAATATAATATCATATATTATACATTATATATATAATTGGACAATTTGTATGTTGGATATCAATATTTTAAAGTAATTTTTTGCTTAAAGTTATAAGGTTGGTCTAGTGGTAAAATATATATTTGGGAAATAAGAAGTTATGGGTTCAAGTCTCTCTTATGAAAAATTAGTTTATTTTTTTAATTTTAAAATTGGTGTAAGGGTAGAATAGGTATTTTGAAAAGTGGCATCAAAAGGATCAAAAGAGGGTATTTCATTTATTAATAGTATAGATTTATTAATATATAGATATAGTATATAATATAATATGATATATTATACATTATATATAGAATTGGACAATTATGTATGTTGGATATCAATAATTTAAAGTAATTTTTTACTTAAAGTTATAAGGTTTGTCTAGTGGTAAAATATATATTTGGGAAATAAGAGGTTTTGGGTTCAAGTCCCTCTTGTGAAAAATTAGTTTGTTTTTTTAATTTTAAAATAGGTGTAAGGGTAGAATAGATATTTTGAAAAGTAGACATCAAAATGGGGTATTCCCTTTATTAATAGTATATATAATTTATAATAAATAATTTATATATGTAATAATTTATTTATTATATGTATTTCAAATACAATCTTTACTTAATAATAATATATGGTTTAACATATAAATTGTGTAATATTTATTATATGTTATAAATGTAATATTTATATAAATATTAAATGATATAATTTATTGAATTATATATAACTATATTTAATAATAGGATTTGGCTAACCTATGCACATGGTAGGATTAAACTCTTAAATACCTAATTTAATAAGGTATTTATATAAAAAGATTTAAGTGATATTCCATTACAACTAAAGTTAATTTTAATTTGGTCTATTTTTCTATTGATGTCATTTCATCTAATGAAAAACTAGCTAAAACAATAGCTCCAATTATTTTAGGTCTATTTGCGTAGCAAAATGCTAGGAGCTCTTTTAAGAGCTACTAAGTTTTTAAAAAACTTTATGTACTCTAAGGGTGTGTTTGAAAAAATAGCTAAAAAGTTAGATGATAACTAAAGAGTTAGCTAAAAAGCTGAAAAACTAACTAAAAGTTAACTGAAAGCTGGAAAAACTAGTTGTAATTGTTTAGTAAAATTAGCTAATCAACTAGATGAAAGTTATAAAATGATAAATAAGAACATAAAGTATTTAAAATAACCATAACATATGTTAATAATTTTCAGGCCTATAAAAAAAAATATAGAATTTTCAGTAGCGAAATCATCAAGTTTCAAACATAAACCCTAATAAAAACTATGTCATGATCAAACTTTAAAATTAAAAAAATTAAAATAATCATATGTTTGTACACACAATCATGTTAAAATTTTACTGAATGATTCATGGACTAATAGCTTTTTTTTAACGTATTACTTTGTGACTAAGGTTATATTCTTTTGCTTCTTTTTTTTATTATGCTAATATAGGATAATGTATCTACCTTAGGTAACATACGTATTAATTTCTTATAGTGCGGTGATGGTGGGGTTTGTGACAACCTTGCAAAAAATTTAATAAAGATAACGAGAGAGTGTGTATTAATTATATGAGACAGAGTTCTCTATCCGAGAGAACTAAATGAGTTTGTTTAATTAAAAATTCAATTTAAATTATTTGTTGAAGTCTTATGGTTATTATTATTATCTTTTCTCATTTCTTAATGTAACATTTTCCCACATAAGTTATCCTCTTAATTGATATTATCATAAATTACAACACTTTAATTATAACATATATACATGTATTATAACATAAATTATGTGAAAGACAATTAATTTCTAAAAAATAAACTATCTTTTTGATAAATCAATTTTTTAAATTTTTAGTTTTAGTACATAAAATTTTTATTGACTAATCAAATTACATCAATTTGTTTTGTCCAACATTTTGTATTCTATTTATTTTAAATGTTAATTAATAATATATCGTTATATTTATTATTATTTTATTTTTATTATATTTTTTATGATTTTAATCACCCAAAACTAAAAGCATAAAATATGCAATAAAGAGGTTGTTACATTTGAATGGGCAGTGCAGGATGCATGGGGCATGAAATGGGAAGTCCAAATGAGGTGGGAGTTCACAAAATGGGAGATGAATTAACGTTTAAAATAAACAAAAATAATACCAAAATGTTGGGGGAAAAAAGTTAATATACTTTTAATCAATCACTGATAATTTTACGTACTAAAATAAAAATTTTGATATGCAAAAAATATAGTTTAACTATTTTTATATGATTTTATACTTTTTGAAATATTTATAATAAAAATTTAAATATTATTATTTAATACTATTATAAATTTAAATAATTTTGTTAGTAATAAAACTACAACTATTATTTACAAAAAATAAAATTTCACACTATATATATTAGTTATGAAAACTAAAATCTTAGTCAAGGTCATTAACCGTTGATTACTTCATAATTTTATTTTATTTAAATAATTATATAAAAATAATTTAAATATAGTTAATTAATAATATCATAAATTTAAAATAATTTTCAATAGTATAAATGTTACAAATATTTTTTTTAATAAAACAGTATTATTATTTTTTTAAAACCGAAAGGAAAACTTTGTGTTCCAAATAAATATTACATCAAAGGACTAAATGCTACAAATATTATCTACAAGAGAAAAAATCATGCTCTACACAATGAATTTTTATAATTTAATGTAATTAGTATATACTTTTTTTTAGAATATGATTTAATGAATTTTTTTATCTTGAAAAATAGTATTTTTTTTTATTTTGGTTTTATAAACTTGTTTATAAAAATTTAACATAAGTAACTAAAACATTTGAATCCATAATACAAAAATTAAAAATTAACGTAACTAATTAAATTTAACGTAACTAATTAAAAAATTAAATATATGCTATAAAATTAAAAAATTAACGTAACTAATTAAAAAATTGAATATATGATATAAAATAGAAATTTAACATAACTAATTAAAAAATTTAATATATGATATAAATATTAGAAAATGGATGTAACTAATTAAAAAGTTGAATATATGATATAAAAATTTAGAAATTAACGTAATTAATTAAATCTAACGTAAGTAAATATCAAAATTTAATATATAATATAAAAATTGTAAAATTAACGTAACTAATTAAAAAAATATATACAATATTACTATAATTAAAGATTCTAACATAACTAACTAGACAAATTTATATGAAATGACTACAATTAAAGATTCTAGCAAAAAGTATTTATATTTTGTAATTATTTGTTCAAATCTTATTGAGAGTTTTGACTTTTCACACACCATATCACTACTCACTATGCACTATCCTCACTTCATCTTTCTTTTCTTTCTAAAAAAAATCCTAAATAGTGAGTCGTTATTCTTCTTCTTTGTTGTCGTGTGGACCCATCGGTTATCGCTGTGCTTTTCACTTAACGTCATTGTTTCTCCCCTGTATGAAACTAATTACAGGTCCCTTTCTTTCTACTAATGTTTAGTGCTTGTGAATCTTGAAAAAATTCCAGTTTTATAATGCTTTTGTCATTGTTTGTGAATATGTTACTAAAAAATGAGAAGACAAAGTAGTCAAAGGAGTCATTAAGGACGATCATGTACTTAACCAACTGGGATTCCAATTAACAAAATAATCTTTTTATTTCAATTCTAGGAATCAAATTTAGTCTCACATTGATAATACTAAAAGATAGCTTGTCTGATGCAACAATCATTATGTCAATTTTGATAAATGATAATGTTCAGAATTGTCAAATTTTATGTCTTCTTTAGAGTTTCTTTGTTCTCTTTCATTTACCTAATTAATTCATTACTAGAAAATTAATTTATATTAAAATTTTTATGCACAAACTTCTTCTATTTCTAAAGGGGAAAAATAAGAGATGGAAGAAACATATGTTATTCTATTTTCTTTGTTTTTTCAATCAATTCAATAATCAATGCCTCATACGAAATTAAGAAAGATCAATTTAATCGCATGAATATTGTTGATTGACAATTTAATATCTTAATTTTAATTTATTTTAGTCATATAATTAGTAGTTATAAATTTATTGTTTATTTTTTTTTAAAAAATGGTGACCCAATCAACCTAACTCAACCTATCAATGGCGGGTTAGGTTGGGTCTAATAAAAAAAAAAAACAAAAACTTAACCCAACCCACCATGATGTTTTATTATTAGGTTGGATATTGGGTTTGTCTAAACCTAACCTAACTCAATTCGTGAACACCCCCTATTACACTCAATATTAATATATTGTAATTATTTTATTATGTATTACACTCAATAATTAATATTTTGAATAAATAACACTAGTGTAATTCATATATTAGTATGAATTAGTTATTGTTGGTAGAAATATTTAAAAATCTGTTTGATTTTGCATTTGAAATAATTAATAATTAGATGAGAATGAATCAAATAATTAAAAAATTAAAGATAAATTAATTTAATATAAAAATACGATAGAATAAATAAAGATTTGATCTCATATTGAATTTAAAATAAGTTAGAATTGTTAGATTTAAAATAATTTCAAAAATTAATACTGAGTTTAATACTTTTAAGATTACACTGATGTTATTTGAACTCTCTCATATTAGTAATCAGTTTCACATAGTTTAATTAGGAACTTACTAGTGGAGAGATTCAAATCCGTAACCTTTCCCTTCCACCTTTTCCGCACATACATTATTATTACACCAACCTTATAATTCCTACTGTTAATGAATTGATTCTAAAGATTATTAAATATTACATTTTAAAATTTAATACATAGTCACATTATTAAACAAGAATTTTAATATCATTATTAATTTATTAATACTCAGCAACATATTTTTATTTTTATATTAAAATATTAGTTTTTTATACATGAAGTTGTGGATATTTATTTTTATAATAATTACTTCTTATTTTTATAAATCTTAATGTATTTATTTAAAATCACTTGCATGTTTAATAGTTAATAAATATTTTTTAATATAATTGTATATTATATTAAATAATAATAATAAATATACTATAATTATAAACGAGTGGTCAATAATATTAAATATTATATTTATTATTTTAAAGTCACTTTGTTATTATGATAAGTAGAGTAAATTATCTATCTATATATATATATTGATGTTGTTTCAAATTATATATATTATTATTTTACGGTATTCATAAAAAAATATCACCAATATTTTAAAAAATACGGTAACACCTCCCTTTATACTATATACTTTGGTAAACTTTTAAAAACATTGTATTATATAGCTATGTAACCACTGCCTTTTTCATCTTCTCTTGTAATAATATATACAATATAATATGTTATTATTGTACCTATTTAACATTTTATTTATTTCAGTCGTTGTAATTTTTGTTTAAAAACAATTAAAGTATAAGTTAATATTTTGTTTTTATATAAATAAGTTAATATTTTAAATTTGTTAACCATTTTTTTATTAATTAGATTATTGTTTTTAATTTGAGCTCAGTACTATTAATTTTCTTCTTCCATCTTCAACAAAACATTTGTTCATTTTTCTCTTTTATTTTCTTTAGTTGCTTCTTTTATATAAATTAAATTTCATGTGCAAGTTCTAATTTAACAATATAATAGTTTTTTGTGAAAATTTTATTCTTCTCAAATCTCTTTTTTTTTTGGTCTAATCTTTACAATTTTTAGATATACATAACATAAAATTTATTTTTTGTATTTTTAAAATTTGCATTCTTCCATTACATAAAATTTATGGATGTGAATCATTGCATGTAACTAAAAGGGTGGTCAAAGTAAAAACAGTAGAAATATTATTTATAATTCAACAATACCTCATGGGGGTTAGTGTAATATACCTACATTGTTTTCTGTTTATAAATTGATGTTTAGTTTTCATAATAAAAAAAAAACACAACTTTTAACATTGGTACAAAATTTAGGAACATTTAGTAAAGTTTGAGAGAGGTTATGTCAAAAACTACGATGAAAACGATTTAGCTAACGATTATGATTATGCTAGGTTTTGCACAAGTTGATTCTAATCCTCAATTTGTTCAAGTTGAGTCAGAACCTAGTTGAATTATCTGTAAAATCAAATGTGCAATCAAATGTGAACCTTACCTAAAATTTCCTCCTCCTTTGTATAGAAAATGTATGGATGATTGTATAGCAAAAGAAACACCCGATTCTGCCGACAATTGTTTCAAAAGTTGTGGTGTGACTAAGTCCATTAACATCAATATTGGTATTTATTTTCTTATAACACTAGCTATTGTCATACTTTTATAATAATTTTTTACTCTACTAGGATTTATTAATTATATATTTGCAAATTTTGATGATTGACTTTACTTGTCAGGTGCTGGTGACCTTGCAACCTTTGTCAAGAATCCTTGCTTAAGGAACTGTTTGAATAATTAATATGTTCAATAAAGGTTCTTAAGTAAACTAGTATACATGATTGTAATAAATAAATAAATAAATAACTAAATAATTTTTAGTTAACAAGTAATATTTTTTCTTTCTTTTGGGTAATTCTTTATTTCTAATTATTTTTCTTTCATTTTTATGTTCATTTCTTTTTGTTGCGACTTGGGTAATGATGAAACAACTAAAAAATTATAAAAACAAAGTCGCCACAAAAACTTATGAAGGAAAAATATTAGAAAAAATTTAAAAAATGATATTCAATACCAAATTTTCAATTTAAAAATTGATGTATTAACATCTTATAACATTCATTATGACCAGGATTATGTCTATTCAAATGTGAAATATCAATATATTTTTTAAAATATTTATTCTATATCATTCAAAATAATTTAATGAATTAATAATATTTAGGCTTAATTACCAATAGTGTCCCTTTATTTAAGGTTCAACTTACTTTGTGTCCGCTATTTTTTTTTTTGCTAACCTTTTTCTCTCCAACTTTAATAAGTGAGTAAAATTTGTCCTTCTGTCAAATTCTCACAGTTGACTGTTAATACGTGTATGTTGACTTGCTGAGATGGTTAAATTTTAGAAGTTAATTATTGATATGACATAGTTAATTAAGGATTGTTGTTAATTAGGTGGTTAAGATAAATGTAAAAATAAAAAAAAGAGAATCCTTCCAAGAATGAAACCTGGGACCTCTCTTATCCAAAGCAAGAGTCATACCACTAAACCGAGGCCCCTTAATATTAATTTATGCATTTTCATCGTACATAGTACAGTTTCAAACATAAATGTAAAAATCTAAAAGAAGGGACCTTCCAAGAATCAATCCTGGGATCTTTCACTCCCAAAGCAAGAATCATATCGCTAGACCAAATATCAAATTTATGTTAATTTGACCCATTTTTATGCTACGTATAGGTGCAGTTTCATTTTTTAGTGTTGAGTTTCATAAACTTTGTTATTATTAATGTTAATCACACCTACTGTATTTTCATAAATTTTGTAACTTTTTCATTTTTTCATAATAACAAAATTTATGAAACTCAACACTAAAAACTGAAAAAAAAAATACACATGCACATATTTGTACCATAAATGTATAACTTAATGTTAAATTGGAATTGGTCTAGTGGTATGATGTTGGCTTTGGATGTGAGAGGTCTTTAGTTCAAACCTTCGAAGAACCTTTCTTTTGATTATTTACATTTACATTTGAAACTATACTTTATATGTACTATAAAAATGCAAAAATTAACATTAAGTGGGTTTTGGTCTAGTGGTATGACTCTTGTGTTGATGTGAGAGGTTCTTGGTTTTACCCACGTATTAAAGTTGGAGGGCAATAGGTAAGAAAAAAAATGGGCTCACAAAGTGAGCTGAACCTTAAATAGGAGGTCACCGGTAGTAATTAAGCCTAACATTTATTTAGAATAAAATTAGATTTTGAAATATTAACATGGACTTTGTTTTGGGTCTTTTTTGTTTTTTTATATAAATTCAAAAATAATAATAAAAACAAATTTGGTTATCATTTAGAAAATATATTTAGAAAATTTTAAAATAAAAATAAAAAAAAAACATTTTTTTCAAATCCTAATTTTCTCTTAATGGTTTGATTTTAACTAGTCTTTAATCTATATCATTCATTTCATTCAAGGTCTTGTGAGTAGTGTTGGCGCTTGTTTTGCGCATTTTTTGTTTTTATTTTCAGAAAAAACAGAAAACAATAGTGAAAATAGGTTTTGTTACAACTTAGAAAACATTTTCACTGAAAATATTTTAAATAAACAAATGAAAACAGAAAACAAAAAAAGTTGTTTTCATCGTTAACATTATGTAAAAATTTAATAACAATATTGAATTATATAAAAAATAATGTATAAATGTATTTTAAACTATATATATAAATAATTTATAATATTTTTGCTAAAATTGATTAAATTTAACAATATTATTTTTTGAAAATAGAAAATATCAAGCGAAAACAAACATATATTCTCAGTGTTGAAAACTTGAAAATGAAAATAGAAAATCAAAACAAAAAACATTTTCTCAAACAAAACCCCACCTTTTTTTAATGATTTAATTTTAACTCCTCTTTAATCTACATAATTCATATTTCATTAAAGGTCTTGTGAGTAGAGCTGACCAAAAGTTCCATTGAATTTAACTTGCAAACACAATCAATTCAAATTAACCAACTAAAAAAATTGATCAAGGTCATATTGGATATCCTAACATCTAAACTATTTGATCCTTAATTAGGTTTTGAGAATTTGAAAAATGTAGGAATCCAACCAAATTAATTAATCCAAACAAAAATGTTCTATTTTCTTTACTTTTACTTACTCCATTGTTTTATCAGTATTAATTACAAATTACAATACCTATTTTTATTTTATAGGTTTTGTTTCAAAAAAATTATCCACTGAGAATTTAAAAAAATTTTACCCTTTTATGGATTCATAACTCATCATTGAAGTATAAGTCACTCTTTTATATGAGTTTCATGTATACATGTATTATAACATAAATTATGTTAAAGACCATTAATTTTTGACAAAGTAAACTATGTTTTTGATAAAATAATTTTTAAAATTTTTAGTTTTAGTACATAAAACTTTTATTGACCAATCAAAGTACATTAATTTTTTTTGTCCAACATTTTGTATTCTGTTTATTTTACATGTTAATTAATAATGTATCGTTATATTTATTATTATTTTATTTTTATTACATTTTTTTATGATTTTAATCACCCAAAATTGAAAGCATAAAATATGTAACAAAGAGGTTGTTACGTTTGAACGGGGAGTGTGCAGGATGCATATGGGAAGTCCTGATGAGGTGGGAGTTCACGGAATGGGAGATGAATTAACGTTTAAAATAAACAAAAATAATACCAAAATGTTGGGGAAAAAAGTTAATATATTTTGATCAATTCTTATAATTTTACGTACTAAAATAAAAATTTTGATATACAAAAAATATAGTTTAACTATTTTTATATGACTCTATACTTTTTGAATTTATAATAAAAATTTAAATATTATTATTTAATACTATTATGAATTTAAATAATTTTGGTAATAATAAACTACAACTATTATTAAAAAATAAATAAAATTTCACACAATATATATTAGTTATGAAAAATAAAATCTTAGTCAAGGTCATTAATTGTTTATTACTTTATAATTTTATTTTATTTAAACAATTATATAAAAATATATTAAATATAGTTAATTAATAATATCATAAAATTAAAATATTTTTAATTGTGTAAATGTTACAAATATTTGTTTTTGATCGACAAAAAAAACGGTATTATTATTTTTTTTAAACCTAAAGGAAAACACAAAATATGTATTCCAAATAAATATTACATCAAAGAACTAAACGTTACAAATATTATCTACACGAGAAAAATCACGCTCTAGACAATGAATTTTTATAATTTAAATTAATTATTATATAATTTTTTTAAAATATGATTTAATGAATTCTTTTATCCTGAAAAATAGTATTTTTTATTTTGGTTTTATAAACATATTTTAATTTGGTTCTTTAAATATATTTTTTTTTGTTTTAGTATTAGATTTCAATAAACATCATCAACTGATTGACCTAAGTGGGTCAATTTTTAAAAATAATTACTTAAATGAGTTTGTTTTAAAAACATTTACAAGGGTGAGTCTGTGTTGTAATTTGACATAGTCAAACCGCAATTCTAAAATTGCAGTTTTAGTGTCACATCATTGTGTGCTTATGTGGCGTCCAAGGTGGGAAAAACCTCCCCTAAAACTGCAATTCCCAATTGTGGTTTGATGATGGTCAAAGACCACCTCATTGGAACCACGTGAAAGTCAGAATAGATCCACTAAAGACACAAATATGAGTTGCTGTTTGTTCTGTATTTTGATAAAACCATAACTTCGAGTTGTGTTTTGACTGGTTTTGGACCCATTTTGTTTATCCAGTGGTTACCTAAGGCACGGATTCCCATTGCACTAAAATCACACCTACTAGTTGCTGTTTCACGTATTTTTTTTTGTTTCCTGTCTGCAAAAGAATTAGGGCTAATCTGCTGAAAAATTGGAAACTTCAAAGAGGGCCCCTAGATATTCCCCAACTCCTTTTGAGGGGCCTTCATCCCCCCTCATATTTAGGATTCTCACAGCCCTTTACCCAGGTGAATTGTTGAGTCTCTTAAGGCCATCAAGTACATAGACTCTCATAACTTTGCCATCTCTAAGGGAACAAGAGCCATTGAACTTGTTGTAGACAAAGAAAGTGCCCTTGCCTAGCTCGTTTTACTATTATTGGTAACCTTTACGACCTCACTTTCACTGTGGGTGACACCAACATTCCTATAAGGCTTCTATGATGGTTGAAGAATTTGCTATGATAAATACTATGATGATTCCTTAGAACCTTCACCAAGGTCCTTCCTCAAAGAAGATGGAGGATGGAAAAAGGCTAGGAATGGGAGGGGAGCTTGACGCCACTTCTCTTGAAGGAGAAGATAAGTCAAGAAAATTTTATGAGGCTTGCCACAAAGGAGAGGATCCTTGATAAAAGCTTCAAGAAAGAGAATCCTCAAGAGACTGGTTTCTCAAAATGACACTCAAGAATAATAGCTCAAATAGACTCTTACTTCATTCAATCAAGTGTGAGGTTACAAGAGAGTGAGATGAGTATAAATAGTTCAATAGGAAGGCTAGGCACACAAAACTATGCAATGTGGGACTTTGAGCTTAATTAGTATTAAAATTAATTAACCCACACTTAAGCCAACTAACCTCGCACATAGGAGGTGCAAGAACTAATCCTAAGGTGTGGGAAGAAAACCCATCATGCCTTAGACAAGAGGCTCCTTAACTAAGCTTATCTCTTCTCACTAACTAATAACACCTCTTCTTCCTAATTACAAAGTAAATGGCTGAAATATATGGCTGAAAAGGAAATTAAAAGCTAATTAATATTTACAAGGGATAATCTATGGATTATGGCCTAAGATCTCTATTTCCCTCATGAGTTGACGTCATGATGATTCCTCCCAGGTCAAATATTTTTCCATCCTCCTAACCATGACCCTAGTGATGAGGCTCTTGGTAGGTAGGATTGCATCATCTCCTCCCCCTTTGGAAGGATTTGACCTCAAATCCAAAGCGTCAGCCTCTTCCTCGTGAGCACCTACAAATGGAGTGAGATCACAAACATTAAAGATTGTGCTAACACCATAATCCTCACGAAGGTCTAACTTATATGAATTTTTGTTTACCTTCTCAAGGATTTGGAAGGGATTATCTCTTCTAGGGCTAAGTTTAGACTTCCTCTTAGAAGGGTAATGATCTTTCTTTGATGAAGCCAAACCCAATTTCCCTTTCCAGAGATGACTTCTTTCCTCCCCTTGTTGCTAGATGAAGTATACCCCTTAGATTGGTTTTCAATATTGGTTTTGACCCTCTCATGCAATTTTTCACAAATTCCGCTCTAGCTTCCCCTTATTTATGAAAAAGACATGTATTAGGAAACAACAACAAATCTAAAGATGTGAAAGAATTAAAATCATATACTATCTCAAAAGGGGAGTGCTTAGTGGTCCTATGAACCACTTTATTGTATGTGAACTCAATATGGGGAAGACACTCATCCCAAGACTTATGGTTGCCTTTTAAAATTGTCCTCAACATAGTGGATAAAGATTTATTCACTGCTTCGGTTTGTCCATCCGTTTGAGGATGACAAGGGGTAGAAAAGAAGAGCTTAGTTCCTAGCCTTGCCTAAAGAGTTTTCCAAAAATGGCCAAGAAACTTAGCATCTTATCAGAAACTATGGTTGAGGGTATTCCATGCAAACAAACAACCTCTTGAAAGAAAAGTTTTGCGATGTGGCTTGCGTCATCCACTTTGTGGTAGAGAATGAAATGGCATTTTGCTAATGTGGTCCACTACCATAAAGATGAAGTCTACACCTCTTTGGGTTCTTTGGAGCCCAAAGACAAAGTCCATGCTAATGTCTACCTAAGGTGTAGAAGGAGTGGATAAAGGTGTATAGAGTCCATGAGGCATTACTCAAAACTTAGCTTGTAAACAAGCTATGCAAGTCAAGCAATATCTTTGGACATCCTTTTTCATATGGGGCCAAAAGAATTTCTCTTTTAAAAACATTAAAGTTTTGTCAATCCCAAAATGTCCCATGAGCTACCTTTATAATTCTCTTTTATCAGCAATTTCCTAGTTGATCCTTGGGGTACACAGATTTTTCCATCTTTGTACAGGTACCCTTTACAAAGGTAGAGACATCTTTGACTTTGGGAGATAAGGTAGCATAAATGGTTCAAAAATCATTGTCAAAAGAATACAAATCATTTATGTCATCAACCCCCAAAATTTAAGCAGTAAGGGTGGTAAGGAGAGAATGTCTCCTTGAAAGAGCATCAATCACCACATTTTGTTTTGCCTTTTTGTATTTGATGACATAGGGAAAAGTCTCAAGAAATTCGACCCAATTAATATGCGTCTTTTTCAATTCCTTGCCCCCTCAAATACTTAAGTGACTCATGGTCACTATGAATAACGAACTCCTTGGAAACAAGATAATGTTCCCAAGTTTGGAGGGCATGCTTCTTTTTCTAAGAACAGACAAGACTTCCCTAAGATGTCCTACATGATCATCTAAGGTCCTTCTATAAACCAAAATATCATAAAAATAAATAGCTACAAATCTACCAATGAAATCCCTAAGTACATGATTCATGAGGCACATGAAAGTGCTTGGAGCATTGGTGAGCCCAAAAGGCATCACCAACCATTCATAATTACCGAATTTGGTCTTAAAAGCAGTTTTCCATTCATCACCCTCTTTACTTCTTATTTGATGATAACCAGTTCTAAGATCAATTTTAGAAAAGATCAGTGCTCCATGCAATTCATCAAGCATATAATCTAGCATAGGGATTGAGTGCCTATATTTAATGGTGATGTTGTTGATGGCATGACAGTCCATACACATCTGCCATTTTCCATCATTATTGGGCACCAACAAGACTGGTACACCACAAGGACTAAGGCTCTTTTGAACCCAACCATTCTCCAACATGTCTTGAACCTGAGACTCAATCTATTTGGTCTAAATCGGGTTTTCCCTATACCTCTGCCTGTTAGGTAGACTTACGGTAGGAACAAGATCAATTTGGTGTTTGATTCCCTTTAGAGAAGGCAATCCCTTTGGGACCTCTTTAGGGAAAATATGATCAAATTCTTCTAAAAGTTTTTTAACCCATTTTGGAAGAGACTCAATTTCAAGACTAGAGGCAATGCTAGAAGGCACCTCTTGGAAAGAAGGAGATAGAAAGGTTTCTTAAGCAAAAGAGCATTCTTTATATCCATTTTTGTTGCAAAATGACTCTTTTTCTTAACAACCTCCTTGGAAGGGGTACCTCCTTCCAACTCTCCTTCCCTAAGATGCTACCCTTGTGGAAGGCTCCTTTACTCAAAGGCTTCCCTACACAAAGTGGCACAAAACCAAAGCAAAAACAAGAGAGCTAGAATACAAGCAAGAGCACGAGAGTGCAATAGAAGCAAAAAGTAAGAAAAGCTCAAAGAAAGGAAGTACACATCCAAATGGATAAAGTTTTTTTTTTTTTTTACAAATTCAAAGAAGATAAATCAAGACAAGCAAGCAACAAAAGGTGGAAACGAAAACTAGGACAACAAGATGAATCTTAGAACGACACTAGTTAGGTTGGGACTAAAATCAGTAAAAGACTCAAAAATTTCAATGATTTGCACTATATAGGTTAAAGTGGTCGAATATTAATGAAACCAAATCAAGCAATTGCAACAATTTTTTAAACACTCTAACAATACTAAGAAACTTTGAGGTGTACTAACTTTTACTTGTTCTCTTTTACTTCTTTTTATCACTTATATTAACTCTCTTCATTTTTTTTCTCTTTTGATATTTTTTTTTTGAAATATTCTTGCTACACCTCCTTGATGATTTTGCAAATGAAAAAAAATTATGGGGATTCTAATTGAACTATTCAACAAAATTTTGTTAGTAGAAGTGTGAAGAAGTGCACCACTTCCTCCTTACACCTAAAAATGAGAAACTAAAACTATTACACACAAAAGATAATGACCTTTAGGGGCATCCAACACTTCCTAAAATAAGAGGCCAAATTTAGGCAAGATATTGAGGTACCACCTTTGCAAAACCAAAGCCAATCTCAAGTTCAAATTAAAGAGACCAAGCAAGAATGGTCCATCCCTAGGCCCATCATTATCTCTTAGGGTGAACAACAAGACAAAGCCTACTTGGCTTTCTTGGATAGATGTTTCATTATAGCAAGACTAGTCACACCATCTCCTTATATTTGGGTGAGACTAGCACTCTGTACTTGGAGTTAATTGGGGAGCTGATGTGTGAGGGCACATGCACAACAAAAATTTAACGTAGTTAATTAAAAAAATTAATATATGATAAAAATTTAACGTAACTAACTAAAAAATTGAATCCATAATATAAAAATTAAAAATTAGCGTAACTATTTAAAAAATTAAATATATGCTATAAATTAAAAAATTGAATATATGATATAAATTAGAAATTTATAAAAAATATATAAATAATTTATAATATTTTTGCTAAAATTGATTAAATTTAACAATATTAGTTTTTGAAAATAGAAAATAACAAGCGAAAACAAACATATTTTCTGAATGTTGAAAACTTGAAAATGAAAACAGTTTTCAAAAAATGAAAATAGAAAATGAAAACAAAAAACATTTTCTTAAACAAAATGCCACCTAATTTTTTCTTAGGAGTGATATAAAAATTAAAAAATTAAAATAAGTAATTAAAAAATTAATATATAATATAAAAATTAAAAATTGAATGTAGCTAATTAAAATTGAATATATGATATAAAAATTAAAAAACCAATATAACTAATTAAATTTAACATCGTTAATTAAAAAATTTAATATATGATAAAAATTTAACGTAACTAAATAAAAATTGAATCCATAATATAAAAATTGAAAGTTAACGTACCTAATTAAAAATTAAATATATACTATAAAATTAAAAAATTAACGTAACTAATTAAAAAATTGAATATATGATATAAAATAGAAATTTATAAAATCTATATAAATAAATTATAATATTTTTTCTAAAATTGATTAAATTTAACAATATTATTTTTTAAAAATAGAAAATATCTAGCTAAAACAAACATATTTTCTGAGTGTTGAAAACGTGAAAATAAAAACAATTTTCAGAAAATGGAAACAAAAAATATTTTCTCAAACAAAACGCCATCTAATTTTTTCTTAGGAGTGATATAAAAATTATAAACTTAACATAAGTAATTAAAAATATTAATATATAATATAAAAATTAAAAATTGAATATATGATATAAAAATTAAAAAACTAATGTAACTAATTAAATTTAACGTAGTTAATTAAAAAATTTAATATATGATAAAAATTTAACATAACTAACGTATTTTCTAAGTGTTGAAAACTTGAAAATGAAAACAGTTTTCAGAAAATGAAAATAAAAAATGAAAACAAAAAATATTTTCTCAAACAAAATGCCACCTAATTTTTTCTTAGGAGTGATATAAAAATTAAAAAATTAACATAAGTAATTAAAAAGATTAATATATAATATAAAAATTAAAAATTGAATGTAGCTAATTAAAATTTAATATATGGTATAAAATTTAAAAAACTAATGTAACTAATTAAATATAGCGTAGTTAATTAAAAAATTTAATATATGATAAAAGTTTAACGGAACTAACTAAAAAATTGAATCCATAATATAAAAAGTAAAAATTAACGTAACTAATTAAATTTAACCTAACTAATTAAAAAAATTAAATATATGCTATAAAATTAAAAAATTAACGTAACTAATTAAAAAATTGAATATATGATATAAAATCAAAATTTATAAAAAATATATAAGTAATTTATAATATTTTTTCTAAAATTGATTAAATTTAAAAATATTCTTTTTTTAAAATAGAAAGGCAAAATAAACATATTTTCTGATTATTGAAATCTTGAAAATGAAAATAATTTAAAAAAAATGAAACAATAAACATTTTCTCAAACAAAACGTCATCTAATTTTTTCTTAGGAGTGATATAAAAATTAAGAAATTAATATGACTAATTAAAAAAATTAATTTATAATTTAAAATTAAAAATTTAATCTAGCTAATTAAAATTGAATATATGATATAAAAATTAAAAAACTAATTAACTAATTAAATTTAATGCAGTTAATTAAACAATTTAATATATAATAAAAAATTAACGTAACTAACGAAAAAGTTGAATCCATAATATAAAAATTAAAAATTAACGTAACTAATTAAAAAATTAAATATATGATATACGTAATTAATTCTTCACTAGAAAATTAATTCATATTAAAATTTGTATGCACAAACTTCTTCTATTTCTAAAGGAAAAAAAGAGATGGAAGAAACTTATGTTATTCTATTTCCTTTGTTTTTTCAATCCATTTCAATAATCAATGCCTCATACTAGATTAAGAAAGATCAATTTGATCTCAGATATCCTTTGTGTGTATTATGACTTAAACACAAGTGTAGAAACACTGTTCTGACTGCATGAGCACATGTCCTAATAACTACATAGTTATTGTTAATTGACAATTTAATATATTAATTTTAATGTATTTTAGTCATATAACTAGTAATTATAAATTTATTGTTTAATTTTTTTTAAAAAAATGGGGTCCCAATCAACCCAACCAACCCTATCAATGACGGGTTGGGTTGGGTCTAATAAAAAAAGAACAAAAACTCAACCCACCCAACCTGATGTTTTATGATTAAGTTGGATCTTGGGTTTGCCTAAACCTGACCTAACTCAACCCATGAACACCCCTATTACACTCAATATTAATATTTTGTAATTATTTTATTATGTATTACACTCAATAATTAGTATTTTGAATAAATAACACCAGTGTAACTTATATATTAGTACGGATTAGTTATTGCTGGTAGAAATATTTAAAAATCTGTTTGGTTTTGCATTTGAAATAATTAATAATTATATGAGAATGAATCAAATAATTAAAAAATTAAAGATAAATTAATTTAAGATAGAAATAAGATAGAATAAATAAAGATTTGATCTCATATTGAATTTAAAATCAATTAAAATTGTTAGATTAAAAAATATTGAGTGTAATACCTTTAAGATTACACTAGTATTAAACTCCCTCATATAAGTAATATATATACTATTATAGAATATTAGTTTAACATAATTTAATCAGGAACCTACTAGTGGAGAGATTCCAATCCGTAACCTTTCCCTTCCACCTTCTTCCCACATACATTATCATTACATCAACTTTGTAACTCCTAGTATTATTCGTAAATTGATTCTAAAGATTATTAAATATTGCATTTTTAAAAATTTAATACATATTATTAATACTCAGCAACATATTTTATTTTTACATTAAAATATTTTTTTTTTATACATGAAGCTGTGGATATTCATTTTTATAATAATTACTTCTTATTTTAAATCTTAATGTATTTATTTAAAATCACTTGCATGTTTAGTATTTAATAAATATTTTTTAATATAATTGTATATTATATTAAATAATAAATAAATATACCATAAGTATAAACGGGTAGTCAATAATATTAAATATTATATTTATTATTTTTAATTCAATTTGTTATTATAATAAGTAGAGTAAATTATCTATATATATATATATATATATATCTTTATGTTGTTTCAAATTATATATATTATTATTTTACGGTATTCTTCAAAAAATATTACCAATATTTTAAAAAATCTCACGGTAAAAATATATATAATATAATATGTTATTATTGTAGGTGTTTAATTTTTGTAAGAACATTAAATCTTGATCACCCTTTTCATATGCTATAGATAATGTCTGAAACAAATTACATATGGTAATTACAATTTTTTGTAGCAGTGGTAGTTTCATAGTATGTATTTATTTTTAAAAAAATTAACAAAGTAAATTTTGATAGTTATAATTTTTAAAAATAATTTTTTTTAGCGGTTAGAATCTTTATTTAAGAAAAAAAAATTCAAGTAGTTATGAATAAAAAATAACCATTTTGCTAAAAAAATTGTTAAAATAATTAATTAAAAATATTTTAATTCATTGGGAGATAACTTTAACCGTTTATACAATAATAATTAAAAATATTTTTAATAATCACAAGATATTTAGTTAAATTGAAAGATAAATTGATATTTTCTTTTATTTTTTAATTGTAATTTTTATTTAATACAATTAAAGAGATAAGTTAACATTTTATTTATTTCAGTTATTGTAATTTTTATTTTAAAAAAATTAAAGTATAAGTTAATATTTTTTTATGTAAATAATTTACTATTATAAATTTGTCAGCCATATTTTTATTAATTAAATTATTGTTTTTAATTTGAGCTTAGTACTATTAATTTTCTTCTTCCATCTCCAACAAAATATTTGTTCATTTTTCTCTTTTATTTATTTTTGGTTGCTTCTTTTATATAAATTAAATTTCATGTGCAAGTTCTAATTTAACAATATAATAGTTTTTGGTGAAAATTTTATTCTTCTCAAATCTTGATTTTTTTTTTGTCTAATATTTAAAATTTTAGATATACACACATAAAATTTATATTTTGTATTTTGAAAATTTGCATTCTTTCGGTACATAAAATTTATGGATATGCATCATTGCATGTAACTGAAAGGGTGGTCAAAGTAAAAACGGTAGAAATATTATTTGTAATTCAACAATACCTCGAGGGAGGTTTGTGTAATATACATACATTGTTTTGTGCTTTATAAATTGATGCTTAGTTTTCATAAAAAAACACAAGTTTTAACATTGGTACACAATTTAGGAATATTTAGTAAAGTTTGAGAGAAGTTATGACAAAAACTACGATGAAAATAATTGGGCTAATGATTATGATTATGTTAGGTTTTGCACAAGCTTATTCTAAGCCTCAATTTGTCCAAGTTGAGTCAGAACCTAGTGGAATTATCTGTAAAATTAAATGTGCAATCAAATGTGAACCTTACCTAAAATTTCCTCCTCCTTTGTATAGAAAATGTATGGATGATTGTACAACAAAATGTCAGGAAACACCCGATTCAGCCGACAATTGTTTCAAAAGTTGTGGTGTGACTAAGTCCATTGACATCAATATTGGTATTTATTTTCTTATAACACTAGCTATTGTCATACTTTTATAATTTATTCTTTACTCTAGTAGGATTTATTAATTATATATTTGCATGTTTTGATAATTGACTTTACTTGTCAGGTACTGGTGACCTTGCAACCTTTGTGAAGAATCCTTGCTTAAGGAACTGTCTGAATAATTAATATGTTCAATAAAGGTTCTTAAGTGAACTAGTATACATGATTGTAATAAATAAATAAATAAATAATTTTTAGTTAATAAGTAATGTTTTTTCTTTCTTTTGTGCAATTCTTTATTTCTGATTATTTCTATTTCTTTTTTATGTTCATTTCTTATTGTTGCAACTTGGGTCATGAAACAACTAAAAAATTACAAAAAAAAAGTCGCCACCAAAACTTATGAAGGAAACAAATTAGAAAAAATTTTAAAAATGATATTCGATACAAAATTTTCAATTTAAAAATTGATGTATTAACATCTTATAACATTCATTATGACCATGGTTATGCCTATTCAAATGTCAAAATTCAATATATTTTTCAAAATATTTATTCTATATCATTCAAAATAATTTAATGAATTAATAATATTTAGGCTTAATTACCACTAGTGTCCCCCTATTTATGATTCAGCTCACTTTGTGCCCTCCATTTTTTTGCTCACCTTTTAGCCTTCAACTTTAATAAGTGGGTAAAATTTTTCCTTCCGTCAAATTCTCATAGTTGACTGTTAATACGTGTACGTTGACTAGCCGAGGTTAATACGTGTACGTTGACTAGCCAAGGTTGTTGAATTTTAGAAGTTAATGACTGACGTGACATAGGTAATTAAGGATTGATGTTAATTAGGTGGTTAAGATAAATGTAAAAATCCAGAAAAGAAAATTCTTCCAGGAATAAAACTTGCAACCTCTCTTATGCAAAAGCAATAGTCATACCACTAAACCAAGGTCACTTAATATTAATTTTTGCATTTTTATGATACATAGAAAAATTTCAAACATAAATGTAAAAATTCAAAAGAAGGGACCTTCCAAGAATCAATCATGGGATCTTTCACACCCAAAGCAAGAATCACACCGCTGGACCAAATATCAAATTTATGATAATTATACCCATTTTTATGCTACATATAGTGCAATTTCATTTTTTAGTGTCGAGTTTCATAAACTTTGTTATTATTAATGTTAATCATACTACTGTAGTTTCATAAATTTTGTAACGTTTTCATTTTTTTATAACAACAAAATTTATGAAACTCAACTCTAAAAACTGAAAAGAAAAATACACATGCAGATATCTGTACTACAAATGTTTAACTTTTTGTTAAATGGGAATTGGTCTAGTGGTATGATGTTAGCTTTGGATGTGAGAGGTCTTTAGTTCAAACCTTGGAAGAACCTTTCTTTTGATTATTTACATTTATATTTGAAACTATACTTTATATGTATTATAAAAATGAAAAAATTATCATTAAGTGGGCTTTGGTCCAGTGATTCAAAACCACTTATTAAATTTGGCGGGCAAAATGTGAGAAAAAAAAAAATGAGCTCACAAAGTGAGCTGAACCTTAAATAGGAGGTCACCGGTGGTAATTACTTTGTTTTTGGTCTTTTCTGTTTTTTTATAAAAATTAGAGTAATCTTCAATTACAACTAAATTTGATTTTAATTTGGTCTATTTTTCTATTATGACACTTAATTCTTAGAGTGTGTTTTGTTTGTCATTTCATTTAGCTGAAAAACTAGCTAAAACAATAGCTAAAATTATTTCATGTCTATTTGGATAGCAAAATGCTAGGAGCTCTCTTAGGAGCTACTAACTTTTTAAAAAACATTATCTACTCTAAGGGTGTGTTTGCCAAAAATAGCTCAAATGTTAGATGGTAACTAACAAGTTAACTAAAAGCTGAAAAACTAACTAAAAGTTGGAAAAATTAATTGTAATTGTTTGGTAAAATTAGTTAATCAACTAGATGAAAGTTATAAAATGATAAACTATTTAAAATAACTATAACATATATTAATAATTTTCAGGCCTATAAAAAAATCTGGAATTTTCAATAGCGAAATCATCAAGTTTCAAATTTTAACCCGAGCACTTTGGACTAAACATAAACCCTAATAAAAACTACGTCACAATCAAAATTTAAAATTCAAAAAATTAAAATAATCATATGTTTGTGTACACAATCATGTTAAAATTTTACTGAATAATTCATGGACTAATAGCTTTTTTTTAACGTATTACTTTGTGACTAAGGTTATATTCTTTTGCTTCTTTTATTTATTATGCTAATATAGGATAATGTATCTACCTTAGGTAACATACGTAGTAGTTTCTCATGGTGCGGTGGTGGTGAAGTGGGATTGGTGACGACGACCTTGCAAAAGATTTCACAAAGTTAACGAGATAGTGTGTTTTAAGTATTTGTGAGAGAGGTCTCTTTGTGAGAAAACTACATGAGTTTTTTTAATTAAAAACTCAATTTAAATTGTTTGTTGAAATCTTATGGTTATTATTATTAACTTTTTCTCGTTTCTTACTATAATATTTTTCTCACATAATTTATCCTCTTAATTGATATTATCATAAATTACAACACTTTAATTATAACATATATACATGTATTATAACATAAATTAGGTGAAAGACCAATAATTTCCACAAAAAACTATTTTTTTGATAAATCAATTTTTTAAATTTTTAGTTTTAGTACATAAAATTTTTATTGACCAATCAAAAAGTACATCAATTTTGTTTGTTCAACATTTTGTATTCTGTTTATTTTTAAATATTAATTGATAATGTATCGTTATATTTATTATTATTTTATTTTTATTGCATTTGTTTTTATGATTTTAATCACCCAAAATTAAAAGCATCAACAAAGAGTGTGTTACGTTTGAATGGGGAGTGCAGGATGCATGGGGCATGAAATGGGAAGTCCAAATGAGGTGGGAGTTCACGGAATGGGAGATGAATTAACATTTAAAATAAATAAAAATAATACTGAAATGTTGGGGAAAAAAAGTTAATATACTTTAATCAATCACCGATAATTTTACGTACTAAAATAAAATGTTTAATATACAAAAAATATAGTTTAACTATTTTTATATGATTTTATACTTTTTGAAATATTTATAATAAAAATTTAAATATTATTATTTAATACTATTATAAATTTAAATAATTTTGGTAATAACAAACTACAACTATTATTTACAAAAAATAAAATTTCACACAATATATATTAGTTATGAAAAATAAAATCTTAGTCAAGCTCATTAACTGTTTATTACTTCATAATTTTATTTTATTTAAATAATTATATAAAAATAATTTAAATATAGTTAATAAATAATATCATAAATTTAAAATATTTTCAATAGTATAAATGTTACAAATATTTGTTTTTGATCGGCAAAAAAACAGTATTATTATTTTTTTAAAACCTAAAGGAAAAGACAAGATATGTTTTTCAAATAAATATTACATCAAAGGACTAAATGTTACAAATATTATCTATAAGAGAAAAATCATGCTCTAAACAATGAATTTTTATAATTTAATGTAATTATTATATAATTTTTTTTAAATATGATTTAATGATTTTTTTTATCCTGAAAAATAGTATTTGTTATTTTGGTTTTACAAACATGTTTTAATTTGGTCCTTTAAATATATTTTGTTTGGTTTTAGTATTAGATTTCAAGAAACATCATCAATTGATTGGCCTAAGTGGGTCCATTTTTAAAAATAATTACTTAAATGAGTCTGTTTTAAAAATATTTACCTGGGTGGGTCTGTTTTATAGTTTGACATTGTAACATTCGTTGTTACATAATAACCCATAATAAAAATAGTGAAGAATTTAAAGAAGTAATAAATTCTGTATTTAAATACATAAATTCTTACATAATATTAAAATATAATTCTCAAATCTAGTGTTCTCAACTGACGCAGAATCAGGACAAACAACCATGGTACCCGCAGTAATAAAAAGTATCTTTATTTATATATAAATAAAGATTTATCCAAATAATTTTTAACAATAATTATAAATACGATAAAAATAGTTTTCGATGCAATGACATCCCATTGCTTTTCCCATGATATTATGGAGGTATCCAGAATCTCTTCTCCATCCCAGATGAAGGTATCTAAAACCTTTTCCCTGTATGAAACCTCATTCCAAATAGAGGTATCTCAAAACAATTATCAAAGTAATTTACAAACATTAAACGAATTAACAACAATTTTTAAAACCATATCATGGAGGGTTAAAAGCAAACGTTTTAATCACCTTTTGAAGCGATATCCCACCACTTTAATTCTTCTACTCCTATGTCCCTCTTTCTCAACCCTAGAACAATCAACTGATCTATGATATTATAAGGGAACTAGTTAACCCTATATATATTAGTTTAGGGTTGGTTTTTCTCTTTCTATATTTTCTATAAAAGAATGATTTTTCCAAATTAAATCCAAAATAGTATATTTGTTTTATCTTATTTATATTTTAAAGAAAATATTATCTGAATCTTGTTATTCAAAATGATATAAAATCTTTTATTTGTTTTATCTTATTTTTATTTTAAATGAAATATTATCTTAATCTTGTTTATTCAAAATTCCTAATAGTTTAATCTTTAATTGATATATTTTTCTTAACAACTTAATTTATCTTCTCTTAACTGAATGCTTATTTCAATATTTGTATTTTAAATTTTGGAATGTTACAGACATGGTCAAACGACAATTTGAAAAATAAATTTTAGTGTCACATCAATTATGTGCTTATGTGGTGTTCAAGGTGGGAAAAAACTGATGAAAATAAAAGGAAACCTTAAATAAATAGATACAAGATTATAGTATGTATAGAGAATTAAATATAAAAAGATAGAGGAAAGAGAATTTGTGTATCTCAAATATATTGAATTGAAGTTCTTGATTTTCAAGAACAAAAAACCCTAGGAATGATTATTGTAGAGATATGAGTTCAATAAGAACTCTTGAGGATTTTACTACCTACTTTCTTGGGGATTATTTTAGAGAATGTGTATTGTTGTTGTTGTAATTTGCTTAATGGGATGACAAATTTATAATCCCCCAGGGTAGGCAGAGACCCCTCAAATGGGCTTTTTATGATTGACTCAACCCATCACAGAGTCAATCTTACTATAATCCCATTCAAATAATCATAAAGATATTATAAGATATGATTATCATCATATCTTAAATTGCCAGATAATGATAAAATATAATTGATTAATACCAATCCACTATTATTTCCAACATTCACCCACTTGGATGGTATTAATCAATAATACAAAGACAAATCATTAAGCTAGAATGACAATTATAGACAAATCTTATATTAGACAATGAGAAATTTGAGCTACAAAATAATATCCGATAGGGATATATATCATAAATATTTCTCATAAAGTATATAGAATAATGTAGTTCAATAAAATGATACTACATGGTCTCAAGCATCCAAAAATGCTAAGAGATATGTTACTAAAATGATATTACTTCACACATATCTCATAACAGAGTTTTAGACTCCCACTGATCTAAGACATCAAAACTTAACCAAACCATATGAGTTATAAAACTCCAAAGTTAAGTATTTGATCAGTGAATAAAAAAGTGTTTAATTAATATAATTTTTTTTTACTTGAGTCCGAAAAATTATATAGGTGAGAAAGCATAATTTACATGCATCTAGTTATTCATCATAGCCTAATAACATATGTAATTACATATAGGCTACATAAATGCTCTATAATATTTGACATTTAACTAACCCAAGTTTCAAAAATAAGTGACTATGTAAGAATCCAGAGATAAGTAGGAAATCCATAAATTCCCTACTAAAACCACATAGACACCTAGTTTATATAAAATTATACTCAGATTATTGTGGCCACAAAATGTCAATTGAGCAAACACTTAGATAATTGGTCCAAACAAAAAAAATTCATAAGTACTTCAATAGTGCAAAATTGTACTCAATAGGAGTACTATCATAATAAGCACTTTTTTACAAAGTAGAAAATCATACTCGATAGGAGTATTGCATCTACAATATACTTATAGAATTTTGACCAAACAAAATGTGAAAATTTGGGTAAAGAAATGCACAATACTTAATTGCATACCAAAAGAATTAATGTGCAATGCCCAACAAAATGCTCTTAACATCCATTAAAGATGTCTATTAAGATACAATGAATTATGTATCTCAATTAAAATAGGACAAAAATAAATAGTCAAGTCCTATAAAGTATGTCATATCATAATTAAATGTGCACAAGAATATATGACAATACAGATAGATAAGTCTCGAGACATGATACAAAATTATATACTTCTAAAATTTTGATCAATTAAAATATGAAAATTGGGTAAAAGAGATGCACAATGTATAATTGTATGCCAAAAGGATTAATGTACAGTACCCAACATAATGACCTTAACATCAGTTAAAGATGTCTACAAAGATACAATGGATTTTATGTATCTCAATAAAAATAGGACAAAAATAAATAGAGAAGCCCTATTATGTCATATCATAATTAAATATGCACACGATTATATGACAATAAAAAATATATAAGTTTCGAGAGATAATAGAAGATTATATATACTCTCACTAATCCTTAATATACCAAAAAAATATTAGGATTATCATTAGGGTACACTAGTAGTGATAGTGGGATGATGACTTTATAAGATAATAATAAAAGTGAATTAAAATTCACTATTATTCTACTTAAGGAATTAGAAAGTAGTAAAATAACAAATGATTAATGAGAGAAGTGGTTAAAATAACAAGAATATGAAACCTACAAATTCATCCATAAGAATAAATAATTCTCACAAATGGTTTCATAATTAACCACATATTAATCAATCTTTACAAAAATATTGACCCCTATGAAGATCTTGAAAAAATAATTACATGAGTGAGAAAATGGATCACTTGATAATTTTACGTAGAATATGAGATCATAAGCAAGTTCTCAAGTAATCATAAACAAAAATCAAGTGCTACAATAAACAATATTTACACACACTTGAGAATAAAACATGATTACATGCAGCAGAAGAATGGGACATATTCTTGCATATATTAAGGATATAATAATAAATAGTCTCTAACTCTCATCACAATTTATAATGGACATAGGTTTATTTATATATCCCAAAATAAAGCCTCTAGCTTTTACAAGAATACCATTAACAATATTATAAAATATGGTATAGAGAAATTAATCTCTTAAAATTTGGGATTCCTATATTGTCCTTACAAGAATTTCATACTAATATTGCAAATCAATAGAGTTTGTTATACAAGAAAATATTTTACAAGAGACCAATATAAAATCCTTAATATAGATCCCAACAATGTGATCACAAATAATGTGATAAGAAAAAATAATTTTATCAAGAACATTTGTTTTTTCACATGTATGATTAATTGGACATTTAAGGTAAAAATCTTATATCACGACAATTTATTTTATAAGATATTAATTAAAATTCTAATATACAAAATCCTTTCACTTGACAAAGAAAAAATAAGTTGACATAACAAAAAAATACCCAGAGGACTAAATAAAATTCAACTATTTCTTTATCAATATATATATATATATATAGAAAATTTGCACCACAAAAAATGCAATATTTTTTTTTTGTTTTGAAGGAAAAAAATGTCCAATTAAAGGTTATAAGTCAATATGGAACAAAAGGAAATGAGAGTGTAAATTTTGGTTCCATATAAATATAACTAAACATGATCAAATGAGGGAAATAAACTGAACATTACAAAAATAGGGAAACATTATGTAATTCTAAAAGTTCAATTAAAAGAGAATCTCTAAAAAAATTACAATGTACTATAACTTATATCAATAAAATCCTAATACCGATAGGGTATTAAAAAATCATTAACATAAGCCAAGAAAAATACATTGTATAACACCAATTACATTAATAACAATACACCGATAGAGTATAGTTATCATCAATGCAATAAAAAATAATAATTATGTCACAAAATTCACATAAATGCATCCAAAATAGTGAAATTATAATTATGTAAATGAAAAAAGAAATTATGCATATTGTCCAATAAATTTGCATAATTTTAATCATATATATTATATGACCAACATACAAAATTCACATTATTATACCCATGATAGACAAGTAATAATAATGCAAATTAATAAAGAAAATTATGCTCATAAGAGAAGGACAATTAAGATTGTGCATAATTAATAAAATAACCTAAAATGAATTTATAAATGATAATTCAATATTAAAGAGAGTACAGTATAATTGGAGAATACAAATACTGTAAAGAATTATCACAATGAAAATAGGTAAAAAATTCAAGATTATAATAGTAAAAAAAATTTAATTTAATCTTGAATTAATCAAAATTTTTTTTATACTAAAAAATACCAATAATATAAAAATATTAAATAAATATGGTATTTTTGAAAAAATAAGAATATAAAAAATTAGCAACAACATTCAATGCTTTTGAGAATGAATTTAACACACGAATCATCATACATGATCGTATCAAAACGACAAAGTTCTCCCTTGACCAAACCACAAAAATATGGGTATAAAAATGAGTCCATGCAACCCCATTAATACTTTCCAAAGTAAAAGTTAACACAAATATATTATGTTGCCCACACAAATGACTCATATTGGTCAAACATAACAAAAGGAAAACCATTAAGTAATTTTAAAAACAATTTACCCCATAATTATTTAAAAGAAAACTAGGTTTTAAAGGGGTAGCACTTAAAAAAAAAGTTTCAATATATAATTTACCCATGTAAGAGTAAGGGAATGAAACTTTAACATGTTATTTTAACAATAACAAGTAGTGTAAACCCTCATTTTTTTTTTGTGAAAAAACTAATAGTGAACTATATTATAAAATTTCACTAATAACACAAAAAATCTTCAATTCAAATTTAATTTTCTAATAGAAAACAACCATAATTCTCTAATAGAAAACAACCATAATATGTATCTAATTTGGCTCTGATACCAATTGATGGAAATAAAAGGAAACATTAAATAAATAGATACAAGATTATAGTATGTATAGAGAATTAAATATAAAAAGATAGAGGAAAGAGAATTTGTGTACCTCAAATATATTGAATTGAAGTTCTTGATTTTCAAGAACAAAAAACCCTAGGAATGATTATTGTAGAGATATGAGTTCAATAAGAACTCTTGAGGATTTTACTACCTACTTTCTTGGGGATTATTTTAGAGAATGTGTATTGTTGTTGTTGTAATTTGCTTAATGGGATGACAAATTTATAATCCCCCAGGGTAGGCAGAGACCCCTCAAATGGGCTTTTTATGATTGACTCAACCCATCACAGAGTCAATCTTACTATAATCTCATTCAAATAATCATAAAGATATTATAAGATATGATTATCATCATATCTTAAATTGCCAGATAATGATAAAATATAATTGATTAATACCAATCCACTATTATTTCCAACAAAAACCTCTCCTAAAACTGCAATTCCCAATTTTGGTTTGATAATGGTCAAAGACCACCTCCTTGGAACCACGCGAAAGTCAGAATAGATCCACTAAAGTCGCAAATATGAGTTGCTGTTTGTTCTACATTTCGAGAAAACCACAACTTCGAGTTGTGTTTTGACTAGTCTTGGACCCATTTTGTTTGTCCAATGGTTAACTAGGGTGTGAATTCCCATTGCACTAAGATCACAACTACCAGTTGTGGTTTCATGTTTTTTTTTGTCAGCAAAAGAATTAGAGCTAATTTGCTGAAAAATGGAAACTTCGAAGAGGGCCCCTAGATATTCCGCAACTCCTCTTGGGGGCCTTCATCCCCCCTCATATTTAGGATTCTCACAGCCTTTTGCCTGGATGGATTGTTGAGTCTCTTAAGGCCGTCAAGTACATCAACTCTCATAACTTCTGAGGGAACAAGAGTCATTGAACTTGTTGCAGGCAAAAAGAGTGTCCTTGCCTAGCTCCTTTTTACTATTATTGGTAACCTTTACGACCTCACTTTCGTTGTGAGTGAGAGGTGAGCTTGACGTCACTTCTGTTGAAGGAGAAGATAAGTTAAGAAAATTTTATGAGACTTGCCACAAAGGAGAGGACCCTTGAAAAAAACTTTAAAGACCAATAGTGATTTTTAGTGAAACTTTAAGGACATAAAACTTGGGAAAGCCAAAAATTGAATATATGATATAAAAATTAAAAAATTAATGTAACTAGTTAAAAAATTAATATATAATATAAAAATTAAAACTTTAATGTAACTAATTAAAAATTGAATATATGATATAAAAATTAAAAAAATAACGTGACTAATTAAATTTAACGTAATTCCATTTTTGTAATGCTTTTGTCTTGTTTGTGAGTATGTTACTAAAAAAATGAGAAAAGAAAGCAATCAGAGGAGTCATTAGGACGATCATGTACTTAAGCTTTTGGAGTTCCAATTAACAAAAAAATCTTTTTATTTCAATTCTAGGAATCAAACATAGTCTCAAATGAAGATGTTGGTTCAGATTTCTCATCTCACATTGTATAGTACTCAAAGATAGCTTGTGTGATGCAACAATCATTATGTCAATTTTGATAAACCATAATGTTCAGAATTGCAAAATTTTATGTCTTATTTAGAGTTTCTTTGTCCACACTTTCATTTACCTAATTAATTCTCCGGTAGAAAATTAATTCGTATTAAAATTTATATGCACAAACTTCTTTTATTTCTGAAAGGGAAAAAAGACACATGGAAGAAACATATGTTATTCTATTTCCTTTGTTTTTTCAATCAATTTCAATAAAGGGGGAAATAATCAATGCCTCATACAAAAACTCAACCCAACCTAACCTGATGTTTTATGATTAGGTTGGATATTGGGTTTGCCTAAATCTGATCTAACTCAACCCATGAACACCCCTTGACACTGAATATTAATATTTTGTAATTATTTTATTATGTATTACACTCAAAAATTAATATTTTGAATAAATAACACGACTGTAACTCATATATTAGTACAGATTAGTTATTGTTGGTAGAAATATTTAAAAATTTGTTTGGTTTGGCATTTGAAATAATTAATAATTAGATGAGAATGAATCAAATAATTAAAATTTAAAGATAAATTAATTTAAGATAGAAATAAGATAAAATAAATAAAGATTTGATCTCATATTGAATTTAAAATAAATTAGAATTGTTAGATTTAAAATAATTTCAAAAATTAATATTGAGTGTAATACTTTTAAGATTACACTGGTATTATTTGAACTCCCTCATATAAGTAATATATATATATATATATATATATATATATATATATATATATTATACTATTATAGAATATCAGTTTAACATAGTTTAAGTAGGAACCTATTAGTGGAGAGATTCAAATCCGCAACCTTTTCCTTCCACTTTCTCCCCACATACATTATCATTACACCAACCTTATAACTCCTAGTACTATTCGTAAATTGATTCTAAAGATTATTAAATATTACATTTTTAAAATTTAATACATAATCACATTATTAAACAATAATTTTATTATCATTATTAATTTATTAATACTCAGCAACATATTTTTATATTTATATTAAAATATTAGTTTTTTATACATGAAGTTATGGATATTCATTTTTGTAATAATTACTTCTTATTTTTAATATTTTAAATCCTAATGTATTTATTTAAAATCACTTGCATGTTTAATAGTTAATAAATATTTTTTAATATAATTTTATATTATATTAAATAATAATAATAAATATACTATAAGTATACACGAGTGGACAATAATATTAAATATTATATTTATTATTTTTAAGTCAATTTGTTATTATAATACCTAGAGTAAATTATCTATCTATATATATATATATATCTTTATGTTGTTTCAAATTATATATATTATTATTTTACAGTATTTTAAAAAAATATTACCAATATTTTAAAAAATATCACGGTAACACCTCTCTTTATAGTATTGACTTTGTTAAACTTTTAAAAATATTGTATTATATAGCCATGTTACTACTAACTTTTTACCTTCTTTAGTAATAATATATATAATATAATATGTTATTATTGTAATTGTCTAATTTTTGTAAGAACATTAAATCTTGATCACCCTCTTCATATGCTATAGATAATGTCTAAAACAAATTGCATATGGTAATTACAATTCTTTCGTAGTAGTGGTTGTTTCATAGCTATAATTTCGTTAGTTATAATTTTTAAAAATAATTTTTTTTAGCGGTTAGAATTTTTATTTAAGATTTTTTTTTTCAAGTAGTTATGAATAAAAAATATTCATTTTGCTAACAAAATTGTTAAAATAATTAATTTAAATATTCATATGATATATATATATATATATATATATTTGAATTCATTGGAAGATAAATTTAACCGTTTATGCAATAATAGTTAAAAATATTTTTAATAATCACAAGATATTTAGTTAAATAGAAAGACAAAATGATATTTTCTTTTATTTTTTAGTTGTAATTTTTATTTAATACCATTTAAACTTTTATTTATTTCAGTTGTTGTAATTTTTATTTAAAAACAATTAAAGTATAAGTTAATATTTTGTTTTTATATAAATAAGTTAATATTTTAAATTTGTTAGCCAACTTTTTCTTAATTAAATGATTGTTTTTAATTTGAGCTCAGTACTATTAATTTTCTTCTTCCATCTCCAACAAAACATTTGTTCATTTTTCTCTTTTATTTTCTTTGGTTGCTTCTTTTATATAAATTAAATTTCATGTGCAAGTTCTAATTTAACAATATAGTAGTTTTTTGTGAAAATTTTATTCTTCTCAAATCTCAATTTTTTTTTGTCTAATCTTTACAATTTTCAGATATACATACATAAAATTTATTTTTTGTATTTTGAAAATTTGCATTCTTACGGTACATAAAATTTATGGATATGCATCATTGCATATAACTGAAAGGGTGGTCAAAGTAAAAATGGTAGAAATATTATTTGTAATTCAACAATACCTCAAGGGGGTTACTATAATATACATACATCGTTTTGTGCTTATAAATTGATGCTTAGTTTTCATAAAAAAACACAAGTTTTAACATTGGTATACAATTTAGGAATATTTAGTAAAGTTTGAGAAAGGTTATGGAAAAAAATACAATAAAAAAAATTGGGCTAATGATTATGATTATGCTAGGTTTTGCACAAGTTGATTCTAATCCTCAATTTGTACAAGTTGAGTCAGAACCTAGTGGAATTATTTGTAAAATCAAATGTGCAATCAAATGTGAACCTTACCTAAAATTTCCTCCTCCTTTGTATAGAAGATGTATGGATGATTGTATAGCAAAATGTCAAGAAACACCCGATTCTACCTACAATTGTTTCAAAAGTTGTGGTGTGACTAAGTCCATTGACATCAATATTCGTATTTATTTTCTTATAACACTAGCTATTGTCATACTTTTATAATAATTTTTTACTCTACTAGGATTTATTAATTATATATTTGCAAATTTTGATAATTGACTTTACTTTTCAGGTGTTGGTGACCTTGCAACCTTTGTGAAGAATCCTTGCTTAAGGAACTGTTTGAATAATTAATATGTTCAATAAAGGTTCTTAAGTGAAATAGTATACATGATTGTAAGAAATAAACGAATAAATAACTAAATAATTGTTAGTTAACAAGTAATATTTTTTCTTTCTTTTGTGTAATGTTTTATTGCTAATTATTTTTCTTTCATTCTTATGTTCATTTCTTATTGTTGTGAATTGGGTAATGATGAAGAAACTAAAAAATTACAGAAAAAAAGTCGCCACCAAAACTTATGAAGGAAAAATATTAGAAAAAGTTTTAAAAATGATATTCGATACCAAATTTTCAATTTAAAAATTGATGTTTTAACATCTTAAAACATTCATTATGACCATTATTATGTCTATTCAAATTTGAAATGTCAATATATTTTTTAAAATATCTATTCTATATCATTCAAAATAATTTAATGAATTAATAATATTTAGACTTAATTACCACGGGTGTTCCCCTATTTAACATTCAACTCACTTTGTGCCCCCATTTTTTTTTGCTCACGTTTTATCCTCCAACTTTAATAAGTGGACAAAATTTGCCCTTCTGTCAAATTCTCACTGTTGACTATTAATACGTGTACGTTGACTTGCTAAAGTGGTTGAATTTTAGAAGTTAATGAATGACATGACATGGTTAATTAATGATTGCTGTTAATGAGGTGGTTAAGATAAATGTAAAAATCCAAAAAAGAAAATCCTTCCAAGAATCACACCTGGGACCTCTCTTCCAAAGCAAGAGTCATACCACTAAAACAAGGACACTTAATATTAATTTATGTATTTTCATGGTACATAGTACAGTTTCAAACATAAATGTAAAAATCCAATAGAAGGGACCTTCCAAGAATCAATTCTGGGATCTTTCACACCTAAAGTAAGAATCATACCACTAGACTAAATATCAAATTTATGTTAATTTTACCATTTTTATGCTACATATACGTACATATACATGCAGTTTCATTTTTTAGTGTCGAGTTTCGTAAACTTTGTTATTATTAATTAATCATACCGACTGTAGTTTCATATATTTTGTAGCTTTTTCATTTTTTCATAACAATAAAATTTATGAAACTCAACACTAAAAACTGAAAAGAAAAATACACATGCACATATCTCTACCATAAATGTATAACTTAATGTTAAACGGGAATTGGTCTAGTGGTATGATGTTGGTTTTGGATGTGAGAAGTCTTTAGTTCTAATTAAAAAATTTAATGTAACTAATTAAAAAATTGAATATATGATTTAAAATAGAAATTTAATGTAACTAATTAAAAAATTTGATACATGATCTAAATATTAAATATTAGTTCAAAACTTATATATGAGACATAGATAGATACAGAGAGAGAGCGGGGTTCAAATAACATTAGTGTAATCTTAAAAGTATCACTCTAGGGGTGTTCATTAGGTTGGGTGACCTGATGACCCAATCCGATGCAATCCAACCCAAATTGATTGGGTTGGTTTTTTTTTTAGATTGGGTGAAACCTAACCCAACTCGATTAAATCCAATTACCTACGAGTTGGGTGATAGGTTCAAGAGTTGAACCTGAGACCCAACCCAACCAAAAAATAATATTTTATTATTATTATTATTATTATTATTTATTTTAAATTTAGAAAAATATATTTTATAGTTTATGATTTATTATTTTAATGTATAGTCTCAATCTAAGCCCAACCGAGAGTTTTCACTTTTCATGCACCATATCACTACTCACTCTGCATTACCCTCATTTCATCTTTCTTTTCTTTTTCTAAAACCCTAAATAGTGAGTGGTTCTTCTTTTCTTTGTTGCCATGCGGACCCATCGGCCATCGTTGTGCTTTCTACTTTTACTATGCTTTCCACTTGCCGTCATTGTTTCTCCCCCTGTATGAAACTAATTACAGGTCCATTTCTTTCTACCAATGTTTAGTGCCTATGAATCTTTAAAAAATTCTATTTTTTTAATGCTTTTGTCATTGTTTGTGAATATGTTACTAAAAAATGAGAAGACAAAGCAGTCAAAGGAGTTATTAAGGATGATCATGTACTTAAAACGACTGGGGTTCCAATTAACAAAACACTTTTTTTATTTCAATTCTAGGAATCAAACTTAGTCTCAAATGAAGATATTGGTTCAAATTTCTCGTCTCACATTATATAGTACTCAAAGATAGCTTGTCTGATGCAACAATCATTATGTCAATTTTAATAAATGATAATGTTCAGAATTGCCAAATTTTATGTCTTCTTTAGAGTTTCTTTGTTCACACTTTCATTTACCTAATTAATTCTTTGCTAGAAAATTAATTCATATTAAAATTTTTATGCACAAACTTCTTCTATTTCTAAAGGGGAAAAATAAGAGATGGAAGAAACATATGTTATTCTATTTTCTTTGTTTTTTCAATCAATTCAATAATCAATGCCTCATACGAAATTAAGAAAGATCAATTTAATCTCATATGTCCTTTGTGTGTATTATGACTTAAACACAAGTGTAGAAACCATGTTCTGACCGCATGAGCAGATGTCCTAATAACTACATAGTTATTGTTAATTGACAATTTAATATATTAATTTTAATTTATTTTAGTCACATAATTAGTAATTATAAATTTATTTTTTAATTTTTTTTAAAAAAATGGTGACCCAACCAACCCTATCAATGGCAAGTTGAGTTGGGTCTAATAAAAAACAAATAACAAAAACTCAACCCGACCCAACCTCATGTTTTATGATTATGTTGGATCTTGGGTTTGCCTAAACTTGACCTAACTCAACTCGTGAACACCCCTATTACACTGAATATTAATATTTTGTAATTATTTTATTATGTATTACACTCAATAATTAATATTTTGAATAAATAACACCAGTGTAACTCATATATTAGTACGAATTAGTTATTGCTGGTAGAAATATTTAAAAATCTGTTTGGTTTTGCATTTAAAATAATTAATAATTAGATGAGAATGAATCAAATAATTAAAAAATTAAAGATAAATTAATTTAAGATAGAAATAAGATAGAATAAATAAAGATTTGATCTCATATTGAATTTAAAATCAATTAGAATTTTTATATTTAAAATAATTTCAAAAATAATATTGAGTGTAATGCTTTTAAGATTACACTGATATTATTTGAACTCCCTGGTATAAGTAATATGTTTGAACTCCCTCATATAAGTAATATATATATATATATATATATATATATATATATATATATATATATATATATATATATTATACTATTATAGAATATCAGTTTACATAATTTAATCAGGAACCTACTAGTGGAGAGATTCGAACCTGCAACATTTCCCTTCCACCTTCTCCCCGCATATATTATCATTACATCAACCTTATAACTCCTAGTACTATCCCTGAATTGATTCTAAAGATTATTAAATATTACATTTTTAAAATTTAATACATAGTCACATTATTAAACAAGAATTTTAATATCATTATTAACTTATTAATACTCAGCAATATATTTTATTTGTATATTAAAATATTTTTTTTATACATGAAGGTCTAACTTATATGAATTGTTGTTTACCTTCTCAAGCATTTGGAAGGGACCATCTCTTCTAGGGCCAAGTTTAGACTTCCTCTTAGAAGGGAAATGATCTTTCTTAGATGAAGCCAAACCCAATTTCCCTTTTCAAAGATGACTTCCTTCCTCCCCTTGTTGCTAGATGAAGCATACCCCTTAGATTGGTTTTCAATATTGGTTTTGACCCTCTCATGCAATTTTTCACAAATTCTGCTCTAGCTTCCCCTTATTTATGAAAAAGACGTGCATTAGGAAACAACAACAAATCTAAAGATGTAAGAGGATTAAAATCATATACTATCTCAAAAGGGGAGTGCTTAGTATCCCTATGAACCACTCTATTGTACGCGAACTCAATATGGGGAAGATACTCATCCCAAAACTTATGGTTGCCTTTTAAAATTACCCTCAACATAGTGGATAGGGATCTATTCACCCCTTTGGTTTGTCCATCTGTTTGAGGATGACAAGGGGTAGAAAAGAAGAGCTTAGTTCCTAGCCTTGCCTAAAGAGTTTTCCAAAAATGGCCAAGGAACTTAGCATCCTATCAAAAACTATGGTTAAGGGTATCCCATGCAAACAGGCAACCTCTTGAAAGAAAAGTCTTGCGATGTGGCTTGCGTCATCCACTTTGTGGAAAAGAATGAAATGGCCATTTTGCTAATGCGGTCCACTACCATAAAGATGAAGTCTACACCTCTTTGGGTTCTTTGGAGCCCAAAGACAAAGTCAATGCTAATGTCTACCTAAGGTGTAGAAGGAGTGGATAAAGGTGTGTAGAGTTCATGAGGCATTACTCGAAACTTAGCTTGTAAACAAGCTATGCAAGTCAAGCAATATCTTTGGACATCCTTTTTCATATGGGGCCAAAAGAATTTCTCTTTGAAAAGCATTAAAGTTTTGTCAATCCCAAAATGTCCCATGAGCCCACTTTTATGGCTCTCTTTTGTCAGCAATTTCCTAATTGATCCTTGGGGTACACAAAGTTTTCCATCTTTGTACAGGTACCCGTCACAAAGGTAGAAGACATCTTTGACTTTGGGAGATAAGGTAGCATAAATGGTTCAAAAATCATTGTCAAAAAAATATAAATCCTTTATGTCATCAAACCCCAAAATTTAAGCACTAAGGGTGGTAAAGAGAGAATGTCTCCTTGAAAGAGCATCAACTACCACATTTTGTTTTCCTTTTTTGTATTTGATGACATAGGGAAAAGTCTCAAGAAATTCGACCCAATTAATATGTGTCTTTTTCAATTCCTTGCCCCCTCAAATACTTAAGTGACTCATGGTCACTATGAATAACGAATTCCTTGGAAACAAGATAATGTTCCCAAGTTTGGAGGGCATGGATCAAGGCATAAAAATCCTTGTCATAAGTGGAGTAGTTGAGGTGGGCACTATTAAGTTTTTCACTAAAATAAGCAATTGGGTGCCCCCTTACAACAAAACAACTCCCACACCCCCTCTTCTGACGCATCACATTCTAGCTCAAAAGTTTTTGAAAAATCAGGAAGAGCTAGAATAAGTGCATGGGTGAGTTTATCCTTGAGCATTTTAAAAGCCTGCTCTTGCTTTTCACCCCGTAGGAAAGGAACATCCTTCTTCACCAACTCATTGAATGGTGAAGCTAGTGTGGAGAAATTAGGTACAAAGCACCTATAAAAACTCATGAGACCATGAAAGCTCTTGATCTCAGTCACATAAGTAAGGGTGGGCCATTCTTGGATAGCCTTGATTTTTTGGGGATCCACTTGGAGCCCTTGTGCACTAACTACAGAGCCTAAAAAGACTACACTAGGAACACAAAAGGTACATTTTTCTAAGTTTCAAAAAGATTATTTTTTCTAAGAACAGACAAGACTTCCCTAAGATGTCCTACAAGATCATATAAGGTCCTATTATAAACCAAAATATCATAAAAATAAATAGCTACAAATCTACCAATGAAATCCCTAAATACATGATTCATGAGATGCATGAAAGTGCTTGGAGCATTGGTCCCAAAAGGCATCACCAACCATTCATAAAAGCCAAATTTGGTCTTAAAAGCAGTTTACATTCATCACCCTATTTGATTCTTATTTGATGATAACTACTTCTAAGATTAATTTTAGAAAAGATTGGTGCTCGACGCAATTCATCAAGCATATCATCTAGCCTAGGGATTGGGTGCCTATATTTAATGGTGATGTTGTTGATGGCGTGACAATCCATACACATCTGCTATTTTCCATCCTTCTTGGGCACCAACAAGACTAGCATAACACAAAGGCTAAGGCTCTTTTGAACCCGACTTTTCTCCAACATGTCTTGAACGTGAGACTGAATCTTTTTTGTCTCAATGGGTTTTCTCCTATATGTCATCCTATTGGGTAGACTTGTGGTAGGAACAAGATCGATTTTTAATGCATTCACTTCCAAACTTATTACTCTCTGGCTATTTTCAGTCTACTCAGTTTGAACAAATGAGAACACACCTTTGCTACACCTTTGTTTTCTTAAATTGTTCTTTTATTACCTGAATTGAATTATTTGAGAATTACTTCTAGTCCTTTGAGTATGAAATCTGAACTTAGAAGAATTGTTACTATTGCGTAGGGCACTATTGCCTTTAAGCGATCATATTTTACACATCATGAATTACATGGAGATGTAGAGGGAATCCATATTAACCAATCAAGAAGAAAAAATGCAACAAGAGGCAATAAAGGGAGATTATATAATGTGAGCACGAGCACGATTGTCATTGTTGTCACATGACGCTTATTGAATATATTAACATTTGACAAAGGGACATCAATTCAGAATTTTTTTTCTTTAATTTGGGGGAACAATGTCACATTTGTTGAGATTGAAGGAGATTTGACCTAAAGCTTTGGTAAAGCTCTCTCTCAAGTCTCATATCTATTATAGGTTTTGGTTTTGCATTTTTAATTCATTTTGTAGTACCAAATTTGGTTAAAACACATTTCTTATAGGTGTAGTACTTGTATTGATTATTTATAGCATAAGCATGAGTATGTGCTTGTGTTCTAAGTTCTTGTTGTTCATAATTTTCATGAGCAATTTGAATTTATTGTGTTATTTTCATGTTTGGAAAGCAAAGGTATCAAAATTGATAAATTAAGTAATGATTTACCTCAAGGGTTATTAATTATGTTAGTTGGTAATAGATTACCTAGTTGACTTAAGCAGAAACACTTGAATTCTCACCAGAATTGTATAGTAACCAATTACTTGCATAAAGTAATTGATTACCCTACGAGTTTGAGATGCTTTCAAATAGCATGCGCTCTACTTTAATTGATTACTTGTAAAGTTACTCGATTACCACTGAGACTGCATCATTTTGAGTTACTTTGAAACTACTGGGTAATTAACTACATGTAAGAGGGTTATTCTTGAAGTTTGAAAGGTAATCATTCAAACTTTTAACTAACTTATCCACTCAGTTTTAGTAAGAAACAAAAGAGGAAATTAAGTTTCCATGAGAAAAACTTTACCATTTTGAAGAGAAAACCTCTAAGAATAAAAAGAAACCCAGATTATGCTATAAATGTTCATCAAGATCAATGATTGAAAGTGAATATAAGCAAGAGCATTTGATTTTTAATGTTTGGGTAATCTTCATGTTGAGGTAATATTATTCTTTAACCCAAATCTCATTTTCTTTGTTTAGGGAAAATCTCTTGAATTTATTTTTAGTGATATTGTGTGAAATCTTATGACAAGGTGTCATAAGTGGGAATCTGTTTGTGTGACAAAGTCTCATGGTAGAACATACTCTTACTGGGAGCAAGAGTTTAGCCTTTTCATGTGTGTTATTTTAATTCTTTCTTGAATCGTATGTACATTGTGCTGAATCTACACTAGATGTAGGCATTTGAGGATTGAACCTGTATTGACAATTATGCTATTTTTCTCTATCCCTACACTCTTATTTTGGTTAATTTAGCTGAAATTTTGACTACATAATTGTGTAAATCTTAGCTTCATAATATGATCTTGAATTCAATTTTAAATTGGGTTTATGTCAAAAATTGAATGGATGAACGTGTTGAATCAATCTTGGAATTGAGTTTGGCTTTGCACTTTCTTGTAAAAAAATTTGATCCGCTGGACATTATAATCATATTGTAATCTCTGAAAACTATTTTGAAAAAATCTTGAAGGCATGTTAAGGGGACATTTGTGAAAACTTTAATTTTGAAAAAGTAAAATTGTTTTAAGAATATATTCAACTCCCCTTCTAGATTTCCTCTAGGACCAACAATTGGTATCAAGAGAAGAAATGTTGAGAGGTATTCAAGATTTTAGCAAATTGTAATTAGTGAAAATGTTAGGGAATCAATTGTATTTTTATTGAAGGTGCTTCGATTAACATGTTGGTCCCAAGGGGGAATTTAGAGGGGAGGGGGGTTGAATAGATTCACAAAAAATATTTTCAAACTTTTTCTATTCAAAATAATATCAAAGTTTCAAAAATACCCCTCAAAGAAATTTTCAAAATCTATCTTATAGTTTTCAAAAAATGGGTTTTCAAAGATAAGACCGAAACAAAGTCAAGATGCAATTCTGTCAATGTTTTTGGCAATAAGCTTGATGTATAATAATTCCTCCAATGATAGTTTACAATTGCACTTAGTTAAAATATAATATGAATGAAAATAACAAACTTATCAACCGCCAAAGGAATAGGGAAAGAAAGAATAGAATCAAGTTTTAATCACACAATTCTTATTTTAACAACCCAATCTCAACTACAAAATAATGATACCAAATATCACAATTTTGCTGCAATAAAATCACAACTAAAAGTGCAGTTGCAAAAACCTACTCAAAGAGTTATCAAGAATTCAATATAATCAAGATTAAGAGTATAAAGAAAGAGAGCACAGTGATTTATAATGGTTTGATTCCCCTTAGAGAAGGCAATCCCTTTGGGACCTCTTTAGGGAAAATATCATCAAATTCTTCTAAAAGTTTTTTAACCCATTTTGGAAGAGACTCAATTTCAAGACTAGTGGCAATACTAGACGGCACCTCTTGGAAAGAAGGAGATAGAAAGGTTTCTTAAGCAAAAGAGCATTCTTTATGTCCATTTTTGTTGCAAAATGACTCTTTTTCTTAACAACCTCCTTGGAAGGGGTACCTCCTTCCAACTCTCCTTCCTTAAGATACTACCCTTGTGGAAGGCTCCCTTACTCAAAGGCCTCCCTACACAAAGTGGCACAAAACCAAAGCAAAAACAAGAGAGCTAGAATACAAGCAAGAGCAAGAGAGTGCAATAGAAGCAAAAAGTAAGAAATTCTCAAAGCAAGGAAGTACATATCCAAATGGATAGAGTTTTTTTTTTTACAAGTCAAAGAAGATAAATCAAGACAAGCAAGCAACAAAAGGTGGAAATGAAAACTAGGACAACAAGATGAATCTTAGAATGACACTAGTTAGGTTGGGACTAAAATAAATAAAAGACTCAAAAATTTATATGATTTGCACTATATAGGTTAGAGTGGCTGAATATTAATGACACCAAATCAGGCAATTGCAACAATTTTTTAAACACTCTTTAACAATACTAAGAAACTTGAGGTGTACTAACTTTTCTTTGTTCCCTTTTACTTCTTTTTATCACTTATATTAACTCTTTCTTTATTTCTTTTTCTCTTTTGATCTTCTTTTTTTTTTTTAAATATTCTTGCTACACCTCCTTGATGATTTTGCAAAGGAAAAAAATGATGGGGATTCTAATTGAACTATTCACTTGATCAAATGATAAGGAAGATAATTAGCCACAAAATTTTGTAAGTAGAAGTGTGAAGAAGTGTACCACTTCCTCCTCACACCTAAAAATGAGAAACTAAAGCTATTACACACAAAAGGAAATGACCCTTAGGGGCATCCAACACTTCCTAAAATAAGAGGCCAAATTTAGGCAAGATATTGAGCTACCACCTATGCAAAACCAAAGTCAATCTCAAGTTCAAATTGAAGAGACCAAGCAAGAATGATCCATCCCTAGGCCCATCATTATCTCTTGAGGTGAACAACAAGACAAAGCCTACTTGCCTTTCTTGGATAGATGCTCCATCACAACAAGACTAGTCTCACCATCTCCTTATATTTGGGTGAGACTAGCACTAAGTGTACTTGGAGTTAATTGGGGAGCTGATGTGTGGGGGCACATGCACAATAAATATTTAACGTAGTTAATGAAAAAAATTAATATATGATAAAAAATTAATGTAACTAAATAAAAAATTGAATCCATAATATAAAAATTAAAAATTAACGTAACTAATTAAATTTAACATAACTAATTAAAAAATTAAATATATGCTATAAAATTAAAAAATTAACGTAACTAATTAAAAAATTGAATATATGATATAAAATATAAATTTATAAACAATATATAAATAATTTATGATATTTTTGCTAAAATTGATTAAATTTAACAATATTAGTTTTTGAAAATAGAAAATAACAAGCGAAAACAAACATATTTTCTGAGTGTTGAAAACTTGAAAATAAAACCAGTTTTCAGAAGATGAAAATAAAAAATGAAAATAGAAAATGAAAACAAAAAACATTTTTTCAAACAAAACGGCACCTAATTTTTTCTTAGGAGTGATATAAAAGTCAAAAAATTAACATAAGTAATTAAAAAATTAATATATGATATAAAAATTAAAAATTGAATGTAGCCAATTAAAATTGAATATATGATATAAAAATTAAAAAACTAATGTAACTAATTAAATTACACGTATTTAATAAAAAAAAATTTAGTATATGATAAAAATTTAACGTAACTAAATAAAAAATTAAATCCATAATATAAAAATTAAAAATTAACGTAACTAGTTAAAAAATTAAATATATGCTATAAAATTAAAATATTAACATAACTAATTAAAAAATTGAATATATGATATAAAATAGAAATTTATAAAATATATATAAATAATTTATAATATTTTTGTTAAAATTGATTAAATTTAACAATATTATTTTTTAAAAATAGAAAATATCGAGCGAAAACAAACATATTTTCTTAGTGTTAAAAACTTGAAAATAAAAACATTTTTTAGAAAATAAAAACAAAAAATATTTTCTCAAACAAAATGCCACCTACCTTTTTCTTAGGAGTGATATAAAAAGTAAAAAATTAACATAACTAATTAAAAAATTAATATATATTATAAAAATTAAAAATTGAATGTAGCTAATTAAAATTGAATATATGATCTAAAAATTAAAAAACTAATGTAACTAATTAAATTTAACGTAGTTAATTAAAAAATTTAATATATGATAAAAATTTAACGTAACTAACTAAAAAATTGAATCCATAATATAAAACTTAAAAATTAACGTAACTAATTAAATTTAACCTAACTAATTAAAAAAATTAAATATATTCTATAAAATTAAAAAATTAATGTAACTAATTAAAAATTGAATATATGATATAAAATAAAAATTTATAAAAAAATATATAAATAATTGATAATATTTTTGTGAAAATTAATTAAATTTAAAAATATTATTTTTTGAAAATAGAAAATATCAAGGCAAAACAAATTGAAAACTTGAAAATGAGAACAATTTTCAGGAAATGAAAACAAAAAACATTTTCTCAAACAAAAGTAATGTAGCTAATTAAAATTAAAAATTAAAAATTAATATAACTAATTAAAAAAATTAATTTATAATATAAATTAATATAACTAATTAAAAAATATAACTAATTAATATAAAAATTAAAAAATTAATATAACTAATTAAAAAAATTAATTTATAATATAAAAAGTAAAAATTGAATGTAGCTAACTAAAATTGAATATATGATATAAAAATTAAAAAACTAATGTAACTAATTAAATTTAATGCAGTTAATTAAAAAATTTAATATATAATAAAAATTTAACGTAACTAACAAAAAAATTGAATCCATAATATAAAAATTAAAAATTAACGTAACTAATTAAAAAATTAAATATATGATATACCTAATTAATTCTTCGCCAGAAAATTAATTCACATTAAAATTGGTTGCACAAACTTCTTCTATTTCTAAAGGGGGAAAAAAGAGATGGAAGAAATGATGTGACCATGCCTAGTCAAGGACCTATCACTAGGGCCATGGCTAGAAGGATTGAAGAACACCTAACCCTTGCAGACAAAAGAAGACTTCACCTCCTGTGGAGAGTGAAGATATTAGGCTAGGGACTTTAGTTAATAAAATGTAATTTTCCTTTATTTTAATTTTGAGGAGCATTAGGAATTTAATTTGGGACATGTATTTAGTTATTTTTATTTTAGGACGTGTCTTAGGAATTTAGAAGGTGGATTTAGCTTTTTGGGTCTTTATGAAGGAAATAAGGGGTAGCCTCGATATCTACACCCCTCTTTTCCTACATAAACCCTCTAAGATAATAAGAAAGAATCTTGACCCTTGGTTTGAGAAACTTGGGCACCAAGTTTGATGATCTAAGGAGGGAATTGTTTCTCAATCCTCCTCCCTTAGATCTCTCCTTTTAATCCTAGCCCTTCTGTTTTAGGTTATCTTGTTCAAGAGGTTAGCTACCTCTATAAATAGGAGCTCCTCCCCTCACTTGTATTTTTACACTTGAATTTAATCCTAGAGACCATATTGGTTGTGAGGTTCTTACCTTTGAGTGTCCCCCCTTCTCCTTTGTGAGAGCTTCTAAGAGTTATCAAGAGACCCCTCCTTTGTGGCCTCTCCCCTTTGACTTATCAAACCTAGTATTTGTGGCGCTTCACCCTATTCCTTTCCTCTCCATAAATTCATTTCCCTTCCAAGTGACCTTAGAAAGGATCCTTTGGGCATGTGATCATCAAAGATCACATTAAGTGGTATCAGAGCCACTTTCTAAAGGTCACGTTCTTTCTCATTTTTTTTTTCTTTGTTGTTTATCTCTTTTATCTCTTTATTTTAAAGTCCTTCATTTTTTGTCATCTCTATTTCCTTTATTGTCTAGTAGAATAACTTTTTATTCTTGCTATTATATGCGCTTTTGTTTTCTATCTACGTGCCTATGTTCCATTTAATTTGATGCGATTTTATTTGTCCCTTTCTTTGCATCTTATTTTCATGTTCAAGTTGCTTAATTTTCCCTTGGTTTTTTATGTTAAAGTGTGCCTAAGAAGTTGTGACCATTAAACCCACATGGTTGAGGATTTTTCCACACCATTGTGGTGATCAACTTTGGCCACTTTGTTGTGCCTTTTGTTTTGAGTCTTTTGCTGAAATTTTTGCTCTATTTTTAGGTGTGTTATTTTTTCTTAATCTTGTGTTTTGTCAAATACTAGTCATGTTAGTTTTCTATTTTGTCTTATTTAAATTTCATAGGTTTTAGCCTCTTAAAATTTTTACAAAAAAACCTTCAAAAACATTTTGAATTGAGCTCTTAAGAGGTGAACCTCTTGTTGAGTCTCTTAAGTCTTTCATGCTTTTAGTTCAAGCATATTAATCTCTTTGTTGTTCTTAAATATTTTCTCAATTCAATCTTTATATGTTTCTTGTTTTATGTTGAATTATTAGTAGCTTTCCACTTGGTTTACCGTCACTATTGGTGCCTCTTTATGGAATTTTAGTTGGGTAAATTGTGTTAGTAATTTGAGCAATCAATTTACTTCAAAATCAGCACTAAATCATTCCTTAAGCACCATTAGTTCAGTGGTATTTGGAACTACTAAGTTGTTTTGCCTTTAGTTGCATGCATTGCTTGAAAATTGTGTGACCTTACTTTGTGCTTATTCACTCAAGCGTTATTATTTCAAGCATCCTCATTAAAATTTCAATTCAACAAGCTATTAGGTGCAGCAAAATCATTAGAAAAAGTTTAAAAAAAATAGAAAAAGTTCAAGTTAAAAAAAAAAAAAAAGATAAAGAACTCAAAAGAAAGGCAAATTTAAAGTTGTGTACCTAATAGTAGAAACATTTGATATGAGGAACCAATTGTGATTCAAAAAAAAAATTACTTAAGTAAGCTTTTTAGTTTTTGGTCACTTAAATTTTATTAAATGTGCAACTATTGGTTTCATTTTTTTGTTTGAGTCATTTTTCATCTCTACTCTTAGAGCTAATCTAGGAAAGTTATTTGTGTGCTACCTTCCTTTGTGAGCCTTATGTTTTCTTGCTTGTCTTCTTTACTTCTTTGAGTTTGTCATTATTTAATCTATCCATTTGGATTTGTGAACCTTGTTTTGTTATTCACCTTTGTTTGTTGTCTTGTGTTGTATTCGGCCTTGGTAAGGAAAGGTTGGGAAAGGTTCCATATATAAAATTTTGGCAAGTCCAAACAAGAGGAAACAGGGGTAGCATTCTTGGGGTGGGTTTATGCAACTCAAAGGGGCTTGATCAAAAGGAGACAAACACCAAAAAGCTTGGAGTGAAGACTTTGTTTTATTTTTTTAATTCTTTGTATTGTGTATACTTAATTTTAGATTGGGAGTTTGAGTGCCCTTAAGGCCCTCCCTTGGTTTGTAATAATTTTGGTTAATTTTAGCGTAGTTCCTCCTTAATTAGGTGAAGAAGGGAGAAGTGGTACACTTCCTTCAACACCTTAGGAGCACGATTAGAGCCCTTTCTCTTTTACATTCTTGCACTTTTATTTTATTTTATGTTATTTTGAAAAAACGTGTAGAGGCTAAGAGTTTCAAAGACTCATCAAGCCACCTTAGGTGAGAAAACAATTAAAAAAAGAGAGGAGTGTTGTTTGAAAGAAAAAGTTTTTGGCCTAACCTTTAGTTTTTAGCATCCAAGCACCATGACTTCCCACACACATTCTAGTGCATATAGTTGTTCATCAAGTAAGAGTGTCAACCAAAGAAAACCTTCTAAGGGAGACACTCTTGAAAACCTTAACTTAGAATTTAGGGAATGAATGGCTAAAGAACAAGAAAGGAGAGAAGAAAAAGAGAGAAAAAAAGAAATAAAAGAAAAGGAAAAACAAAAAGAGAAGGAAGAGTTAAAAAAAGAGATGTTGGAAATGAGAAAAGAGAAAAAAGAGCGAGAAGAGAGAAGGCAAAGAGAGAGAAGAGAGGATGAAGAAAGGAGAAGAAGGAAAGAACTAGAAAGAAAAAGAGGAAGAAGAGAGGAGAGGAAAAGATAGTAAGATGAGAGATGGGAGGGAGAGTGATAGAAAAAATAAAGGAATTCTCATAAGATCCCCATCTAGGCATTTTAGCTCTAGTGAAGAAGAATACTATAGAAATCAAGATAAGCATCACTCTCATTCATCATACAATCATCATTCTCCTCAAGAGAACATAAATCATGCTAAGGAACCAAAGGTAGACCTACCCCATTTTCATGGTAGGGAATATGTTGAGACTTACCTAGATTGAGAAGTCAAAGTGGAACAACTCTTTCGATGCTATGAAATTAGGGAAGAAAGGAAAGTACCTTTGGCCTCCCTTAGTTTTCAAGGTTCTGTTTTGCATTGATGGGATGGGTTAGTCACGGATAGGCCTGTAAACAAATGTCTGACATTCGCTACTGGAATGATTTAAAAAATTGTTTGTGAAGAAGGCACATTCCTTCATATTATGAGAGGGATCTTTTGGATAGGCTCCAAAGACTTAGGCAACATAACCTAAGTATTGAGGAGTATAGACAAAAGATGGAGCTTCTCATACTAAGGGCCAATATCATTGAGGAACCCAATGCCACCCTTGCTAGGTTTTGTGTGGATTAAGCTCTGACATTAGAGATAAGGTAGAGTCTCTTTCATACTCAAACCTTGATGAGTTGGTAGAACTTTGTGTAAGAGCTGAGAATCAACTCAAGAGAAAAAGCTTTAAAAAAGATTCTCCCTCTTACTCAAAGAGAGACCAACTTAAGGAAAACTCTTTCAAGGGTTTTCCCAAAGAGAAACCCAAGCATTTTCAAGATACAAAAGCACCTCATGTAGAGAGAAAACCCCTACTACTAAGCCTACTGAGAGGCAAAGTAGTATCAAATGCTTCAAATGTCTTGGGAGAGGCCACATTGCCCTTCCAAGTGACCTTAGAAAGGATCCTTTGGGCATGTGATCATCAAAGATCACATCAAGAAACTTATGATATTCTATTTCCTTTGTTTTTTCAATCCATTTCAATAATCAATGTTAGTGTAATATACATACATTGTCTTGTGCTTATAAATTGATGCTTAGTTTTCATAAAAAAACACAAGTTTTAACATTGGTACACAATTTAGGAATATTTAGTAAAGTTTGAGAGAGGTTATGGTAATAACTACAATGAAAACAATTGGGCTAATGATTATGATTATTTTAGGTTTTGCACAAGCTTATTCTAATCCTTAATCTGTCCAAGTTGAGTCAGAACCTAGTGGAATTATCTGTAAAATCAAATGTGCAATCATTGTAATATACATACATTGTTTTATGCTTATAATTCGTATTAAAATTGGTATGCACAAACTTCTTATGTTAGTGTAATATACATACATTGTTTTGTGCTTATAAATTGATGCTTAGTTTTCATAAAAAAACACAAGTTTTAACATTGGTACACAATTTAGGAATATTTAGTAAAGTTTGAGAGAGGTTATGGCAAAAACTACAATGAAAACAATTGGGCTAATGATTATGATTATTTTAGGTTGTGCACAAGCTTATTCTAATCCTCAATTTGTCCAAGTTGAGTCAGAACCTAGTGGAATTATCTGTAAAATCAAATGTGCAATCAAATGTGAACCTTACCTAAAATTTCCTCCTCTTTTGTATAGAAAATGTATGGATGATTGTGCAGCAACATGTCAAGAAACACCCGATTCCTCCTAAAATTGTTTCAAAAGTTGTGGTATGACTAAGTCCATTGACATCAGTATTGGTATTTATTTTCTTATAACACTAGCTATTGTCATACTTTTATAATTGATTCTTTACTCTACTAGGATTTATTAATTATATATTTGCATGTTTTGATAATTGACTTTACTTGTCAGGTGCTGGTGACCTTGCAACCTTTGTGAAGAATCCTTGCTTAAGGAACTGTTTGAATAATTAATATGTTCAATAAAGATTCTTATGTGAACTAGTATACATGATTGTAATAAATAAATAAATAATTTTTAGTTAATAAGTAATATTTTTTTCTTTCTTTTGTGCAATTCTTTATTTTTGATTATTTTTCTTTCATGTTTATGTTCATTTCTTATTGTTGGAACGTGGGTGATGATGAAACAACTTAAACATTACAAAAAAAAAGTCACCACCAAAACTTATGAAGGAAAGATATTAGAAAAAGTTTTAAAAATGATATTCGATACCAAATTTTCAATTTAAAAATTGATGATGTATTAACATCTTATAACATTCATTATGACCATGATTATGCCTATTCAAATGTCAAATGTCAATATATTTTTTAAAATATTTATTCTATATCATTCAAAATAATTTAATGAACTAATAATATTTAGGCTTAATTACCACTAGTGTTCCTCTATTTACAGTTTAGCTCACTTGGTGCCTTTTTTTTTCTCACCTTTTAGTTTTCAACTTTAATTAGTGGGTAAAATTTGTCCTTCCGTCAAATTCTCACAGTTGACTATTAATACATGTACGTTGACTAGCTGAGGTGGTTGAATTTTAGAAGTTAATGACGTGACATAGTTAATTAAGGATTGATGTTAATTAGGTGGTTAAGATAAATGTAAAAATCCAAAAAAGAAAATTCTTCCAAGAATCAAACTTGCAACCTTTCTTATCCAAAGCAATAGTCATACCACTAAACCAAGGCCACTTAATATTATTTTTTGCATTTTTATGGTACATACAACAATTTCAAACATAAACGTAAAAATTCAAAAGAAGGTACCTTCCAAGAATCAATCCTGGGATCTTTCACATCCAAAGCAAGAATCAAACCACTAGACCAAATATCAAATTTATGATAATTTTGCCATTTTTATGCTACATATACGTGCAATTTCATTTTTTAGTGTCGAGCATAATAAACTTTGTTATTATTAATGTTAATCATACTACTGTAATTTCATAAATTTTGTAACTTTTTCATTTTTTCATAACAACAAAATTTATGAAACTCAACTCTAAAAACTGAAAAGAAAAATATACATACACATATATGTACCATAAATGTATAACTTAATGTTAAATGGGAATTGGTCTAATGGTATGATGTTGGCTTTGGATGTGAGAGGTCTTTAGTTCAAATCTTGGAAGAACCTTTCTTTTGATTATTTACATTTATATTTGAAACTATACTTTATATGTATTATAAAAATGCAAAAATTAACATTAAGTGAGCTTTGGTCCAGTGGTTCAAAACCACTTATTAAAGTTGGTGGGCAAAAGGTGAGAAAAAAATGGGCTCAAAAAGTGAGCTGAACCTTAAATAGGAGGTCACCGGTGGTAATATTTATTTAGAATAAAACTAGATTTTGAAATATTAACACAGACTTTGTTTTGGGCCTTTTTTGTTTTTTTTATAAAAATTAGAAAATAAAAGTGAAAACACATTTGGTTATCATTTATGAAATATATTTTGAAAATTTTAAAATAAAAATAAAAGAAAATTATTTTTTTCAAATCCTAATTTTCTCTTAATGATTTGATTTTAACTCGTCTTTTATCTATATCATTCATTTTATTCAAGGTCTTGTGAGTAGAGTTGGCGCTTGTTTTGCGCGTTGTTTGTTTTCATCTTCAGAAAAAACACAAAAAAAATAGTGAAAATATGTTTTGTTAGACCTTTGAAAAGGTTTTCACTGAAAAAATTTTCCAAAAACCAAATGAAAATAGAAAACAAAAAAAGTTGTTTTTATTGTTAACATTATGTGAAAACTTAATAACAATATTGAATTATATAAAAACACAATATATAAATGTATTTTAAACTATATGTATTTATAAAATTTTTTCTAAAATTGATTAAATTTAACAATATTATTTTTTGAAAATAAAAAATACCAAGCGAAAACAAACATATTTTCTAAGTGTTAAAAACTTGAAAATGAAAACAGATTTCAGAAAATGAAAACAAATAACATTTTTTCAAACAAAACGCCACCTAATTTTTTTCTTAATGATTTAGTTTTAACTCCTCTTTAATCTACATCATTCATTTCATTCAAGGTCTTGTGAGTAGAGCTGATCAAAGGTTCAATCGAATTTAACTTGCAAACACAATCAAATCAAATTAATCAACTAAGAAAATTATCAAGATCATATTGGATATCTAAACTCTAAACTATTTGATCTTAATAGGGTTTTGAGAATTTGAAAAATGTAGGAATCCAACCAAATTAATTAGTCCAAACAAAAATGTTCTATTTTCTTTACTTTTACTTACTCCATTATTTTATTAGTATTAATTACAAATTGCAATACCTATTTTTATTTTATAGTTTTTGTTTTAAAAAACATTATGCACTGACAATTTAAAAAAAAAATTACCCTTTTATTGATTCATAACTCACCATTGAATTATAACTGACTCTTTTTATATGGTTTCATAATATTGATTAATAAAGACAATAAACATAAGCAATATACTATTAACACATAAGTATTAAATTTCTTTTTTGATAGTAGTTAATTAGATAGATGAAGCTGACTTTGTTTTAAATTAAATGTCTAGTTTAGATTTCAGAAAACATAGCGATATTTGTTGTTACTAACTATGATTTTTCTTCTCTTTTAAAATTTTTTATTTATTTTTATTAAACCAAAACCTGATCCAAATCACATTAGGTATTTATGAAATAGAACTAACCTAAAACAATGTTATTTTTAGTAAATATAATTTAATTCATAATAAATAATTTATATATGTAATAATTTATTTATTATATGTATTCGAAATACCGTCTTTACGTAATATAATATATGGTTTAATATATAAATTGTGTTATTTAATATACATTCATTGTATACTGATAATGCTATTTAATATATGTATTTAATGTTATGAATGTAATATTTATATAAATATTAAATGATATAATTTATTAAATTATATATAAGTATATTTAATAATAGGATTTGACTAACTTATGCACATGGTAGGATTAAACTCCTAAATACCTAATTTAATAAGTCAATATCTTGAAAAATATAAAAAGATTTAAGTAATCTTCAATTACAACTAAAGTTGATTTTAATTTGGTCTATTTTTCTATTATGATACTTAATTCTTAGAGTGTGTTTTGTTTGTCATTTCATTTAGCTGAAAAACTAGCTAAAACAATAGCTAAAATTATTTCAGGTCTATTTGGATAGCAAAATGCTAGGAGCTCTCTTAGGAGCTACTAACTTTTTAAAAAAAGTTATCTGCTCTAAGGGTGTGTTTGCCAAAAATAGCTAAAATGTTAGATGGTAACTAAAATGTTAACTAAAAGTTGAAAAACTAACTAATAGTTAAAAGTTAACTGAAAGCTGGAAAAACTAGTTGTAATTGTTTGATAAAATTAACTAATCGACTAGATGAAAGTTATAAAATGATAAATAAGGACATAAAGTATTTAAAATAACTATCACATATATTAATAATTTTCAGGCCTATAAAAAAATCTGGAATTTTCATTAGCGAAATCATCAAGTTTCAAATTTTAACCAGACCACTTTGGACTAAACATAAACCCTAATAAAAACTACGTGGCAATCAAAATTTAAAATTCAAAAAATTAAAATAATCATATGTTTGTGTACACAATCATGTTAAATTTTACTGAATTATTCATGGACTAATAGCTTTTTTTTAACGTATTACTTTATGACTAAGGTTATATTCTTTTGCTTCTTTTTTTTATTATGCTAATATAGGATAATGTATCTGCCTTAGGTAACATACGTAGTAGTTTCTCATGGTGCGGTGGTGGTGGAGTAGGATTGGTGACGACGACCTTGCAAAAGATTTCATAGAGTTAATGAGAGAGTGTGTATTAAGTATTTGTGGGAAAGGTCTCTCTGTGAGAGAACTACATGAATTTAATCTTTAATTGATTTTTTTCTTAACAACTTAATCTATCTTCTCTTAACTGAATGCTTATTTGAATATTGTATTTTAAATTTTGGGATGTTACATACATGGTCAAATCGCAATTCGGAAAACCAGTTTTAGTGTCACATCAATTGTGTGCTTATGTGGTGTTCAAGGTGGAAAAAAACCTCCCCTAAAACTGCAATTCCCAATTTTGGTTTGATGATGGTCAAAGACCACCTCCTTTGAACCATGCGAAAGTCAGAATAGATCCACTAAAGCCGCAAATACGAGTTGTTGTTTGTTCTATATTTCGATAAAACCACAACTTCGAGTTGTGTTTTGACTAGTCTTGGACCCATTTTGTTTGTCTAGTGGTTAACTAGGGGGCGAATTCCCATTGCACTAAAATCGCAACTACTAGTTGCAGTTTCACGTGTTTTTTTTTTTTTGTTGTCCACAAAAGAATCAGGGCTAATTTGCTGAAAAATGGAAACTTCGAAGAGGGCCCCTAGATATTCCCCAACTCCTCTTGGGGGCCTTCATCCCCCCTCATATTTAGGATTCTAACAGTCCTTTGCCTGGATGGATTGTTGAGTTTCTTAAGGCCGTCAAGTACATCGACTCTCATCACTTTGCCATCCTTGAGGGAACAAGAGCCATTGAACTTGTTCCAGGCAAAGAGAGTGCCCTTGCCTAGCTCCTTTTTACTATTATTGGTAGACTTTACGACCTCACTTTCGTTGTGGTGCCACCAACAATTCCTGTGAGGCTTCCATAATGGTTCTTCCTCAAAGAAGATGGAGGATGGGAGGTGAGTTTGACATCACTTCTCTTGAAGGAGAAAATAAGTCAAGAAAATTTTATGAGGCTTGCAACAAAGGAGATGACCCTTGAAAAAAACTTTAAGGAAGAGACTTTAAGGACCAACAGTGATTTTTAGTGAAACTTTAAGGACATAAAACTTGGGAAAGCCAAAAATTGAACATATGATATAAAAATTAAAAAATTAATGTAACTAATTAAAAAATTAATATATAATATAAAAATTAAAACTTTAATGTAACTAATTAAAAATTGAATATATGATATAAAAATTAAAAAATTAACGTGACTAATTAAATTTAACGTAATTCCATTTTTGTAATGCTTTTGTCGTTGTTTGCGAATATGTTAGTAAAAAAATGAGAAAACAAAGCAGTCAGGGGAGTCATTAAGGACGATCACGTACTTAAGCTGTTGGAGTTCCAATTAACAAAAAAATCTTTTTATTTTAATTCTAGGAGTCAAACTTAGTCTTAAATGAAGATGTTTGTTCAAATTTCTCATCTCACATTGTATAGTACTCAAATCTGATGCAACAATCATTATGTCAATTTTGATAAATGATAATGTTGAGAATTGCAAAATTTTATGTCTTATTTAGAGTTTCTTTGTCCACACTTTCATTTACCTAATTAATTCTTCGGTAGAAAATTAATTCGTATTAAAATTTATATGCTCAAACTTCTTTTATGTCTAAACGGGAAAAAAGACACATGCAAGAAACATATGTTATTCTATTTCCTTTGTTTTTTCAATCAATTTCAATAAAGGGGAAAATAATCAATGCCTCATGCAAAAACTCAACCCAACCCAACCTGATGTTTTATGATTAGGTTGGATCTTGGGTTTGCCTAAACCTGACTTAACTTAACCCGTGAACACCTGTATGACACTGAATATTAATATTTTGTAATTATTTTATTATGTATTACACTCAATAATTAATATTTTGAATAAATAACACTAGTGTAACTTATATATTAGTACGAATTAGTTATTTTTGGTAGAAATATTTAAAAATTTGTTTGGTTTTGCATTTGAAATAATTAATAATTAGATGAGAATGAATCAAATAATTAAAAAATTAAAGATAAATTAATTTAAGATAAAAATAAGATAGAATAAATAAAGATTTGATCTCATATTGAATTTAAAATAAATTAGAATTGTTAGATTTAAAATAATTTCAAAAATTATATTGTGTGTAATACTTTTAAGATTACACAGGTGTTATTTTAACTCCCTCATATAAGTAATATGTATATATTATAGAATATCGATTTCACATAGTTTAATCAAGAACCTATTAGGGGAGAGATTCAAATCCACAACCTTTCTCTTCCACCTTCTCACCACATACATTATCATTACACTAATCTTATAACTCCTAGTACTTTTCGTAAATTGATTCTAAAGATTATTAAATATTACATTTTTAAAATTTAATACATAGTCACATTATTAAACAAGAATTTTAATATCATTATTAATTTATTAATACTCAGCAACATATTTTTATATTTATATTAAAATATTATTTTTTTATACGTGAAGTTATGGATATTCATTTTTCTAATAATTACTTCTTATTTTTAATATTTTAATATAATTTTTTAATATCATTATTAATTTATTAATACTTCATTTTTCTAATAGTTAATAAATATTTTTTAATATAATTGTATATTATATTAAATAATAATAATAAATATACTATAAGTATAAACGAGTGGTCAATAATATTAAATATTATATTTATTATTTTTAAGTCAATTTGTTATTATAATAAGTAGAGTAAATTATCTATATACATATATATATATATATATATATATATATATATATATATATATATATATATCTTTATGTTGTTTCAAATTATATATATTATTGTTTTACGGTATTTTTCAAAAAATATTACCAATATTTTAAAAAATATCACAGTAACACCTCTCTTTATAGTATATACTTTGTTAAACTTTTTAAAAAATTGTATTATATAGCCACGTAATCACTAACTTTTTATTTTCTTTTGTAATAATATATATAATATAATATGTTATTATTGTAAGTGTTTAATTTTTGTAAGAACATTAAATTTTGACCGTTCTTTTCATATGCTATAGATAATGTCTGAAACATATTGCATATGGTAATTACAATTTTTTCGTAGTAGTGATGGTTTCATAGTATGTATTTATTTTTTAAAAAATTAACAAAGTAAATTTTGATAGTTATAATTTTTAAAAATGACTTTTTTTAGCGGTTAGAATCTTTATTTAAGAATTATTTTTTTTCAAGTAGTTATGAATAAAAAAGATTAATTTTGCTAGCAAAATTATTAAAATAATTAATTTAAATTTTCATATGATGTATATATATATATATATATATATATATATATATTTGAATTCATTAGAAGATAACTTTAACCGTTTATGCAATAATAATTAAAAATATTAAACCAATTAAAGAGATAAGTTAACATTTATTTCAGTTATTTTAATTTTTATTTTAAAAAAATTAATGTATAAGTTAATATTTTTTTTATATAAATAATTTACTATTATAAATTTGTTAGCCAAATTTTTATTAATTAAATTATTGTTTTTAATTTGACCTTAGTACTATTAATTTTTCTTCTTCCATCTCCAACAAAACATTTGTTCGTTTTTCTTTTTTATTTTTTTTTTGTTGCTTCTTTTATATAAATTAAACTTCATGTGCAAGTTCTAATTTAACAATATAATATTTTTTTTGTGAAAATTTTATTCTTCTCAAATGTCAATTTTTTTTTGTCTAATCTTTACAATTTTTAGATATACACACATAAAATTCATATTTTGTATTTTGCAAATTTTCATTCTTCCGGTACATGAAATTTATGGATATGCATCATTGCATGTAACTGAAAGGGTGGTCAAAGTAAAAATGATAGAAATATTATTTGTAATTCAACAATACCTCAGGGGGGGTTAGTGTAATATACATACATTGTTTTGTACTTATAAATTGATGCTTAGTTTTCATAAAAAAACACAAGTGTTAACATTGGTACACAATTTAGGAATATTTAGTAAAGTTTGAAAGAGGTTATAGAAAAAAAATATAATGAAAACAATTGCGCTAATGATTATGATTATGCTAGTTTTGCACAAGTTGATTCTAATCCTCAATTTGTCCAAGTTGAGTCAGAACCTAGTGGAATTATCTGTAAAATCAAATGTGCAATCAAATGTGAACCTTACCTAAAATTTCCTCCTCCTTTGTATAGAAAATGTATGGATGATTGTACATCAAAATGTCAAGAAACACCCGATTCTGCGGACAATTGTTTCAAAAGTTGTGGTGTGACTAAGTCCATTGACATCAATATTGGTATTTGTTTTCTTATAACACTAGCTATTGTCATACTTTTATAATTTATTCTTTACTCTACTAGGATTTATTAACTATATATTTGCATGTTTTGATAATTGACTTTACTTGTCAGGTGCTGGTGACCTTGCAACCTTTGTGAAGAATCCTTGCTTAATGAACTGTCTGAATAATTAATATGCTCAATAAAGGTTCTTAAGTGAACTAGTATACATAATTGTAATAAATAAATAAATAAATTTTAGTTAATAAGTAATATTTTTTCTTTCTTTTGTGCAATTCTTTATTTCTGATTATTTTTCTTTCATTTTTATGTTCATTTCTTATTGTTGCAACTTGGGTAATGATGAAACAACTAAAAAATTACAGAAAAAAAGTCGCCACCAAAACTTATGAAGGAAAAATATTAGAAAAAGTTTTAAAAATGATATTTGATACTAAATTTTCAATTTAAAAATTGATGTATTAACATCTTATAACATTCATTATGACCATGATTATGCCTATTCAAATGTCAAATGTCAATATATTTTTTTTAAAATATTTATTCTATATCATTCAAAATAATTTAATGAATTAATAATATTTAGGCTTAATTACTACTAGTGCCCCCCTATTTACGGTTCAGCTCACTTTGTGTCCCCCAGTTTTTTTGCTCACCTTTTAGCCTTCAACTTTAATAAGTGGGTAAAATTTGTCCTTCCGTGAAATTCTCACAGTTGACTGTTAATACATGTACGTTGACTGTTAATACATGTACGTTGACTAGCCGAGGTGGTTGAATTTTAGAAGTTAATGACTGACGTGACATAGTTAATTAAGGATTGATGTTAATTAGGTGGTTAACATAAATCTAGAAATCCAAAAAAGAAAATTCTTCCAAGAATCAAACTTGCTACCTCTCTTATCCAAAGCAATAGTCATACCACTAAACCAAGGCCACTAAATATTGATTTTTGCATTTTTATGGTACATAGAACAATTTCAAACATAAATGTAAAAATTCAAAAGAAGGGACCTTCCAAGAATCAATCCTGGGATCTTTCACACTTAAAGCAAGAATCATACCACTAGATCAAATATCAAATTTATGATAATTTTACTCATATTTATGCTACATAAACGTACATATACGTGCGATTTCATTTTTTAGTGTCGTTTCATAAACTTTGTTATTATTAATGTTAATCATACTACTATAGTTTCATATATTTTGTAACTTTTTCATTTTTTCATAACAAAAAAATTTATGAAACTCAACTCTAAAACCTGAAAAGAAAAATACACATGCACATATATGTACCATAAATGTATAACTTAATGTTAAATGAGAATTGGTCTAGTGGTATGATGTTGGCTTTGGATGTGAGAGGTATTTAGTTCAAACCTTGGAAGAACCTTTCTCTTGATTATTTACATTTATATTTGAAACTATACTTTATATGTATTATAAAAATTCAAAAATTAACATTAAGTGGGCTTTGGTCCAATGGTTTGAAACCACTTATTAAAAACATTTGGTTATCATTTATAAAAAATATATTTTGAAAATTTTAAAATAAAAATAAAAGAAAGAACATTTTTTTCAAATCCTAATTTTCTCTTCATGATTTGATTTTAACTCATCTTTAATCTATATCACTCATTTCATTGAAGGTCTTGTGAGTAGAGTTGGCGCTTGTTTTGCGTGTTTTTTATTTTCATTTTTAGAAAAGAAAAAATACAAAACAACAGTGGAAATATGTTTTGTTACAACTTAGAAAAAGTTTTCACTGAAAAAAATTTCAAAAAACAAATGAAAATAGAAAACAAAAAAAGTTGGTTTTATTTTTAACATTATGTGAAAACTTAATAACAATATTGAATTATATAAAAAAACAATATATAAATGTATTTTAAACTATATATATTTATAATATTTTTTCTAAAATTGATTAAATTTAACAATATTATTTTTTGAAAATAAAAAATACCAAGCGAAAACAAACATATTTTCTAAGTGTTAAAAACTTGAAAATGAAAACAGTTTTCAGAAAATGAAAATAGAAAATGAAAACAAATGACATTTTCTCAAACAAAATGCCACCTAATTTTTTCTTAATGATTTGGTCTTAACTCTTTAATCTACATCATTCATTTCATTCAAAGTCTTGCTAGTAGAGTTGACCAAAGGTTCAATCGAATTGACCTTGCAAACACAATCAAATCAAATTAATCTACTAAGAAAATTATGAAGATCATATTGGATATCTAAACTCTAAACTATTTGATCTTAATAGGATTTTGAGAATTTTAAAAATGTAGGAATCCAACAAATTAATTAGTCCAAACAAAAATGTTCTATTTTCTTTACTTTTACTTACTCCATTATTTTATTAGTATTAATTACAAATTACAATACCTATTTTTATGTTATAGTTTTTGTTTTAAAAAAAAATTATGCACTGACAATTTAAAAAAAAATTACCCTTTTATTGATTCATAACTCACCATTGAATTATAACTGACTCTTTTTATATGAGTTTCATAATATTGATTAATAAAGACAATAAACATAAGCAATATACTATTAACACATAAGTATTAAATTTCTTTTTTGTTAGTAGTTAATTAGATAGATGAAGTTGACTTTGTTGTAAATTAAATGTCTAGTTTAGATTTCAGAAAACATAGCGATATTTGTTGTTACTAGCTATGATTTTTCTTCTCTTTTAAAATTTTTTTATTTTCTTTTATTAAACCAAAACCTGATCCAAATCACATTAGAACTAACCTAAAACAATGTTATTTTTATTAAATATAATTTATAATAAATAATTTATGTATGGAATAATTTATTTATTATATGTATTTGAAATACAGTCTTTACATAATATAATATATGGTTTAATATATAAATTGTGTTATTTAATATACATTCATTGTATACTGATAATTCTATTTAATATATGTATTTAATGTTATGAATGTAATATTTATATAAATATTAAATGATATAATTTATTAAATCATATATATGTATATTTAATAATAGGATTTGGCTAACCTATGCACATGGTAGGATTAAACTCGTAAATACCTAATTTAATAAGTCAATATCTTGAAAAATATAAAAAGATTTAAGTAATCTTCAATTACAACTAAAGTTGATTTTAATTTGGTCTATTTTTCTATTATGATACTTAATTCTTAGAGTGTGTTTTGTTTGTCATTTCATTTAGCTGAAAAACTAGCTAAAACAATAGCTAAAATTATTTTAGGTCTATTTGGATAGCAAAATGCTAAGAGCTCTCTTAGGAGCTACTAACTTTTTAAAAAATGTTATCTACTCTAAGGGTGTATTTGCCAAAAATAGCTAAAATGTTAGATGGTAACTAAAATGTGAACTAAAAGTTGAAAAACTAACTAATAGTTAAAAGTTAACTGAAAGCTGGAAAAACTAGTTGTAATTGTTTGATAAAATTAACTAATCAGCTAGATGAAAGTTATAAAATAATAAATAAGGACATAAAATATTTAAAATAACTATAACATATATTAATAATTTTCAGGCCTATAAAAAAATCTGGAATTTTCAGTAGCGAAATATCAAGTTTCAAATTTTAACCAGAGCACTTTGGAGTAAACATAAACCCTAATAAAAACTACGTCACAATCAAAATTTAAAATTCAAAAAATTAAAATAATCATATGTTTGTGTACATAATCATGTTAAAATTTTACTGAATAATTCATGGATTAATAGCTTTTTTTTAACGTATTACTTTGTGACTAAGGTTATATTCTTTTGCTTCTTTTTTTTATTATGCTAATATAGGATAATGTATCTGCCTTAGGTAACATATGTAGTAGTTTCTCATGGTGCGGTGGTGATGGAGTGGGATTGGTGACAATGACCTTGCAAAAGATTTTACAGAGGTAACGAGAGAGTGTGTATTAAGTATTTGTAGGGGAGGTCTTTCTGTGAGAGATCTACCTGAGTTTATTTAATTAGAAACTCAATTTAAATTGTTTGTTGAAGTCTTATAGTTATTATTATTAACTTTTCTCGTTTCTTACTATAACATTTTTCCCACATAAGTTATCCTCTTAATTGATATTATCATAAATTACAACACTTTAATTATAACAGATATACATGTATTATCACATAATTTATGTGAACGACCATTAATTTCCAAAAAAACTATGTTTTTATAAATCAATTTTTTAAATTTTTAGTTTTAGTACATAAAATTTTTATTGACCAATCAAAAAATACATCAATTTTGTTTGTTCAACATTTTGTATTCTGTTTATTTTTAAATATTAATTGATAATGTATCGTTATATTTATTATTATTTTATTTTTATTGCATTTTTTTATGATTTTAATCACCCAAAATTGAAAGCATAAAATATGCAACAAAGAGGTTGTTACGTTTGAATGGGAAGTCCAAATGAGGTGGGAGTTCACGGAATGGGAGATGAATTAACGTTTAAAATAAATAAAAATAATACTGAAATGTTGGGGGAAAAAAGTTAATATACTTTAATCAATCACTGATAATTTTACGTACTAAGATAAAACGTTTGATATAAAAAAAATCTAGTTTAACTATTTTTATATGACTTTATACTTTTTGAAATATTTATAAAAAAAATTAAATATTATTATTTAATACTATTATAAATTTAAATAATTTTGGTAATAACAAACTACAACTATTATTTACAAAAAATAAAATTTCACACAATATATATTAGTTATGAAAAATAAAATCTTAGTCAACGTCATTAACTGTTTATTACTTCATAATTTTATTTTATTTAAATAATTATATAAAAATAATTTAAATATATTTAATTAATAATATCATAAATTTAAAATAATTTTTAATAGTATAAATGTTACAAATATTTGTTTTTGATCGGCAAAAAAACAGTATTATTATTTTTTTAAAACCTAAAGGGAAAGACAAGATATGCTTTCCAAATAAATATTACATCAAAGACTAAATGTTATAAATATTATCTATAAGAGAAAAATCATGCTCTAAACAATGAATTTTTATAATTTAATGTAATTATTATATAATTTTTTTGAAATATGATTTAATGAATTTTTTTATCCTGAAAAATAGTATTTTTTATTTTGGTTTTACAAACATGTTTTAATTTGGTACTTTAAATATATTTTGTTTGGTTTTAGTATTAGATTTCAAGAAACATAATCAATTGATTGACCTAAGCAGGTCCTTAAAGACATTTACCAGAGTGGGTCTATTTATTAGTTTGACATTGTAACATCTGTCATTACAGTAATAACCCATAATAAAAATAGTGAAGAATTTAAAGAAGTAATAAAGTATGTATTAAATACATAAATTCTTATATAGTATTAAAATATAATCCTCAAATCTAGACCTCTAGAAAACGAAAATAATTACAAAGACATCATATTCTAAAATTGTTACAAACAAATACTACTTGATTAATAACAAGTCTTCAAGCCTCTTTGATTTCCAAAACTTCTCCATGGAGCTATGAAAACAACACTTTTAATGAGATAATAATCTTAGTGAATAAAACAAGTTTTTAAAAGAGGTTTGCAAATAATATTGTTCTTAGCCGGCACAGAATCCGGAAAAACCATGGTACCCGTAGTAATAAAAAGTATCTTTATTTATATATAAATAAAGATTTATCCAAATAATTTTTAACAATAATTATAAATACAATAAAAATAATTTTCGATGCAAACACACAATCCACAAATTATTGTGATACTCATGATCACTCACTCACACTTTACGGTTCTCGGAACCAGGTTTTTAATAGATTCTTCAAAAAGGTCTATGAGCTCATATTCCATACAATGACGTCCCATTGTCTTCCCCACGCTATTATGGAGGTATCCAAAATCTCTTCTCCATCCTAGATGGAGGTATCTCAAATGGATATATCTCAAAATTCAACCCCATTCCAAATGGAGGTATCTCAAAACAATCATCAAAGTAATTTGCAAACATTAAACGAATTAACAAAAATTTTTAAAACCATACCATAGAGGGTTAAAAGTAGACATTTTACTCACCTCTTGAAGCGAGATCCCACCACTTTAATTCTTCTACTCCTATGTCCCTCTTTCTCAACCCTAGAAGAATCAACTAATCTATGATATTCTAAGGGAACTAGTTAACCCTATATATATTAGTTTAGGTTTGGTTTTCCTCTTTCTATATTTTCTATAAAAGATTGATTTTTCCAGATTAAATCCAAAATAGTATATTTGTTTTATCTTATTTCTATTTTAAAGGACATATTATTTGAAACTTATTATTCAAAGTGATATCAAATCTTTTATTTGTTTTATCTTATTTTTATTTTAAATAAAATATTATCTTAATCTTGTTTATTCAAAATTCTTAACAGTTTAATCTTTAATTGATTTTTTCTTAACAACTTAATCTATCTTCTCTTAACTGAATGTTTATTTAAATATTGTATTTTAAATTTTGGGATGTTACAAACATGGTCAAATCGCAATTCGAAAAACCAATTTTAGTGTCACATCAATTGTGTGCTTATGTGGTGTCCAAGGTGGGAAAAAACTTCCCCTAAAACTGCAATTCCAGATTTTGGTTTGATGATGGTCAAAGACCACCTCCTTGGAACCACGCGAAAGTCAGAATAGATCCACTAAAGCTGCAAATACGAGTTGTTGTTTGTTCTATATTTCGATAAAACCACAACTTCGAGTTGTGTTTTGACTAGTCTTGGACCCATTTTGTTTGTCCAGTGGTTAACTAGGGTGCGAATTCCCGTTGCACTAAAATCGTAACTACCAGTTGCAGTTCCATGTATTTTTATTTTTTTTATGTTGTCTGCAAAAGAATCAGGGCTAATTTGCTGAAAAATGGAAACTTCGAAGAGGGCCCCTAGATATTCCCTAACTCCTCTTGGGGGCCTTCATCTCCCCTCGTATTTAGGATTCTCACAGCCCTTTACCTGGATGGATTGTTAAGTCTCTTAAGGTCGTCAAGTACATCGACTCTCATCACTTTGCCATCCCTGAGGGAACAAGAGCCATTGAACTTGTTCCAGGCAAAGAGAATGCCCTTGCCTAGCTCCTTTTTACTATTATTGGTAACCTTTATGACCTCACTTTCGCTGTGGGTGACACCAACAATTCCTATGAGGCTTCCATAATGGTCCTTTCTCAAAGAAGATGGGGGATGGAAGGTGAGTTTGACGTCACTTCTCTTTAAGGAGAAGATAAGTCAAGAAAATTTTATGAGGTTTGCCACAAAAGAGAGGACCCTTGAAAAAAACTTTAAGGACCAATAGTGATTTTTAGTGAAACTTTAAGGACATAAAACTTGGGAAAGCCAAAAATTGAATATATTATATAAAAATTAAAAAATTAACGTAACTAATTAAAAAAATTAACATATAATATAAAAATTAAAACTTTAATGTAACTAATTAAAAATTGAATATATGATATAAAAATTAAAAAATTAACATGACTAATTAAATTTAACGTAATTAATTAAAAATTTAACGTAATTTCATTTTTGTAATGCTTTTGTCGTTGTTTGTGAATATGTTACTGAAAAAATGAGAAAACAAAGCAGTCAGAGGAGTCATTAAGGACGATCATGTGTACTTAAGCTTTTGGGGTTCTAATTAACAAAAAAATCTTTTTATTTCAATTCTAGGAATCAAACATAGTCTCAAATGAAGATGTTGGTTCAGATTTCTCATATCACATTATATAGTACTCAAAGATAGCTTGTCTGATGCAACAATCATTATGTCAATTTTGATAAACAATAATGTTCAGAATTGCAAAATTTTATGTCTTATTTAGAGTTTCTTTGTCCACACTTTCATTTACCTAATTAATTCTTCGGTAGAAAATTAATTCGTATTAAAATTTATATGCACAAACTTCTTTTATTTCTAAAGGGGAAAAAAGACACATGGAAGAAATATATGTTATTCTATTTCCTTTGTTTTTTCCATCAATTTCAATAAAGGGGAAAATAATCAATGCTTCATACAAAAACTCAACCCAACCCAACCTGATGTTTTATGATTAGGTTGAAACTTGAGTTTGCCTAGACCTGACCTAACTCAACCCATGAACACCCCTATGACACTTAATATTAATGTTTTGTATTTTATTATGTTTTACACTCAATACTTAATATTTTGAATAAATAACACCAATGTAACTCATATATTAGTATGGATTAGTTATTGTTGGTGGAAATATTTAAAAATCTGTTTGGTTTTGCATTTGAAATAATTAATATTTAGATGAGAATGAATCAAATAATTAACAAATTAAAGATAAATTAATTTAAGATAGAAATAAGATAGAATAAATAAAGATTTGATCTCATATTGAATTTAAAATAAATTATAATTGTTAGATTTAAAATAATTTCAAAAATTAATATTGTGTGTAATACTTTTAAGATCACATAGTTTAATCAGGAACCTACTAGTGGAGAGATTCGAATTCGTAACTTTTCTCTTCCACCTTCTCCCCACATACATTATCATTACACCAACCTTATAACTCCTAGTACTATTCGTAAATTGATTCTAAAGATTATTAAATATTATATTTTTAAAATTTAATACATAGTCACATTATTAAACAACAATTTTAATGTCATTATTAATTTATTAATACTCAGCAACATATTTTCATGTTTATATTAAAATATTAGTTTTTTATACGTGAAGTTATGGATATTCATTTTTGTAATAATTACTTCTTATTTTTAATCCTAATGTATTTATTTAAAATCACTTGCATGTTTAACAGTTAACAAATATTTTTTAATATAATTTTATATTGTATTAAATAATAATAATAAATATACTATAAGTATAAACGAGTGGACAATAATATTAAATATTATATTTATTATTTTTAAGTCAATTTGTTATTATAATACGTAGAGTCAATTAGTTGCAATTTTTATTTAAGACCAATTGAAGAGATAAGTTAACATTTTATTTATTTCAGTTGTTGCCATTTTTATTTAAAAACAATAAAAGTATAAGTTAATATTTTATTTTTATATAAATAAGTTAATATTTTAAATTTGTTAGACAAATTTTTATTAATTAAATTATTGTTTTTTAAGTTGGGCTCACTACTATTAATTTTCTTCTTCCATCTCCAACAAAACATTTGTCCATTTTTCTTTTATTTTCTTTGGTTGCTTCTCTTATATAAGTTAAATAACATGTGCAAGTTCTAATTTAATAATATAATAGTTTTTGTGAAAATTTTATTCTTCTCAAATCTCAATTTTTTTTTTGTCTAATCTTTACAATTTTTAGATATACATACATAAAATTTATTGTTTTTATATTTTGAAAATTTTCGTCCCACTACATAAAATTTATGGGATATGCATCACTACATGTAACTGAAAGGGTGGTCAATGTAAAAACAGTAGAAATATTATTTGTAATTCAACAATACCTCAAGGGGGTTAGTGTAATATACATAAATTATTTTGTGTCTATAAATTGATGTTTAGTTTTCATAAAAAGACACAACTTTTAACATTGGTACAAAATTTAGGAACATTTAGTAAAGTTTGAGAGAGAGGTTGTGGCAAAAACTATGATGAAAACAATTGGGCTAATGATTATGATTATGCTAGGTTTTGCACAAGCTGATTCTAATCCTCAATTTGTCCAAGTTGAGTCAGAACCTAGTGGAATTATCTGTAAAATCAAATGTGCACTCAAATGTGAACCTTACCTAAAATTTCCTCCTCCTTTGTATAGAAAATGTATGGATGATTGTACAGCAAAATGTCAAGAAACACCCGATTCTACCGACAATTGTTTCAAAAGTTGTGGTATAGCTAAGTCCATTGACATCAATATTGGTATTTATTTTCTTATAACACTGGCTATTGTCATACTTTTATAATTTATTCTTTACTGTACTAGGATTTATTAATTATATATTTGCATGTTTTGATAATTGACTTTACTTGTCAGGTGCTGGTGACCTTGCAACCTTTGTGAAGAATCCTTGCTTAAGGAACTGTCTGAATAATTAATATGTTCAATAAAGGTTGTTAAGTGAACTAGTATACATGATTGTAATAAATAAATAAATAATAAATAATTTTTAGTTAACAAGTAATATTTTTTCTTTCTTTTGTGTGATTCTTTATTTCTAATTATTTTTCTTTCATTTTTATGTTCATTTCTTATTGTTGTCACTTGGGTAATGATGAAACAACTAAAAAGTTATAGAAAAAAAGTCTACACAAAACTTATGAAAAAAAATATTAGAAAAAGTTTAAAAAATGATATTGGATATCAAATTTCAATTTAAAAATTGACTATCCAAAAAATGTATTAACATCGTATAACATTCATTATGATCACGATTATGTCTATTCAAATGTGAAATGTCAATATACTTTTTAAAATATTTATTCTATATAATTCAAAATAATTTAATGAATTAATAATACTTAAATTTAATTATCATCGATACCCCCTATTTAAGGTTCAACTCACTTTGTGTCCTATATATGTACAATAAAAATGCATAACTTAATGTTAAATGGTTATTGGTCTAGCAGTATGATGCTTGCTTTGGATGTGAGAGGTCTTTAGTTTGAACCTTGGAAGAATCCTTCTATTGATTATTTACATTTATATTTGAAACTATATTTTATATGTATTATAAAAATGCAAAAATTAACATTAAGTGAGTTTGATCTAGTGGTATGACTTTTGCTTATGATGTGAGAGGTCCCTGGTTTTACCCACTTATTAAAGTTGGACTGCAAAAGGTGAGAAAAAAAATAGGGGCACAAAGTGAGATGAATGTTAAATAAGGGGTCACCGATGGTAATTAAGCCTAATATTTATTTAGAATAAAATTATATTTTGAAATATTAACACTGAGTATGTTTTGGGTATTTTTTATAAAAATTAGAAAATAACAGTAAAATTATATTTGGTTATCATTTAGAAAATATATTTTGAAAATTTTAAAATAAAAAATAAAAGAAAAAACATATTTTTCAAATCCTAATTTTGTCTTAATGATTTGATTTTAACTTGTCTTTAATCTATATTATTCATTTCATTCAAGGTCTTGTGAGTAGAGTTGGCGTTTGTTTTGCGCGCTTTCTGTTTTCATTTTCATAAAAAATAGGAAGCAGTAGTGAAAATATGTTATGTTATAACTTAGAAAACATTTTCATTGAAAATATTTTTAAATATATAAATGTATTTTAAACTATATATAAATAATTTATAATGTTCTTGCTAAAATTAATTAAATTTAACAATATTATTTTTTGAAAATAGAAAATATCAAGTGAAAACAAACGTATTTTTTTAGTGTTGAAAACTTGAAAATGAAAATATTTTCCGAAAAATAAAAATAGAAAATGAAAACAGAAAACATTTTCTCAAACAAAACACAACCTATTTTTTCGTAATAATTTTATTTTAACTCCTCTTTAATTTATACCATTCATTTCATTTAAGGTCTTGTGAGTAGAGCTAACCAAACGTTCCATTGAATTGAACTTGCAAACTCAATCAATTCAAATTAACCAACTAAAAAAAATTATCAAGGTCATATTGTATATCATGACATCTAAACTATTTGCTCCTTAATTGGTTTTGAGAATTTGAAACATATAGGAATCCAACCAAATTAATTAGTCCAAACAAAAAAAAAATATTTTCTTTACTTTTACTTACTCCATTGTTTTATTAGTATTAATTACAAATTACAATAACTATTTTTATTTTATAGTGTTTTTTGTTTAAAAAATATTATACACTTACAATTTAAAAAAATTTTACCTTTTGTTCAATCATAACTCGACATTCAAATGTAACTTATTCTTTTTATATGACTTTCATAATATTGATTAATAAAGACATTAAACTTACCATACACTATTAACACATAAGTATTAAATGTCTTTTTTGTTAGTAGTTAATTAGATAGTTAAACTTGAACTTGTCAATTAAATGTCTGTTTAGATTTCGGAAAACATAGTGATATTGGTTGTTACTAAACATGATTTTTCTTCTCTTTTAAAATTTTAAACATTTTTATTTTTAAACCAAAACCTGATCCGAATCACATTAGATATTTATGAAATAGAACTAACCTAAAACCAAGTTATTTTTATTAAATATAATTTATAATAAATAATTTATATATGTAATAATTTATTTATTATATGTATTTGAAATACAGTCTTTACTTAATATAATATATAGTTTAATATATGAATTGTGTTATTTAATATACATTGATTGCATACTGTTAATGCTATTTAATATATGTATTTAATGTTATAAATGTAATATTTATATAAATATTAAATGATATAATTTATTAAATTATATATAACTATATTTAATAATAGGATTTGGATAATCTATGCACATGGTAGGATTAAACTCTTAAATGCTATTTAATATATGTATTTAATGTTATAAATGTAATATTTATATAAATATTAAATGATATAACTTATTAAATTATATATAACTATATTTAATAATAGGATTTGGCTAACCTATGCACATGGTAGGATTAAACTCTTAAACACCTCATTTAATAAGTCAATCTTGAAAAGTACAAAAATATTTAAGTGATGTTAAATTACAATTAAAATTTATTTTAATTTGGTATGTTTTTCTATTATGGCACTTAATTCTTAGAGTGTGTTTGGTTTATCATTTCATCTAGCTGAAAAGTTAGCTAATACAATAGTTTGGATAGCTTTATTAGGAGCTACTAACTTTTTAAAAAAATTGACATACTCTAAGGGTGTGTTTGACAAAAATAGTTGAAAAGTTGGCTAAAAGCTGAAAAACTAACTAAAAGTTAAAAGTTAGTTGAAAGCTAGAAAAACTAGTTGTAAGTGTTTGGTAAAATTAGCTAATCAACTAGATGAAAGTTATAAAATGATAAATAAGAACATAATTAATCATTAGATCAACAATAAAGTATTTAAAATAACTTAACATATATTAATAATTTTCAGGCCTATAAAAAAAATCTAAAATTTTTAGTAGCGAAATCATCAGGTCTCAAATTTTAACTATCTTGGGCACTCTAGACCAAACATAAACCTAATAAAAACTACGTCACAATCAAACTTTAAAATTCAAAAAAGTTAACATAACCATATGTTTGTGCACACAATCATGTTAAAATTTTACTGAATGATGGATGGACTAATAGCTTTTTTTTAAACTTATTACTTGTGACTAAGGTAATATTCTTTTGCTTTCTTTTATATGCTCATATCGGATATACATAATAGTTTCTCATGGTGCAATGGTGGTGAAGTGGGGGTGGTGACAACCTTACAAAAGATTTAACAGAGGTAATAAGAGAGAGTGTGCATTAAGTATTTGTGGGAAAGGTCTCTGTGAGAGAATCACACAAGTTTGTTTAATTAGAAATTTAACTTCAATTGTTTATCAAAGTCATATAGTTATTATTATGTTTTCTCATTTCTCACTGTCACATTTTTCTCACATTAATTATCCTCTTAATTTTTATTTAATAAGGCAAAATTTCATTAATAATTCCCTGTTACAAGATATGACAATGGAATATAGCAGATTACAAAAACAAAGGAATATATCACAAAATACAATCCCCACAAAATACACAATGCCCACTTCCCTTATCAGGTAAAATTATCAGGCATTACATTTTGTAACCACTATGTCACCCACCAAGTCTGCCCCATATCACCTTAGAGTTTGATCACTTCATGCACATAAGTAGCAGAGAAGACCATTCAATATAAGAGACTGCTGAGACCTTACAGTAGCCATTAATCCACAACCACGACCTGTACATGGCTCGGTGCCAGATTTCCTTACCACATAATGATACTCCTTTTAAAAAAAAACATCATTTCTAGCAAGCCATATCCCTTACACCACAAAATGCCAAATGATATTAAGGACCTGGCCAGATTCCTTTCCCTTGGAGAAGTGTAAACCCAGGAAAACCAGAAACTACTTTCACAATCAACAGGCATAATAGTATTCAGATATTGTAACTATACTGACATGAAAATAACAAATGGCTTACCGTTTCTAGATGAGCACTACATAAGGGACAGGATATTTCAGACATAGGAAAAATGGACCGCCTAACCAACTTAGCTTTGACTAGAAGACTATTCAATGCCACCTTCCAGGAGAATGCCACCACTTTAGCTGGAGCCTTTGTTTTCCATAGCATGCTGAAAAAAGGAGAAGTAGGTGCTTGATCCATGCCCCTCACTAAACTTTTCCCCCATCCCTATCCATCAGTCATGTCCTGCTTTAAAGAGACACCCTCCAGTGTGGCCTCCAACTTCCTCACCATCTACTCCTCCCAACTAACAGGTTCCTTTTCCAACTAAGTCCCCACTCCCATGATTGGTTACGCCACTTGCCAACCTCAAATATTAGTGCCTCATTTTGGTTAGACAAATTGTATAGTCTAGGAAAAGGAGATTTCATTCCCCCAGGTTCCCTCCAATCTCCATCCCAAAATTTAAACAAGCTTTCACTCCCTACCATAGGTATCATTTCACTTGAGAACCAATTCCTACTCTCCTCCTCATAAACAGATTTTATCATATCTTTGCACCATTAGGAGCAACCTTGAGTAGGAGCAGTTTCTAGATTCCTTCTAATATCTACCCTATATCTAGCCTCCAACACTTTAATCCAGAGATCATCTCACCCTTAAGTATTTTCCACCTCCATTTACCTAGCAGAGCTTTATTAAAAGCCTCTACATCTTTAATTCCCAATCCTCCATTACATTTATCTCTGCACACCTGTTTCCAACTAATTCATGCCACTTTAGAGACTTCATATGAGTCAACCCAAAGAAACCTCCTTTGCAGATAGTGGATAGTATTAACACCTTCTTAGGAGCCCTAAAAAAAGATAGAAAAAATAAGGGAATTGTCGAAAGGGTGGATTTGATTAAACAAATCCTCCCCCCAAATGACAAATTTTTTTGTCTCCATGAAGATAATCTTGCTCTTATTTTATCAAGAACTGGCTTCCAAGCCTTCTCATTCCTCATGTTCGCCCCTATTGGCATCCCAAGGTAAGAGAATGGCATCATCAGCACCCCACAATTTAGAATCTTGGCAAAGTAACACACCTCATGCACCTTCACACCAATTCCCCCCAAGCTACTTTTATGAAAATTAATCTTAAGGCTAGAAGCCATCTCATAACATCTCATAGCACTTTTTAGGCTAAATATATTTTGGAGTTCCATTGAGATCATGAAAATAGTGTCGTTAGCAAACTGTTGGATTGTTATTTGGAGATCTGTTTCCTAACCTAATTATTGAAATCATCTTTTCCGATACTAACTTACGAATCAATCCCTTTAATCCTTCAGCAACAATTAAAAATAAGTTTGGGGCCATAGGATCACCCTAGTGTAGACCCTTTTGCATACCAAACTCCTTAGTAACACTCATATTTATCAAGCCTGAGATTGACGAAGACGAAAGGCATCCCATAATCCACCTTATCCATTTATCCCCAAAGCCAAAATGCTTAAACATATAGATTAAAAACTCCCATTTCACCGATTCATACACCTTCTCAAAGTTAGTTTTAAACACAAGCAAGGGCTTCTTATGTTGTTTAGCTTCCTGAATCACCTCATTAACTACAACCATGCTATCAAGCATTTGTCTTCCTTTAATAAAGGCAGTTTGGGATTCATCTATAATATATGGAAATACCTTCTATAGCTAGGAAGCAAGGACCTTAGCAATAATTTTGTAGAGAATCCCAATTAGTGAGATACACTTGTAATCCTCCAAACCCCTGGGACACTTCTTCTTAGGAATTAATCAGATAAAAATAGTGTTTGCCTCCCTAGGTAACTTTTCATTTTTGTGAAAGTCTACCTGTACTTTGAAAATATCCTCCTTTAGCAACATCCAGAAATGCTTGATGAACATCATATTAAACTCATCAAGACCAGGAACCTTTGAACTATCATATTCCTATACTGCTTTCCTAATTTCTTCCACCTTGAATTCTTTTCGAGCTCTACTCTATATGTATGAGATATAGTTAAAATCCATCCTTCCAACTGAAGTCCAATTTCATCTTGTACTTGGAACTTATGGAGAAAAAAATCATGGACCTCCATTTTCACTTATTCCCTATTAGACAACACCCCAAGAATTCCATTAATCCTCCTCCTCTGGTTTATAGAGGAATTGAAAAAATGGGAATTCACATCCCCCTTCTTTAGCCACTTTAGTTTTGCTCTCTGAGCCAGTAATGACTTTTGATAAGAACCTCATCTTTTTAGTTCGACGGTCGCCTCCATATGCAATTTTAACCCCTTCCTCATCAAAAATACCTTCTTCAGCACATTTTTCATATCTTGCAATTTTAGTCTATAGATCAGTAATTGATTTCTCCACTTTGCCAACATTCATCCTTTTCCAGCTTTTGATCTCATCCTTTAATGCTTTTAACTTTTCTTTGAATAGAAAAGCACCCTACCCCTGGATATCTAGTTTGTCATAGCTTTGATTAATTAGCTCCTCAAAACCCTTGCATTCCAACCACCCATTTATAAATTTAAAAGCTTTTGGCCCCCAATCTACATCAGATTTTTTTATAATTACGGGACAATGATCGAAAGTCCTTATTCAAATTTACTTGAAAACTATTTGGAGCAAGGTCCAACCATTCCCGTGAAACAAGGAACCTATGCAAAACTCTACATCCTCTCCCTTTCGCACTGAACCCGGTGAATTTATGCCCAATTGCAGGCACCTCCAAGAGCTCCATGTTACTAAAAAAATCCAAGAAATCGTTTGTTCCGAACAAATTATTTCCAATCAATCCATTCTCTCCTATGTTTTCTTCAAGGGAACGAATTACATTAAAGTCTCCTAGTAAACACCACATACATCCTTTGTACCACTGTCTATGTTCAATGAGAGACTGTGACAACACCTTCTTTCCCGCCACAAAGCATGGAGCATAGACATTAACAATCATCCGCTCAACTTCCTCCAGCTTAAACATGCCTTTTACTCCTAAAAAACCCACACCCTAAAACAAATCAGACACCACAAAAAGACTTTCATCCCATATACACAGTAGCCCTTCAAACCTATTATTTGTAGGAACATGAATCCAATTCAAACTAGAATCACCCCAGATTGCAATACATAAGGGTCTATCAATCTTATCTACTTTCGTTTCTTACAAGCACAAAAAACTAATTTCATGTGTTTTTTACTAACTGCCTCACAGACTTTCATAGACCTCCACTTCTCCCTTCCCCAGATCCCCCTAATATTATAAGAAAGTACATTAAACATATTAAGGCATATTCTCCTCCTAATAGCAGTCTTGCTAATTACTACTTTCTTCTTATCCCTTGCCTCTAGATCAGACAATCTCCTCACAATTACCTCATCAAGCACACTACTTATTACACCCATTTTCTACCCAACATCCACAAAAATGTACCTTCACTAAAATTTCCAATAGACATTCCGAGATTACCTTGACCAGGCACTATTTCTCTGCTAGTTATAGTGTCAACTTGAACTACTGACAAACATGCCTCACCTTCTGATTGTTCCCCTTCTTTATCCACCTCAAGTCCTTCTTGATCCACCTAGACCTAGAATAAGTCTGCTACCAGACTCAGAGGAAGATTTTGAGATGACCGCAACATAGAAAGCCTCAGTTCAGGCCTTCGAGACCCATTGGCAAAACTCAAGTGCCCCCAAGAAATCGGGATTGAAATTAGCGACCCCAATTGTGAATTGGAAGCCATACCTAACGTAGGACCTCTCCCCCGTCCATGGCCATTTCTGTATAGGTCTCAGCCACCCCTACATGTAGCTGAGTGAGAACCTCTGCCACCATGATCAATTTGCAGCCCCATCTGTAACTGCCTTTCACAGCCCAATTCCAGGCTTCCCTGCCACACTTGTAGAACCACATCTGGAAAAATTTTGTGGACTCCTTCAGCCTCCAAATGGAACAATCCATCATCTAGGAAGGCACCACTAATCAGGCCAATGTTTATCATGCTTTCCTCATTACCAAAATCCCTAGCCAAATGCATGATCAAGAGATCGTCTACCACAGGCTGAATCTGGGCACACAGAGTATGTGAAATACCCTTCTCTTTTCTTATCCTACTTGGTTGATGAAACACATCACAACAGTTGTGAACGCTACCACCGCACCTCTCTAATCGTCGTTTCGATCACCTCTTTGCTTACCGCTTTAAGCACCTTTTTAGTCACCGCTTCAAGCACCTCTCCGGTCACCGCTTCAAGCACCTTTTTTATCACGTCCTTTAGCACCTCTCAGTAAGTATGTTCCGAACAACATGATCCAGAAGGCAAATGGGATTCAGCAAATATGTTATGGACAACATGATCCAAAAGGTAAATGAGATTCAACAAGTATGTTCCAGACAACATGATCCGGAAGGCAAATGAGATTCAGCAAGTATGTTTCGGAAGTGGATCAAATGTGTATTATTATTATGAGTTCTGGATCAACTGATCTGGAACACTATAACACTAATCGATGTTAGTATGAATAAAAAACATAAACAAACCCTAAATCATAAATCCTAAAGCGTAAACTTTAAATCAAGAAAATCAAACCTGAATAAAATTGTGTTTTCCTTTTCAAATAACACTTAAATCAACAAATAATACCCTAAAGACTTATAAGAATGATTAGGAATTTACAATAGGACAAAATGTGACAATTGGTATTTGACATACAAGAGTAGCAATATAAAGCACAACAAGACAAAACAATAAAAAAATAAATTCAAAAATTTAAAATCAAATAAGGATAAGGGTATATTAAGAATTTGCAAAAAAATATAAACTTTGGGTGGGTGAAAATAGCAAATAGGGGTTAAAAGAAAATGTCCTTTATTCAACCTTTAGTTAACCCATTGTAGTAGGCTCCGAAGTTAGGCCTTTCTTAACTCCTCAATGTTACTCCCTGCTACACCTCCTCCAATGCCTCCAAACTCCCAATGACTCTCGGCATTTCCAAATCAACCACATGCAAATTCCCAACAAATTCCCCTTCATTTAATTTTTCACTAATTAATATCCCACAGTTCCCTTGCATTACATTATCAATGCTTCTCATGGGAACCGAATCATTTAAACATGAGAATTGAGACATACTACTTGCTTATTTAACAACAGTTTTATAAAACTATTTTCAGTATTTTAATATTTAAAAATTAAAAAACTCGTTTTGGCAGTGTTTTCTGAAAACAGTTTTCGAAAATCGTTCTAGTATTTTAGTTTTTAAAAACTAAAAAGCAGGAACAGGTAAAAATAATTTTGCTTTTCAGTTTTCTATTTTTTATTTTAAAATCTCAAAATAGAATCAAAATATATTGTCTTATGCTTTTCATTTTTATGAAATATTAATAAATATGAACAAGTTTTTCCATTTTTATATCTTCAAAACAGTTTTCAAATAATACATGTCAAACAAGTTTTTTTTTTTGCTTCCCGAAAACTATTTTTAAAAACTATTTTCAAAAACTAAAAAACAAAATCAAAGCAATTATGCCCTATCTTATCTTTTTCCGACATCCTCCCATTATTGTGAACCTCTTCCCCATCAACAATATGTTGTCCCACTTTGACGTAAATGACCCAAAGGACTCCCCAAACGCAGAACTACATTTGTTACCAAAAATTTTTCATTGCACTTGCTACACTTATATAGAGGGAACTTTTACCACCCAAAACATCTTCAACTACTAATAAAGTCACAAGATTCCCATTAATATTCACCATTTTTTTCCCAGTATATTTACTCCATACTGGAAGTTAAAATAAATAGCTTAGCTTCTTCCACATTTTGAAATAACCTCATTATCATAAATTAAAACACTTTAATTGTAACATAAATACATGTATTATAAATGTGCAAGACCATTAATTTTCACAAAGTAAACTATGTTTTTTATAAATCAATCTTTTTAAATTTAGTTTTAGTACATAAAATTTTTATTTACCAATAAAAGTACATCAATTTTTTTGTCCAACCTGTTTATTTTAAATATTAATTTATAATGTATTGCTATATTTATTATTATTTTATTTTTGTTACATTTTTTTATGATTTTAGTCACCCAAAAATGAAAAGCATAAAATATGCAACAAAGAGGATGTTACGTTTGAATGGGGAGTAGAGGATGCAGGGAGCATGAAATGGGAAGTCAGATGAGGTGGGAGTTCACCGAATGGGGATGAATAAATGTTTAAAATAAAGAAAAATAATACTAAAATGTTGGGGGGAAAAATTAATATTTAATCAATCACTGATAATTTTATGTACTAAAATAAATAATTTGATATAAAAATATAGTTTAATTATTTTTATATTACTTTATACTTTTTAAAATATTTATGATAAAAATTTAAATATTATTTAATACTATTATAAATTTAAATAATTTTGGTAATAATAAAACTCCAACTATTATTTATAAAAAATAAAATTTCACAAAATATATATTAGTTATGAAAAATAAAATCTTAGTCAAGGTCATTAACTATTTATTAGTTATTACTTCATAATTTTATTTTATTTAAATAATTATATAAAAAATAGTTTAAATATTGTTAATTAATAATATCATAAAATTAAAATAATTTTCATTAGTATAAATGTTACAAATATTTGTTTTTATCGGAAAAAAAATGGTATTATTATTTTTTTAAACCGAAAGAAAAGCACAAGATATGCCTTCCAAATAAATATTACATCAAAGGACTAAATGTTACAAATATAATCTACACGAGAAAAATCATGCTCAAAACAATGAATTTTTATAATTTAATGTAATTATTATATAATTTTTTTAAAATATGATTTAATGAATTGTTTTATCCCTAAAAATAGTATTTTTTTTTATTTTGGTTTTATAAACTTTTTTAATTTGGTCCTTTAAATATATTTTGTTTGGTTTTAGTATCAGATTTCAAGAAACATCATCAATCGATTGACCTAAGTGAGTCCATTTTTAAAAACAATAACCTAAACGGGTTTGTTTTGAAAACATTTACCATGGTGAGTTTGTTTTGTAGTTTGACAAGGCCAAACTATAATTCAAAACTGCAGTTTTAGTGTCACGTCAATTCTATGCTTATGTGACATCCAAGATGACAAAAAACCTCCCCTAAAATTGCAATTCCTAATTGCGATTTGATGATGATCAAAGACCACCTCCTTGGAACCACACGAAAGTTAAAATAGGTCCACTAAAACTGCAAATACGAGTTGCAGTTTGTTCTGTATTTCAATAAAACCACAACTCCGAGTTGTGTTTTGACTAGTCTTGGACCCATTTTGTTTGTCCAGCGGTTAATAAAGGCATGGATTCCCAGTGCACTAAAATCGCAACTAGCACTTGTCGTTTCACGTATTTTTATTTTTTTCCGGTCCCTAAAAGAACCAGGGCCAATCTATTGAAAAATGGAAACTTCAAAGAAGGCCTCTACATATTCTCCAACTCCTCTTGGGGGCCCTTCATCCCCGCTCATATTCAGGATTCTCACGGCCCTTTTCCTCGATGGATTGTTGAGTCTCTTAAGGTTGTCAAGTACATTGATTCTCATCACTTTGTCGTCCCTGAGGGAACAAGAGTCATTGAACTTGTTGTAGACAAAGAGAGTGCCCTTGCCTAACACGTTTTCACTACTATTGGTAAGCTTTACGACCTCACTTTCGTTGTGGGTGATGCCAACAATTCCTGTGAGGCTTCCATGATGGTCGAAGCATTTGCTGGCACAAATACTATCCAAGTTCCCTATCAATCTAAGGGTAAATGAGATTTTGTGTGAGCCAAGCTTCAGTCCACGGCTGTCTCAACACGTACTCATCTTAGGTTTCTTAGCAACTTTTACACTATCAAGACCGATAACTCTGGCTCGCTTTGTGTAAAGCAGGGGACGGAAAAAAAATTAAAATACGCAAAATCGCAACTGGTATTTGCGATTTAGGTGCAATGGGAACCCACGTCCTGGTTAACCACTGGACAAACAAATTGCACTGATCCAAGACCAGTCAAAACACAACTAGGAGTTGTGGTTTTATCGAAATATAGAATAACCTGCAACTCGTATTTGCGGCTTTAATGGACCTATTCTGACTTTCGCGTGGTTTCAAGGAGGTGGTGGTCTTTGACTATCATCAAACGGCAATTGGGAATTGTAGTTTTAGGGGAGGCTTTTTGCCACCTTAGACACCACATAAGCACACAATTGACTTGACACTAAAACTAGAATTTCGAATTGCAGTTTAATCAATAACTTATAATATTGTTAGTGGGAGTGTTCATTGGGTCAGATGACCTGAATACCCAATCCAACCCAAACAAATTGGGTTGGGATTTTCTTGTGATTAAGTGAAATCTAGGCCTACTAAATCAAATTCAATCTACTATGAGTTAGGTTATAGGTTTAGTAAGTTAAAACTGAGACTCAATCCAATTCAAGCATTATATTAAATTATTATATATTATGAGGAGAAATCAACTTACTCATGAGTAACGAGTAAGTTTAAAAGACTTACTCTTGATCCTAATCATTCTTTTTCTTAAAATCTAATGGTTAATATTAGTTACTCATTTCAACCATTACATTTTAAGAAAATGGATGGTGAAGATGAAGGGTAACTCCTTTAAACTTACTTTTGGAGTAATTTGTATTTGTTTTTACGGCTTGACTAACTTGGATAAATTGTGTTTACTTTTATTTTGGAAAAATATTTCTTTAGTTATTATTACTTGAAAATTTAGTTGTATATTAATTTTAATTTTTTTTTAGTTTTCATATGTCATTTGTAACTATAATTTATTATTTATTTCTATGTTATAACATGATATAGTCTATTTTTTCAAAAAAAGTATCCTAAAAAAACTAATAAAATAATATTTTAAAATTTATTTTTTAAAAAATACTTTTTAAAACTATGACCTAATTAACTCAATCCAATTCAGCTCATTCAAGGGTAGGTTATATTGGGTTTAATGGAAAAAAATCCAACCAACCCGATATTTTATGATTGGGTTTGGTGTTGTGTTTGCATAAACCCAACCCAACTCAACCTATGCTCACCTGTAATTGTTAGGGTCGACAATGACAGATTTATAAATTTTATGTAGTGGGGGAATGTAAATTTCAAACATAAAAATTAAAAAAAAATCAAAATTTTATGTATGTATATATAAAAATTGGTAAAGATTAAAAGAGTTCTGAGATTTGAGAAAGAAGAAATTTTTCTATGAAGAAATATTATATTGTGTTAAGGATTATATATTATTTCTTTATTTATACTTAAATGGTAATTGGAGATTTACTCTTTATTACCTATTATTAGGTTGACCTTTAGTCATTATTAGAGAGATCCTAAGAGATCCTATGTGATCAATATTAATCGTCCTACTTGATCGTATTGCCTCATTATAAATAATGACATTGTGTTGTAATCCAACACATATTGACACACATTTACATGGTATCAGAGCCTAAACTAATCTTAGAAGTTTGAGTGTCTAGAGTGCCTAAATTGTCTGTCAATAGCCTAAGGCCACCAGTGGATCCACCATGATGTTACTTGCTTACTGAGGCTATAAACCTTGTCCAAAATAACATTCATGCATGCCACCCAATGCTAAACCATATTCCAAATACACAACCTTTATAGGACATAAGAAGTTCTATTTACACATATCTTCGGTGAAACAAATCAACCTGCAGATGCACTAGCTAGGCATTGTGTAAAATTAGAAGGGCAACAAACTATATAAGATGACATTCACTCTCTAGGGCACCACTGAGGAGCTCTTCTGCCTAGTGTTGTGCATCGTGACATCCTTGTCCTCCTAAGCAAGTCTGGCGCCATCGAGGAGCTCTTCCGCTAGTATCGTGCGTCTCGACCATGACATGTTTTTCCTCCTTAGCAAGTCTGACGCCACCAAGGATGCCCCCTGCTTGGTTTCATGTGCTGAATACAATGTTCTTGTCCTCCTTAATAAGTCTAGCTCCACCGAGAATCTCCTCCTCCTAGTGCCATGTGTTGACTGTGATGTGTTTTTTCTTCTCAACAAATTGGGCACCACTAAGGAACTCCTCCACCTAGTGTTGTGTGCTAACCAGGACGTGCTTGTCATTATCAACAAGTATTGTGCCACCAAGGAGCTCCTGCGCCTAATTCTATGTGCCAAGATCAAAGCAGACCTCCTCGTAGCCCTCACCTCCGTCAAAGGCAACAACTCATCTCCTTGTACGACATGCTCATGGATTTTCAACTCCAAAGAAAGTTCTGTCTGTTCATATCACACATCTGTCTATGCATTTTGTTTTTTATTTTTATTATATTTAGCACGTTTTTAACAAGTCTGGTTCATATCACACCCACGCTCCAGCTTGAGGGCAAGTGTTATTATATATTATTTTCCTTATTTAATGTAGATAGTAATTGGAGATTTACTCCCTCTTATTACCCATTATTAGGTTTATGTTTAGTTTAGAAAGACCTATTCAATCAATATAATACTATTTGAATTATAAATAATAACATTTAAATTAGAACCTAAATATAATTTAATTTATCTAAAAAAGTCATTAAGATATAAGAGAAACAACCAAGAAGAATGAAAAACAAAAGTGAACAAATATATGTTTTGTTAGAGATGAAAAAGTTAAACTAATACAATAGTGATCTAAAACTTAAAAAAATTATTTAATTAGTAAAAACTTGTCTAACAAATTTAAAATATTAATACCTTATTTACTTGCAAAAATATTAACTTATACTTTAATTGTTTTTTAATAAAAATTGCAATGACTTAAATAAAGAAAATTCTAATTTATCTCTTTAATTAGTATTAAATAAAAACCATAACTAAAAAAAAAAGAAAATATTAACTTATCTTTTCGATTTATCTAAATATCTTTATAACTATTAAAACAATATTTATTTAATTATTACTGTGAAGGTTAAAGTTGCCTATTAGTGAATTCAAATATGCAAAATATTTAAATTATTTTTTTAATAATTTTGATAGTAAAATGAATATTTTTTTTTATTGATAAGTACTTGAAAAAAAGTTTTTTTTAAACAAAAATCATAACCGTTAAAAGAAAGTTGTTTTTTAAAATTATAACAACTAAAATTATAACTATCACAATTTACTTTGTTAATTTTTTTAAAATAATAAATATATGACTATGGAACTACCTACTACTACAGAAAACAAAATATAACTATCATGTACAATTTTTTACAAAAGTTATCTACGGTCTATAGAAGTGAGAGGAAGATTTAAAGGTTGTTAAAAAAATAAAGCAATTACAATAGCAATATATTATATATTAATGCAAAATAACATAAAAAGATAGTGGGTCAATTACATTTGTCCCTTGTTAGAGAGTTTGACATGATAACCCAATGTAATATTTTTAGGTGAACTATCATTAAGCACTTATAAATTTGTTTGATATTATAAACTATTTTCAACTGGTAATATATTAAAAATGTAGTTTATTTTAAAATATTATATAGGACTATCTTCTTTAGACTCCATAATGATGTGTTATACGGACTAAAAACAAAATATTGTTTGACAATGGGACTAAAAGCAAATAAAAAAATATTTAAAGGACCAAATTCAAAATAAAATGAAAGGACTAAAACAAAAAAAATACTATTTTTCAAATAGCAAAATTTTATTTAGAAGATAGTTTAATTATGTTATTAGGGACTAAAGCCAAAATGTTATACAAAATATTGTAAATCTAATTAGTGTCCTAAATTAAAATAGTTTGATTATGATATAATTACAAGTATTATTTATGAAAAATAAAATTCTCCTCAAGATCATTAATTCATTATTCTAAAAAAAATTTATTTTTCTAATGGACAATATCAATTAACAATTTCTTTTTCTAATGTTCTAAAAAATCTTGCTAAACAATTACTATAAAATATCATTTTACAACGTGTGAACGCAATGGTATACATACTAGTATATTAAATAATTAAAATCTCATAGTCTCGTGTATATATATTTTTGTAATATATTTATCGTAATCTATGAATTAAGAAAAAATAATTTATTTTTAATAATGAATATATTATTAGTATTTAGTTTTTGTTTGGAAAAGGAAAAATTATTATTCATTAGGCACACGACATCTCATAGCCACAAGAAATAACTCAGATGTTTGTATATTACAAGATTAGTACAAGAAAAACAATATATCTAAAATTCTCCACCTTGAGAAATGTAGTAAAATACAAAGCCAGAATAGATGAAGACTCTACTCTTTCTAGTTGTAGTAAAACAATAAATCGGTTGAACTAATCACTCATAAAAGGAAACCGAGAACTTTTTTATAATTCCTTTTTGTTCATAACCATGATCTCTACAAAAATTCTTTTTAGATTTTTTCCACACAAAAGGGTTCTCCATTAAACACCAGAGCATTTCTGGCCAACCAAATACCCCACAATGTAGCATCCAAATTAAAGACAAAATACCTTCAACATATTTTCCAAATGAATGAGAAATTCCAAGATATTGCAAAAAGATTATAACAACTCTCTGAGGGCAAAATATTTAGATAACCTAACAAGCGATAGTAACTCATCCAAACCTGATAAACTTGATTACAAGAGAATAACAAGTGTCACAGATTCAAGTTCCCCATGACAAATGGACATATATTACCATCTACAAAATTAACATTCTATTTTGCAAGTTCAACCTTTGTTGGGATCCCATTGTGAGCTAACTTCTAAATGAAAGCTGACACCTTGGATGCAACTTTTGATGTCCATAATAGGAATCAACACCCTGAGATATTCCACAAATTAATTTATAAGCATCATTTACAAAACAACCCATGTTGTTCCTTCAGCAACCTTCCTACCTCTAACCATCTTTTATGCCATGCTTCAACTTAGCCCCTTCCAACTCCCTCACCCATTCACTTTTCCAATTAAATAAATCCCTTCTCCATTGAAGATGCCATTCCATTATCACAGCAAACTCCAACCTAAGATATGAGAGCCTCTTTTTTATTGGATTGAGCATAAAGTCTACATAATAAAGTTTTGAACCCTCCCAACTCCCTTTACTCCTTTTCCCAAAATTTAATCATAGCATCATCACCTACCAGAGGCTTGATACTTCTAGCGAACCAGTCTCCCACTACCTCTTCAGAGATCAGTTATATATATTTGAATTCATTGGAAGATAATTTTAACCTTTTGCGCAATAATAATTAAAAGTATTTTTAATAGTTACAAGATATTTAGTTAAGTTGAAAGATAAATTGATATTTTATTTTATTTTTTAGTTGTAATTTTTATTTAACACCAATTAAAGAGATAAGTTAATATTTTATTTATTTCAATTGTTGCGATTTTTATTTAAAAGCAATTAAAGTATAAGTTAACATTTTATTTTTATATAAATAAGTTAATATTTTAAATTTATTAGATAAATTTTTATTATTAAATTATTGTTTTTAATTTGAGCTCACTACAATTAATTTTGTTCTTTCATCTCCAATAAAACATTTGTTCATTTTTTCCCTTTTATTTTCTTTGGTTGCTTCTCTTGTATCTGAATAACTTAATGATTTTTTTCTTATATAAATTAAATTACATGTGCAATTTCTAATTTAACAATATAATATTTTTTGTAAAAATTTTATTCTTCTCAAATCTTTTTTTTTTTGTCTAATCTTTACCAATTTTTAGATTACATACATAAAATTTTAATTTTTGTAAGTTTTTATATTTTTAAAATTTGCATTCATCAACTACATCAAATTTATGAACCGTGTCGCTGTATGTAAATGTAACGACGATCAAAGTAAAAACGAAAAAAATATTATTTGTAATTCAACAATATCTCAAGGGGTGTTAGTGTAATATACATGTATTGTTTTTGGTCTATAAATTGATGTTTAGTTTTCATATAAAAAAACACACAAATTTTAACATTGGTACAGAATTTAGGAGCATTTAGTAAAGTTTGAGAGAGAAGTTATGACAAAAATAATGATGAAAACAATTGAGCTAATGATTATGATTATGCTAGGTTTTGGACAAGCTAATTCTAATCCTCAATTAGTCCAAGTTGAGTCAGAAACTAGTGGAATTATATGTAAAATCAAATGTCTAAAATTTCCTCTTCCTTTGTATGGAAAATGTAAGAATGATTGTGAAGCAAAATGTAAAAAGACACCCAATTTTATGAATAGTTGTTTCAAAAGTTGTGATGTAACCAACTCCATTGACATTAATATTGGTATTTAATTTCTTATAACACTAGCTATTTTCATACTTTCATAATTATTATTTACTATACTTAGTTTATTAATTATATCTTTGCATATTTTGATAATTCACTTTACTTGTCAATGCTCTCAACCTTGAAACCTTTGTGAAGAATCCTTGCTTAAAAAATTGTTTGAATAACTAATATGATTGTAATAAATAAATAAATAAGTAAATAAAATTTTGGTTAACAAGTAATATTTATTATTTCTTTTGTGTAATTCCTTCTTTCTAATTATTTTTTCTTTCTTTTTTATGTTCATTTCTTATTGTTATGACTTGGGTAATGATGAAATTATAGGAAAAACAAGTTGCCACCAAAACTTATGAAGGAAAATATTAGAAGAAATTTTAAAATGATTCAATTTTCAATTTAAGAATTAATATCCAAAAATTGTATTAACATCTTATAACATTCATTATGACTATGATCATGTTTGTTGAAATGTGAAACATCAATATAGTTTTTAAAATATTTATTTTATATCATTCAAAATAATTTAATGAATTAATAATATTTATTTAGAATAAATTATATTTTGAAATATTAATACCCGGTTTGTTTTGGGTTTTCTTTTTTGCTTTTTTATAAAAATTAGAAAATAATAGTAAAATGCATTTGGTTATCATTTAGAAAATATATTTTAAAAATTTTAAAATAAAAATAAAATAATTTTTTTTTTCAAATCCTAATTTTATCTTAATGATTTTATTTTAACTCCTCTTTAATCTATATCATTCATTTCATTCAAGGTTGTGTGAGTAGAGCTGACCACAAATTCCATGGAATTGAACCCACAAACTCAATGTGAATCACATTAGATATTCATTAAATAGAACTAACCTAAACCAAATTGACCAAAACCATTTTATTTTTATTAAATATAATTTATAATAAATAATTCATATATGTAATAATTTATTTCTTTTATGTATTTGAAATACAGTCTATATTTAATATAATATATGGTTCAATATATAAATTGTGTTATTTAATATACATTCATTGTATACTGTTAATGCTATTTAATATATGTATTTAATGTTATAAATGTAATATTTATAAATATTAAATTATATACAACTATATTTAATAATAGGGTTTGTTTGTGCATAGGATTAAACTCTTAAATACCTTATTTGATCTGTCAATATTTTAAAACATGTACAAATATTTAAGTGATGTTCAATTACAATTAAAGCTGATTTTAATTTTGTCTGTTTTTTCATTATGACACTAATTCCTAGAGTGTTTGTCATTTTTAATTACAATTACAATTATTTCAATTCCGTTTGGATAGCAGAAAGTTGGGAGCTTCTTAAGGAACTACTAGCTTTTAAAAAAAGCTACTCAAAGGATGTATTTGACAAAACTTTCTAAATTAATTAAAAGTTAAAAGCTAGTTGAAAACTGAAAAATTAGTTGTAATATTTTCGGTAAAATTAAATGATAAACTAGCTAAACATTTTAAAATGACAACTAAGAACATAATTAGTTATTAGATCAACAATGAAGTATTTAAAATAATTATAACATATATTAATAATATAAATTAATTACGTATTTAAACTATATATAATTATATATTTAAATTATAAATTTATATAGTTACATATTTAAATTATAAATTACTATAATTATATTTAAATTATAATTTTCTATAATTATATATATTTAAATTATAAATTATTATAATTACATTAATGAAAGACAGATAATGAAGAGAGATTGTATTAATAAGGGACAGTACATTAATTAATGAAGGGTAAATTTGTAAAACAAAATCAGCTAGTAGTTGAAAAAGCTAGTACCTCCTAAAAAAACTCTTAAATATTTGTTATCCAAATGGAGTTGAAACCATTTTAGCTAGTTTTTCAACTTTTAGCTAGCTGAAATGGCAAACCAAACACACTCCAAGTAGTTTTTCCAAAACATCTCCTATTTTCAACTATTAGCTGAATATTTTTACAACTTTACCCTTCATTAATTAGGATGTGTTTGGAAAAACTAGCTGAAAAGCTAGTTGGAAGCTAAGAAACTGGCTAAAAACTGAAAAACTAGTTGTAAGTGTTTGGTAAAACTAGTTAATCAACTATTGAAAGTTCTAAAATGACAAATAAGGGTATCATTAATCATTAGATCAATAATGAGGTATTTAAAATAATTATAAAATATTTTAATAATATAAATTAATTTTATATTTAAATTATAAATTATTATAATTATATATTTGAATAATAAATTTCTATACTAACATATTTAAATTATAATTATATATTTCAATTTCTATACTAACATATTTAAATTATAATTATATATTTCAATTAAAAATTTACGTAATTAAATATTTAAATAATAAATTACAATAATTAATATTTAAATTATAATTTCTATAATTAAATATATGAATTTTAAATTAAAAATTTAAATTATGATTTTCTATAATTATATATTTATATTATGAATTTCTATAATTGCATCAATAAAGGAGAGAAAAATGAAGGAGAAAGGTTGTATAATGTGATAAGAGAGAATTAGTGAGGAACAATGCATTGATTAACTAACGGTAAACATGTAAAAATAAAATCAGTTAGTAGTTAAGGCTCTGTTCGGAGTGGTTCTGAGTTTTTGGTTTTTGGTTTTGAAATGTATTTTGAAAACAAAAACTTGTTTGGCAAAAATGGTTCTATTTTGATTTTTTACTCATTTTCGAAACAGTTTTCACTCAATTTTAAAAATAATAAAATTTGATTTTTAGATTTCTGTTTCACCCAAATGTCACCGGTCGTCACCTTTGATCGACAGCCACCGATCATCACCTCCAACCAGCGGTCACCGACTGCCACATTTGATCGGCTGTCACCGACCGCCACCTCCGATCGGCGGTTACCAACCACCACCTCCGACTGGCGATCGCCAATAATCGATTGTCACCTTCAACGGTTGTCTTGATCGCTACCTTCAACTAGTATTTTGGTTAGGATTTGAAACCAATGTTTTAAATTTGGAAAAAAAAACAATGTTGGTTTTAAAATTTTTAAAACTTAAAAAACCAAAACTAGTTTTTGTTTTTAAAAATTTCAAAATTAGAAAGCAAAAACCACCCTGAACAAGGCCTAAAAGTAAGAGATCTTTTGGAAAAATTACTTGGAGTAACTTTTTTAAAAAGCTAGTAGCTTTTAAAAAAAACTACTAGATTTTGCTATCCAAATAAAGCTGAAATAGAAAACCAAACACATTCTTAAAGTCTTAGGTAGTTTTTCAGTTAATTTTTCCAAATGCATCCTTAATTATACCACCCACCATCCATTTTCAGTTTTCCACTATTTTTCTTTCCCCACCGGATCTCACCACTACCTCACAACAACCAATATCATTGATGTTGTTACCACCACCGCTAGTGTCGCCACTACCACGGTGATAGTGGCAACACCAGAATTATGGTAGTGAAGGTAGGAAAAATGAAGAAAAAAAAAGAGTAGAACACTGAGAATAAATAATGAGTGCTATAATTAAGTGTTATTATGGAAGAGAATACCTCAAATTAAAATAAAAAAAACATTACTTAAATATTCACATTTTTCAAAATAGATTGATTGATTAAAAGATATTTAATAATTCTAATCCTAAGATTAGAAAAAACCTTAATAATATTATTCAAATAATATATACTATATATTAAATATTTTATTTAATAAACTATATATATCACACATACACCTCGGGAATGCTAATGCGAACACATAGACATACCTAGGAAATGCTAATGCAAACGTATAGACAAACACCTCGGGAATTATAATGTACACGAATACTCAGTTGGAAAGCTTAACAACTTATATCAAAATATTTTTATGATGTAAAATTTAGAGGTGAGTATACCGACCCAGGTTGACAAACCTTGTAAGGTCTTGATTTAAAATTATATGTTAAAAGTATTTGAATAAAATAAAAAAAAATTAATTTTAAGTTTGTTTATAATTAATAAATTAATTAAAGAATAATTAGTTGTATTAATTATATTGATATGTGTATTGTTTTGGGAAAAATTATTTGTATTGTGAAAAAGTAGTGAAATTAGTTTGGTAGGAAGAGAAATATATATTATATATATTATCCCGTGATTTGAAATATTTAGAAACTTAATTATGAGAAGAGTTATAGTTAACAAGTGAGAATTTCTAAATACAACCTTTGTTTTTTTTCTTTTTTTTTTTCTTTTCTTTCTCACTTTCCCTTTCACCTCTTTCCTTTATCTTTTCTTCTCTCAAACCCTCTCATTTTCTTTCAAAATTCAACAAAATCTTCTCTACCTTGCATGTAGCTTGATTCGTTAACAGAATTCGATATAATCTCTTTCATTGCTCCTTATTCTGAGTGTTCGTTATTATAACTATATTTGATTCTAATTCTTTGAACTTTTTTCCATTCTATTTCGTTATGATTGTTCTCTTTAAAAGGGATTTAATCATTATTTTAATACTTAGAGATTTATTTTGTATTGAAAATGATTGTATTGATGATTAGTAATGTTAAGTATAATAGTAATTATTTGGGATGTTATAGACCTCACAAGTCCATGCAAATTTTGGACCTTTTTATTTTTTTGAAAAAAAAAATTGTAGGGGAAAATAAGGCAAGTTCGTGAAGCCTGTAGATGGACTTACATGCTTAACCTGTAATTTGTTTAAAAGGACAAATTCGTCATTTTGACTATTAATTTTTGTTAATGTTGTGACTTATTTGTTTTGAATTTTGATATTTTAGACTTTTAGTGTCGAATATTATTATAATTGATAATATAATTTTTAGGATGATAGAATATAATTTAATTATTTTTAAAATATAAGAAAAAAATTTAACTATTTTTTAAAAATATGTATGATCAGTTCATTAAGTCTACAAATTTTGAGAGTCATATACAAACATTAAAAAGTTCACTTATTTAGCATATCAAACTTGTGAGTTTTTCTTCCTACACCTCCATGCTTTCTCCCTACATTTCCATAACCTTTTAAAATGTCAAAATTATCCTTAGGTAAAGAAAGTTAAATCTCCATCTCTCTCGTGCCTCTTGTTTATTCATCCGTCAGGTATCCTTTTCTCACTTCTTCAAATCTAGATACACCTCTATTGCTGCTCCCTATCGCAACCTCCAATGCTTCTCCCTATCACAACCTCCATTACTGCCTGTCATGACCTCCATTGCACCCTTGCACATCTCCATTTCTCGTGCACCTTTGTCCACTACATGTGTTTGCATTTATTCTTCCTTCTCGTGCACCTTCATCCATCATGTTTGTTCGCATTTATGTCATATATATCACATTGATTAGTTGTTTCATGTCCTAATTAATAAGAAAAAAAATTAAAATATATATTTTTGAATTAAAAAAGTGAGATCATAAAGAAACACACACATTAATTATAGAACCGCAAACAAAGTGGCAGTTGCAAGTTGGGAATTATTAATTACTATGTTATAGAAAAAGGATTAGACCGGTCGGTTCTATCGAAAAATCGATGAACTGGTCTAGTAACTGGTTCGATCAACCTTGAAAATTGGTGGAACAAAAAATCAGTATTCAAATCAGAAAACCGGTCAACAATTGGTAAAACTGGTGATTTAACCAGTTTGTATTTTTTTTTTTTTTTCCAAATCCACTCTTCATGTTCCTAAATCAACCAATTTTTAATTAAAAAATTAAGAAAACTTAGCAATATGAAGGTGTATTTAGTAAAATTATTTTTATCCTTTCATAATTACAACCTTAATACATTTTTTTTTATAATCTTATTTGTTATAATACATTAATAATAAAAAATATTATTTTATTAAGATCGGTTCAACCTCTGGTTCAATAACAGTTGAACCAATGAATCATGAACTAGTATCTCCATCAATTCGATCACCAATCCAATTTTAAAAACATAGATTAGTTGTTGCTCTAGTGTGCAAGAAGTCCAGATTTAAGAAGAATAAATCTACACATTAATTAAATTTAGAGTCTACAAGTATTTAAGAAGTTCAAATTAGTCAATTCGAACTTGCAGAATGGCTAATCCAAACTTTTTAAAATACTTGCAGACTCCATATTCACTGCAAATGCAAGGGAGCGAGATGAAAAGCTCCACTTACCAACTATGAGATATTAAATTGCAGAAAATGTAAAATGAAGTGAGATGAAATTGCCCACTCCGAAAGAAAGGAAGAACGATTCACCATGTCGTCACTGGAACACAAAGTTTGCAATGAAAGACTGAATTTGAAAGAGTGAGAAAAGAGGAAGAAAACAAGATTCGCGAGAGATGAAGATTTTAACTTCTTTTACCTAAGGGTATTTTTTATATTTTTAAAGATTATGGAGGTGCAGGGAAAAAAACTACAAACTTATAAAACTTTTTTAAAATATAAGCTTTATTAAACCTTAAATAGGTCAGATTGTTACACCTATCTATTCCTGATAAAAATTAATATTTTTAATTGAAAAAATTTATTTAAAAAATATTATAGTAATTTAATACTAAATTTTTAAAATTAAATAACACACTTCCTCTCTCGACTTTTTCTAAATGATTGTGTATTAATGTAATATTAAAATTTCTATTATATTTCTTGGGTTGGAGGATTTGAAACATATGAGAATCAAACCAAATTAATTAGTCCAAATAAAAAAATTTATTTTCTTTACTTTTAGTTACGTTGTTACTATATTACTATGTTACTATACAATATTTTTCTTTTTTTTCATTTTGAATATTTTTATTTTCTTTTATTAAACCCAAAACTAGATCCAAATCACATTAGATATTCATTAAACGTAACTAACTAAAACAATTGACCAAAATTATATTCTTTTTCTTTTTATTAACTATACTTTATAAAACATATGATGAAAATTATAAGACAGGTTTGAATTAGACTGTACTAAACACAAATTATAATATGCCAATTATTGATATTGAATTCATAGAATGGGATTGAATGTGTACGTGAATTAGCGTTCATATCCATGAGCACTATTGAAGAGAACTCTAGGAGGTTCTTCTGGCTACCTTCTGAGAGGGTTATTGTAGAGAACAATTCTGATGTGTAAATTTGCTTAATGGGATGACAAATTTATAACCCCCAGGGTAGTCAGGGACCTCTCTTAATTGGGCTTTTTATCTGATTGACCTAACCCATCACAGAGTCAATCTCACTGTAATCCCAGTTAAAATAACCATATTGATATTTTAAGATATTGTCGGTTAAAGATAAATAACCATATTGATATTATGATCATATCTTATATTGTTGGTTAATGATAATTAGATATTGAGTGATACTAATCCACAATATTTTCTAACAACATATTCAAGTATAAATCATTAATATATCATTGAATTTAAGAATTTCATATACGTAATAATCTTTTTTACGTGATTAGCATGGTTGGTAGATAACTTTACTTCAAATTCCTAATTTGTGCCTATGGAGAAACATCTATTAAGATATGTCAACCCCTTATTTCTAGGGGTATTTAAAATTGAATCAAACTTAAACCCAAAAATAAGAAATAGCAAAAATTCTATTTTAATTTGGTGTGATTTAGCTTTTGTAATTTTTAAATCGTGTGTGGTTGGTTCAATTTGCGGTTTAATATCTTGAAAGAACACAAAATTCAACCAAACTATTCAACTTAGTTATTTTAGCAAATTGAACCAAAATTGTACTATTACTCATTACTTTGTAATGCTTTGAAATTAATCTTTAATTAGATTTTTTTTAGTTAATACTTGGTGAATTAATATTTTAGAATGACTATTTGATTTTATTTTATTTTATACAATTTGACAACAAGTAATATATATTTTTTAAATGGACTAATTTTTTGTAATTTAACTTTAATAGTTGCTACTTTTATATAATTTTGTTGGAAGTGATTAAACTTTTATATGATTTTGAAAATAAATATTTTTAATATTTAATAATAAAAATTTTGTATTTTTAGTAATTAATAATATTAAATTTAAAATTTTTAATATTTAATATAACAATTTTTAATATTCATTAAAATACTACTGTGTTCTTCCTCCCTTTATTAGTAGATAAGCTCCCCACTTAACAATGTCAATTATATTATACTTTCCTATTATCATGGAGGGGATAATTTTATTTTATTATTATTATTTGAAAAAATAGTTCCAAAAATTATTTAAATATTTTAAATTTACATGTTATATATAAAAATTTATTTTTTAATTTTACATTTAATTATTATTTTTAAAGAAATATAAATATGGTATATTTAATTATATGTTTAAAAATATTTTTTAATTATCATTGGAAAAATATTTTTTAAAATAATAAAATTAATATATATATATATAATTAAAATAAAATTAATAACAAATATTAAGATAACATTGAATTTATTTTATCAATATATTAATTTTACAAATATTTCAGTAAATTGTAATGTTTCTTACGTAGTATAAATTATTTATAAAACTGAGAAAAATTTTAAATGAGTATATTTATATCAATAAGATAATATTAAATAAAATTTAATTAGAATAAATTTTGATATAATTTTAGAATTTGACATACCTATGCATATATAATTTATCTTATAAATTTGTTTTTAATAATAATTTTAAATTTAATATATATTAATAATATTTATCAATTGAGTGAATAATTATTTAAAAATTTTAAAATGTTTTATAATATATTAGCTAAAATATTATAATATTTTTTTAACAAATGTTAAGTTAAATAAACTCGATTTTGTATTTCAACCAAAAAAGATTATGATAATATAATACTTATATCTCTAGGCCATACCTACTCTCGGACCAGATTTATCTGCATGGTCGGGTCTACCCTTAATATGGTTCGACATTCCATCTAACATAGGACCCACACTATTATAGGTAAAAGTTCAAACTACCCATTTCAGCTAAAGTGTAAACCCTTATTATACAAGCCCAAACCCAAAAAGGTAAACACTATAAATAGTGAAGCAGAAGTACATGTTTGACCACTTAATTCTTTCTTACTTTCCTACTAACATATTGTACTTTCCAGAACATTGGTTAACCCCCTCTGACTTGACCGTTAGAGTGCTTTTTATTATGCCCACATGTACCAACTCGGAGAAATTATGGGATTGGAGGTTCAAAGTATCAAGGAGGAAAACATGTTCAATGTGTGCAGGAACAGTTGGCACCCATCATGGGATAGTGTAAGTAATACCTTGCAACCTCCAAGAGAAGATTCAGTTAGTGGAAAGATGGTTCAGATAAAGAGCAATGCTGGAACTTCATGCGACCACTCGCATGAGGAATTGGCCCCTAGAGAACTTGGAATCAGAAGAGGCGTAGTATTGTGGACAACCTTTTAGCAGATGCAGAAAGACATAGATAGGCTCAAGCAAGAGAACAAGTAGCTGCAAGGGGAAGTCAATGATATGATGAAGGCGAGGGAGCAAGAAGCAACCTCGTAGAATCGAGGGTCGGCTAGACCCTCACCTTTGGCCCACACAATGAGATCCCAACCTACTAGGGCCGCTTCAGAAGCAAAATCAAGATACGCCAGAATCCCTTTGGAAGAAGAAGTGTCAGTCCGGATGCACCATCATTTTACCTTGGGTATCATAGAGACCCATATTCCCAGCAAATGGAAGCATCTCGCCTTGGAATATAGTAGGGAGATCAACCCCGAAGTAGCACCTCAATGCCTTCGTTGCACATGCTCGGCTCTATACTACCGATGATGTCATGTTGTGCAAAGTATTTCCTACATGCCTGGTCGGTCAAGCCTTCAGTTGGTTCACCAATCTCCCATCTAAAATAGATATCGAATTATGCCGAACTATTGACCCAAGTTGTGATGAAATTTGCCTCCCAGCGTCCCCTGCAGCTAACTCCTTTGTCGCTTATTGGTTACCGCATGACTCTGGATGTTGCCATACTCATATTCATTGCTTCCCTGTAGCTGGGCAAGTTGTTTGATATCTTATGCCTATACTGGTTCGGACGATAGAAGAGTTGCATGCACGAGCTACCGCCTATGTGAAGATGGAAGACATAGAACAATCCCGTTCTAGGGCCTACACTATAAGGACAAGGAAAAAAGATGCCAATAAAGACCGATCAAGGGGTTGAGCAGGAGGTTTAGGAGAAAGGGCATTTTGCTCCAAGTATGCCCACTACACTCCCCTTAATGTGAGTAAAGCCAAAGTGCTAAAGCAAACCTTGGCCGTCGAGTTGATGCCTTATCCAAAAAGGGAAAATACCTCTTCTATTGCAGACAAAGCAAGAGAGTGCAAGTACCACAGGAATCATGGCCACTTGACTAAGGAATATGCAACCATGTGGTATAAGATTGAAGATTTGATAAAGGCTAGTCACTTGAAAAATTACATTTAGGACAATCTAAAACTGACTTAAGGATGGAGGGATGGGAGAAGCCTAGATAATCGGGTTAGTAGAAGAAACCTAAACCGAAGCAGACAAGGAAGGGACTACGATAGAGGTTATCGAAAAGAGGACAAAAAGAAGACTTGTAGCCAATCTGGAGAGAGGCCCACTGAGGCTAACAGGGCATACCGCTGAATGAAGGGGTGAAGAAAGTGATTAACACTATCTCGGGAGGCTTCGCAGGTGAAGGGACCACCTCTTCAGCTCGGAAGAGGCACCTCCTCCATGTCAAATCTGCAATGTTGTTTGCCAATCTGGTGGTCCTTGTATGCTAGATATAACATTCACTAATAGAGACTTTGAGGCCACCAACCTGATACAAGATGATCCACTGGTGATAAGTGTAGAGATAGAAAATTGCATCGTCAGAAAAACACTGGTAGACTAGGGTAGTTCAACTAACATCATATATTGGAACACTGTTAAGTAGTTGGAGATCCTGAAGGAAGAATTAATGCCCCATGACGAACCACTAGTAGGGTTCACAGGAGAAAGAGTGAGCACCAAGGGGTTCATTGATCTATTTACAAAGTTTGGCTTGGAAGGAGAAGGAGAGCGAATGATTAAAGTTAGGTACATTATTGTACATGCTAACACCTCATACAACATCTTGTTGGGTCGACCCTCGTTGAACATGTTGGGAGCCATTGTGTCAACCCCTACTTGGCAATCAAGTTCCCATCTGTTAAAGGAAAGGTAATTACAGTGCATGTCGATCAACGTATAGCCCGAGAATGCTACATGGCAAGTCTAAAAGTTACTCCACTGATTGAAGACAGGGAGCCCCAGGTTAACTTAGTAGATACAGGAAGGGTGCAAGCCAAGGATATGGTGGATTTGGACCCCAAGATAAATATGGACTACCATACTGAGCCAATAGTTCCAATAGAACCACTCCAAATTGGTTCCTAGGCAGGACAAACCAATAACATCGACTATAATATGCCAGTGAAGATAAGAGAAGCAGTGGTGGCAAAGGTGCAGTAGAACTTGGATTTTTTCGCGTGCTCTGCAACTAAACCCTAAACCCTAAACCCTAAACCCTATATGCCAGGAATAGATCCCCTTTTTTATCCATAAACTGTAGTTAGCCCTTATGCCAAGCCAATGGCACAAAAGAAGAGAAAAATAAGGGGAAATAGGAGTAAGGCTATAAAGGAAGAAACTGCTAAGCTTCTCAAGGTCAGCACTATCAAAGAAGTTCAATACTTGACCTAGCTAGCTAACGTAGTTATGGTGAAGAGAGCAAATGGCAAGTGGAGGATGTGAGATGACTTCACAAATTTAAACAAAGGTTGCTCGACGGATGCTTATCCTCTCCTAAACATAGATACACTAGTGGATGGTGCGGCGAGGCAGCGAGTGCTTAGCTTTTTAGACGCATACTTGAGTTATAACCAAATCCAGATGCATCTAATAGACCAAGCTAAAAATGCCTTTATAACAAATAGGATAATTTATGCTACTTGGTTAAGCCTTTTGGAGTGAAAAATGTTAGGCTACTTACTAGAGGCTTATGGACAAAATGTGGTCAAGTTTGAAAACACTTGAGGGTCGTGTAAAAAACTTAAGAGAAGTAGTTGCTTTGATCCAGCGACACAACATGAGGCTAAACCTGGAAAAGTGTGTTTTTGGCATACAAAAAGAAAAAATTTATGGGTTCATACTGACAAACAGGGGAATTGAAGCTTACTCGGACAAGTGTCAAGCCATACTAGACATGAAATCCCCAAGCAATCCTAAGGAAATGCAAAGTTTGATAAGACGGCTAGCCGCCCTAGCCCAATTTTTACCTTGTCTAGTAGAAGCAGCCAAAACCCATGTCTCAATTGTTGAAAAAGGCCACCCATTTTGTATGGACACCAAATGTGAGCTTTTCTTTTCAGAAGCTAAAGAATGAAACTTCAGTTTAACTTGCACTATGAGCTGAGAGGACTGATGAAGGCGCAAGCATTAGTTGATTTATTGCAGAAATACGACCCTAAGGAACATTCGTTGTAACTTGGCGGACTCTACGGTTTGACAGGTCACCTAACAGACAAGTCAGTGGGGCCAATGTAATCCTTGAAGGACCCAACAAATTAGAGTTAGAACAGGCCCTACACTTTGACATCAATGCATCAAACAACCAAGCAAAATATGAAGCTTTGATAACTGATTTGCAGTTTTCCCAAGATATGGGCACAAAGCATGTAACGTGATTCACATACTCGCAGGTGGCGGCGGAACAGATAAATAAGACTTTCCAAGTGAAGGAAACCACCTTGCTGTAGTATTACCATTTGGTCAAACAAATGTTAGAACATTTTACCGAGGTTAAGGTTTGGCATGCCCCTCGAGAAGAAAAATACCAAGGCCTAGTTGGCCACTGAAAAGAACAAATGCTAGTTTAAGACTTCCCTGTTCCTTGAATTGAGCGAGACCAATATAGTGCAAACCCTAATTCATAAAGTGTTGGAAGAGGTGTAAGAGGACTAAAGCTCATCAATCCAGGATTATTTGAAAGAGGGGTGGCTCCCAGAAGACTTGGACGAAGCTAGGGCGCTAAAAATTAAAATAACCTTGCACACCATAATGGGACAAGAGTTATTCAAGAGAAGCTTTGAAGGCCTAATGTTAAAGTGTCTAGGGTTGGACCAAGCCAATTAAGTGTTGCGTGAAATACATGAAAGGATTTGCGGCACCTATTCTAGAGGAAGAACAATGGGGACTAAGGTATTAAGGGTCAGATATTACTGGTCGACTCTCCATTTTGACAACTCATAATTTGTCAAGAAATGTATCCTCTGCCAGAGGTTTTGCAACTTGATACATCAACCAGTTGGAAAACTAATGCTCATCCCAACTCCATGGCCCTTCGTAGTATGGGGCATAGACATACTGGGACATTTTTCCATAGCCACCAACTAAAGAAAATTTCTATTGGTGGCCATTGACCATTTCACCAAGTGGATAGAGGCAGAACCACTAGCCACTATCACTGTCGCAAATGTGTAGAATTTTTTGTGGAAAAGTGTAAAAACTTGTTTCAGGATACCAACAATACTAATCTCGGATAATAGGCTACAATTTATAGACAGAAAGTTGAATGAATTCCTAGTCAGTCTCAAAACCAAGCACCACTTTTCCTCGGTTGAGCACCTACAAACAAATGGGCAGGTCGAGCCAGCTAATAAGGTCACATTGGGAGAACTGAGAAAAAGACTAGGGGAAGCAAAAGGACAGATGAAGTTGCAGAAGTTCTATGGGCTTATAGGTGCACACCCCAATCTACCACACAAAAAACACCGTACAAGCTAACATATGGGACTGACGCAATGTTACTAGTGAAAGTAGGAGAATCAACCTTCAGACATACCAATTTCAGTGAGACAACCAATGAAGAAGTGTTAATGGTGGAGTTAGAATCTGTTAAAGAACTTTGCCTCAAGGCCACTATTATAGTTGAAGCAAACAAACAAAGGATGAAGAAGAGACATGAAACTAAGGTCAAACTGAGGCATTTCGTGGAAGGGAACTTGGTATGGAGAGTCACAAGAGAGGCACGGAAAGACAGTCGGCATGAGAAATTGACGAAAAATTGGGAAGGCCGATTCTGAGTTGTTTAGAATTTACAAAATGGCGTTTACAGGTTGGCCAAGTTGAATGGAAACACATTGTTGAGAACATGGAATGCAACACATTTAAAGAACTATTTCAATTAAATACATATATAGCGAACAAGGGTATACTATTTTCCTTAACTATCTTTTTCCCCCATAAAAAAGTGAAGGGGGTTTTGGTCGGGCAAGTTTTAATGATGCACCACAATGCAGTAATAAAATTGTCCCAACATTCCATTACTTACAAGAATCTTATTCTTTTGTTAAATTAATCAAGTAATTTAACGAGTTATTAAAACAAAGACAAGGTTTCCCTCCAAGTCAACCACCCTGGGTAAGGACGTACCTTAGGCAAAAAACTAAAAACGTGAAGACAAGGTTCCCCTCTCAGGAAACCAGTCCAAGTAAGGACATATTAAAGGCAGAAAAAAAACTAAAAACACAAAGACAAGGTTTCCCTCCTATTCAACTAGCCCAGGTAAGGATGTACCTTAAACAACAAAAAACACGAGCAAAGGTTTTCCTCTCGGTCAACCAGCCCAGGTAAGGACATATATTAAATCTAAGAAAAAAACCAAAGAGATGCATAAAAGATGAGAGCTAATGGAAAGCCAAAAGTAGATATTGCCACTAATGAGATTAATCATTTACACAATCTAAACTAATAAAAAAAAGAGATAGCTATATAAGTCAACAAAAAATAACTTAATCAATCAAGATTGACCATATCCCCCTTATCTATCACGTTCACCTCCGCATCAACATCACCATCCCCTACCAACTCTTCATGTTGAGTGTCCTTGCCCCCTGACTCGACACCATTACCATCTGCTACCCTAGTGGCCCAGACCGCTTTACCTTGATGGATGTAAAAGCGAGGACCATGCTCATCCGGTGCCTTAGACTTCAGCACCTCATGAAAGGAAAGGAACTTCCCATAAAAAAAGTTCTTCCTCCTATCAAATCAAAATCCTTCAGGGATATGGCAAAACTCTTCAGCCTGTCGGACAACTTGAATGAACCTGACATGATGCTCCTTGACAATAGCCTTCTTGCATTTTTCCATCCATTCCTTGAACTGGCTCTTGGACTTCTCATTATCCTAAATGACCTTTTCTTTTCCTTGGCTCACTTGGCCAAAGACTCCTTTCTGTTCTTTCACCTTGAACTTCAGTAGAGCTTGATCATCTTTAGCACATTGCAGTTTGGACTTGACTGATTCCTTTTGTTTCTTGAGATCAACCATCTGCCTCTACATCTGGTGCTACCATCAAGTAATTCGGAAGAATTCTCAAAGGTGGCCTATAGAGTGGACTCGGTCTCCTGCAACTAGTGCTTTAACTTATCAACCTCAGAAGTAGGGGCTAGCACCATGTGACGAACCAAGGCTTGAGTCCGAGCCATCAGCTTGCAATGATGTCTTCGAATGATTGAACCCTCTATTTTTCCTAAAACATGGTGTATTGGGTTGGAGGTTTTGTCCTTCGTAAGCTTGATGGTCGAGTGGTAGTTGTCTGCGAAGAATCCCTTAGTGCAAAATGGGGGTGGAATAGCCAGCATCGAGGAGGAGTCAAATTCATGCCTCGACCTCTTTGACGAACCACCATAATCACTATGGTGTTGTTTCTTTCCTCCTCCCCTTGACCTGTGTTTTCTATCTTTGCCCTTGGGAGGAGTAAACTCAAGAGAGATCACATCCACTAGGGTCTCTTTGGCAGACGGGTTCAGATTAGGATGGATCAGGAGAAATGTGTGAAAATTGATACCCAATGACGAATGCACCTAGATTTTTTAGCTAAAGTCAAGGAGCACAGTCTCATCATTGCTTGATATGCTTTTGATGATACTTGATGCAATCCTCCCTAACAAAGGTCCCATCACAAGGTTCATGGCTAGGAGGATTAAGGAAGACATGGCTAGGAAGAAGGGTGAAAGACCTCAACTCCTTATGCATATCAAGATCATACAAATTTAGGTCATAGTCTTTATTTTAATGTTTGTATTTGTTGCTTATTTGCTTGTATTTCTGGAAGGGTGTCTCTTTTCTTTGTGGCCATGTATCTTAGCTCATTTTTAGGATTAATTTGATTAGGAGGTGTGTCTAGTCTCTTTAATGGAGTGTGTTTATAAGTTAGGCCTTTTTGAGGGATCATTTGATGGGGAGCTTGATAACTACACCCCTTATTTTTCTATCAACACCTAACTAACTAACACATGAAGCATGAAGGAGACAAGGTAGGTCCCATGTTCCCCTCTATAGGTGCCAAATTTCTCTCTCTTCCTACATGGCAAGTTAGTTTGAATTTAAATTTTGGAAGGTGTCTACATGGCACTCATAAATTCAAATTCAAATTTGGAGGGAACATAGATCCACCTTTCTAGGACCTTGTTTGAATCTAAGTTGAATTAATTTAGTGTTAACTTGACATGTGCTCAATTAACACTAATTAACTCAACCATGTCAGTCCAGGGTGAAATTTAGAAGGGGGCTTAATACATTCACCAAAACATTTTCTATTCAAATCAATATCAGAGTTTTTCAAAAGTTTCCCCTTATAGAAATTTTCAAAATCTACCTTGTAATTTTTGCAAATGGGTTTTTCAAGAAGCACGACAAGACGCAATCCTTTTAATGTGTATGACAATAAACTTGATATATAGCAATTCCTTCAAGAATGGTTTACTATTGCAATTAGTCAAAATACAATATGAATTGCACCAATAGGTTTATCAAACACAAAAGAAATGGGTAGATAAAGAATCGAATCAAGTTTCAAACCCATAATTCTTATTACAATTTCCCCAACCCAATATTAAAATACAAGTATTGTAAAGTGTAATTTGTTGTAAGAAAACTAGAAAAAATTGTTTCAACTGCAAAACCCCATTCAATGGTTATCCAAGATCTAAATAAAATTCAAAATTAAAGAGTATATGGAAGAGAGAAATTGCATAGTGATTTATACTAGTTCAGTCAACCTGACCTATATCTAATTTTCAAATTTAGTCTTCCGCTAATTTTCTTTCCACTAAAATCTCAGTACATCCAAACCACACATATAGATTTTACACTCGAAAAGATTCAAACCACGCAAAAAGATCTTTCTCTTGCACCCCACAAGAGTTTGCTACACCGTGACACCTTGCCACTCACAACACCCCGTTGCAAGATTTCACAACAATCTTAAGAACACCTCAAGAGATTGTCAAAGATTGTGCAAAAATACAAAAGAGGGTATAGAACGATATCACCAGTAGTGATGAATACCCAACAAGATAGATCAAGTCTTAATGTAGTCTCTTCCTTGAATCTTGAATTTCTTGTACCTTCAAATCATAAAAAATGGGTATAGTTCTTGGAGAGAATTTGGGTAAAATAGTTAACAGCAATAAGCATTCAATGGACCTTTCGAAAGTTAGTTAAAAAACAATTTTTAAAATGCTTTTATATGAGTTCTGAAGCAAGGTAATCGATTACATACTTGATTACTTGATATCCTCATCAAAATTGGTCCAAAATGCATGTTCTCTGGAATAATTAATTACTATTTTCAGGTAATCGATTAGTCCCGAGAGCAGTAATCTCAATACCGAAAATTCCTCAAAGGGTAATCAATTATAATAAGGTAATTGATTACCTTACCATAGTTTCACTTTGGAGGATTTTTCAGCACTTTCCAGCCTGTGTAATCTATTTCTAAACTCCCTAAACACATTTCCATGCCTATCTAAACTATCTACAAGTACCACACCTATCAAACATATTTTGTACCATAAAATTTATTAGAGCAAAACTAAGAAGTAAAAACCAAAAAAAAACACCAAAAGGGATACTCCATGCTTTGCAAAGCCTTTGGTTCCAACAAACTAACCTCCCTTAATCACCTTGAGTTGGACATCCAACTCAAGGCCCATGGCCTAGCTTCCCCTCTTCTATAAATTTCCTCCTCCTAATTCATGTAACCTTTACACTTGAATTTTAGTAAATGCTAGGGAGGGTTTTGTACATTTGAGTATCTTTTTTCTCTTAATTTGAGAGAATTCCTTTAGAGCTTTTATCAAGGGTTCCTTCCCTTGTGGCAAGCAACCTTTTTCTTCTGGCCTATCTTCCCAAGTGGCGCCAAATCCATTATCACTTCTTCCTCTCAACCAAACCATTTCACTTTGAGGACCTCTTGGAGTTGATCTTGGAAAGCATCCAAAGGAAGAATGCATCATGTGGTATCTAGAGCCTAGCTTCTAAAGGTCACCTTCTTACCTTATCTTGTTTTCATTTATTGTTTTCATCTTCATCTACTCCATTCAATTTAATTTTATATTTATCATTTTGTGTTTTTCATTTTGATCCATCATGTCTTGATGTTATCTTGTTTTAGTAGTTTTCACTTCTTCAATTCCTATACACTTATGCTTCTTTAAAATTTTTGTTCAATTTTTTTCCTACGTTGAATCATGTGTGCTAATTATTAAGATCCTCTTAATTCCTCTTTGTGCTTTAATTGTGTCGATCTTTGCTTAAGTGAGTTACCTAAGAAGTTTAGAGAACTTCACACGGCTATGACAAAAACCACAACGCTGTGGTCACAAACTTTGGTCTCACTCTTACAACTCCTTTTTTGACCTATTTTTAGGTCTTTTATTTCACTTTTATACTCTCGTGTTGTTATCATAGACCTTTGCATGTTAAGTTAATTTTGTCTTAGGTTTAGCCTCTTAAACAACTTTTCCCAAAGTTAGTAGAACTTGAAATTGAGTTTCTAAGAGGAATTTTTCCTCTTGTCTAAGTCTCTTAAGAAGTCTCTTATGCTTTTTAGATCAAGCATAATCTCAAAATTTGTTTAAAAAAAAATTAGTAGCTAAATTTCATCTTCAATTTGTTGAACTTGTTGAATTTAGTAGCTCTTGTTTTTACTAAGTTTTAAGTGGATTCTTGCTAAGTTGTGCTTGAAAATTGACGTGACCTTTGGAGCCTCACAACATATACTCTTTGTGAATTACCTAATTCACTTCTAAGTTTTTAGTGCATTTTAGTGTTACTTGTAATTTTCTTTAGTTGCACTTTGGATTGAAGTTGTGTGCCTTAGCTTTAGATTTTACCTCAAGCGTTTACTATCATTGGACTCTTTGTAAAATTGGAAAATTAAAAAATTAATTAGGTACATCTAAAAGGATATAAAAAAACAAAAGAATTCAAAAGTGAATCGAAGAAAAAGAACAAAAAAAGTGTAAAAGAAGTACAAAATAAATAGTTCATAATAGATGTACCTAACAGAAATTTTAAAGTGCAAAAAAGTGTCTAAAATTGATTGTATTTGCTTGAGAAGTCCCGTGATAGCTCTCGGACATTGTTACTTTTACTTGTGCAATTTTTGAAAATTTTATGTCATTTTTCATTTTAGTGCCTATTTCTACTCTAGTGCTTATCTAGGTTCTCTTTGGTGTGCCTACTTTGTTCCTATATTTTAATTTTAGTCTTGTCTCATTTCTTTTCCTTCTAGTCTTTTTATTCAAATTCTTTCCACTTGGATAATGTCCTTAGGTTATGAAATTTTTTTATTGCTTTATTGCTTCTATTCTTGCATTTCTACTCCTTTGGTTCCCTTAGTGTGTTGGTAGTGCCATTTTTGTAAGGAACTTGAAGAACGGGCTTGCCACAAAGGTAGCCTTCTAGGAAGAGTTGCTAAAGGCCAAAGGAATTTGAACAAAGAAGAGAAGCAAGGACTTGGTGAGGACATACACAAGTAAGATAGCTTTGGAGTTAAGCTTGAAGACTTTTTATTTTTTTTTTTAGTTTTTTATCATTCATTTCTTGTATTAAACAACCTATTCTAAGGAGTGTTGAATGCCTCTAAGGGTCATTCCTTTTTTCTTGTAAATATCTCTTAGATTCTTGGTTTAGGTGTGGAGAAGAAGTAGTACACTTTTTCACACCTTAGGAGCATGTTTAGGACCCTACTTCATTTACTTTCTTGCCTTTAAATTCCTTATTTGTTTTGTGTAGAGAGACTTGAGTTCCAAAGGCTCATTGTCTCTTAGGAGACAAAACAAAAGAGAGGAGTGAATTGCTTGCTCTTGTCTAAGATGAACCCACGGTGATATGTGCGGAGATAGCAAATTACATTGTTAGGAAAACGCTGGTAGACCAGGGCAGTTCGACTAACATCCTATATTGAAAAAATTTTAAGCAGTTGGAGATCTTGGAGTAAGAGTTGATGCCCTATGATGAACCACTAGTCGGATTCGTAGGAGAAAGAGTGAGTTCATCCTATTTTCCAGCTTAAATAGGAAAAGAGGTAATCGATGTTCTTTGCCCTATACCTCCATTACCTGATTTTCAGAGAGGTCTTTTGTCAAAGGAAGACTTCATTATTGGGATTTATTGCTACCTACTCCAATCAGTGATTGTACAAGCATTATTGGTGTGAATTCAATCCAAATTCTTGCCCCAAATTTATTTGGAAACCCTAGAAGTGTGTGTGTCTCTCTTAGAACCTTAGAGCAATCTCCATTGAAGAAGCAAGTAGTAGTAGAGGAAAGAAAATCAGGCATATGACAACTGGGAAAGAATTTTGTCAAAAGCTCACTCCAATTCGAAAGCCAACTGCTCCCAAATACCTTGCTCAAGGATCTCTTGCGATGGCGAGATTTTTCCTTCCCTTCATTTGGGAGATATAAGTATCTTTGGAAGTATTTTGGAGTAGTTAGGTGGTGCAATCTTACCCAGTAAGGTCCTTTGGCTAGGAAGGTTAGATAGAGGACATGGCTTAGAAGGAGCTTCATAAAGACTTTAGGGCCATAGTCTTAAAATTACTTGTAAATATTGTGTAAATGGTATATTATTTTGAGTAGGTGTTGTTAGTAATTTTTGGGTTGTATTTTGGTCATTACACCTTGTTTTCTCTTATTTTTGGCATAAGGGTGCCATTAGTTATTTGTGTGGGTGTATGGTAGAAGGTGAGCCTTTTTGGAGCAAGAGGATGTGTAAATATTAATTTACACACCTCTTTGTTTGATTCCCACACCTCCTAGACATACACATGTGCATGAGAGACATATGGGACCCACATGTCCCCTCTAGTAGGCGCCACATGGCTCTTCCATCCTAGGTGGCATCTAATTGTCTCCTAAGTCCAACTTAGATCCACAATTTTAGGATCAAGTTGGCACATGGGGAACTAAATCCACTTTTTTAGGATCTAGGTGGCACATGGGGAACAAGATCCACTTATTTAGAGCCTTGTTTAGATTATTACCACTCCTAGTCATGTGCTAATGATGCTTAGCATAATTAACACATGCTTAATCATCTAAACACCCTAATTAAGTCCTTGGACGTCCTAAACACTCTCTAGCTTTATAAATACAACCTCATCCCCTCTTATAACATTTAACACTTGACTTTGAGAATAAACTTTGTGAGTTTGAGACTTTCTCTCTTGAGTGTTCCAAATTCTCTCTCCCTAGAGAAGAGTTCATCACAAGCTTTTATCAAAGGCTCATTCCTTTGTGGCAAGCTCTCTCCCATAGCTTATCTTCCATAGAAGTGGCGCCATCCACCACCATTTCCTCATCTCTTCACCTCCATTTCTCAAGGATTGAAGAAACATGAAGAGGATCCATGGATGAGCACCTTCAAGGTTGTACACCAAGTGGTAATTAGAGCCTACTCTTCTAGGTTTCTTCTTTTCCAATTTGAATTTCTTGTTCTTGTTTAGTTTAATTTTCAGTTTTAATTCTTCTTCTACTCCACTCTAATCATTGTTTTAAAGTAGCTTGCATGTTGTTCATATTTTGATAGCTTGTCTTGCAAGTTTTGTCTTGATTTGTCATATACTTGATTCCTTACTCTTTCAATTACCTTTTGTTCAGTTCCATTGTTGTTTTTCTTTCATTGAACCATTTCCTTGAGTGTTAGGAAGTAGTTCCTGCTTTTAGCAAAATTTTTTGAGTTCATCTGTGCCTTGGCCGAGTGGTCCACACCTTTATGACGTTTTCATAGCATTGTGGCTGATTCGTTTGGTTCTATTTTTGGCTGTTTTTTATTCATAATTTTTTTGCTATTGTTAGGACTTATTTTTAGTTTTGAAATCTGAAAGTAATTTTTAAATACAGTTGTGTTTAGTCATTACTTTGTCACATTAAATTCTCTAGGTTTTACCTCTTTATTTTGAGTTCTTACTTCATAAAATTTTGTGTTTGAACCTTCTTGATTTAGAACTGTAAATTTTGGAGTCTCTTCTTTAGTGTACATGCTTCTAGATTAAGCATGATTCATTGAAAAATTTTCTCCAAATTTTATGGCTCATTTTCATCTTAGAGTCTTTGTTCATTACTTCAATTTTAGTAGCTTTCTTTACACTAAGTCTTGAAGTGGTTATGTGTGGAATTACTTGAGTAATTTTGTGAACCTGTTTCATCCTTAAAACTTGCATAACAAGTGGTTGTAAATCACAACAAAGGCTCTTTGAACATTGCTTAAATCACTTCTAAAATTTGAGTGCACTTTGAGTTACTAATTTTTCATGAATTGCACTTGTGTTTGAAAAAAAAAATTGTGCCTTAGCATACCTCTTCCCCTCAAGCATTTACTTCCCCTAATTCACTCTCAAAATTTGCAAACTGAAAATATGTTTATGTGAACCTAGAACAAAATAAAAAAGAAAGAACTCAAAAGAAAGTGAAAAAAAATAGCAAAATACAAAGAACTAAAAGAAAGAAAAAGTGCAAAGTAGATGTACCTATCAGAAAATTAATTTTGCAAAAGGAGTGCTCAAAATTGGTTGTAAATTGCTTGAATAGCTCACAGCCAAACTGATTTGGACCTTTGTGCAATTTGTCAAAATTTTTGCTATTTTGCTTTTTAGTCCCTAATCTTGTTCTAGTTCCATTCTTAGGTAATTCTTTTGTTGTGCTTCCTTCTTTCGTTATCTTTAATTCTAGTTTTTTGTCTCTAAATAATTCTTTCTAGATTTTCATGATATTATTTCCATTTGGATAGTCTCCTAATTGTTGTGAAATCCTTCTATTGCTTTGAGCTTCTACTCTTGCAACCTTGGTGCTTGTTTTTGGTTTGGTGGTTTCGTATTTGCTTCTTGTAAGTGAGCCTTTGTTGGAGACTTGTCCTCAAAGGTAGCATCTTAGGAGGAATTGTAAAGCTTGGCCGAACCACTCCAAGGGAAGAACAAGGCACTCTTGAGTGTAAACACTTGAGGGAGCAAAAAGTTGAAGACCTTTTTTCTTTTGAATTGTAATTTCTACTAATTTGCAATTAGGTTAATTATTTTATTTTTAGCTTGCTTGGGAGTGTTGATACCTTCTAGAGATCACTCTTTTGGTTTGTAATATTCTTTTAATCCCTTAATCTCTCGTGGTATATAAGGTAAGGAGAAGGAAGTGGTACACCATCTCCATTACCTTTAGGAGCACGGCTAGAACCCTACACTTTTACATTTCTTGTCTTAGAGATCACTCTTTTGGTTTGTAATATTTTTTTAATCCCTTAGTCTCTCGTGGTATAAGGTAAGGAGAAGGAAGTGGTATACCATCTCAATTACCTTTAGGAGCATGGCTAAAACCCTACACTTTTACATTTCTTGTCTTTTAAGTTTTCTTCCAACAAATCCGTTTAGAAAGGGTTGAGTTCCAAAGACTCACTTGCCTACTTAGCAGAGAAAACAAGAAAGGGAGGAGTGTTTTACAAGTCTTTGTCGAGCCTAGTTATCTCTTCACACTATGCCTTCACATTCACACACTAGTGCCTTAAGTAACAAGAGTATTAACCGAAGGCACTCGCCTAAGGTTAATTCTCTTGAGAGCTTTGCTTTAGAATTTAGGGAGTGGATGATGGCGGATAAACAAAGAAAAGAGGAAAGGGATAAAGAGAAAAAAAGAGAGGAAAGAAAAAGAAGAAAGAAGAAAACAAAAAGAAGAAGAGGAGAGAAAGAAAAGAGAGGAAGAAGAAAAAAGAAATAAAGGGAAAAATAAAGTGTATGAGCATGGATCTCCCTCATACACTGACAATGAAGAAGAAGAAAATTTTTATGAAAGATCAAGGAAATCCAACCATAATCATAATCATCATAATAACCATGAGCATGTGCCCCCTCCAAGGAAGCAAAAAGTAGACCTTCCTCCCTTCCATGGTAGAGAGGATGTGGAAGCCTACCTTGATTTGGGAAGTCAAGGTAAAGCAACTCTTTAAATGCTATAAGATAAGGGAGGAAAAGAAAGTCCCATTGGCTACCCTTAGCTTCCAAGGGCATGCCTTGCATTGGTAGGATGGGTTGGTCAAAGATAAGGCCCGAAAGGAAATGCCTCCAATTAAATATTGGAATGATTTAAGAAGTTCTTTGAGAAGGAGGCATATCCCATGCTATTTATGAGAGGGACCTTTTGGATAAACTCCAAAGGCTTAGGCAAAAAAACCTAAGCATTGAGGAGTCTAGACAAAAGATGGAACTCCTGATTTTAAGGGCCAATGTCATTGAAGAACCCAAGGCCACCATGGCTAGGTTTTTGTGTGGGTTAAGCTCTGAAATAAGAGATAAAGTGGAGCTTTTCTCATACACAAAACTAGATGAGTTGGTTCAATTATGTATTAAGGTTGAGAACCAAATCAAAAGAAAAGGTTTTAAAAGAGATTCTCAACCTTATACAAAGAAGGATCAACTCAAAGGGAGTTCTTCTAAGAGTTTCCCTAAAGAGGAACCTCATAAACATCATGAACATCATAAAGCATCTCATGTAGAGAAGAAACCCGCTATTACTAGCTTCCATGAAAGGACTAGTAGTATTATATGCTTTAAATGTTTAGGGAGAGGCCACATAGCTTCTCAATGCCCACTAAAAAGAACATGATCATGAGGGGCCTATACATGTATAGCAGTGAGAGTAGCTCACTTTCCTCCTCAAGTGAGAATGAGGAAGAAGAGGGTCATGCATCCAATTTTTACATTGAAGATGCTAATGCATGTGAGGGGGACCTCTTAATAATCAAAAGGCTTCTTGGAAGCCAACCTATTTAGCTAACACAGTCTCAAAGAGAGAACACCTTTCATACTAGATGTATAGTAAAAGATAAGGTATGTTCTCCTATTGTAGACAGTGGTTCTTGTTGCAATTTTTGCAACTCAAGGTTGGTAGAAAAGCTAGCCTTGACCCCATTTCCCATCTAAAACCATATAAACTTCAATGGCTCAATGAGCATAGGGAAATAGGGGTCAATGAGCAAGTAAAGGTACCAATCTCAATAGGAACATACAATTATAAAATACTTTGTGATATTGTTCCCATGGAGACTAGTCACATCTTGCTTGGAAGATCATGGCAATTTGACAAGAAAGCTATTCACCATGGTCATTCCAACCAAATAGTCCTCACCATATGGATAGGCATATAAAGTTGTATCCTCTAACACCTGCACACGTAGCAGAGGATCAACTTAGCATGAAAAATAAAAAGGGAGAGAAAGAGAAAAACAAAAAAAGAAAAAAATAAGCAAGCATTATTAGTTGATGGGATGGAAAGAAGTGCCACTTCCAAGAAGGTTGTGATAAAGGAGGGTCATTTTTCTACAAAAGTGGACTTATAACATAACTTCTTTATGCAACAACCTCTCTACCTTCAACTTGAGAAGGCACCATTGCATACACTCCCAACTGTTAAGCTTGAATCTTCACCTTTTGAGCTTGATCATGCATATCAAGTTTAAGATTTGGGGACATGAAAGGGGAGGATAACCTTCAAGAAGATTACCCCTTGAATTCCAAGAAGGATCTTATTGAAGGTACTTTTTCCCATAAGGAATTAGAAGTTGGGGTTGTGCCTATTACCATTGAGCACAAAACTTCACAACCTCAAACTCTACTTGTAAATGAGGCCACTTCAATTGAACATGAGATTGAGCTCATGATATTGGAGACTCAAAGCCCGATCTCAAGTTCAAACTCAAGAGACCATGCAAGAATGGCCCACCCTAGGCCCATCATATTTTCTTAGGGTGAACAAAAGGATAAGGCTTACTTAACTTAGCCTTCCTTGATGAGTGCTTTAGTGCACTTAGTATAGTCTCATCTACTTCTAATCAAGTGAGACTCATACTTAGTGCATTGGGCCTAGGTTGGGGAGTTGCTATGTGGAAGCCCCTACATTACCTTTACTACCCTAACCTTGAGGGGCTATCTCATAGATCACTCACTCTCCCAACCCTTTGGAGTTCACACCTGCTGACTATTTTACTTATCTCATTGCAGAACTGGAAGAAAAGGAAGAAGGACCTCTGGATTTGAGGTCAAATCCTTTTCAAGAGGGAATGATTCGTGCAATCTTACCTAGCAAGGTCCCTTGGCTAGGAAGGTTAGATAGAGGACATGGCTTAGAAGGAACTTCATGAAGACTTTAGGGCCATAGTCTTAAAATTACTCATAAATATTGTGTAAATGGTATAGTATTTTGAGTAGGTGTTGTTAGTAACTTTTGGGTGTTCGTATTTTGGTCATTACACCTTGTTTTCTCTTATTTTTGGCATAGGAGTGCCATTAGTTATTTGTGTGGGATGTATGGTAGAAGGTGAATCTTTTTGGAGCAAGAGGATGTGTAAATATTAATGTACACACCCCCTTGTTTGATTTCCACATCTCCTAGATATACACATGTGCATGAGAGACATATAGGACCCACATGTCCCCTCTAGTAGGCATCACATGGCTCTTCCATCCTAGGTGAAATCTAGTTGTCTCCTAAGTCCAACTTAGATCCATAATTTTAGGATCAAGTTGGCACATGGGGAACTAGATCCACTTTTTTAGGATCTAGGTGGCACATGGGGAACAAGATCCACTTATTTAGGGCCTTGTTTAGATGATTACCTCTCCTAGTCATGTGCTAATTATGCTTAGCATAATCAATACATACTTAATGATCTAAACACCCTAATTAAGTCCTTGGACATCCTAAATACTCTCTAGCTCTATAAATACAACCTCACCCCCTCTTGAAACATTTAACACTTGACTTTGAGAATAAACTTTGTGAGTTTGAGACTTTCTCTCTTGGGTGTTCCAAATTCTCTTTCCCTGGAGAAGAGTTCATCACAAACTTTTATCAAAGGCTCCTTCCGTTGTGGTAAACTCTCTCCAATGGCTTATCTTCCATAGAAGTGGTAGCATCCACCACCATTTCCTCATCTCTTCACCTCCATTTCTCAAGGATTGAAGAAACATGAAGAGGATCCATGAATGAGCACCTTCAAGGTTGCACCATTCAGAGATATAAGTATTATATTTTTCTCTCAAATTCCCTGCTCAAGGATCTCCATTGAGAGAGATAAAGTATTATATTAAATCTAAGACAGAAAACAAAGAGATGTATAAAAAGATGAGAGCTAAAGGAAAGCCAAAAGTAGATATTGCCATTAATGAGATTATTCATTTACACAGTCTAAACTAGTAAAAAAAAAAGATAGATACATAAGTCACCAAAAGAAAACAAAAATTAGAATCAATGAAGGACCTGCATCTATCACGTTCACCTCTGCATTACCATCCTTTACCAGTTCTTCATGTTGAGTGTAAAAGCAAGGAGCATGTTCATCTTATGCCTTAGACTTCAACACCTCGTGAAAGAAAAGGAGTTTCCCATCAAAGAAGTCCTTCCTCCCATCAAATTGGAAGCCTTCAGGGATATGGCAAAACTCTTTAGCCTATCGGACAACTTGAAGGAACCCGATATGATGCTCCTCGACAATAGTCTTCTTTCCTTTTTCCATCCATTCCTTGAACTGGGTCTTGAACTTCTCGTTGTCCATGATGACCTTCTCTTTTTCTTGGCTCACCTTGGACAACGACTTGCTCAATTCTTTAACCTTCAACTCCAGTAGGTCGGGTCATCTTCAACACGCTGTAGTTTGGAATGGGCTAATTCCTTCTGTTTCTTAAGATCAACCATCCACCTCTGCATATCGACATTATCATCAGCCAATTTGGAAGAATTCTCAACGGTAGCATGCAGAGTTGATCCAACCTCCTACAACTCATGCTTTAAGCTATCAACCTCAGAAGTAAGGGCCAACACCATGTGATGAACCAAGGCTTAAGCCTGAGTTGTCAGCTCACAATAATGTCTCTGAATGATTGACCCTCTTTCACCTAAAACCTGGTGTACTGGGCTAGATATGTTGTCCTCTGCAAACTTGATAACCAGGTCATAGTTGTCTATGAATAAGCCCTTAGTGCAGAACAGGGGTAGAATGACTATATTAAGTAGAACTCAAATTGATGTCTCAGCCTCTTTAACGAACCACCGTCATCACTACAATGTCGTTTCTTTCCTCCTTTCTTTGAATTCTGTTTTTTGCCTTTGCCATTGGGAGAAGCAAACTCGGGAAGGATCACATCCACCGGGGGAGGTGTGTGGTCAAGGGGCATGGTCTCATCATATATTAGTTAAAATATTATAATAAATTTCTTTTAACAAATGCTAAGTTAAATAAACTAAATTTTGTATTTCAACAAAAAAAGGGTGATGAAAATATAATACTTATATCTCTCTCAATGGAGAAAAATATAATTTATTACAGAGACACTATAATACTTCTCTGTCTCTTTGGAAGTAAAATTAATTTACTTTAATGATGTTAAATTACACAGGTTAAAATGTATATTTTATCATAAGAATAGAAGACAATAATAATGTCTGGAAAAAAGGACTTTGTTTTTTTTTTTTTTTAAAAAAAAGGTCAAAATTTTATTCAACATAATTGATAGTCATAAGTTGTGAAAATTAAAATAGATTTAAAGTATAACTCATCCAAATTTTTACTAAAATTGTAATTAGTAGATGATTTTCTTTCTTTTAATTGGATCTATAATCCTGGAATTTTTTAATATGGTTATTTTGTTTAATTATTGTTATGAAAAGTTAATCACACAGATAATTAGAAATGCAAATAGATTATTAATGCTTCTAGAGTGAATTATAAGTATAATTCAGTCAATTGTGAAATTCTTTATAGTCTTAAAAGTCATTCAACCCAAATATCCTCTTTCACAAGTTTCTTAAAATTATTTTGCTTTGCAAAAGGTTAAAACTTTCGCCATTACTCATTTGTGCTTATAGCATGTTCTAAAGCTTAAATCCCATATATGCACGTTTAATTGGATGTTTTGTGGTTAATTTTAATAATGACAACGAATATTGAATCACCAAATTTTTTTAAAAAAAAAGAAGAAGTTCAAAATACAATTAAAAGAATAAAAAGCAAAAACACTATTTTTATAAGTCAAAAAAATTCAATGAAGAAAGATTGACAAAACCATAAGACATTATTTCGTCAAACCACCACACAATCCAGTACAGAAAACGGTAATTAAAAAAGCCCAAACACCTAATTAAAAATTTGATAAAATAAGTATATAGATTCACAAATTAATTAAATATAACATTTAAGTTACAATTTTGTTTTATCTGTACATGTACATGTTTGGAGCATTATCTATATCTATACTTTTATACTATTAATAAAGAGAATACTCCGATATCTACTTTTCAAAATGTCTATTCTACTCTTACACTTATTTTAAAATTAAAAAAATAATTTATCATTAGATCAACCTTATAATTTTAAGCAAAAAATTACTTTAAAATATTGATATCCAACATACATAATTGTTCAATTATATCTGTAATGCATAATATATGATATTATATTATATACTATATTTATACTATTAATAAAGGGAATACCCCTTTTTTATATCCACTTTTCAATATACCTATTCTACTCTTACACCTATTTTAAAATACTTTACCACTAGATCAACCGTATAACTTTAAGTATAAAGTTACTTTAGAATATTGATATCCAACATACATAATTATCCAATTATATCTATATTAATAGTATAGACTAATTAAAAAATTGTCCAATTATATTAAAGGCAATACCCTCTTTTGATGTCCACTTTTCAAAATCCCTATTCTACCATTACACCTATTCTAAAATTAAAAAATAAACTAATTTATCATAAGAGAGACTTGAACCCATAACCTCTTATTTCCCAAACATATACTTTACCATTAGACCAACCTTATAACTTTAAGCAAAATATTACTTTAAAATATTGATATCCAACATATATAATTGTCCAATTATATCTATAATGTATAATATATGATATTATATTATATACTATATCTATACTTCTATATCTACACTATTAATAAAGGCAATATCCATTTTTTATGTCCACTTTTCAAAATACCTATTATTAACTTCTCCCTATTAATATATGCTTACATTTCATGATAAATATTTTTTATAAACATGCAAATACACATGTGCGACAATATTTTGAGTTATATTCCAACTCTCTTCTTTCCATTTTTTCATATTCATTGCACATTTGACATATCTATTGATGATCTGACATGTTCTTATCATGTTATCATAAAAAAAATATAAAATTAACAAAATATATTTCAAAACATGTCATATAACAATTTATATTTCAAAATATAAAATTTTACAAAAGATATTAAAATAGAAATGCGAATACACAGACGCTGCAACGCCTATGTTTTCGCTAGTTGATATATAATGGTTGGAGCCCAAACACCTAAATAAAATACAAATTTTTTTATCTATACATTTACGTTACTATCGATTTAACTAGTTTTTAATTTTTAACAAAACCAACCGTTTCAACTCGATTTGATCTAATTTGATTGCATGACTGATATATTATGCAAATCGAACATGGATATACCTAATTTCTAGTCATATCGTCCTGTTTTAACAAAACCAACCATTTTAACTCGATATGATCCAATTTGATTGCATGACTAATATATTGTGCAAATCGAACATGGATATACCTAATTTCTGGTTATATCGTCCTGTCCGATCCTATTTTAGCAACTACGGTTGATGGAGGGGGAAAATGGTAAGTTGATGAAAGCCAAAGCTATGTGAAAGAAATTGGCACAAGATGCTACTTTAAGTCCTCAGGGGTGTTCGTTTAAGAATATAGACAACGATTCATCAAGTTCTTATGTGAAAAAAATGGTAAAAGCTACTTTTAATTCTTAAAGATTATTTCAATTTATTACAATGATAAATAAAACAATTGTTGGATATAAAGAAAGATGTTAATCTTTTATAAAGTAGTAGCTCAAGGTTTTAAGAAACATGTTACTTAACAATATAATAAATAACAATTGGACCTACAGAAAGTGTAACTCAAAATAGTTGTGTTACTGTGATGGTTAGGTCATAATCGTCCAAAAAGAAGTCCTTAGTGCAGAAGGGGGGTGGAATGGCTAGTATTAACAAGGAGGACTCAGAGTGATGCCTTGACCTTTTGGACGAATCACCATCATCGCTTTAATGACACTTCTTCCCTCCTCCCTTGGACTTGTGTTTACCACCCTGTGGAGGAATCACGTCTATAGGAGTTTCTTTTGACGTAGGGTTAAGGTCCAATTGAATAGGTATTGGGGCACGAAAATTGCCCTCGGTGGTGAGCACACTTGATTTTAGACTGGAAGTCTAGAAGGACGATCTCGTTGTGACTTGAGATGCTCTTAATAATACCTGTAGCAACATGAACACGAAGCACCAGTAAAAATGTGTATAAGCACAAAAATAAGCTAAAACACTCAAACAACTAGACTGTTACCTTCTAAATCCCAAATTGGCTTGGGTGAGACCACAGGCGAAGCACTTGAGAGGCCAGTAGAAACTGGGAAAAGACATAAAAAATTTGCATCCCTTTTCTCCCGTCCATGATCATATTGACTGGTAGGGCCACCAAATGACATGGTTCCCTCTACCAGCTAAAGGGAAACAAAGGCTCCCTCTCCTAGTCATAGAAGAAGTTGGTTGAACGACCTGACGTCAACATAATCTTGATGTATTTCTACTTGAAGTCCTTATAAGAGGATGTAAAGACTTCAAGTAAAAGGTGCCCCCAATGGTATTGGGGCACGAAAATTGCCCCCAATGGTGAGCACACTTGATTTCAGACTGGAAGTCTAGAAGGACGATCTCGTTGTCACCTGAGATGCTCTTAATAATACCTGTAGCAACATGAACACGAAGCACCAGTAAAATCGTGTATAAGCACAAAAATAAGCTAAAACACTCAAACAACTAGACTGTTACCTTCTAAATCCCAAATTGGCTTGGGTGAGACCACAGACAGAGCACTTGAGAGGCCAGTAGAAACTAGGAAGAGACATAAAAAATTTGCATCCCTTTTCTCCCGTCCATGATCATATTGAATGGTAGGGCCACCAAATGACATGGTTCCCTCTACCAGCTAAAGGGAAACAAAGGCTCCCCCTCCTAGTCGTAGAAGACGTTGGTTGAACGACCCGGCGTCAACATAATCTTGATGTATTTCTACTTGAAGTCCTTATAAGAGGATGTAAAGACTTCAAGTAAAAGGTGCCCAAGGATGCAGTTCACTGAAGACCATTGCACGAGTGTGACCAAGGAAGATTGGTAAAAATGAAAGAAATGGCTAGGAATCACTTCGGTGTAGGTGGAGTGACAAAGAGCCTGAAAGCTTGTATGGCAGCCATATATTTGGTTGAATCTGAGTGGACGCACAGTTCATCACACACAATACACCCATCATGAAGTCATCAAAAGGAATCTCAACATCCAAATCTTTAGAAACACAAGCATAAATATAAAAGAAATCCCAGTTATCTAGGAGGGAGGTATTCCTAAAGACGAATTCAAGATTCTAAGTCTCGTCACTTCGACAGACCGTCATTGTAAAGGGTGCCACCTCTGGATCAGCAAAATGACAAAACATATAAGCATCATAAAAATGGGAACAACTTTCTTACCGCTAACCCATTCAAACCCAGCAATGGAGCACGTGGGGTATTGTAGAGCCTTCCTAGAATAAGAAGGCTCTTCCTGAGGCAGATGCAGTAGACCCTCCTCAACAGGGTTAGAAGTGTTAGCCCGCGCTTGTGTGATGAAGCTGACCACTAAGGGAGGGACACCCCAACGACCTTTAAATTTGACTCAGAAGCCATAAAAGCAGAAGGAATAAAGATAAGAACGAGGGACTCAAAGTACTTGAAGGGAAGCAAGATAGGAAGACTTAGAGCTTTTGGAGTGGAGAGAAAGCATGGTGAAATCAACAAACCAACATGTCCCCTATTTATGATATGAAAGCCCACATAGGCTCAAGAAGCAGATCAAGGAGGACCGTTAGATCAACCAAGATCTACGGCCCAGCGTCGCTGCCATTTCAAATCCCATTGAACCTCTAATGAACCCTAAAAATTCTTACAGAATAAGTGCACAAAGGAAAAGGTGGGAAAAAAATGGTAACCCTAAAATCATTCAGGCCATTTATGTCAAGTTTGCAGTGTACCCATCTCGGTAAATAAATCCTTTGCATCGCCAATAATGTCTTTGTCACTTCGCTTCTTGACGTTGGTGAGGTTGCATACCCGAGGGACCCCCTCAGGCCGAATCACCCTTAACCGGACCTACCCCCGAACCAGACTTGCATATAGGGTCGAGTCTACCCTTAGCATGGCCCAACATTTTGGTTCAGGTAGGACCGCTACTCCTACAATGAAAAGTCCAAAACACAAGGTCAAACTAAAAAAAGGTAAACACTATAAATAGCAAAAGATAAGTACAAGCTTGACTACTAAATTTTTTACTACTTTTCATGCTGACATACTGTATTTTTCTTAGCTTAGTCAACTCCCTTTTGACTTGAACGTCAACGTGCTTTTGTAAGTACCCACCTATATCAACTTGGAGTAACCGTTGGATTAAAAGTTCAAAGCATTTAAAGAACACTCGATATATCAAAAAGAAATATCCGTTCAGAAACAATTTTAATTCTAATAATGGTACTTAACAATACAAAAAATAATTGTTGGATCTACATAAAGATGTTAATCTTTCACAAAAGTAGCAACTCAAGATTTTTATTAAATAAATATGTAATAATTTTTTTTTAAGAAATCAAAATCCATATATTTTAATCTTTTTATTGAAAATATTAAGAGAATATAAGACTAGTTGCTAAATACGACTAGAATAGTGAAGGTCCATATTATTCATGGTTGACTTCTAGTACTCCTAACTTTGTTGGATCTTAGGAATTTTGGTGAAAAGTCACCAAATCAAGAAAAGGACAAACCAGGACAACGAGGCATCACTGAATTAAAAAAATAAAACATGTTCAATTTTATTATAAATTTATGTAAAACTATTCCTTAATCGCGTGAGCCATGTTACTTTGATTCTCTGTTTAAATAAAAAACACCACTTTTTTCTTTCTGTTGTTATAAAAAAACTCACAAATGTTCCATGACATTGAAATTTCCATTTTCGTGTATTTACAATTGAAAAAAAAAAAACTAACAGTATTTTATTTTACAGAATTAAAATGTATACAAATATAGTCCATTTAATTACATTTTATTTCTGCACTATAATTAATTTGTTTTTTTAATTTATTAATAACGTTTTGGACAACAATAACCTTATAATCTTGTATTAATTGTGACTGTAAAATGTTTTCGTGAATTTTATTTAACTGAAAGTTATTAAATTAATTTTTTAAAATTTTTATAAATTAAATCAATTAAATGATTTAAAACTTTCTTTTATTCAAAATGTATTTCCAAAACTTCAATCAGATTATCACTATCATTTATCTTGTGAAAAACAAAACTATGAGAATTATTAGTAGTGTTTAAGTTTAATTGGAAGGGCTAATTTTTCAAGAATTATAGATTAATTATATATTGGTAGAGATATTTATATTTAGTATTCAGCTGTGTTTTGAACAGAATAATATATAACTTTTCTTTACATAATAATGTATTAAATTAAAAATTCGACAGATTTTTTCATAAATATATATAGTAAAACTGGTGAGAGATTTTTTTGTCTCTATTAAAGAGTACCAAAATAATTACGATTATATAATTTTATGTAATTACTCAAAATTAAAAGCTTAAGATAATATTAATTACTAAATAAACTATGTGATCAATCAAGATCCATAAATGACTTATGTATTTTAATTTTGATCAATCACGATCAATATATTATTTTTCATTTTATTATTCAATAACAGAATTTTTAAAACTTTTCTTTAACAAAACGTTATTAAGAATTTTTGTAATTCTTTATCTATTTCAAACTATTAATTTTTTGTAATTCTATTTTTTTAAATTAATAATTAAACATTACACTATATCATGATATGAATTATTTATCATAAATATAAAATATATTTATGCATCTAAAAATATTTATTAAATATATAAACTTTAATTATAATATATTTATGCATTAAAAAATATTTTTTTAAAATTTTAATTATATAAAATAAATATTTATGAAGGTCAATAATTAGAACAAGATATCTGCAATTAAAATAAAAAAAAGTTAAAAATTAAACAAACTTTTCACATTTAGGCTTAGTTAGGTTGTGAGAAAAGAAAGTGTAAGAAAAAAAATTACAAATTATAATTATTAAAAATTTTTTACATTTAGTCTCTGTTACTAGAAAAAAAAAATGAAAGAAAGTGTAAGAAAAGAAAAATATAAAAAAGAAAGAGGTGAAATATAATGATATGAAAAGAAAGAATGAAAAATTATAAATTATAATTATTACAAACTTTTCACATTTAGGCTCTTTTAGGAGAAAAGAAAATGAAAGAAAGTTTAAAAAAATAAAAGAAATAAAGATAAAATGAAGTGGTATATAAAGGATGAAAAATTATAAATTATGGTTATGATAATTACAAAAGAGTTTAATTGGTGTGAATCTAAAGAATTTTATACAATCTTTAAATTTATAACAAAAAAAAGTTTAAAAAAATTTAATTGATATATATTGATAATGTAAAAAGTTTTATATAATCCATATATTTATCACTTTCTTTTATAGAAAGAAAATTCTTGAAAGAGTCAATTTTTTGTATTTTGTTACATTTAGTAACTGAGAATTTTAAAAAAAAATTGTATAAAAAGTAGATATGTATTCAAATTATAGTAGATTTCAATTGAAATTCTTCCTACTAAATTAATGAGATTTCACTTGGAATTACAAGATTAGTATGATAATAAAATAGATAAATAAAAAAAATTTAAAGATTTGAATCCTTTTATTAAAAAAATGGAAAAAAATATTATTGTGTTGTTGCTGTCATTGCTGCCAGAAATGGTCCTTTTATGTATTTTATCAAGCATAAATTTTATTTATTTTTTATAGGAAAAACATCAACGTTGATACATTAAAATTGAAAATTGAAATTAAAGAATTTAATGAAAAGATAAAATAACATGAATCATAGTTATTATTATTATTATTAGTTAAATTAAAGGATCTCGCCGCCGTGTCGCCTCCGTCGGAGCAGAAGAACTACCAAACTACAGCTCACACACAGTCTCTCTCTCCGATCTATAAATCACTTTCTCACTCTAAAATCTCTCTCTTACAAAGCAAAGGTGAGTTTTTTCTCTCTCTCTCTCTTTGTCTTTACTATTGTATTCCCTTCAATTTTGAATTTTTCTGCATACCCATTTGAGTTTTCTGGTACTATTCCTGTTGCTTCTTCAAATTTAGCGTTGACGCATTTTTTATTATCTTTGTATTGATTCACCACTTGGCAGGGATTGGTGATTCTGAGTTTAATTTGATCCAATTTCTTGAAAATCACCATGCACCCTTTATTATTGTTGTTGTTACTTTCCAAAAGAATTGTTCTTTTTTCACCTACCAATATTGATTCTGGAAATCCTCGAAGGGAAATAAAAGGGATGGAAATCAAAATGGAATCTTGGTTGCTTCTGTTTTTGTTTTTTACTTTTAAGTGTATAATGTTAACCAAATGTGGCTCTTTACCCTTTTTTGCAGTGTTTCCCAAGTTTTGAATTTTTGTCCTGAATGTTGTGTTTTCTTTATTTTCAAGATTGTTATCCTTTTTTACAGGCAGTGCTAAAATTATATTCCTGAAATTGGGTTTGTTTGCTTTCTTTAATCTAGTATCTGTGTCTGTTTTCCATTTTATTGTTTGAAAATGATTTTTTTTTCTTTATATTGGATGGTAAGAGTAGTGAAAATTTAAGATGTAGTTATTGAAGTTGTTGATTGGGACCACATAATGTAATTATGTGGCAATTGCCTGTTGGTGTGTTACATCATGGGTTTATTTCTGAAAATCTGGTTGAATTATAATCTGATCTGACCATTTTATTTTAAACTTCGATCCTGCTTCTATAAAGTCGCAAACTGATTTGTTCTTTAACTTGTCTTGGTTTGGTAATTTAATGCGCTGAATGAAACTTCATCAGTTCTACTGAAGAAGTGAGAAACATGTATTCTGATGAAGAGCTATTTGTTTATTCAGAGTAGAGTTTGTTCTGTGAAGAACTGAGGGAGGTTCAGGTCCATGATATTTTGATATTTCTCTATAGTAGGAAGACCATGGGACGAGCTTCATCGTTACTTATAATTTTTGTGGTTCTTGGTTCTTCCTTTGCCACCTATAATGTGGTAACGATGATAAGGCACTACGGATCTTCAGAAGGTGTGTCTGTTGATGATGGTGGATTGTTTTTTGACCCCATTACTGAGATGCCTGATCATGTAAAGAATCGGAAGACAACAAAAGCACCGTTCCATGTTGCGTTAACAGCAACAGATGCTCCATATAACAAATGGCAATGCCGTGTTATGTATTACTGGTATAAACAACAAAAGAAATTACCTGGCTCAGAGATGGGAGGATTTACTAGGATTTTACATTCGGGAAAGTCTGACAACTTGATGGATGAAATTCCTACTGTTGTGGTTGATCCCCTTCCAGCAGGTTTGGATCGGGTGAGTTTGCAGTTGTTTTCCATTAAATTGTTTATGTAATTTTCTATTTCCATTTTTTATTCAGCTGATTGGCATATCAATATTGTAGTTGCTCTTAGAATTGAAATACTGAGATGTCATGATTACTATACAATCTGTAAATTTGATAAAAAGGAGGGTGAAATCTTAGAATATGATTTTTAAGGGAAGAAAGATGATACATTGTTGCTAAAATTTATTAGGCAATATCAGTTTCGAAATAATGGGATTGCCTAAATATCTAATGGTAATACCCTAATACTAATACCCAAGAAATGTAAATTTAAGGGTCTTTTCTGTTGTCTATTCAAGATTATTAGAAGCTCATTACTGCTTGGTTCATTCTTCAAATGTTTGCTGGGTCATATTTTTGAGGTTCCAACTATTTATAAAATACGTCTGTTTTAGATGTTATGGTTAATGCAAATAAATGTTAATTGCTGAGTTGTATTTGAGTTTTCTTTCCCCACTTCTCTATCCGCATTTTGTGTTCCTCATTTAATCCTTTGTTTTTAATGTTTTCAATTTTGATAAAGAGTCAATAATGTCTAACTCTGCTTTAATTTATTTATTTATTCATTTTGGTTTTCTTCAGTCAATGCAGTTTAGATATTGTCTGACACTTTGCTAATCTGTTTGCAGGGTTACATTGTTCTGAATAGGCCATGGGCGTTTGTTCAGTGGCTGGAAAAGACCAAAATAGAGGAAGAGTTAGATCTCTTATACCATGTGAATTGTGTTCTGTTTTGTTTACAACAATAAAATACGACCTAGTTGCTCTACTTTGATGCAGATATGTGTTAATGGCAGAGCCTGATCACATATTTTTACGCCCTCTGCCCAATCTGGCCTATGGAGGACATCCGGCTGCTTTTCCATTTTTTTACATTAGGCCTGATCAGAATGAAAAAATCATAAGGAAGTTTTATCCTGTGGAGCATGGACCAGTTACAAATGTTGATCCAATTGGCAATTCTCCTGTAATTATTAGAAAGGTACAATCTCCTCCATAGCTGTTTTTTTATGGTTGAATTGAATAAATTTTCATGTCCATATTTTTGTCCTGATTATAGTAACAATTTTTTATTGATCACTGGTTCTTTAGCTTGTACATTTCATCATCATTGTGGGGAAAGATTTTAATGTTGTTGAGAATCTTAGATATTATCTTATCTTTATTTTAAATATATTATGTAGGCATATTATCTTAGATATTATAGGAAACAATATCTTTTATATTGATATGTATGTGTATTCAAACACACGGTTTCATTACATTATTCTTCTCTATTTCTCTAATTGTAACAAATATCAATCCATTTCATATAGATGATTGACTTGGTTGAGAATCTAAAGGAAATAATGAATTTGTATTGATGAATCGTAAATCACAATTGTTGTGGCAATGTAGTAGCAGCCATAGGTCAAATTAGAAAATATAAAATGAATGATTTCACTGGATATTTGAGAGATCAGGACTTTCCCACTCCTTTTTTTTTTTTTTTTGGCACTTTCCCCAATCTTTAAGTGTCTAATCCTTTTTCAAATGATAAGATAATAAGTCTCAGCCTCCCCTCTTTGGTTATAGGCAATATACTTTATGTCTTCCACTATTTTGGCCCCACCAACTAACCTAACTCCCTAACTAACAGGCACCTAATTAACTACTAATGGGTATCTATTAACAGACTTTTCTATTTATTTATTTTATCAGGATTTGATCTCAAAGATTGCTCCGACATGGATGAATGTTTCCTTGAAGATGAAGGAGGATCCAGAAACTGATAAAGCATTTGGATGGGTGCTAGAAATGTATGTCGTACCTAATAACTGATAAATATTGGAAACTAGTTTGATGCTTTATGTTAACGGTTTTTTCTTGTGGGCCCAAGGTATGCTTATGCTGTTGCATCTGCTCTGCATGGTGTGAGGCATATTTTGCGGAAAGACTTCATGCTACAGGTTTGGCATAACATCACGTCTCGTTATATTTAGTTTATGTTGTTATCAGATGAAGATGTAATCAAATATGACATGCACCACCAAATTTACTTTCCTTTGCTGCAAACTTTTCAGCCCCCATGGGATCTTGAAACTAACAAGAAGTACATACTTCATTATACTTATGGGTGTGATTACAATCTAAAGGTAAAGTATTTCTTTGCCAGGTTTGCCTTGAATTGTGTAGTTATGAACTTGTGATCATGAACATTCCTTATAAATTATCATTTCTGGTGAGCACATATCTGAGTTCGTGTAATCTGCTTTATTTTCTTACTATGGCATCAAACTTTGCTTTAGAAGATATACTTTTATCAAAACACTCTAGCTTCTTGTCATTTATTGTGTATTATTCCCAGTTGTCTCAATAGTATTTCATGATGCTCAGGGTGAATTGACTTATGGCAAAATTGGTGAGTGGAGATTTGACAAAAGATCACATCTACGAGGACCTCCACCAAAAAATTTGCCCTTGCCCCCACCAGGGGTTCCTGAAAGTGTGGTATGTCTAGAACTTGCCTATTGATTTAAGTTGTTCATCCTATCTTGTTGGAATAAATATCTAGCAAAAACTGCTCTCATTGGTATGTTGAACTTAATTCAGAACTGATATAAGGTTCTATTACAATTTCTCTCTGTAATTTCATACTTATTTTCATTTTACCTAGATGAGCAGAACATGGTATTTGCTTTTTTTCCCCATTAGCACACGGCACACACACACATATGACTATCAGAAAGTGAATCAGTAACAAAAGCATCTATAATAATCTTAGTAGTTTGAAAACTGATCCAGCCATATGACTCTTGTTTTATTTTTCATTATAGTTAATTCTTTGATTGCGTTTCTGCATTAGAATTGAGAAATGCCTCATTTTATCTAGGTGGGGGTCCATATGTTGAAATTCTGCATGTGATGAAGATTGATAGTTTGTAGGGAATGATTTGACAAGTGCTACTAATGGAACTATATGCAAATAGTGACATGATAATCATGAGACTTGATTACAGTTCTAGGCCACTAACTTTGGTTCTGTCCCATCCTTCATTTTTAGTGCTGTCTGACATCAAGATACTATAAAAGCTCTTTTTTTTTATAGGTCAAATATTAATATTTGTTAGTAATGTTAGTTTTTGTTAATAGTGAAGATCAAACCCACAACCTTTCCTCACTTCCCCTCTTCCTTAACCAACTTAGTTACTTTATATCTCCCTATAAAAAAGCTCATTTGTTAATATTGTTATCAAATGTATGGGCTTGATAGATATTTCCAAATGATCTTTTGATTCTCTTGAAGCTAGAACTTTTAAAATACCTGTACACTCTCTCGTTTCCCTCATCTGCCATCATATGTAATTTTCTTTGACCTTTTGTTCTGCTTTCACTCACCCTACTTTTAAGATACCTGTACACTCTCTCGTTTCCCTCATCTACCATCATATGTAATTTTCTTTGACCTTTTTGTTCTGCTTGCACTCACCCTACCTTGAAGGAAAAGAAAGAGAAATTAAATCTCCTCTAGGCTCAAGATAATGGAAAGTGGCACCAGCTGGAGAATGTTATTGCATAAGATGAACATTTATGATGGGATTATCTTCGAAAATACTGGTTTTATGATTAATTTTAGGTTTGTCTTTACATGAAATAAACCTTGCATAGTCTAATGGGTAACTTGGTATCTTCTCTCTTATGGTGAGAGAATCCTTGGTTTAAAAATCCATTCATGTGTTAGTTAGCATTGTTGAATAAGATTAATTTTTTAATATACTATTGCCCTTATGTGTCACCTTGATAGTAATATTAGATTAAAAGCTAGCCTTTTAAAAACGTGGTTAGGTTATTTCAGCAGGCATGACCTTTGTTACTAGTTAGCTAGTTTAACGGAAATTTTGCTCCAACTGTCTTTGCATTAGTTTGAACAAGAGAAAAAAATCATAGCAGTAGAAATGAAAATGTTAAGATGGAAGTGTGATCACCTTAAAAAGATAAAATGTGAAATTATTATATTCAATGAGATATTGGGGTATCCTTGATTAAGGAAAATATGATAGAAAATCAATTAAGATGATTTGGTCATCTACAAAGGTCACTAGAGGCACTAATGAGGATAGCATATTACATAGTGTTGAGTCCTCTGAAAAGGAGGAGAGGAAGATGAAGAAGAAATTGGGGGAGTTGTTGGAAGGATCTAATGATGAATAATATCCTTGAAATTTGGTCTTTAATTGCACCGAATGACATTGTGATAGCAGACTTCACTTAGTAGAATAAAGCTGCTGATTTGGTAGCATTGAAGTGAATGCTGTATATTTTAACTAGTATCAAAAACATGATAGAAAGCATATTAATGTGTTAATGCTTATGATAATGTCTGCAGGTGACCCTTGTAAAGATGGTCAATGAGGCTAGTGCTAACATCCCAAATTGGGACACATCGTAAATATTTCCACCTCTTCTTGACATCCACAGTGCATATCTCGAAAGGAAAAACTTTAGACATTAAGTCTTTTTTGTCCTGAGTTTAGTCATAGTTAGATCAATGTAAACTATACCCGTTTATATGAGGAGTTAAATGCAGGATAAATCTTCTATATTTTTTCTTGTGATATTCTTGAATGGTACACAATGCCAGATAATTTGTTCAATAAGCATTGGCTTCGATATTGCTTATTTATATGTTGACATTCCTTGTATGCATAGCCCCTAGACAACATAACAATTGTTTCTTTTCATTTCTACACCTTATGTGCATTCTACAGTTGTTAGTTCTTTAGAGACAGTTTAAACTTGATATAGAACATGTTGGAGTGAAAATTGAAGTTTAAAAGTGCTACTTATATTAGATTTGCACCTCAACATAATGAAACTGAATAAACTATGCATGAAACATTTCATTGGCATAAAACTTGTTCATGCCTAAAAAATATTGGTGTAAAAATTAGAATATGAAAAAAATGAAAATATAGAATCATTTCATTGGAATATCTTCATGGGCCATCAAGAGGAAAACAATTCTATTTGTGAGGGACCTCACCATAAATGGGAGCATCTACTTGTGACAAAATTTGGGAGTTCAAAAGTATGTAGAAAAGTGGGAAATTTTGCAAAGTATGTACAAAAGTGGGAAATTTTGTATATAGTAATTATCAAAGTATGAATTTTTCTCCAACCAAATGGTGCCAACTCTCAATGGATAACCTAAAGCAAGTGGGTTCAACTCATGTTAGACAACAATTAAACAAGTGACACCAACTCAGAGTATCCTTGCATCTGTATCTAGGGCAGGTGATATAAAGTGAGTTGGCATCACTATAGTAAATTATTTTTTTTAACGAGAACACTTAAGTGACGCAAAGTGAAGAACCACAACTAATCGAAAATATATTTTTTTTAAAAGATATGAGAAAGTGGCACCAAGTGAGGAAGAATAACTGGAGAAAATGATTTTTTTAACAAGATGCCAAGTGAAACTATTTTGAAAGTTTGGTCTATAATAACTTTTGTTTATAAGCTTTAATTTGTAATACCATAGACTAGATCGAACCATGGATGAAAATTTTTTATTCTAAATTTATGTCTCATTTCATTTTTCAACTAATCAATAAATGTCATGTTTGTAATAAATTTTTTTTATAATTTTTTTAAATATTGTGTAACTTATTAAATGATATTACGTTTATTAATTAGATAAGACAGATATGAATCTAAGAGTCTGAGAGAAAAGATTTTCATTTATCAAGGCAAATGAATCTAATTGATTTAAAACTTTAAGTCCAAACTAAAGACTAACTATGTAGTATTTATGATGTATTTCCTTTCGGATTTAATATTTTAATTTTTAAAACTTAATTTATCAAGCAATGTATCAAAAGTAAGATATTGAAATAGCCAAGCAACATAAGTAGCCTTTTATGCTAACTATACTTTTATATAGGTGAGGCCAAATATTAATGGAAGACTTAAATATATCTTTTAATATGTCCTTTTTCTAAATATTTTTTCGTTAATATACTTTCTTCAATTTATTTCGTCCTTATAGTTTATTTTTTTAGTATTTATTTATGTGATATTTATGACATAACATCTTTTTCTTAATATGACACATTTGACATGATAATTTTTTTGCTAATGTAAGTAATTGCGATGTCAATAGTTAACGAACTTGACTAATGGTGGAGATGAAAATACAAAAATGATTAAAAAATTATACTATGAAATAGAAAATTGCAACATTTTACAGAAACAGAAAATACCATTAAGCCTTTTACTATTCAAGCTTTGTTTCCTTCACAATTTACCATCATTTTTTTAAAATTTTTACATATTTGAGTATTATGCTAGTAACAACAATTTTGTTTTGCAAAAGTTGATAATAAAATGACGTTTTTTTTCACCACTTTTAACATGTTAGCATATTAAATGGATTGGTGAAATGTGCGAAAATGAAAAGTATTATGGTAAAATATGTAGAAAAAAGTTGAGTGATAATGTTACAAAATAATAAAATTAAGTGATAAAATGTACAATACAATTAAACTTTTTATTTCTTGTACTTTTCTACCACGTTTTGCACGGGCTAAAACAAGTCCGGAACCGTTTGGGATCAATTAATTAGGAGTTGGAATAATTAAGGATGTGTTCCTGAAGTATTTTTAGTTTTTTTATATATTATTTTTGCATATTCTAAAAATATTAGTGTAAGATTTTAGAGAATGTTAGTATAAGATTTTTAAATATATAAGAGTATAACTGTGATGAATGAATACATAAAAATAATTACAACGGTTGTAATGAATAGATGAAAATAAGAGAGTTACATTGATGTGAAGTTGCATCCGTAACTTAGGAGTTTAAATGTTCAATTGCTAGCAATAGGCATTATTCTCACGTTAGAAATATCTTCAGCTACTCTAAAGAAGCTTGCGGGTCTATTCATTTAATGGGTTTAATAATGAGTTGCTTTTTTAGTTTTTTAATTCAGCATTTTTTATTTGTAAAGTGTTTTAGATAATGTTTTTAAATTTTAAAATGTCAATCATTCTAAATAATATTTTTATATTTAAAAGTGGTTATATAAAGTGTGTCATAAACAAAAATGAAAAAAAAAATGCTAAATTATGAGGCTAAAAATAAAAAATAACCTACAAAACTAAAATTACAAAAATGTCAACTAACATGAATGAAAATCTTCAATCCTAAATTCGTGTCTCACTCTTTCCTCCCATTAATTTATAAATATCATGTCAAATAATAATTAAATATCTTGTTAATACTCAATAAAGAATATTTACCTAAAAAACATGAATAAATTTTCGTTCTAGTTCCTCATGGTAATAACACTTAATCTTTGAAAAAAATTTAAGCAAATTAATCTCAAGAATTATGTTGTTGTGTAAATTAGTTTCTAAATTAAAAAAAAAATCATGAAAGTTACCTTTTATATTATTTTAAAATAGAGAAAATTACAGATACACTCTGCAAATTTTGATTAAATTACATATAATTTTATTCTTTCTTATTTTCTTACCTTAATCGATCTTTGAGTAAATTTTCGTTCTAGTTCCCCATGGTAATAGCACTTAATCTTTGAAAAAAATTTAAGCAAATTAATCTCAACAATTATGTTGTTGTATATATTAGTTTCTAAATTGAAAAAAGTCATGAAAGTTACCTTTTATATTGTCTTAAAATAGAGCAAATTACAAGTATACTCTGTCAACTTTGATTAAATTACATATAATTTTATTCTTTCTTATTTTCTTACATTAATCGCTCTTTGTGTTTAAAAATATTATACCAATATACTTATATGTTTCAAAACATTACACTATGACTACATTATATTATTATTCTTTTCAAATTTTATATTAATACTTTTTAAGAGATAATGTTATAATTGCTCTTTAAAAACCCAAGTTGTAGGACGACATTTGTTACTAATTTATTTTAAAAAATTAAACTATTTAAATATGTGTCTATAATGTTAAAATGAAAAACTAAACTTTATACATTTGATATTTTTTTAATAAGAGAATTTTATACACAACATTTGATTTTTTTTAATAAGAGAATTTTATACACTAAATTTTTATAAAACTAAACTTTATTGCATTTTCCTTTTTCAACTGGTAGTTGGAAAGGTGTTAAGAATTTTTTTTTAAAGAACACAAGCTATTTATGTCAAACTAATGTTACTTAAAGTGCATACAATATACTTTCTTCTAACACATTTTTTAAAATATATTCTCGTTAATTTTTTTTAAAACCTGCAAAATCAAGATATAAAATCCTTAAATATAATTTGAGACCTACAGATTTTTATCGTTTAAAATAAGTTTTACCAATAAAAAAGTATATTTAAAAGAGTGTGTCTATAGGTGAAGTTGTATTTTTAATTTTTTTTTTTTTTTTTGGCATAGTAGATATTGATGTTGTAGATAACATCTAGCCAAGATTCCAACCTAGAACTTTTTGAGAAAATGACATGTCAGATGTCCTTAGGCAGTTAGGCCACACGTATTCGATATTGGATTGAGGATGAATACGAATAAATAGTTTAATTCAACAATTATTTAATGCATTTTTATTATAAAAATGTTATAAATTTGACCATGAAATTTATCAGAGTTATGAATAATTTATTGAAGTTATAAATTATTTCATAAATTCATTATAATTTCTTCAAAAATACTCCCTGAATTGGAATTATATTTGTAGTTATTATTTTACATTTAAACATAAATTATGTTGGTTGATGTTGATTATAATCTTTATAAGGTGGAAGCTTTCTTTTTAACCAAAGTCGTGTAGCAAGGTAAAAGTTTCGGTGGACATCTTCTATCTGCATTGGGTAAGAGTTTCATTTGATTGTGTTTAAAGAGAATGTTTCGTGAAAACGTCTAATAAGTAATGTTTGGTAAATATAATCGGATGAGAGCATTTGAAGTGAGTCATCTAATGCTCACCGTATAAGTATAAACCATCTAATGTATGTTTTTACTTCTAGCCTTTAATAAATATATATATATATATATATATATATATATATATATATATATATATATATATATATATATATCTTGTGTAAAGAGGTATGCCATGTGGCATGTTATAAGTCATATATATACCACTTATAATCTTGTAAATAGTTTTTTTGTGAACATGGATGCATTTACACTTTTTTCATTAGAGATTTTGTTTCTGTTTTTTTTTATTCTCATTCCCCATTCTTGCTTTCATTTTTATGTTCATGAATCACTTGACATTTTTATTATTTTTGTGTGAATTTTTGAGTTACGAAACCCTACAAACATATTAATTATATTTATATACTATGAGTTATAAGGTTAGCTTAATAATTAAAAAAATTAAAAAAGAAAGTGTAAGAGAAAGGAAATGAGTTTCTTCAAATGGCATTTTCACCCTATGAGATCTTGAACCTTAAATTAGTTATCTTACTATGATGATATTAGTACACTTGAGAATCTCATTTTTTTTTTACACATGACGAGATCCCTGCCTAATGAAAGAGGTCACACGTTCACATCTTTTTTACAACAAAATACATTTTAAATACCAATTAGAGTTTAATTGGTATATCGTCAGTGTAAAACTTTTACACTGATATTCAATCACATTCTTTCATTCATGGTAAATTTATTGAACTCATTATTACTTCAAAAGTTACATAAATGAAAAGTCATGATTGAATATCAGTGTAAAATTCATTACAGTAACAGTGTATACAATTAAACTCTACTAACTATCAAGTCATACTTATTGATATCCTCAAATTTTGATACCTGAAAAACAAAATCTATGTTAAGTGTTCTTTCTTTCAGAAAAAAGGACGCATGAGTAGTACAAATGTAAATATAAGCAACAAGGAAAGATGCAAAATATATGTTATAAAAGGAATAGACATAGACAAAATAGACGCATTAAAACAAATGAATGAAGGTACATGTTCTTCAATGTATCTAGGTAAAACTTTATGCATTTGTATTTGTAATTTTAGTATATTAAATATATTCGTTAAACATGTTTTGTTTATAAAGAGATAAATTTTAATGGGTAAAAATGAAGAGCTAAAAGTAAAAAAATAAAAATAAAAATGAAAAATAAGATCAACACCTAAAAAGTCAAACCTACTCCTTGGATGATAGAGAGATTTGACATATTTATTGATTTTTTATTGCTAAAGAAGTCAAGAAGTACAAAAGAAGAAAAGATAAGAAGAGTGTTTTGTGATATTATTGTGAGTCTAGAGTTGTCAAAATGGACTAACCCTACCCACCTTGACCCATTTAATAAATGATTTGATTCAATTTAACTCACCATTTTTTCATGGTTAAAAAAATGAGTGCAGTCGAGCCCACCATGGGTTGGTGGGTTAAATGAGTCATCCCACCAACTCACTGAAAATCAAAAAAATATTTTTTTAAGAAAAAACTTTGGCTATTTTTAAAAACATTAAAAAGATTTATGATAGCATTATTTTTAAATTTAATGAGTTTAAAAATAAAATAAAAATATTTAAATGATATTCTCCACCAAAAATCTACATTTACAACGTGTTAAATATCAGTTTTAAATATAAAATATTAATTAAATGATAACAACAAACTAAAAAATGTATTGTAATGGAATATAGGTCAAATAAGTAATATAATAATTTAAAACTCAAAAATGAAATAAAAAAATCATATTCACTAATAATAAAAATAAAGTTGTAAGTTGTAAGTAAGTCAAGTTGTAAGTTGTAATGGAATATAGGATCAAGTTGTAAGTAAGTCAACCCGTATATTATATACACTGAGCTCATTTTTTAATTTTTGAACCTAACTCAGTCCGAATCTGTAGTGAGTTAGGTAACTCATGAAACCAAATCCATTTTAATAACTCTAATTGTGACTAGCTGGTGAAAGATATCTAATGTTGCAATTAATGTTTTAATGAATCTATTAGGATAAGTTTTTTTTAATAGATAAAAAATGAGAGTTGTTAATTTATTAGAAAATAATCATGACTTAATCATAACAATAAACTTTTTACGAAGAATATATATACATAGTCCTAAAGTCTTCAAAATAAAAGTATCTTAAGAATTTTTAGTTGAGTGTCAACCTGATATTTTCTTTATTTTTATAAAGTTTTCTCCTTTATAAAAAGATCTCAAAACATTTTAATATCACTTTTGCTTCATTTTATAAGTCATTTGATTTATACAAAAGCTTAAAGACTTGATATTAAAAAACATTTAAGTGCTGAGCTTGAAGAGCAGTGAAAGATTATTTGCAGATAAATTAGAAGTAATTTTAAAAAAGTACTCGTATCTTATGATAAGGTAGTGAAATCTTAGTGTTAGTGGTTCTCAATGAATTAAACTGGCCATAGGTTTGATACAAACTCGTATAAAAACTATGTTTCATTCTGTTTATTAACATATTGAATTGATCTTTAGCGAAAAGAATGCTGTGAAATACCTTTTGACAAACTGTGTCTTGTATTTTAAAATATTCCTCTTTAAACATGTTCAACAAACGCATCTTCTTTACAAAAAAAAAAAAAAGTTACGAAAATTTTTAAAACACAATTCCACCTACTTTTGTGTTTTTTTTTTTGGCAAATTACACTAATAACTAACGGTTGATTACCCCTACTTTTGTGTTTTACATTATCAGACTCATTCATTTTCTCTAATTTCTGAAGAGCATGTTTAAGACTATACAATCTTAACGGTTGATTACCCGTCAGGTAAAAAAGTTTGTTCATAAATTTTTTCAAAAGATACAAGAAATTTTTTAAATTAATTTCTGTAAATTTTTTTAATATAATTTTTAAAATATGAGAATTTTTTAAAAATTAACATGTCAACTTTTTACCTAATTTAAAAAACTTATAAAAAATATTTTATTTTTTGTTAAAATTATTTTTAGAAATATCAAACAAACATACTATTAGATTATGACAATAATTAATTATTAAAAAATTATTATTTTTTATATCCGAAAACATCCTAATTGCCATAAAAGTCATACCATCATGAAGGAATATGCTTCATCATATTTTTACGCTGAAATTAAATTACAATAATAAATTTGCTAAATTTATTAATAATTTTTTAAAAATATATAAATAAAAATTTATCATCAAATATCAATATAAAAATATTTATCATTATAATATTAATTAAAGAGTTTAATTAATATATAATATTAATATAAATATTTTTTTTGGTTATGATAAGTTTGTTGACTTATTATGATAGTTAAAAATTATATAAATAAAAAATTATACATTATAAAAAATATTTGCACTAAAATATGTATACTAATTAAATTTTTAATTAAATAATATTAATCATTAGATAAAGTTATGATGTCATTACAACTCTATCGTACGGTTCTGCGGTAGCCAGCGCGTGTTTTCGCTTGGAGTGTCGGCAGAAGAAAATCGATCGAGAGGTTCATCATCACTTCCTTCAATCATCTCACGTGAACCTCAAATCAAATTTTAATTCAATAAATTAATATATAAAATAAAAACAATAAACTCCCATGCCCATGGTATCTTAAATGTCAGTGATAAATTTTTGAAAATTATTTTTTTGTCTTTAAATTTTTTAATATTATATACATAATCTTTAAATCGCCATAGAAAATAAAAATATTTTTGGATGATTATATAAAAAAGTTAAAATAACTTTTTTATAGATTTTATAAAAATAAAAATATTTATATACTAGTTTGTAAAAAAAAATTATACTAATATATAATTCTTGATGGATATGACTTTTAAATAATATAAAACTTTTATTAAATGAGAATACATAAATATTAATAAGATGATCTAAAATTTTTTTGAAAATTAATTTTTTTTAAAAATATATTATTTAAAATTAATTTAGAAAAAGTCTCATTTAAAAAAAAAAGGTCATGAATTTTTTTTACTTTTTATATTTTTTCCTTAAAAGTGCTTTCAAGAAAAGCTTATCCATACAAAATTACAAATCCTAAAGTATTTTAAGATGAATTTGCATAAAGAATATTTTATAGAGAATCTATTTTTTCCAAAAAAAAGATCTAAGTGTATTGATCTCTAAAGTTCGGGTATGATAAATTACTAAAAAGAAAAAAGAAAAAGGAAAGGAAAAATATAGAAAAGAATTAATAATAAACGGTGGGAAGTGGTGAAAGCATTTTCACAAGAGAAAAGAGATGGAGCGTTTAGAAGAGTGTGTGTGTGTGATTGTGCCGACAGCACATAGTGACAAGTGTGGTTACTTTTTTCTTGCATCTGTCACGAGCACATCGGTTACACATTCCACGTGTACTAATCTTGTCACACCTAGTCACCAACACTTCGGTGTTTTGCATTTATTTTTATGTTAGGTTTATGTGTGCTGTGGTTTTTACTTACCGTTTTAAAATTTATGAAATAAAAATTAATCTTAGTATTAAGTTTTTAAATTTTTAAAATTAAACAATATTATTTTAGTTTTTAATTTAAAATATTATTTTTAAATCTTAATTTTATTAGAATTTGTTTTTTTAAGATTGAAGATCGGCATTCAATGGTCAGCAATTAGTATTGAGAATAGAGCAATTAGTATGGAGAATAGAGGTTGAAATATTACAGTTGGTGATTGGTAATTGAAGTTGACAGTTGATGATTCAAAAGATGAAAGATTATTGTTAGTGACTACCAGTCACTGTCAGTAAATAAAAAAAAGTGATTATTGGTTTAAGGAATTTGAATAAAAACACAAACAAAATTACAAAAATCTTAAAATTAAATTTTATTATTTTTAAAATTTGGATAAAATTTGTTTTAAAATAATAAAAGAATCAAATGAAAATAATTTTTTTATAAATACATTTAAAAAAAATGAAACTCAAAATCACATCCGGGATCTTAGAGTTTGGATTTTAACATTTAAAAATATAAGGGAAGCAAATAAAAAAAATAAGAGAAAAGAAACTATTTACTAACTTTTATCGATGATTAATCTTGTTAAGAAATTTAACATTACTATCTTTAGTCTCCTCCCAACCGTGTTTTCAAGATTCTAATAACTGTTTGAAACTGAGTTCATGAAATTATAAAATTGATTTAATAATGAGAAAAACATGTTGGAAATAATAGTGGATTGGTATTAATCAATTATATTTTATCATTATCTGGCAATTTAAGATTTGGTGATAATCATATCTTATAATATCTTTATGATTATTTGAATGGGATTATAGTAAGATTGACTCTGTGATGGGTTGAGTCAATCATAAAAAAAGCCCATTTGAGGGGTCTCTGCCTACCCTGGGGGATTATAAATTTGCCATCCCATTAAGCAAATTATAACAACAACAACAATACACATTCTCTAGAATAATCCCCTAGAAAGTAGGTAGTAAAACCCTCAAGAGTTCTTATTGAACTCATATCTCTACAATACTCATATCTAGAGATTTTTTTGTTCTTGAAGATCAAGAACTTCAATTCAATATATATGAGGTACACAGATTCTCTTTCCTTTATCTTTTTATATTTAATTCTCTATACATACTATAATCTTGTATCTATTGATTTAAGGTTTCCTTTTATTTCCATCAATTGGTATCAGAGCCTGGTTAGATACATATTATAGTTGTTTTCTATTAGAGAATTATGGTTGTTTTCTATTAAAAAATTAAATTTGAATTGAAGATTTTTTGTATTATTAGTGAAATTTTATAATATAGTTCACTATTATTTTTTTCACAAAAAAAAAATGAGGGTTTACGCTACTTGTTATTGTTAAAATAACATGTTAAAGTTTCATTCTCTTACCCTTACATGGGTAACTAATATATTGAAACTTCTTTTTAAGTACTACCCCTTTAAAACCTAGTTTTCCTTTAAATAATTATGGGGTAAATTGTTTTCAAAATTACTTAATGGTTTTCCTTGTTTTATGTTTGACCAATATGAGTCATTTGTGTGGGCAACATAATATATTTGTATTAACTTTACTTTGGAAAGTGTTAATGGGGTTGCATGGACTCATTTTTATACCCATATTTTTGTGATTTGGTCAAGGGAGAACTTTGTGGTTTTGATACGATCATGTATGATGATTCGTGTGTTAAATTCATTCTCAAAAGCATTGAATGTTGTTGCTAATTTTTTATATTCTTATTTTTTCAAAAATACCATATTTATTTAATATTTTTATATTATTGGTATTTTTGAGTATAAAAAAAAAATTTGATTAATTCAAGATTAAATTCAAATTTTTTTACTATTATAATCTTGAATTTTGGACCTATTTTCGTTGTGATAATTCTTTACAGTATTTGTATTCTCCAATTATACTGTACTCTCTTTAATATTGAATTATCATTTATAAATTGATTTTAGGTTATTTTATTAATTATGCACAATCTTAATTGTCCTTCTCTTATGAGCATAATTTTCTTTATTAATTTGCATTATTATTACTTGTCTATCATGGGTATAATAATGTGAATTTTGTATGTTGGTCATATAATATATATGATTAAAATTATGCAAATTTATTGGACAATATGCATAATTTCTTTTTTTATTTACATAATTATAATTTTACTATTTTATATGCATTTAAGTGACTTTTGTGATATAATTATTTTTTTTATTGCATTGATGATAACTATACTCTATCGGTGTATTGTTATTAATGTAATTTGGTGTTATACAATGTATTTTTCTTGGCTTATGTTAATGATTTTCTTATATCCTATCGGTATTAGGATTTTATTGATATAAGTTATAGTACATTGTAATTTCTTTAGGGATTCTCTTTTAACTGAACTTTTAGAATTACATAATGTTTCCCTATTTTTGTAATGTTCAGTTTATTTCCCTCATTTGATCATGTTTAGTTATATTTATATGGAACCAAAAATTTACACTCTCATTTCCTTTTGTTCCATATTGACTTATAACCTTTAATTGGACATTTTTTCCTTCAAAAAAAAAAAAAAAACAAATGTTCTTGATAAAATTATTTTTTTTTTCTTATCACATTATTTGTGATTACATTGTTGGGATCTATATTAAGAATTTTATATTGGTCTCTTGTAAAATATTTTCTTGTATAACAAGCTCTCTATTGATTTGCAATATTAGTATGCAATTCTTGTAAGGACAATATAGGAATCCCAAATTTTAAGAGATTAATTTCTCCATACCATATTTTATAATATTGTTAATGGTATTCTCGTAAAAGCTTGAGGCTTTATTTTGGGATATATAAATAAACCTATGTCCATTATAAATTGTGATGAGAGTTAGAGACTATTTATTATTATATCCTTAATATATGCAAGAATAGGTCTCATTCTTCCGCTGCGTGTAATCATACTTTATTCTCAAGTGTGTGTAAATATTGTTTATTGTAGCACTTGATTTTTGTTTATGATTACTTGAGAACTTACTTATGATCTCATATTCTACGTAAAATTATCAAGTGATCAATTTTCTCACTCATGTAATTATTTTTTCAAGATCCTCATAGGGGTCAATATTTTTGTAAAGATTGATTAATATGTGGTTAATTATGAAACCATTTGCGAGAATTATTTATTCTTATGGATGAATTTGTAGGTTTCATATTCTTGTTATTTTAACCACTTCTCTCATTAATCATTTGTTATTCTACTACTTTCTAATTCCTTAAGTAGAATAATAGTGAATTTTAATTCACTTTTATTATTATCATATAAAGTCATCATCCCACTATCACTAGAACTTTCAATACTAGTGTACCCTAATGATAATCCTAATATTTTTTTGGTATATTAAGGATTAGTGGGAGTATATATAATCTTGTATTATCTCTCGAAACTTATATATTTTTTATTGTCATATAATCTTGTGCACATTTAATTATGATATGACATATTCTATAGGGCTTCTCTATTTATTTTTGTCCTATTTTTATTGAGATACATAAAACCAATTGTATCTTTGTAGACATCTTTAACTGATGTTAAGGTCATTCTGTTGGGTACTGCACATTAATCCTTTTGGCATAAAATTATGCATTGTGCATCTCTTTTACCCAAATTTAATATTGATCAAAATTTTAGAAGTATATAATTTTGTATCATGTCTCGAGACTTATCTATCTGTATTGTCATATATTCTTATGCACATTTAATTGTGATATGACATACTTTATAGGACTTGACTATTTATTTTTGTCCTATTTTAATTGAGATACATAATTCATTGTATCTTAATAAACATCTTTAATGGATGTTAAGAGCATTTTGTTGGGTATTGCACATTAATTCTTTTGGTATGCAATTAAGTATTGTGCATTTATTTACCCAAAATTTCACATTTTGTTTGGTCAAAATTCTATAAGTATATTGTAGATGCAATACTCCTATCGAGTATGATTTTCTACTTTGTAAAAAAGTGCTTATTATGATAGTACTCCTATTGAGTACAATTATGCACTATTGAAGTACTTATGAATTTTTTTTTGTTTGGACCAATTATCTAAGTGTTTGCTCAATTGACATTTTGTGGCCACAATAATCTGAGTATCATTTTATATAAACTAGGTGTCTATGTGGTTTTAGTAGGGAATTTATGGATTTCCTACTTATCTTTGGATTCTTACATAGTCACTCCTTTTTGAAACTCAGATTAGTTAAATGCAAATATTATAGAGCATTTATGTAGCCTATATGTAATTACATATGTTATTGGGCTATGATGAATAATTAGATGCATGTAAATTATGCTTTCTCACCTATATAATTTTTCAGACTCAAGTAAAAAAAAATTATATTAATTAAATATTTTTTTATTCACTGATCAAATACTTAACTTTGGAGTTTTGTAACTCATATGGTTTGGTTAAGTTTTGATGTCTTAGATCAGTGGGAGTCTGAAAACTTTCTTATGAGATATGTGTGAAGTAATATCATTTTAGTAACATATCTCTTAGCATTTTTGGATGCTTGAGACCATGTAGTATCATTTTATTGAACTACATTATTCTATATACTTTATGAGAAATATTTATGATATATATCCCTATCGGATATTATTTTGTAGCTCAAATTTCTCATTGTTTAATATAAGATTTGTCTATAATTGTCATTCTAGCTTAATGATTTATCTTTGTATTATTGATTAATACCATCCAAGTGGGAGAATGTTGGAAATAATAGTGGATTGGTATTAATCAATTATATTTTATCATTATCTGGCAATTTAAGATTTGGTGATAATCATATCTTATAATATCTTTATGATTATTTGAATGGGATTATAGTAAGATTGACTCTGTGATGGGTTGAGTCAATCATAAAAAAAGCCCATTTGAGGGGTCTCTGCCTACCCTGGGGGATTATAAATTTGCCATCCCATTAAGCAAATTATAACAACAACAACAATACACATTCTCTAGAATAATCCCCTAGAAAGTAGGTAGTAAAACCCTCAAGAGTTCTTATTGAACTCATATCTCTACAATACTCATATCTAGAGATTTTTTTGTTCTTGAAGATCAAGAACTTCAATTCAATATATATGAGGTACACAGATTCTCTTTCCTTTATCTTTTTATATTTAATTCTCTATACATACTATAATCTTGTATCTATTGATTTAAGGTTTCTTTTATTTCCATCAAAACAGAGATAAGAAGTTAGTGAATTTGAGTATTTTTGTTAATAAAATTAACATATTAATAATTTATATTTTTTATTAAAAAAAATTGAATGCATGAATCCAGTTGCAATCGCATTAACGAACTGTTAATTTTCTTTACTTATATGTGTAAAACAAGATAGATATTTGAAAAAGATAAGAAGGAACTTTTTAGTTTTTAGATAAGATTCATGTAAAATATAATTCTCTGTCGTTTCTCCAGTGGAGTAAAATTACAAATGAATAATTGTTTTAGTTTATTTTTAATTCTAGATAAATTTCGTAACATAAAATGATAAATACAATTTGTTAATTGTTAGCGTACATTCTCTATTTATTTTAAATATTCAAATAAGATATATTTTCTTTAATTTTTTTAAAATATAAGTTACTAAAATATTCTTTCTAAAAAATAAACAAGTATATGTTGACAAAGTTTTATGAAAATTGTTAATGTACACCTATTTGTAATTTTGGAAAGAACATTTTAGCAAATTATATTATATTTTTCTTAAAATACATCTAAAGTATATTTTATTAACAAAGAAAGTGGATGTTTTTATTCGATTATGTAATAAATTATTTTTTCAAAAGTGATGAATAAAAAAAGTTGAAAGATTTTAATTCAATTTATTTTTAATTAACATAAAATATTTTATACCATCTATATCTTACAACATTTCTTTCTCTAATTCAAATAAATAGATAATTTTTTTAACTCTGTTCCTTTTATAATTTTATTCATCTAAACAACACATTTTGTTCCTTTATTATCCCTTTCATTTATTTTCTTCTTCTTCTATTCTTTATATACTATTTCTCATCCAGAAATTAATATTTATAACAAACATATTAAAATAAGTAACTTTCATAATTACATTAAAATTCTTTATAATTTAAAAATATATCTTTAATATTTCAAAATTTCACATTTTGTTAGAACGATATATATATAATTGAATAATAATAATAATAATAATATTTTCTTTAAATTTTAAAAGTGACAAAAATATAATCCCCCATAGCATAGTTACATTAATTTATCAAATAGTCCATGTATTCTCAAAAGTGACATTTTTTTTTTTGCTTGTTCTTGTTTAAGTTACCAATTTACCATGTTCTATTTCAAACTTAGTTTCAAAAGTAACATTTATTAGTGCACACATGCTATCTACTAGGGTTTAATTTAAAGTGGCATTTTCTTCAATGATATATTGATATTGACATATTGTGACTATTTTTTGTCAAACCAAAAAGGCTTGATTTAGCGAGTTAAAGTTGCTATTATCCAAAACATTCTCAAAAGTATTGTTGGATTTGTCGAATTTAGAGGTTGTTGGTAAAAGCTTGATGTACCTTACTTTGATAAGAATTTTTTTTTTTTTCTATGCATATTTTTTATGCATTGGTAAGAATTTATTTGGATAAATTTTTTATAGGAAATCAAATAATAAAAAATATTTTTTATAAATTAAATGACAAAAGTTAAAACAAAAGGTGTGATCTTTTGTATAATTTATAAGAGTATGACAAATTTAGAAGACTCAAAATGAAATGCAACAATTTTCAGAATAAAAAATCTTACAACCTATCCCATTGAAATTATAGGAGTGGTGTCGAGTAAACTTTTTACTCATTCATGGTTATGAACCTCTCTTGTATTCATAAAATGAAGTAACAAGTTTTTCAAATACATTATTTTCAATACTTATAAAGTAAGATATCTCTTATTCTTTCTAAAATCTTAATAAAATTTTTACTTATAAAAAAAATTCAAGCAAAACAAATTCAATCGAGAAAGTGTGTCGTTTCAGGCTCTCCTTTTAGCAATGAAGTGGGATTTTCTGAAAGGGTTACATGCACATGGCTATGGCACTCGCAACGACCAATCACAACGGTGAAATGACATGTACATTGTTTTTTTTTAAAATAAAATATAGTTAATTATATAGAATCCAATATAGTACTGAAAATATATCTAATACCAATAAATATAAATATATTACTTAAAAGTAACAGGCAATCAAAGTGTTCATCTAGTGGTAACGAATTATATTGCGTGTTTGTATAGATGTTGATAAAATTAATTTTACAAAATTGATTATATTAAAATAAATTTTAAGATAATGTAATTGATGTTTTGATATTTTTATTATAAAAATAAGTTAAAAGTAAAATTTAATATAAAATTTTTTATTCAACACTTCAACATAAGATCAATTTTTTATTTATAATTAATTTTTTAATATATATATAAAACCAAACACGCAATTAAACAATGTCTCAAATTTAAATATTAGGAATAAATAAAACATAATTGTAACTAGGGACAAAATACCCTATTAAATTATGGTAAACCAAGTTTTCAACAAAAAGTCTACAAATTTTGTAGATAACATTTTAAAAGCTAGCTTCCATAATCACTAAAAAAATTGACTAAATAATCTATTTCAGATATTTAATTATTCGCAACCCTATATACTAAAATGGTACTTCTTTCAATAAATATAATACACCAATGACCCAGCTGGTTGTTCAACTCTTGCAGAGCTGAGCTTGACTGCACTATAGCCATCATAAAGTTGGAATGTGACATTATAATGAAAACGACCCCTATAATAGTCTTTTGTTGTTTTCTTCTTCTTCATTTTCCTTGCTATCAAAACTCAATGTTCAGATCAAGATCTCACTTCAAATATTAAATTAATGGAGTTTATAAAACAAACAGAAACTGATTAAGAAACAGATCAGCCAATGTTTCAAGCTTGTCCTCTAAGTTGGTGTCTGTATGTGGGAACATGTGTAAGCTTGTAAATTCCTTGAGATCATATGAGTAATACATTTTAGTCTTGTGCATGTGTAGTCAGTGTAGAAGAATCATTTAGAATCACTTTAAACTATTAACAGTTGATATGAATATCAATAAATATTTGTATATATATGTTTAGTTTAATGATGAAAAATTGTTAGTGAATCCAAAATTAAGTTCGTGTTTGGTCTAAAATTGTAAACTATTATATTAATGTGTTGTTGATTTGAGTGAAATTGTTCTCAAATGCTTTTGGTTTGGTGAAGTTGTAGATGTGGCATTAGTCACCAAGTAATGGATACTTCTTATTTAAATTTAATTTTAATCAAATAATTTTATAAATTCCATCCAAATATACACTTAAAATTTAAATTTCTTTATTAATCTCTAACTTTACGAAATTTTATTTGCTTTTAAAAATTGTCTCTTTAGAAATTAAATAATTAACAGAACATTTTTAAAATCTCAAAAAGTAAACCATAATTTCGAGAAATTACTTAAGATTTATTCATGTATATGCTTTTTTTAGAAGGATAGTAATGTATATGCTCTTAGATCTATGGATTCATAATAGTAACGTAAGTGAGTTTTGGAATAAAATCAGATTTGGAAGGAATGATTAAGTCTTAGTTTTGGGGGTCCTACACTACAAATAATAATGCTCTTTTGAATCTTATTACCTCTTTTTAATTAACATAAAGCTATGATAATTAAGAATCTTGGACACTTGCTTAAATCAACCTCATTCTAAAGCATAATTATTTTGGCACTAGAATTTGAGATTTGGTTTCATTTTGCCACTAAGGGTGCATCACCCTAGGCATTACTTTAGCTCCCTTTGATATTCAAAATTATTAAAATACTCCCATGGTTTATAGTCTCACCAGTCACTAATACAGAGAATATAGAATATATTCTCACAGCTTCCAGAGCAAATGCAGCTGAGATTTTCAGTAAATTAAACGCAGATTACATACACAGATACAGAGTTCTGCAAGATTTTTGTATAAAATGGACGGTTTATGCAACTTTGTTAAGAATAAGGTTTCTGTCTTTTCTAGCTTCAATCTAATTAATTTATTCACTACATTTCTTATTTATTACTACTAATATACAAATAATAAAGCAATTTAGTAAGCATAATACTTGCAAACCAAAGGACTCAACAAAGGGGATAGACTCATGGAAATTACAACTCCACCATGACAAAATAGATCCAAGAAGAGAATAAAAGGCAGAGCAATTCAGACATCCTTGACATGTATTCTTGCAAGGGATTCATCTTAATCTAACCAGTGATCAATTTATATCCTTTAATTCCAAGATCAAATTATCAGTCTTATGGTTAGAACATAGAAGTTCAATTTGCTGACACATATATATGGAACTGTTCATGTTAGAAAATGTTAATCATTTAAATTCAGTCTTCCTAATTCAAAAAAAAAAAAAAAAAAGAAAAGAAAGAATTTTCATATGTTTATAAAGCTAACATTATAAACATAGTGCATTATGGTATTTCCACAATCCCACATATGAGCCATTGTTTTCTGAGCACTCCATCATTAACCATTCCACAAGACATAGCAACACTTTAACCCATAACATATGAATTATCAATGTCTATTTTTTTGAGTCCTCGAAACTGCAGATTCCAACAATATTATTTACCGTTGCTGGATTGCATAGTATACAGAGATACCCAATATGAACCCTCAAATAATTCTGCACTACAATTAGAAAGCATATATATCATTGAGTTTGAAGCATACATTCAACTATTCATGCTTTAGCAATATAGTACCCACAAAACCTTTTTTTCTCTCTTTAGTGCAAATTCGTGCTTTATAGAATCATCTTTATCCCAAATACATGTCACTAAAACTATACATAGTAGCCCACAACTTATCTTTTGTTTTTATTCTTCAGTGCAAAGCAAAGTCATGCGATATATAATGATTTTTTACCCAAAATGCATGCCACAAACTATATTATATATAACGGTAGCTTCCAAGTTGAGTCTTTTGTTACATAAAATTTAGGCTTAGCACACCCTGCAGAACCAAATGGAATACAGTCTGTGATCACCCACCGACTTCTATTTGTCACCACACTACATTAGTACTTCTGACTCCACCCATACCCTCACATTCCTCCTTCACCAATAACCATATACCCAAAAAATCTTTCAACCCTAAAGTATCTACTTAAATAAATGTTATAGATTCATATACTCAATTTTTCCATCTCAATTTCATTCATTCATTTTTTTTTTCTTTTTATCTTTCTCATCTCCATCACATTATTTGTGACATTTAAGTTGTGTTTATTACCGAAAAGGTTATATTATTTTAATAAACCATCACACACATTCATATATATATATATATATATATATATATATATATATATATATATAAACTTGCTTAAATTATTATGAAAGAAATTGTATGATTTTTCTAAAATTTAAAATAAAATAAATAATATATAAAAATTAATGTTAATTGACATTTAAAAGAAGAAAAAAAATAAAAATATAACAATTAACATGATTTAATAATAAAAGAGATAAAAGAAATAGGTATTAAAGAAGAGTATATAATATCGAAATATTTATATATAATATAATTATAAAAAAAAATTGTTAATATGAAAAATACTTTTATTAAATTTTTATCTTGACCTCTCAAATAATATCTGTGTTCCATCTATAATTATGTTATAATTTATTACAAACAAAATCATTTTTTGTTTAATAAGTTAATTGAAAAATGATTAATTTGAACGTAATAAAAAGTTATTTTTTGTATAACAACAAATTATGAAAAAAATCAAAAGAAAATAATTATAAAAAATAATCATAAACTAATAACCTTCAATTTATAAATAAACAACTTACTTTTTATAAAAAAAATTAAAATTCAATAAAATTGTCAAAACATTCTGATCATTTTATAAAATATTTATTTTTCAAAAATAAGTGAAATCATCATGAAATATAAATTGTTCCAAACACATACTTGATCAGCTTTACTTCTATCACTCTCTTGTTTCCACTTATACACCCAAAAAAACATGGTATACATTTAAAATTTTCCTTTAAAAAAAGTACCCACATGTTTTACTATATATACAATACTGAGTCTATATTCCAAGGCATCCACCCACCCAACCTAAGCCATGACCATGAAAGCCCCACACAAACTCACTCCTTTACTGCTATTCCTCCTCTTCTCCCTAGCCAAAGGGCTGAACCCCAAATGTGATGTTGATGAGCAAGGCTCAACCCTTAAAGTGTTCCATGTGTTTAGCCCATGTTCCCCATTTAGGCCCTCAAAGGCAATGTCATGGGAAGAGAGTGTCCTAGAGCTAGAGGCCAAGGACCAAGCCAGGATGCAGTACTTGTCTAGCTTGGTGGCTAGGAAATCAGTTGTCCCAGTTGCCTCTGGCAGGCAAATCACACAGAGCCCTACATACATAGTGAAGGCCAGGATTGGTACCCCAGCTCAGACCCTCCTCTTGGCCATGGACACTAGCAATGATGCTGCCTGGGTCCCTTGCACTGCTTGTGCTGGTTGCTCCACCACTTCACCCTTTGCTCCTTCCAAGTCCACCACTTTCAAGAATGTTAGCTGTGGTGCCACTCAGTGCAAACAGGTAATCACAATTTTTCCTTTATCCACAAATACTAATTGATGATTTTATTGACATATTATGTTTTTCCCAACAAATGCTGAGTTTGGTTGGAATGATAAGAATTTGATCACTCTAAACTACATTTTTTTAAAAGGATGTTTTAAGTGTAATTAAATCCCAAATAATTATGACAGTGTTAATTAACAAATTATATGTTTTGCATTATTTGTTTTAAAAACAAATAATGTAGTTTAAGTAGTTGGTGTATAGGTTTGGATTTAATAGAGGTGTGTTTTCTCATATCGGTGTAATAACTTAGTTTGTGTATGTTGAATATGTAGTTTCCTTAGGGAGTGGATGAGATGCCTTTGTAATCTTAAGTTTCCTTGGTTTCGACGCGTTGATACTTTTTTAATAGATTTTTTCTTTTCAAAAAAAAAAAGAAAAAATAATGGAGCTTGATTTATGGTTTAAAGCAAGAATCCAAAATCCAAAAAACACATTGCAAAGTGAAAAAGTAAAAAACTTGTAAATGTAGCTCATTTTTAAAGATTACAAACATGTCTCTAGGTTTTCCCCCTTCTTTGAGATCAAACATCCTTCTTTTTGTGGCGCGTGGAATGTTTGGATTTGTTGGATCTCATGGTTTTCAGTAAATGAATAAATACCGAGACTCTTGTTATAGCTACATTTGAGGTTATTATAAATGTAAATAGTGTTTGTTAATTAGGAAATTATTGAACAAAGTCAGACGAACTTGCTTTCTAAAGTAAGGATAAGTAATACGAACTTGATTTAATTTAATATACACTTGTTAGAATTTTAGAGAAATTTAATTAGATTTTTTTCTTTTTAAGCCAATTTAATTAGATCTTTGTACATTTTCTTTTCTTTCTATCATCACATACAGTTATATATATTTTTGAGATTTATTTATGTTAGCTAAACTACACCAATTGAATTATATACAAAAGTCTTAACACTAGAAATTTGATAGTTTATAGTTTAATAATAAAAAAAAAAAGAGATTTGATGTCCAACTTAGAAATAAAAAGACAATAGCTTTATTTCAAATGAGTGAACTAAGTGGAGAAAAAATATAATTGAATTTCAAATAAAATGTCCAAATACAAGAAAAAAATATACATCTATTTATGAATATGTTAAACAAACACACTTGGATGTAACTATAGGACATTTGAATGTTTGTACTGTTCAAAATAAGGATTGCAACAAACCTTAATCAAATGTTTGGAATGATCCAAAAGAATATCTTGGTTGGATAACGACACTCGGTCACGTGCGCTTCCACTAGAAACCGCATAACTTACATTAACAAAAAACAAAAAAAGTCTTATGTTTGTGCTTCTTTTTTTTAATCACAATTGTAATTTTATTTGGAGAATCAACACGACGAACCCAACATCTAAGTGAACTCTACTTTTAATTTTTAAAAAAAGTATAAAATGGTTAATTTTCCTCCTTTATGGAAAAAGGCAATAAAAAAAAAAAACAAATGATTCCATTGTTACTCACGCGCCACTTTCTACACGTGGGCTTGGCATAATAGAGAATAATCCAAATCTTTACACTAGTCGGTGACTAGTTACTATAGTAGGCAAAAAAGCTCACGAGATTTACCAAAGTTCTTTGTTATTTTCCCTTTTTTTTTTTTTCCTTCTATGGTCCACGTTAGTACGTTACACAATTTAAAGCTTGTGAAATTTTCAGGTACGGAACCCCACTTGCGGTGGAGGCGCGTGCGCATTCAACTTCACTTATGGCACTTCCTCCATCGCAGCAAGCCTTGTGAAAGACACAGTGACCCTAGCCACTGACCCAGTTCCAGGCTACACCTTTGGGTGCATTCAAAAGGCAACAGGGAGCTCAGTGCCACCACAGGGCCTTTTGGGCCTGGGCCGAGGCCCATTGTCACTCTTGGCCCAAACCCAAAACCTCTACAAATCTACTTTCTCTTATTGCTTGCCCAGCTTTAAGACACTCAATTTCAGTGGGTCACTGAGACTTGGGCCTGTGGCCCAGCCCAAGAGGATTAAGTTTACCCCTCTTCTAAAAAATCCTAGAAGATCATCACTTTACTATGTGAACTTGGTGGCTATTAGAGTTGGCAGGAGAGTGGTGGATATCCCACCGGAGGCTTTAGCATTCAACCCTAACACCGGCTCCGGCACCGTCTTCGATTCTGGTAATGTCTATTAACACATGATATCATTAACTTTTTTTTTTTAATAAGGAAGATGTTACTATTAATAATGTTAGTTTTAAGGAAAATGTTCTGTTAATAACGTTAGTTTTTGTTAATAGAATATTGAACATATAATCTTTTTTCATTTTCTTTATTTCTTAAGTGAATAAAACAATCTTATATCTCCTAATTTCTATGATTATTAACATAAAATTTTTATATTTTTACCAATAAAAAATTATCTTAGGTATAATTTATGAAGTAATTATAATAAAAGTTAATAAATTTATTATATAATTAATTAAAAGTTTAATTGGTATGTACTCATAGTGTAAAATTTTTACACTGACATCCAATTATATTTCTTAATTCATAATAAGTTTGTTGACATCCACTATCTTAACAGTCATATAAGTCAATTAACATATAATTGAAAGTCATATATTTTATATTGTCACTTTATACTAATTAAACTCATTAATTAATATTTTTATTATATACCAATTAAACTCGTTAATTAATATGCATACTATTTTCTCTTAACACATTTTACTTCTAAAGTAAAAATAAAGTTTTGAATAGGACATATGTTTGTTGGTTATATCATTTATGATAGTGGGGTTCTCTTGTTTGAAAATTTTGATTTAACACTATTTAGGGTAATTATTATGCTTGACCAAGTAACGTAGTGATAGATTCTCAAGAAATATTAATATGATTCCTTTCCTCTAGGTTCTTTTGCATTTTTAGATATTTCCTCTTCCTTTTGCCTTCAAAAAAGAGGAGTGGAATCTTGAATTATTGTCTCCTTTTTTGTCCCAATTCTCAAGGTGCAGTATGATATTCATGTTCTAAAATATGATGGCAAGACGGTCAATTGCCAGACAAAATTGGAGTCAAAATGCTACAAGTCATTGGACCATGGTCCCTTTCATACATGCTCCACATGTCTTTAATTATTAATAGCATCCCCTATTTTCGAGATTTAAGATAAAATATAGTAATTATTGTCACACTTCAGTACTTCACCTATTTTCTTAGAGATATTAAATAAACAAAAAATTAAAGGTGAATAATGATGTCAAAAATTCAGTACCCATCGTGTTTTTTTTATCTTCACCAATTAAAAAAATCATGTTATTTAAAGATTTTTTTTATTTCCTATAGTTTATAAATAAAATGTTGTTTTTTAATTGGTGAAGAAAAAAAAATGAAATGAAATAGAAAATTTCATTCTATAAAGATAATTCTTATTAGATTTTTAAAGAATAATCTTACATTGAAGGATTCTCATTGAGTGAGAGTGTAAAAAATAGTCACCATCTATATTAATTAAACTATAAAAAGAAAGTGTAGGTTACTCTTATAATAGTTATAATTATACTACACAAACAATTAACAATTGATTTTGTTGTTAAACACTGTTAGGTACGGTGTTTACCCGGCTAGTGGAACCGGCCTACACGGCGGTCCGAAACGAGTTCCGGCGACGAGTCACCGTAGGAAAGAAACTCACCGTGACAAGCTTAGGAGGGTTTGACACATGCTACAATGTACCAATAGTTGCACCAACCATAACATTCATGTTCTCCGGCATGAACGTGACGCTCCCACCGGACAACATCCTCATCCACAGCACCGCCGGCAGCGTCACGTGCCTCGCCATGGCGGCGGCGCCGGACAACGTGAACTCGGTGCTGAACGTGATTGCCAACATGCAACAGCAAAACCACCGTGTGCTCTACGACGTGCCCAACTCTAGGCTCGGTGTTGCTCGTGAACTTTGCACCTAATATATATCATAAAGTGGTTATTCTTAGGTTAAGAATTTTCATGACTTGTGGGTACAATAATAATAGTGTCGAATTGGCATTGGCATTGTATGATGCTACTCCTATTTGGGTACTGGTATTTTATCTATATATATATATATATATATCTTATGGGTTGGGTTTTGGAATTGCTAAGAGCTTATTTGCTAACTATATAGTATAGAGGATAGTGAGCTAGCTACATGTTTAAGGCATCTAGAGTTTCGAGTTTGATGTTGTATTTGTAGTAGTACGAAAAAAGTAGCTTAATTTGTAATGTTATGTGTCACGGGTTCATTTATATGTAGCAATCTTGTGTTGTTTATTGAAGTTGATTGAATTGATAATGACTTCACATTATGGTACAAGTTCACGGGCTATAGCATTGCCAATTTGTCATTTTAGAAATACTATGATCATGATATCACTCTTTTTATATATGTCTTTACCTTTGTTTTTAGATTTATAAGTAAATTTTTAAAATATGAGTTTGAAGGGCTTGATTGTTTTGGTTTTATTTTTTATTTTTTGAAAAGAATTTTCAAAAATTATTTTTGAGAAGGAAAAAAAAAACTTGTTTAGTAAGTGTTATTTAAAAACTGTTTTAAAGATGTAAAAATGGAAAAACTTGTTCATTTTTATTAAAAAATTATTAATGAAAAGAAAAAAGTAAACCTGATTGTATTTTGAATTTTCAAAACAGAAATAGAAAACTAAAAAACAAAACTATTTTTAACTGTTCAAGTTTTTTAGTTTTTAAAAATTAAAAAAACTAAAATTGTTTTTTAAAACTGTTTTCTAAAAACACAGCCAAACCAGTTTTTTAGTTTTTAAAAACTAAAATACTGAAAATTTTTTTATAAAACTGTTGTCAAACAAACAGTAACTTAGTGATAATCTATATTCATGATATCATATATATATATAATTTTAAAATGTAACGGCCTATTTTATATTTTTCCTTTATAGCTTTTATAAAAGTAATATCTATAACTTAATGACAAAAATACTACTTATAAACTGTGTTGCGTAAAATGTTAATTTAGTCAACATGTTAATTTCCTGCAAACTTTAACCGGAAAACAAAGTGATTCCTAAAACATGTTATAGGTAATTGATAAGTTTCTAAAAATATTTTTTAGTATGTTAATCCTTAAGTTTTTTAATATTATGTATATTAGTCCTTAAAAACTTTAAAAGTGTTATATAAAATAGTTTAAGGATTAATTTTCTTATTCAAATGAATACATAATTTTTTTAATTTTATAATAAATAAAATATAATTTCATGCACAATAAAAAATAACAATTCAAAGATAAAAATTAATGGTGAATTCCAATCGTCTTTTGAGATAATGATTTTTGCATATAGATATAGTGTTAAAGTATTCCGTTTCTATATAGTGTTGGGCCATAAAAAAACTAAAGGTAATAAAATATGAATTTTTGAATTTGCACATAATAACTTTTCAATTTTTAATTACTAAATGGATAAAATATTAATATATTCTCAATTATTTTGTTTTTCAGTGATGTATTGTTAAAATTTTTTTATTCGTCGAGAGTAACACTGCCAGAGGAGTGACAAAAATTTGCAAAGTCATAAACTTTTCCGTTTTATATACTGTTTTTTTTTTTTAGTTTAATTGGTATACACGGTATAAAAAGATTTTTACACCGACATTAAATCAATCATGACTGTTCCTTTATGTAACTTCTAAAGTAATAACGAGTAAAATCATAGATATTTGATTCAATTATTTTGCACGTTATTGTTTATTAACACCAATTACTACTTTTCTTTCCCCAAATTTCCTGATTAATCTCCTAATTAATACCAGTAAAAACCCTAATTATTTTTAAATAAATTGTTCACCGTTTAAAAAATTAATCTGAAGACATGTTTGCATTAAAATTAAAATTTTCAAATAAATGAAAACAAATATTTTACATGGATCACAAATTTGATTATAAAACTACAATGCATTCAAATATTACCTTCAAGTGATAATTATACTAAAAACGGTTCTGAGAAAGTAATAGAAGAGATAAAAAAATAATAACTATAATAAAAAGTAATTCATTAAGAAATTAAATTATTATACTAAAAAATTAAGAAATTAAATTATTCTAAAAAAATAAAAAATTAAATTTATACTACTCTATACTAACCAAATATTTAATTATATAATTCTACTAAACACGTAATTTATTAATTAAATTAATATAATAAAATTTCATTATTATAATAAAAAATAATAAATTAAATAAAAATATATTAAAAATAATAAATTAAGTATACTAAAATTAATTAAATTATTATACTAAAAAAATAAAAAATTAAATAACTATATTACGTGTAACTAATTATACTAACTAAATATTTAATTAAATAACTATACTAAACACATAATTCATTAAGTAAATGAATATAATAAATATATATTTATTATAATGAAAAATAATAAATTAAACAACTATACTAAAAATAATAAATTAAGTACACTAAGAATTAATTAAATTACTATACTCTCCGGCGAATTTATTAAATTAAGTACACTAAAAATTAATTAAATTACTATACTCTCTATCGCAGGACAGTAAAAAAAATGTGCAAATTTTTTTACTCTCTAGCAATATCCTACCGGACACTAATTTCTTTATGCCTTTTATTGTTTATTTTATGCCTTTATTTAATTATTAATTTTGAGATTCAGTTTAAATACACGATTATTCAGTTTTAAATACATTATTTTTTTTTCAAATAAATATTATTATAACTCCTAAAAGATACAAGTTTAAAGAAAAACTTAATTAGTAATTAATAGATTTTTCATCTTTATAATTTATTAATATATAAATATATAGAATATTTTCTTTAAAAAATTAATATATAAATATATTTAATATTTCCATATTTAAGTGTGAAATTTATTTTAGAATTTGAAATTTAAAATAAATATTGCTTTAAAATATATAATTAAAGTTCTTTAAAATTTTAATTTATAATTTGAAAAATAAATTGCGATATGTTCTAACATTTTTTTTTAAAAAAAATGGAAGACGCAACTAAAAAGGAAAAAAATACAAAAATAAGTTAGCGTGGATCTGTTAGTGTGAAATTGTCTTACTTTGATTATTAATTTTGAGATTGAGTTCTAAATACATCATTGTTTCAAATAAATATTATTATAACTCCTAAAAATACAAGTTTAAACAAAAATTTAATTAATAATTTATAATTTTCCAAATTTTTTTATTCTTCAGCAATGGTTTGTTAGAGAGTAAAAAAATTTGTAGTTTTTTTTTACTCTCCGGCAAATGTGGTGGAAGAGTAATATGAGAGATAAAAAAATAATAATTATACCAAAAACATAATTCATTAAGAAATTAAATTATTATATTAATAAATAAGAAATTAAATTACTCTATTAGAAAAATAAGAAATTAAATTACTCTACTAGAAAAATAAGAAATTAAATAATTATACTACATTACACTAACCAAATATTTAATTTAAATGATTATACTAAACATGTAATGCATAAGTAAATTAATATAATAAATATATAATTATTATAATAAAAAATAATAAATTAAATAAATATATTAAAAATAATAAATTAAGTACACTAAAAATTAATTAAATTAATATACTAAAAAATAAGAAATTAAATAACTATACTACATGTAATTAACTACACTAACCAAATATTTAATTAAATAAATATACTAAACATGTAATTCATTAAGTAAATTAATATAATAAATATAGATTTATTATAATAAAAAAATAATAAATTAAACAACTATACTAAAAATAATAAATTTAGTACACTTAAATTAATTAAATTACTATACTAAAACAAGATAAAGTACTATACTAAAAAAATTAAATTAAATTAAATAACTATACATTGTGCAAGAGGTGAAGAGAGTGACCCAGGGGCAAAAAACAAGGTAAGGAGAGAGAAGAGAGAAAGTAAGGATAGAGAAAATTATGTAAGGGTGAGATGAGAGAAAAAAGCAAAGATAAAATTGGTACAAGGTGAATTGGAAATGGTGTGCTCAAACTTTTGAAAATGGTGCATTCAAACTTAAGAAAGGCTCATAAGAGTGTTTTAAGGTAGTACATCCTACACTCAAAGTTACTTCTTGCATAAGTTATTTCTTCACATTCTTTGTTTGTTTATAGTCACTGCTTCGTTCCTCGATTTGTGCTTCTTCAGTTGGTGCTTCTCTATTTAGGATATGATGCATGAAACGAATTTTTGCTTAGTTTATTGGTCATTGCTTGAGGTATAACACAATTGTCTTGTGGATCCCCACATACCTCACCTAAATGGGAAATGGAACAATGTATCTTTTGAGAATATTTTTTTTTAATTTTAAATAATTATTGAAAAAATTAGAAATGAAATATAAATATAAAGAGATTTGAATCCTCAATTTTCTTTATATCTAGATCTGTACCAGGGACACTTCGAAGGAAGACATGACCTCAGAGTAATTGCTTATGAATATGATGTCATACGAACTAAACAATGATTGGGTACACCTCGGAGTTTAGCTGGATATACTCATGTCAACATAAATGGGTGTTTAGAGGTAAGCTTGAATAACTTAGAATTAGGCTTCAATTAGCACCATCATAATCAGAAACCCACCATGGAAACCTATAAATAAGAGGGTAGGTGGCACAGGTAAGGTTATTGTCACATTTATTGCAAACCTTACTGAGATATTATCTGACTTGAGCGTCGGAGTGGTTGCAGGTACCCCACCCCGACATGGCGAAGATCCTGCGCATCTCATACTTATTTGGACTATCCACCAATAGCCTTGACATGTAACAAGGCCCCATTAAAAATCAGGAAAGGGAGTTAAGGTGCATAATTACCTTCGATTTCTAAATAGGAATAGTAGCAGGAACCACTAGAAGAGCAATAGAGGAAATGGTAGGGCAGGAGGTAGGGCACCCTTCATCCCCAATAGAGGAGACCCTGGACATCACTAGTCCATCCACCATGCTAGCTTAGTTGCAAGGAGAGATGGAGCGAATGCGAAAATGCAACGAGAAAGAAATGAAATTGATGTGTAAACGTAATAGGAGGAGATAGCGACACTCAGGCGAGAAAATGCTAGTATCTGAGATAGGTTGGATAGGTTTGGGCAAACCCAGGACAACACTTATCAACCTTCAGTTCACAACGATCACACCGCAGAATCTAGACTGCAACATCACATTGATAACATAGTACCTACTGCCCGTTCTGTCCCGATTGAGCCGTGAAAGAAAATGAAAGTAGAATCGAGATTGCGGGTCACAACTGCTGTCCGGGAAGGGATCGAGCAAATCAATTGTATCGTGGTACCTCATAGGCACCCTTTCGTGAATGGAATTATGGAAGTCCCCCTACCTCCTAACTGGAAACCCTTCTTGATAGACTGATATGACAGTACTACAGATCTTGATGAACACATTGATGTTTACGTAACACAAGTCAGATTATACACTTCCATGGACATTGTGATGTGTCATGTGTTCCCAACCTCATTAAAAGGAGGAGTCCTGAGCTGGTTTACTATATTACCACTTAGAAGCATAGACTGCTTTGAGACATTAGTGGCTAAGTTTGGAATCCAATTTGTGATCAGTTGGCACTGGTAGGCATCAAACATGAATAGACACTTCAATCATTCATGGAACACTTTAGCAAAGTGGCCCTTGACGTGAGGAACCTCAATCCAGAGGTAGCTCTACACCACATGGTGACAACCCTTCACCCTAGGAAATTCGTAGACAACCTTTGTAAGAAGCCAATAGTCACCATGGATGAGCTACAGCGAAGGTCTATCAATTACATGATCAAGCCCAAGCAAAAACCTCAGATAAGGATCGGAGAGACGATCGGTAGAGAGGCAAGAGGCCAAAGGAGGAAGCTAAGGAATGAAAGGGACCAAAATATGTGCAGTATACACCCCTTAATACGAACAGGTCACACATCCTAAAGGAATCTCTTAGTTCAGAGCTTATTCTGCCTCCCAGGAAACTCTTGACACCTTGGAACATTGACTAGACGAAGCATTGCAGATACCATAGGAATTATGGCAAAACCACCAAGGAATGTATCGCCCTCAAAGACAAAATTAAGGAGTTGGTACAAGCGGGACACCTGAGGCAGTTTGTTCACAAAGAAGACCAGGGTAGACCGCTTGAGCCCAGACGATATCGGGGAAGAGGAGACAGAGGTCGGCCTAACTGGGAGCTGAGAACTAATGACCAAAATGAACATGAAGGAACACCCTTGAGAGGAGTTATAAACACAATTTCGGGAGGATTCACGGGTGGATGAGCTAGCAGTTATGTTAGACACCGACATCTGCGAGTCATTCAGCATGTAGAAACATCGACAAGGTTGACCCTCCTAGGCGTGCTCACCCCGCGATTACCTTCACAGACCAAGACTTCAGAGGTATAGACTGGGAACAGGATGAACCTATGGTGATCACTGTCGAGGCAGCAAGCTTCGCCATCAGGAAGACCCTTATTGACTAGGGGAGTTTGTCTGATGTGTTATATTGGTCCACGTTCAAAAACTTAGACATCCCGAAAGACGCCATTCTCCGTTTTCATGACCAATTAGTGGGGTTTTCAAGTGAAAGGGTGGATACGAAAGGCTACATCAACCTCTTCACTTAGTTTGGCCATGGAACCTGAGATTGTAAGACGATATTGGTACGATACATCATCCTTAATGCCAATACCTCCTACAACATCCTGTGAGGGAAGACATATCTTAACAAACTCAGAGCCATTATTTCAACCTCACATTTAGCCATGAAATTCCCTTCTTCATTAGGACACATCATCACCATTCACATAGACCAAAAGATAGCTCACAAATGCTATATGGTGAGCCTCGAGATAACTTCAATGGTAAAAAAGTACCCCAAGAAGTTTATATCGCCGAGGGCCAGCATAGTTGTTGTGATAAAGCTAAACCCCAGGATTAATAGTGATGGTCAGTAGAGCCTTTAGAAGACACAAAATCTTTTGCAGTTGGGGAAGAAGGAAAATGCACCAACCTAGGCACCAAGCTCATGGAGTAAGGGGAAACTCTCATAACGGACACATTTCGAAACCACGCTAATCTCTTTGCATGGACAACCATTGATATGCCTAGCGTAGACCCGAAGGTTTTATGTCACAAATTGGTCGTCTACACTCAGGCCAAACCCGTGTCCCAGAAAATGAGGAAAGTTGGAGAAGTAAAAAGGAAAGTTGCAAACTCCTAAGTGCAGGATTTATCCAGGTAGTGCACTATACGACATGGCTGGCCAATGTTGTCATGGTTTCCAAAGCAAATGGGAAGTGGCGTATGTGCATAGATTACACCGACCTAAATAAGGCATGTCCGAAAAATGCATATCCCTTACCGAGCATAGACTGGCTGGTCGATGGTGCTGTTGGGCATAAAGTTATGAGTTTCTTGGATGCTTACTTTGGATACAATAAAATTCGGATGCACCCGCAAGATGAAGACAAGAAAACATTTGTCATTGATAACACCAACTACTACTATGAGCTCATGTCATTTGGCCTAAAAAATGTAGGAGCCACAAATCAGTGTCTGATGGACCAGATTTTCTGATATCAGATTGACCGTAATGTTGAGGTCTACCTCGACGATATGGTCATTGTACCGGGGACACCTCGGAGGAAGACATGACCTCAGAGTAATTGCTTACCAATCCAACGTCATACGAACTAAAAAATAATCGAGTACACCTTGGAGTTTAACTGGATATACTCATGTCAATATAAACAGGTGTTTAGAGGTAAAACGTGATTAATTTAGAATTGGGCCTCAATTAGCACCGTCGTAATTAAAAGCCCACCATGGAAACCTATAAATAAGAGGGTAGGTGGCACAAGTAAGGTAACGGTTCACATTTATTGCAAACCCTACCGATATATTATCTGACTTGAGCATCAAAGTGGTTGCAAGTACCTCACCCCGGCATGGCGGAGATCCTGCGCATCTCGTACTTATTTGGACTATCCACCAATAGCCTTGACATGAAAGAGGACCCAATAACAATCAGGAAAGGCATCTAAGGCTTATAATTACCTTTAGTTTCTAAATAGGAATGGTATCGGGAACAAAATCTAAAATGATCAAAGACGGAACTAGACACTGACATTGTGTTTTTCTTTTTCTTTACTTTCTTTCTTTCCAACTTAGGTGTGCTCTAATAGGTCTGGAATGTCAAATCCTTGTTGGATTGAGTGGGTGTCAACAACAATTTGTAGGTGGATGCTCGTGGGCTACCAGCCTCGTACCTAAACACTATTTGCCTTTGAGGAATTTGAATTCCCACTTACTTTAATTTCAATTATCACCTACTACTGGTGGGGAAAATACTAATATACTTTCAATATTTTTACTCCTCAGAAACAGTTTGTTGAAAAGTAAAAAAATTTGCAAATCTTTTTACTTTCTGGCTAACTGTTGTCAGAGAGTAAAAAAAGATTAGTTAATTTATTTACTCTCCAGCGAACCATTGCCAGAGAGTATAAGAATTTGCAATTTTGTTTACTCTTCGGCTTCGCTGGAGACTAATTTTTTCATGTCTTTTATTGTTTATTAAAAAAATAATTAAAAAATGTTCTATTAGTGTGGAATTGTCTTCATTGGATTATTAATTTTGAGATTCAATTTTAAATGCGCGATTGTTTCAAATACTATTATAACTCCTAAAAAATACAAGTTAAAAAAAACAAACTTAATTAGTAGTTAATAGATTTTTCATCTTTATAATTTATTAATATATAAATATATTTAATATTTCCTTGTTTAAGTATCAAATTTATTTTAAAATTTGAAATAAATTTTATTTTAATTATTGTTTTAAATTTAAAATTTGAAATAAATAATGTTTTAAATAACTAAAAAATTAAAATTTAAAATAAATATTTTTTTAAAATTTTATAGTTAAATTTATTTAAAATTTTAATTATTTTAATTTATAATTTTCAAAATGAATTTAGATATGTTCTATCATATATTTTTTTAAATGGAAGGCGCAGCTAAAAAAGGGAAAAGAAGTACAAAAATAAGTTGACATTTGTTTGTACTTTTTTTCTCAGTTTAAATAAACGTGTTTGAAATATTTGTTTATGATATTTTTATTTTATTTTTGTTTTCTTTAATATTGACTTTATTTTGTCTTTGAATATTGCATTTGAAATTTACCAGTTTAAATATCATTATAGGTAATTAATTATTCAATAATTATATCGACTTTTTGTTTTAAGTTATAATTTTGCAATTCTTTTTATTCTTCGACAATGGTTTGCTAGAGACTAAAAAAATATGCAATTGTTTTACTCTCCAGCAACTGTTTGTCGTAGAGTAGAAAAATTTGCAATTTTTTTTTACTCTCTAACAAACGGTGTGACTAGAGAGTAATAGGAGAGATAAAAAATAATAAATATACTAAAAACATAATTCATTAAGAAATTAAATTATTATACTAAAATAAATAAGAAATTAAATTACTCTACCAAGAAAAATAAGAAATTAATATAATAAATTTGTAATTATTATAATAAAAATAATAAACTAAATAAATATATTAAAAATAATAAATTAAGAACACTAAAATTTAATTAAATTAGTATACTAAAAAAAGAGATTAAATAACTATACTACATATAATTAACTAGACTAACCAAATATATAATTCAATAACTACACTAAACATGTAATTCCTTAAATAAATTAATATAATAAACATGTATTTATTGTAATAAAAAAACAATAAATTAAACAACTATACTAAAAATAATAAATTAAGTACACTCAAAATTAATTAAATTACTATATTAAAAAAATAAAAATTAAATAACTATACTATATGTATAGGTTATGTATTACTTAAAAAAACATTATTCAAATATTAGTTTATAATATTAAAAATATAAAAATAAAAAATAGTAAATTATTTAGATGATTTTTTAAAATATCTAATTAAAAATCATGAAACAGTAATTTAATTATATTTAAAAGTTAGCTTATAAAAAATTATATTAAAAATTTTTTAAGTTATATTTTTTGGAATTTTGGGCCATTCTTTTAACCTTTGGACTATGCGGGCATATGCAACCTTAAAAAACTAGAATATGTTAAAATTACAGAATTTTGCTAAATAGATTATATAAATTGTGAGTTTTGTGGTTTGCATATTTAAACGGATGAAATATCACTTTTTCCGGCTTTTCTTTTACCTGTGAATTTCAAGCGGTTGGTTCAAAATAATATTTCTGTTTTTTTCCCCTGTGAGATGTTTTGTTTTATGATGCTGATAATTTGTTCACATTTAAATATTATATTATTGAATATGCTATGAATCATTCTATGCAGTTCTTTAGATATTTGTCCAGTTCTTTTTATTAAAATCAAATTTTTATTTTGATAATTACGCAATCTATATTGAATATAAATATAAATTAGTGATGTGAAATTCTAATAATACTTTTGACTTGGAAGCTCACGTCATAATATCTTGTTTTTATTAATTTGTTTAAAATAACTGTATGTTTTTATTAAAAAGGAAATTTAAGTTAATTTGAGTATTAAGTCATTAACTACTTATGAGGCAATAAATAGTGATATTTATATCTATATTTTCTTTAAATCATGTTTAATGTATGATTAGTTAGCTGATTTACAAATTTTTGAGATTTGGTGAGTGAGTCTTGAATAGAGGAGTTTTTTTCTCAACACTTTCCGAGTTATTCTCTGTGTCTATGTAATCATAAAAAATGTTTAAAACATCCTTAGGTAAAAAAACTTCTCTCTCCTCGCACCTGTCTCTCTTCCTATATTGCAAGTTCGAAAGGCTATTCGGACTTCTTTTTGAAGATAGAGTTGGTGGTGGCTTTGTAAAATTTGCAAATTCTTTTACAAATCCAAATGGGTCTATTCAGACTTGCCAAAAAATTACAAATTTCTTTATAAATCTGCATTCGCCTATTTGAACTTATAAAAAATTTGCAATTATAAGTCTGGATTGACCTATCTGAATTTGTAAAAAAAATTGTAAATTTTTTTACAAATCCAAATTACACAATCCGGAATTGTAAAAAATTTTGCAAAAACAGAATTGAGTGCAAATACAAAAGGATTCTTTCTTCTTGTCCCTTCCCTCCTCCTAAAAAACCAAATACAAATATAATATAACTTCACATTCAAAACTTAGCTATATTTTAATGAGAAAAACACCTATAACAGTTAATCATAATTCTTAATATATAATAAGATTATTGATTTTACTAATTAATACTTCAAAAGTCTTGTAAACAAAGGGTTGTGATTAACTCTCAATGTAAAATTCTTTTACACTAATGTTAAACTCTATTCTAATACACAACACAGACTCATACATGCAGGATTCCAAATTTCAAGTTTATATAGCATATATAATGAGATGGTGTTGTGATTAGTCTGTGCAAGTAGAGTGTGAAGTATTTTAAGGCAATGCCACAATTACCATCGAGCACTTGACAGGGGAACTCAAACCTTTGGATAATTGTCTAAGGTATGTTGAACTGTACATCAACCCTTGAATTAGGAAAAATTATTACATGTTCCCAACCCAGATATTGATATCTCAACCAATAATTACATAATATATAATTAATAATTATTTTATTCAATAAATTAATTAAATAATTAATTTATTTTATTAATTAATACTTTAAATTGATTGATTTTACTTATTAATATTTTAAAAATTATATAAATAAAAAACGGCAATTAAATAAAGTTAGTTAGTGGTGTTAAACTCTTGTATTATTAAATATGCTCATAAGTCATCACAAGGCCTCTGTATTACTAGCATTAGAATATTTTCTATGAATCATGGTATGCAGTTCTTTTTTGGTTAGAATCAAAATTTTATTTCGGTAGTTAAGCAACTAAGAAAAATATGAGTTTAATTAATTAGTATAGTTTTGTACCAAAATTGAGTCACAACTTTTTATTAATGATAAGTTTAATAACTTTACTCGTTAATGGTGAGTCTAAAAGGTATAGATGACTTTATCTATTTATGAAAGAATTGTAATTAGATGAGAGTATACGTGTGTACTAATTAAACTCTAAAAATATATATTAAATAAATATAAATTAATGATATGAAAATATAATAATACTTTTGACTTGAAGAGCCACGATACAATGTCTAGTTTTTAATTTGTTTTAAATAAGCGTATGTTTTTAGTTAAAGAGAAATTAAATTTAATTTGAATATTAAGTCATAAGTTACTTATCAAGCCATAAGTTATGATATTTATATTAGCATATGTTTTAGTTAAAGAGAAATTAAATTTAATTTGAGTATTAAGTCATAAGTCACTTATGAGGCTATAAGTTATGATTTTTATATCTATGTTATTCTTTAAATTGTGTTTAATGTATGATTAGTTTGTTTGTTTACAAATTTCTAAGATTTGGTGGGTGAGTATTGAATAGAACTAGCAAAAGGGTTTTACACATGTGGATCAACTCGACGTATCACAAATATGAGTCAGACTAAAAAAAAAAAAGCAAGATGAGTTGTTCGAATTTTATTTCCACCTACCTAGGAGTGTTAAAAGCCGAACCAAAATGAATCGTCCAAACCGAAAACCGCTTTAGTTTGGGGTGATTTGATTTTTATAATTTTCAAACCATGTGATTTGGTTCGGTTTGTGGTTTGAGATGTTAAAATCGCATCAAACTAAATCAAACCACTCATTCTCAGTTATTTTAACAAATTCCTAAGAAGATATATACAATTACTCATTATTTTCTAAGTTTATAAGGTTTTAACTTAATTTAATTAAGTTTTTTAATTAATATTAATTAGTTGATGAATAAAATATCTTAGCAAAACTATCTGATTTAATTTTATTGGATACAATTTGACAATAACTACTAAAATATAATGTTTAAATGAATGATTGTTTATACTTTAATTTTAATGGTGCTACTTTTATATAATTTTGTTGGGAGTGACTAAATTTTTATATAATTTTGGAAATAAACTTTTTCAATGTATTTGTCAATATTTAATAATAGTAATTTTAAACTGCAAAACCAAATAAAATCAAATCACAAAAGATTGGTTTGAATTTTATAATTAATCTAAACTGAATCAAACGACACTGTACTTATTTTTATAGTTTGGTTCAGACTAGTTTTAGACTCAAAATGACCATACTGTATCGCGAACACCCCTACACTTACCTATTTCTCATTTTCACTACTAATCTTTAAAAAGACAAATATATCCTTACTTATTTAGTTAAAAGAAAAAAAGTAATCTGTTCTACAAAACAAGCTTTTTGAATAAGAAATTTTTTTTCTTCAAGGCTATCCGTAGAAGGAAAAAAAATTCCTTCTACAGAAGAGATTGTTCGTAAAAAGAAAAAATTTTCCATCTACGAATAACCTCTTCTGTAGAAAGAAATTTTAATAAATTTTTATATGATATAATTTTATATGTTTATGATAATAAAAAATTATATTATAATTTTATATTAATAAAAAAATCATATTATAAAAATATAAAATTAATAAAATAAAAAAATTTACTGACGCCTGTAAGTATATTTTTTTATTTTACTAATTTTATATTTTTATAATTAATAAAAAAAATTATATTATAAATTTTATATTTTTATTAATTTTATATTTTTATAGCTAATAAAAATATTTTATGGTATAAAAATATAAAATTAATAGAATAAAAAATATTCACTTATGTACAAAGTGTTCCGTAAGTGAATATTTTATTTTATTAATTATATATTTTTATAATTAATAAAAAATATATTTTTGGTAAAAAAGTTTATAATATTTTTATTTTTAATAAAATAAATTATATTATAAAATGAATAAAATTAAATAGTTCACTTACGGACAAGGTGTTTTGTAAGTGAATTTTTTATTTTTTTTTTAATTTTATATTTTTATAATTAATAAAAGATGTCTCAACCAATATTTATTCAATGAATTCAATTAAATAATTATATATTATGATAAACCATGGATGACGTGTTCGAGTCTATACTCTGTAGGGTTTGAGTTTCAGCGTCTTCCGTCGAATTCGCACTTTCTCTTCTCTCTTCCTCGCCACATGCGATTTGGATTTGCCACTTTCTGTTTGCTATTTGTTCTTCTTCTTCTTCTTCTTCTTCTTCTTCTTCTTCTTCGTCTTCGCCTTCAAATCTTCATCACTTCGTCTCTTTGGAGCTCTTCCTCTTTCTCCTCCAACTCCATTCTGATTAGACGGTGCGTTTTTTCTTTGTATTTTCTATCACTTCTATTTTCTTGTTACCTGTTTGATGTTATTATACTCACAAGAGTTAGTCTCACTCTAGTGGTGGGGAATTTGGGTAGTTTCTATGAGATATATATGTATGTACGCATTCTCTCTTTGATTTTTCGATAGAAAGATGAAGCTGAAGCAGAAAATGGAGATTGTGATTCTAGATTGCTAGGCAGTACTTGTTTGTTTGCTTTTTGGATAGAAAGATGAAGAGGAAAATGAAAATTGCAATGCTAGATTTCTAAGCACTACCTCTTTGATTTTTGTAGTGTTAATGGCAAATTGTGTAATCAATTGATTTTCATGTAAATTATCTTGGATTTGATCAGCCTAACTTCACATTGAATTTTTCTAAAGGTAATAAATAAATATCTGAGTTGTTACATTACATATATTTGTTTTTTTTTTTTTACGCAGTTGGTATCCTTGTTTCTATGTATGTCTCGCTGCCAAAGTATCCAGTTCAAAATGCAATTAAAATTTATTTTCAAGAATCTATCTATATCTGCATCTGTCTAAGTGAGTAACAACTAACTTATTGTAGTGTTTTTTTTCCCCCTTTTTGCAGTGTTATTTTCTTTTTGAAGTATTGATGTCATTTAATTGAATATCTTATTTTGAAGCCTTGAGGGACACTTTTCTTTGTCAATCAAACTAATAATTTTGAATTTGCAGATTTGGTCCAAGCGTTTTTTGAGTTGCCAAGGAGTATCAATTTCATACAGCATAGTACTCAATTGGGTTGAAATTTGGTGGGTCATTAAACAAAGGAGTTTGCCAACATCTTTTAAGCTCTACACAGGTTTTCTTTCTCCCTAAGTTTTTTTTTTTCGTAGATTGTACTCTAATGTGTGTATAGAAGCGTATCCTCTGATTCTCTTCATTACACGCATATGAATATATATATATATATACACACACACACACTTTTATTTGAACTTTTTACTTATTAATCAAATGGCATATATGTGGACCATGTGATACTCTGAAATCTGAGTATTGTAACTGAGTTTTCCCTTAATATATGGTACATAGATCATTGTCATAATTTGTTGTTGTCATTTAGTGTCCAAATTTCAATTTATATGACATCTTAATTTTATATTTCCCCTCTTGTAATTACACTTTATTTATGTAGATTAGTTTAAGAGTTTAACATGTGCACCACTCATTTTATAGAATTTTGGATCAGATCATTCAAGAAAAAGTACTTTTTTAATAAGGGAAAGGTCAAACTTATGAACTAACCTAAACCACACATGTAGACATTTAGGATTGAACTAACCAAAAAAAAGGAATAACTGCCCCAAGTTTATATATAACCGATGACAGTTGCTAAATGATCAAATTGAATATACAATCATGGCAAAAAAAGTGTCTATTGCCACTATTGGCTCTAGTTCATTTCTGTCCTGGGAACCAACACATCAAAGAATTGGAGACTGGTGCTGCAGAAATTCTACATCTCTGCCTCTATACTGATGCAAATTCTGAGGCTTTTATGCTGTATTTTGTTGAAATCTCAAGTTCACAACGACCATCACTCCTGGATGCAATTGTTCTTAATCAATTTGGCGTTTCATTTCTTCAAGTCTCAATTTCATGAGCTCTGTCACATTGCAGAGACAGTGATCATGTTCCTGCATTGACATTTTACTCTTGGCATCTTTGTTGGTCCTAGTTTTACGCTGTCCTTCTCTTTTGTTTTCTGGTTTTGGACTGTTATGTTTGTTTGATGTTCTGACTAATGCTGCTATATTGGCCTCATCCTGGCTGGTAGTGTCTGCTGTTGTTGCACTTACGGTGCATTTTAATACATTCATATCTTGCCTACAAAAAAATGTAATTAAATTTTATAATATTTTCCCAAAAATTATTAGTTTGATTAACAAAGAAAAGTGTCCCTCAAGGCCTCAATAAATCCAGTAGTGGCAAAACTGTGCTATATAAAATGTTCAATTATTAGTGGACAGTTGACTAATTTTTTTTTGTAACTGCTATTACACTAATTTTAATTATTTAATATTTGGTGAAACATGCTGAAGCTGTCTTGCTGCCAACAATAAAATAAATGCCATAAAAATTAGATTCAACATATAGTTTCAACTATACTTATAGAAACTTTATTACTCTTAGCTTTCATATGCATAGATAATACAAGCTAGACGTTTAGATTAGATTGAATTCTGCATTAATTTTCACATGTAGCCTAGCTTATCATAGTTGTATTTATTTTCGTATGCAAAGATTGAATTCTGATTTATTATATTTATTTTAAGCAATAAATAAAAAAATGTTTTTTATTTTTTAATTAGGTTTCACTAGAACCAAACCAAATCAACTTGAACATCATTGGTTCAGTTCGGGTCTGCGAAAAAAAATTTCTAAAAACCAAACCAACCCAATTAAAATTAATTGGTTCGGTTTTCATTTTCTTTCAAAACCAAATCAACCTGAACTGTGAACACTCCTACACATCCTTCAGCAAAGGATCAATAACTTGATTATCTGCATTTGGTTTCGAAACTTCCTCCTGTTGTTCTAATTCTTTGCAGCATTGTGATGCTTGAGGGTTTCTCGGTAATAGCTTTTGCTAGTGGCACAAACAGGCGGTCATAGATGAGACTTAAGAGAATAATGCCTACGATGCTTATTTTCAAAGGCTAAATTAGTTAATCCAATGTTATTAGACTCGACTTAATCTGTGACTCGGTTAGGGCATTGGGCAAGGAGTCATGGGTTTAGGGGTCAACCCAAGGGTCGAATTGACTTGCACGATTCAGATTACATTAAAAAATATAAATATTATATAACCTATATAATTTTTGACAATAAAAAATTATAAAACAATTAAATTATACAAAAAATCAAGAATACAAGTTAAAGAAGATGGTGCCAACATCAAATTTGTGACTTATTTGATGCTAATTTTCAGTGCAAGCTGCAATCATAGAAGGACAAAGCCACAGAGATTGGATCAAAACGCAAACACATTGAGCCGCAAAGAGTCAAAACTGAATGTAGGAAAGGCTGTTAGAGGTGTTTTCTCCATTCAAAATGATGTCGTTTCACCCATTAAGAAAAAAAACCTTGACACCCTGAGTCACTGATTCTCAAGCGAGTCTAACTGAGTCAATCTGGGTGAATTCGTTTCTGATGCATTTTTTATTCGAAGGGCAACTCAAACTAGTTATATGGTTGATTCCCGATTGAACTAGTGGAACCGGTCGATCTAAGCTGAGTTTTAAAACATTGAGTTAATCTTAACTTGTTAAAAAGCTTGTTTTTTCAACATCTGGATTAGTTAATTCGAACTCACAAGTTTTTTACGTCACACTTTTAACCAAATGACATTTTTAACCTAAAGGTATTTTTGTCTTTTTAAAAGAATATGGAGGTTCAAGAAGAAAAGTCTAAGTTGTAATAGCAAAAATGGAACACAACCAACTTAGGACCCGATCCATATGGATTCAACCCAGGTGGGTCGGACGGTATTCAACTCACCCAATATTTGCTATTTGACACACATACACTCACTTGGCCTAAACAACCCACTTCACTCTTACACAATCACCCTCTCTCACTCAACCACACTTAGTCACTCACTCCACTCACACCAGTCACCACACACATGCACGTCGTTGGTCTCACTCTTCTCACACTCTCACAAAGTCACAACATAGAATCTTGATTCCTCCACACATGCACGTCGTTGGTCTCACTCTTCTCACACTCTCACAAAGTCACAACATAGAATCTTGATTCCTCCTTCTTCCCTGATTCCTTTGCCAATGTAATATAACTTCATTCAAACCTTACGTATATTCTAATACACAACATAGACTCATACGAACTCATACATGCACAATTTTGAATTTTAAGTTTTATACAACATATTATTGAAGTATAATGAGGATGGTGTTGTGATTAGTCTGTGCCAGTAGATTGTGATGTATTCTAAGGTAGTGCTACAATTACCATCGAGCACTTGACAGGGGAACTCAAACCTTTGGAATCCAAAGTTGGAGATAGAATTCCTAGTGGTGCTAGGAACACAGATGGGAGGATAGTTGTGAAGGTATGTTGAATTGTACATCAACCCTTGGATTTGGAAAAATTATTAAATGGTCGTGTACCACCACGTTATTCACGGTTTCAACTAATAAGTATAAAACATATAATTAATTAGCTTATTTTGTAAATTTAATTAAATAATTATATATTACATATTGATTGGTTGCGACCATGGATGATGTAGTGATATGGAACCATCCACATTCACTAATTTCTCGTGGATTGGTGGTGCAAAGGATTAGCGTCCTTTAGAATCTAATTTTTTAAAGATAATGTTTTATTTTTTTTGTGGGTTAGTGTTCTATATGGGTTGGAACTGGACCAGCTCGTTTTGACAGTTCCTCTCTTGAATAATGGAAATAGAATGGGTGTGTTTAGTAAAACTTGAGGTGTGAGTAGTTAGTAATGTTTTGGGTTGAAGTATTGGATTTGCTTATAGTAAAAAAGCAAAAACTTGTTGAAAAGGGAGTGTATTGTGTATTATGTGGAAAACAGTATCAGTAACAACACCCTCATCCTCACTATGAATCTTTCACTTCCTTTCCCAAACCCTCCTTTTTCCAATTGTCTTCAAGAGCAAGAGATGATTTTTCTTAAATTTTATCAATTTAAACAAAGGCACAAAGTTAAGCCGTTTGGAACAAAGACTCATTTTATAGTTTCTGACTTGTCTCCTTCTGTGCTAAAAAGTCACTCTTTGGTGCTTTATCTCGTTCCTGTTGTTGCAACTTTTTAATTTCAAGGGAAAGGTGACGTGACTATTGCAACTTCTCTGAACAATTCGTGAGTTACTATTTGGGTTTGAATCATTTCTTTCTAATTTAATATGTATTGGATTTCATTTGCAATTTGGATTTATTTTCGGCCTTTTTTTGATTTGTTACTGGTGCTTGTAATAGAGTAATTGCCTATTGGTTTGTTCTATTATGGAAAGTTTCACAGTTGTTAAGTTTTATATATTTGCAATACAGTAATTGCTTATTGTCTATTGATGGTTGATACTTGCAAAAGTAATCTTGGCCATTGGGGTTGTAAATTGTTAATTTCTTGATGGATTGACGCTTTACTTTTTTCTGATTTTTACAAGCCATGCTGATATCATGAAGTGGGTTGGCCTGTGTGTTTCAGTTTTCCTTTTTATAAAGTTAAAAAATGCTATTGATTCCTTTTTAATATGGTTTTCTCTTTCAGTGGTTTCGAATTCAATGGAGGAGCTATAATTTTGTTTCCAGTTGACCTATCTACCCATGTATCTGAATCTCCATTATATATTCATATATAACATGTCCCCTGAACTCAAATTATACAACTTTGTGTGTGTTTGGATGAGTGTCTCCATAATTGATTGTTAATAAAATTGATTATGATTAGAGTTGATTATGAAGTTTTGTGCTCCATGTTTGGATGATCTTGATTGTATTGATTTGTGATTCTGTATAAAGTTTGTAATTTAACACTGAAGCTACTTATAGTGTGTTTGGTACCATGTCTGAGATGTGATTTCTCTCGTTTACTGTGAAGCTAATGGTTATAGTTTTCACATCCCAAACGTGATTTCATGCTTCTCAATGAGGCTGCAAACGTGCATTTAGTGAGTTTGGTTTTACATTAGAATTAATTCTAGATATACAATTGATTTGGAATAAATTTAAACATTAAAAAATAAATTAGATAATCTCAATATCAATTTGGTTAATGTTCAACCAACATGCACTTAAAGTTGCATTAACTTCAAGTCTATTCTGGAGCCATAATTAATTATCAACTTTTTCCAACATATGAAAAACTATTCAAAATTAATGTTGAATTCAGAATCAATTCTGCAACATAAAACCAAATGCAATTCCTTAGTTTTATCAGAACCTGACCTTCTACCTAAGTGGGCAGGCTTTTTTGGAAGTGGTTTTGAGCAGCAGCATTCCCATTCCTTTGAAGTTTGAAAGGAAATTGAGCCGTTCGGGATCAAACTTTCTTTGGCCAAAAGGAAAAATAAAGGATCTATTTTTGTGTATATCCGATTGCTCTTTTATAGTGTTGGGTGATGCCCTGAGTCTGACAGATGGAGTAGGTACTAGAATTAGGAGACCATGAATTGAAATTGTCTCCAAACTATATCTTGTTTGGATTTTGACAAAATTTTGAGCAAGAGAGATGATCCTTTAATTGCATTCTCTTTTTCTTTTTCTTGAAGTGATTTGTTTCTAAAATGTGAAGTGCTTCCTGAAACTTTTTATTTTCTAGAAAGTTGAGAAACATTTTTAGCCAGATTGCATAAGCTAGAGTGCTAGCCCAAACATCTTATTTAGTAATCACAGTTGATTTTATTTGTTCTTTTGCAAATCTACTGTGCATGTCTTATTTACAAACATTCTGACAATGGCAATCATAGATGCCATGCATTTCAATTGCTTAATTTTATATCATGTTTATGTGCATTGCAGATGGAGGGTAGGCTTGCCAGAGAGCTTTATGGTGAAAGTTTGCAGCTGTCAAAATTAGATCTCACATCCACCAGTGCTAATGATCAAGAAAATAAGCCAAATGGTGAGATGTAGTGTAAATAGTTTGCTTTTGCTTTATAATTGGTAAAAAATACTAAGGCTGTAGTTGTAATGATGACTTAAAGATATTGCCGGTTTGTCAAATATCAGTATTGGGATGACCGGATGACTCCATTTTGCAAAAGGACTGTACACTAACACTAGACATTTTAGTATTATTGAACTATTGAATTTGGTTTTCTTTTCTAAATGTATCTGTATTATCTGTATAATGGATTTAGTTTGTGATGGTGATGATCTGAGTTTGTGGGATGATTCTGATGACAAGTTGGATAGCTCATCAGATTTGAATAGGGAGTGGCAGAGGAGGCATGATCAATTCCATACGGTATCTTTACATTATAGAATTAATTTTCCTTTTACTTTTTAGTGTTATTGATGGCAGATACCGAAATATACTGGAATGTCAAAATTCTGGCATGACAGTTATTTAACAACATTGGTACTTTCTATATCATTCTCCTTATTTCAGATTGGGTATCGAGATGGTCTTATAGCAGGGAAGGAAGCTGCTGCACAGGAAGGGTTCAATAGTGGTTTTAAACAATCAGTTCTTGATGGTTACAGTTTGGGTATTGTAAGAGGTGTCACAAGGTATTCTGAGAGGGAAGACATGCAGTTTTATTTGAATTTAATACTGATACTGGTTCACTAATTGATTTTAAAAATTTTCTTTTTTGGCTATTTCCTTCCTGTGAAGTGCTTTTTCTCATCTTCCACAACAGATAAAAGAGAGGTTGATTGAAAAACAAGAAAAAAGGAATGAATTCCAAGGACTGTATGAATCTGTGCATTCTTTATCAACAACAGATGCCCTTAGATTGTTTAGTGAAGAAATCAAAGCACAAGAAGCTTTGGAACAGAGCCATCACACAGCAGGTTTGCAAGAGCAATCTTCCAATGGCTCTCAACTGAGAAATTATCGTGAACAACTTGAATATCTGATTCATGATTCTCCTGCCATTCATGTTCATTTACCCCAACCAAAATAATTGGTCATCTATGTTTTTATGTAATGTACTTTAGCATAATTATAAGAGCTTTTTGTAGAACACACCTTCCATTTTTATGATTGTCAATATAGATCAGTTGATTTTGTTTAGTATTATTAATTTATTTTTTGTAATGAAAACTAAGATTTCAATGAAAGTTATATAGTCTTAGTTGCAATAAATCAATGCTATGCTCGTAGCTTGTAAACTCAAAATGTTAGTCTCAAAAGCAAGAGCTTAAATGAAAAGGGCAATAAATTGCATTATTATACTTATTTATAATTTTACCTAAGTTAAAGGTGTACTTATACACACTCGAGAGTATAAATAAGTTCTTTTTTTTTTACATTTTTGAGTTTGTCTAAATATTTTAATTAATTTAAGTCATCTAATATATAAACTGGTTACAAGTTTTAGTTAAATATAGGTTGATATTAGCTTATCGCAATCTAAATCAATACACGGAAAAATGTAGGAAAATTTGAATAATTTGTATACCATATCTGATTAAGTTCGACAAACAATTTGATTTCACCTTAAAATGGATAAAGATGTATTCAAAATATAAAAAATATTTTATTGTGATTTTTAGGAAAAACACTAATATATAACACTTACAATATTGGGACAAACGTAAAGTTATAAAAATCAACATTTAATTAACTGGTGTAGAAATTTGCAGTCATGAAAATTTGCAGTTTACTTATTTAATTAACATTTTTTATTTTCTACAAACTAATATATATAAGCAAAAAACTTGACAATCTTTTGGAATAAAATATAACAAAAAATTTTAATTATTTTATTTTATTTAATATTGCTATTTCAAAAATATTCTTCAATTAATTAACATTTTCTATGATTATTTTATTATGATATCAAATTTGAAAGAAAGATATTTATAAATATTCTTATTTTTCGTTTAAGGTATGGAATTTTTATTCTTAATTATATGATTCAATTTTTCCCTTATTTAGTCTGGTGGTATAATTTTATTTTTTTTCTAAAGTTTGATCAACAAGGAAAAATTAGTGTTTAAAGAAAATATCTTTATAGTGGTCTACATTAAGTCAAACATGCATGTCTTCTGAACTTGTAATATTTCAATAATGCTAATAATACACTCTAACAGAATACACTAGAGTGTTAAACAAAATGTGCTAATAATATTTTTCTTGACGAAAGTTTTAATAAATAATAAACACTTGTTTATGTTTACATATATTGTCTAATACATTCTCTATAATCTATTAATAATATTAGAGAAAGGTTGTGAGAAAAAAGAAAAGTTAAATGATGTAAATGGTGTGTTGGCTACTCACTCATGTTTCAAATTTGCTTCCATGTCTTTCACATTGCACACAGAAGAAGATATTTTAATATTTTATAGTATGTCAATTTTACATTTTATTAATATACAAAAGTAGGTAATCATCGATCATGATCCAATACTACAAATCAACATCAAAACTACGTGCTATATTGACTAACTATGAAAAGGAAAAGGAAGTTCTTTGCACACCCACAATGAAAATATAAAAAGATATAATTGAAAACTCATCGTCTTTTGTATAAAAGTGGAAGCAAATTGATGAAGTATTAAAGGTTGTGGACATGTCCGTCGAATGGAGTTTTCTTCATCTTCATTTAAGATGCATTTATATATTGTTGACTTAAATATACTACCAACAAAATGTTCCACCTTAAAATATAAAAACAATGCATTTATCTACTTTCATTTGGTGGTATTTATGTGTCATTATGATGTGACACAAAAGTTCAACATGCATCCCCTTGTTTCGATTTTTTTTTAATATATATAGGGAGAAAAAATAGACTAGACTATGCATTTATATTGAATACACAAAATTATATATAGTTTTTTTTTTAAGTTCACTCTTATTACATTTAATACTTCTATATTTTTTAACTTTACAGATTTTTTTTAATTCTTTGATTTTCGTTACATCACTTCTTTAAAAAGATTTACTTTCATTACATTGTCTATTCCCTTAGATAAAAAGTAATAAATTAAACCCTTCTAAAAGACATTTAGGACTAAAAGTAATGGAAAAAAAATTTAAGAGAGGAAATAGGTGTAATAAAAGTAATTTTTAATAAAATATGCGTAAAAATTGATCTAAACCCAACTGAACCAATTATTATATATATTTTTAAATATTTTATATTAAAGTTAAATTGTTTTAATTTCTTGCCTTTATGATATGCTTAGTCATTTAGGCTTTTGTGGTTTTGTCTTGTTCCATTCTCTTGCAAATCTTATTTTTAAGCTTATTATTCAACTTTAAACTCTCCTCATCTCTTATTCTATCCATTGCGGCGATGCTAATTACCTTCTTCCCTAACTTTTCTTCGTCCTATTTTGGTGAGTACTTCCCTTAAATATTTTTTTATTTTTTATTTTTAAACTTGTAATTTGGTTTCTCTATTTTAAAATAGTTAGGGGACTTCATTAGCTTTTTGTCCTTAAAGTTTCACAGAAAATCACTTTTAATCTTTGAAATTAAAAAATATTTTTCTAGTCCCTAAAATTAATTTGTTTTTACTATTAATATTATTTGTTTATAATTTTCGGTGTATTTGATTGTGCCAGATGTAAAATTGAAGATTAAGAGTTTGGGGTTGCGAATGAAAATAATTCACGAGTACAAAAATGTATTTTCTGTCACTAATTCTTTAACAGCATTAACTAGAGAAGAAGAGCTAAAAGTGAATCATAGACTAAAAATAATATTTTTAAATTTTAAGGAGTAAAAATGATTTTTGATGAAATATTACGGATAAAAACTTATTTAAACCGGAGATATTCGGTTCTCTAATTTTTAAACGTTACAATTTTGATTCATATTTAATTTTGTCTATATTAATTTTTACATATTAATTAATTAAATCATATTCTTTAATAATTGAAAGTTATACATAAGGAGTGATTTGCTGATGTCGTCATCTATATTTTTTGTAATCATATTAGTTTGATGATGTCGTCATCTATATTTTTTGTAATTATATTTTTTGTCTTCTATTATTTAAATTATTTTGTGTACTATTTATTTTTTCTTTTGTTTGAATTTTTAATATAAACAATAAGGTTGAAATTAGGAATGGTAAAAAAATTTGTGCCCGTGGATAGCTGTGGATAAAATCCGCAAAAATATCTGTACGGATAGTATAAATGGGTACCTGCCACCTGTGGATACGAGTTTTTTTTTATCCCTTCTTAACCTGCGGGTACCCGCTACCCGCTAAACTAAAATAATATATATATATATATATATATATATATATATATATAAGTTAAAAAAAGATAATATTTTTGGAGAATAAATCAAATTAAAATATTACTTATCAAAATTCATTTATATCAATCTTATTTTTTTATGAAAACTTCATAGTTAATAAAATTATTTATTATAAAAGTACCGATAATATAAAATAAAGATTTTATTTGTATTAAATATTTTCTTATAATATATTATATTAATCTGGTAGAAACTAGTATAATTTTGTTTCTAGATTTTCCAAAAAATAAATGATTTATTTGATAAAACTTCTTATAAAAAATATTTAATTTTAAATTTTTTTTTAAAAATATTCATGGATACCCGTGGATACCCGCGAGTAATAAAAAAACCCAACGGGTAATGAGTGACGGGTTTTTGTAGCAGGTCGGGTGGCGGATAACCACTACTCGTGCCCGTCCCGACCCGTTGCCATTCCTACGCTGGACGCTGCCACAACACCAATGAGCTCAAATCTACTATTCTTCAGTCCTTCTCGCAACCTATCTTGGAACAACTAACACAGGAAAATAAATGTAAAATATGTATAAATAAAATCCTAAAACTAACTTTCTAAGAAATTCTAATTTAAAGACCATATAGAGGAAAACAAGGCTTTAAATGAGAAAGAATTAAAATTACTATTCTAATTTACCTATGGAAAAATAGATAATTTAAGCAGTTATCAACTTCTCGAATAATCATAAATTTTTTTCTTTAATAAGAACATTTGACGTCACTTTGAGGCCATGTAACACTTTGTGTGACCATCACTCCCAAACACAGTTCTCATGGTAGAACCTCCCGCCGTCGCCAACCCCCTTGAAGAGCTCTAGTAGCGGTACAAGGAACTCCAACGACAGTACAACAAACTGAGAGCACAAAACCGCATCATGAAGGAAAATGACCATAACAAAGCCACTTACACTCCCTTGATGAACCCTTCCACCGTAGCAACCCATGCTAGAGACCGTCGTGCTAACCTAGAGGCACCAAGACACAACATTGACGTGATTAAACACCACTTCCCAGTAAGTATCATGGAGATACCCCTTCCGGTGAGCTGCAAGCCCCTCATCATTGACAGATACGACATGTTCTCCAACCTTGACAAACACATTGATGCCTACATCACATAAATGAACCTTTGGCCGATTGAAGGCGTAATCATGTGCAAAATCTTCCCAATATCTCTGAAAGGATTGACCTTGAGCTGGCACACCCAACTCCCACGAAACTCTGTCCACCCATTCTGCAAAATTGTGCAGAAGTTTAGTGCTCAATACGTGACTTGCCAACCACAACGCACCAGCTCTGTTGCCCTAGCTAGCCTTTGACAATAAGAGCGTAAGCCACTCTGCGACTTCATGGAGAGATTCACAGCCATCATTATACGAATTCGGGGACTTAACCCGAAAGTGGCCTTCCATTCTATGCTTATGGCCCTAGGACCAGGTCCCTTCATGGACAGCTTTTGCCAGCACCCCGCCGTGAGCATGGATGACCTTCTGGCTCGAGTTGTAGGGTTCATATAGATTGAGGAACACAAGGCATACAGGGAGATAACCATTAATAATCCAAACCAACGAGAAAGTTGCTCCCCTAGAGACCACTGTTGAGGTGACCGATGAGACAAGACAAGGTTGGGGATCCAAGAGAAAGTCTAGCAGGGGTCATCCATACAACCACTACAAGTCTCTTAATACCACTAGGGTCTATATCGTCCAGGCCGCCACGAAGAATGACCTGATCACCCTACCCTTACTAGGGCAAAACCCATCCAAGGCCGACCCTAGTAAACAATACCATTACACTGAAACACTGACCACACAATAGAAGATAGCGGGAAGACTCTACACATGATTGCGTTTACCGGGTATGTACAACACTGGTCATTTGAGGGACATAACTGAGGTAGACAACGTAGCCTCGATAGGCAAGACATCCAACCCATAAGGAAAGACTACAGACCATGGTTATCAAAATCGCGATTTAACTCGTAAAATCGTACGAGTTTACAAGTTCCAAACGAGTTAAATCGCAGTAAAATAAGAAAAGTAGTAAACTCGGTAAAATCGGAGTAAACTCGTAAAATCGGAGTAAACTCGGTAAAATCGGAGTAAACTTGTGAACAAATTTCTTAGGTGATATTTTTCTATGTTAACTCTAATTTTAAGTGTTTTGAATATAATTTGTTCTTATGTCTAAAAAATTTTTGAAATTTTAAGTGTTTCTACTTTAATTTCTACTTATTTGGAGTAATTTAAATTTATTATGTGGATTTGAACTTATTATTTATTGAAAACTTTCAATTATTATATGATTTATAGTCATATTTTTAATGAAGTAAACTCTTACGATTTTACGAGTCGAGTTTACTACACTCTCACGAGTTTACGTAAACTCTCGATTTTAATAACCTTGCTACAGACATAGATTTGCAGGAAACTTAGCATAAAATACAGGAAACTATCCTGTGAAACCAACAATATCCGCCTAATAGAATCAACAACATTTATCACTGAAGACCATATTACCAAATATAAATCTATATATTATCTTTCTTTATTTAACATATCTCCTTAATTATCTTTAATGATACCAATCTTCTTCATTACTATCTATAAGGTAATAAGGCAATCAAATAACCTCTATCTCCACAAACAAAGGCCCAAAAGCTAGACACTTTAGCTATATATAGACACACTTGGTACAATAAATCCTGAACTCATTCTTTCTCACCGTACTAACTCTCTAACTTGAGCGTCAGAATCCTATTTGTAGGTATCCCAACGTGACAACAGTTGGTGGACTTTTGATGTGAGAAAACTGCAAGTATACAATGTCGTCAAGTAATAATAAAAATTGTTCTTCCACAGGAACTTGCATTTGACAAAGAAATAATTGCTTATAACTTTAATTAATTTTTAAAGGAAATTTAAACTAATAAAAGATGATCAAAGTTCTCCAATTAATAAAAATAAAAAATAAAATTGAAGTGAATTCTAAAATCAAAATAAATTAACAATTTTAAATAATATAAAATCTAAGTTAAAAAATTGTAACTAAAACAAAAAGCATATCTTTGAGATTATGCTATATTTTAAAAAAAAGGATATATTTGATATGATAAAATAAAGGAAGGGATAATTCAAAGATTTGAAATTCAAATTTTAGAAAGCTTCTAGGACTGGGGATACCACACCATCACTGCTTATTGAATTAATTCAAATTATTTTTTATGCTCTTATTAGTTCTTTGCGAAGGTGAATTAACCTAGGGTAACCTTCGTCCTTTTTCAAGGTAGGAAGACATATCTAATTGAATTAATCCCTACTTTCGTGGTAATTATGTTCAATTAAACCCATTTTAAATTATTTGCTACTTCATTGAGCTCTCAAAGGGTTAAACCTACTTTCGTGATTTAATTCCTAAGTTTCTTCCCTAGTGTTTCAATAATTAAGTTCACTTTTCTGTCCTTCCCTAATTATCTATTACTACAAAAACGTGATCAAACACATTGTATTAATAAAAGCAATAGAGAAGAAATCAAGAGAAACTAATCTAAGAACAATAAAAATGCTTAATTATAAAGTCAAGGGTTAAATCCCAATTCCAGAATAGAAATATCTAATCATACAGGTCCATGAGTATAAAAAAAAAAGAAATTAAAGATAATTAAACCTGAACATAAAGAGTGAAAAAGGGAAAAGAGAAGCTCCAAACTTTGTTCTCTATGCCGTCTTGATGTAAAGTTCAAAACACCTAGGTTCGAACATAAACTTTCTACGTAAAACAATGAGCCTTTTATGTCTAAAACCCAAAAATGTTATAAAAACAAAGCACACTTAAACTGATGATACAAGGGAGTATATCTATTTTGTACAGGAGTACAATCTTTCATTCATTAACTCATAACTATTTTTTCTTTTGAACTTCTTCTAAAACTCAAAGCTTCATTCCAATGTTTCAAATCAATTCAAAAGAACTTCAAATTCTATTACTTTATATCCTAAAACAACAAAAACATTAAAAGTGTAACCAATTCCAAAATATAATTAAAATAACACCTAAAATGCAAATATTAAACCTAAATGACATAAAAATAAATAAAATTCTAATTAAAATAAAACCTAAAAATAAAAAAAATACAACGCATCAACTTCCCGGAGAATCATCCCCACCCCCCTCTTTACTCTAATATGAACATATTTTATTTATAATTGTTAAAATCTTTTCATTAAAACAAAAAATATGAAAAGTCTGTATGAAAGGAATTTAAACAGTGAAAGTGTTCTTAAAATCTGATAAATTGAAACAATAAATAACAAGTCTGTATGAAAGGAATTTTTTTACTAATGTATGAAAGGAATTTAGAATTTACGCAGAGAAAAAAAATAAATCAAAAGCGCTCTTGGAGATAGCTTTGAATTAAAAATAACTATAAAAAAATGCAATAAAACATAAAAAATATATTTTAATCTAATAGTGAATAATTTTTTTACTAAATACGTAACTAACTCACGTGAAATTTATATTCTAACTTAATTAGTAATTCTATCCAATTCTAGTTAAAATTAGATTTTATTTAAATATAGTTTTAGGTTTTTAATTTTTGTTATATTGTAGTCATTTATATTTTGAGTGACTGAAAAAAATATTCCCAAAACAATGATTGTTTTTAATTTCGGAACACTATTTTGAATACTTTTAATTTTTATTAATTAAAAATATGAATGTGGTAAGATTCACCTACATTAAAACTATTATACATAAAGTTCAAACTAAAGGTGGAAATCGCATAAAATAACTCATAAAAAAATCTTATATTAATTATTAATTTTTTTAATTGATCATTATATTTAGTATTTATGTGATTTTCAGCATAGTTATCACCACTTATATGTTTAAATATAACTAAAACTTTATAGTTTTTGTGTTCAGTAAAATAAGTTTCATATCTCAGATCAATAAAGAGAAACCTTATCCTAAAATACAAAAAAGACAATCATTATTCTAAACGGAATTATTTTGACTTACTATAGAATCATAAAAAGCTAAACTTATTTTTATTAATATATAAAAGATAGAGTTTAATTAGTATATAGTATAAAATATTTTTACATTGATATTCAATCATGACTTTTTTTATTTATATGACTTTTAAAGTAGTAATAAGTAAAGTAGTAATAAGTAAATTATTTTTGCTGTGCCAGATTCAGTAGCTTATAAACTTGTTTCTATCAAGATCATACGAAGATGTCTAACCGGCTCTGCCAGATTCAGTATCGTATAATTTTGATCTATTAATATGAATATTCTCCTTTTATTTATATTTTAATTTTTGTTTTCTCCTCCTCGTCCTCCTCCTTATTCCTCTTTTTCTCTTTCTCTCTTTTTTTTGGTATCAGAGCCATGTTCTTTCCTCTGCAGGTTCTTTTATCATGTAAATCTTAATTTTCTGACTGGATATATATATTTGGCAAGGGTGTATAAGTGTTTGCTGGGATACCCATGGTAGTTGAAGGACAGTGATGGGCCAGTGGAGAGCCTTTGTAAGTCCCTAGTTTCCTACCTTGATGGGTTGAGAAACACGTGCAGATTGTGACACCAAATTCAGATAAGCCTTATGATCTTCTATATTCTTTAATATTTATTGTTTTACAGTGTATTCTGTGAATATCTTATCTTCTGCTTTTGCTTTTCTGCTTCTGCTTCTGCTTATTTTCTGTTGCTTTTCCTACTCTCTTCACTTTTCATACTCCTGTTTTCTCACTACACACTATAAACAAACTTTTATAAACACACTATAAATAAATTTTTACAAATAAATGGCTAACATACAACCTTTTGAAGGAAAAGACTACAAATCAGCTTTTGCAGCTGTAGAATCTCTGACAAAATCCCCTCCAATTGGATATACAAAACCTACTACTGATACAGATACTGTTCATACAGTTCTAATAGGACAAAATAACACAATAATAGCTTTACTAAAAGAAGTTTCTAGAAAATTATCTAATCTTATAGATTCAAACAAAAACGGAAATATATCCGAAGATATAAATGATCTAGTTAATAAAGTTTCTAGACTATCTTTAGGAATAAATATACAAACTAGAACAATATGTAAAAACACTCATAAATTTGTCAAAGTAATAGTAAAAACAGACATAGCTGAATCCAGTAATAGAAATCAGACTAAATAGGAGGATAATATCTCTAACAAAGACAAAACTGTTACTTAAAATATGAATTTAAGACCAAATAACAGTTCACAAACACAATTACAAGATGTTTCTATGGGTAGTACACCCAATAGAAATCAAACAACAGAGAGGTTTCCAGGAACTTCTCGCAGATTATGAGAACACCAAACTAGGAGACAAGATCTCATACAACACTCATGAATCTTAGATAGATTTCTAAGTAGAAGAAGGACTATTAATGTCAGGAGATTAGAAGACTTAGTAGACATACATCAAAATACAGAAATAGGATCCAACTCAAGGATAGATTCTTTGAATCCTATACAACTATATAATATAGGCTGGTTAAGTTCTGAACGAACTAGTCTTTACAGATATAGGAGGATAGAAGATTTTCACCTTCTTTATAACACGTACGAGATAATTCCTTTAATATCTTAACAAACAGCTACACAGCTCCTAAATCAACATGGGAGATATGTCCACATGGGATTAATTACTATAGGAGTCAGATCCCTAGCTAGACATATGATTGGTACGAGAACTTTGATAGTTCTCCATGATACAAGATTTCAAAACAATGATTCTCAAAGCATCATTGGAATCTTAGAGGTTGACTTAAATCAGCCTATATCATTAATATATCTTTCTCCAAACCTATACCTAGATATTACTTTCATAGGAAGAATAAGTAATTATATTTCTTCCATGTATAGAATTAACACTAGACCATTAGAAGAAGCAATAAGCTCTATTGGTACACAATTTTTGCCAGCTCAGGAATTCACAAAAAGAAATGAGGGTCGCCATCTGTGGCAAACTCATCTACAAAAGGACAAACGAAATCCCATCACAAATCCAAATTCTGCTATTATACACAATAGATCTAGAGGCCTTAGTTTAAGCTTCACAGACTATAGAAATACCCCTCTTGTGGATTTAGAACAAAACAGAAGGGATAGTATATCTACTACTCTCAATGATGATCATATTGGTATGATGAATATCATAGAAAGTGATGATGAAGAAGATGATGACATAACTGGTGAATAGTAGAATCATCATCAAGCAAATATAGTCATGCTTAGGCAAGAAACTTTAGACAATATTCTAGACAACCCTTATTGGGAACCTTGGGATACTTTTCCCCCTGAGACAAATGAGATCATAAAACCTCAAGAAAATAAAGAGAATGATAAAATTGATGATATAGTCAATACATTTTTAAATAAATTACAAATTGAAGAACAAATTGAAGGAAGAAAATTTTCTTATCAATTTACAAATAATTTAGAAGATGAAGATGTTTTTTCTACAACATCAGAAAATACAAAGCTAGGTCTCATAAATGAATATGAAGGATCTACATCTACAAATTATCGGCTAGATCCTGCCAGTACACAAAATTATTCTCAAGGATTTCTTTCTCGGGAAACTGTACAAAATATTGTACTTAGTAACAACAAATACGTGTCTCATGGTAAAAGATTACCTGTGGAACCAAACTTCCAAATCCCAAATTCACTTTTAATATAGGAGGAATAGATCCTCAACTCCTTCCAACATATATTGAACAATGGACTGCTACTGTAATCTGTGATTATGACATACATCATGAGAAAGATGTATAATCTTCTCAAGAAATGATCGCAAAAGGAGAAACATATCTTGGCGATATTGCTAGATCTGACTGGGAATCTTTTAAGAAAAATTTCCCTAATGATCTAAACACACTGGTCATTGAACCAGGTCCAAATATTTACAATTTTTGTTCCCTTATACAGAGATTGTTCACCTCACAATCAGCCAACGACAGCAACACAATTAGACAACAAATTTATTTAGGACATCTTGAAAGATTATCTATTGAATATTGCGGGAAGATAAAAGAAACTGTCAAGATTATCTTTTGTATGCATCAATAGTTGGTTGCTTCCATGATGTTAACATTGGAGACAAAATGTTTCTTAAACTTCCAGGAAAATTAGGTCAAAAAATTAGAGAAACCTGGAAAAATGATGAGGTTACGCCCATGCTGAATAACCTCTCAATACGAATACAACACATTATGAAAATAATGGAAGACACTTGTTCTCATATTGATATACAAAAACAACTTAAGCATTATGATGCTAGGATATGTAAACAAATATACGCTCCTCAACAGTATGCACAAAATAGGTTTAAAAACAGAAAAAATATATCTAGAAACAAACCTAGAAACACTAATACACAAAAATTCTTAGGACCAAGAAATCCAAGAAAAACATATACCATAAGAGCTTCTAAAGCTAGAAAACTTACTTTAAATCCTAATAGACATGTTAGGAAATTCAGAGATAACAAAACCTACAAACAAACGTTAAAATGTTTTGCTTGTAGTCAACCAGGACATTTATCAAGAGATTGTCCAAATATTGCCAATCTTTACACAAAAGAGGTGAAATTAATAAAATCATATCATATGAATCTTCTTCCTATTGATGAAGAGGTTTCTAATGACTCTAAAATATTATCTGTTATCAGTATAACAGAATACACAGATGAAATAAACCAAGAAAAGGTTCACAAAAATTATGATTTAATAAATGAATTTACAAATAATGGATACAGTCATTTATATCCCTATAATGACAATGACTTTCCAATGGGGGATGAATACAATGAAATGGGACACATTTTAGATGATTTAGGATATTGTTTTATGAAGACAATAGAAACAAACCCCTGTTTTCACAAAATACAATTCTATTCTGGTACTGAATAAATTTCGTGCCAATACTGTGAAAGGTATTTTCACATATCTCAAAGGGCTCATTGTCCACTTTGTTACAAAAATTTTTGTATTAAATGTGTCAAAGAACACCTGAATATACAAGAGATACCTTCTTACGAAAAGAAAGAAAACACAAATAAAATCTATAACAAAGATTTAACTGATATTAGAATTTCAGTATTGGAAACTCGCATAAATTATCTAGAAGAAAATGTTATTCTTTTGGAAAAAACAATAAAAGGGAAAACTAAAATAGATTTTCCAGAGTCTAGTTACTCATCTGAACAAAATAATATGGTGGGAACAATGGAATGTATCCCATTAGTTTGTAATAAACAACAACTAATAACTTTAAAAGTATTAGTTAAATTAACTTTTCCAAAAATAAATAATAACCCATCAACAGAAAAAACCATACAAGCATTATTAGATACAGGATGCTCAAAAACAGTTACATGTAAAACTATAACTCCACACCACAACATAATAAAAAGTAAACACATCCAAAAAACTAGAACAATGTCTGGAGAAATTATGATAAACAATGAAGAAGTTAATAATGTTATTCTTCAATTTAGTACAAATTGTGACCTTTTTTACCATAAAATTTTTATAAAAACAATGAGGGTAGAAAACCTAGTTCTACCAAAACAAAATATGATAATTGGCTTAGATTGTATTTTAGGCCAAAACAGATAAGTTACAATAAATAAAGATTATATTATGATCAGTAACAAAACACAAATGACACCAATAGTTAGTGGTGACTCATTAAAACAAGATACAACCCTTGATAAGTGTAGTTGTAAAAATTCAACATCTCCTGATACATGTAATTATACTATAGATGTATCAAATATTTTAAATGAAACAATATATGATTATTCCTATTTATCTAATATACTAGACAATACAATTGAGACTTTTTCCTCAATAAAAATTTCAAAATCTATAAAATTTGAAAATATTCAACAAATTCTTGATAGGTTGAATAAGACAAATATAATAGGAGAAGATCCCACAAAATTTTGGGATAGAGACCCTATAATTTGTAAATTGGAAATTATTAATCCAGATTTAATTATCAAGACAAAAGACATTCAGTTTAATAATTTGGAACAAGAAGAATGTCAGACTCACATACAAAATTTGTTAAAACTAAAAGTGATAATACCTAGTATTAGTCCACACAGAAGTCCTGCTTTCATAGTCAATAAATCTTCTGAACAAAAAAAAGGTAAATCTAGGATGGTTTACAACTATAAAAGACTAAACGAAAATACAGTAGAATATGGTTATTCAATTCCATCTAAAGATATTTTAATAAACCGAATTTAAGATGTCAAATGGTTTTCTAAATTCAACTTAAAAAGTGGATCTCATCAAGTTAAAATGGATCCTGAATCAATAAAATGGACAACCTTTTCTTGTTCTGAAGGTTTATTTGAATGGAATGTTATGTCATTCGGTCTTAAAAATGCTCCTACTATTTTTCAGCGAAAAATAGATAATATCTTTAAAAATGATAAATCCTTTACATGTGTCTATATTGACGATGTACTAGTATTTTCTAAAACAAAAGATGATCATTTTCATCATCTAAAACAAGTTTTATATAAATTGGAACATTACAGATTAATAGTTTCAAAATCAAAAATGGAAATTAGTAAAAATTTCATTGAATTTCTTGGAACAGAAATTGGTAATGGAACTATAAAACTCCAGCCTCATATTTCAAAGAAAATACAGGATTTTCCAGATAAAATGGAAGAAATAAAAACACTTAGATCCTTTTTAGGATTTTTAAATTATACAAGAAGCTTTATTCCTAATCTAGGAAAATACACATCTCCTTCATATAATAAAACTTCATTAAAAGGAGAAAGAAAATTTAATTCTGAAGATATAAAATTAGTTCAAAAGATAAAACAAATGGTAACAAATTTACCAACTTTACAATTACCATTGGATTTAGATTACTTAATAATTGAATGCGATGGATGTGAACTTGGATAGGGAGCAATCCTTAAACGAAAGAAAAATAAACACATACCAAAGGCGGAAGAACAAATTTGCAGATATGCCTCTGGTAAATGCATAACAAAACCTAAAATTTACAAAACTAGCACTGATTACGAAGTCAATGCTATCATACATGCAATGGATGCATTTAAATTATTCTTAATAAATAAACAAGAAATAACAATCAGGACTGATTGTAAAGCCATAGTGTCTTATGGAAAAAATCAAATTAACAATGATAAAAAACCCCCATAAAAGATGGTTACTTTTAAAAGACTACATAAATTTTTCTGGAAAGATTATACATTTTGAATACATTAAAGGATCTAACAATATTTGTGTTGATATATTATCCAAGTACCTCAGGTGAAGTTGTACACCTCCACAACGACCTGTTAGGTCATTCATACAAAGTCCACATATTGGAAAATACAAAGAATGGTGCTTATGGTCCTAAACAAGTAAAGTCTCCTTTTCAGCAGACCAATACACAAAATTTGGCAAACAAGAGTTGCCAATTCTTACAAATATTTTCCAGTACCTTGGAAGAGACAATACAAATGTCAACTTAAACGTCTTAATTGACAATATTTGGAATATTCCAAAATATACTACACAAAATGAACACCTAGTTACAAAGGTGAAATAAAGAATTATGAGTGCATTATACAATTTTTGTTGTCAAGACAATAAAAAGGAGTAGCTTTGGCATCTCCTGCCTCTCCTTCTGGGAAAGGTTTTACACATTTTGCTTTGATAACAGGTAAAAACAAAGGTGTTTATACATCCTTCAGAGACCTCAATGAGGCTAAACAAGACTAGTTTTGGTCTACATACAAAGGTTTCTACTCAAAGGAAGAAGCTGAAATGACAATCCGATTAGAAACAATCGATGAAGAAAAAATCAGGACTGCCTTACAATTTGAGCCACCTACTCAGAACCAAACATATACTATTGCTGCTTGTAGTATCTCTCAACAAATAAATCTGAATATTCTTTTGGGAAAATTCAAATTAATACAAGACTTTTTGTTTGAGGTCCACTCCGAAAATACAAACTATAATGGGTTATTTATTAAAACCAAACTTACTTCAATACCAGAAACCCTTGTTTAGAGTCATCTGAGTATTGTAAGAAAGTAGACAAAGAATGTACATGCCAAATAAAATTCATTATTAGAAGAGCTCAAATTGATTTGAGTTCTTTTAAATCACAATTATACAGGGATGTATTAATAACTAACTCCCATGATTCTTTTAGAAGCAGGATGTCTTCATTCAATTACAATACCTCCCATAGACAGATTTTCTACTCTGTCCCCCATTCTAAATTCAGTAATTAATGACATTCAAGCTGAGCATATGACAAATGTGGCACTACAAATCACCACTTCTCCCAGAAGCCTCACAAATCCTGACAGTATAGCCACACATGTCATAAAACTTTATACAGAAACCAATCCAGAGTATCATACTTCTTTTGAGCATGATCCCTTAAAAGGACTGTCTCTCAACAAAAACAAATTGTATCAATACAACCTTTGTAAAGCATCCATAGAAGGGTCAAACTGAAATTTCTCAAAAATAGATTCTGAAGATTTCACTCTTCTAAAAGAAACACAAAATACTAAATTATATTGGAAGAAAACAATGAGTACCAAATTTCACCCATTTCCAATAGAGTCAAACCTTTCTCTTGTAAAGCATTTTGAAAAAGAAAGGTTGTACAAAGAAATTTATGAAGAGACTAACTTCTATGGCCAAAATACTCCCAAACAAACCTCTTTCCATTCTGACTGCGACGACAATGAAGACCAGAGTCTTCCAGAGCAGATGGAAGAAGAAATACAAGATTTGTCTGCAATAGCTCGAGTCAGAAGAGTAATTTAAAATTTTACCTGCGACAAAGTAATTTTACTTCTTTAACGGAGTAATAGACTGAAGGGTAAAATTACTTACACAACGGGTTACCAGTTACAGAGTAACTTACACAACAGGTTACCAGTCATAAGGTTACCTCCCCAACCGGTTTCCGGTTACAAATTTTGTCTATAAAAGGACCATAAGTCTCTTATGCTGAGGAGGTTCCTGAACCACTCCTCTCTCTCGCAAATACACTCTGCTTTTTCTCTCTACACTCCTCCCTCTCTCTAAATCCCCTCTCTGATACTTGTAAAAATTTCTCTATCAATAAAAGAAGAAGTTTTCTGCAACCCCTCCCCTCTTGTAAGTATTTTTTTTTTATATTCTGTGCATATTTTTTTAAGTATGGAGTAGTTTTCTCATAAGGTATCTTCGGATGCCTTAAACAATAAATATTAAAAGATGCGATGATCATTTAAAGGTTTATCATAGGTTAATTAAATTTACTTTCTATCAAGTTTATAAGCAGATGTCTAACCGGCTCTGTCAGATTCAGTAACTTATAAACTTATTTCTATCAAGATTATACGAAGATGTCTAACCGGCTCTGCCAGATTCAGTATCGTATAATTTTGATATGTTAATATGAATATTCTCCTTTTATTTATATTTTAATTTTTGTTTTCTCCTCTGCTCCTTCTTTCTCATCTTCATCCTCTTTTTTTCTTTCTCTTCTTTTTGTTTTCTCCTTGCGGTCCTTCTTTCTCATCTTCTTTCTCTTTTTCTCTTTCTCTTTTAAAATCTTTATATTGACCATATATATATCAATTAAACTTTACCATATAAAATCTAATACAAAGATAAAGATTAAAAGTATATTTTAAACTAGCATATATAATAAAAATTAATATAAAAAAACATTCAAATTACCCCAATAAGAAAACTTTATCTAATACTTTTTCCATAACATAACCTGTCTGAAAGGAATTTATGCAGGTAAGAAGATCTGAGTGAAGAAAACAATAAATAAATAAACAAATTTGTATGAAAGGAATCTGAAAAGTTGAAAAGCACATCTTTTTCTCTGTTTCAAAAAAATAAAACCAACCTTATCATCCATCCTTCTATCCTTTCCGCACAAGTTAAAATCCACCTGTCGTAGTCCCAACGAGTCAATACCGCGGGAAACCGTCACGACTCAATCTCATCACTCGCTTCTCTGAGTCCTACTTCCTCACGCCTCCAACTACACCTAACCCAAAGCCAAACAGTTTTATAAAAATAAAGAGTTTAATTTTTATTTATTAACGATATAAAAAAATATTTTATATTAATATTTAATTATAATCTTTTATTTATATAATTTTTAAATTATTATTTTATTAATAAATAAAATCAATAAACTTAGATTAAAATGTCACATGCATGAATAATTTTTTAAATATAAATTATGTACGAATTTTATAAACTCCTAAGCTTATATAAAGATAGCAAGTTAATAAATTAAAAAAAACCCAAAAGATAGTTTTTATAGATTATTTTCTACACATTTAAAATTAAAATACATTCATTTATCTCATCTCTAAATTGAAGAACCCTTCTCACCTCTTAAACTCTTAATTTTCTAATACTCTGGCAAACGACTTCCTACCATTACTATTACTTTTACAAGTTATCATCTAAAATTGATACATTATTATATTTAATTATTTAAATATTATAAAATTTATGATTTATTATTTCAATTAAATTTAATTAAGTTTTTAATATTTAAAATTTTATTAAGTTTCATTTTTATCCCTAAAATGAAAAATAATTGTTTTTGGTCTGAATTTAGTTGAAATTAGTCAAATTTAATCTCTAAAAAAACAATGGAAACTTAAAATTTCAAAACTGAAAAAAATATTTTGAATTTTGGAAATAAAAATGAAATTTAATCAAATTTTAGGAATTAAAAACTTAATTTAATTATATTGTTAAAATATTTAATTAATATATTATTTAGAAATATTTTATCATAATTTTTTATATAAAATGAGTTATGTATATAAAATTTAACAAAAATAAGTAAACTTTCGAGTTTTACAGTTTTTACACCTTATGTATATATTCTTTCCAACCACAAAACGCGCTTTTGGGATTTCTGATTGCCTCGTTTTAAAAGGCAGTTGTACGGTTTCCGCCACTACGAAGCGAAAATGGACACTCAGCGCCGCACGATCCGCAGCCTGGTCTCGAAGCTCAGCTCCGTCTCCGAACCTGCCCGCGTCGACGCCCTCTGCCAGCTTCGGTTAATGTCGAAGGAAGACCCGGAAACCCGACCCATCATCGCCGAAGCGGGCGCGATCCCCTACATCGCGGAAACACTCTACTCCTCCTCCCACACTTCCCAAGAAAACGCCGCGGCCACACTCTTGAACCTCTCTATATCAGAGAAAGAGCCTCTCATGTCGACACGTGGCGTCCTCGACGCGATCGCGCACGTGATCTCGCACCACGCCACCACGTCCTCCGCCGCCGCCGTGCAGTCCGCCGCGGCCGCCATCCACAGCCTCCTTTCCTCCGTCGACTCCTACCGGCCCCTCGTCGGCGCGAAACGCGAGATCGTGTACTCCTTAATCGACATCCTCCGCTGCCACGTGTCCTCGCCGCCGCGCACGATCAAGGACGCGCTCAAAGCGCTCTTCGCCATCGCGCTCCATCCGCTGAACCGCGCCACGATGATCAACCTCGGCGCGGTTCCCGCGCTTTTCTCGTTGGTCGTGAAGGACGGTAGGGTTGGGATTGTGGAGGACGCGACGGCGGTAATTGCGCAGGTCGCCGGCTGCGAGGACGCCGCCGAGGCCTTCCGCAATGCCGGAGGTCTCAGCTTTCTCGCCGACCTCCTCGACCTCGCCACCGCCGCCAGCATGCGAACCAAGGAGAATACTGTGTCGGCGCTCCTCAATTTGGTGCGCTGCGGCGGCGAGAAGGTCGCCGCCGACGTCCGCCTCGCCACGGTGTTCGGCGCCTTGGACGGAATCGCGGATGTTAGAAATAGCGGTAGTGGCAAGGGGAAGAACAAGGCTGCAGAGTTATTGAAGGTTTTGCTCGGTGAGAATTATAGCAGTGACAATGGCAATGTTATGTTGAACAGTGATAACTGTTCTTCCTTTGGTTCTTCAAGGAATCACGATTCCGAATGAGCTTGATTTGATTCCTGTTTGGTTGCGAATTTATGATTCTTTTTAGTTCTTTGTAGAGCAGAAATGGATCCTCTGCATTCACACGTTTCTCATTTGGAACGGTTGAATGAAGATGGTTAACATTTTGGATACATTTTCTTCTGTTTTTGGTGATGTTTTCTAATCAGAATTTGAGTTTTACCTCAAATTTTGCATTTAATGTGAATCTATGTACATTATGCAAATTATAGGTAAATTTCTTATTTTGAATAGAAAACAGTACTAAAAGCACTTAAAGATTTGTAGTTTTGTTGGTCGATTTAATGAGGGAAAAATTTAAGTTGTAGATGTTCATTTAATGGTTTTGATTAGCTGAATGTGTGAATGCAGGAGTTTCCTGATTGTAGGAAATTCTGCACAATTTAGGTGGGTTTGGTGTACAAATTAGGTTATAATTTTGTTGTTATCATATTCTATTGATTATTATTTTATGATATGAGCAAAATATCATAATGTGTTGTTGTACATTCTAACAATGTTGATAGAAAGTATTAGTTTTCAGGTCATATTTTCTTCTACTTAGGAGTATTTTTGCTTTTTCATTGCTTTGATTTGGATTTTGTTTACTTAGATTTGATAGTGTTAGGCAATGTTTTAAACTATTGAAGGTTGCTTATGATTTGTAAGGATTGAGAGGATCACTTAAGTTCAACAGTCAAATATACTTGCCTGGAAAACTTGTTGGTAAATACAGTGACTTTGATTCTTATTCTGATATTTTAGATAGGATTGTTTCGGTCATTTTGCATTCTTTTAAGTGGTTTTTTTTTTTTTTTTTTTCTGCTGGGCGGTGATGAATTTGTTGTTGAAACAGTCTAAGATCTTGTTTTGGTAATTTTCTAAATGGAAGTATAGGAGAAGAAAATATTAAAAAAAATTACATAAGTTTTTCTAGAAGATGTGAAACTTCTCTCTAGAAGTTAATTTGTAAAATGCTTTATATCTTTTAGAAAAACTATATAGTATTTCTACTTTTTTTCTTTTTTCACTTAGAAGTACTTTTAGAAAAAAATTATCCAAACATGCCTGGCTGTGTTTCTATTGGTTTATAGAAGCTAAAGCTGCAGGCTGCTCTGTTATTGTAGCACTAGTTGTGATATTTCATCTTTTGCATCATGTCATGTGGGCTTATATATTGGATCCTATTACCTTCCTCTTCACTGGAAGGTTTTCTTATTGCTTTGATGTTGGATGTTAAGTGCATTTTATGATAGAGTTGAGTTAGAGAGTGATTCATGAGTTAAAAAACATATTTTTTATTAATAAATTTTTAGTAGTTATAACGGGAGAAGAAAGATTAAAATATATTATTGAATTTTAATAATTAAAAATAATTTTTTGTAAAATTTTAGACATAATTTTATTTAAGCCGATATTTTATATTACGAAGTCTAAATATTTTATATGATCACCACAATTAAAAGTGAGAATTAGTACATATTTGACAATGTGCTGAAAACGTATGTTGGATACAGAAACATTTTTGTAAACTTTACTTTTATTGTCAATTTATTTTTATCTATGTATTTCTATAACCTTGTTACCTTTTCACAACCTTTCAAATTTAGTTTGTTACATCCGAATATAAGAATGATTTTTTTTTTTGAATGATTATAAGTGTAATTGTACCTTTTTAACTTTGCGTATTTTTTTTTTAACTTTTAGTAAATGCTAATTTTCTCCCCAATAAGTTGGTAAATTAGGAGTGTCCACAGTACAAGTTTTTTTTATTTTGGAGAAAAATGAAGACCAAATCAATTAATTTTAATTGGATTGGGTTAGTTTGGTTTATTGAAATTTTCTTCTTGACCTGAATTAATGATAATCGGATTGGTTTGGTTCAGTTTTAGGAAAAATCGATAAAAAAATCAAAAAATCAATTTTTTCTTATTAAATTGTAAAAAAAAATTGTACATGAAATTAGCAAAATTCATTAGTTTAAGTCAATGTACCTCATCAATCTTAGTACCAATATCACAATAAACTTGTATGTATACCTAACTCAATGTACCTCAAATAAGACTAATTTTACTTCCTCGTAACGGTCCAAAATCAGCAATGGATTCTATCATTAAATCAAAACATGCATCACATCAATTACAAAGAACACCCAATTTTATTTAACACTCAAATCAAGATCAAAACATCAATTATTCAAAATCAAATACAACTTTAAGTCACAATTTCCTAAATAAAACTAAAGTTGAGCATCCCTTATCTATTTCTCCTATAAGTTGAATTGTAGCAAAGAGCAACTATTACCTTATGATAAAACAATTTTCAGTTGAAGAGATCACTCAAAACCTAACAAAAAGTCGCAAAAAGCAAAGAGAACTTAAGAAATTGAGATTTCAAGGTTGATTTTCCTTTAATGGAGATTATTGAATCTTAAAGAGAAGGAAAATAACCTAACGAAGTAGAACACTTACACCTACTAAGATCCACGATTAGAATGATGCGAAATGAAAGAAATCTTCTAAGATTCCGAGGAGAATTGATGGGCATGCAGAGAAAGGGATGCAGAGAAAATGAAGAAGAATGAGAAAGAAGAATATAGAAGAAGAAGGAAAAAGAAGGGACAATATTTATAAGGGGTTGGGGTGTATATTGAAATTCTGATTTTTGCTAATTGCAGCCTTCCAAACAGATTTTCGTAAAGTCAGCCCAACTATCTCCATCCAAAAGAATATCTACTTTACTCATCTCACCTTACTAAACTCATCCGCTCATATTTCATTATTTATAATTCACTTAAATCCAATCACAATCATAAATAAATAAATACATTTTATTAAAATAAAACATATATATAAATACCTCAACCAAATATTTTGTAACTAATTTATTAATTACACTTATATGAAAAAAATTTAACTTAAAGAATACCTTTTTTTTATATTTTAAAATAGAGAAATTGGCTTCTCCTATCTTAAAAATTTGTTAGTTTGACTTATTTTTAATTTTTTTACATTTTAGTTATTCTAGTATTTAATTAGAGCTAAAAAATAAATAAAATGTAAACAAAATAGAATAATTGAACAAAACTTACAAATATTTTAAATAAGATATCAAGATTATGAATTTACTAAAATAAAAAATCAAAATTATATTTAAGTTTTTTTATTATTTAAATCCTCTATAATTCTTTTTTTACCACAAATCCTCTCTAATTCTCAAGAACAGTTTAAATTAGAGTTAATTAACATGCATTGACAGTGTAAAAAATTTTACACTAGTATCCAATCACAATCCTTAATTTATAGTAAATTTGTTGACTTTGCCAATTAATCATTTAAAAGTCATATAAATGAAAAAATGTAATTGAACACCAGTTTAAAAGTCTTTTACACTATCAATCTATACTAATTAAAATTTTAAAATTATTATTATGTTAGTTCTATTATTTAATTAGAGAAAAATACAATGTAAATAAATATATAATTAAACAAAATAACAAATATTTTTTATAAAAGATCTTGATGATGAATTCACTAAATAAAAGATCTAAGCTATATTTAACTTTTTTGTATTATTTAAATCCTTTTAATTCTTTTATAATTAAAAATTAAGATGTTACTTATTATTAATAATAATAATACCATGAAGTGATTGAAATTCAAACTCATCAAGATCTGTTGTTCTTTATATGCTATTGATAATGAACATTGATCGCGAGTAACTATTCCTATCACATATCACTCATAACTTTTTTCCTCACATAATATTTATAATAACTATCATTTATAGTGTTCAGTTTCTCCCATTAGTTCATTTGCATTTCTAGATTTTTTAGGATTGTTTATTTTAGATAAACAATGTTTTTATTAATGATTTTTAGACTTAAATATAATTTTACTATTATAGATTAGCGTTGTTTGTTTTTCCTTTTTATAAATTTCTTCTTTAATTTTAGTTCTTAGTTTGCTTTCTTTTTCATTCTTAAAATATTTTAAATAGCGCTTAAAATAATAAAAAAATAATTTAAAACACTTTAAAAACAAAACAAAATAAAAAAAATTTGTAAGGACTAAAAGTATATTTTTTGAGAATAAAAAACATTAAATTGTAAAGAATAAAAATATAAAGAAAAGCGTTTGAGAATATTTTTTTTTCATAAACATTCATGTATGATAAGTTTAATTTTATTAATGAATTGTTATTAAATGATAATATAAAAGTATATTACACTAAGACCATTAGAAACCAAACTAATTAAACTAAAATCTGAAAACAATCCAAAAAATCAAGATGGTATGAGTTTGTTTGGTTTATTAAATTTCTAAATGGCGCGGTTTGGTTTGATTTTTGCGGTTTAAGATTTGAAAACTAACTCAAACTGCAATATACATAATTGTTATATTTTTCTTCCAAATAATGTTTAGTTTAGAAGACAAGACATGATTCATGTTATAAACATAGTTATGCAGGAAGTAAATAATGACCAATAACAATACTATAATTTCTATAAGTTAGATATGTGGTCAAATTTTATTTTCTAGATAGTTATGGAGGGAGGTCGATTTTTAGTAAATTACCAATAAATATTTAAATAATTTTCAAAGTAAAATAAACTATTTAAGTATTTTTAGAAGCATTAGAAATTATATTAAATAATAAATAACATATTTTCAAAACTAAAAACCACACCAAACTGCTAATGATTCATTTAGTTTGATTTGAATTTTATAATACTTTCAAAGCAAACCAAACCAAACAACAATTAATTTTCTTGTTTAGTTTAGGTGACTTTTCGTTAAAAACTCAACCAAACCACACTACTGTGAGCATCCTTACACTGATAAATGACCTTTTCTCAAAAATATATTTAAACTTAATTTTAATTACTAAAAACTATATCTACCAAAAACATGATCTGCTTAGGTTTTTACTACCGTTAAGAAATGAGTGTGTTTTGACAAAAAAAAATCCTAAATAATATTGCATTATATTAATTAATTTTTTTTTCTTAATACTTGTAATAATATGAGTTTTATTCTTTCAAGATAATAAATTTTATAAAATTATAATTATATATATATATATATATATATATATATATATATATATATATATATACACACACACATGAGAGTGACAGGAGGAAATCTCATCTATTGAAATAAAAATAATGATTGAGATCACATGTCCCTAAAATAATGGCTCTAAAATAATGGATCTAGATACAAACATGGTCCTAACAATGGCTCAATTAACACTAAGTTAATCCAACTAAAGATCTAAACATTACCCTCAAATAATGGATCTAGATCTTAAAAAAGTGGATTTATGTTCCCTTTTGTTTGAATTTGAATTTTGAACAAAAATGACATGACACCTCCAAAATTCAAATTAAAATAAGAAACAACAAAAATAGACAATGTAGGAGAGAGAGTGCTAGGTGGCACCAACTCAAGGGATCAAGGGGGACCCACATGTCTCCTACATGCTTCATGTGTTGGTTAGAATGGTGTAATAGGAAATAGGAGTGTAGACACTAGATCCACACGTCCAAACCTATCCATACAAGCCCAACTAATTAGCACACTCCACAAAAAGACTAATTACACCTCCTAAAGGAAAAAAGAACCTATAGGCTAAGATACAAGGCCAAAAATAAAACTAACTACACCCCTAGAATCCTAATGGGACATGTCCTAAACTAAGTTTCTTAAAGCTTCATCAAAGGCATGCTCCTCCTTTATTGATCCTAGCTCAAACCTGTGTTAGGGGTGAAGGCATCAATGGGGGCCTAAGGTTTAACCTAGGACTTGGTTTCACATAATCTCATCATATAAATCAATCTCACTCATCTCATTGCTAGATTGAATCTCATTTGACTCTATGTATGGATCCATGACCAATCCAAGATGATTCACCCCAACCATCAAGGATTTTGTTTAGGAAGTAATTGATAGTCATATATCCTCTCCTAACCATAACCAAATATATATATATATATACATATATATATATACATATATATATATATATATATATATATATATATATATATTTTCCAAGAAAACAACTCAAGTAGTCTTGGCCCCCAACCAAATATAATATTTTGGTCCCCAACCAAATATAATATCCTAACCCATGGTCAGTCTCAATATGTTGGTCCTTGACTAGTGACATCATCCTAGCCTTCAGCTAGTCTCAATACACTTTCAAAACAACCAAGTAGTATTGACACATGACTATGTATGATATTCTAGTCCATGACCAGATATAAGAGCCTGACCCCCATAAGTTAGTTCTAAGGTGTTGGTCCTCGACCATTTGCTAGTCCCCGACCAGTTGTTGGTCCCCAACCAGTTGCTATTGACACTCTCTTTTAGTATGAAAGAATATATTCCAACTATCCCATTTTACCCTATAAGGCATCAAATCATAATTCTCCAAAACATGTCATACGTATACTTGTATGATACCTACACTAGGGAACCTAGGGTTTTTTACTAAGTTTTCCTCTCAACTTCTCAGCACATTGCCCAAGGAATTCTAATTTTACAACTACATATTATATAACACAATTTATCAACCATAAATCAAACACAACTCAAGTAGTACTTATATTTCAATCATCACTCACGAAATCATTTATGAATTATCCTCAAGAAGGCCTAAAAAAAAGAAGAAATATATATATATATATATATATATATATATATATATATATATATATATATATATATATATATATAGATTCTCTATCCATCTCCTAATTCATGAATAACCAATAATAACTACAATGATAAAATTACTACATCTTTAAAGACTTATATTTCAATCATCCTTCGCCACGTCATCATGAACTATCCTCCAAAAAGACCTCAATAGATATATAGATTATCAGATCTATCTTCTAATTCATGAATAATCAATAACGATCATAGTTATAATATAAACAATCCACTTTCCATAACCAAGATATTAAAAGTAGTAACAAGGAATAAATGATATAAAAAAATCATAATAATAACTAAAAATCATAAACAGAGGCCAAAAATAACATTTGGAGTAAATAATCAAGCAAAAGAAATAAATACCAATAGATCAATACAACAATAATAAAATAAAAATGATAAACACAGTTTATTAAAACTAACACCTCTCGTGATTTATAAATCTTAGCGCCTCCTTACCTTTGATAAAAGGTTGATTAAGAGTGGTTCAGAACCTCCACAGCTTCAATCTTCCTTGGAAGATCTTCCTCCTAGCTTCCTTATTCTGGAACCTCCATATTAAGAATTCTTTCTTTCCCTCTCTTTGAAGCTCTCTCTTTCCCTTCCTCTCAAAAGCTCTCTCTCTCCAAAAGTATCCCTTTCTGACGAATTTTCTTCTGCCAAAATGCACCCAAGCACTCCTATTTATAACCTTTGTGTAGGAAAATCTGTTGAGCAAAAATAAATCCGCTGAGCGAATTTTTCAAATTCCGCCGAGTGAATTTCTGAATTTCCATTTATGTCTTGGGACTTTGCTTAGCAAAACTTCATTCGCTAAGCAACCTCTCAGGCGTGATTTCCTCATGACTTAACGAAATTAAGCTTGAACAAAAAATCGTTTTGGTTTAATGATGTTATAGATTGACGTTTGACCTATGGTCTTGTAATTTACATGAATTAACATCCTCCCTTGATCCATTAATGTCCTCTATTGATTCATTGAAACCTTTGGTTATGGCTTGGGCTGTTGCCCTACGATTCACATGAAATATCACCCCCTTTGTCCATTAAATCCTTTGGTTGAGGCTTGAGTTGTTATCCTATAGTTCACATGGATCAATTTCCACATTTTGTTCATTGAATCCTTTTCTTGTTCATTCTCTTTTGGCTAAAAGTCTTATTCGGAAAAAATTGGGCGTCTACGATAACTAAGTTTCTAATTTTAATGCCTAAAATTATATACTAATATGGTTATGAAAATAGGGGTTTTACAAATCTTATATTTAATTTTATTCATGAAACTTAAATTTGATTTAATATAGAGTAGATATTTCGATGATTAAATTTTCTTTACAGATCTTAGGTTATAATATATGAATTTTAAAAGCCTTTGATGCATTTAGATGATTTTTTGTATAGATCTTGAACTAGGTGTTGTTATGATTATGTTGATTTTGATGATGATTATAAGTAAAAATAATTTGTTCGTCAGAAGAATATGAAGGTAAAAATTTGAAAAAAAAATTTAAGGCCTACAAGTTTCAAAGATAGGAAAAATTATAAAATTAAATACCTAGAACTACAATTCCCTCAAATAGGTGGTTTACGTTACAAATTTTTATATTTAGCCAAAAAGTCTGAACATATTAAGAAGATTCTATATACTTAATTTTAATTAATTAGTATTACTATAGAATTGAATTGAAATTAGAAATAATGTAGTTTTAAATATCTAAAGAGTTTGTGGAGATGGATGATTTGGATATTAAAATTGTTTATCTTATTTTAAATTTGTTAAATATGTGCTCTTATTATAATGTGAATGATGCATATGGCATTTTACAAGATAATTCATAATGCACTATGCGATTTTGAATTCAAAAGATTTTGGAGGAAAATTATGAAATTGTTTGCGAACTTGATTTTATATAATTTACTGTCAAGGACAGTTGACAGTAAAATATGAAAATGATTCTAAATTTGATATTGTGAAAGTTTAAATTCACTATTAAGAAAGAATAACATATGAGGTTAAGAAAGAAAATTATGCAATCCCACCTAGCATGCACATTGGCTAGGAAGATTGGAGGAAGACTTGGCAAGAAAAGAGCTCATTGAAGAATTAAAAGTCATAGCCTTCATTATTTTAGTTTGTAAATATTTTATTTTCTCTTAGTTAATTAGTGTGTGAACTATTTTCCTTCAAAGCTATTGTATTGAGGCCATTTCTCTTTAGTTTAGGAAGAAGAGGTGCCTTTAGTTGTTTTGGAGGAGTAGACTTAGCATGAGTTCCTTTTTTAGTCTCTTGGGCTCACTTTCCTTTATTGTTGGATGAGCTATTTGCACCTTCATTGGATTAGCTTATTTGCCACTTTAGGGCCTAACTTGGATTAATTAGCTTTAATGCTAATTGAGCCCAAGTCTCTCACATTACCTTGAAATGTATGCCCAAACTCTCCCATTGAGCTATATATACTCATTCCTCTCTCAGATTATTATTAAGTATAATAATAAATTAAATAAAATTTTAAGGGGTTACATTATTGGTATTAGAGCTCTAGTTATGCATCATTAGGGTTTGTGAGAATAGGTCCAATTAGTTATAAGTTGTTCAATTTTTTTGAATTATGAAATTGTTGAGATTGGTTGGATTTTATTTTAAATTAAGTTGATTTGTTTGATTAGAAAAATTATAGGATTAGTTATTAACTTAGTGTAAGAAAGTGTAGGTAAAAATGCTTCTTAGGCGTGATACTAGAAATACTAGAGTTGATTCTGAGAATATGTCTGAGGTGGCAGTTGCGCTAACTCAATAAGCTAAGAACCATCAACATCTTGGTACATATAGAACTACTCTAACAAGCTTAAATAAAAATGATCCACCCTATTTTAGAGGAGAATATGATCTAGAAAACGCTGAAGAGTGGGTCCAAACTTTGGAGGACATCTTCACAACCATGGAATGTCCAAACGAGCAGAGAGTATCACATGCTAGTTTTCAATTGCAGGGTGATGCCAAAGTTTGGTGGAAACCCACTCAAAGGATGCTGGAAAGTAGAGGAGAAATTATTACTTGGGATTATTTAAGACTTCATTCTCGGAGAAATATTTCCCTATTAGTGCAAGGAATGAAAATGAAATGGAATTTAATAAGATGTATCAAGGAAACATGATTGTCTCCAAGTATGCTGCAAATTTGAATCATTGGCAAAGTATTGTAGATATTTGCAGCTTACATCAGATGAAGAATGAAAGTGTAGGAAATTTGAACAAGGGCTATAGTACGAGATCAAAAGGGTTGCTACTCCATTAGGTATTCAATCATTTCCTAACCTGATGGATAAATGAAAAAAATAGAAGATATTGATAGAATCCAAAGGAATAGGAATGCTGGGAACTTTAATAAAGGAGGAACAAATATAGGAGGACTGATGCATAAAGGAAAATCTATTCAGCCTCAAAAACCATATAGCAGACCTTCACAATCCAAACTTAAAGGATATGGAGGAACATGGTTTATGGGAGGTGGAAATAGATCTTATCAGCAACCTCAATTAACCTTGAAATGCTAGAAGTGACGAAAAGGGCACTTAACCAAAGATTGTTCCCTACCTTGTTAAGTGTGTTTTACATGTGGAAAACCTGGTCATCTAGCTAAAGATTGTAATTCCAATAAAGAAGTCTCAGGAGAACAAAGGAAAGCTTCTAGAAACCAACGACTAGTGGAATAGTCTTTACTTTAAGTGGTATGGATGCTTCTCAATCTAAAGATCTTATTCAGGATGAAGAGAAAATGGAAGGTAAGTCCATAATTGTACTATTTGATTTAGATGCTACTCATTCATTTATTTCCATTGAGTGTGTTAGGAATTTGAAAACTTTATCTTATGACTTAATTATTTATGTGCCTACTTCTAAATCAACCATTACCTCTAATATGTGTCTAATTTGTACCATAACCATTCAAAATAGAGACTTTATTGTAAACTTAATATGCCTACCTTAGCACCTAGATATTATATTAGGTATGGATTAGTTATCAACAATCATATTTTAATAGATTGTGCCTCTAAAACCTTAATTTTCTCTAACCCTAATGTTTCTAGATTAAGGTCTATCAAACCAAAAGAAATTTCATGCAAAAGTGATATTAAAAAGTACATTATATCCTCCATATGACAAAACGAAGACAAAATGGATGTAGACTTTGTGCCAGTTGTAAATGAGTATCCTGAGGTATTTCTTGATGATATTCCTAGCCTATCTCATAAGAGAGAGAAAGCTTAGTATAAAAGTAATGCTTGGTTTGAAACCTACTTCAATACAACCTTATACAATGTTACTTTTAGAGTTAACTGTACTTAAGAAGCAGTTAGAAGAATTGCTAGAGAAACAATTTATTAGACCTAATGTATCACCATGGGGAGCCTAAGTTCTATTAGTTAAAAAGAAAGATGGAAATTCTAGATTATGTGTAGATTATAGACAATTAAATAAAGTAACTATATACAATAAATAACCTTTATCTTGAATATATGATTTAATGGATCAACTTAGGGGAGCTATGGTATTTTCTAAAATAGTTTTAAGATCTAGATATAACCAAATAAGAATTAGAAAAGAGGATATACCAAAAACTGCATTTAGGACAGATATGGATATTATGAATATCTAGTTATGCCTTTTGGAGTAACTAATGTATCCACAATATTTATGGATTATATGAATAGAGTGTTTAAGCCTTATTTAGATAAGTTTATAGTAGTATTTATAGATGACATATTAATATATTCTAAAAGTAAAAAAGAACATGAAACTCATCTTAGAATAACTTTGCAAACATTTTAAAAGATAAACAATTATATACAAAATTGTGTAAGTGTGAATTTTAGCTAGAAAAAGTAAAATTTTTCATGTCAATTCTTTTTCTTGGAAAACAAAAAGTCACCATACAAAATTTTACGCTATAATTCTAGTCCTTATTACCATCACATGTCACTTATAATATTCTCACATGATATTTAGAATTCATTATCATTTATAGTGTGTTTTACAAGTTTTTCCTACTGGTTCATGTATAAGTCTAAATTTGATGATTTTTTTATCGTTTAATTTTACTATTGTAGATAAAAAATATTTTAATAATAATTTTGGATTTAAATATAATTTTAGTACTAAAGTTTAGCTTTTTTTTCTTTTGCTTTTTCCTTTTGTAACTTTTTTATTTATAATAAAAAAAGTTTAAGTTTTTTATTATTTAAATCCTTTTTAATTCTTTTACATTAAAAAAATTAAGATTTTACTTATTAGTAATAATAATAAAAATAATAATAATAATTAATAATAGTAATACTTTAAAATGATCCAAATTCAAACTCATCAATATATGCATGTTTAGTACTAGAAAACTAAAAATTAGAGAGGGCAACAATCCGTCACAAAATTTTTAAAATTCTGTTACAAAAGAGTCAGTGACGGAATTTGTGACGGATAACGAGTTCTCCTAAAATTTGGTGTCACAAATTTAATGAAGGGATATTTTTATTTCCTCACAAACAATGACGAAATTGAGTTCGTCACAAAGCCTTTAAATTTTGTCACATATCATGAAAATAAATAAGAGTTTAATTGGTATACATTAGTGTAAAAGACTTTTACACCGACGTTGAATCATAATTTTTCATTTATGTGACTTTTAAAGTAGTAATGAGTAAAGTCAAAAAATTTACCATGAATGAAGAGTTGTGATTCAATGTTAGTGTAAAAATCTTTATACTAATAATGTATACCAATTAAACTCAATAAATAAACCATAATTGATTTGATTTTCCTTCGCTAAATGTGACGGAGAAAAAATCTTTCACAAATTGTGAGAAATTTGTTCCATAATAAATAGTGACAAAATGAGTATTCATAACAAAATATCCTTCGCATTCTGTAATCGCCAAAAAATTTTTCACAACTTGTAACAAATGTTTTTAGCTCTGACATTGACAAATTAGATATTCATCACAAATCCTTCACAATTTTTACCACCTATAAATCCTTCAGAAATTGTATGTGATATTTTTTACCCATTATAAGTAATAGTTTAATATTCATTATATTATTATTTGTAATGAAATGAATTTTACTTAGAAAATTTATCATTGACTTTAACAAATTATTTTTTTTAGAATTTGTATTATGTTATTTGTTACTACTGGTAAAAAATAATTATGCATTAATAATATATCTATTGACGTTAAAAGAATTAGTAATTATATTATCTCATTAATAACAAATAATTCTATGCATACAATATTACAATAACTGGTCATTTTTCTATGCAAATATGGAAATACCAAAATAAATTAATATAAAGAAATACATAAAGTATTGCAATTCTAACAAGGTATTATAAGTCTTAATATGTTAATAACATTAAAAATACATAATAAAAATTTTGCAATTCTAATAAGGTATTATAAGTCTTCCAAAATAACTATTCAATATTTGAATTCTAATTGTCCATAACTAAAAGAGAAATATAATATATAACATATTCTAGTTACGTCGTCATCTAATTTATTATCATTTTGTAGCCTTTGAACCTAGATCGAAAACTTGTCTTTTTTCTATCCATATCTCCAACAATACTATAGAATACATCCTCATGAGATGGATGAGTAGACCCAACATCCTCAGCTATTTCTCGTGAGTCTCTTTCTACAATACATATCTCATACTCTTTCTAAAAAAGTATAATTAATTTAAATAATATCATTACGTGAAAAATATCATACTTCAATCTATCCATCATGATTAAAATTAGTAAATGGCAAAATAATTCTCTAACCAAACAAATGTAGTCTTAATCAAAATATTCACCTTATTGATATTTGTAACAACAAATTATGACTAGATAATTAAAGTAATGCACAAAAGTCACACTTGGATTTCATACTTATATTTGTATGCAATCCCAATTTATATTTTCTACATTCATAATATAAGATAGCAAAATTACTAAGTTTTACAAAACTTTGAACTCTAAGTTGTAACAATTTAATAAAAATCATAAATTCATTTTTCAATCATTTGAATATCTTCAGAATCTTTATATTTTATTTTCACTTATTTTTACTCTTATTTCTATTTTTACTTTATTTCTTTATCACAAATCAATCATGTAAATAATGAAAGTGAAATGAAACAGGAAAAGAAATTATTATTCTCTCAACAATAGGCTTAAAACATTCAGTGTACGAGGGTACTATAGCAGTGCCAAGTATTTGTTTTCTAACATAAATATTATAGGAGATATGTAATGTCCGGTTAAAAAAGCATGCGCCAAGATTGTCTCATTTCATATATTATGTCTCAAATATTATATGATAAACTCAAATTATCTGCATTAGTTAATTATCTTTTGGTCTTTTAAATTATTTGTTTTTTTCAAATTAGTTTGTAATCTACATAGCAAACATTTGGTTTAGTTTAATTTCAATAGAAAATGACTCTTTTTTTCACAACTTCCTTTTAAATAAGTAGAATGAATTAAACTAGTTCATAAGTTAAAATCAACGTATGTACATTAGTTTTACTCATTAGTTAAATAAGTTGAATGATAGATTTTTTATAAAAGTTGTTTACAAAAGAAAAAAAAACTCAATTCATTTTATTGTTTTTATATAAGTATTTTAGCTTATAAAGTTGGTCATGGCGAAACTGCTATGAGAAGAAAGGTGCAAATCCAATTCCCATTAACCAAAAAAACTTAACAACTACTCTCATACCTTCTAGGTTCCTAATTAAACTGAAAACCACATATAAATAAAAATAAAAATATCAATTAAATTTTAAATTCTTCTTAAAATACCTTATCCAAACAAGTATTTCTAATAAAAGCATTTTAAATTCTTAAAATAAATAAACTACTCGGTTTAAATTGTTTATCGAATCGCATGGTTAAGGAAGTCGTAGCAAATTTTTAAAACATCAAATAATGCAAAATGTCTAATGAGAGCATAAAACTGAAATAAATTTTAAAAAACCAATTTAACTACTAACCTTTCCCATGAAGAATCCAATTTAACTAGCCATCTAGCAAATTCTCTTTTGGTAAACAATTCATTATCTTCCATATCATATTCAATTATCTAAAGATACTCGTACCCCCCTCCTTGTCCTTGGTAACCTAGAGCTAGGGCACCAGCAACCCAAGCACCTCCAGACAACAACTCGGAACTTGGTATAACTGAAAGCTCAATGCACCAACACACCAGCTACTCTCAAAGCTCAGTACCCTATCGCCCCAACCCAGTAAAGGCCCATTCTCCTAAAAAAAGTAACTACGAGCCTTTTCACAACTTAAAAGGAGACCCACACCCACACTCACACCTAAGGTAACAAATTCTAAACATGCCTCCACCTTGAGCTTATTCTGACTTGAGTGTTAGAGTCACCGTTGTAGGTACCCACTTGCCTGTTGGGGCCACCGATGTTCATAATAAGGGAGGTTATGAGGTTTTGCTAGAATCTGGTAAGAATATCTGGCACCGTTTGTGGGGACTGTATAAATTCCTACATCCCAAACCCTATGGTGCAGACCTAGAGCAATCAGTCCAAGAATACCATGAACAACATAAGTACCATGGAAACCCTTAGGAAACAGATGAAGTATATGTCCCAGAGACATGAGGACGCTTTCCATGCCTAGAGGGAGGAAAACGCGACCATGAAAACAACTATCCAAGACCTTCAGATCAAGAATACAAAGAAATGAGTAATGCTGGAGACACAACTCACCAAAGCACCCACAGTCGATCCAATCGTGTCACCGCTAACGAGGGTGGGCACCCTCAACGAGGAAGGAAGCGATCACGAGACAGAAGCCACGATGAGAGTTCGAGCGATGACAATACAGCAAATCAGCACCACTCCACTAGTAGTCGACCTCCACAAAGCGGAGACGCAAAAGGAAATACAAACAAAAGGATGACCGAGGACCCTCCCTCCTTAAGCAAAAGGGGTGATGACACTCATTTGTCAACGACATCCTCGAAACTCCCCTCCTACAATGGTGGAGGCCCCTAACAATCAAATTTTATGAAGGAAACACCAACCCAGATGACCACATTGAAACATTTTTGAGGTAGGTAAATTTATACTCCAATGATGATCGAGTGTTATGCAGGATGTTTCCTACTTCCCTTGTAGGTACCACTCTAAACTGATGGCCTCGCCTGCCCCCCAACAAGATCGACACATTCGACACATTTGACACATTGACAGATAAATTTGTAGCCCATTATGCTACCTATCGACCCAAGAAAATGATGGCTAACAATCTAATTGGACTACAATAGAAAGAGGACCAGCCACTGCGTGCTTTCATAGACCAACTTTAAAATGTAGATTTCAAAAAAGAGTTTAATTAGTATGCATTAACAATGTCAAAAGTAAAAATTTTTACTCTGACATTCAATCACACTCTTTCATTTATGGCAAGTTTGTCGACTTTACCAATTAATACTTTAAAAATCAAATAAATGAAGATATGTGATTGAATGTTAGTGTAAAACTATAGTTTAAAATTAGTTCTAGAAATACTATTATTTAGTAATTATCAAAGTTGAAAATTTTAGAAGTACTGTATCTTAACATTATTCTAAAAATGATTAGTTTTAGAAGTACTATTATTTAAAAATGCCAATATTTTAAGGTTTAAAATTCTTAATTAAATTACTAATAATTTTTCCTAAAAAGATATGTATAGTAAAGTGAGGGTATCCCCTTTAATATTGTTATAAATGACTAATAATATTCTATTGAAAAATTTGACTAACCAAATTTTAGTGAAATCTCATCCGCCAGCCATAAAAAAAATGTCAATTTTAGCTTACAAAATCATTGGTCTAATTACAAAATTAGAAAAGGCTTATAAAATAACAAAAAATATATGGATAGGTTGGTTATAGGGATAACAAAAAATATATGATATTTTAATCCACGTCCTCACCCCCGTCTAGTATTTTCAAATTCAAGTATACACGTGGTACCCCATTATATTATTTTTTATAATTTAAATTTAAATTTACTTATAATTTATTAAATGAATTATATGTTAATTTATTAATTATATTTAATTAATTAATTAATTAAATAAATTATATGTTAAGTTATTAATTATATTTTAGTTTTAACGGGTTTTCCTCGTTAAAATTGAAGTGGGATGAGGCAGTACCTTTGGGGTGGGCATGATTGCCATCCCTAGTTGGTGAGACTCATTTTTATTACTTGTTTCGATTAGTAACATCTAATTTTGGTATGTTAGGGGATACATTATTGTTGAACTAAATGCTTATATGGCATTTGTAGGTAAAAGAGTAATTGAACAAACATTAAATAAGGCAATACCCAAAGGTTTACAAGAAATTGATTATTTATCTCATAAGTGCTTAGTTGATTTAAACATAGGTCCCATGTAATACCCTTAATATTAAATGGTTATTTATTTCTATAATTAGAATGATGATTAAATTTAATACACATTTGTTAATAACTTAAATATGCTTTAGTAAATACATATAAATGTATTAAAATTGAAAATGATTAATGTCAACAAGATTTGTTACCCTATTTTTCATCAATGAGGTATTTTAGTTTATTTTAAATTAATTGATTAGTTAATAAAAAATTACTCATTTATCATAATTAGTTATTTCAAATGCCCTAAAGTGTGTTATGTCATTTTATGTCTTGTGTCTAATGAACTCCATATAACTAGATGATATTGTTATAGACTTTGTGTAGAGCCTTTCTCAGATTTATTAACCATTGGCCTTAGTGTATAATTGGATGGTAGGTTCACAAGATATTAATCTTTATTTTCAACGGTTGGATTTTCAAAATAATGTCTAGAGTGATAGATAATAAAGTCAGATTAAGAATTGTATTTTTAGGATCTTACACTGCATTCTTTGAGAACCTTTACAGAATTTGTTAACCGTTAGATTTATTTTATTTTTCATAATTGGTTCATAATATATTAGTATTCATTTTTAATGGTTGGATTGTGGAAATAGTATTTGGGGTGAGAGATAATAAAATCAGAGTAAAAACTATGATTTTAGAATCTTACTCTAGTTGCAGACTGCATCTAGAGCCTCTACAAAATTTATTAACCATTAGATTTTATTTATTTTTTGGAATTAGGTCATAACATATTAATATCAATTGTCATCAATTGGATCGTCAAAGCAATTTCAGAAGGAATAGATAGTAAAGTCTAAGTAAGAACTTTATTCTTAAGATATTACAATAATACACACTTTGTTTGTAGCATTTACAGAATTCATTAACTATTACCTTTGTTTATTTTTGGATAGTCGATTCACAAGAATTAATATTTTATTTTTAATGGTTAGATCTTGGAAATAATGTCTGGAGTGAGAGATAATAAAGTTAGAGTAATAATTACATTTTTATAATTTGATATTAATGGCAAACTTCGTCTCGTGCCTTTATAGAATGTTTTAACCATTATATTTGGTTTTTTTTTTATGGTGGATTTCTAATATATTATTATTGATTTTCAATGGTTGGATCATCGAAATAGTATTTAGGGTGAGATAATAAAGTTAGAGTAAAAACTATGTTTTTAGAATTTTACTTTAGTGGCAGACTTCATTTGTTGTCTCTACAAAATTCTTTAGCCATTAGATTTCATTTATTTTTTGGAATTAGGTTCATAACATATTAATATTCATTTTCAATTATTGGATAATGGAAATAATTTCATAACTGAGAGATAATAAAGTTAGCGTAAAAATTGTATTTTTAAGATGTTACAATAGTGACATACTTTGTTTGTAGTCTTTACATAATTCGTTAACTATTAGCTTTATTTGTTTTTTAACAGTCAATTCACAAGGCATTAGTATTTATTTTTAATCGTTAGATCCCAGAAATAATGTATAGGATAAGAGATAATAAAGATATAGTAACAATTATATTTTTAGGATATTATATTACTGGCAAACTTCATCTAGAGTCTTTACAAAATTCTTTAACCATTAGATTTTTTTATTTTTGGATAGTGGATTCCTAATATATTAATATTTATAATTAATGATTGGATAGTGAAAATAGTGTTTGGGGTGAAAGATAATAAAGTCGGAGTAAATACTATATTTTTCGAATCTAACTCTAGTAATAGACTGCATGTAGTGCCTCTACAGAATTTGTTAACCATTAGATTCGATTTATTTTTTGGAATTAGGTTCATAACATGTTAATATTCATTTTCAATGGTTTGATCATGGAAATAACTTATGAAGTCAGAGATTATAAAGTCAGAGTAAGAATTGTATTTTTAGGATGACAGACTTTGTTTATAGCCTTTACAAAATAATGTCTAGAGTTAAAAATAATAAATTTAGAGTAAGAACTATATTTTTAGGTTCTTACATTGGTTACAAACTTCAATTGGAGCTTTAATTTACAAATTTTTTTAATCGTTAGATTTAATTTATTTTTTTACAGTAGGTTCATAACACATTAATATTTATTTTCAACTATTGGATAATAGAAATAATGTCTAAAGTGAGAGATAATAGAGTTAGAATAAGAACTTTATTTTTAGATCTTACATTGGTGACAGACTTCATTGAGAACCTCTACATAATTCATTAACCGTTGGATTTAATTTATTTTTGAAAAATAGATTGTAAGTTATTAATCATTATTTTCAACTATTGGTTTGACAAAATAACATTTGGAGTAAAAACTAATAAAATGCAAGTAACAATTATTCTAAGAAAATTAATTATAAGTATTAACATAATTAATATGTCATTTAAAAACTATTTCAACTTATTTACTCATCATTTTTTTCAGTGAAAGAAATTAATGGTATCATGATATTTTTATTAGTCCTAAATTAATATTGATTTTGATAGTTATTTGAATACAATATATATATATATATATATATATATATATAAAATTTATGTTAATTTTAAATTAACAATAAATAAAATTATATAATACTGTATACATGAAAATCACGAAATGAATTAAATTAATTTCAAATTCACAAAAAAAAAATATTATATATAAATATATATATATATATATATATATATATATATATATATATATTATAAATAAGATTAATAAATCATGTTAAATCAATATTTCATAGTAATTAAATATTTATAAATAATCTAACATGATATATGAGTCATTTAAAGTTAGTTAAAAACTTGTTAAATTTTCTAAGCAACTAGCATCGAAACTACTCTAATAATTATATTTTGAAAAAGTAACAAAATAAATGAAATATGTTTTAAAGTTATTATGATTATTATTTTTATTCTCTTAAAAAAATAATTAATATTCATACATAATTATTATAATAATTAATTATTATATAAATAATTAATCATTTTCAATTCATTATTTTTAAAAAAGTTTAGATTAAATATATCATAAAATTAGTGACTAACAGATTTATAGAAATGTTTTTATAATACATTTCAAAAACTAATTAAAAATTTGTTTTGTGATGAATGAATATCCTTCAAACAAAGTTGTATTAAATTTATTTTTTAATTTTGTGACGTATTTTGGTGATGGAATATAATCCTTCTCAAAATACCATCACAAACAAGTTTATATATATTTGTGATGGACTTTGTGACAGACAAATTAGCAAGGATTTCAATCCGTCACAATATATCATCACAACAGTAAAAAAATAAATTTATTGTTGATGCTATCTGTAATGGATTATTTATAGAGGAAAATAGTCAATCATAGAATCCTTAACAAAATGACCTAGATAAATGTTCATTACAAACCTTACGAATCCCTTACAAATATTATCACATATTATGAGAAATTTCATTCCTTCACATATTGCGGCCACTACCTATTCCTATCACATATCACTCATACTCTCCTCGCATAACATGTATAATCAATTATCATTTAGTGTTCAATTTCTCTCAGTAGTTCATATGCAGTTCTAGATTTTTTGGGAGTTTATTTTACTTGTAATAGATAAACAATATTTTTATTAATAATTTTTAGACTTAAATATAATTTTACTATTATAGTTTAACATTGTTTTATTTTTCTTTTTATATAAATTTCTTATTTAGATTTTAGTTATTACTTTGCCTTCTTTTTCATTCTTAAAATATTGTAAATAACGTCTAAAATAGTAAAAAACTTATTTGAAACACTTTAAAAAAAAAAAACAAATATAACTTTTAAGGACTAAAAATAATATTTTAGCAAGCACGGAAAGCAAATTAAAAACATTAAATTTTAAAGACTAAAAATATAACTAAAAGGTTTGAGAATATAATTTTTTTTCATAATCATTCATGTATGACAAGTTTAATTTTATCAAAGACTAAAAATATAAACAAAAGGGTGTAATCTTAAAAGAAGTGACATAAATGTGAGTTGTGATTGAATGATAATATAAAAGTAAGAGTAGGAGTGTTTAAAACTAGTCTAATATAAACTAAACTTCTAAAACTGATCCAAAAAAGGTATGAGTTTGTTTGATTTATTAAATTTTTAAACAACACAATTTGATTTGGTTTGCAATTTAAGATTTGAAAACCAACTCAAACCAAACCAAACTGCAATATATATAATTCTTATATTTTTCTTCCAAATAATACCTAGTTTAAAAGACATAACATGATTTATTATATAAAGACAGTCATGCAGGAAGTAAATAATGCCAATAACAATACTATAGTTTTTATTAGTTAGATATATGGTGAAATTTTATTTTCTAGGTAGTTTTTTAGTGAAGTTGATTTTTAGTTAATTACTAGTAGATATTTAAATAATTCTAAAAGTAAAACAAACTATTTAAGTATTCTTAGAAGTATTAGAAATCTTACTAAATAATACCTAATAACATATTTTCAAAACTAAAAATTCAAATCAAAGCAAACCACTAATGATTAGTTTGTTTTGATTTGAATTTTATAATACTTTCAAATCGAACAAACCAAACAACTTAATTTTCTTGTTTGGTTTGGTTAAGAAATTAGTGCTTTTTGAAAAAAAAAATTCTCCTAAAATAAATATTGCATCTAAATTTTCAATCTAATTTTAATTAATTTTTTTATTAATACTCATAATAATTTTCGACATAATATTAGTATTAACCTTAATCTTATAAAATTATAATCTTCTTTCTGACTATTTATTAACTCTTCTTTAGCACTATTTTTCCTTTAGCATTGTAAAGAACGGTACCATACTGGAAATATATGAAAACAATCACCCTCACAACTCTATCTCTCTAGAGCTAATGTCTTAGGTGTTTCAGGTAGTTGTAATGAAGTTTCTTTTGTAAGAGAAGTAAACTAATAAATAAAAAAAGCTTAAGGCATGCTAGCTAAGTTATAAAGGAAAATATCTCTCATTCCATTCTAGAGGGTTACATAGTAGTGCTAATCACTTCTTAAGTTGTCTGCTCCTCAACTAGTGGACAATAAATTTTGTTTATTTTTGGATAATGAATTCCTAATATATTAATATTTATAATCACTTTTTAAGTTGTCTGCTCCCCAACTAGCAGACAATGGATTTTATTTATTTTTGGACGATGAATTCCTAATATATTAATATATTTCACTCCAAGTAGTAATAATCACTTCTTCAGTTGTGTGCTCCCCAACTAGTGAGGTTGTCACATAGTTAGGATCCTCGAGATTAATTCTAGATTCATGGTCTGATCATGACAAACAATCTATCTAATGTCTCTTATGGTTTCTTTGTTCAGATAGAGAGATAGGTGAGTAGTATCTATGCTAGAATATCTTCATGATTTTGAGCAAGTCTGCAATTAGTATTGGTGATGAGGGGTGTCTGGCCCAAAATGGGTGGCCAACCCAAAATGCCATTACTGTCAACTGTTTTGGACAACTTCACCAGCCCACCCATGGTATTATGAGGCAGTCAAGCTCCATCAACATTAAGTATGATGTATGGACTAATAGGGTTCCAAGTTTGACTTATAGTTAAGTTAGGGATGTTCTTAATGCAGTTGCAATAGAAGTGAAATAGTGTATTTCCCACAAACTTCCAAATAAAATGAATGTCCTTAATTATCAAATATAAAACACCATGTTGTTTTGCGACTTCCACCAAATTGTGACAAACATCTATAATTGTTAGTTGTTGCTTGTTGTTGAGGAGACCATCTAGTCATATGAAAGTGTGAGACCCATTAAGGTATTTCCTGTGAGCCCCATGTGCAGCCAAAGTTCCAAGGAATGTGGGTAACCATAGGATATGCATGATGGTTTCCTTTTGACTAGGATACCTAGTCCAAAGTGGACTAGTAGAGATGTGGCATTGGAGTCTCTTGAGAATCATAGATAAGATACACGGAGATCTAGCCAAGGAACAAACAAATTTTCTTTGTTATGTGTAGTTTCCGAATTCTCAGAGTCCATGTGTATCTCTTGCTTTCTTTCTTCCAGTCAAATCATTATAGTTGAGTACATACTTTGTATAACTATGAAAAATGTTTATCCTGAGGCTTTTCATTCTTCAAAGTGTTTGTTTATAAACCTGTACTAAAATAGATTAAAAATTTTAAATTATATTTAATATTATTGGAAAAGAAAAACAAATCTACATCGATTAGTGATATTATCAAACAGTAGTATATGAGTGAGATGTAAACCTCACCTTCTAAACTAATTTCATGGGGTTGAGTTAGAAGCATTTTAACATTTATAATATATGACCAAATTAGACTAAGAAAAGGAGGTACAAACCTTAGCGATAGAAAATATATACCCTAATCCACTTAGAGTCAAATGCACCCTAATCCACTTAGAGTTAAATGCATTCCACAAATTGATAACCACATAATTGTGCATGGTAGTAGATTTATTTTTTAATTTTTATTTGTTTCCTTCTTTTTTACTTAATATATTATATTTTAAATAAATATCCCCAAACAAAATCCACTTAAAGACATGAATAATCAAATATATGTTACATAATTAAGTACTAACAAAAAAAAAAAAATTCTTTAGAGTTAACGTGAATCACTACATGGATAGCTAATAGCAAATTGTTGATTTTTATTCATTATTTGAAGCTTCTATCATTTCATAATTTTCTTTTATTTAATTTTCTTGCATTTTTTTATAATTTTATTATTATCATTTCATTTTAGTTGATATGTTCTTATTGTTTATCGAATTTAGTAATATAAATATTAAAATGTCAAATAAGAATTATGATTCTAGTTTAAAATTAAAGATAAATAAAAATTTGATAAATTTATTGAGCCTTTTAATATGATTTTCTTGATATGCTTGGTACAATTTAAAAAAATAACAAATTTAAATGATGAAAAATATGAGAGAACAATAACTACAGATAATGTTAAAATATTTATATTCTAATTTAATAAATTAAAATTTAAGATATATTGAATGAATTAACTATCTTATCCATTAAATATGAAATATTATGATTACTTGATTATAAAATATTAATAGATATTTAGATAGATTTAATAAACTTTCAAAATAAAACCAATTAAGATGAGTAAGAATGTTTCATAAAAAGTTAATTTGGCAAATTAAACGATGTAAATATAAATTATTTTAAAATTTTATGCAAAATACATTTTTATTTTCGTTCTACATATGTGTCGAATGCACAAGTTATGATTGAATACACAAAGTCATATAAATGGTTGTTTACGATTTTGAATAATTATAAAACAAGAGGGAGTCTATATTACTTTTATTAATGGCTACATTATATTTGATGTCCCCAATTATTTTAGTTCTTGTTATTTTTTTACCTTCAATTGCCTTTCCGTCAAAATGAGACCATTGACTGTCAGGATTAAAGGACATCTTTAAAATGCACAATAGCTCATTTCACTACACCAATTAATGTTAGTTTCAAAATTAATTAAAACATAAAAGTAAATATACAATAGTAGGATTAAAACTAAAATTTAAAATTAAAAACTAAAATTTAATTTATATATTTATTAATCATTTATTAATAATAAATTCCTAGGGATTATAAATTAAAAATTAAAACTAATTAAAAATATAAATTAAAATTATTAAAATATAAAACTAAGAACTAAAATTAAAAATAAAATAGAAATTAAAATTAAGAATCCAAATTTAAATTAAATTTTGTTAATAATTTAACAAATAGGAAGAACTAGAAGATTCCACCTATGAAAGGCACCTACACCTAATGGCTTAAGCCGCTATTCCCATTTTCTCGATGACCCATCATGCAAAAGGTACACCGTTAGAGTGAGTGCGCTTTACTAAATATCAAGTAAAGGCTCTAAGCTCCTTCGACTGATTGTTCGCATCATATCTTAGGTTCTCTATTGCACTCCCTAAATAGGGTTCTTTTCACCTTTCCCTCACAGTACTTGTACGCTATCGATCATTGTGGAATACTTAGGCTTAGAGGGCGGTCTCTCTTTCTCGCGTAAAAGCGATCAGAATTTGAACACATTGTGTTTTACTGGGAAGGATCAAACCATGGGAACGAATCTACAGGGCTCTCACCTTCTTTGGCCAGATCTTCCAACCTTTTCACAATTACAGTTCACAGCGCCCTTTCAATGAAAGGGGCTTGTTGGTTTTTCCATCATCCAATCCACAACAAATCGAATGAAACCTGGCGAAAAAGAAGTGAACACTTTGCTGCTGAGGAATTTATCATACTCGAAAGAGAAACAAAGCTTCATGTTTGTTTTTCTTCAAACCCCAATCCGTTCTCGCTTGCCGCTATTAATGGGGTCTCGGTTGATTTCCCTTCCTTTAGCTACTAAGATGTTTCAGTTCGCTAAGTTTTAAAAGTCCAAAGAGCGCAGACTAGCTGCGGAGCTTGGATACGGTTTCCTGATCGGAGATCCATGGATCACAGATGATATCTCCCCATGGCCTTTCGTCTCTGAAACCGTCCTTCCTTCTCAATGCCCGGGCATCCATCCAATGCATTCTTTTCGATCTTGTACCCAGTAAGAAAACGAATGCGCGAACACAGCTTTCGCCTCAATCCCTTGCTTGTTCGCTTCGCATAGACTACATAAGCAGTACACTAAAGACCAAGCCAATCTCGATGAGAATCAGTATACGCAACTACATATCCAGATTCAAAGGGCCCTGACGTGAGTGGACGCTTTGTCATTAGAGTGTTATAACCTTACCTTAAATAACGAGAGATTTTTTTGACTTAACTCGTAAAGGCAAACAAAAAAGGGATCTGCCTTGAATCAAAACGATTTCTCCTCTCCTGTTTATTTCAAGAGGATGTGCGCCAACACTTAAAAGAGCTAAAGCACTTTACTTTACCAAGGCTTTCTCTGCTAGGGGCTCGTTAGCGGGTCAAGCTCAAACCTAAGCACAAGCACTAAGTAAGCCCGTGAAGGAAAGGCCTTTCTTTTCTATGCTACAATCTTTCTTCTCTTATGAAATTTCTAGTTACAGAAATCGATCATCTCTAAACTGGAATCTTAGGATACCACCATTAATAGAAGGACAAGGACCGGAGACTTGAACACCAGATAGGCATTCACCAACAAAGACTAGCACATTGCTTACTGATGAAAGACCGCTGCTGGATACACCATTCCAACTACTGCTGAATCGAACAAATTGCGATTCTGATCCAAATTCTTTAGTTTAGGAGTTGGGGAATCTAGGCCTAATCTATTAGAATAGGTCTAGGCTAATTTGGCAGGTCGAAGCCTAAAGACTTTCAAGGTCAAAACCATTTCGTTCGAAAACTAGCCTTCAAAGAAAGTCAAAGACTGGCAGACCGCATACGCGCTTTTTGTTTGATAGGTTGATCCCTAGGCTGAAACGGATATGCTTCTATCACACTCTTCTTTCGAGAGAATAGCCCAATGACGATGAATTAGGGTTGTAGAGCGGGTCAATCCTTGGAGCTTTCTCCATGCCCGACAGAGAAAACTTGGTGCGAATCGGGGTACATACGCTCCTGCTTGTCTAACTAATGTATTAATGTAATTCCACGCAAGGCTGCCCAGAGAATCCGTAGCTGCTAAGAGGGTTGAGCCATAACGGATTGATGTGGCGTAGCGGCAACTGGAATCAATCTGAATGAAGCTTCAACCGTAGTTCTAGGGCTTCTCCTATACCCCGCATGGAGTGGAGGAAGATTAGGTGGGGAAGGTCATAGTGAAGTCAGCAAGCTGGAAAGTAGCCGCCCCTCTTTGATTGTGCACATCCCTTGCCACGAGACACCTAATCGAAGAAGTGTCTTCCTCTTATCTTTTTGATAATTCAACATCCAGTTCATAGAGAACTGCCTACTCCCACCTCGACCGAGAAAGAGATCTAAGGCTTCTTTGAAGAAAGTAAAGCAGGAATAGATGGCCTGCCCCTAGCTCTAAAAAATCTCTATATTTTGCTATCAAATGAGTGTTTTCATTCCCTGCCACCCGCATTTATAGGTTGTTCCTTATCGATCGGCATCTCACGAAAAAATATTTCATGATCCATTCTTCTGGAATTGGATAGAGAATGAGATATTCGACTGGGAGGGAGAGGCGGGGGTGACATCAGAAGTAGGATCGTCGAATGGATAACAGCATCACATTGAGAATTGACTCGTCGGATTAACCACTTAGACGGAGAGTTTCCTATATTCCATTTCATTGGCAACCAAAATAGATCTAAATAACATGCTCGGAGCGAAGGAAGGGCTTCCAAAATGAATTGAAAAGTCAAATCAATGAAAGGCTCAAATGTAGCCTTTGTGTGCGGAGCAAGCCTACACTAGCTGAGATGAAGAAAATGTCGACATCGATGAAATGTTTGAAAACATAGACAGCGGAAGAAGTCACTCTCAATCCGATAACGCAAGAAATGCTATACCGATAAAGTCAAGTGAGAGAGCTCATTAAGAAGGTCATCTTCCACCCGCCTTTTAGTTTTAGATAGAGCGAGGCTAGTACGAGACTCCGAACCATGACGGATCTTGTCTCAGGAAATATAATGGGACGGGAGGCCTATCTGACCTTTTGTTTGATTCCATTTCCAACCCTTTCTTTAGAACCAACTTGGAATGCAAACAAGGAAGAAAAGGGCTGAAATCTCCATATCTGATCCAGCAAAAAAAACCTGACCTTAGCAGTGATAGAGATAGCATAGCTGTAGACAGGGGGAGGGCCCAAATTACCTTTTCTATTAGAATAAGGAAGGGAATCACTTTGATTGCTTGCGACAGCTTATCGATGCTCGTTAGCGGTGAAGTCCCTCAAACCAGAAGTTTCAAAAGCTTTTGACTGGGCCTACGAGAGAAATGAACTTTACATACGGATATCGCATACCGAAGGGAAGGCCTAATTGTACCACTTCCCCTGACCTTCCGCCTGAACTGATAGAAGTTGGCTTGAGCTGAGCGTCTCTTACAAAAAAGGTGCCCCAGTCGCCTCGGTGGAATGCATTGAAGAAAGGAATCCACTCTCAACCCTTTCATTTTATTTAATAGAATGGTAAACCGGTCTTATTCTTTTATATATATGAGTAAACAACTTATGCTCTAACTCCTTGAGGAAAAAGTCTTGCATCTCGCCCAACTCCAAGTTTAAAAAATATTAACAAATTGCCCTTCCGTCAAAATGAGACCATTGACTGTCAGGATTAAAGGACATCTTTAAAATGCACAATAGCTCATTCCACTACACCAGTTATCAAGTTTGATTTTATTTTGCAATTCAAATCTACTTAAGTTTTAATTAATGTTAGTTTCAAAATTAATTAAAACATAAATGTAAATATACAATAGTAGGATTAAAACTAAAAGTTAAAATTAAAAACTAAAAATTTAATTTATATATTTATTAATCTTTTATTAATAATAAATTCCTAAGGATTATAAATTAAAAAATTAAAACTAATTTAAAATATAAATTAAAATTATTAAAATATAAAACTAAGAACTAAAATTAAAAATAAAATAGAAATTAAATTTAAAAATTCAAATTTAAATTAAATTTTGTTAATAATTTTAATTCTTAATTTAAATTTAACTTCTATTTACATTTTAATTTAACTTTTAATTTAAATTTTAATTCTTAATTTTAATTTCTATTTCTATTTTATTTTTAATTTATTTTTCTTAATTTAATTTAAATTAAAAATTAAAATTTAATTATTTAACTTCTATTTACATTTTAATTTAACTTTTAATTTAAATTTTAATGAACTATTGTGCATTACAAAACTGAAAAAAAAATTTAAAGGAAGCAAAAAGTTAACAAGAACTAAAATCAAGAACACCAAATATAATTTAACCTTCATTAGCACCAAATATAATTTAACCTTCATTAATTTAAGGATATTGATAGTTTCTTTTTCAACCAATCAAATTTCAAAACTTTTACACCCTAAATTCAAATGTTGAGTGCATTTTTCCTCACGACAGTCTCAGAAGTTCTATAAATATAGCCATGCAGCAATAGTATCGCAAATAAATTCAAATACATAATATATATAGGTCTCATCGTTTCCTACTATATTCATCAGTTATTGCGCATACTAATATATATAATGGCATCGCGTGGGTATTTCTCTATTGTTCTTCATGCCTTTGCGAGAATTTGAATTGCGTCCCATCACTAGGTTCCATAATTTGTACCATTGTCGGTACGTGATGAGTTTACAGTTTACCTATTAAGACAGTGAAAAACATAAAAGCAAGAATTCAGGAAGAGGACTGACTCAAAATTTGAGATTAGGGTGTATCAACTTTAAAATTTGATTGGTTGAAAAAAAGGAAGTATTAACACTTCTTGAATTAAGGAAGGAACTGTAGACTTTCCTGTAAAACAACTGGTTACAAATCAATTATCTAATTATTCTTTATTATTCCATGTCATGAATAATGGGTAACTATGGCAATAACATCAACAACATAATTTTTACCATTATGTCGCTAGGCAATGAGAGGAGCACAAATGGTGGTGGATGCAACGGTGGTAGCATTGACAGCAACATCACAATTGACACCGCAACAATTGTTAGAAATAGAATGGACATTGTGACAAAGCTTAAGTCACATCAAATTTTTTAAAACAACAAAGTCTCTCTAAAGAAATGCAATATAGAGATGACCAAGCTCGACTCTCAAGGACACACATATATTTCTTGCTTTATACTTTTCAAAACAAACTAATAAAAGGGGAGGGTTTTTTTTTTTTATGATCTTGAATTAAAAGCAGAATTGGAATATTGAAACTAAAGAAAATTGAAAAAAAAAAAAAAACTAAAAACTGAATTTAACTAAGAACTAAAAAAACTAAAATGGCAGATTGAATTACAAGAACAAGAAATATCAAGAAATGCAAAAAAAGATATTAAGAATTCGCATGCAAAAAAAGAAATTTGCAGGAACAAAAATTTGCAAGAAATTGGAATTGCAAAATTGGAACTTGCAGAAACTAAATTGAAGAAACTGAAAATTGCAGAAATTGAAATACGAAATTGAACAAAGGAATTGCAAAAGAAAACAAAATAAAAAAAATTGATTTGGTTATAACCTTGCATTACAAGAAATCAATTAATCAATTGAATTCTTGTTATTATTATCTATATCATTCAATCAAATCATACACACTATATACAGTTTTTGATCAAGAATTGTAATTATTAAAAGGCAAAGTCAGGAAACAAGCTCATTAGTGTGAGGGAGAGGATGAACATTTAACTAGAAACGAAAAGCTTGCAAGAAAAGGGAAAAAGAGATAGATTGAAAACTGGAAATTGAAAATTGAGAGAGAGAAAATCTTCTCCCTCTGTACTCTCAAAATTGCAAAATGTACAAATGAAATCCATCAAGTCCTATCTTCTGCTCACTTAGCACCCTGGATTTTACTCCAATTGAATTGGGCCAAGGAGGGCTGAAAATGGGCCTAAAACAAAATTAAATGAAAAAAAAGAATCCTATACAAAAAAATATGCTATCTCTGCCCAAACTTCTAAAATTTATTAAAATAGCTCCAACCACCATGCTCCATAAATTCAAATTGAAGTCCCGGAAATCAGGAATCCAATGCAAAAAGAATCAGGCAAAAAGGATATCTACAAAAAAAGTTATGACCAAAACAGTAGACAAGGTCAAAACAGAAATGCAAAATACAATGCAAAAATACAACATACAGTGAGTATTTACAAAAACTCCTATTTATTCAGAAAAATACAAATACAAGCTAAATGCAAGAATTAAGAAAGAAAGAAAATTTAGTTGTATGTTAATTTTAATTTGTTTTAGTTTTGATGTATAATTTGTAACTATAATTTATTTTTTATTTTTATTTATAACAATTATATAGCCTTTTTTTTAATATCCTAAAATAGCAAACAAAACAATATTGTAAAATTATTTTTTAAAAAAAAATATTTTTTAAACTGTGATCCAATTAATCAAACTCAACTCAACTTGTTCAACAGCATGTTGGGTTGGGTTTAATGGAAAAAAAAACAACTAACCTAATATTTTATTATTAAGTTGGGTCTTGAGTTTGTCTCAACCCGTGTTCACCCTGTTGGGTATTAGGCTCCCTTCCTATGGAGAGAAGGCCTAAATTGAGAAGCCTACTTGATATCTTATTTAAGTTAAGTGAAGAAGGTGTTTTAAGACAAGAGAGTTGAAAAGAGAAAAAGAGACATAACACTCTTCAATTGTGAATTCTCCACTGTAGATTCGTTCATCGTTGGATCGGGCTGATTTTTGGACAGCACGTTCAGAATATATGTTTCTTCATTCTGACCGTTCAGATCGTTGAAAGACTTCTGTTTTACGAGATATTTAATTCATATGACAACAATGTGTTTGGAGGTCTTCATCTTTCCTGTTATCTATTTGTAAGCTTATTGCTTTATTGATGTTGACATTGATGCTGTTGTTGACACTTGATTGAAACTCTTTCATACTCTTTATTGATTAATAGTGAGACTATTTCTTTGGTCTGCACGACCCGTGGTTTTTACCCTTGTTTTGAAGGGTTTTTCACATTCTTGGTGTCTTATTCCAAAAAGAGTGGTAATTAGTTACTGATATATTTTGTTATTGCTCCTTATAGATTCTTGCAAGACAAGGAGATTTATTTCCACTATTTTGTTTACATTTGTTACAAACTTATCTTATTGCTCCCATAAGACACCCTACTCATCTGACCACACAATTGCTTAAGATTCAGGACATTTAGATTCTGAAAAAACCAAGGAATGAAAAAAGACACTGAAAAAACAAAACTGTAAAAGAAGAAGAATGAACCAACAGTAGAATGGGTGAGGAATTTATGCCGTGCCATGCAAATGAAGTGAATAGGTTTCGATATGATTTCTTTGTAACATGCATTCACTTCATTTATGTTTATTTTGTAGCATGCATTCACCTCATTTAATTAAGGTAGTTGAGAAAATATATGAGGAGTTGTTTTCTTCGTTAAATAATAGCAATGTTTAAAAAAATGGAACAAATTTTTATAAAATATTATTTTAATTGTCCACTCAAGAACACACTCAAAGAACTTTTCGCTATCGCGCTTCATCTTCTGAATCGTGTCTCGATGATTGACCTCAGCGCGGTTCCTCCTCTTTTCTCGTCGGTTGTAAAGGAAGGTAGGGTTGTGATCGTGGAGGACGGACGTTGGTGATCACACAAGTCGCCAGTAGTGACGAGGCCACAGAAGTCATATCTAATATATTTCATGAAGATCAAAGCTTATGAGAATTAGTAATGGTGATTTTAGTACTTACTCAGTAATGGTAAATGCACAATTTTTTTCCCTCTAGAGTTAAAACACCCTATTTTTGTGCTGAAATTGAATAAAAGTAGAAATTATAATTGGGCAGCAGACATAGGGGGTGGGATGGAGACGAGTTTGGAAAACGGAGATGGAGAACCAGTCTTGTCCTGATGTCATGCCTATTTGATATCAATGGGATTAATATTTTCTAAAGACACTCACACAAAGTAAAGAAACAGAGGAAGAGAATTTAAACTTTTCTCTAGATATTTCATTCACTTGACAAACTTGTTCATATCCGTGCATTAGAGTTGCCTTTTTTTTTTATAGGCTACAATTACAATATAATAATAGTAAATGTTTCCTAACCACAAAGAAAGCTACACCACGTGATTTGTCTGCAACTTTTCAGTTTTGAGTTTTTCCGTAAACGGTGCCTACTATTTTGTTGCCTCCTAATAAACCAATGAGAATTGAAAGCTTTCAAATGAGGTATTATATGGTCCAATAACAAGATGCGGTGCATATACTTGATTTATTTCTGACATTGCCTCCCTTAAATCAAGTTTCTACCATTCCAAGCATTTTCTTCAATTTGTAAAATAACTCAGTTTTCAGTGGCTTTGTAAAAATATCTGCAACTTGTTCTTCAATTGGAACATATTCAATTACTACTTCTTTCTCAGCTACTAGTTCTCGGATCTTGTGAAACCGAATATCAATGTGCTTGGATCATCCATGAAAAACTGGATTTTTGGATAGTGCAATTGCAGACTTGTTATCTCAATGTATCACTGTAGGAGTATCTTGCTTCTGATGCATAGCTTCAAGCATCCTTCTCATCCATATTGCTTGTGTAGCACAACTTGTTACAGCTATATATTCTGCTTCGGCTGTTGAGAGTGCAATTATTGGCTGCTTCTTTGAGGACCATGATACAACTCCAGTGCCTAGATGAAACGTGTACCCCGACGTGCTTCCTTGTTTCAATATCTCCTGCCCAGTCACTATCTGTGTATCCAACCAGCTTTACATTAGAATTATTAGCATAAAAAATTCCCTCAGTCAGAGTACCTTTGATGTATCTGAGAATTCTTTTTGCCCCTTGTAAATGACTTGCACGTGGCTCTTCCATGAATCTACTGAGCAATCCTACTCCAAATACAATATCTGGTCTAGTGGTAGTTAAGTATCTCAGATTTCCAATCAAACTTTTGTAGTATGTTGAATCAACCCTTCTTTCATCACTATCTCTTTTCAATTTCAACTTTTCCTCAACAGGTATTGATATTGGCTTTGAATACTCCATTTTGAATTTCTTCAAAATGTCTGTAGCATACTTCTTTTGAGATATAAGAATTCCATCATTTTGCTGAACAACCTCAATGCCAAGAAAATATGACATTAGACCCAAATCTGTCATCTCAAAACATTGAACCATGGCCTCCCTGAATTCTACAATCATCTTTGGATTATTGCCAGTAAAGATTAGATCATCAACATAAAGGCATACTATAATAATATCATCTGGATCAACAAATTTAATATATAAAGTGTGCTCAAATGGACATCTCTGAAATCCATGTTGTAAAAAATAGGAATCAATCCTTTTGTACCACGCTCTGGGTGCCTGCTTCAAGCCATATAATGCTTTCTTCAATCTGTAGACTTTATTTTCTTTTCCTTTAACTTTATATCCTCCAGGCTGCTCAACATATACTTCTTCTTCCAAAGTACCATCCAGAAAAGCAGATTTAACATCCATTTGATAAATTTTCCAATTATTTTGAGCTGATAGAGAAATGAGCATACGAATTGTATCTAATCTTGCTACAGGAGAAAATACGTCAAAATAATCAATTCCTGGCTTTTGTTTGTACCCTTTTGCTACTAACCTTGCTTTGAAACGATCAATTTCTCCGCTGGGCTTGTACTTAGTTTTGTACACCCACTTCACTCCAATTGGCCTTTTGTCTGCTGGTAAGTCTGTCAGCTCCCATGTTTGATTCTTCTCAATGGCATGAATTTCTTCATCCATTGCTTTTCTCCAATGTTGATTATTTGACGCTTCTTCAAATGATACAGACTCGTAATCTGCAAATAAGACAAAATTGATAATTTCTTCATTAAATGGGTCATTGTCATTACCCACAACATAATCCTCTAATCTGGCTGGTAGTCTCCGTTGCCTCTGTGGTCTGCTTGATGTTTCTGGCTCATCAGGTGTTGAATCTACATGTCCATTCTCGTCTTCATAATTTTCTAGAATTATTGTAGGCTTATTTTGGGATTTGGATGACCAATCCACATTCCTTTTTCATCAAAGGTCACATCTCTGCTGATAATTACCTTCTTTGCCTCCGGATTGTAGAGCCTATTTGCCTTTGAATTTGTGCAATAGCCAATGAACACACATTTTTCTCCTTTATCATCGAGCTTCTTCCTTAGCTGATCTGGTATATGGGCATATGCTATACACCCAAAAACTTTGAGATGTCGAATTGATGGTCTCCTTCCGTTCCAGGCTTCTTCTGGTGTTTTCTCACAAACACTCTTTGTTGGACATCTGTTCAGGATATACACAGCGGTAGCAACAGCTTCTGCCCAAAATTCTCTAGGCATTTGTTTTGCTTTTAACATGCACCTTACCATATCCATGATGGTCCTGTTCTTTCTTTTGGCAACTCCATTCTATTGGGGAGTGTATCCGGTTATTAGTTGATGATGAATTTCATGTTGCTCAAAATAATCTGCACAGACAAGGTATTCTTGACTTCTGTCTATTCTCAATGCTTTAATCTTGCAGCCATTTTGTTTCTCCACAAATGCCTTAAATGACTTAAAGGCATCACAAGCATTTGATTTCTGCTTTAAGAAATATACCCATGTTTTTCTGCTGAAATCATCAATAAAGGTAATAAAGTACTTACTACCACCATGTGTTGGGATTTCAACTGTGCATAAATCTGAATGAACAATCTCAAGTGGCTTTCTTGCTCTCCATGATTTTCCTGTAGGAAATGATTCTCTGTGTTTCTTTCCCAATTGGCAAGTCTCACACACACTCTTGGGAATATTTATAACAGGCAAACCAGAAACATATTCTTTCTTTGACAGATAATTTAATCCAGAAAAATAAAAGTGTCCAAAGCGCATATGCCACAACCAATCATCATTTGGTATGATAGAACTCAAACAAGGATATTTTTCATGTTGAATTTTCAAAGGGAATAGGCGATTCGGAGTCATTTCAACGTGCAGTTCCCATGATGAATCTGCATGCTGTATCCTTTTTCTGATAGTTGTCCCATGCTTAATAAATTATGATGAAGACCAGGAGCATAAAAAACATCAGAAATGAAATTCTGTGAACCATCTTTCAATCTAATCATTATTTGGCCTTTTCCCAAAATTGGAATATTGCTGTTGTTGCCAAACTTAACAGTTGAAGTAATTGTTTCATCTAGCAAAGAAAATAATTCCTTTTTTCCACACATATGATTACTACACCCAGTATCTAAGTACCAGATATTTTCATCTTCTGAGAAGTTATTGCTTGTCAAAAATAAACTTTGTGGGTTATTAGAATTCTCACCAATATCCTGGTACTGATTTTCTGCAATGTTTGCTTGCTGTCGGAATTTGCAATCTGCTACTCTGTGGCCATATTTTCCACAGTGGAAGCAATTAACATTACTTCTTTCTTGATAGCCACCTCTTCCTCTTTCTTGATGGGCAGGTACAAAACTAACTCCATCTCTTCCTTGATTGTTTGGTATGAATTTGTTGTTTCTCCAGTGATTAAAATTACCACGACCTCTACCTCTTAAATTTCCACAACCTCTACTTCTGAAATTTCCTCTTCCTCTATTATTGAAATTATCACAACCTCTACTTTCTACTTCTTGACTCGACTCCGCAACTTTATTGAAATTCACTTGACTTTTCAATGCTTCTTCAGCTCCTTTTTCTGTTTTCTCCAATATTCTGCTCATATGGCTTTCAATGCTTCCTTGCAATTCTGCAACTGTCATGGTGTCTGTGTCGTGAGACTCTATTATTGTAGTCACCACATGATCAAACTTCAACCACCTTGCTTTCAGAAATATCTTCTCCATATACTTTCATCTTATTGACAAGATCTATGATACGTGAAAAATATTGTTGAACAGTTTTTGAACTGGACATATCATACCTTTCATATTCTGTTTGCAAGGACTGCAGTTTGGATTTTTGAGCTTTCTCTACTCCTTTGTATGATAACTTCAATATATCCCACGCATCTTTGGCAGTCTTGCAATTTGCAATTTTGCCAAAAATTGAATAATCTATTCCTTGTTGAATTTGTGATAGCGCCAACTGCCCCTTCCTTTGATTTTCTGCATTAGCTTGTTCTTGTAAGCCTGGTTCAATAAAGCTCCAAATGTCGTGAGCTTTCAAATGGGTGGACATCAACAATTCCCAATAATTATAATCCATTTTGTCATCTAATTTGGGACCATACCAAACAATATTGTAATTTGTGGCCATCTCTCTCTTTCTCAAATAGACTCAAAAATTTTGTTAAGGTGAGAACGCTTTTGTTCCTCACACACTCAGAAAATTTTATACTGACTCTCTCACAAACTCAAAAACTAATGTTGGATCTAGCCAGCTCTGATACCAATTTGATATCAATGAGATTAATATTTTCTAAAGACACTCACACAAAGTAAAGAAACAGAGGAAGAGAATTTAAACTTTTCTCTAGATATTTCATTCACTTGACAAACTTGTTCATATCCGTGCATTAGAGTTGCTTTTTTATTTATAGGCTACAATTACAATATAATAATAGTAAATGTTTCCTAACCATAAATAAAGCTACACACGTGATTTGTCTACAACTTTTCAGTTTTGAGTTTTTCCGTAAACGGTGCCTACTATTTTGTTGCCTCCTAATAAACTTTCAAATGAGGTATTATATGGTCCAATAACAAGATGCGCTGCATATACTTGATTTATTTCTGACACTATTTATTAGCGGAGGTATGATAAGGTTCTTGCTATGACTAAAATATTATATATATTTAAGTGCAAAAAGATAATATTTTTATAAAATAAATCAATTAAAATATATATTAATTATCAAATTTCATTTATATCAATCTTATTTTTTTATAAAATTAATAAAATTATTTTTTATAAAAATGTAATAATATAAAGTAAAGATTTTATTTATATTGAATATTTCTTATATATTATATAAATTTATTTTTAGATCTAATTAATCTTTTAGAAAATAGTATAATTTTATTTTTAAATTTTTCAAACAAATAAATAATTTATTTAATAAAACTTCTTATAAAAATAATATTTTTTTAAAAAAATACTCTTTAAAATACCCGCTACCCAGTCAGTATTCCTCCTTTTATTCAATTTCAGCACCAAAATAGGGTGCTTTAACTCTACAAAAAAAAATGTGCATTTACCATTTCGAGTAAGTACTAAAATCACCATTACCAATTCTAATAAGCTTTGATCATAATGAAATATATTAGATATGACTTTTGTGGCATTGTCACAGCCGGCGAATTGTGTGATTACCGGCGTCCGTCCTCCATGATCCCAACCCTACCATCGAGACACGATTTAGAAGATGAAGTGTGATAGCAAAAAGTGCTTTGAGTAGGCATTTACCGCAAATGAGAAATTGTGCGTACTATAATACTTTACCCGTGTCTGCCAATGAGTAGGCATGACAACAGGATGAGACCGTAATTGGTATGAAATTCTCATCTTCATCCCTACTTCCCAAATTCATCTCCATTCCTACCCCATACTTGTCACATATTGGGTATACTTGTACCCATTCCATGTTCGCAAAAAAAATTATAATAATATTTTAATAAAGAATAATTTGTTTGAATATAATAACGTTAATTCAAAAGTTATTTAATGAACACAAAATTTCTAATTTGTTAATTAAATGTCAAACTTTCTTCTTTTTTATGACAAATGAATATTATAGTCATTAAAATTAGAGTAGGGTGAGACGAGTATAGTGATGGGATGGTATGTATATCCTGATGAGGACATCAAGCTTGAAGGACTTGGAGGACCTATGACAAGGGCAAGGACAAGAAGAGCTAAGGAAGCTATTCAACAAGTATTGGCAGCCCTTTTGCAAAAAGAGCCAAACATTGAAGAAATAAAGTTTAAAATTGTTAATTGTCTCAGGACTGAAGAGAGCAATACTTGACCTTAATGGAAGAGAAGTTTGAAATAAATTAGACTCATTTTCTTGGAGTTTACTTAGTTAATGGTGGGGCAACCAGAATTGTCTAATTAAAGTTGCAACCACCTAGGTTATCAATTATAATTAGTATACATGTTTAATTTACTTTGGCAGTTACACTTTGTTATTAAGCTGCCCATTATTAGTTTTTATTATTTTGTAACTTCAGTTGAATTTAGAAAGCCACTAAACCTACACAAGCTGAGTTTATTAGGCATATAAATTTGGGCAAGACTGAGATGTCAGGGAGAATATTTTGGAAATAAAAAACTAGTTGAGTTTTCTCTCCTTTGGGTTCTTGGCAATCCAAAATCTTTTGAGATTTATCAAAGGTAATTCACCCCTTTGTGTGTGCAATCTCGTAGACATATCTTCCATCCTTGGAAGTGTGGAGTCTATCAATTCCAATTCCATTTTCTGTCTTTTCCATTCATACTCAATTCTGCCCATTAAACTCTATGACAGGAAAGTCCTACACTATCGAAAACTCGTTTAATCGTTGAATTTCAATAACTTTTAATTTCCATTCTGTGTCTAAAAGTTTGATAGTAATTCTATTTAGTTTATTTTTTTTGCAATTGTTTGCATTCCACGTTGATTAATTTTGTTAACGCAGCAAGCTAAATTCCTAGGGTTTTTTCAGAATCCTAAACTAACAGTGGATTCATATCATATCCTCATCTACGTCCACTTCCCTTACTTAACAAATCAGTTATTCCAATTATCCGTACTTGTGTCCAGTCAAATAGAGGATTCACATCAACTTCGGAGCAGGTTCAAGGATTACCCGCGGCTGAGGCTTTATTTGCCTTACCTACTAATGAGCAGTTATAAAATAATCATACCTGCACTGCGTGTCATGCTATAAATTCTCCACCATTTTTACTTAATGTTCTTTTAGCTAATTCTTTTACTCTTGTTTTTTCATTTCTTTGATTTTTCATAATCTAAACCATGGTGAAATTTGAAGAAACCATGGTGGCCAGAGATAGAAATGGCAACGGGTCAGGGTAGGTACAAGTAGTGGTTTCTCACTATCAAACCCATCACAAAAACTCCCGACTTGTGAAAATCCTGTAGAGTACTTGTTAAAAAACATTTCGTAGATTTTTTTAATACCCCTAGATATTTTAAAAAAAAATATTTTTTCAAAAGGATTATTTTTTTATAAGAATTTTTATTAAATAAATCCTTTATTTGCTTGGAAAATCTAGAAATAAAATTATACTTCTTTCTATAAGAGTAAATATATCTAAATATAAATTAATATAATATATATTCAAAATATTTAATACAAATAAAATTGTTGCTTTATATTATTTATATTTTTATAATAAATAATTTTATTAATTATAAAATTTTTATAGAAAAAATAAGATTGATATAAATAAAATTTGACAATTAATATTTTAATTTGTTTTTTCACAAAAATATTATCTTCTTGAACTTTTATATATATATATATATATATATATAGTAGTCGTACTTGCTAGTAAGTAGGTAGAAAAGAATCCGTACTCATATTGCATGTCACACTATAAATTCCTCACCAATTTTACTTAATGGTCATTTATATCATTCTCATTGTTTCACTCTCTTGTTTTTTCATTCCTTCATTTTCTCAAAATCTAAACCTTGGTGAAATTTAAAGCAACCATGGTGACTAGTAGAAAGAATGATAACAAGTCAAGACAGGCATCAGTAGTGGTTTCCCTCTATCGGACTCATAACAAAAACCTGCTACCCATAAAAAACCCATTGGTTACCTGTTATAAAAATTTTCGTGGGTCTTTTTTAATACTTATGAGTACTATAATACCTATACCTGTATCCACTAATGAGTAGGCATGAGAATAGGGCAGGACGAGGACTAGTATGACATTTTCATCCTCATCCCTGCTTCCCAAACTCATCCCCTTCCCCGGCCCCATACCTAGCTGGTATGAGATTTATGTCCCTATTCCCATGCCCGTTGGATATCGGGTATACCCGTACCCATCCCATACCCCCTGGATAGTGTCCCAGCTGGTATGAGCGACTACAAGAGCTAACTTAAACAAAATCTTATAAGTTCAAGAAGAGCCTTTGGAACTCAAAGAACTTTTGCTAAAAACACAACAAGTAAGCTAAGACAAGACGAAAGGCAAAAACTAAAAAGAGAAGGAACCTAAACGTGCACCTGAGGTATGAAGAAGTGTACCATTCTTCTTCACACCTAAAATTGCAAAACTGCTAAACTATTACACACAAAAGGAAATGACCCTTAAGGAAATCCAACACTTCTAAGAAAGAGGCCTTTATACAAGGAATATTACGCAAAAAAAAAAAAAGACAAAATTCTTCAAGTCATCTCTTCCCAAGTTATCCTCACCAAGTGTCTCACTCTATGTTCTTGCTCTTCCTTTTTTTCTCAAGTCCTTCTTGACTTCTCAACTCTTCCTTAAAATGCTACCCTTGTGGAAGACTCCCTTACTCAAAGGCTTCCCTACACAAAGTGGAACCAAACACCAAAGCAATCCAAAAGAGCTAGAATTCAAGCAAAAGCAAGGCTCCTTTTTAGTTCACAACAAGAATTACACAAAACAAGATGTACAAGGACTGAAATATGAATCCTAAAACAGAGAAATAGAAGATGATTCAATGAGAGAACAACGAAAGTTGAATCAAGAAAAAAGTGACTACAACATTGCATATAGAAATTTAAAATTCAAAACCACAAGACATAACACTAAGACAATTAAGGAAAATATATGACAACATGAATTAAGCTTAAAAAAATTCAAAAACACGAAGAACTTGACAAGAACACAACAAGGAATTTAAAAAATAAGGTAGAGAATAGTAAGAACCTCTAAGGATTAGGCTCTTGATACCAAATGATGCAATTTTGGATTGCTCTCCCATGATCTTGCTCCAAAGAGGTTTCAAGGTTGAAGATGGAAGTGGAGAGACGAGGAATGGATGGTGAATAGGCGCCAATTCAATGAAGATAATGCATGGTTGGTAGAAGCTTGCCACAAGAGAAAGAACCCTTGATAAAAGTTATAGAAGAACTCTCACAAAGATGGAGAGAACAAGAACGCTCTAAGATAGAGAACTCTCAATATGAGTGTAGAATTCATTCATTAAAGTGTTAAATGATAGAAGAAAGGGTGAGTGCTATTTATACAGGTCTCCAAAGGTTTGGGATGTCCACTATGAGCTATAACAAGATAAGGACTAAATAAAACTAGCTAAGCCAAACAAAGCCCTTATAAAGTGGATCTATGTTCCCTCATGTGCATTACAATCCTAAAAATGTGGATGTAGTTCCCTTAATTCTTGAATTTGAATTAAGAGACAAATAAATACTACCTAGGAGACAGAGGGATCTAGGTGCCACATGGAGGGGACATAAGGGTCTCACATGTTACTCATGCACATGTGGATGTTAGAAAGGCGTAGAAATCAAACAAGGGAATGTGGAAATTAAACCACCACCTACTTATTCTAAAATACCCCAGCTTCTAACATACACTCCCCCTCCCATGAATAACTAATGGCACCTTATGCTCCTAAAATAAAGGCAAATAGGCCGAAATACAAAGGCGCACAAAATACTAAATAAAGTATGCAATATTTACACATGATTTAAAGATTATGACCTAGAAATATTTTCACTATGCTTCATCTTTGCCATGTCTTCTCTTTATTCTTCCTAGCTTAATTCTTTACTAGGAGGGAATGCATCAAGCCTTCTCCTATTAAACTCAAAAATATAAAAAATAAATTATATGAAAAGATAAAAATACAATAATAATAATTTTATAAATAATAAATTTATCTCACTAATAAAATTCTTCTTGTTAAAATGTTAAAATTAATAAATAAAATAAAAATAGTTTTCATATTTTAATAAGTGAAATAAATATTTTTAAAGTTATTTAATTTTATACTCATTTAATTGAAGATAACTATATTTTATGATAGATATTTGCAACTCAGAATCAATTCCTGAACTCAAAATCTTGAGACTCACATGTCTAATGTTACCCTAAACTGGATGTTGTTATCTTCTTCCAATTGATGCCAACTATATATCCCAACGATTGCTACCTTATGTTGGCCTTTGATTAGTTGAATTCATAATTCAATTAGACATTCGCTAGCCAATCTTTTTTGCCATATGCTATATCATCGTCAGATTTGGTTTGACATTTCACCTTAATTCATGTGGTAAGAATTATTATTTTTGTAATGAATGTAATTAATTTATGTGAAGAGATAATCATGGGACATAAAAATTGAAAATTACGTAATTAACGAGTTTGTTGCAACAATTTTGGAAGCGAGTTTGTTGCAACAATTTTGGAAGCAAGTTTTGTTACATTTAAGGGATATAAAAATTGACAATTAAGTAGTTAAATAGGAGATTTTTTATTTATAGGAGAAAATTTATTAAATAAAAATTCAATGGAAAGAGAAAGATTACAACAAATCTATGTTAATAAACAAAAAACATATTAGTATGATTATTAAGGAATCATTTATAATCTATAATAATATATCTATAAATTAAAGATTGAACTATATATTGGTGTTTCAAATTTTATATATAAAATTTAGACATTATTACTTTATATTTTGAAAGGGTAACATCGTATTCTCAAATTAAAAAAATAAATATGAATTGTGTTCTTTCTAAAATTAATATTAAATGTTGACTACCACGTGAGCATAAATTTAGGGAATTTTTTAATCTAGAACTATAATGTGACATTTTCAAAATATGGGGTACAATATGTAAGTTTTATAAATTTTTGGGACACCAATTGTAGTTAAATATATCTGTATCAAGTTGAGTACTTTCACAAAGTAGTATAATAGAAAGTGAATAAAACGTTATTAGAAAAAAAAAATAAAGTATGATAGGCTATAGTAAAGAATATTTTTGGAATTTTTATATTACTTAAGAATAATGAAAACACTTTAATTTGCTAATGAAAAATATGTATAAAAGATATTTCTCTTAATAACATCATATGTTTATTGAGGTTACCTAAATCTAAGGTGTCATCTTTAACCAATTGTTTATTAGAGACAATTTAGGTGACAAAGAGGTTTTTGAAAAATTAAGATGACTATTTTTTTTCAAAGATATGATTATTTAGAGTTAAAAGAATTTTTTATGCGTTTTGATAACTTATTTAAAAAATAATAATTTTCCATTTAAAAATATAAATCCTAAGCCAATTTATTTAAATTTTAAAAGTATATTCTAAATCAAAACTAATTTGTTTCTATCCTGTAAAAAAATGTTTTTAAAAATTACTTTTTAACAAATAAATAAGATTTTTCTTAAAATATAAAATTATTTTTTTAAGCAAAAATAATTTATACAAACATATTTTGAAAACATTTGAAAATGTACCATTATGTCTCCATATTTTGAAAATGTGACATTACGCCTCATATTTTGAAAATGTAACATTGTGTTTTGGATTAAAAAAATTCTTCAATTGATGTTTATCCATGAGATGGAACATGTTGATAAACTTATAATCATTCACAGTCAATGTTTTATCATCTAACAAAGGGGAATCAATTTAGAATTTTTTTGAATTTGAGAGTATAATGTCAAATTTTCAAAATGTAGGACACAATATCTAAATTTTATATAATTTTGAGGACATCAATAGTAGTTAAGCCTAAATTAAAATAAACTTGAGAGAAATGGTAAAGGGATGGGGATTTTTACCCATTTGGGTGTGATTTTTCTACAAAAATAGAATTGTGGTTAGTTACATGAAAAAAATTAAAATAAAATGAAACCAATGTTATTAAGAAAAGTAGGAAAAGTGAAGAGAATTAAACTTTAGAAAAGGGTAAATTAAAAAGAAAAAAAATGATAGAAAAAGTGTTTAAGAAGTTTTAAAACTTTAAAAAAATATATGGTGTCCAAAAAATAGTGGAAACCAAATAGGGGTATTTCCTTTTTATATTGTTATACATTATTATTATTATTATTATTATTATTATATCAATCTACATTTTATTGTAATTTTAACATAAACTGATACTTTTTATTTAAAAAATAAAATTTAAAATAAAAATGTGATAAGTTAAATTTGAATGAGTATTTTATTAAATAAAACCAAAGTAGGAAAAATAATAATAAATTAGCTAAATTATAGTTTTATTCCATAAACATTTCCAATTTTTATTTTTTTCATAATTTTTTATTGATTAGTTAAAATATTTTAACCTTTTGTATAACTTTTCCAATGATATTTTATATTGTCACTTGTACAAGTTGATTACAAACAATAACATGAAAAAAATTGAAAGACTTTATTAGGTCAACAAAAAATTGAAAGATTTTATTGGGCCGCAAAAATTTAATAGAGATAGATATGAATCACTAAAAGTTAGACCAGAAAGGTAAAAGACTTTATTGGGTAAACAAAACTTTATTGACCAATTAAAATAGAAATTGAAAAAATTTAATGGACTAAAAATATAGTTTATAGTGAAAAAAACAAATAAGTTATTGACAATTGACTTTCAAAATTGATTGGAACAAAATTGATATGGAAAAAAAAACAATTTTCAAGTCATATTCATTCAATTTATTAATTCTTTTATTTTATTTTGTTTTTAGTCTACTGACGCTTATAAAAAGAAAAAAAATCACTCTAAGTCATATCAATTAGTTCAAGAGACATAATCTTAATGATTACTATGTTGACACATTATTCATTTCTTAATCTTGTTTTATTGTATGTTTACAACATCTCTTTTTTAGAGGCTTCCAAAGATGGCTTTAGTGTTGAGATCATCCATCGTGACTCACCAAAATCACCATTCTATAATTTTACAGAAACTCGATTTCAGCGAATTTCCAATTCCATCCATCGTTCTATCAACCGTGCCAATCATTTTAACAAAAATTTTGTCATCAAAGACACAATTGAGGCCACTATAAAACCAGTCAGTGGTGAATACCTCTTGAGTTATTCACTTGGAACCCCACCATTCCAACAATTTGGTATTATTGATACAGGTAGTGACTTTATTTGGCTACAGTGCCAACCTTGTAAAAATTGTTATAGTCAAACCATTCCTATATTTGACCCTCCAAAATCCAACACATATAAAAACCTGCCTTGCTCTTCTTCTACTGAATGTGAATTCAGATACTCCACTTGCTCTTCAAATAAAAAATGTGAGTATAATGTTAGGTATGGGGATGGATCACATTCTCATGGAGATATTAGTGTTGAGACACTAACTTTAGCCTCCACCAATGGTTCTCCTATCAAATTTCCTAAAATTGTGATAGGGTGTGGACATGACAATGTTGGAATATTTCAAAAGGATAACTCCGGTGTAGTTGGCCTTGGAGCTGGATCTATATCCCTTATAACTCAATTGGGTTCTTCAATAAATGAAAAATTTTCTTATTGTTTAACAACATTGTTTTCATCAACATCTAGTTCACCTAGCAAACTCAATTTTGGAGATGCTGCTTTGGTTTCTGGAAAGGGAACTGTTTCAACCCCTTTATTCATACACAATAAGATATTTTACTACCTAAACTTGAAATCATTTAGTGTGGGAAACAAGAGAATAAATTTTGGAAGATCCTTCTTTAAAATAATTAGTGGAAAGGGAAACATCATGATTGACTCAGGTGCAACACTAACCCTTTTGCCAGATAAGTTTTACTCCAAATTGGAATTAGCGGTAGCAGCTGAAATTCATTTAGAGCGTGTTGATGATCCAAAAAAACTCTTGAGGCTATGCTACAAAACTACATTTGGTCTACTTAATGCACCCGAAATTACAGCACATTTCGAAGGTGCAAATGTCAAGTTGAGTGCTATAAGCACTTTTGCTAAGATTTCTAACAGCATAGTTTGTTTTGCTTTCCGTTCAAATGATTATGCCGTTTTTGGAAACATGGCACAACAAAACCTCTTGGTTGGCTATGACCTAAAAAAGAAAATAGTCTCCTTTAAGCCCACAAATTGTGCCAAGAAGTGATATTGTAAAATCCTGATTTTTAATATTATAGATTAAGTGGAAAATAAATGAAAGAGAGAACTTAATTTAATTTAAGTGTAATTAATAAATTAATTACTGAATATTTGGCTGAAGTGTTTATAGATATATATGTTTTATGTTGAGGAAATGTACTTATTTACTTATGAATGTAATCAAATTTAAGTGATTTATAAATTGTGAAATTTAAGTAAATTTCATTTAATGAGAGGTGATATATGGGACTATCTAGTGAGAAAGCCAAATTTATATGAAAGTGAGAGGAGCAAATATCAACAATTAAGAGAGAGAGAATAATATTAAAACAATCTTAGCCATTAAGAGACGAGAAAGAAAAAAATGATAGATAATAAATGCTAGAAGAGAAAGAATGAATGATTGGTCTCAACCATTAATTTTTATTTCAATGGATGAGATTTTCTCCTGTCGCTCTCATATAAATTTGTCTTTCTCAGTAGATATGTCCCCCTATACACACACACACACACACACACATATAATTGTGAGGGGGGTTTCAATTACCAAATTAGAATTTCTAAACACAGTCTCAATTCCTTTTCTTTCCTTCCTTTCTCCCTCATTGTTTTTTTTTTTGCTTCTTCTTCTTTCTTCCTGAATGATGCAATCTTCCCTAGCAAGGTCCCTTGGCTAGGAGGATTAGAGAGAAGACATGGCTAGGAAGGAGCTTTATGAAGACCTTAGGGCCATAGTCTCAATATTATATAAATAAATTGTGTAGTTTGAGTAGTTTGTTGAGTGAGTGCAATTTTGTACTTTTAGGCCTTGTATTTTGGCCTATAGGATTTATTTTCTTTCGAGGTACATTTAGTCCCTTTAGTGGAGTGTGTTAGCTAGATGGGTTTAGCCTAGGAATAGTTGGTTGTGTGGTTATTCATTTCCACACCCCTAATTGCTTCTAAAACCCTTCTAACCAACACATGAAACATGTAAGAGACATGTGGGTCCCCTTGCTCCCTCATAAGTGGTGCCACATCACTCTCTCTGTCCTACGTGACTTTTCTTGTGGCTTCTTATTTGAATTTGAATTTTGAATTTTAGAAGTGTCATGTCAATTCCCTCCAAAATTCAAATTCAAATCTAGAGGGAACATAAATCCATATTTTTAGGGACTTGTTTGGATCTTTTCTCTTTCTTTACCTTAGCCTTAATGGGACGTTCAAGCCCATCGACTCCTCTATAAATTTCACTCACCTACTAAATGTAAAGGAACTTTTATCATTTTATGAATTTGACTCTTTTAAGTGACCTCTTTGTGAGTGTCTCTTCTCTCTAGTTTTGAGAGTTTATCTGCGTTTTTATCAAGAGTTCTTTCCCTTATGGCAAGCCTTGACAACCAAGGCTTATCTGCTAGAAGAGTAGTGCCTCCTCAACCATTTCTCTCCTCTTCATCACCATCTTCTTCACCTAAGAAACCTCTTGAAGAAAGATCCTAGGAGGAGCAATCCAAGATAGCATCAAGTGGTATCAAGAGCCTTCATCTAGTGGTTCTTTTCTTTTTCTTAATCTCTTCTACATTCCGCACATTCTACTCTTTCTACTCTATCTTTTCTTTGAAATTTTTTCATTCAATCTGTGTTGTTCTTCATTTTATTACTTGTCTTGTGTTGTTTGTGATTTTGTTTGATTCATTTTAATTCTAAGCAACTTTTGCTTCATTTAATCAGTGCAATTGTGTTGTATGCACTTTGTTTTGTTTTTAATCGGTTCAAATTGCCCGTTCTTCCTTTGAATCATGTGTGCTTTTGTTTAGGTTTCAATTTCCTCTTGTTTTTGTGTGAATCTTGCTTAAGTCATGTTCCTAAGAGGTACTAAAATCATGACTCCACACTCTTGTGGATGAAGCCACACATGTGTGGTCTAGTACCTTGGACTTGCTTAAGTGTTCTTGTGTGCATTCTCTTGGTTAAAATTAAGTTCAGATTTTGATTTTAGATTTTGATTTTATAATGTTAAAGTATTTGTCAAGTAGAGTATTGTTTAGTCCTTAAAATTGTCACATTAATTTCCTTAGGTTTTACCTCTTTTATTTTTAATTTTTTCTCTAAAAAGTGTGTTGATATTCTTCTTTGGAATTGAGCATCTAAGACGTTCTTACCTCTTAAGTGAGTTAAAAATCAAGAAGTCTCTCATGCTTTTAGATCAAGCATGTTCTCTTGAAAATCTTCTCAAAAAAATTTAGTAGCTCAATTTCATTCCAAATCATGAGTTCTTGTTTGAATTTATAGTAGCTCTTTTTGTAGTAAGTTTTGAAGTGAATTTGTGCTAAGTTTTACTTGAGCTTGGACATAAACTATTCGAGTTAAAACTTGTGCAAAAAAGTAGTTCCAAATCACAACAAAAAGCTCTTAGTGCATTACCTAAATTACTTATATTATTAGTGCATTTTTGAGTTACTTGTATTTTCATAGATTGCATTTTGTTTTTGAAATTTTGTGTGCCTTAGCTAGTTAATCTTCTTATGCGTTTAGCTCTATTAAATCACTCACAAAATTTGCAAATAAAAAATATAGTTAGGGGCATATGAGAAAAGGATAAAGAAAACGAAGTTAAAAGAAAGTTGAAAGAAAATAATAAAAGTACAAAAGAAGTATAAAAAAAATGCAAATTAGATGTACCTATAAGTAATTTCAAAATTGAAAATGAATTCCTAATTTTTATTGTATTTTCTTAGGAATGCCTCTAGTAGCTCAATTTGTGAAAATTTTCTTTTGTTTTAGTCCTTACTCTTATTCTAGTTCCATTTCTAAGAATTTCTCTGGTTGTGCTAGCTTCCTTTCTTTGCCTTAATTCTAGTTTCTCTTGTAATTCTTACTCTTCCTAGTTTCATTCATCATAATCGTTCCATTTGGATTATGGGACTTTCTTTGTTTTATCATTTTCTTGTTTTTTGCTTCTACTTTTGTTGTCTTGGATTGCTTGATTTGTGGTGCCACTTTATTGTAGAGCAAAGCTTGGTTGGGAGCCTTCCACCAGGGTAGCATATTGAGGAAGGGTTGACTAAGCCAAGAAGAACTTAAGAAGGTGGAGGAAGCAAGACAAGAGTGCATACATTTGAGTGGATCTTGGAATGCTCTCCCTAGGATCTTGCTTCAAGAGGCTCCTTTGTTGAAGAAGATGGTGATGAATAGGAGAGAAAGGTTGATAGAGGCGCCATTCTTCTAGCATATAAGCCTTGGATGTAGAAGTTTGGAACAAGGGAAGGAACCCTTGATAAAAGCCATAGAAACACTCTCAAGGTTTGAGAGAATAAAACACTCACAAAGTCTAATTTGTATAAAAAATGAGTAAAGATACTTACAAGAGCGACTGAAGGGGTTATTTATAGAGGGGAAAGGGAGTGTTGGACGTTCAAGACTAAGGCATAAAAGAGAAAGATCCAAACAAGTTCCTAAAATTTAGGATCCATGTTCCCTCTAGTTTGAATTTGAATTTTAGAGGGAAGTGACATGGTACTTCTAAAATTCAAATTCAAATAAGAAGCAACAAGAACATCCATGTAGGAGAGAGAGTGTGATGTGGCACCACTCTAAAGGGAACAAGGGTCCCCACATGTCTTCTACATGCTTCATGTGTTGGTTAGATGGGTTAGAAGCAATTAAGGGTGTGGAAAGGAGAAACCACACGTCCAAACTCTTCTAAGCTAAGCCCAACTAATTAACACACTTCTCTAAAGGGACTAAACACACCTCCTAAAGAAAATAAAACTATAGGCCAAATTACAAGGCCTAAAATTACTAAATACACCACTCAAAATACTACATAAACTACACAATTTATTTACATAGTTTTGAGACTATGGCCCTAAAGTCTTCATGAAGCTCCTTCCTATCCGTGTCCTCTCTCTAATCCTCCTAGCCAAAGTCCCTTGCTATGGAGAAATTTATCATCTCCTCTCCCTTGTAAAGGATTTACCTCAAACCCGGAGGTCCTTCTTCCTTTTCTTTCAATCCTGCAAAGAGATAAGCAAGATGGTTAGCAGGTGTAAACCCCAAAGGGTTAGGAGAGTGAGGAATCTATCAGATAGTCCCTCAAGGTTAGGGTAGTAGAGGTAGTGTAAGGGCCTCCAAAAAGAAGCTCCCTAACTTAGTCCCAATGCATTAAGTATGAGTCTCACATGATTAAAAGAAGGTGGAGAGACTATACTAAGTGCATTAGTGCACTCATCTAGGAAGGCTAAGTAAGCCTTGATGGCTCCACCTTCTCCATGGTGTCACCAACTCTTCTCCAAGATGAAATGTTCAAATGGATCTTCTTCAAGGGCTAAAATAGGTGTGAAAATGGAGCTTATTATGGGTAAAAGTGGTTCATGAAAAATGGAGACAAAAGAATGGTGTTTTGGGTGGTGGTGGTTGGATGGTGTCTCTTTGGCTAGCTCACTTCACTTGGAGAGGGTGAGGGAGACCCAAGCTCCTTCTAAGGTAGAGAGGAGAAGAAGGGGGCAAAAGATCCCTAAATGACTAAGGAAGAAGAATGATGAGGAAAACTCTCTCAAATATCCAATATATCCAAAGTGACTACATGTAGTCTAACCTAGGGTATTTAAAGAGATGGTGGGAGGCCTCCAGGCCATTTGTAAGAAAATTTGAGAGCTAAATTCCTTTCAAATGCATCGTAAATGGACCTCAAATAAAATGTAGGTCCCTCCCCCCTAAATGACTAAAATACCCTTGTGTTTAGAAAATGAAAGAAATGGACTTTTGACCTCACAAGTCAAGGTTTAAGTCCCAAAATAAATCCTAAATTATTTGCCCCATAATACAAAGGATAAATAAAAATATACAATGAAATCCTAAGTGATTAAGGTTCCCCAAAATACAAGGGAAAAATAAGGAAAACAATAAAAACACTAGGTAGATACACCAAAGTCCGTACATGTGATCATCAATGCTCTTGGTGTAGTATGACCTTCCTCTTCTTCTATTCTTCTTGTCATAGACCTTGTGATGGGTCCTATTTGATGTCCCAAGGATGGTCGTCCATCAAGCCTTATCCTTTTATTCACCCCAAGCAAGCATGATGGGCATAGGTTTAGACCATTCTTTCATGGTCTCTTTAGGTAGAACTTGAGATTGGCTTTGAGTCTCCAATGTCATGGGCTGAATCTCATGTTCAAATATAGTGGCCTCATCTACAAGTAGAGTTTGAGGTTGTGATGCTTTGTGCTCAATGGTAATGGGTACAACCTCAACTTTTACTTCCTTATAGGAAGATTCATCTTCAATGAGATCCTCTTGGGAACTAAGGGGTAATCTTCTTGAAGGTCATCCTCCACCTTCATGTCTCCCAAATCTTGATTGAACGCCATAGGCAAAACTTCCAAACAAGTGCAGCAAATTTCACTTCAAGTTAGCACACAAAGAGCTACTACAAATTCAATCAAGACACTACAAAATCAGGGAAGAAATTGAGCTATAATTTTTTGAAAAATTTTGTAAGAGAAATATGCTTGAACTAAAAGCATAGGAGACTCCTTAAGAGACTTAAACAAGAGAGATCAAACTCTCTTAGCTCAATTCCAAGAAGCAACCTCACTCTTTTTTTTAAGACTCTAAACAACAAAAGAAATTTAGTAAAACCTAAGGAATTTAATGTGACAAATTAAGGACTAAACATGACATTCTAATGACATAACAAGAAGATTAAAAACTGAAAAATAAAGCACCTAAAATAACCAAAACAGAGCACAAAAACTGTACCTAGTCTTGATGCAAAGCTACCCAAGGATGTGACCACAATGCTGTGGTTTTTGCCACATCATGTGGGTTTACTGCACAAATCCACTTAGGCTTCAAGCTTAGGCAAACAACACCAAAATAAGCATAAATTGGACAGATCAAAGGACTCAAAATTGAACTGGAATTTTTAGAAAACAGAACAGCAAAAATGCACCAAAGGAATTGTAAAATTAAGGCCAAAGCACTATACATTTCGCCACAGCGGTGTGGATTTAAGATAAAGTCCTTCTTAGGCAATCTCAATCCAAAAGAATCCACACACTCAAATATAAGGTAAAAGGAAGCAGAATAAAGGACCTAAACACAACACTTGATTCAATGATTGAACACAAAAAATTGAATCAAACAAAATTTAGTAGAACATTACTAAAAGTTCATAGAATTTTTTTTTATTTTGGAAGTAAAAATTGGATAACAAAATATACAAGAGATCAACTAAATCAAGATATGCAAGGGAATTATGATAACAACACCGAAGGACTGAAAATAAAAATAAAATTGGAGTAGAAGAGAAGATGAACAACAATGAACTGAAAAAATTAAAGTATCATAGGATAGAAGGAACCTCTATTCGAGTCTAAGCTCTAATACCAAATGATGCAAACCTCCCCAAGCCATGGTTGAGCAATTGTTGGAAAAGGTTGTGCCACCTAGGATTATCTCTTTAGAGGTCCTTTCCCCAGGAAGAAAACACTAGGTCGACCAATTGGCTCAGTTAGCTACTGCAAAGAAGAAGAGCCAGTTAGAAACCTTGTTATTCGTTGAATTGAGCCAACCCAACATAATGCAGACCCAAATTCATCGAGTGTCTGAAAAAGAACCAGATGACTAGAGGACACCCATTAGAAAATACCTGCAAGATGAGCAACTCTTGGACGACCAAAACGAGGTTCAGGCCATAAAAACTAAAGTAGCTCGATACTTGATGATGGGGCAAAAGCTGTTTAAAAGAAGCTTTGTCGGACCAATGCTGAAATGCTTTGGTCCAAAATAGGCAGACTATGTTTTACGAGAGATATATGAAAGGGTTTGTGGCACCCACTCAAGGGGAAGAACAATGGCGTCAAAGGTGTTAAGGGTTGGATATTATTGGCTAACCCTTTAGGCTAATTATGTAGAGTTCATCAAGAAGTGCATTCCCTGCCAAAAATTCAGTAATCTGATACATCCATTGGCAGGGGACCTCTTACTAATATCAACACCCTGGCCATTCACATTTGGGGGAATAGACATACTCGATTTTTTCCCCGTCACCACTAGACAGAGAAAATTTTTGTTGGTGGCCATTGATCACTTCACTAAGTGGATAGAGGCAAAACCACTCGCTACCATTACCTCCACAAATGTGTAGAAGTTCTTGTGAAAGAATGTAATCACCCGGTTTAGCATACCGTAAGTATTGATTTCGGACAATGGCTTACAATTCACAGACATGACACTTAATGATTTCCTATCAGGTATCAACATTAAATGTCGATTCCTTTGGTCGAGCACCCACAAACTAACGGGCGGACCGAGAGCACGAACAAATTCATTTTGGGGGAATTGTGGAAAAGACTAAGAGAGGCAGAGAGAGCCTGGGTAGACAAAGTCCTAGAGGTACTATGGGCTTATAGGTGAACCCTTTAGTCTACTACACAAGAAACACCCTACATACTAATGGGTAAAATCCTTCTAGGGTGGTGGTGTTTGGCGCCACTCTTCAAGAGATAAGCCAAGAACAAGGTTGTTTGCCACAAAGGAAGGAGCTTTTGATGAAAGCTTAAAGGAACTATCTCACACAAATAGAATAAGGACACTTAAAAAGTAGAAGTAATGCTCTTAATTTCTACAATTCAAGTGTCACCTTTACAAGAGACGAGAAGTGCTATTTATAAAAAAAAAAAAAAGATTAGTAGAGAAGGAGTGGACGTCCAACTCTAATCAAGGCCCAAGCAAGAGCTAATCACGTGTTAATTGAGTTAACCTCAATTAACATGTGATTAGTCCTATGGAGATCCAAACATGGCCCTAAAAAAGTGGATCTAGGTTCCCTCCAAATTTAATTTAAAAAATGGAGCTTACCCATTGGTCTAAGTAGGTGCCAACATGGAGGAGAGAGAAGCTTGGCGTCACATGAGGGGAACAAGAAGGCATACATGTCTCATTGTGTGTCATGCATTCGTTAGAAGGGTGTTAGAAGGAGATTATAGCTGTGGTTATCAAAACCACATGGCCAACACCCTTAAAAAGGTCCAACTAAACCATACACTCCACCTAAGAGACTAATTACACCTACTAAAAATAACAAAACTCAAAAAGGCCAAACGTGAATTTAAGCACACCTCTCAAAAGCTAATACAAAACGTGATTTCAAGAATGATAGACTATGGCCTAATCTTCACTTCCAAAAGGTGAGGTATCGTTTTCTCTCCTCTAGCCATATCTTCTTCAATCCTCCTAGCCATGACCCTTGTGAGAGGATCCTTGGGAGGGAGGATTCACCATCCCCTCCTTCTTGAGGAGGATTTGACCTCAAATCTGGTTCATTCTCTTCCCTTCATCTTCAGCACCTATAAAAGGAGAAATATCACATATAAAGAGCTAATTTCATAATCCGTTGGAAGGTCTAACCTATACGCATTGTTACCCAACCTCTCAAGGATTTGGAAAGGACCATCTCCTCTAGGGCTTAGTTTGGACTTCCTCCTAGTAGGAAAACGATCCTTTCTAAGGTGAAGCTAAACCCAATCCCCTTCCTAAAAAATGAGTTCCTTCCTCCCCTTGTTTTTATGAAATGCATACCCCTTTGATTGTTATTCAATGTTAGATTTAACCCTATCATAAAGTTTTTTTAATAAAGTTTGTCTGAGCTTCCCCCTTTTTGTGACATTGAGAGATAGGGAGAGGCGCCAGATCTAAAGGATTAAGAGAGTTAAAACCATAGACAACCTCAAAAGGGGAATACTTGGTAGTTCTATGAACTACCCTATTATATGTAAACTCAATATGTGGAAGTTACTCATCTGAAGACTTGTAGTTTCCTCTTAGAAGTGCCCTTAACATTGTGGATAGAGGTATTGACCACCTCAGTTTGACCATCTGTCTAAGGATGACAAGTGGTAAAGAATTGAAGCTTAGTTCTTAGCCTAACCCATAAACTTCTCCAAAAATGGCGAAGCAACTTATTATCTCTATCAGACACAATGGTGGAGGGTAATACATGCAATCTAACAACCTCTTTAAAGAAAAGTCTTGAGATTTTACTAGCATTATCCACTTTGTGGCAGAGTATAAAATGGGTCATTTTGTTAAAATGATCCACTACCACAATAATGGAGTCTACACCCTTATAGGTTCTAGGAAGCCCAAGGACAAAGTCCATGCTAATGTCTACTCAGGGTGCAGATAGAGCAGGTAAAGGTCTATAGAGCCCATGAGGCATCATTTTAGACTTAGCTTGTAGACAAGTTAGACATCTAGAACAATGTTTATGGATATATCATTTCATATAGGGCCAAAAGAATTTTTCTTTTAAAATTAACAAAGTCTTTTGAATTACAAAATGCCCCATGAGCCCACGTTCATAGCTCTTTTTTGTCAGAAGTTTCCTCATAGATCCTTGGGGTATGCAAAACTTTCCATTTTAAACAAATACCTCTCACTAATGAAATACCTATAGTGGGCCTTAGATGCATGGGCAGCAAAGATGGGACCAAACTGTTTGTCAAAGGGATACATGGCTTGAATATCATCAAATCCTAATATATGGGAACTCAAAGTGGCAAAAAGAGTATATCTTCTCGACGTAGCAGCAGCTACCACATTTGATTTCCCTTTCTTGTACTTAATGATATAGGGTAACGATTCTAGGAATTCAACCCAGTTTGCATGCCTTTTATTTAGCTTGTCTTAACCCTTCAAGTACTTAAATGACTCATGGTCACTATGAATGACAAAATCCTTAGAAGAAAGATAATGCTCCCAAGTTTGAAGGGCTCTTATCAGGGTATAAAACTCTTTATCATAGATGGGGTAGTTGAGGGGGGGCTCTATTAAGTTTCTCACTTAAATAAGCAATAGGTTTTCCACCCTACAACAAAATAGCTCCCACATTCCAGCTCGAAAGTTTTTGAAAATCAGGCAGAGCTAGAACTGGTGCACGGGTGAGTTTATCCTTGATAAGAGAAAAGGTTTTCTCATGTTTATCATGCAGGTGCACTCATATGCCTACACATGCACGGAACAAGGCCCCCCTAAAATGAAGCTCACCATTTTGGGTGGGGCCTATCGAGCGGAACGAAGGGAAGCATAGCGACCCAGAGAGCAGCTCTGAGTTAGTTACTACCAAGAACTGGAAAGGGGACAAGGGCTTTACAGCTTTACAAGCCAGCAGTCGAGGGTCTTACAGACCCGAGAGCCGGAGGACTGTAGGTTGCGAAGAGAGCTAGACAGTAGGATGAGCGAACTGACTTCCGAATTGAAAGATCCAGAAAGCACGTTCTGCGAGCTCCCCTAGATAGTGAGCTAGAGATAGGGAAAAACTTCTTTCTTCACCAAATCATTTATTAGTGCAAAAAGTGTGGAGAAATTGGGCACAAAACGCCTATAGAATCTAGCAAGACCATGAAAATTCTTTATCTCTGTCACACTTTTTGGGGTAGCCATTCTTGGATGGCTTTGATTTTTTCAAGATCCACATGGACCCTTTGTGAACTAACTACAAAAACCTTAAAAGACCACACTCTCTACACAAAAAGTACATTTCTCAAGATTTCCAAAGAGGTGGTTTGACCTAAGAATGCAAAAAGTTTGTCTAAGATGTCCTACATGATTATCTAGACTCCTATTGTATACTAAAATATCATCAAACTAAACAACACAAAATTTACCTAAAAAACCCCTTAGAACAGGATTCATTAACCTCATGAAAGTGCTAAGGGCATTTATGAGCCCAAAGGTCATCACTAACTATTCATAAAGATCAAACTTTGTCTTAAAAGCAGTTTTCCACTCACCCTCTTTAATCCTTATCTAGTGATAATCACTTCTAAGATCAATTTTCAAAAATATTTCTGCCCCATCCAGTTCATACAACATATCATCAAGTCTAGGTATTGGGTGCTTATATTTGATGGTAATGTTATTGATAGCTTTACAATCCATACACACCTCCATTGGCCATTCTTCTTGGGCACCAATAAGACTAGCACAACACAATGGTTGAGGCTTTTTTTAACCCAACCCTTCTCCAATAGTTGATAGACTTGAGATTTTATTTCTTTTGTTTCCATGGGGTTGGTCCTATAAGCATACTATTGGGTAGCTAACACCATGAACCAAGTCAATTGGGTGTTCTATACCCCTAACAGATGGTAGTCCCTTAAGGACTTCACTATGGAATACATCACCAAATTCTTTTAAAGGAGTTTCCACCCCATCAGGTAGATTCTCATATCCAAGTTCTATGGAAGTGCTAGAATTAGAAAAAGAAGATGCCTATTTACAAAGGAGAAGATAGAAAGGTTTTTTAGTTATAAAGCTTCTTTTAAGTCCTTTTTTTATAGCAAAAAAGCTTTCTTTACTTACAACCTTCTTGTTTTTTATGCTCCTCATCTCTCATATGTTTCATGATAGGTTGATCCTCAACTACTTGAGCAGGTGATAAAAGATACAGCTTGATGCGTTTATTCATATGAGTGAGGATGATTTGGTTGGAATGACCATGGTGAATGACTTTTTTATCAAATTACCATGGTCTTCCAAGCAAGATATGTCCAGCCTCCATAAGGACTATGTCACAAAGTATTTCATCATTATAAGTCCTTATTGAGATTGATACTTTCACTTGTTCAATTGACTACCATTTCCCCTTACTCATTGAGCCATTGAAGTTTGTAAGGTTTTGGATAGGGAAGTGGGGTCATGGCTAGCTTTTCAACCAACCTAGAGGTATTGCAGTTACAACATGACCCACTATCTACAATAAGAGAAAATATTTTATCATTTACTTTACATCAAGTGTGAAATATGTTCTCCCTTTGAGATTGGGTAACCTATAAAGGTTGGCTACCAAGAAGCCTCCTAGTCATCAAGAGGTCTCCCTCATATGCATAAGCATCCTCACATCCAAAGTTTGATGCATGATCCCCCTCTTCCTCGCTCTCATTAGAGGAGGAAGGTGAGCTACTCTCACTGTTATATATATCTTGGCCACTCATGATCATGGTCTTTTTGTTGGGGCATATAAAGGTAATGTGGCCTCTACCAAGACATTTAAAGAATTTTATACTACTTTGTTTTTCATGAGAGCTAGTAGTAGGGGATTTTCTTTCTACATGAGATGCTTTATGCTCTTTTTAATGCTTGGGCTCCTCTTTAAGGAAACCCTTAGAAGAGTTCCCTTTGAGTTGGTCCCTCCTTGCATAAGGTTGAGAATCTCTTATAATTCCTTTTCTCTTAAGTTGATTCTTAACCTTGAGACAAAGTTGGACTAACTCATCTAGGCTTGAATATGAAAAAATCTCAACTTTGTCTCTTATTTTCGAGCTTAAACCGCATCGGAACCTAGCCATGGTGGCATTGGGTTCTTCATCAATTCTCACCATTAAAATGAGGAGTTCTATCTTTTGTCTATACTCTTGAATGCTTAGGTTTTGTTGTCTTAGCCTTTGGAGTTTGTCCAAAAGATCTCTCTCAAAATAAGAGGGAATATACCTTCTCCTCATAACAGTTCTTAAATCATTCCAATATTTTATATCAGGCATATATAAGTTCGGGCTCTCTCTTTAGTTAGACCAACCCACCAATGCATGGCATGTCCTTAGAAGCTAAGGGTTGTAAGGGAACTTTTCTTTATTCCCTAATTTCATGACATTTAAAGAGTTGTTCTACCTTGACTTCCCAATCAAGGTAGGCTTCCATATCCTCTCTCCCGTGGAAGGGAGGAAGATCAATCTTTTGCTCCCTAGGAGGGGGCACTTGGTCATCTACATGAGAATGATGGTTGACTCTTCTTCTAGGTCTCTCTCCATAATAATCTTCTTCACTGACCTGCCGGTAGAACCAACACTAAAAAGTTTTTATCCAAGAACAAAGGCAACGTTTCTCACAAGAGAAAAATATTCAAAGTAATATTCTAAATTTTGTTGTTGTAAAAGCTTACAAGAGACTCCTATTTATAGGTAAAGATAGGAAGCCTTGAGAAAAGAAACATTAAAACTCCACTAAGGCATTGATTTCCCACTAGCCTTGGTTTCCCACTATCTCATTATTTTCCACTCAGAATTTATTTCCCACTTAAACATAATGACTTAGGAACTCTAAAAACTCAAGAACCCTCTAGAAAAAACATGAAAAGCCATCTAAAATATCACCATAAAAAATAATACAAAAATTACATAATAATTAGAAAATTGACCTTAATTGTTATTTAGCCCAAAAACTACGTAATCCACCCAAATAAATTCCAGCCCACAGATGCAACTTGATTATAAAGAATTAAATTCATTTTGTTCTTCAAATTATTGTCCTTAAGTTTGTTGAATGTGTCTTCACAATGTAAATATGAACCAACTCTTGGTTTGGATACCTCCATGAATATGTTTTGAAACGCCTTAATAATTATCCCAAGTCTTGCTTTAATTATTAGGTCTTTTGTCCATTGTAAAATATACTTAAAATAATTGGACCTTGACATGATCATATCAAGTCAAAACACTCAAAATTTCAAAACCTTTTTAGACATAAGAACAAATTATATTCAAAATAATCAAATTAGAGTCAAGATAGAAAAATATCACCTAAGAGAATTTGTTCACGAGTTTGCTCCAATTTTACCGAGTTTGCTCCGATTTACGAGTTTACTCCGATTTTACCGAGTTTACTCTGAGTTTACTACTCTTCCTATTTTACATGCAATTTAACTTGTCATGGACTTGTAAACTCGTAAACTCGTACGATTTTATGAGTTAACTCACAATTTTGATAACATGCACCCGAACCCTATTTATAAGACAAAAGTCCACGGAGGCCTAAAGTGCGAAACCAGGATCGTCGTTAGATCAACTAAGATCAACGGCCCAAGGACACCGTCTTTTTGCATCTTATTGAACCCCTTGATGAACCCTAAAATCTAACATGAATCATCAACTAGGGCAATGAAAAGAAAACCCTACAATCCTGGAATCCCTCAGTATTGTCTGACTGCACCCTCTGCACCAAGCATGCAACACACTGCTCCCAGGAAATCACCTCAGTTTACATTCTTATAGTCTTCGTCGCTTCGCTTCTTTATTCTAGTGGGGTTGTATATAGAAGAAGAGCCCCGAGGGTGAACCTACCATAAAATTCGGGCCCGCATCTAGCGCCGAAACTACCCAGCCCAGTATTCTACTCAGGGGGGTGGCCCAATATATTTCTTGAAAGGACTAAATTGTCCCCGATAAGTTAAAAAAAAATTCTAATTATCTCTAATCCCTAATTATCTTTTTCAAATAAAGATAGATCAAAATCATCCCTCAGAGACCCAAGCCTAGAAATGTAATACACTATAAATAATAAAGTATGTGTATAAGTTTGATCACTGATTAATATATTACTTTCCTACTAACATCACGTACTTTCCAATGCATCAACTCTTCTATGATTTGAGCATCAAAGTGTTTTTACAAGTACCTATCTGTACTAACTTGGAGAAACTACTAGATTGGAAGCTTGGAACTTTAAGAAGAAAAAATTATTTAGTGTGTGTAGGAATAATGGGGGTATCACTCTATTGATGGGGGTATCCACCGTATCTATGGATGCATCCAACTATTTAAACCTAAGTTTGTAATACTGCACAAATAAGTAAATATAATAGAAAGAGTCATACAAATAGTGTCTAACCTTGTGAAATTAACGTTTTTATGTTTATAGGCTTTGACGCTTTGTATAAAGATAGATTAACTAAGATTATTTGGTAGTAAATCTCGTAAATAATGACATTAGATTAGATCATTTTTTTACCATCTTTCTAATTAAGCACTTGAAATTAGAATAGATTTTTCATCTAAAAACTAATTTTAAAAATCAGTTGTATTGTTGGGTATTCGGATTAGATAATTTATAAGTGCTCTTTAATACTGGTTTAAAACAAAATAGTGTAGAAAATTAGAAATTGAGAAAAGGGAATGCAAATAAAGGGAATGCTTAAATGCTGTTTGATATAGATGAAATGTGAAAGAAAAAGAAAAAAACAAGAAGTTAATGGATCTAGCACAATGTTATTTCGATATGGATAAAAAAAATCATGTATATACAAATAAGTTCAACAAAGAGATTATAAGTTCTAACGTTCTCTTGTGTTTTTATTACACGCATAATTGATTATAGAGAAAAAAAATGAGTCGTGTAAAAAATTTTAATACTTTAAAAATTATATAAATAAATAGTTGTATTCAAGGTCAGTATAGAATTCTTTTTAAATAATATTATATTAATTAAATTTTTTATTATATGTCAATTAATTCATTTGTGTTAATAGCTTAAAGTTCAATTTAATTTTTTTTATGTATCTTAAATCAAATACTTATAAATTATTCCGTTTCTTCCATTTTTTTTCTATTTTTATATTTCTTTCTTTCCTTAAAAATAACCCATAAGATACTCTTGGAACATTGAGACTTTTACCCCTCTTGTTTCCAAAATTTTGTTAAAAAAAAGAGAGAATTTTGAAAATCTTTCTTTTATCTTTCAATGGCCTTAAAGCATAGAATATGAACAGATACCAAACATCCTCCTAAGTCAATGTATTCGTCCGACTTATCAAAACAAAAAAGAGACAATATCTTATTTCTTTTGATGTTGCAAAGGACCCATCTTTAACACAAGAGAGATAGAAGGGGGAAAAACAATAACTTGCAAGAACCAATCCAATGGCTTAGCTTTGTGGACCATTCAGAATATGATTACCTGTTTTTTCTTGATGTGGCCTACTATGATTCCTTACCACCATGGCCAACCAAAGTCGTTATTAGAAAGCTATTAAGCGTAGCTTTAGGTCTAGTGGCTGTGCATCACCAAAAGGCCTTTCAAAAGACACATTAAAGGAGCATAAAAGCATATGTATACGTGAGAGACAAAGAGAAGAAAGGACATTGAAGGAAGAAAAAAAAAAAGGACCAACATAAAATAGTATAGCTATTAATTTTTTAGTGAAGCTTGCACATTGGCCGGTGGTGATGGAAAGGACACTTTCCAATATACCCTTTAAGGACAAATTTTATTAAAGTTTACCAAATTGTCAGTAAAACTTAATTATGATTAAATAAATAAAACAAGTTTTTATTATTCCATAGTTTTAAATAAATTTTACTTCATTTTAAATAATAGATGTGTTTTTAATTTTTTTTACGTTAATATTTTTTACTCAACAAGATATATCACTAGCTACCTTATTGTTTTGCTTATATAAATAAGATTTAAATAACTTTTTTTATCCCATCTTTTAGTTTTGATGTATTTTGATTCTTTAATGATTTTGTTTTTATTTAATTTTAATCTCTGCCGTTTAGAACAACTTTTATTAAAGGTAACAATCCAATGATGTACCATGTTATCAAAGAGTTTGACATAATATTTTAGTGTATTTATTTTGTTAAATTGTGTTTTTAATTACTTACAAACTTGTCTTAAAAACTGTGCATGACTTTCCTTTTTGGCCTCCATGATAACATACTAATTCACTTAACTCTCAAGATTTTTTAATTAACATTGTTTGAGATTAGGGAATAAACCAAACTTGCAACCTCTCTCTCCCTCTTATATAGACTTTACTGTTAGATCAATTTTATAACTTTTAGAAAAAAATTATTTTAAAATATTTATATCCAAGATATATAATTGTGCTATTATATATATAGTGGCGAAAACACAAGCACTACCGCGCCTATGTATTCTCATTTCTATTTTAATATGTTATAACAATGATAGGGTTTTAATTTAATATCTTATGTAAATTTTTATATTTTGAAATATAAATTGTTATGTGACATGTTTTGAAATATATTTTGTTAATTTTATATTTTTTGTTTATGATAACATGATAAAAACATGTCAAATTATTAATGGATATGTCAAATATGCAATGAATATGAAAAAATAAAAAGAGGAGAGTTTGAATAGAACTGAAAATATTGTCTCACATGTGTATTTGCATGTTTATTAAAAATAAATATTTATCATGAAATGTACGCATATATTAATAGGGATAAGTTATATTTGTGAAGGTGGGAACAATCATAAAATGTTTAGAAGGTAAAATAGTCATGAAATGTGGACACCAAAATGTCATATTCTCATTACATAATATATAGCATATAATATAATATCATATATTATACATTATAAATATAATTGGACAATTATGTATGTTGGATATCAATATTTTAAAGTAATTTTATGCTTAAAGTTATAAGGTTGTTGAAGTATATGTTTGGAAAATTAGTTTTTTTTTTTTAATTTTAAAATAGGTGTAAGGGTAGAATAGGTATTTTGAAAAGTAGACATCAAAAGAGGGTATTCCCTTTATTAATAGTATAGATATATACATATAATTTATAATATAATATTATATTAAATACTATATATATATATATATATATATATATCATATAATGGAATAAGATCTTTTGGTATCTACTTTTTATGACTATTTTACTTTTCTAAATATTTTATGACTTCTCTCACTCTCGTAAATATAACTTCTATCTTCCTGAAATATTATTAATATATGTATATCTTTTATCATAAATATTTTTTAATAAACATGCAAATACACATATACGACACAATTTTGAGTTCTATTCAAACTCTCTCATTTTTTTCAAATTTTCATTGCAAATGTGGCATATTCGTTGATGATTAGACATGTTTTTATCATCTTATCATAAAAACTAATATAAAAATTAACAATATATTTCAAAATATATTAAAATAAAATTATTATATGTAAAATGACACAGTTAATTATTTATATTAGATTATGTTATTACAAAAATATTAATTAAAACCATAAAATTATTATATGATATAAAAATAGAAATGCATATTCTTGCTAATAATAATAAAAATAATATATATATATATATATATATATATATATATATATATATATATATAAAGTACTATTCCGTTGACATGTAAGGAGTACCAAGTAATTTTTTATAATACTACTAAATTGTAAATTTGTGAGGAGGATCTAATGGGAGAGAGTGACAGACCCACGTGAATGACCCACCACCACCACTCTTCCTAGCATAAGTGGATGTCTTGGTTGGCTTCGTGTCAACGCTAACAGCCAAACAACTCAACAGAAACAATAAAACCCAACATTTCCATTACCCACGATCACACAACAATAGCACCACTACTTCACACGCACACAAAAAAAAAAAAAGCCAAAGCAAACAAAATAAAAGAAGCTAAGAGGTTAACATCATTAACTCATTTGACAAAAGTAATCTCCTTTTTTCTCTTTGCCTATTTCTCCCACTAACCCTCCCAAGGTAGGTTTTAAAAGACAGTCTCCGACCACAATTTCAACCACACATTAAAGTTTTAGAGTTTGTATCATCACAATTATAGTTGCATCGATTTTTTTTTTTTTTTTTTGCAATAATTGTAGCCAAATTTTCTGTGAATTCAATTGCATTTTCAAGGTTCTTAATTTTAAAAGCCTTTATAACCCTATTGTAACCTAAACTATGATCACATATATCATATTTGTTATACATATTTAGATTTTTCTGTGACACTCATTTGAATGTACTTTTTAAACAAAAGATACAAAAACTTTCTTATATTCTTCAAAAGTAATTTTAACACCCAAAAATATTTTTTCATCAACCCAACCATATAATTTCTTTCCACATCAATTTGTGACAAAATTGTGGCTCTGAAACTACAAATTTTAATCGAAATTGTACCAAACTTTAATTTAAACCTTTCAATTCATTGCCAGATCAAATATTGTTCCTTGGTGCGTGTTCCTTTAGTGTGTGTTTGTGTTTTAATTAATTATAAAGTAACACAAAAACAAGTTCTTATTGGTAAGTCTTTATATTTTTTAATGAAAAATTAATTTTTTGTTAACACATTCTTACTATATTTATTATTATGACCAAATTGTAAGTATTAACAATAATTAGAATCTATAAACTTTTTCTAGTCTTCTTGTTTTCCCATTTGGTAACACTATTTTCACTTCCTTTGTTTTTTTTTTTTTTTTTTGTTATAATGCTAGTGGTTTCTCTCTCCCTCATGTAGTTACCCCTTTAGAATTAGACTCACCACCATCATCATCATGTCACACACAAAATGTCAAAGCTAAAAAAGTTTCTCCATTTTTCCATGGGTGTTGAACAAGAGATGGAGGAAGAAAAACAAGAAACCATCATCATCACCAACAACAACCAAAACCAAAACCAAAACCAAGACCAAGATCAAAACAAAAACAACAACAACCCTTCTTCTATGCTCAAAGAAGAGTGTAGTGTGAGAAAACCATTTGGAGGGGGAGACAGAGTGAAGAGAGATGAGTGGAGTGAAGGAGCAGTGTCAACGCTTCTTGAAGCTTACGAGGCCAAATGGGTGCTTAGAAACAGAGCCAAACTCAAGGGTCACGATTGGGAGGACGTGGCGCGGCACGTGTCCTCACGTGCCAACTGCAGCAAGTCACCCAAAACTTCAACGCAGTGTAAGAACAAGGTTGAGTCCATGAAGAAGAGGTATAGATCGGAATCAGCAACTTTAGATCATTCTTCCTCGTGGCCTCTTTATTCCAGGCTCGATCTTCTTCTCAGGGGAACTGGCCCAGTGGCGGCCCCGCCGCTCGAACCGTCGCTACCGCCGCCGCAGGAGCCGCCTTCTGCGCCTCCTGCGGTTGCCCAAAACTCGCATGGATCCAATGGGGTTGAAGATAAGCTTGTCAAGGTAATTTCTAATATTTACATAGATATTTAATCATAATAAATTTACCTTACAAAAAAATAGTATAATTAAATATTAGTGGAAAATCTTTACACATGTATTCTAATAAAACTTTTTTTGAAAATACTCGGATTTGTATGTTTTTAAATTGTGAGGTTAAAGGCACTGTAGATGTATACCCTTATATTAGAGAGGTTTCTGGTAGAATTATATATGACTGTTTTATGTTGGATTTTTATTGACATAAGAATACGATGATAATGAAGCAAATGAGGGATGCAACATTCAAGTGAAGGAAAAGAATACCCATGCTTAAAATATAGTCTTCAAAGATGTCGTAAGTAGCCCGAAGGTCATGAAAATTTTCAGTTACTGAATTTTTTTAATGTGTTAGTAATATAATGTATATGTTTTAGGGGGTATTTAATCATTTTTATTTAATTTTAAAACCTTTAAAACATTTTAAAAATAGTTTAGATAATATTTTTAAACTTAAAATAAAATAAAAAAATATATTAAGACACAACAGTGATAACACTAGAAAAAAAAGAAAGAAAGAATGCAACAGTTTTATAAAATTGTTTTGAGGATTTTTTGGGTAGTGTCTTCTCTAAACAGTTTTTGAAAATCCAAAATACTTTTAAATATAAACAACTAAAAGTAGTTTTGATTTTCAGTTTTCTATTTTTTTTTTAAAACTCAAAATATAATCAGAATATTTTTTTTTCTTTTCATTAGTGAAATTCTAATAAATATAAACAGTGAAATTCTAATAAATATAAACAAGTTTTTCCATTTTTACATCTTCAAACCAGTTTTCAAATAACACTTACCAAACAAGTTTTTTTTTTCTTTTGAGAAACAGTTTTTAAAAACTATTCTTGAAAACTTTTTTTAAAAGCTAAAAAACAAAATCAAATCAATCAAACCCTATATAATTTGTTTTCTCATAAATTATTGTATCTTTTTATGATGTAAATAAGGTATCTTGTATTTTACACCTAAATAATAAAAGTCAATTAATTTTCTCTGTTGTTCTTTTGATGGTAAAAATATAATATATGTGAAAATTGGTGTGAAATAAATATTGTTGAAGAAATAAATGTAAGTGTTTAAAAAACTGAAATAAATACTAAGTGTTTTATAGAGTAAAAACATAAAAAAATAGATGAAAGAAAAAAAATAAACTATTAAAACATAATTATGATATACAAATTTCGAAATTATTTAAAAAAGCTTAGCTTTAAATTATTTTTTTTAAATTGAAGGTAAATTCCTAAATATTTAGCTTATTTTTTAAAATAGGTTATAATTTTTATTAAAACCTTTTTAACTCATATTCTACTATTAAGTAGACATCTCAAATTTTCAGTCAACAAACTTTGAATTAGGAGAGAAAACTAAATATAGAAGAGAAAATCTTAGTCATTAAGAGAAAAGAAAGAAAAATATCTAAAAAATCTCAACCATTAATTAGGAGAGAGAAAAAAGAAATAATAAAGAGTCATCTTAATCTCATATATATTTGACTTTCTCATTAAATACGACATTTATATATATATATATATATATATATACAGAGAGAGAGAAAGAAAGGG